>JAQSUU010000533.1:16807167-18249334 GCA_038087645.1 Saccharum hybrid cultivar R570 | reverse complement strand
AAAGGTCAAACTTTTCTCTTTGCTGCCAAAAGTTGGCCTAGACAGCCCTTGACTCACTAAGATAACCCTAACTAGCTTTACAAGAGTACCAGTCTCGACTCACTGGTCGGGCTGTTATTTTTGCTGTGGCACAAATTTCTTTTTAGCTATTTGTTTAATGTGAGTGGTGGGTGGGTGTGTGTGTGTGTGGTGGGGGGGGGGGGGGGGGGGGGGGGGGAAGGGTTGGGAAGGTTTGTTCTAGCCCTCCCGTTTATATGATTTCCTTAATGAAATAACACACAGCTCTTACGTGTGGTCTCGACTCACGATTCGATGTTGCACGACTACAGCAAGCCATCTTCTTGTTACTAACCTTGGAGATCTCAGAAGCTAAGCACTCCAGTAGTGGAGATGACTGTATATATATAGAAGCATCATGGGCCATATGGGCCTATTGTAGATGGACCTTTATACACTTATCACTTATTTCTCCCTAGGTCTCTCTTCTTCCTTACAAATTAGTGCCACCAGCAACAAAACAGTGGCCACCAGCAGCATCTGCACCTGTGGGAAACAAAATTGATTTCCCATTATCTTCCCTCCATGTGTCAATGGGGGTCCTTCATGGGCATCCTAACTCTACCGGTGAAGTCCATCGTCCAGTGTCCCCCTATGAGGTTTGCTGTCTGTGCTCTACCTGCATGATTAACTGTCTGCCTCGGCTGATGAAGCATGGTCACGCTAGCTGAACCTTTCTCTTGTCCCGTCGAATGCCCATGCAATGCACCTGTTAAAACAGGGACGTTGGCCCCTGTCATCCCCTACACTTGATTCGGGACGGTGTCCCGTGGTCAAGGAATGCGACTTCAACCCTGAACTTGGTGACTATGGTTATATGCCATTTGAATTAATTGGTTGCAGATATGATTGTTTTCCCCATTTATATGCTCCTGTACTCCTACATAACATTCTTGATATAAAATTTAGAGTTAAACGCAATAGAGGTGCATTAACTTATGCAGGGGTTTAAGTTAGGTCCATCAACTTTAAAAGTTGATTTCTGGGTCCATAAACTTTTTAAGTGGTCCACCGTAGGTTCATACCCCTTCGTTTGGCCCTTAGATTGAACTTCCGGGTCCACAAACTTTATAACATGAAATTTTCAATTAGCCCCTCCTCTCTCCTTTATCGTCTCTGTTCCTTCAGCATGCAAGGTGGTGAGAGCAAGCGCCGACAAGTGGCACGAGTGTAGGGGACGGTGGCATGAGGCATAGGGCTGCAGGGTCGCACTTTGGAGAGTGGCGGCGCGCATGTCCCATGAGTCATCTCCTTCCTCTTCTTTCTTCCTCAAATCAACATAGGCACATGTATGGCGGGAGGGGCTGATTCGGCCAAGGGAGCACCCGTTGGCTACAATGGATGGGACCGTGAGCTTCACCACTCACCCGTGAATTTGAGGGTGGTTTTAATCTATCCGTTGGAGGCCAGCAGTGGGTTGGCCACAAGCGTGCTCGTCCAGTGGTCGACGATAGGCAGAAGGTAGAAGACGGTGGCAAAAATGGTGGGGTCCGACATAGACTTGCCCTAACTGTGTGCGCACGGGGATGAGGTGACTGCGGCGGACTCAAGCACACACTTGTTGAAGTGGTGATGGCCTACACCGATGGGAACGGCGGTGCACGCGAGCTCAAAGCTCGACCATGGCAGTTGCAATATGACGGGCTAGGAGGTCCGACATGGTTTTTTTTGTGTCCAACGAGGGCAAAGGGTAGAGGAGGCAGGGACAAACTCAATAGTGCTCATTTCAAGGATAGAGGTGAAGCACAAGGTGAGGAACAACGGTGATAGTAGGAGCTCGGTTGCAAAGGGTAGAGGAGGCGGAGACAGACTCAATAGCTCATTTCTAGGATAGAGGTGAAGCACAAGGTGAGAAACAATGGTGATAGTAGGAGCCGGTAATGGTGGTGGCAAGCACTGGCTTGAGGGAGTGGAAAGGAGGGCACCGCGGTCATGGGATATGCATGAACTTGGCAAATTTCATGCCATGCTAGCTGCTGACTCCACATGCCACATCAGATCTAAGGGCCAAATGGAGGGGTATGGACCTTTGGTGAACCACATAAGGCCTTGTTTGGGTGCATGTGTATCTAATTCAATCCACATGTGTTGGAGTGGATTGGAATGGAACTTAGTTTAATTCCACTCCAATCCACTTCAAAACATGTGGATTGAGATGAATGCATGCGCATCCAAACAAGGCCTAAAAGTTTATGGACCCAAAAGTTTAATCTAAGGGCCAAAAAAGAATGTGTATGCACTTGCGGTAAACCACTTAAAATGTTTATGGACCCGAAAATCAACTTCTTTTAGGGCTTGTTTGGAACACGCAAAATAATTCGTGCTCTTGTGTTTTTCCTATGAAATTCCTGTGTTCCTTAGATGTCCTTAGAGTTGACGGACCTAACTGAAACCCCCACATAAGTAAATGGACCTCTGGTGCATTTAACTCTAAAATTTATCTCAGAGCATCAACTTGCGCATGTCTCATCGCTACTTGCCTACTTATAATTACTAAATCTCATATCAAGGTTTCATAATTTTATCTGTCTGATATTTACTGCCCAGGACCCAAAAGCAACAAGTAACGGAGATCTGCATACTATCGATGAGTATGAGTCTGTTGTCAAGCAGTTAAGGGATGAAAATTTATCACTAAAGGAAAGGTAAATATCAGCGGGATTCAGCTTCCACTTTTCTTGTTACCGTTGGGCAACCAACATTTACTATATGTCGATGATATTTGATGAGATTTAACAAAGCATTGGATTGATCACATTGTCACTTTCTTTCCATACTTCACGTTGTGCAACTGTTGAGAGAATGACTTAAAATGTAGCAACAAGTTTGTGTTAAGGGATTCCTTATTCAAATGGGCTGTGGTACCAAGAGTCATTTTTTTTTTCCTCGACCAACACAGGAGAGCTGCGTGTCATTTCATTAAGAAGAAAGAAAAACGGAGGGGAGAAAAAAAAACTAACTCCTGCACCCAATACTTAAAAAACAATAAAAGCTAAAAGGAAAGAACATCCCATCACACTAAAACAGCACACATCAAGTCTGTGTGCTTAGCAGCTGAAGAAACATCTCACTAAGAGCAGAGGCTCAGCCATGCACCACAAAGCAGTAAAGCACTCTTTCATTAACTACAGCTTGTAGAACCAATTGGACATTTGGTGGAGCTCTTTTGAACACACAAGCATCGTATCATTACAATGCTTAAATGGTCTATGGTACCAAGAGTCATGAATAAGGGATTATGATGACCCACAGGCTACATCTTAAAACTGACAATGGACTTGTATTAGATTTCTCATCTTTTGATCTTATAGGTAACAGATGAATGTGCTTTCAACGAGACACTTAAATGGTTTTTGAAGGAAAACCTTAGGTTTCCATCCAAGTATTGTTTGGATAATTAAGAATTTGGAATCTTTCATATTGAAAGGAAATGGATATTGCAAATCCATGTTAATGCTATCATGCAAAGAGAGGAAAGCCTGTGTGATTTGCTATGCTTCTGTGTGGCCTGTCTTGCATATGGGTGGGTTTTAGTGGATTTTCACCTCTTGAGGTTATATAGTTTTCCCCAGAAGGGCTATTTGAAAATTACGTCACTTTTAAAAATTCCTTATGTTTCACTTGATATGAATATGAAATTGCACAAAACGATGTAGGGATCATCTGTACTTTATATATGCTACTAAATTCATTTTACTTTGACCATCATGGTCTAGCTACTCCAGTCCATTTGAATGTGACAATGTGGTTTCTGGAATTACCAAACCCGCATGCTTGCAGTCAAAGTTCCTGCGTTGATGGGGCTACTTTTAGAAATGTTTCGACAAGGTGGCAACGGGATTGTTCTCACGCATCTGGAATGGGACTGACATTCCCAGGATGAGGAACAGGCATCGTTCCGCATTCATAATGATCTTTTTCTCAAATTATCAAAGTTTCCTTGGATGAGGAACTTGACATTGAGCATTCTTGCAATGTGTAATGGTACTCCAATTTGTCTCGAGATTGCAGTAAGGTGCCTTATTCATGATGTTCTTTTCTCAGATTATCAAAGGTGGAAGAATCGATGTTGCAAGAGCTAGTGGTGGAGCGTGATAAAAATAAGTCTTTGGCAGAGAGGGTATGCACTTCTGTCTTTTCTGCCTACTGTTTTGCTCTAACAAATATTGTTGCTTGGCCTAAAAAGATGAGGCTGCCCACTGTATTGTCACTTGTTAGTGGATTGAAATGTTTTACCATTAAATTTTATGTTTATATGCCTGACACAATGTGCTTGGTAACCTTAGTTTCCCCATCCACCATATGGATTCATTTTTTATTGTGTTTGGTCAGTAAGGCCATTGATATGTTATCTTTATTATCCTAATTCATGCTATGAGCTATCATATTTATCATATGCCTGTCTTTGCTCTATAAGGATACATTGTGCTCTTGGGATAATATATGTTGCTCGTCACCCTCCTATTTTTCAGGTGGAGGATCTGCAGAGACAACTTGAGTCTGCAACCAAGGAACAAGAAGCGTTGATCGACATCTTCTCAGAAGAGAGGAACCGACGAGACCAAGAAGAGGAGAGCCTGAGGAAGAAGCTGAAGGTGAGTGAACAAACTGTGACTGATCGAAAGTCGCAGCACAGCATGAACTTTTGTTTCTTGCACTTCTGAACATTTTCGTGCAACTTGTTCCCTCTTTGGCAGGACGCATCTTCCACCATACAGGACTTGCTGGAGCAACTGAATGCTGCCAGGAAAGGGCGCAAAGTTTGAGAAAATAAACTAGCAACATTGCTACCCTGTCTACTAGGGACAGTTTTAGTCTGCATAGGGGGGGGCTCCTTGCCGCATCGCCTTGGTTTAGAGTTGAGGGTTGGCTGCTTATACATAGTGCCCCAGGTCGTTTGGAGCATCCCATGTACCAAGCAGTAGTGACCACTAAAGGATACGTTATGCTTTATCTGCAGGCAGCAGTTACCCTACAGGAAACAACTAGCGTAATTATCTTTTCATTCTGTTACATCATGTGTTGATCACTTGTCGGTTTCTGATGATACGACAAGGGACTGTCCCTGATCTTTTGATGAGTGTGGATAAGCTCAATTTGGAGTGGATTCGACGATGGTTGTCTAACTACAACGACCACAAGGTTGTTGTGCCTTAGCAACTGGTACACCAGCTCCGATTGTGATGTTCTTGTCGTGCCAAGAACACCATGAACCTACTAGCAATCGAGAACAAGCAAGAACAAGATGAACAAGTAAATAACTCAGGGATTTAAGCCAAAGGCTAAATTTGAATCACAAGCAAATCGGGTGGTCTAGGCTATCTTGTATCTAAACAAAATCCAACCTCATTCTGGTGGCTGTTGGTTCTATTTATAGGTAGGAGAGCACAAGGGGGCCATGGAAAACTCTAATCAGGGCGTCCTTTAGTGGGCTCTAGCGAATATGAGGCCTATGTCAAGCTGTAGGTTTATACGTCCTTTTGCTTGCTAGGCGCAACTTTTGTAGAGTCTGATAGTGGGGTTGGACCCACATGGAAGAGAACGATGGGCTCTTTTCAACAAGTCAAAAACAAGCTTCATTGGATCTTGTATCAATGAGTTATGGTATTTTTGATGGAGTGACTCGTGCTGTCTCGAGATGAGCTGAGCGCCCTATTAATGATATGATTTTCACTTGTTTAGTTGCTCCATCCTCTTCGTTGGGTCTGAACATGAGCCAATGGGGTCAACATTTCTAAGAACGAGGAAATGGTCACAATGATTTAGTAGCACCCCATTCATAGAAGAGTTTGTATGGACAGTGAGAAACGAGTTAACCTGATAATTGTGTTGTCATGCTCGAGCTTGTGTCATTGGTCCTTGCTGTCCAATAGGCTTTGTTGTATCAATGGAAGGGATGCCCTCATCATCCTCCTCTTCTCGCTTTTGAGTCGTCCTCGACTCAAATTCATCCACTTCCCCCATGTATGGTTTCAAATCTGCAATGTTAAACGTGGGGCTGACCCCAACATCTACACATAGCTCAAGTTTATAGGCATTATCATTAATCTTTTCTAACATCTTGAAAGGACCATCAGCTGTAGGAAGTAATTTAGACTTTCGCAAGTCAAGGAACCTGTCCTTTCTTAAATGGAGCCAAACAATCATCGGGTTCGAAAGTGACTTGATTCTTTCCTTTGCTACCAGCAAGTTTATATTTGGTATTCATGCTCTCTATGTTCCCTTTTGTTGTCTCATACAGTTTTAACACTAGTTCAGAATGTTTTTTAGCATCAAAGTTCAGTCTCTCTGAAGTTGGAAGAGGCAGCAAATCAATAGGCGCATGGGGCACAAAACCATAGACAATCCTCTAGTCCTCTAGTGTTCTGCAAATCAATAGCACGAAAATGATCAACATGTTCCTCTAGTGTTCTGCTATATATTAAAATGTCATCAAAATATACCACCACAAATTTTCTAATGAAAGCACGCAAAACTTCATTCATTAATCTCATGAAAGTGTTGGGTGCATTAATGAGACCAGAAGGCATGACTAACCACTCGTATTGGTTGAACTTAGTTTTAAAAGTTGTTTTCCATTCATCTCCTAACTCCATACGAATCTGGTGGTAACCACTACACAAATCAATTTTAGAGAACACAATTGAGCCACTCAATTCATCAAGCATATCATCTAGCCTAGGAATAGGGTGACGATATCTGATTGTAATGTTATTAATTGCTCGACAATCTATGCACATGTGCCATGATATATCTTTTTTTAGGAACAAGAAGTACAGGAATAGCACAAGGACTAAGAGATTCACGCACGTAACCTTTGTCAAGCAATTCTTGCACTTGGTGCTGCATTTCTTTTGTTTCCTCGAGGTTGGGCCCTGCATGGTTGAAAGGTCCTTGTTTGGTTTTGGTAATTGAGTGACAACCTAGGTGGACTAATATATGTTTATGTGAGATACACAGGTGATTAGTCTACAGGTACACTAGTGTGAGCAACACATGCCATGTAGGTGAAAATGACTTGGATATGTTGCAAGGCTCACACATGTGATGAAGGAGCTCATTACATATGAGACATGACATGGAGTTAGGTGGAGAAGATCAGGATGAAGCTTGGATTGATAGACTGGTTGCAAGCATGAAGGGCAAGTCGCGTGGCACCAAAGCTTGAGTAAAAACTTGGCACTGATGGACCGAAGCAAATTTGAAGAGCAAGTGAGGTCAAGATCGATGAACCAATAAGGTTGCATGATGATATAAAGTGGATCATATTATCTATTAATCAAGATTGGTGCATATGTTGCATCAACATTGGAGGAGATGAAATGGAATGCGTAAGGCAAAGGTATATTTGTAGGGCATTTCATTTTATCGATCAAAGATTGTATAGAGAAGTGCATGACCGAATTTAGGATAGATGGCCGTACTATCAAGAGAGAAAAACTTGTTTGCATATCGGTCATCTAGTGCCACTCAAGTGATCTAATATTGCATGCGTTGCTAGGATCGAGTGGCATGGTGAAAAGAGAGAATAATCCTTTGAAAAATAATTGTGAAAATGCTAATACACTTCCACATGGTGGTGTACAATTTGTAGTGTTAGCACATTTGCAAAGAAGAGAACGTGTTGTATTTCTATAGACCACATCCCACCTCAGTTGTAGGTGCCAATTTTTGTGGTTGCATCTTTTTTGATCCTTGTTTAGAGAAAAATACAAAAAAATAGTGAAAAAATAAAAAAATTTGATTCCTACTAGTGCCTTTTGGAAAATTCCGGAAAAAATTCAGGAAAAAAAAATCCAGACTATCTGCTTGTTCTGTGAGTTCTTTCTATCGCCCTTTGTTTTCACCTTATTGCGCTACGTCTCGACACGTCTTAGCCAGCACCTGTGATTTGTACTTTGGATCCGGATTGAACAATTGCTAATCTGCATTCGTTAATTGCTAATCCTTGCTGTCATATTGTGTGTCTACTCATAGGTCCACATATTCTTCTGTCAGCACAGGTTCATCTTGCAACTGTTACCCACGCTCAACAACAGATTGTTTCACCACTTTGGCTTTGCCCTGTTTGGTTTCATCAAAATTGCTAAAAAAATTCAGAAAAATAAAGAAAAAAATTTGTCAAAGTTTTTGCACGCTTTTCAGAGAACGTGCTGTATTTCTGTAGACCACATCCCACCTCAGGTGTAGGTGCCAATTTTTGTGGTTGCATATTTTTTTTATCCTTGTTCAGAGAAAAATACAAAAAAAATAGTGAAAAAATAAAAAAAAAATTATTCCTACTAGTGCCTTTTGGAAAATTCTGGGAAAAATTTAGGAAAAAGAAAAAATCTGGACTATCTGCTTGTTCTGTGAGTTCTTTCCATCGTCCTTTGTTTTCACCTTGTTGCGCTACGTCTCGACACGTCTTAGCCAGCACCTGTGATTTGTACTTTGGATCCGGATTGAACAATTGCTAATCTGCATTCGTTAATTGCTAATCCTTGCTGTCATATTATGTGTCTACCCATAGCTCCACATATTCTTCTGTCAGTACAGGTTTATCTTGCAACTGTTACCCACGCTCAACAACAGATTGTTTCACCACTTTGGCTTTGCCCTGTTTGGTTTCATCAAAATTGCTAAAAAAATTTAGGAAAATAAAAAAAAAATTTGTCAAAGTTTTTGCACGCTTTTCAGAGAACGTGCTGTATTTCTATAGACCACATCCCACCTTAGGTGTAGGTGCCAATTTTTGTGGTTGCATATTTTTTTTATCTTTGTTCAGAGAAAAATACAAAAAAAATAGTGAAAAAATAAAAAAAATTTATTCCTACTAGTGCCTTTTGCAAAATTTCGGGAAAAATTCAGGAAAAAGAAAAAATTCGGACTATCTGCTTGTTCTGTGAGTTCTTTCCATCGTCCTTTGTTTTCACCTTGTTGCGCTACGTCTCGACACGTTTTATCCAGCACCAGTGATTTGTACTTTGGATCCGGATTGAACAATTGCTAATCTGCATTCGTTAATTGCTAATCCTTGCTGTCATATTGTGTCCCTACCCATAGCTCCACATATTCTTCTATCAACACAGGTTCATCTTGCAACTGTTACCCACGCTCAACAACAGATTGTTTCACCACTTTGGCTTTGCCCTGTTTTGTTTCATCAAAACTGTCAAAAAAATTCAGGAAAATAAAGAAAAAAATTATCAAAGTTTTTACACGCTTTTCAGAGAACGTGCTGTATTTCTATAGACCACATCCCACCTCAGTTGTAGGTGCCAATTTTTGTGGTTGCATCTTTTTTTATCCTTGTTTAGAGAAAAATATAAAAAAATAGTGAAAAAATAAAAAATTGATTCCTACTAGTGCCTTTTGGAAAATTCCGAGAAAAATTCAGGAAAAAGGAAAAATCCGGACTATCTGCTTGTTCTGTGAGTTCTTTCCATCGTCCTTTGTTTTCATCTTGTTGCGCTACGTCTCGACACGTCTTAGCTAGCACCTGTGATTGTACTTTGGATCCGGATTGAACAATCGCTAATCTGCATTCGTTAATCGCTAATCCTTGCTGTCAGATTATGTGCCTACCCATAGCTCCATATATTCTTCTGTCAGCACAGGTTTATTTTGCAACTGTTACCCACGCTCAACAACAGATTGTTTCACCACTTTGGCTTTGCCCTGTTTAGTTTCATCAAAATTGCCAAAAAAATTCAGGAAAATAAAGAAAAAAATTGTCAAAGTTTTTACACGCTTTTCAGAGAACGTGCTGTATTTCTGTAGACCACATCCCACCTCAGTTGTAGGTGCCAATTTTTGTGGTTGCATCTTTTTTTATCCTTGTTTAGAGAAAAATATAAAAAAATAGTGAAAAAATAAAAAATTGATTCCTACTAGTGCCTTTTGGAAAATTCCGAGAAAAATTCAGGAAAAAGGAAAAATCCGGACTATCTGCTTGGTCTGTGAGTTCTTTCCATCGTCCTTTGTTTTCACCTTGTTGCGCTACGTGTCGACACGTCTTAGCCAGCACCTGTGATTTGTACTTTGGATTCGGATTGAACAATCGCTAATCTGCATTCGTTAATTGCTAATCCTTACTGTCATACTGTGTGCCTACCCATAGCTCCATATATTCTTCTGTCAGCAAAGGTTCATCTTGCAACTGTTACCGACGCTTAACAACAGATTGTTTCACCACTTTGGCTTTGCCCTGTTTGGTTTCATCAAAATTGTCAAAAAAATTCAGGAAAATAAAGAAAAAAATTATCAAAGTTTTTGCACGTTTTTTAGAGAACGTGCTGTATTTCTGTAGACCACATCCCACCTCAGTTGTAGGTGCCAATTTTTGTGGTTGCATTTTTTTATCCTTGTTCAGAGAAAAATATTAAAAAATAGTGAAAAAGTAAAAAAAAATTGATTCCTACTAGTGCCTTTTGGAAAAATTTTAGGGAAAACTCAGGAAAAAGAAAAATCCGCACTATCTGCTTGTTCTGTTAGTTCGTTCCATCGTCCTTGGTTTTTACCTTGTTGTGCTACGTCTCGACACGTCTTAGCCAGCACCTGTGATTTGTACTTTGGATCCGGATTGAACAATCGCTAATCTGCATTCGTTAATTGCTAATCCTTGATGTCATATTGTGTGCCTACCCATAGCTCCACATATTCTTCTGTCAGCATAGGTTCATCTTGCAACTGTTACCGACGCTCAACAACAGATTGTTTCACCACTTTGGCTTTGCCCTGTTTGGTTTCATCAAAACTGCTAAAAAAATTCAGTAAAATAAAGAAAAAATTGTCAAAGTTTTTGCACGCTTTTTAGAGAACGTGCTGTATTTCTATAGACCACATTCCACCCCAGTTGTAGGTGCCAATTTTTGTGGTTGCATCTTTTTTTATCCTTGTTCAGAGAAAAATACAAAAAAATAGTGAAAAAATAAAAAAAATTGACTCCTACTAGTGCCTTTTGGAAAATTCTGAAAAAAATTCAGGAAAATGGAAAAATCCGGACTATCTGCTTGTTCTGTGAGTTCTTTCCATCGTCCTTTGTTTTCACCTTGTTGCGCTACATCTCGACACGTCTTAGCCAGCACTTGTGATTTGTACTTTAGATCCGGATTGAACAATCTTTAATCTGCATTCGTTAATTGCTAATCCTTGCTGTCATATTGTGTGCCAACCCATAGCTCCACATATTCTTCTATGAGCACAGGTTCATTTTGCAACTGTTACCCACGCTCAACAACTGATTGTTTCACCACTTTGGTTTTTCCCTGTTTGGTTTCATCAAAACTGCCAAAAAAATTAGGAAAATAAATTAAAAAAATTGTCAAAGTTTTTGCACACTTTTCAGAGAACGTGCTGTATTTCTGTAGACCACATCCCACCTCAGTTGTAGGTGCCAATTTTTGTGGTTGCATCTTTTTTGATCCTTGTTCAGAGAAAAATACAAAAAAATAGTGAAAAAATAAAAGAAATTTGATTCCTACTAATGCCTTTTGGAAAATTTCGGGAAATATTCAGGAAAAAGGAAAAATCTGGACTATCTGCTTGTTTTGTGAGTTCTTTTCATCGTCCTTTGTTTTCACCTAGTTGCGCTACGTCTCGACACGTCTTAGCCAGCACCTGTGATTTGTACTCTGGATCCGGATTGAACAATCTTTAATCTGCATTCGTTAATTACTAATCCTTGCTGTCATATTGTGTGCCAACCCATAGCTCCACATATTCTTCTATGAGCACAGGTTCATCTTGCAACTGTTACCCACGCTCCACAACTGATTGTTTCACCACTTTGGTTTTGCCCTGTTTGGTTTCATCAAAACTGCAAAAAAAATCAGGAAAATAAATTAAAAAAATTGTCAAAGTTTTTGCACGCTTTTCAGAGAACGTGTTGTATTTCTGTAGACCACATCCCACCTCTGTTGTAGGTGCCAATTTTTGTGGTTGCATTTTTTTTTATCCTTGTTCAGATAAAAATACAAAAAAAATAGTGAAAAAATAAATTTTTTTTAATCCTACTAGTGCCTTTTGGAAATTTACGGGGAAAATTCAGGAAAAAAGATAAATCTAGACTATCTGCTTGTTCTGTGAGTTCTTTCCATCATCCTTTGTGTTTACCTTGTTGGGCTATGTCTCGACACGTCTTAGCCAGCACCTGTGATTGTTCTTTGGATCAGGATTGAACAATCGCTAATCTGCATTCGTTAATCGCTAATCTTTGCTGTCATATTATGTGTCTACAGATAGCTCCACATATTCTTCTGTCAGCACAGGTTCATCTTGCAACTGTTACTCATGCTCAACAACAGATTGTTTCACCAGTTTAGCTTTGCCCTATTTGGTTTCATCAAAATTGTCAAAAAAATTCAAAAAAATAAAGAAAAAAAAATTGTCAAAGTTTTTGCACGCTGGTCAGAGAACGTGCTGTATTTCTGTAGACCACATCCCACCTCAGTTGTAGGTGGCAATTTTTGTGGTTGCATTCTTTTTAATCCTTGTTCAGAGAAAAATATAAAAAATAGTGAAAAAATATATAAAAAAAATTTGATTCCTACTAGTGCCTTTTGGAAAATTCCGGGAAATATTCAGGAAAAAGAAAAAATCCGGACTATGTGCTTGTTCTGTGAGATCTTTCCATCGTCCTTTGTTTTCGCCTAGTTGCGCTACATCTCGACACGTCTTAGCCAGCACCTGTGATTGTACTTTGGATCCGGATTGAACAATCGCTAATCTGCATTCGTTAATCGCTAATCCTTGCTCTCATATTATGTGCCTACCCATAGCTCCATATATTCTTCTGTCAGCACAGGTTCATCTTGCAACTGTTACCCACGCTCAACAACAGATTATTTCACCACTTTGGCTTTGCCCTGTTTGGTTTCATAAAAATTGCCAAAAAAATTCAGAAAAATAAAGAAAAAAAATTGTCAAAGTTTTTGCACGCTTTTTAGAGAATTTGCTGTATTTCTGTAGACCACATCCCACCTCAGTTGTAGGTGCTAATTTTTGTGGTTGCATCTTTTTTTATCCTTGTTCAGAGAAAAAATATAAAAAAATTGTGAAAAAATAAAAAAAATTGATTCCTACTGGTGCCTTTTGGAAAATTCTGAGAAAAATTCAGGAAAAAGGAAAAAATCCGGACTATCTGCTTGTTCTGTGAGTTCTTTCCATCGTCCTTTGTTTTCACCTTGTTGCTCTACGTCTTGACACGTCTTAGCCAGCACGTGTGATTTGTACTTTGGATCCGGATTGAACAATCGCTTATCTACATTCGTTAATCGCTAATCCATGCTGTCATATTGTGTGCCTACCCATAGCTCCACATATTCTTCTGTTAGCACAGGTTCATCTTGCAACTATTACCCACGCTCAACAACAGATTGTTTCTCCAATTTAGCTTTGCCCTGTTTGGTTTTATCAAAATTGCCAAAAAAATTCAGAAAAATAAAGAAAAAATTATCAAAGTTTTTGCACGCTTTTCAGAGAACGTTTTGTATTTCTGTAGACTACATCCCACCTCTGTTTTAGGTGCCAATTTTTGTGGTTGCATCTTTTTTGATCCTTGTTCAGAGAAAAATATAAAAAATAGTGAAAAAATAAAAAAATTTTTGATTCCTACTGGTGCCTTTTGGAAAATTCCGGGCAAAATTCAGGAAAAAAGATAAATCCGGACTATCTGCTTGTTCTGTGAGTTCTTTCCATCGTCCTTTGTTTTTACCTTGTTGGGCTATGTCTCAACACGTCTTAGCCAGCACCTATGATTGTTCTTTGGATCAGGATTAAACAATCGCTAATCTGCATTCGTTAATCGCTAATCCTTGCTGTCATATTATGTGTCTACCCATAGCTCCCCATATTCTTCTGTCGGCACAGGTTCATCTTGCAACTATTACCCACGCTCAACAACAGATTATTTCACCAGTTTGGCTTTGCCCTATTTGGTTTCATCAAAATTGCCAAAAAATTCTGAAAAATAAAGAAAAAAAATTGTCAAAGTTTTTGCACGCTTGTCAAAGAACGTGCTGTATTTCTGTAGGCCACATCCCACCTCAGTTGTAGGTACCAATTTTTATGGTTGCATCTTTTTTTATCCTTGTTCAGAGAAAAATATAAAAAAATAGTGAAAAAATAAAAAAAAATTGATTCCTACTAGTGCCTTTTGGAAAATTCCTAGAAAAATTCAGGAAAAAGAAAAAATCCAGACTATCTGCTTGTTCTGTGAGTTCTTTCCATCGTCCTTTGTTTTCATCTTGTTGCGCTACGTCTCGACACGTCTTAGCCAGCACCCATGATTTGTACTTTGGATCCAGATTGAACAATCGCTAATCTACATTCTTTAATTACTAATCCTTGCAGTCATATTGTGTGCCTACCCAAGCTCCACATATTCTTCTGTCAGCACAGGATCATCTTGCAACTGTTACCGATGCTCAACAATAGATTGTTTCACCATTTTGGCTTTGCCCTGTTTGGTTTCACCAAAATTGCCAAAAAAATTTAGGAAAATAAAGAAAAAAATTTGTCAAAGTTTTTGCACGATTTTCAGAGAACGTGCTGTATTTCTGTAGACCACATCCCACCTCAGTTGTAGGTGCCAATTTTTGTGGTTGCACCTTTTTTTATCCTTGTTCAGAGAAAAATACAAAAAAAGTGAAAAAATAAAAAAAATTGATTCCTACTAGTGCCTTTCGGAAATTTCCGGGGAAAATTCAGGAAAAAGAAAAAATCCGGACTATCTGGTTGTTCTGTGAGTTCTTTCCATCTTCCTTTGTTTTCACCTTGTTGCGCTACGTCTCGACACGTCTTAGCCAGCACCCGTGATTTGTACTCTGGATCCGGATTGAACAATCGCTAATCTGCATTCGTTAATTGCTAATCCTTGCTGTCATATTGTGTGCCTACCCATAGCTCCACATATTCTTCTATCAGCACAGGATCATCTTGCAACTGTTACCGACGCTCAACAACAGATTCTTTCACCACTTTGCCTTTGCCCTATTTGGTTTCATCAAAATTGCCAAAAAAATTCAGGAAAATAAAGAAAAAAATTTTCAAAGTTTTTGCACGTTTTTTAGAGAACGTGCTGTATTTCTGTAGACCACATCCCACCTTAGTTGTAGGTGCCAATTTTTATGGTTGCATCTTTTTTTATTCTTGTTCAGAGAAAAATATAAAAAAGTGAAAAAGTAAAAAAATTTAATTCCTACTAGTGCCTTTTGCAAAATTCCGAGGAAAATTCAGAAAAAAGGAAAAATTCGGACTTTCTGCTTGTTCTGTGAGTTCTTCCCATCGTCCTTTGTTTTCACCTTGCTATGCTACGTCTCGACACGTCTTATCCAGCACCTATGATTTGTACTTTGGATCCGGATTGAACAATCGCTAATCTGCTTTCATTAATTGCTAATCCTTGCTGTCATATTGTGTGCCTACCCATAGCTCCACATATTTTTCTGTCAGCACAGGTTCATCTTACAACTGTTACCCACGCTCAACAACAGATTGTTTCACCACTTTGGCTTTGCCCTGTTTGGTTTCATCAAAATTGCCAAAAAAATTCAGGAAAATAAAGAAAAAAAATTGTCAAAGTTTTTGCACGCTTTTCGGAGAACGTGCTGTATTTCTATAGACCACATCCCACGTCAGTTGTAGGTGCTATTTTTTGTGGTTGTATCTTTTTTGATCATTGTTCAGAGAAAAATACAAAAAAAGTGAAAAAATAAAAAAAATTTGATTCCTACTAGTGCCTTTTAGAAAATTCTGAGGAAAATTCAGGAAAAAGGAAAAATCCGGACTATCTGCTAGTTCTGTGAGTTCTTTCTATTGTCCTTTGTTTTCACCTTGCTGCGTTACGTCTCGACACGTCTTAGCCAGCACCTGTGATTTGTACTTTGGATCCGGATTGAACAATCGCTAATCTACATTCGTTAATTGCTAATCCTTGCTGTCATATTGTGTGCCTACCCATAGCTCCACATATTCTTCTGTCAGCACAAGTTCATCTTACAACTGTTACCCACGCTTAACAACAGATTGTTTCACCACTTTGGCTTTGCCCTATTTGGTTTCATCAAAATTGCTAAAAAAATTCAGGAAAATAAAGAAAAAAAATTGTCAAAGTTTTTGCACGATTTTTAGAGAACGTGCTGTATTTCTGTAGACCACATCCCACCTCAGTTGTAGATGCCAATTTTTGTGGTTGCACCTTTTTTTATCCTTGTTCAGAGAAAAATACAAAAAAAGTGAAAAAAATAAAAAAAAATTGATTCCTACTAGTGCCTTTCGGAAAATTCCGAGGAAAATTCAGGAAAAAGGAAAAATCCGGACTATCTGCTTGTTCTGTGAGTTCTTTCTATTGTCCTTTGTTTTCACCTTGCTGCGTTACGTCTCGACACGTCTTAGCCAGCACCTGTGATTTGTACTTTGGATCCGGATTGAACAATCGCTAATCTGCATTCGTTAATTACTAATCCTTGCTGTCATATTGTGTGCCTACCCATAGCTCTACATATTCTTCTGTCAGCACAGGTTCATCTTACAACTGTTACCCAGGCTCAACAACAGATTGTTTCACCACTTTGGCTTTGCCCTGTTTGGTTTCATCAAAATTGCCAAAAAAATTCAGGAAAATAAAGAAAAAAATTTGTCAAAGTTTTTGCATGCTTTTTAGAGAACGTGCTGTATTTCTGTAGACCACATCCCACCTCAGTTGTAGGTGCCAATTTTTGTGGTTGCATCTTTTTTTATCCTTGTTCAGAGAAAAATATAAAAAAAGTGAAAAAATAAAAAAAAATTGATTCCTACTAGTGCCTTTTGGAAAATTTTAGGAAAAATTCAGAAAAAAGGAAAAATCCGGACTATCTGCTTGTTCTGTGAGTTCTTCCCATCGTCCTTTGTTTTCACCTTGCTATGCTACGTCTCGACACGTCTTAGCCAGCACCTGTGATTTGTACTTTGGATTCGGATTGAACAATCGCTAATCTGCTTTCGTTAATTGCTAATCCTTGCTGTCATATTGTGTGCCAACCCATAGCTCCACATATTCTTCTGTCAGCACAGGTTCATCTTACAACTGTTACCCACGCTCAACAATAGATTGTTTTACCACTTTGGCTTTGCCCTGTTTGGTTTCATCAAAATTGCCAAAAAAATTCAGGAAAATAAAGAAAAAAAATTGTCAAAGTTTTTGCACGCTTTTCGGAGAACGTGCTGTATTTCTGTAGACCACATCCCACCTCAGTTGTAGGTGCCAATTTTTGTGGTTGCATGTTTTTTGATCCTTGTTCAGAGAAAAATACAAAAAAAAAGTGAAAAAATAAAAAAATTTGATTCCTACTAGTGCCTTTTGGAAAATTTCGGGGAAAATTCAGGAAAAGGAAAAATCCGGACTATCTGCTTGTTCTCTAAGTTCTTTCCATCGTCCTTTGTTTTCACCTTGCTGCGCTACGTCTCGACACATCTTAGCCAGCACCTGTGATTTGTAATTTGGAGTCGGATTGAACAATCGCTAAAATGCATTCGTTAATTGCTAATCCTTGCTATCATATTGTGTGCCTACCCATAGCTCCACATATTCTTCAGTCAGCACAGGTTCATCTTGCAACCGTTACCCACGCTCAACAACAGATTGTTTCACCAGTTTGGCTTTGCCCTATTTGGTTTCATCAAAATTGCCAAAAAAATTCAGGAAAATAAAGAACAAAAATGGTCAAAGTTTTTGCACGCTTGTCAGAGAACGTGTTGTATTTCTTTAGACCACATCCCACCTCAGTTGTAGGTGCTAATTTTTGTGGTTGCATCTTTTTTTATCCTTGTTCAGAGAAAAATATAAAAAAATAGTGAAAAAATAAAAAAATTTTGATTCCTACTAGTGCCTTTTGGAAAATTCCGGAAAAAATTCAGGAGAAAGGAAAAATCCAGACTATCTGCTTGTTCTGTGAGTTCTTTCCATCGTCCTTTGTTTTCAACTTGTTGCGCTACGTCTCGACACGTCTTAGCCAGCACCCGTGATTTGTACTTTGGATCCGGATTGAACAATCGCTAATCTGTATTCGTTAATTGCTAATCCTTGCTGTCATATTGTGTGCCTACCCATAGCTCCACATATTCTTCTGTTAGCACAGGATCATCTTGCAACTGTTACCGACGCTCAACAACAGATTGTTTCACCACTTTGGCTTTGCCATGTTTGGTTTCATCAAAATTACCAAAAAAATTCAGGAAAATAAAGAACAAAAATTGTCAAAGTTTTTGCACGCTTGTCAGAGAACGTGTTGTATTTCTGTAGACCACATCCCACCTCAGTTGTAGGTGTTAATTTTTGTGGTTGCATCTTTTTTTATCCTTGTTCAGAGAAAAATATAAAAAAATAGTGAAAAAATAAAAAAAATTTGATTCCTACTAGTGCCTTTTGGAAAATTCCAGAAAAAATTCAGGAGAAAGGAAAAATCCAGACTATCTGCTTGTTCTGTGAGTTCTTTCCATCGTCCTTTGTTTTCACCTTGTTGCGCTACGTCTCGACACGTCTTAGCCAGCACCCGTGATTTGTACTTTGGATCCGGATTGAACAATCGCTAATCTGTATTCGTTAATTGCTAATCCTTGCTGTCATATTGTGTGCCTACCCATAGCTCCACATATTCTTCTGTCAGCACAAGTTCATCTTACAACTGTTACGCACGCTCAACAACAGATTGTTTCACCACATTGGCTTTGCCCTATTTGGTTTCATCAAAATTGCTAAAAAATTCAGGAAAATAAAGAAAAAAAATTGTCAAAGTTTTTGCACGATTTTTAGAGAACGTGCTGTATTTCTGTAGACCACATCCCACCTCAGTTGTAGATGCCAATTTTTATGGTTGCACCTTTTTTTATCCTTGTTCAGAGAAAAATACAAAAAAAGTGAAAAAAATAAAAAAATTGATTCCTACTAGTGCCTTTCGGAAAATTCCGAGGAAAATTCAGAAAAAAGGAAAAATCCGGACTATCTGCTTGTTCTGTGAGTTCTTTCTATTGTCCTTTGTTTTTACCTTGCTGCGTTACGTCTCGACACGTCTTAGCCAGCACCTGTGATTTGTACTTTGGATCCGGATTGAACAATCGCTAATCTGCATTCGTTAATTACTAATCCTTGCTGTCATATTGTGTGCCTACCCATAGCTCCACATATTCTTCTGTCAGCACAGGTTCATCTTACAACTGTTACCCAGGCTCAACAACAGATTGTTTCACCATTTTGGCTTTGCCCTGTTTGGTTTCATCAAAATTGCCAAAAAAATTCAGGAAAATAAAGAAAAAAAATTGTCAAAGTTTTTGCATGCTTTTCAGAGAACGTGCTGTATTTCTGTAGACCACATCCCACCTCAGTTGTAGGTGCCAATTTTTGTGGTTGCATCTTTTTTGATCCTTGTTCAGAGAAAAATATAAAAAAAAGTGAAAAAATAAAAAAAAATTGATTCCTACTAGTGCCTTTTGGAAAATTTTAGGAAAAATTCAGAAAAAAGGAAAAATCCGGACTATCTGCTTGTTCTGTGAGTTCTTCTCATCGTCCTTTGTTTTCAGCTTGTAGCGCTACGTCTCGACACATCTTAGCCGGCACCCGTGATTTAAACATTGGATCCGGATTGAACAATCGCTAATCTGCATTCATTAATTGCTAATCCTTGCTGTCATATTGTGTGCCTACCCATAGCTCCACATATTCTTCTGTCAGCACAGGATCATCTTGCAACTGTTACCGACGCTCAACAACAGATTCTTTCACCACTTTGCCTTTGCCCTATTTGGTTTCATCAAAATTGCCAAAAAAATTCAGAAAAATAAAGAAAAAAACTGTCAAAATTTTTGCACGTTTTACAGAGAACGTGCTGTATTTCTGTAGACCACGTCCCACCTCAATTGTAGGTGCCAATTTTTATGGTTGCATCTTTTTTTATTCTTGTTCAGAGAAAAATATAAAAAAGTGAAAAAAATAAAAAATTTGATTCCTACTAGTGCCTTTTGAAAAATTCCGAGGAAAATTCTGGAAAAAGGAAAAATTTGGACTATCTGCTTGTTCTGTGAGTTCTTCCCATCGTCCTTTGTTTTCACCTTGCTATGCTACGTCTCGACACGTCTTAGCCAGCACCTGTGATTTGTACTTTGGATTCGGAATGAACAATCGCTAATCTGCTTTCGTTAATTGCTAATCCTTGCTGTCATATTGTGTGCCTACCCATAGCTCCACATATTCTTCTGTCAGCACAGGTTCATCTTACAACTGTTACCCACGCTCAACAATAGATTGTTTCACCACTTTGGCTTTGCCCTGTTTGGTTTCATCAAAATTGCCAAAAAAATTCAAGAAAATAAAGAAAAAAAATTGTCAAAGTTTTTGCACGCTTTTCGGAGAACGTGCTGTATTTCTGTAGACCACATCCCACCTCAGTTGTAGGTGCCAATTTTTGTGGTTGCATGTTTTTTGATCCTTGTTCAGAGAAAAATACAAAAAAAAGTGAAAAAATAAAAAATTTTGATTCCTACTAGTGCCTTTTGGAAAATTTCGGGGAAAATTCAGGAAAAGGAAAAATCCGGACTATCTGCTTGTTCTCTAAGTTCTTTCCATCGTCCTTTGTTTTTACCTTGTTGCGCTACGTCTCGACACGTCTTAGCCAGCACCTGTGATTTGTAATTTGGAGTCGGATTGAACAATCGCTAAAATGCATTCGTTAATTGCTAATCCTTGCTATCATATTGTGTGCCTACCTATAGCTCCACATATTCTTCTGTCAGCACAGGTTCATCTTGCAACCGTTACCCACGCTCAACAACAGATTGTTTCACCAGTTTGGCTTTGCCCTATTTGGTTTCATCAAAATTGCCAAAAAAATTCAGGAAAATAAAGAAGAAAAATTGTCAAAGTTTTTGCACGCTTGTCAGAGAACGTGTTGTATTTCTGTAGACCACATCCCACCTCAGTTGTAGGTGCTAATTTTTGTGGTTGCATCTTTTTTTATCCTTGTTCAGAGAAAAATATAAAAAAATAGTGAAAAAATAAAAAAATTTTGATTCCTACTTGTGCCTTTTGGAAAATTCCGGAAAAAATTCAGGAGAAAGGAAAAATCCAGACTATCTGCTTGTTCTGTGAGTTCTTTCCATCGTCCTTTGTTTTCACCTTGTTGCGCTACGTCTCGACACGTCTTAGCCAGCACCCGTGATTTGTACTTTGGATCCGGATTGAACAATCGCTAATCTGTATTCGTTAATTGCTAATCCTTGCTGTCATATTGTGTGCCTACCCATAGCTCCACATATTCTTCTGTTAGCACAGGATCATCTTGCAACTGTTACCGACGCTCAACAACAGATTGTTTCACCACTTTGGCTTTGCCATGTTTGGTTTCACCAAAATTACCAAAAAAATTCAGGAAAATAAAGAACAAAAATTGTCAAAGTTTTTGCACGCTTGTCAGAGAACGTGTTGTATTTCTGTAGACCACATCCCACCTCAGTTGTAGGTGTTAATTTTTGTGGTTGCATCTTTTTTTATCCTTGTTCATAGAAAAATATAAAAAAATAGTGAAAAAATAAAAAAATTTTGATTCCTACTAGTGCCTTTTGGAAAATTCCAGAAAAAATTCAGGAGAAAGGAAAAATCCAGACTATCTGCTTGTTCTGTGAGTTCTTTCCATCGTCCTTTGTTTTCACCTTGTTGCGCTACGTCTCGACACGTCTTAGCCAGCACCCGTGATTTGTACTTTGGATCCGGATTGAACAATCGCTAATCTGTATTCGTTAATTGCTAATCCTTGCTGTCATATTGTGTGCCTACCCATAGCTCCACATATTCTTCTGTCTGCACAAGTTCATCTTACAACTGTTACGCACGCTCAACAACAGATTGTTTCACCACTTTGGCTTTGCCCTATTTGGTTTCATCAAAATTGCTAAAAAAATTCAGGAAAATAAAGAAAAAAAATTATCAAAGTTTTTGCACGATTTTTAGAGAATGTGCTGTATTTCTGTAGACCACATCCCACCTCAGTTGTAGATGCCAATTTTTGTGGTTGCACCTTTTTTTATCCTTGTTCAGAGAAAAATACAAAAAAAGTGAAAAATTAAAAAAATTGATTCCTACTAGTGCCTTTCGGAAAATTCCGAGGAAAATTCAGGAAAAAGGAAAAATCCGGACTATCTGCTTGTTCTGTGAGTTCTTTCTATTGTCCTTTGTTTTCACCTTGCTGCGTTACGTCTCGACACGTCTTAGCCAGCACCTGTGATTTGTACTTTGGATCCGGATTGAACAATCGCTAATCTGCATTCGTTAATTACTAATCCTTGCTGTCATATTGTGTGCCTACCCATAGCTCTACATATTCTTCTGTCAGCACAGGTTCATCTAACAACTGTTACCCAGGCTCAACAACAGATTGTTTCACCACTTTGGCTTTGCCCTGTTTGGTTTCATCAAAATTGCCAAAAAAATTCAGGAAAATAAAGAAAAAAATTTGTCAAAGTTTTTGCATGCTTTTCAGAGAACGTGCTGTATTTCTGTAGACCACATCCCACCTCAGTTGTAGGTGCCAATTTTTGTGGTTGCATCTTTTTTGATCCTTGTTCAGAGAAAAATATAAAAAAGTGAAAAAATAAAAAAAATTGATTCCTACTAGTGCCTTTTGGAAAATTTCAGGAAAAATTCAGAAAAAAGAAAAAATCTGGACTATCTGCTTGTTCTGTGAGTTCTTCCCATCCTCCTTTGTTTTCAGCTTGTAGCGCTACGTCTCGACACATCTTAGCCAGCACCCGTGATTTAAACATTGGATCCGGATTGAACAATCGCTAATCTGCATTCATTAATTGCTAATCCTTGCTGTCATATTGTGTGCCTACCCATAGCTCCACATATTCTTCTGTCAGCACAGGATCATCTTGCAACTGTTACCGACGCTCAACAACAGATTCTTTCACCACTTTGCCTTTGCCCTATTTGGTTTCATCAAAATTGCCAAAAAAATTCAGGAAAATAAAGAAAAAAATTGTCAAAGTTTTTGCACGTTTTTCAGAGAACGTGCTGTATTTCTGTAGACCACATCCCACCTCAATTGTAGGTGCCAATTTTTATGGTTGCATCTTTTTCTATTCTTGTTCAGAGAAAATATAAAAAAAGTGAAAAAATAAAAAATTTGATTCCTACTAGTGCCTTTTGGAAAATTCTGAGGAAAATTCAGGAAAAAGGAAAAATTCGGACTATCTGCTTGTTCTGTGAGTTCTTCCCATCGTCCTTTGTTTTCACCTTGCTATGCTACGTCTCGACACGTCTTAGCCAGCACCTGTGATTTGTACTTTGGATCCGGATTGAACAATCGCTAATCTGCTTTCGTTAATTGCTAATCCTTGCTGTCATATTGTGTGCCTACCCATAGCTCCACATATTCTTCTGTCAGCACAGGTTCATCTAACAACTGTTACCCACGCTCAACAATAGATTGTTTCACCACTTTGGCTTTGCCCTGTTTGGTTTCATCAAAATTGCTAAAAAAATTCAGGAAAATAAAGAAAAAAAATTGTCAAAGTTTTTGCACGCTTTTCGGAGAACGTGCTGTATTTCTGTAGACCACATCCCACCTAAGTTGAAGGTGCCAATTTTTGTGGTTGCATGTTTTTTGATCCTTGTTCAGAGAAAAATACAAAAAAAAGTGAAAAAATAAAAAATTTTGATTCCTACTAGTGCCTTTTGGAAAATTTCGGGGAAAATTCAGGAAAAGGAAAAATTCGGACTATCTGCTTGTTCTGTGAGTTCTTCCCATCGTCCTTTGTTTTCACCTTGCTGCGCTACGTCTCGACACGTCTTAGCCAGCACCTGTGATTTGTAATTTGGAGTCGGATTGAACAATCGCTAAAATGCATTCGTTAATTGCTAATCCTTGCTATCATATTGTGTGCCTACCCATAGCTCCACATATTCTTCTGTCAGCACAGGTTCATCTTGCAACCGTTACCCACGCTCAACAATAGATTGTTTCACCAGTTTGGCTTTGCCCTATTTGGTTTCATCAAAATTGCCAAAAAAATTCAGGAAAATAAAGAACAAAAATTGTCAAAGTTTTTGCACGCTGGTCAGAGAACGTGTTGTATTTCTGTAGACCACATCCCACCTCAGTTGTAAGTGCTAATTTTTGTGGTTGCATCTTTTTTTATCCTTGTTCAGAGAAAAATATAAAAAAATAGTGAAAAAATAAAAAATTTTTGATTCCTACTAGTGCCTTTTGGAAAATTCCGGAAAAAATTCAGGAGAAAGGAAAAATCCAGACTATCTGCTTGTTCTATGAGTTCTTTCCATCGTCCTTTGTTTTCACCTTGTTGCGCTACGTCTCGACACATCTTAGCCAACACCCGTGATTTGTACTTTGGATCCGGATTGAACAATCGCTAATCTGTATTCGTTAATTGCTAATCCTTGCTGTCATATTGTGTGCCTACCCATAGCTCCACATATTCTTCTGTTAGCACAGGATCATCCTGCAACTGTTACCGACGCTCAACAACAGATTGTTTCACCACTTTGGCTTTGCCATGTTTGGTTTCATTAAAATTACCAAAAAAATTCAGGAAAATAAAGAACAAAAATTGTTAAAGTTTTTGCAAGCTTTTCAGAGAATGTGCTGTATTTCTGTAGAGCACATCCCACCTCAGTTGTAGGTGCCAATTTTTGTGGTTGCATCTTTTTTATCCTTGTTCAGAGAAAAATACAAAAAAAGTGAAAAAATAAAAAAATTTTGATTCCTACTAGTGCCTTTTGGAAAATTCTGAGGAAAATTCAGAAGAAAGAAAAAATCTAGACTATCTGCTTATTCTGTGAGTTCTTTCTATCGTCCTTTGTTTTCACCTTGCTGCGCTACGTCTCAACACGTCTTAGCCAGCACCTGTGATTTGTACTTTGGATCCGGATTGAACAATCGCTAATCTGCATTCGTTAATTGCTAATCCTTGCGGTCATATTGTGTGCCTACCCATAGCTCCACATATTCTTCTGTCAGCACAGGATCATCTTGCAACTGTTACCGACCCTCAACAATAGATTCTTCCACCACTTTGGCTTTGCCATGTTTGGTTTCATCAAAATTGCCAAAAAAATTCAGGAGAATAAAGAAAAAAATTTGTCAAAGTTTTTGCATGCTTTTCAGAGAACGTGCTGTATTTCTGTAGACCACATCCCACCTCAGTTGTAGGTGCCAATTTTTGTGGTTGCACCTTTTTTTATCCTTGTTCAGAGAAAAATACAAAAAAAGTGAAAAAATAAAAAAAATTGATTCCTACTAGTGCCTTTCGGAAATTTCCGGGGAAAATTCAGGAAAAAGAAAAAATCCGGACTATCTGGTTGTTCTGTGAGTTCTTTCCATCTTCCTTTGTTTTCACCTTGTTGCGCTACGTCTCGACACGTCTTAGCCAGCACCCGTGATTTGTACTCTGGATCCGGATTGAACAATCGCTAATCTGCATTCGTTAATTGCTAATCCTTGCTGTCATATTGTGTGCCTACCCATAGCTCCACATATTCTTCTATCAGCACAGGATCATCTTGCAACTGTTACCGACGCTCAACAACAGATTCTTTCACCACTTTGCCTTTGCCCTATTTGGTTTCATCAAAATTGCCAAAAAAATTCAGGAAAATAAAGAAAAAAATTTTCAAAGTTTTTGCACGTTTTTTAGAGAACGTGCTGTATTTCTGTAGACCACATCCCACCTTAGTTGTAGGTGCCAATTTTTATGGTTGCATCTTTTTTTATCCTTGTTCAGAGAAAAATATAAAAAAATTGTGGAAAAATAAAAAAAATTGATTCCTACTACTGCCTTTTGGAAAATTCCGGAAAAAATTCAGGAAAAATGAAAAATCCGGACTATCTGCTTGTTCTGCGAGCTCTTTCCATCGTCCTTTGTTTTCACCTTATTGCGCTACGTCTCGACACGTCTTAGCCAGCACCCGTGATTTGTACTTTGGATCCGGATTGAACAATCGCTAATCTGCATTCGTTAGTTGCTAATCCTTGCTGTCTTATTGTGTGTCTACCCATAGCTCCACATATTCTTCTGTTAGCACAGGATCATCTTGCAACTGTTACCGACGCTCAACAACTGATTGTTTCACCACTTTGGCTTTGCCCTGTTTGGTTTCATCAAAATTGACAAAAAAATTCAGGAAAATAAAGAAAAAAATTGTCAAAGTTTTTGCACGCTTTTCAGAGAACGTGCTGCATTTCTGTAGACCACGTCCCACCTCAGTTGTAGGTGCCTATTTTTGTGGTTGTATCGTTTTTTATCCTTGTTCAGAGAAAAAATATAAAAAAAGTGAAATTTTTTTTTTGATTCCTACTATTTCATTTTGGAAAATTCCGAGGAAAATTCAGGAAAAAGAAAAAAATCCGGACTATCTGCTTGTTCTATGAGTTCTTTCCATCGTCCTTTGTTTTTACCTTGCTGCGCTACGTCTTGACACGTCTTAGCCAGCACCTGTGATTTGTACTTTGGATCCGGATTGAACAATCGCTAATCTGCATTCGTTAATTGCTAATCCTTGCTGTCATATTGTGTGCCTACCCATAGCTCCACATATTCTTCTGTCAGCACAGGTTCATCTTACAACTGTTACCCACGCTCAACAACAGATTGTTTCTCCACTTTGGCTTTGCCCTGTTTTGTATCATCAAAATTGCCAAAAAAATTCAGGAAAATAAAGAAAAAAAATTGTCAAACATTTTGCACGCTTTTCAGAGAACGTGCTGTATTTCTGTAGACCACATCCCACCTCAGTTATAGGTGCCAATTTTTGTGGTTGCATCTTTTTTTCCTTGTTCAGAGAAAAATATAAAAAAATAGTGAAAAAATAAAAAAAATTTGATTCCTACTAGTGCCTTTTGGAAAATTCTGGAAAAAATTCAGGAAAAAGTAAAAATCCGGACTATCTGCTTGTTCTGTGAGTTCTTTCTATCGTCCTTTGTTTTCACCTTGTTACGCTACGTCTCGATACGTCTTAGCCAGCACCCGTGATTTGTACTTTGGATCCGGATTGAACAATCGCTAATCTGCATTCGTTATTTGCTAATCCTTGCTGTCATATTGTGTGTCTACCCATAGCTCCACATATTCTTCTGTTAGCACAGGATCATCTTGCAACTGTTACCGACGCTCAACAACAGATTCTTTCACCACTTTGGCTTTGCCATGTTTGGTTTCATCAAAATTGCCCAAAAAATTCAGGAAAATAAAGAAAAAAAATTGTCAAAGTTTTTGCACGCTTTTCAGAGAACATGCTGTATTTCTGTAGACCACATCCCACCTCAGTTGTAGGTGCCAATTTTTGTGGTTGCATCTTTTTTTATCCTTGTTCAGAGGAAAATATAAAAAAATAGTGAAAAAATAAAAAAAATTGATTCCTACTAGTGCCTTTTGGAAAATTCCGAGGAAAATTCAGGAAAAAGGTATAATCCGGACTATCTGCTTGTTCTGTGAGTTCTTTCCATCTTCCTTTGTTTTCACCTTGTTGCGCTACGTCTCGACACGTCTTAGCCAGCACCTGTGATTTGTACTTTGGATCCGGATTGAACAATCGCTAATCTGCATTGGTTAATTGCTAATCCTTGCTGTCATATTGTGTACCTACCCATAGCTCCACATATTCTTCTGTCAGCACAGGATCATCTTGCAACTGTTACCGACGCTCAACAACAGATTCTTTCACCACTTTGGCTTTGCCATTTTTGGTTTCACCAAAATTGCCAAAAAAATTCAGAAAAATAAAGAAAAAAATTGTCAAAGTTTTTGTTCGCTTTTCAGAGAACGTGCTGTATTCCTGTAGACCACATCCCACCTCAGTTGTAGGTGTCAATTTTTGTGGTTGCATCTTTTTTATCCTTGTTTTGAGAAAAATATAAAAAAAGTGAAAAAATAAAAAAAAAAGTGAGTCCTACTAGTGCCTTTTGGAAAATTCTGAGGAAAATTCAGGAAAAAGAAAAAATCTGGACTATCTGTTTGTTCTGTGAGTTCTTTCCATCGTCCTTTGTTTTCACCTTACTGCGCTACGTCTCGACACGTCTTAGCCAGCGCCTGTGATTTGTACTTTGGATCCGGATTGAACAATCGCTAATCTGCATTCGTTAACTGGTAATCCTTGCTGTCATATTGTGTGCCTAACCATAGCTCCATATATTCTTCTGTCAGCACAGGTTCATCTTACAACTGTTACCCACGCTCAACAACAGATTATTTCACCACTTTGGCCTTGCCCTGTTTGGTTTCATCAAAATTGCCAAAAAAAATTCAAGAAAATAAAGAAAAAAAATTGTCAAAGGTTAGCACGCTTTTCGGAGAACGTGCTATATTTCTGTAGACCACATCCCACCTCTGTTGTAGCTGCCAATTTTTGTGGTTGCATCTTTTTTGATCCTTGTTCAGAGAAAAATATAAAAAAATAGTTAAAAAAAATTTGATGCCTACTAGTGCCTTTTGGAAAATTTTGGGAAAAATTCAGGAAAAAGGAAAAATCTAGACTATCTGCTTGTTCTGTGAGTTCTTTCCATCGTCCTTTGTTTTCACCTTGTTGCGCTACGTCTCGACACGTCTTAGCCAGCACCCGTGATTTGTACTTTGGATCCGGATTGAACAATCGCTAATCTGCATTCATTAATTGCTAATCCTTGCTGTCATATTGTGTGCCTACCCATAGCTCCACATATTCTTCTGTCAGCACAGGATCATCTTACAACTGTTACCGACGCTCAACAACAGATTCTTTCACCACTTTGGCTTTGCCCTTTCTGGTTTCATCAAAATTGCCAAAAAAATTCAGGAAAATAAAGAAAAAATATTGTCAAAGTTTTTGTACGCTCTTCAGAGAACGTGTTGTATTTCTGTAGACCACATCCCACCTCAGTTGTAGGTGCCAATTTTTGTGGTTGCATCTTTTTTTATCCTTGTTCAGAGAAAATATAAAAAAGTGAAAAAATAAAAAAATTTTGATTCCTACTAGTGCCTTTTGAAAAATTCCGAGGAAAATTCAGGAAAAAGGAAAAATCCTGACTATCTGCTTGTTCTGTGAGTTATTTCCATCGTCCTTTGTTTTCACCTTGCTGCGCTACGTCTCGACACGCCTTAGCCAGCGCCTGTGATTTGTACTTTGGATCCGGATTGAACAATCGCTAATCTGCATTCGTTAATTGCTAATCCTTGCTGTCATATTGTGTGCCTACGCATAGCTCCACATATTCTTCTATCAGCACAGGATCATCTTACAACTGTTACCGACGCTCAACAACAGATTCTTTCACCACTTTGGCTTTGCCCTTTTTGGTTTAATCAAAATTGCCAAAAAAATTCAGGAAAATAAAGAAAAAATATTGTCAAAGTTTTTGTACGTCTTTCAGAGAACGTGTTGTATTTCTGTAGACCACATCCCACCTCAGTTGTAGGTGCCAATTTTTGTGGTTGCATCTTTTTTTATCCTTGTTCAGAGAAAAATACAAAAAAGTGAAAATTTTTTTTTGATTCCTACTAGTGCCTTTTGGAAAATTTTGGGAAAAATTCAGGAAAAAAGAAAAATCCTGACTATCTGCTTGTTCTGTGAGTTCTCTCCATCGTCCTTTATTTTCACCTTGTTGCGCTACGTCTCGACATGTCTTAGCCAGCACCCGTGATTTGTACTTTGGATCCGGATTGAACAATCGCTAATCTGCATTCGTTAATTGCTAATCCTTGCTGTCATATTGTGTGCCTACCCATAGCTCCACAAATTCTTCTGTTAGCACAGGTTCACCACTTTGGCTTTGCCCTGTTTGGTTTCATCAAAATTGCCAAAAAAATTCAGGAAAATAAAGAAAAAAATTGTTAAAGTTTTTACACGCTTTTCAGAGAACGTGCTGTATTTCTGTAGACCACATCCCACCTCAGTTGTAGGTGCCAATTTTTGTGGTTGCATCTTTTTTTATCCTTGTTCAGAGAAAAATACAAAAAAGTGAACAAATAAAAAATTTTGATTCCTACTAGTGCCTTTTGGAAAATTCTGGGAAAAATCCGGACTATCTGCTTGTTCTCTAAGTTCTTTCCATCGTCCTTTGTTTTCACCTTGCTGTGCTACGTCTCGACATGTCTTAGCCAGCACCTGTGATTTGTACTTTGGATCCGGATGGAACAATCGCTAATCTGCATTCGTTAATTGCTAATCCTTGCTATCATATTGTGTGCCTACCCATAGCTCCACATATTCCTCTGTCAGCACAGGTTCATCTTGCAACTGTTACCCACGCTCAACAATAGATTGTTTCACCACTTTGGCTTTGCCCTGTTTGGTTTCATCAAAATTGCCAAAAAAAATCAGAAAAATAAAGAAAAAAATTATCAAAGTTTTTGCACGCTTTTCAGAGAACGTGCTGTATTTCTGTAGACCACATCCCACCTCAGTTGTAGGTGCCAATTTTTGTGGTTGCATCTTTTTTTATCCTTGTTCAGAGAAAAATATAAACAAATAGTGAAAAAATAAAAAAAATTTGATTCCTACTAGTGCCTTTTGGAAAATTTCAGGAAAATTCAGGAAAAAGGAAAAATCCAGACTATCTGCTTGTGTTGTGAGTTCTTTCCATCGTCCTTTGTTTTCACCTTGTTGCGCTACGTCTTGACACGTCTTAGCCAGCACCCGTGATTTGTACTTTGGATCTGGATTGAACAATCGCTAATCTGCATTCCTTAATTGCTAATCCTTGCTGTCATATTGTGTGCCTACCCATAGCTCCACATATTCTTCTGTTAGCACAGGATCATCTTGCAACTGTTACCGACGCTCAACAATAGATTGTTTCACCACTTTGGCTTTGCCCTGTTTGGTTTCATCAAAATTGCCAAAAAAATTCAGGAAAATAAAGAAAAAATATTGTCAAAGTTTTTGTACGCCTTTCAGAGAACGTGTTGTATTTCTGTAGACCACATCCCACCTCAGTTGTAGGTGCCAATTTTTGTGGTTGCATCTTTTTTTATCCTTGTTCAGAGAAAATATAAAAAAGTGAATTTTTTTTTTGATTCCTACTAGTGCCGTTTGGAAAATTCCGAGGAAAATTCAGGAAAAAGGAAAAATCCTGACTATCTGCTTGTTCTGTGAGTTATTTCCATCGTCCTTTGTTTTCACCTTGCTGCGCTACGTCTCGACACGCCTTAGCCAGCGCCTGCGATTTGTACTTTGGATCCGGATTGAACAATCGCTAATCTGCATTCGTTAATTGCTAATCCTTGCTGTCATATTGTGTGCCTACCCATAGCTCCACATATTCTTCTGTTAGCACAGGTTCATCTTACAACTGTTACCTACGCTCAACAACAGATTGTTTCACCACTTTGGCTTTGCCCTGTTTGGTGTCATCAAAATTGCCAAAAAAATTCAGGAAAATAAAGAAAAAAATTGTCAAAGTTTTTGCACGCTTTTCGGAGAACGTGCTGTATTTCTGTAAACCACATCCCACGTTAGTTGTATGTGCCAATTTTTGTGGTTGCATCTTTTTTTATCCTTGTTCAGAGAAAAATATAAAAAAATAGTGAAAAAATAAAAAAATTTGATTCCTACTAGTGCCTTTTAGAAAATTCTAAGAAAAATTCAGGAAAAAGGAAAAATCCGGACTATCTGCTTGTTCTGTGAGTTCTCTCCATCGTCCTTTATTTTCACCTTGTTGCGCTACGTCTCGACACGTCTTAGCCAGCACCCGTGATTTGTACTTTGGATCCGGATTGAACAATCGCTAATCTGCATTCATTAATTGCTAATCCTTGCTGTCATATTGTGTGCCTACACATAGCTCCACAAATTCTTCTGTCAGCACAGGTTCACCACTTTGGCTTTGCCCTGTTTGGTTTCATCAAAATTGCCAAAAAAATTCAGGAAAATAAAGAAAAAAATTGTTAAAGTTTTTACACGCTTTTCAGAGAACGTGCTGTATTTCTGTAGACCACATCCCACCTCAGTTGTAGGTGCCAATTTTTGTGGTTGCATCTTTTTTGATCCTTGTTCAGAGAAAAATACAAAAAAAGTGAAAAAATAAAAAATTTTGATTCGTACTAGTGCCTTTTGGAAAATTCCAGGAAAAATTCTGGAAAAAGGAAAAATCCGGACTATCTGCTTGTTCTGTGAGTTCTTTCCATCTTCCTTTGTTTTCACCTTGTTGCGCTACGTCTCGACACGTCTTAGCCAGCACCCATGATTTGTACTTTGGATTTGGATTGAATAATCGCTAATCTGCATTCGTTAATTCCTAATCCTTGCTGTCATATTGTGTGCCTACCCATAGCCCCACATATTCTTCTGTCAGCACAGGTTCATCTTGCAACTGTTACCGACGCTCAACAACAGATTGTTTCACCACTTTGGCTTTGCCCTGTTTGGTTTCATCAAAATTGCCAAAAAAAATCAGAAAAATAAAGAAAAAAATTGTCAAAGTTTTTGCACGCTTTTCAGAGAACGTGCTGTATTTCTGTAGACCACATCCCACCTTAGTTGTAGGTGCCAATTTTTGTGGTTGCATCTTTTTTTATCCTTGTTCAGAGAAAAATACAAAAAAGTGAAAAAATAAAAAATTTTGATTCCTACTAGTGCCTTTTGGAAAATTTTGGGGAAAATTCTGGAAAAAGAAAAATCCGGACTATCTGCTTGTTCTCTAAGTTCTTTCCATCGTCCTTTGTTTTCACCTTGCTGTGCTACGTTTCGACACGTCTTAGCCAGCACCTGTGATTTGTACTTTGGATCCGGATTGAACAATCACTAGTATGCATTCGTTAATTGCTAATCCTTGCTATCATATTGTGTGCCTACCCATAGCTCCACATATTCTTCTGTCAGCACAGGTTCATCTTGCAACTGTTACCCACGCTCAACAATAGATTGTTTCACCACTTTGGCTTTGCCCTGTTTGGTTTCATCAAAATTGCCAAAAAAATCAGAAAAATAAAGAAAAAAATTATCAAAGTTTTTGCACGCTTTTCAGAGAACGTGCTGTATTTCTGTAGACCACATCCCACCTCAGTTGTAGGTGCCAATTTTTGTGGTTGCATCTTTTTTTATCCTTGTTCAGAGAAAAATATAAACAAATAGTGAAAAAATAAAAAAAAATTTGATTCCTACTAGTGCCTTTTGGAAAATTTCAGGAAAAATTCAGGAAAAAGGAAAAATCCGGACTATCTGCTTGTCTTGTGAGTTCTTTCCATCGTCCTTTATTTTCACCTTGTTGCGCTACGTCTTGACACGTCTTAGCCAGCACCCGTGATTTGTACTTTGGATCTGGATTGAACAATCGCTAATCTGCATTCCTTAATTGCTAATCCTTGCTGTCATATTGTGTGCCTACCCATAGCTCCACATATTCTTCTGTTAGCACAGGATCATCTTGCAACTGTTACCGACGCTCAACAATAGATTGTTTCACCACTTTGGCTTTGCCCTGTTTGGTTTCATCAAAATTGCCAAAAAAATTCAGGAAAATAAAGAAAAAAAATTGTCAAAGTTTTTGCACGCTTTTCAGAGAACATGTTGTATTTCTGTAGACCACATCCCACCTCAGTTGTAGGTGCCAATTTTTGTGGTTGCATCTTTTTTTATCCTTGTTCAGAGAAAAATACAAAAAAAGTGAAAAAATAAAAAAAATTGATTCCTACTAGTGCCTTTTGGAAAATTCTGAGGAAAATTCAGGAAAAAGGAATAATCCGGACTATCTGGTTGTTCTGTGAGTTCTTTCCATCGTCCTTTGTTTTCACCTTGCTGCGCTACGTCTCGACACGTCTTAGCCAGCACCTGTGATTTGTACTTTAAATCCGGATTGAACAATCGCTAATCTGCATTCGTTAATTGCTAATCCTTACGTTAATATTGTGTGCCTACCCATAGCTTCACATATTCTTCTGTCAGCACAGGATCATCTTACAACTGTTACCCACGCTCAACAACAGATTGTTTCACCACTTTGGCTTTGCCCTGTTTGGTTTCATCAAAATTGCTAAAAAAATTTAGGACAATAAAGAAAAAAATTGTCAAAGTATTTGCACGCTTTTCAGAGAACGTGCTGTATTTCTGTAGACCACATCCCACCTTAGTTGTAGGTGCCAATTTTTGTGGTTGCATCTTTTTTGATCCTTGTTCAGAGAAAAATATAAAAAAAATAGTTAAAAAATAAAAAAAATTGATTCCTACTAGTGCCTTTTGGAAAATTCCAGGAAAAATTCAGAAAAAAGGAAAAATCCGGACTATCTGCTTGTTCTGTGAGTTCTTTCCATCTTCCTTTGTTTTCACCTTGTTGCGCTACGTCTCGACACGTCTTAGCCAGCACCCATGATTTGTACTTTGGATCTGGATTGAACAATCGCTAATCTGCATTCATTAATTGCTAATCCTTGCTGTCAGATTGTGTGCCTACCCATAGCTCCACATATTCTTCTGTCAGCACAGGTTCATCTTGCAACTGTTACCGACGCTCAACAACAGATTGTTTCACCACTTTGGCTTTGCCCTGTTTGGTTTCATCAAAATTGCCAAAAAAAATTCAGGAAAATAAAGAAAAAAAATTATCAAAGTTTTTGCACGCTTTTCAGAGAACGTGCTGTATTTCTGTAGACCACATCCCACCTTAGTTGTAGGTGCCAATTTTTGTGGTTGTAATTTTTTTATCCTTGTTCAGAGAAAAATACAAAAAAAGTGAAAAAATAAAAAAATTGATTCCTACTAGTGCCTTTTGGAAAATTCCAGGAAAAATTTAGGAAAAAGGAAAAATCCGAACTATCTGCTTGTTCTGTGAGTTCTTTCCATCTTCCTTTGTTTTCACCTTGTTGCGCTACGTCTCGACACGTCTTAGCCAGCACCCATGATTTGTACTTTGGATTTGGATTGAACAATCGCTAATCTGCATTCGTTAATTGCTAATCCTTGCTGTCATATTGTGTGCCTACCCATAGCTCCACATATTCTTCTGTCAGCACAGGTTCATCTTGCAACTGTTACCCACGCTCAACAATAGATTGTTTCACCACTTTGGCTTTGCCCTGTTTGGTTTCATCAAAATTGCCAAAAAAATCAGAAAAATAAAGAAAAAAATTATCAAAGTTTTTGCACGCTTTTCAGAGAACGTGCTGTATTTCTGTAGACCACATCCCACCTCAGTTGTAGGTGCCAATTTTTGTGGTTGCATCTTTTTTTATCCTTGTTCAGAGAAAAATATAAACAAATAGTGAAAAAATAAAAAAAAATTTGATTCCTACTAGTGCCTTTTGGAAAATTTCAGGAAAAATTCAGGAAAAAGGAAAAATCCGGACTATCTGCTTGTCTTGTGAGTTCTTTCCATCGTCCTTTATTTTCACCTTGTTGCGCTACGTCTTGACACGTCTTAGCCAGCACCCGTGATTTGTACTTTGGATCTGGATTGAACAATCGCTAATCTGCATTCCTTAATTGCTAATCCTTGCTGTCATATTGTGTGCCTACCCATAGCTCCACATATTCTTCTGTTAGCACAGGATCATCTTGCAACTATTACCGACGCTCAACAATAGATTGTTTCACCACTTTGGCTTTGCCCTGTTTGGTTTCATCAAAATTGCCAAAAAAATTCAGGAAAATAAAGAAAAAAAATTGTCAAAGTTTTTGCACGCTTTTCAGAGAACATGCTGTATTTCTGTAGACCACATCCCACCTCAGTTGTAGGTGCCAATTTTTGTGGTTGCATCTTTTTTTATCCTAGTTCAGAGAAAAATACAAAAAAGTGAAAAAATAAAAAAAATTGATTCCTACTAGTGCCTTTTGGAAAATTCCGAGGAAAATTCAGGAAAAAGGAATAATCCGGACTATCTGGTTGTACTGTGAGTTCTTTCCATCGTCCTTTGTTTTCACCTTGCTGCGCTACGTCTCGACACGTCTTAGCCAGCACCTGTGATTTGTACTTTAAATCCGGATTGAACAATCGCTAATCTGCATTCGTTAATTGCTAATCCTTACGTTAATATTGTGTGCCTACCCATAGCTTCACATATTCTTCTGTCAGCACAGGATCATCTTACAACTGTTACCCACGCTCAACAACAGATTGTTTCACCACTTTGGCTTTGCCCTGTTTGGTTTCATCAAAATTGCTAAAAAAATTTAGGACAATAAAGAAAAAAATTGTCAAAGTTTTTGCACGCTTTTCAGAGAACGTGCTGTATTTCTGTAGACCACATCCCACCTTAGTTGTAGGTGCCAATTTTTGTGGTTGCATCTTTTTTGATCCTTGTTCAGAGAAAAATATAAAAAAAATAGTTAAAAAATAAAAAAAATTGATTCCTACTAGTGCCTTTTGGAAAATTCCAGGAAAAATTCAAAAAAAGGAAAAATCCGGACTATCTGCTTGTTCTGTGAGTTCTTTCCATCTTCCTTTGTTTTCACCTTATTGCGCTACGTCTCGACACGTCTTAGCCAGCACCCATGATTTGTACTTTGGATCTGGATTGAACAATCGCTAATCTGCATTCATTAATTGCTAATCCTTGCTGTCAGATTGTGTGCCTACCCATAGCTCCACATATTCTTCTGTCAGCACAGGTTCATCTTGCAACTGTTACCGACGCTCAACAACAGATTGTTTCACCACTTTGGCTTTGCCCTGTTTGGTTTCATCAAAATTGCCAAAAAAAATTCAGGAAAATAAAGAAAAAAAATTATCAAAGTTTTTGCACCCTTTTCAGAGAACGTGCTGTATTTCTGTAGACCACATCCCACCTTAGTTGTAGGTGCCAATTTTTGTGGTTGTAATTTTTTTATCCTTGTTCAGAGAAAAATACAAAAAAAGTGAAAAAATAAAAAAATTGATTCCTACTAGTGCCTTTTGGAAAATTCCAGGAAAAATTCAGGAAAAAGGAAAAATCCGAACTATCTGCTTGTTCTGTGAGTTCTTTCCATCTTCCTTTGTTTTCACCTTGTTGCGCTACGTCTCGACACGTCTTAGCCAGCACCCATGATTTGTACTTTGGATTTGGATTGAACAATCGCTAATCTGCATTCGTTAATTGCTAATCCTTGCTGTCATATTGTGTGCCTACCCATAGCTCCACATATTCTTCTGTCAGCACAGGTTCATCTTGCAACTGTTACCCACGCTCAACAATAGATTGTTTCACCACTTTGGCTTTGCCCTGTTTGGTTTCATCAAAATTACCAAAAAAATCAGAAAAATAAAGAAAAAAATTATCAAAGTTTTTGCACGCTTTTCAGAGAACGTGCTGTATTTCTGTAGACCACATCCCACCTCAGTTGTAGGTGCCAATTTTTGTGGTTGCATCTTTTTTTATCCTTGTTCAGAGAAAAATATAAACAAATAGTGAAAAAATAAAAAAAAATTTGATTCCTACTAGTGCCTTTTGGAAAATTTCAGGAAAAATTCAGGAAAAAGGAAAAATCCGGACTATCTGCTTGTCTTGTGAGTTCTTTCCATCGTCCTTTATTTTCACCTTGTTGCGCTACGTCTTGACACGTCTTAGCCAGCACCCGTGATTTGTACTTTGGATCTGGATTGAACAATCGCTAATCTGCATTCCTTAATTGCTAATCCTTGCTGTCATATTGTGTGCCTACCCATAGCTCCACATATTCTTCTGTTAGCACAGGATCATCTTGCAACTGTTACCGACGCTCAACAATAGATTGTTTCACCACTTTGGCTTTGCCCTGTTTGGTTTCATCAAAATTGCCAAAAAAATTCAGGAAAATAAAGAAAAAAAATTGTCAAAGTTTTTGCACGCTTTTCAGAGAACATGCTGTATTTCTGTAGACCACATCCCACCTCAGTTGTAGGTGCCAATTTTTGTGGTTGCATCTTTTTTTATCCTTGTTCAGAGAAAAATACAAAAAAAGTGAAAAAATAAAAAAAATTGATTCCTACTAGTGCCTTTTGGAAAATTCCGAGAAAAATTCAGGAAAAAGGAATAATCCGGACTATCTGGTTGTTCTGTGAGTTCTTTCCATCGTCCTTTGTTTTCACCTTGCTGCGCTACGTCTCGACACGTCTTAGCCAGCACCTGTGATTTGTACTTTAAATCCGGATTGAACAATCGCTAATCTGCATTCGTTAATTGCTAATCCTTACGTTAATATTGTGTGCCTACCCATAGCTTCACATATTCTTCTGTCAGCACAGGATCATCTTACAACTGTTACCCACGCTCAACAACAGATTGTTTCACCACTTTGGCTTTGCCCTGTTTGGTTTCATCAAAATTGCTAAAAAAATTTAGGACAATAAAGAAAAAAATTGTCAAAGTTTTTGCACGCTTTTCAGAAAACGTGCTGTATTTCTGTAGACCACATCCCACCTTAGTTGTAGGTGCCAATTTTTGTGGTTGCATCTTTTTTGATCCTTGTTCAGAGAAAAATATAAAAAAAATAGTTAAAAAATAAAAAAAATTGATTCCTACTAGTGCCTTTTGGAAAATTCCAGGAAAAATTCAGAAAAAAGGAAAAATCCGGACTATCTGCTTGTTCTGTGAGTTCTTTCCATCTTCCTTTGTTTTCACCTTGTTGCGCTACGTCTCGACACGTCTTAGCCAGCACCCATGATTTGTACTTTGGATCTGGATTGAACAATCGCTAATCTGCATTCATTAATTGCTAATCCTTGCTGTCAGATTGTGTGCCTACCCATAGCTCCACATATTCTTCTGTCAGCACAGGTTCATCTTGCAACTGTTACCGACGCTCAACAACAGATTGTTTCACCACTTTGGCTTTGCCCTGTTTGGTTTCATCAAAATTGCCAAAAAAAATTCAGGAAAATAAAGAAAAAAAATTATCAAAGTTTTTGCACGCTTTTCAGAGAACGTGCTGTATTTCTGTAGACCACATCCCACCTTAGTTGTAGGTGCCAATTTTTGTGGTTGTAATTTTTTTATCCTTGTTCAGAGAAAAATACAAAAAAAGTGAAAAAATAAAAAAATTGATTCCTACTAGTGCCTTTTGGAAAATTCCAGGAAAAATTCAGGAAAAAGGAAAAATCCGAACTATCTGCTTGTTCTGTGAGTTCTTTCCATCTTCCTTTGTTTTCACCTTGTTGCGCTACGTCTCGACACGTCTTAGCCAGCACCCATGATTTGTACTTTGGATTTGGATTGAACAATCGCTAATCTGCATTCGTTAATTGCTAATCCTTGCTGTCATATTGTGTGCCTACCCATAGCTCCACATATTCTTCTGTCAGCACAGGTTCATCTTGCAACTGTTACCCACGCTCAACAATAGATTGTTTCACCACTTTGGCTTTGCCCTGTTTGGTTTCATCAAAATTGCCAAAAAAATCAGAAAAATAAAGAAAAAAATTATCAAAGTTTTTGCACGCTTTTCAGAGAACGTGCTGTATTTCTGTAGACCACATCCCACCTCAGTTGTAGGTGCCAATTTTTGTGGTTGCATCTTTTTTTATCCTTGTTCAGAGAAAAATATAAACAAATAGTGAAAAAATAAAAAAAAATTTGATTCCTACTAGTGCCTTTTGGAAAATTTCAGGAAAAATTCAGGAAAAAGGAAAAATCCGGACTATCTGCTTGTCTTGTGAGTTCTTTCCATCGTCCTTTATTTTCACCTTGTTGCGCTACGTCTTGACACGTCTTAGCCAGCACCCGTGATTTGTACTTTGGATCTGGATTGAACAATCGCTAATCTGCATTCCTTAATTGCTAATCCTTGCTGTCATATTGTGTGCCTACCCATAGCTCCACATATTCTTCTGTTAGCACAGGATCATCTTGCAACTATTACCGACGCTCAACAATAGATTGTTTCACCACTTTGGCTTTGCCCTGTTTGGTTTCATCAAAATTGCCAAAAAAATTCAGGAAAATAAAGAAAAAAAATTGTCAAAGTTTTTGCACGCTTTTCAGAGAACATGCTGTATTTCTGTAGACCACATCCCACCTCAGTTGTAGGTGCCAATTTTTGTGGTTGCATCTTTTTTTATCCTAGTTCAGAGAAAAATACAAAAAAAGTGAAAAAATAAAAAAAATTGATTCCTACTAGTGCCTTTTGGAAAATTCCGAGGAAAATTCAGGAAAAAGGAATAATCCGGACTATCTGGTTGTACTGTGAGTTCTTTCCATCGTCCTTTGTTTTCACCTTGCTGCGCTACGTCTCGACACGTCTTAGCCAGCACCTGTGATTTGTACTTTAAATCCGGATTGAACAATCGCTAATCTGCATTCGTTAATTGCTAATCCTTACGTTAATATTGTGTGCCTACCCATAGCTTCACATATTCTTCTGTCAGCACAGGATCATCTTACAACTGTTACCCACGCTCAACAACAGATTGTTTCACCACTTTGGCTTTGCCCTGTTTGGTTTCATCAAAATTGCTAAAAAAATTTAGGACAATAAAGAAAAAAATTGTCAAAGTTTTTGCACGCTTTTCAGAGAACGTGCTGTATTTCTGTAGACCACATCCCACCTTAGATGTAGGTGCCAATTTTTGTGGTTGCATCTTTTTTGATCCTTGTTCAGAGAAAAATATAAAAAAAATAGTTAAAAAATAAAAAAAATTGATTCCTACTAGTGCCTTTTGGAAAATTCCAGGAAAAATTCAAAAAAAGGAAAAATCCGGACTATCTGCTTGTTCTGTGAGTTCTTTCCATCTTCCTTTGTTTTCACCTTATTGCGCTACGTCTCGACACGTCTTAGCCAGCACCCATGATTTGTACTTTGGATCTGGATTGAACAATCGCTAATCTGCATTCATTAATTGCTAATCCTTGCTGTCAGATTGTGTGCCTACCCATAGCTCCACATATTCTTCTGTCAGCACAGGTTCATCTTGCAACTGTTACCGACGCTCAACAACAGATTGTTTCACCACTTTGGCTTTGCCCTGTTTGGTTTCATCAAAATTGCCAAAAAAAATTCAGGAAAATAAAGAAAAAAAATTATCAAAGTTTTTGCACCCTTTTCAGAGAACGTGCTGTATTTCTGTAGACCACATCCCACCTTAGTTGTAGGTGCCAATTTTTGTGGTTGTAATTTTTTTATCCTTGTTCAGAGAAAAATACAAAAAAAGTGAAAAAATAAAAAAATTGATTCCTACTAGTGCCTTTTGGAAAATTCCAGGAAAAATTCAGGAAAAAGGAAAAATCCGAACTATCTGCTTGTTCTGTGAGTTCTTTCCATCTTCCTTTGTTTTCACCTTGTTGCGCTACGTCTCGACACGTCTTAGCCAGCACCCATGATTTGTACTTTGGATTTGGATTGAACAATCGCTAATCTGCATTCGTTAATTGCTAATCCTTGCTGTCATATTGTGTGCCTACCCATAGCTCCACATATTCTTCTGTCAGCACAGGTTCATCTTGCAACTGTTACCCACGCTCAACAATAGATTGTTTCACCACTTTGGCTTTGCCCTGTTTGGTTTCATCAAAATTACCAAAAAAATCAGAAAAATAAAGAAAAAAATTATCAAAGTTTTTGCACGCTTTTCAGAGAACGTGCTGTATTTCTGTAGACCACATCCCACCTCAGTTGTAGGTGCCAATTTTTGTGGTTGCATCTTTTTTTATCCTTGTTCAGAGAAAAATATAAACAAATAGTGAAAAAATAAAAAAAAATTTGATTCCTACTAGTGCCTTTTGGAAAATTTCAGGAAAAATTCAGGAAAAAGGAAAAATCCGGACTATCTGCTTGTCTTGTGAGTTCTTTCCATCGTCCTTTATTTTCACCTTGTTGCGCTACGTCTTGACACGTCTTAGCCAGCACCCGTGATTTGTACTTTGGATCTGGATTGAACAATCGCTAATCTGCATTCCTTAATTGCTAATCCTTGCTGTCATATTGTGTGCCTACCCATAGCTCCACATATTCTTCTGTTAGCACAGGATCATCTTGCAACTGTTACCGACGCTCAACAATAGATTGTTTCACCACTTTGGCTTTGCCCTGTTTGGTTTCATCAAAATTGCCAAAAAAATTCAGGAAAATAAAGAAAAAAAATTGTCAAAGTTTTTGCACGCTTTTCAGAGAACATGCTGTATTTCTGTAGACCACATCCCACCTCAGTTGTAGGTGCCAATTTTTGTGGTTGCATCTTTTTTTATCCTTGTTCAGAGAAAAATACAAAAAAAGTGAAAAAATAAAAAAAATTGATTCCTACTAGTGCCTTTTGGAAAATTCCGAGGAAAATTCAGGAAAAAGGAATAATCCGGACTATCTGGTTGTTCTGTGAGTTCTTTCCATCGTCCTTTGTTTTCACCTTGCTGCGCTACGTCTCGACACGTCTTAGCCAGCACCTGTGATTTGTACTTTAAATCCGGATTGAACAATCGCTAATCTGCATTCGTTAATTGCTAATCCTTACGTTAATATTGTGTGCCTACCCATAGCTTCACATATTCTTCTGTCAGCACAGGATCATCTTACAACTGTTACCCACGCTCAACAACAGATTGTTTCACCACTTTGGCTTTGCCCTGTTTGGTTTCATCAAAATTGCTAAAAAAATTTAGGACAATAAAGAAAAAAATTGTCAAAGTTTTTGCACGCTTTTCAGAAAACGTGCTGTATTTCTGTAGACCACATCCCACCTTAGTTGTAGGTGCCAATTTTTGTGGTTGCATCTTTTTTGATCCTTGTTCAGAGAAAAATATAAAAAAAATAGTTAAAAAATAAAAAAAATTGATTCCTACTAGTGCCTTTTGGAAAATTCCAGGAAAAATTCAGAAAAAAGGAAAAATCCGGACTATCTGCTTGTTCTGTGAGTTCTTTCCATCTTCCTTTGTTTTCACCTTGTTGCGCTACGTCTCGACACGTCTTAGCCAGCACCCATGATTTGTACTTTGGATCTGGATTGAACAATCGCTAATCTGCATTCATTAATTGCTAATCCTTGCTGTCAGATTGTGTGCCTACCCATAGCTCCACATATTCTTCTGTCAGCACAGGTTCATCTTGCAACTGTTACCGACGCTCAACAACAGATTGTTTCACCACTTTGGCTTTGCCCTGTTTGGTTTCATCAAAATTGCCAAAAAAAATTCAGGAAAATAAAGAAAAAAAATTATCAAAGTTTTTGCACGCTTTTCAGAGAACGTGCTGTATTTCTGTAGACCACATCCCACCTTAGTTGTAGGTGCCAATTTTTGTGGTTGTAATTTTTTTATCCTTGTTCAGAGAAAAATACAAAAAAAGTGAAAAAATAAAAAAATTGATTCCTACTAGTGCCTTTTGGAAAATTCCAGGAAAAATTCAGGAAAAAGGAAAAATCCGAACTATCTGCTTGTTCTGTGAGTTCTTTCCATCTTCCTTTGTTTTCACCTTGTTGCGCTACGTCTCGACACGTCTTAGCCAGCACCCATGATTTGTACTTTGGATTTGGATTGAACAATCGCTAATCTGCATTCGTTAATTGCTAATCCTTGCTGTCATATTGTGTGCCTACCCATAGCTCCACATATTCTTCTGTCAGCACAGGTTCATCTTGCAACTGTTACCCACGCTCAACAATAGATTGTTTCACCACTTTGGCTTTGCCCTGTTTGGTTTCATCAAAATTGCCAAAAAAATCAGAAAAATAAAGAAAAAAATTATCAAAGTTTTTGCACGCTTTTCAGAGAACGTGCTGTATTTCTGTAGACCACATCCCTCCTCAGTTGTAGGTGCCAATTTTTGTGGTTGCATCTTTTTTTATCCTTGTTCAGAGAAAAATATAAACAAATAGTGAAAAAATAAAAAAAAATTTGATTCCTACTAGTGCCTTTTGGAAAATTTCAGGAAAAATTCAGGAAAAAGGAAAAATCCGGACTATCTGCTTGTCTTGTGAGTTCTTTCCATCGTCCTTTATTTTCACCTTGTTGCGCTACGTCTTGACACGTCTTAGCCAGCACCCGTGATTTGTACTTTGGATCTGGATTGAACAATCGCTAATCTGCATTCCTTAATTGCTAATCCTTGCTGTCATATTGTGTGCCTACCCATAGCTCCACATATTCTTCTGTTAGCACAGGATCATCTTGCAACTGTTACCGACGCTCAACAATAGATTGTTTCACCACTTTGGCTTTGCCCTGTTTGGTTTCATCAAAATTGCCAAAAAAATTCAGGAAAATAAAGAAAAAAAATTGTCAAAGTTTTTGCACGCTTTTCAGAGAACATGCTGTATTTCTGTAGACCACATCCCACCTCAGTTGTAGGTGCCAATTTTTGTGGTTGCATCTTTTTTTATCCTTGTTCAGAGAAAAATACAAAAAAAGTGAAAAAATAAAAAAAATTGATTCCTACTAGTGCCTTTTGGAAAATTCCGAGGAAAATTCAGGAAAAAGGAATAATCCGGACTATCTGGTTGTTCTGTGAGTTCTTTCCATCGTCCTTTGTTTTCACCTTGCTGCGCTACGTCTCGACACGTCTTAGCCAGCACCTGTGATTTGTACTTTAAATCCGGATTGAACAATCGCTAATCTGCATTCGTTAATTGCTAATCCTTACGTTAATATTGTGTGCCTACCCATAGCTTCACATATTCTTCTGTCAGCACAGGATCATCTTACAACTGTTACCCACGCTCAACAACAGATTGTTTCACCACTTTGGCTTTGCCCTGTTTGGTTTCATCAAAATTGCTAAAAAAATTTAGGACAATAAAGAAAAAAATTGTCAAAGTTTTTGCACGCTTTTCAGAGAACGTGCTGTATTTCTGTAGACCACATCCCACCTTAGTTGTAGGTGCCAATTTTTGTGGTTGCATCTTTTTTGATCCTTGTTCAGAGAAAAATATAAAAAAAATAGTTAAAAAATAAAAAAAATTGATTCCTACTAGTGCCTTTTGGAAAATTCCAGGAAAAATTCAGAAAAAAGGAAAAATCCGGACTATCTGCTTGTTCTGTGAGTTCTTTCCATCTTCCTTTGTTTTCACCTTGTTGCGCTACGTCTCGACACGTCTTAGCCAGCACCCATGATTTGTACTTTGGATCTGGATTGAACAATCGCTAATCTGCATTCATTAATTGCTAATCCTTGCTGTCAGATTGTGTGCCTACCCATAGCTCCACATATTCTTCTGTCAGCACAGGTTCATCTTGCAACTGTTACCGACGCTCAACAACAGATTGTTTCACCACTTTGGCTTTGCCCTGTTTGGTTTCATCAAAATTGCCAAAAAAAATTCAGGAAAATAAAGAAAAAAAATTATCAAAGTTTTTGCACGCTTTTCAGAGAACGTGCTGTATTTCTGTAGACCACATCCCACCTTAGTTGTAGGTGCCAATTTTTGTGGTTGTAATTTTTTTATCCTTGTTCAGAGAAAAATACAAAAAAAGTGAAAAAATAAAAAAAATTGATTCCTACTAGTGCCTTTTGGAAAATTCCAGGAAAAATTCAGGAAAAAGGAAAAATCCGAACTATCTGCTTGTTCTGTGAGTTCTTTCCATCTTCCTTTGTTTTCACCTTGTTGCGCTACGTCTCGACACGTCTTAGCCAGCACCCATGATTTGTACTTTGGATTTGGATTGAACAATCGCTAATCTGCATTCGTTAATTGCTAATCCTTGCTGTCATATTGTGTGCCTACCCATAGCTCCACATATTCTTCTGTCAGCACAGGTTCATCTTGCAACTGTTACCCACGCTCAACAATAGATTGTTTCACCACTTTGGCTTTGCCCTGTTTGGTTTCATCAAAATTGCCAAAAAAATCAGAAAAATAAAGAAAAAAATTATCAAAGTTTTTGCACGCTTTTCAGAGAACGTGCTGTATTTCTGTAGACCACATCCCACCTTAGTTGTAGGTGCCAATTTTTGTGGTTGCATCTTTTTTTATCCTTGTTCAGAGAAAAATATAAACAAATAGTGAAAAAATAAAAAAAAATTTGATTCCTACTAGTGCCTTTTGGAAAATTTCAGGAAAAATTCAGGAAAAAGGAAAAATCCGGACTATCTGCTTGTCTTGTGAGTTCTTTCCATCGTCCTTTATTTTCACCTTGTTGCGCTACGTCTTGACACGTCTTAGCCAGCACCCGTGATTTGTACTTTGGATCTGGATTGAACAATCGCTAATCTGCATTCCTTAATTGCTAATCCTTGCTGTCATATTGTGTGCCTACCCATAGCTCCACATATTCTTCTGTTAGCACAGGATCATCTTGCAACTATTACCGACGCTCAACAATAGATTGTTTCACCACTTTGGCTTTGCCCTGTTTGGTTTCATCAAAATTGCCAAAAAAATTCAGGAAAATAAAGAAAAAAAATTGTCAAAGTTTTTGCACGCTTTTCAGAGAACATGCTGTATTTCTGTAGACCACATCCCACCTCAGTTGTAGGTGCCAATTTTTGTGGTTGCATCTTTTTTTATCCTTGTTCAGAGAAAAATACAAAAAAAGTGAAAAAATAAAAAAAATTGATTCCTACTAGTGCCTTTTGGAAAATTCCGAGGAAAATTCAGGAAAAAGGAATAATCCGGACTATCTGGTTGTTCTGTGAGTTCTTTCCATCGTCCTTTGTTTTCACCTTGCTGCGCTACGTCTCGACACGTCTTAGCCAGCACCTGTGATTTGTACTTTAAATCCGGATTGAACAATCGCTAATCTGCATTCGTTAATTGCTAATCCTTACGTTAATATTGTGTGCCTACCCATAGCTTCACATATTCTTCTGTCAGCACAGGATCATCTTACAACTGTTACCCACGCTCAACAACAGATTGTTTCACCACTTTGGCTTTGCCCTGTTTGGTTTCATCAAAATTGCTAAAAAAATTTAGGACAATAAAGAAAAAAATTGTCAAAGTTTTTGCACGCTTTTCAGAGAACGTGCTGTATTTCTGTAGACCACATCCCACCTTAGTTGTAGGTGCCAATTTTTGTGGTTGCATCTTTTTTGATCCTTGTTCAGAGAAAAATATAAAAAAAATAGTTAAAAAATAAAAAAAATTGATTCCTACTAGTGCCTTTTGGAAAATTCCAGGAAAAATTCAGAAAAAAGGAAAAATCCGGACTATCTGCTTGTTCTGTGAGTTCTTTCCATCTTCCTTTGTTTTCACCTTGTTGCGCTACGTCTCGACACGTCTTAGCCAGCACCCATGATTTGTACTTTGGATCTGGATTGAACAATCGCTAATCTGCATTCATTAATTGCTAATCCTTGCTGTCAGATTGTGTGCCTACCCATAGCTCCACATATTCTTCTGTCAGCACAGGTTCATCTTGCAACTGTTACCGACGCTCAACAACAGATTGTTTCACCACTTTGGCTTTGCCCTGTTTGGTTTCATCAAAATTGCCAAAAAAAATTCAGGAAAATAAAGAAAAAAAATTATCAAAGTTTTTGCACGCTTTTCAGAGAACGTGCTGTATTTCTGTAGACCACATCCCACCTTAGTTGTAGGTGCCAATTTTTGTGGTTGTAATTTTTTTATCCTTGTTCAGAGAAAAATACAAAAAAAGTGAAAAAATAAAAAAATTGATTCCTACTAGTGCCTTTTGGAAAATTCCAGGAAAAATTCAGGAAAAAGGAAAAATCCGAACTATCTGCTTGTTCTGTGAGTTCTTTCCATCTTCCTTTGTTTTCACCTTGTTGCGCTACGTCTCGACACGTCTTAGCCAGCACCCATGATTTGTACTTTGGATTTGGATTGAACAATCGCTAATCTGCATTCGTTAATTGCTAATCCTTGCTGTCATATTGTGTGCCTACCCATAGCTCCACATATTCTTCTGTCAGCACAGGTTCATCTTGCAACTGTTACCCACGCTCAACAATAGATTGTTTCACCACTTTGGCTTTGCCCTGTTTGGTTTCATCAAAATTGCCAAAAAAATCAGAAAAATAAAGAAAAAAATTATCAAAGTTTTTGCACGCTTTTCAGAGAACGTGCTGTATTTCTGTAGACCACATCCCACCTCAGTTGTAGGTGCCAATTTTTGTGGTTGCATCTTTTTTTATCCTTGTTCAGAGAAAAATATAAACAAATAGTGAAAAAATAAAAAAAAATTTGATTCCTACTAGTGCCTTTTGGAAAATTTCAGGAAAAATTCAGGAAAAAGGAAAAATCCGGACTATCTGCTTGTCTTGTGAGTTCTTTCCATCGTCCTTTATTTTCACCTTGTTGCGCTACGTCTTGACACGTCTTAGCCAGCACCCGTGATTTGTACTTTGGATCTGGATTGAACAATCGCTAATCTGCATTCCTTAATTGCTAATCCTTGCTGTCATATTGTGTGCCTACCCATAGCTCCACATATTCTTCTGTTAGCACAGGATCATCTTGCAACTATTACCGACGCTCAACAATAGATTGTTTCACCACTTTGGCTTTGCCCTGTTTGGTTTCATCAAAATTGCCAAAAAAATTCAGGAAAATAAAGAAAAAAAATTGTCAAAGTTTTTGCACGCTTTTCAGAGAACATGCTGTATTTCTGTAGACCACATCCCACCTCAGTTGTAGGTGCCAATTTTTGTGGTTGCATCTTTTTTTATCCTTGTTCAGAGAAAAATACAAAAAAAGTGAAAAAATAAAAAAAATTGATTCCTACTAGTGCCTTTTGGAAAATTCCGAGGAAAATTCAGGAAAAAGGAATAATCCGGACTATCTGGTTGTTCTGTGAGTTCTTTCCATCGTCCTTTGTTTTCACCTTGCTGCGCTACGTCTCGACACGTCTTAGCCAGCACCTGTGATTTGTACTTTAAATCCGGATTGAACAATCGCTAATCTGCATTCGTTAATTGCTAATCCTTACGTTAATATTGTGTGCCTACCCATAGCTTCACATATTCTTCTGTCAGCACAGGATCATCTTACAACTGTTACCCACGCTCAACAACAGATTGTTTCACCACTTTGGCTTTGCCCTGTTTGGTTTCATCAAAATTGCTAAAAAAATTTAGGACAATAAAGAAAAAAATTGTCAAAGTTTTTGCACGCTTTTCAGAGAACGTGCTGTATTTCTGTAGACCACATCCCACCTTAGTTGTAGGTGCCAATTTTTGTGGTTGCATCTTTTTTGATCCTTGTTCAGAGAAAAATATAAAAAAAATAGTTAAAAAATAAAAAAAATTGATTCCTACTAGTGCCTTTTGGAAAATTCCAGGAAAAATTCAGAAAAAAGGAAAAATCCGGACTATCTGCTTGTTCTGTGAGTTCTTTCCATCTTCCTTTGTTTTCACCTTGTTGCGCTACGTCTCGACACGTCTTAGCCAGCACCCATGATTTGTACTTTGGATCTGGATTGAACAATCGCTAATCTGCATTCATTAATTGCTAATCCTTGCTGTCAGATTGTGTGCCTACCCATAGCTCCACATATTCTTCTGTCAGCACAGGTTCATCTTGCAACTGTTACCGACGCTCAACAACAGATTGTTTCACCACTTTGGCTTTGCCCTGTTTGGTTTCATCAAAATTGCCAAAAAAAATTCAGGAAAATAAAGAAAAAAAATTATCAAAGTTTTTGCACGCTTTTCAGAGAACGTGCTGTATTTCTGTAGACCACATCCCACCTTAGTTGTAGGTGCCAATTTTTGTGGTTGTAATTTTTTTATCCTTGTTCAGAGAAAAATACAAAAAAAGTGAAAAAATAAAAAAATTGATTCCTACTAGTGCCTTTTGGAAAATTCCAGGAAAAATTCAGGAAAAAGGAAAAATCCGAACTATCTGCTTGTTCTGTGAGTTCTTTCCATCTTCCTTTGTTTTCACCTTGTTGCGCTACGTCTCGACACGTCTTAGCCAGCACCCATGATTTGTACTTTGGATTTGGATTGAACAATCGCTAATCTGCATTCGTTAATTGCTAATCCTTGCTGTCATATTGTGTGCCTACCCATAGCTCCACATATTCTTCTGTCAGCACAGGTTCATCTTGCAACTGTTACCCACGCTCAACAATAGATTGTTTCACCACTTTGGCTTTGCCCTGTTTGGTTTCATCAAAATTGCCAAAAAAATCAAAAAAATAAAGAAAAAAATTATCAAAGTTTTTGCACGCTTTTCAGAGAACGTGCTGTATTTCTGTAGACCACATCCCACCTCAGTTGTAGGTGCCAATTTTTGTGGTTGCATCTTTTTTTATCCTTGTTCAGAGAAAAATATAAACAAATAGTGAAAAAATAAAAAAAAATTTGATTCCAACTAGTGCCTTTTGGAAAATTTCAGGAAAAATTCAGGAAAAAGGAAAAATCCGGACTATCTGCTTGTCTTGTGAGTTCTTTCCATCGTCCTTTATTTTCACCTTGTTGCGCTACGTCTTGACACGTCTTAGCCAGCACCCGTGATTTGTACTTTGGATCTGGATTGAACAATCGCTAATCTGCATTCCTTAATTGCTAATCCTTGTTGTCATATTGTGTGCCTACCCATAGCTCCACATATTCTTCTGTTAGCACAGGATCATCTTGCAACTGTTACCGACGCTCAACAATAGATTGTTTCACCACTTTGGCTTTGCCCTGTTTGGTTTCATCAAAATTGCCAAAAAAATTCAGGAAAATAAAGAAAAAAAATTGTCAAAGTTTTTGCACGCTTTTCAGAGAACATGCTGTATTTCTATAGACCACATCCCACTTCAGTTGTAGGTGCCAATTTTTGTGGTTGCATCTTTTTTTATCCTTGTTCAGAGAAAAATACAAAAAAAGTGAAAAAATAAAAAAAATTGATTCCTACTAGTGCCTTTTGGAAAATTCCGAGGAAAATTCAGGAAAAAGGAATAATCCGGACTATCTGGTTGTTCTGTGAGTTCTTTCCATCGTCCTTTGTTTTCACCTTGCTGCGCTACGTCTCGACACGTCTTAGCCAGCACCTGTGATTTGTACTTTAAATCCGGATTGAACAATCGCTAATCTGCATTCGTTAATTGCTAATCCTTACGTTAATATTGTGTGCCTACCCATAGCTTCACATATTCTTCTGTCAGCACAGGATCATCTTACAACTGTTACCCACGCTCAACAACAGATTGTTTCACCACTTTGGCTTTGCCCTGTTTGGTTTCATCAAAATTGCTAAAAAAATTTAGGACAATAAAGAAAAAAATTGTCAAAGTTTTTGCACGCTTTTCAGAGAACGTGCTGTATTTCTGTAGACCACATCCCACCTTAGTTGTAGGTGCCAATTTTTGTGGTTGCATCTTTTTTGATCCTTGTTCAGAGAAAAATATAAAAAAATGGTGAAAAAATAAAAAAAATTGATTCCTACTAGTGCCTTTTGGAAAATTCCAGGAAAAATTAAGGAAAAAGGAAAAATCCGGACTATCTGCTTGTTCTGTGAGTTCTTTCCATCTTCCTTTGTTTTCACCTTGTTGCGCTACGTCACGACACGTCTTAGCCAGCACCCATGATTTGTACTTTGGATCTGGATTAAACAATCGCTAATCTGCATTCATTAATTGCTAATCCTTGCTGTCAGATTGTGTGCCTACCCATAGCTCCACATATTCTTCTATCAGCACAGGTTCATCTTGCAACTGTTACCGACGCTCAACAACAGATTGTTTCACCACTTTGGCTTTGCCCTGTTTGGTTTCATCAAAATTGCCAAAAAAAATTCAGGAAAATAAAGAAAAAAAATTATCAAAGTTTTTGCACGCTTTTCAGAGAACGTGCTGTATTTCTGTAGACCACATCCCACCTTAGTTGTAGGTGCCAATTTTTGTGGTTGCAATTTTTTTATCCTTGTTCAGAGAAAAATACAAAAAAAGTGAAAAAATAAAAAAATTGATTCCTACTAGTGCCTTTTGGAAAATTCAAGGAAAAATTCGGGAAAAAGGAAAAATCCGAACTATCTGCTTGTTCTGTGAGTTCTTTCCATCTTCCTTTGTTTTCACCTTGTTACGCTACGTCTCGACACGTCTTAGCCAGCACCCATGATTTGTAATTTGGATTTGGATTGAACAATCGCTAATCTGCATTCGTTAATTGCTAATCCTTGCTGTCATATTGTGTGCCTACCCATAGCTCCACATATTCTTCTGTCAGCACAGTTTCATCTTGCAACTGTTACCCACGCTCAACAATAGATTGTTTCACCACTTTGGCTTTGCCCTATTTGGTTTCATCAAAATTGCCAAAAAAAATCAGAAAAATAAAGAAAAAAATTGTCAAAGTTTTTGCACGCTTTTCAGAGAACGTGCTGTATTTCTGTAGACCACATCCCACCTCAGTTGTAGGTGCCAATTTTTGTGGTTGCATCTTTTTTTATCCTTGTTCAGAGAAAAATATAAACAAATAGTGAAAAAATAAAAAAATTTGATTCCTACTAGTGCCTTTTGGAAAATTTCAGAAAAAATTCAGGATAAAGAAAAAATCCAGACTATCTGCTTGTCCTATGAGTTCTTTCCATCGTCCTTTGTTTTCACCTTGTTGCGCTACGTCTTGACACGTCTTAGCCAGCACCCGTGATTTGTACTTTGGATCTGGATTGAACAATCGCTAATCTGGATTCGTTAATTGCTAATCCTTGCTGTCATATTGCGTGCCTACCCATAGCTCCACATATTCTTCTGTCAGCACAGGATCATCTTGCAACTGTTACCGACGCTCAACAACAGATTGTTTCACCACTTTGGCTTTGCCCTGTTTGGTTTCATCAAAATTGCCAAAAAAATCAGGAAAATAAAGAAAAAAAATTGTCAAAGTTTTTACACGCTTTTCAGAGAACATGCTGTATTTCTGTAGACGACATCCCACCTCAGTTGTAGGTGCCAATTTTTGTGGTTGCATCTTTTTTTATCCTTGTTCAGAGAAAAATACAAAAAAAGTGAAAAAATAAAAAAAAATTGATTCCTACTAGTGCCTTTTGGAAAATTCCGAGGAAAATTCAGGAAAAAGGAATAATCCGGACTATCTACTTGTTCTGTGAGTTCTTTCCATCGTCCTTTGTTTTCACCTTGCTGCGCTACGTCTCGAAACGTCTTAACCAGCACCTGTGATTTGTACTTTAGATCCGGATTGAACAATCGCTAATCTGCATTCGTTAATTGCTAATCCTTGCGTTAATATTGTGTGCCTACCCATAGCTCCACATATCCTTCTGTCAGCACAGGATCATCTTACAATTGTTACCCACGCTCAACAACAGATTGTTTCACCACTTTGGCTTTGCCCTGTTTGGTTTCATCAAAATTGCCAAAAAAATTTAGGACAATAAAGAAAAAAATTGTCAATGTTTTTGCACGCTTTTCAGAGAAAGTGCTGTATTTCTGTAGACCACATCCCACCTTAGTTGTAGGTGCCAATTTTTGTGGTTGCATCTTTTTTGATCCTTGTTCAGAGAAAAATATAAAAAAATGGTGAAAAAATAAAAAAAAATTGATTCCTACGAGTGCCTTTTGGAAAATTCCAGGAAAAATTCAGGAAAAAGGAAAAATCCGGACTATCTGCTTGTTCTGTGAGTTCTTTCCATCTTCCTTTGTTTTCACCTTGTTACGCTAAGTCACGACACGTCTTAGCCAGCACCCATGATTTGTACTTTGGATCTGGATTGAACAATCGCTAATCTGCATTCATTAATTGCTAATCCTTGCTATCATATTGTGTGCCTACCCATAGCTCCACATATTCTTCTGTCAGCACAGGTTCATCTTGCAACTGTTACCGACGCTCAACAACAGATTGTTTCACCACTTTGGCTTTGCCCTGTTTGGTTTCATCAAAATTGCCAAAAAAAATTTAGGAAAATAAAGAAAAAAAATTATCAAAGTTTTTGCATGCTTTTCAGAGAACGTGCTGTATTTCTGTAGACCACATCCCACCTCAGTTGTAGGTGCCAATTTTTGTGGTTGCATCTTTTTTTATCCTTGTTCAGATTAAAATACAAAAAAAAGTGAAAATATAAAAAATTTTTGATTCCTACTAGTGCCTTTTGGAAAATTTCGGGGAAAATTCAGGAAAAAGGAAAAATCCGGACTATCTGCTTGTTCTGTGAGTTCTTTCCATCGTCCTTTGTTTTCACCTTGTTGCGCTACGTCTCGACACGTCTTAGCCGGCACCTGTGATTTGTACTTTGGATCCGGATTGAACAATCGCTAATATGCATTCGTTAATTGCTAATCCTTGCAATCATATTGTGTGCCTACCCATAGCTTAACATATTCTTCTGTCAGCACAGGTTCATCTTGCAACTTTTACCCACGCTCAACAATAGATTGTTTCACCACTTTGGCTTTGCCCTGTTTGGTTTCATCAAAATTGCCAAAAAAAATTAGAAAAATAAAGAAAAAAATTGTCAAAGTTTTTGCACGCTTTTCAGAGAAGGTGCTGTATTTCTGTAGACCACATCCCACCTCAGTTGTAGGTGCCAATTTTTGTGGTTGCATCTTTTTTTATCCTTGTTCAGAGAAAAATATAAACAAATAGTGAAAAAATAAAAAAATTTGATTCCTACTAGTGCCTTTTGGAAAATTTCAGAAAAAATTCAGGATAAAGAAAAAATCCAGACTATCTGCTTGTCCTATGAGTTCTTTCCATCGTCCTTTGTTTTCACCTTGTTGCGCTACGTCTTGACACGTCTTAGCCAGCACCCGTGATTTGTACTTTGGATCTGGATTGAACAATCGCTAATCTGGATTCGTTAATTGCTAATCCTTGCTGTCATATTGTGTGCCTACCCATAGCTCCACATATTCTTCTGTCAGCACAGGATCATCTTGCAACTGTTACCGACGCTCAACAACAGATTGTTTCACCACTTTGGCTTTGCCCTGTTTGGTTTCATCAAAATTGCCAAAAAAATCAGGAAAATAAAGAAAAAAAATTGTCAAAGTTTTTACACGCTTTTCAGAGAACATGCTGTATTTCTGTAGACGACATCCCACCTCAGTTGTAGGTGCCAATTTTTGTGGTTGCATCTTTTTTATCCTTGTTCAGAGAAAAATACAAAAAAAGTGAAAAAATAAAAAAAATTGATTCCTACTAGTGCCTTTTGGAAAATTCCGAGGAAAATTCAGGAAAAAGGAATAATCCGGACTATCTACTTGTTCTGTGAGTTCTTTCCATCGTCCTTTGTTTTCACCTTGCTGCGCTACGTCTCGAAACGTCTTAACCAGCACCTGTGATTTGTACTTTAGATCCGGATTGAACAATCGCTAATCTGCATTCGTTAATTGCTAATCCTTGCGTTAATATTGTGTGCCTACCCATAGCTCCACATATTCTTCTGTCAGCACAGGATCATCTTACAACTGTTACCCACGCTCAACAACAGATTGTTTCACCACTTTGGCTTTGCCCTGTTTGGTTTCATCAAAATTGCCAAAAAAATTTAGGACAATAAAGAAAAAAATTGTCAATGTTTTTGCACGCTTTTCAGAGAAAGTGCTGTATTTCTGTAGACCACATCCCACCTTAGTTGTAGGTGCCAATTTTTGTGGTTGCATCTTTTTTGATCCTTGTTCAGAGAAAAATACAAAAAAGTGAAAAAATAAAAATTTTTGATTCCTACTAGTGCCTTTTGGAAAATTTTGGGAAAAATTCAGGAAAAAGGAAAAATCCGGACTATCTGCTTGTTCTCTAAGTTCTTTCCATCGTCCTTTGTTTTCACCTTGTTGCGCTACGTCTCGACATGTCTTAGCCAGCACCTGTGATTTGTACTTTGGATCCGGATGGAACAATCGCTAATCTGCATTCGTTAATTGCTAATCCTTGCTATCATATTGTGTGCCTACCCATAGCTCCACATATTCCTCTGTCAGCACAGGTTCATCTTGCAACTGTTACCCACGCTCAACAATAGATTGTTTCACCACTTTGGCTTTGCCCTGTTTGGTTTCATCAAAATTGCCAAAAAAAATTAGAAAAATAAAGAAAAAAATTATCAAAGTTTTTGCACGCTTTTCAGAGAACGTGCTGTATTTCTGTAGACCACATCCCACCTCAGTTGTAGGTGCCAATTTTTGTGGTTGCATCTTTTTTTATCCTTGTTCAGAGAAAAATATAAACAAATAGTGAAAAAATAAAAAAAATTTGATTCCTACTAGTGCCTTTTGGAAAATTCCGAGGAAAATTCAGGAAAAAGGAATAATCCGGACTATCTGCTTGTTCTGTGAGTTCTTTCCATCTTCCTTTGTTTTCACCTTGCTGCGCTACGTCTCGACACGTCTTAGCCAGCACCCATGATTTGTACTTTGGATTTGGATTGAACAATCGCTAATCTGCATTCGTTAATTGCTAATCCTTGCTGTCATATTGTGTGCCTACCCATAGCTCCACATATTCTTCTGTCAGCACAGTTTCATCTTGCAACTGTTACCCACGCTCAACAACAGATTGTTTCACCAGTTTGGCTTTGCCCTGTTTGGTTTCATCAAAATTGCCAAAAAAATCAGAAAAATAAAGAAAAAATATTGTCAAAGTTTTTGTACGCCTTTCAGAGAACGTGTTGTATTTCTGTAGACCACATCCCACCTCAGTTGTAGGTGCCAATTTTTGTGGTTGCATCTTTTTTTATCCTTGTTCAGAGAAAATATAAAAAAGTGAAATTTTTTTTTTGATTCCTACTAGTGCCGTTTGGAAAATTCCGAGGAAAATTCAGGAAAAAGGAAAAATCCTGACTATCTGCTTGTTCTGTGAGTTATTTCCATCGTCCTTTGTTTTCACCTTGCTGCGCTACGTCTCGACACGCCTTAGCCAGCGCCTGCGATTTGTACTTTGGATCCGGATTGAACAATCGCTAATCTGCATTCGTTAATTGCTAATCCTTGCTGTCATATTGTGTGCCTACCCATAGCTCCACATATTCTTCTGTTAGCACAGGTTCATCTTACAACTGTTACCTACGCTCAACAACAGATTGTTTCACCACTTTGGCTTTGCCCTGTTTGGTGTCATCAAAATTGCCAAAAAAATTCAGGAAAATAAAGAAAAAAATTGTCAAAGTTTTTGCACGCTTTTCGGAGAACGTGCTGTATTTATGTAAACCACATCCCACGTCAGTTGTATGTGCCAATTTTTGTGGTTGCATCTTTTTTTATCCTTGTTCAGAGAAAAATATAAAAAAATAGTGAAAAAATAAAAAAATTTGATTCCTACTAGTGCCTTTTAGAAAATTCTAAGAAAAATTCAGGAAAAAGGAAAAATCTGGACTATCTGCTTGTTTTGTGAGTTCTCTCCATCGTCCTTTATTTTCACCTTGTTGCGCTACGTCTCGACACGTCTTAGCCAGCACCCGTGATTTGTACTTTGGATCCGGATTGAACAATCGCTAATCTGCATTCATTAATTGCTAATCCTTGCTATCATATTGTGTGCCTACACATAGCTCCACAAATTCTTCTGTCAGCACAGGTTCACCACTTTGGCTTTGCCATGTTTGGTTTCATCAAAATTGCCAAAAAAATTCAGGAAAATAAAGAAAAAAATTGTTAAAGTTTTTACACGCTTTTCAGAGAACGTGCTGTATTTCTGTAGACCACATCCCACCTCAGTTGTAGGTGCCAATTTTTGTGGTTGCATCTTTTTTGATCCTTGTTCAGAGAAAAATACAAAAAAAGTGAAAAAATAAAAAATTTTGATTCCTACTAGTGCCTTTTGGAAAATTCCAGGAAAAATTCTGGAAAAAGGAAAAATCCGGACTATCTGCTTGTTCTGTGAGTTCTTTCCATCTTCCTTTGTTTTCACCTTGTTGCGCTACGTCTCGACACGTCTTAGCCAGCACCCATGATTTGAACTTTGGATTTGGATTGAACAATCGCTAATCTGCATTCGTTAATTCCTAATCCTTGCTGTCATATTGTGTGCCTACCCATAGCCCCACATATTCTTCTGTCAGCACAGGTTCATCTTGCAACTGTTACCCACGCTCAACAATAGATTGTTTCACCACTTTGGCTTTGCCCTGTTTGGTTTCATCAAAATTGCCAAAAAAAATCAGAAAAATAAAGAAAAAAATTGTCAAAGTTTTTGCACGCTTTTCAGAGAACGTGCTGTATTTCTGTAGACCACATCCCACCTCAGTTGTAGGTGCCAATTTTTGTGGTTGCATCTTTTTTTATCCTTGTTCAGAGAAAAATACAAAAAAGTGAAAAAATAAAAAATTTTGATTCCTACTAGTGCCTTTTGGAAAATTTTGGGGAAAATTCAGGAAAAAGAAAAATCCAGACTATCTGCTTGTTCTCTAAGTTCTTTCCATCGTCCTTTGTTTTCACCTTGCTGTGCTACGTCTCGACATGTCTTAGCCAGCACCTGTGATTTGTACTTTGGATCCGGATGGAACAATCGCTAATCTGCATTCGTTAATTGCTAATCCTTGCTATCATATTGTGTGCCTACCCATAGCTCCACATATTCCTCTGTCAGCACAGGTTCATCTTGCAACTGTTACCCACGCTCAACAATAGATTGTTTCACCACTTTGGCTTTGCCCTGTTTGGTTTCATCACAATTGCCAAAAAAAATCAGAAAAATAAAGAAAAAAATTATCAAAGTTTTTGCACGCTTTTCAGAGAACGTGCTGTATTTCTGTAGACCACATCCCACCTCAGTTGTAGGTGCCAATTTTTGTGGTTGGATCTTTTTTTATCCTTGTTCAGAGAAAAATATAAACAAATAGTGAAAAAATAAAAAAAAATTTGATTCCTACTAGTGCCTTTTGGAAAATTTCAGGAAAAATTCAGGAAAAAGGAAAAATCCGGACTATCTGCTTGTCTTGTGAGTTCTTTCCATCGTCCTTTATTTTCACCTTGTTGCGCTACGTCTTGACACGTCTTAGCCAGCACCCGTGATTTGTACTTTGGATCTGGATTGAACAATCGCTAATCTGCATTCCTTAATTGCTAATCCTTGCTGTCATATTGTGTGCCTACCCATAGCTCCACATATTCTTCTGTTAGCACAGGATCATCTTGCAACTGTTACCGACGCTCAACAATAGATTGTTTCACCACTTTGGCTTTGCCCTGTTTGGTTTCATCAAAATTGCCAAAAAAATTCAGGAAAATAAAGAAAAAAAAATTGTCAAAGTTTTTGCACGCTTTTCAGAGAACATGCTGTATTTCTGTAGACCACATCCCACCTCAGTTGTAGGTGCCAATTTTTGTGGTTGCATCTTTTTTTATCCTTGTTCAGAGAAAAATACAAAAAAGTGAAAAAATAAAAAAAATTGATTCCTACTAGTGCCTTTTGGAAAATTCCGAGGAAAATTCAGGAAAAAGGAATAATCCGGACTATCTGGTTGTTCTGTGAGTTCTTTCCATCGTCCTTTGTTTTCACCTTGCTGCGCTACGTCTCGACACGTCTTAGCCAGCACCTGTGATTTGTACTTTAAATCCGGATTGAACAATCGCTAATCTGCATTCGTTAATTGCTAATCCTTACGTTAATATTGTGTGCCTACCCATAGCTTCACATATTCTTCTGTCAGCACAGGATCATCTTACAACTGTTACCCACGCTCAACAACAGATTGTTTCACCACTTTGGCTTTGCCCTGTTTGGTTTCATCAAAATTGCTAAAAAAATTTAGGACAATAAAGAAAAAAATTGTCAAAGTTTTTGCACGCTTTTCAGAGAACGTGCTGTATTTCTGTAGACCACATCCCACCTTAGTTGTAGGTGCCAATTTTTGTGGTTGCATCTTTTTTGATCCTTGTTCAGAGAAAAATATAAAAAAAATAGTTAAAAAATAAAAAATTGATTCCTACTAATGCCTTTTGGAAAATTCCAGGAAAAATTCAGGAAAAAGGAAAAATCCAGACTATCTGCTTGTTCTGTGAGTTCTTTCCATCTTCCTTTGTTTTCACCTTGTTGCGCTACGTCTCGACACGTCTTAGCCAGCACCCATGATTTGTACTTTGGATCTGGATTGAACAATCGCTAATCTGCATTCATTAATTGCTAATCCTTGCTGTCAGATTGTGTGCCTACCCATAGCTCCACATATTCTTCTGTCAGCACAGGTTCATCTTGCAACTGTTACCGACGCTCAACAACAGATTGTTTCACCACTTTGGCTTTGCCCTGTTTGGTTTCATCAAAATTGCCAAAAAAAATTTAGGAAAATAAAGAAAAAAAATTATCAAAGTTTTTGCACGCTTTTCAGAGAACGTGCTGTATTTCTGTAGACCACATCCCACCTTAGTTGTAGGTGCCAATTTTTGTGGTTGTAATTTTTTTATCCTTGTTCAGAGAAAAATACAAAAAAAGTGAAAAAATAAAAAAATTGATTCCTACTAGTGCCTTTTGGAAAATTCCAGGAAAAATTCAAGAAAAAGGAAAAATCCGAACTATCTGCTTGTTCTGTGAGTTCTTTCCATCTTCCTTTGTTTTCACCTTGTTGCGCTACGTCTCGACACGTCTTAGCCAGCACCCATGATTTGTACTTTGGATTTGGATTGAACAATCGCTAATCTGCATTCGTTAATTGCTAATCCTTGCTGTCATATTGTGTGCCTACCCATAGCTCCACATATTCTTCTGTCAGCACAGTTTCATCTTGCAACTGTTACCCACGCTCAACAATAGATTGTTTCACCAGTTTGGCTTTGCCCTGTTTGGTTTCATCAAAATTGCCAAAAAAATCAGAAAAATAAAGAAAAAATATTGTCAAAGTTTTTGTACGCCTTTCAGAGAACGTGTTGTATTTCTGTAGACCACATCCCACCTCAGTTGTAGTTGCCAATTTTTGTGGTTGCATCTTTTTTTATCCTTGTTCAGAGAAAATATAAAAAAGTGAAATTTTTTTTTTTGATTCCTACTAGTGCCGTTTGGAAAATTCCGAGGAAAATTCAGGAAAAAGGAAAAATCCTGACTATCTGCTTGTTCTGTGAGTTATTTCCATCGTCCTTTGTTTTCACCTTGCTGCGCTACGTCTCGACACGCCTTAGCCAGCGCCTGCGATTTGTACTTTGGATCCGGATTGAACAATCGCTAATCTGCATTCGTTAATTGCTAATCCTTGCTGTCATATTGTGTGCCTACCCATAGCTCCACATATTCTTCTGTTAGCACAGGTTCATCTTACAACTGTTACCTACGCTCAACAACAGATTGTTTCACCACTTTGGCTTTGCCCTGTTTGGTGTCATCAAAATTGCCAAAAAAATTCAGGAAAATAAAGAAAAAAATTGTCAAAGTTTTTGCACGCTTTTCGGAGAACGTGCTGTATTTCTGTAAACCACATCCCACGTCAGTTGTATGTGCCAATTTTTGTGGTTGCATCTTTTTTTATCCTTGTTCAGAGAAAAATATAAAAAAATAGTGAAAAAATAAAAAAATTTGATTCCTACTAGTGCCTTTTAGAAAATTCTAAGAAAAATTCAGGAAAAAGAAAAAATCCGGACTATCTGCTTGTTCTGTGAGTTCTCTCCATCGTCCTTTATTTTCACCTTGTTGCGCTACGTCTCGACACGTCTTAGCCAGCACCCGTGATTTGTACTTTGGATCCGGATTGAACAATCGCTAATCTGCATTCATTAATTGCTAATCCTTGCTGTCATATTGTGTGCCTACACATAGCTCCACAAATTCTTCTGTCAGCACAGGTTCACCACTTTGGCTTTGCCATGTTTGGTTTCATCAAAATTGCCAAAAAAATTCAGGAAAATAAAGAAAAAAATTGTTAAAGTTTTTACACGCTTTTCAGAGAACGTGCTGTATTTCTGTAGACCACATCCCACCTCAGTTGTAGGTGCCAATTTTTGTGGTTGCATCTTTTTTGATCCTTGTTCAGAGAAAAATACAAAAAAAGTGAAAAAATAAAAAATTTTGATTCCTACTAGTGCCTTTTGGAAAATTCCAGGAAAAATTCTGGAAAAAGGAAAAATCCGGACTATCTGCTTGTTCTGTGAGTTCTTTCCATCTTCCTTTGTTTTCACCTTGTTGCGCTACGTCTCGACACGTCTTAGCCAGCACCCATGATTTGAACTTTGGATTTGGATTGAACAATCGCTAATCTGCATTCGTTAATTCCTAATCCTTGCTGTCATACTGTGTGCCTACCCATAGCTCCACATATTCTTCTGTCAGCACAGGTTCATCTTGCAACTGTTACCGACGCTCAACAACAGATTGTTTCACCACTTTGGCTTTGCCCTGTTTGGTTTCATCAAAATTGCCAAAAAAAATTTAGGAAAATAAAGAAAAAAAATTATCAAAGTTTTTGCACGCTTTTCAGAGAACGTGCTGTATTTCTGTAGACCACATCCCACCTTAGTTGTAGGTGCCAATTTTTGTGGTTGTAATTTTTTTATCCTTGTTCAGAGAAAAATACAAAAAAAGTGAAAAAATAAAAAAATTGATTCCTACTAGTGCCTTTTGGAAAATTCCAGGAAAAATTCAGGAAAAAGGAAAAATCCGAACTATCTGCTTGTTCTGTGAGTTCTTTCCATCTTCCTTTGTTTTCACCTTGTTGCGCTACGTCTCGACACGTCTTAGCCAGCACCCATGATTTGTACTTTGGATTTGGATTGAACAATCGCTAATCTGCATTCGTTAATTGCTAATCCTTGCTGTCATATTGTGTGCCTACCCATAGCTCCACATATTCTTCTGTCAGCACAGTTTCATCTTGCAACTGTTACCCACGCTCAACAATAGATTGTTTCACCAGTTTGGCTTTGCCCTGTTTGGTTTCATCAAAATTGCCAAAAAAATCAGAAAAATAAAGAAAAAAATTGTCAAAGTTTTTGCACGCTTTTCAGAGAACGTGCTGTATTTCTGTAGACCACATCCCACCTCAGTTGTAGGTGCCAATTTTTGTGGTTGCATCTTTTTTTATCCTTGTTCAGAGAAAAATATAAACAAATAGTGAAAAAATAAAAAAATTTGATTCCTACTAGTGCCTTTTGGAAAATTTCAGAAAAAATTCATTATAAAGGAAAAATCCAGACTATCTGCTTGTCCTATGAGTTCTTTCCATCGTCCTTTGTTTTCACCTTGTTGCGCTACGTCTTGACACGTCTTAGCCAGCACCCGTGATTTGAACTTTGGATCTGGATTGAACAATCGCTAATCTGGATTCGTTAATTGCTAATCCTTGCTGTCATATTGTGTGCCTACCCATAGCTCCACATATTCTTCTGTCAGCACAGGATCATCTTGCAACTGTTACCGACGCTCAACAACAGATTGTTTCACCACTTTGGCTTTGCCCTGTTTGGTTTCATCAAAATTGCCAAAAAAATCAGGAAAATAAAGAAAAAAAATTGTCAAAGTTTTTACACGCTTTTCAGAGAACATGCTGTATTTCTGTAGACGACATCCCACCTCAGTGGTAGGTGCCAATTTTTGTGGTTGCATCTTTTTTTATCCTTGTTCAGAGAAAAATACAAAAAAAGTGAAAAAATAAAAAAAAATTGATTCCTACTAGTGCCTTTTGAAAAATTCCGAGGAAAATTCAGGAAAAAGGAATAATCCGGACTATCTACTTGTTCTGTGAGTTCTTTCCATCGTCCTTTGTTTTCACCTTGCTGCGCTACGTCTCGAAACGTCTTAACCAGCACTTGTGATTTGTACTTTAGATCCGGATTGAACAATCGCTAATCTGCATTCGTTAATTGCTAATCCTTGCGTTAATATTGTGTGCCTACCCATAGCTCCACATATCCTTCTGTCAGCACAGGATCATCTTACAATTGTTACCCACGCTCAACAACAGATTGTTTCACCACTTTGGCTTTGCCCTGTTTGGCTTCATCAAAATTGCCAAAAAAATTTAGGACAATAAAGAAAAAAATTGTCAATGTTTTTGCACGCTTTTCAGAGAAAGTGCTGTATTTCTGTAGACCACATCCCACCTTAGTTGTAGGTGCCAATTTTTGTGGTTGCATCTTTTTTGATCCTTGTTCAGAGAAAAATATAAAAAAAATGGTGAAAAAATAAAAAAAATTGATTCCTACTAGTGCCTTTTGGAAAATTCCAGGAAAAATTCAGGAAAAAGGAAAAATCCGGACTATCTGCTTGTTCTGTGAGTTCTTTCCATCTTCCTTTGTTTTCACCTTGTTGCGCTACGTCACGACACGTCTTAGCCAGCACCCATGATTTGTACTTTGGATCTGGATTAAACAATCGCTAATCTGCATTCATTAATTGCTAATCCTTGCTGTCAGATTGTGTGCCTACCCATAGCTCCACATATTCTTCTGTCAGCACAGGTTCATCTTGCAACGGTTACCGACGCTCAACAACAGATTGTTTCACCACTTTGGCTTTGCCCTGTTTGGTTTCATCAAAATTGCCAAAAAAAATTCAGGAAAATAAAGAAAAAAAATTATCAAAGTTTTTGCACGCTTTTCAGAGAACGTGCTGTATTTCTGTAGACCACATCCCACCTTAGTTGTAGGTGCCAATTTTTGTGGTTGCAATTTTTTTATCCTTGTTCAGAGAAAAATACAAAAAAAGTGAAAAAATAAAAAAATTGATTCCTACTAGTGCCTTTTGGAAAATTCAAGGAAAAATTCAGGAAAAAGGAAAAATCTGAACTATCTGCTTGTTCTGTGAGTTCTTTCCATCTTCCTTTGTTTTCACCTTGTTGCGCTACGTCTCGACACGTCTTAGCCAGCACCCATGATTTGTACTTTGGATTTGGATTGAACAATCGCTAATCTGCATTCGTTAATTGCTAATCCTTGCTGTCATATTGTGTGCCTACCCATAGCTCCACATATTCTTCTGTCAGCACAGTTTCATCTTGCAACTGTTACCCACGCTCAACAATAGATTGTTTCACCACTTTGGCTTTGCCCTGTTTGGTTTCATCAAAATTGCCAAAAAAAATCAGAAAAATAAAGAAAAAAATTGTCAAAGTTTTTGCACGCTTTTCAGAGAACGTGCTGTATTTCTGTAGACCACATCCCACCTCAGTTGTAGGTGCCAATTTTTGTGGTTGCATCTTTTTTTATCCTTGTTCAGAGAAAAATATAAACAAATAGTGAAAAAATAAAAAAATTTGATTCCTACTAGTGCCTTTTGGAAAATTTCAGAAAAAATTCAGGATAAAGAAAAAATCCAGACTATCTGCTTGTCCTATGAGTTCTTTCCATCGTCCTTTGTTTTCACCTTGTTGCGCTACGTCTTGACACGTCTTAGCCAGCACCCGTGATTTGTACTTTGGATCTGGATTGAACAATCGCTAATCTGGATTCGTTAATTGCTAATCCTTGCTGTCATATTGTGTGCCTACCCATAGCTCCACATATTCTTCTGTCAGCACAGGATCATCTTGCAACTGTTACCGACGCTCAACAACAGATTGTTTCACCACTTTGGCTTTGCCCTGTTTGGTTTCATCAAAATTGCCAAAAAAATCAGGAAAATAAAGAAAAAAAATTGTCAAAGTTTTTACACGCTTTTCAGAGAACATGCTGTATTTCTGTAGACGACATCCCACCTCAGTTGTAGGTGCCAATTTTTGTGGTTGCATCTTTTTTTATCCTTGTTCAGAGAAAAATACAAAAAAAGTGAAAAAATAAAAAAAATTGATTCCTACTAGTGCCTTTTGGAAAATTCCGAGGAAAATTCAGGAAAAAGGAATAATCCGGACTATCTACTTGTTCTGTGAGTTCTTTCCATCGTCCTTTGTTTTCACCTTGCTGCGCTACGTCTCGAAACGTCTTAACCAGCACCTGTGATTTGTACTTTAGATCCGGATTGAACAATCGCTAATCTGCATTCGTTAATTGCTAATCCTTGCGTTAATATTGTGTGCCTACCCATAGCTCCACATATCCTTCTGTCAGCACAGGATCATCTTACAATTGTTACCCACGCTCAACAACAGATTGTTTCACCACTTTGGCTTTGCCCTGTTTGGTTTCATCAAAATTGCCAAAAAAATTTAGGACAATAAAGAAAAAAATTGTCAATGTTTTTGCACGCTTTTCAGAGAAAGTGCTGTATTTCTGTAGACCACATCCCACCTTAGTTGTCGGTGCCAATTTTTGTGGTTGCATCTTTTTTGATCCTTGTTCAGAGAAAAATATAAAAAAATTTTGAAAAAATAAAAAAAATTGATTCCTACTAGTGCCTTTTGGAAAATTCTAGGAAAAATTCAGGAAAAAGGAAAAATCCGGACTATCTGCTTGTTCTGTGAGTTCTTTCCATCTTCCTTTGTTTTCACCTTGTTGCGCTACGTCACGACACGTCTTAGCCAGCACCCATGATTTGTACTTTGGATCTGGATTGAACAATCGCTAATCTGCATTCATTAATTGCTAATCCTTGCTATCATATTGTGTGCCTACCCATAGCTCCACATATTCTTCTGTCAGCACAGGTTCATCTTGCAACTGTTACCGACGCTCAACAACAGATTGTTTCACCACTTTGGCTTTGCCCTGTTTGGTTTCATCAAAATTGCCAAAAAAAATTTAGGAAAATAAAGAAAAAAAATTATCAAAGTTTTTGCATGCTTTTCAGAGAACGTGCTGTATTTCTGTAGACCACATCCCACCTCAGTTGTAGGTGCCAATTTTTGTGGTTGCATCTTTTTTTATCCTTGTTCAGATTAAAATACAAAAAAAAGTGAAAATATAAAAAATTTTTGATTCCTACTAGTGCCTTTTGGAAAATTTCGGGGAAAATTCAGGAAAAAGGAAAAATCCGGACTATCTGCTTGTTCTGTGAGTTCTTTCCATCGTCCTTTGTTTTCACCTTGTTGCGCTACGTCTCGACACGTCTTAGCCGGCACCTGTGATTTGTACTTTGGATCCGGATTGAACAATCGCTAATATGCATTCGTTAATTGCTAATCCTTGCAATCATATTGTGTGCCTACCCATAGCTTAACATATTCTTCTGTCAGCACAGGTTCATCTTGCAACTTTTACCCACGCTCAACAATAGATTGTTTCACCACTTTGGCTTTGCCCTGTTTGGTTTCATCAAAATTGCCAAAAAAAATTAGAAAAATAAAGAAAAAAATTGTCAAAGTTTTTGCACGCTTTTCAGAGAAGGTGCTGTATTTCTGTAGACCACATCCCACCTCAGTTGTAGGTGCCAATTTTTGTGGTTGCATCTTTTTTTATCCTTGTTCAGAGAAAAATATAAACAAATAGTGAAAAAATAAAAAATTTGATTCCTACTAGTGCCTTTTGGAAAATTTCAGGAAAAATTCAGGATAAAGGAAAAATCCGGACTATCTGCTTGTCTTATGAGTTCTTTCCATCGTCCTTTGTTTTTACCTTGTTGCGCTACGTCTTGACACGTCTTAGCCAGCACCCGTGATTTGTACTTTGGATCTGGATTGAACAATCGCTAATCTGGATTCGTTAATTGCTAATCCTTGCTGTCATATTGTGTGCCTACCCATAGCTCCACATATTCTTCTGTCAGCACAGGATCATCTTGCAACTGTTACCGACGCTCAACAACAGATTGTTTCACCACTTTGGCTTTGCCCTGTTTGGTTTCATCAAAATTGCCAAAAAAATTAGGAAAATAAAGAAAAAAAAATTGTCAAAGTTTTTGCACGCTTTTCAGAGAACATGCTGTATTTCTGTAGACCACATCCCACCTCAGTTGTAGGTGCCAATTTTTGTGGTTGCATCTTTTTTATCCTTGTTCAGAGAAAAATACAAAAAAAGTGAAAAAATAAAAAAAATTGATTCCTACTAGTGCCTTTTGGAAAATTCCGAGGAAAATTCAGGAAAAAGGAATAATCCGGACTATCTACTTGTTCTGTGAGTTCTTTCCATCGTCCTTTGTTTTCACCTTGCTGCGCTACGTCTCGAAACGTCTTAACCAGCACCTGTGATTTGTACTTTAGATCCGGATTGAACAATCGCTAATCTGCATTCGTTAATTGCTAATCCTTGCGTTAATATTGTGTGCCTACCCATAGCTCCACATATTCTTCTGTCAGCACAGGATCATCTTACAACTGTTACCCACGCTCAACAACAGATTGTTTCACCACTTTGGCTTTGCCCTGTTTGGTTTCATCAAAATTGCCAAAAAAATTTAGGACAATAAAGAAAAAAATTGTCAATGTTTTTACACGCTTTTCAGAGAAAGTGCTGTATTTCTGTAGACCACATCCCACCTTAGTTGTAGGTGCCAATTTTTGTGGTTGCATCTTTTTTGATCCTTGTTCAGAGAAAAATACAAAAAAGTGAAAAAAAAAAAATTTGATTCCTACTAGTGCCTTTTGGAAAATTTTGGGGAAAATTCAGGAAAAAGAAAAATCCGGACTATCTGCTTGTTCTCTAAGTTCTTTCCATCGTCCTTTGTTTTCACCTTGCTGTGCTACGTCTCGACATGTCTTAGCCAGCACCTGTGATTTGTACTTTGGATCCGGATGGAACAATCGCTAATCTGCATTCGTTAATTGCTAATCCTTGCTATCATATTGTGTGCCTACCCATAGCTCCACATATTCCTCTGTCAGCACAGGTTCATCTTGCAACTGTTACCCACGCTCAACAATAGATTGTTTCACCACTTTGGCTTTGCCCTGTTTGGTTTCATCAAAATTGCCAAAAAAAATCAGAAAAATAAAGAAAAAAATTATCAAAGTTTTTGCACGCTTTTCAGAGAACGTGCTGTATTTCAGTAGACCACATCCCACCTCAGTTGTAGGTGCCAATTTTTGTGGTTGCATCTTTTTTTATCCTTGTTCAGAGAAAAATATAAACAAATAGTGAAAAAATAAAAAAAATTTGATTCCTACTAGTGCCTTTTGGAAAATTCCGAGGAAAATTCAGGAAAAAGGAATAATCCGGACTATCTGCTTGTTCTGTGAGTTCTTTCCATCGTCCTTTGTTTTCACCTTGCTGCGCTACGTCTCGACACGTCTTAGCCAGCACCTGTGATTTGTACTTTAAATCCGGATTGAACAATCGCTAATCTGCATTCGTTAATTGCTAATCCTTGCGTTAATATTGTGTGCCTACCCATAGCTCCACATATCCTTCTGTCAGCACAGGATCATCTTACAATTGTTACCCACGCTCAACAACAGATTGTTTCACCACTTTGGCTTTGCCCTGTTTGGTTTCATCAAAATTGCCAAAAAAATTTAGGACAATAAAGAAAAAAATTGTCAATGTTTTTGCACGCTTTTCAGAGAAAGTGCTGTATTTCTGTAGACCACATCCCACCTTAGTTGTAGGTGCCAATTTTTGTGGTTGCATCTTTTTTGATCCTTGTTCAGAGAAAAATATAAAAAAATGGTGAAAAAATAAAAAAATTGATTCCTACTAGTGCCTTTTGGAAAATTCCAGGAAAAATTCAGGAAAAAGGAAAAATCCGGACTATCTGCTTGTTCTGTGAGTTCTTTCCATCTTCCTTTGTTTTCACCTTATTGCGCTACGTCACGACACGTCTTAGCCAGCACCCATGATTTGTACTTTGGATCTGGATTGAACAATCGCTAATCTGCATTCATTAATTGCTAATCCTTGCTATCATATTGTGTGCCTACCCATAGCTCCACATATTCTTCTGTCAGCACAGGTTCATCTTGCAACTGTTACCGACGCTCAACAACAGATTGTTTCACCACTTTGGCTTTGCCCTGTTTGGTTTCATCAAAATTGCCAAAAAAAATTTAGGAAAATAAAGAAAAAAAATTATCAAAGTTTTTGCATGCTTTTCAGAGAACGTGCTGTATTTCTGTAGACCACATCCCACCTCAGTTGTAGGTGCCAATTTTTGTGGTTGCATCTTTTTTTATCCTTGTTCAGATTAAAATACAAAAAAAAGTGAAAATATAAAAAATTTTTGATTCCTACTAGTGCCTTTTGGAAAATTTCGGGGAAAATTCAGGAAAAAGGAAAAATCCGGACTATCTGCTTGTTCTGTGAGTTCTTTCCATCGTCCTTTGTTTTCACCTTGCTGCGCTACGTCTCGACACGTCTTAGCCAGCACCTGTGATTTGTACTTTAAATCCGGATTGAACAATCGCTAATCTGCATTCGTTAATTGCTAATCCTTGCGTTAATATTGTGTGCCTACCCATAGCTCCACATATCCTTCTGTCAGCACAGGATCATCTTACAATTGTTACCCACGCTCAACAACAGATTGTTTCACCACTTTGGCTTTGCCCTGTTTGGTTTCATCAAAATTGCCAAAAAAATTTAGGACAATAAAGAAAAAAATTGTCAATGTTTTTGCACGCTTTTCAGAGAAAGTGCTGTATTTCTGTAGACCACATCCCACCTTAGTTGTTGGTGCCAATTTTTGTGGTTGCATCTTTTTTGATCCTTGTTCAGAGAAAAATATAAAAAAATGGTGAAAAAATAAAAAAAATTGATTCCTACTAGTGCCTTTTGGAAAATTCCAGGAAAAATTCAGGAAAAAGGAAAAATCCGGACTATCTGCTTGTTCTGTGAGTTCTTTCCATCTTCCTTTGTTTTCACCTTGTTGCGCTACGTCACGACACGTCTTAGCCAGCACCCATGATTTGTACTTTGGATCTGGATTGAACAATCGCTAATCTGCATTCATTAATTGCTAATCCTTGCTATCATATTGTGTGCCTACCCATAGCTCCACATATTCTTCTGTCAGCACAGGTTCATCTTGCAACTGTTACCGACGCTCAACAACAGATTGTTTCACCACTTTGGCTTTGCCCTGTTTGGTTTCATCAAAATTGCCAAAAAAAATTTAGGAAAATAAAGAAAAAAAATTATCAAAGTTTTTGCATGCTTTTCAGAGAACGTGCTGTATTTCTGTAGACCACATCCCACCTCAGTTGTAGGTGCCAATTTTTGTGGTTGCATCTTTTTTTATCCTTGTTCAGATTAAAATACAAAAAAAAGTGAAAATATAAAAAATTTTTGATTCCTACTAGTGCCTTTTGGAAAATTTCGGGGAAAATTCAGGAAAAAGGAAAAATCCGGACTATCTGCTTGTTCTGTGAGTTCTTTCCATCGTCCTTTGTTTTCACCTTGTTGCGCTACGTCTCGACACGTCTTAGCCGGCACCTGTGATTTGTACTTTGGATCCGGATTGAACAATCGCTAATATGCATTCGTTAATTGCTAATCCTTGCAATCATATTGTGTGCCTACCCATAGCTTAACATATTCTTCTGTCAGCACAGGTTCATCTTGCAACTTTTACCCACGCTCAACAATAGATTGTTTCACCACTTTGGCTTTGCCCTGTTTGGTTTCATCAAAATTGCCAAAAAAAATTAGAAAAATAAAGAAAAAAATTGTCAAAGTTTTTGCACGCTTTTCAGAGAAGGTGCTGTATTTCTGTAGACCACATCCCACCTCAGTTGTAGGTGCCAATTTTTGTGGTTGCATCTTTTTTTATCCTTGTTCAGAGAAAAATATAAACAAATAGTGAAAAAATAAAAAATTTGATTCCTACTAGTGCCTTTTGAAAAATTTCAGGAAAAATTCAGGATAAAGGAAAAATCCGGACTATCTGCTTGTCTTATGAGTTCTTTCCATCGTCCTTTGTTTTTACCTTGTTGCGCTACGTCTTGACACGTCTTAGCCAGCACCCGTGATTTGTACTTTGGATCTGGATTGAACAATCGCTAATCTGGATTCGTTAATTGCTAATCCTTGCTGTCATATTGTGTGCCTACCCATAGCTCCACATATTCTTCTGTCAGCACAGGATCATCTTGCAACTGTTACCGACGCTCAACAACAGATTGTTTCACCACTTTGGCTTTGCCCTGTTTGGTTTCATCAAAATTGCCAAAAAAATTAGGAAAATAAAGAAAAAAAAATTGTCAAAGTTTTTGCACGCTTTTCAGAGAACATGCTGTATTTCTGTAGACCACATCCCACCTCAGTTGTAGGTGCCAATTTTTGTGGTTGCATCTTTTTTATCCTTGTTCAGAGAAAAATACAAAAAAAGTGAAAAATAAAAAAAATTGATTCCTACTAGTGCCTTTTGGAAAATTCCGAGGAAAATTCAGGAAAAAGGAATAATCCGGACTATCTACTTGTTCTGTGAGTTCTTTCCATCGTCCTTTGTTTTCACCTTGCTGCGCTACGTCTCGAAACGTCTTAACCAGCACCTGTGATTTGTACTTTAGATCCGGATTGAACAATCGCTAATCTGCATTCGTTAATTGCTAATCCTTGCGTTAATATTGTGTGCCTACCCATAGCTCCACATATTCTTCTGTCAGCACAGGATCATCTTACAACTGTTACCCACGCTCAACAACAGATTGTTTCACCACTTTGGCTTTGCCCTGTTTGGTTTCATCAAAATTGCCAAAAAAATTTAGGACAATAAAGAAAAAAATTGTCAATGTTTTTACACGCTTTTCAGAGAAAGTGCTGTATTTCTGTAGACCACATCCCACCTTAGTTGTAGGTGCCAATTTTTGTGGTTGCATCTTTTTTGATCCTTGTTCAGAGAAAAATACAAAAAAGTGAAAAAATAAAAAATTTTGATTCCTACTAGTGCCTTTTGGAAAATTTTGGGGAAAATTCAGGAAAAAGAAAAATCCAGACTATCTGCTTGTTCTCTAAGTTCTTTCCATCGTCCTTTGTTTTCACCTTGCTGTGCTACGTCTCGACATGTCTTAGCCAGCACCTGTGATTTGTACTTTGGATCCGGATGGAACAATCGCTAATCTGCATTCGTTAATTGCTAATCCTTGCTATCATATTGTGTGCCTACCCATAGCTCCACATATTCCTCTGTCAGCACAGGTTCATCTTGCAACTGTTACCCACGCTCAACAATAGATTGTTTCACCACTTTGGCTTTGCCCTGTTTGGTTTCATCAAAATTGCCAAAAAAAATCAGAAAAATAAAGAAAAAAATTATCAAAGTTTTTGCACGCTTTTCAGAGAACGTGCTGTATTTCTGTAGACCACATCCCACCTCAGTTGTAGGTGCCAATTTTTGTGGTTGCATCTTTTTTTATCCTTGTTCAGAGAAAAATATAAACAAATAGTGAAAAAATAAAAAAAATTTGATTCCTACTAGTGCCTTTTGGAAAATTCCGAGGAAAATTCAGGAAAAAGGAATAATCCGGACTATCTGCTTGTTCTGTGAGTTCTTTCCATCGTCCTTTGTTTTCACCTTGCTGCGCTACGTCTCGACACGTCTTAGCCAGCACCTGTGATTTGTACTTTAAATCCGGATTGAACAATCGCTAATCTGCATTCGTTAATTGCTAATCCTTACGTTAATATTGTGTGCCTACCCATAGCTCCACACATTCTTCTGTCAGCACAGGATCATCTTACAACTGTTACCCACGCTCAACAACAGATTGTTTCACCACTTTAGCTTTGCCCTGTTTGGTTTCATCAAAATTGCTAAAAAAATTTAGGAAAATAAAGAAAAAATATTGTCAAAGTTTTTGTACGCCTTTCAGAGAACGTGTTGTATTTCTGTAGACCACATCCCACCTCAGTTGTAGGTGCCAATTTTTGTGGTTGCATCTTTTTTTATCCTTGTTCAGAGAAAATATAAAAAAGTGAAATTTTTTTTTTTGATTCCTACTAGTGCCGTTTGGAAAATTCCGAGGAAAATTCAGGAAAAAGGAAAAATCCTGACTATCTGCTTGTTCTGTGAGTTATTTCCATCGTCCTTTGTTTTCACCTTGCTGCGCTACGTCTCGACACGCCTTAGCCAGCGCCTGCGATTTGTACTTTGGATCCGGATTGAACAATCGCTAATCTGCATTCGTTAATTGCTAATCCTTGCTGTTATATTGTGTGCCTACCCATAGCTCCACATATTCTTCTGTTAGCACAGGTTCATCTTACAACTGTTACCTACGCTCAACAACAGATTGTTTCACCACTTTGGCTTTGCCCTGTTTGGTGTCATCAAAATTGCCAAAAAAATTCAGGAAAATAAAGAAAAAAATTGTCAAAGTTTTTGCACGCTTTTCGGAGAACGTGCTGTATTTCTGTAAACCACATCCCACGTCAGTTGTATGTGCCAATTTTTGTGGTTGCATCTTTTTTTATCCTTGTTCAGAGAAAAATATAAAAAAATAGTGAAAAAATAAAAAAAATTGATTCCTACTAGTGCCTTTTAGAAAATTCTAAGAACAATTCAGGAAAAAGGAAAAATCCGGACTATCTGCTTGTTCTGTGAGTTCTCTCCATCGTCCTTTATTTTCACCTTGTTGCGCTACGTCTCGACACGTCTTCGCCAGCACCCGTGATTTGTACTTTGGATCCGGATTGAACAATCGCTAATCTGCATTCATTAATTGCTAATCCTTGCTGTCATATTGTGTGCCTACACATAGCTCCACAAATTCTTCTGTCAGCACAGGTTCACCACTTTGGCTTTGCCCTGTTTGGTTTCATCAAAATTGCCAAAAAAATTCAGGAAAATAAAGAAAAAAATTGTTAAAGTTTTTACACGCTTTTCAGAGAACGTGCTGTATTTCTATAGACCACATCCCACCTCAGTTGTAGGTGCCAATTTTTGTGGTTGCATCTTTTTTGATCCTTGTTCAGAGAAAAATACAAAAAAAGTGAAAAAATAAAAAATTTTGATTCCTACTAGTGCCTTTTGGAAAATTCCAGGAAAAATTCTGGAAAAAGGAAAAATCCGGACTATCTGCTTGTTCTGTGAGTTCTTTCCATCTTCCTTTGTTTTCACCTTGTTGCGCTACGTCTCGACACGTCTTAGCCAGCACCCATGATTTGTACTTTGGATTTGGATTGAACAATCGCTAATCTGCATTCGTTAATTCCTAATCCTTGCTGTCATATTGTGTGCCTACCCAAAGCCCCACATATTCTTCTGTCAGCACAGGTTCATCTTGCAACTGTTACCGACGCTCAACAACAGATTGTTTCACCATTTTGGCTTTGCCCTGTTTGGTTTCATCAAAATTGCCAAAAAAAATCAGAAAAATAAAGAAAAAAATTGTCAAAGTTTTTGCACGCTTTTCAGAGAACGTGCTGTATTTCTGTAGACCACATCCCACCTCAGTTGTAGGTGCCAATTTTTGTGGTTGCATCTTTTTTTATCCTTGTTCAGAGAAAAATATAAACAAATAGTGAAAAAATAAAAAAAATTTGATTCCTACTAGTGCCTTTTGGAAAATTCCGAGGAAAATTCAGGAAAAAGGAATAATCCGGACTATCTGCTTGTTCTGTGAGTTCTTTCCATCGTCCTTTGTTTTCACCTTGCTGCGCTACGTCTCGACACGTCTTAGCCAGCACCTGTGATTTGTACTTTAAATCCGGATTGAACAATCGCTAATCTGCATTCGTTAATTGCTAATCCTTACGTTAATATTGTGTGCCTACCCATAGCTCCACACATTCTTCTGTCAGCACAGGATCATCTTACAACTGTTACCCACGCTCAACAACAGATTGTTTCACCACTTTAGCTTTGCCCTGTTTGGTTTCATCAAAATTGCTAAAAAAATTTAGGAAAATAAAGAAAAAATATTGTCAAAGTTTTTGTACGCCTTTCAGAGAACGTGTTGTATTTCTGTAGACCACATCCCACCTCAGTTGTAGGTGCCAATTTTTGTGGTTGCATCTTTTTTTATCCTTGTTCAGAGAAAATATAAAAAAGTGAAATTTTTTTTTGATTCCTACTAGTGCCGTTTGGAAAATTCCGAGGAAAATTCAGGAAAAAGGAAAAATCCTGACTATCTGCTTGTTCTGTGAGTTATTTCTATCGTCCTTTGTTTTCACCTTGCTGCGCGACGTCTCGACACGCCTTAGCCAGCGCCTGCGATTTGTACTTTGGATCCGGATTGAACAATCGCTAATCTGCATTCGTTAATTGCTAATCCTTGCTGTTATATTGTGTGCCTACCCATAGCTCCACATATTCTTCTGTTAGCACAGGTTCATCTTACAACTGTTACCTACGCTCAACAACAGATTGTTTCACCACTTTGGCTTTGCCCTGTTTGGTGTCATCAAAATTGCCAAAAAAATTCAGGAAAATAAAGAAAAAAATTGTCAAAGTTTTTGCACGCTTTTCGGAGAACGTGCTGTATTTCTGTAAACCACATCCCACGTCAGTTGTATGTGCCAATTTTTGTGGTTGCATCTTTTTTTATCCTTGTTCAGAGAAAAATATAAAAAATAGTGAAAAAATAAAAAAAATTGATTCCTACTAGTGCCTTTTAGAAAATTCCGAGGAAAATTCAGGAAAAAGGAATAATCCGGACTATCTGGTTGTTCTGTGAGTTCTTTCCATCGTCCTTTGTTTTCACCTTGCTGCGCTACGTCTCGACACGTCTTAGCCAGCACCTGTGATTTGTACTTTAAATCCGGATTGAACAATCGCTAATCTGCATTCGTTAATTGCTAATCCTTACGTTAATATTGTGTGCCTACCCATAGCTTCACATATTCTTCTGTCAGCACAGGATCATCTTACAACTGTTACCCACGCTCAACAACAGATTGTTTCACCACTTTGGCTTTGCCCTGTTTGGTTTCATCAAAATTGCTAAAAAAATTTAGGACAATAAAGAAAAAAATTGTCAAAGTTTTTGCACGCTTTTCAGAGAACGTGCTGTATTTCTGTAGACCACATCCCACCTTAGTTGTAGGTGCCAATTTTTGTGGTTGCATCTTTTTTGATCCTTGTTCAGAGAAAAATATAAAAAAAATAGTTAAAAAATAAAAAAATTGATTCCTACTAGTGCCTTTTGGAAAATTCCAGGAAAAATTCAGGAAAAAGGAAAAATCCAGACTATCTGCTTGTTCTGTGAGTTCTTTCCATCTTCCTTTGTTTTCACCTTGTTGCGCTACGTCTCGACACGTCTTAGCCAGCACCCATGATTTGTACTTTGGATCTGGATTGAACAATCGCTAATCTGCATTCATTAATTGCTAATCCTTGCTGTCAGATTGTGTGCCTACCCATAGCTCCACATATTCTTCTATCAGCACAGGTTCATCTTGCAACTGTTACCGACGCTCAACAACAGATTGTTTCACCACTTTGGCTTTGCCCTGTTTGGTTTCATCAAAATTGCCAAAAAAAATTTAGGAAAATAAAGAAAAAAAATTATCAAAGTTTTTGCACGCTTTTCAGAGAACGTGCTGTATTTCTGTAGACCACATCCCACCTTAGTTGTAGGTGCCAATTTTTGTGGTTGTAATTTTTTTATCCTTGTTCAGAGAAAAATACAAAAAAAGTGAAAAAATAAAAAAATTGATTCCTACTAGTGCCTTTTGGAAAATTCCAGGAAAAATTCAGGAAAAAGGAAAAATCCGAACTATCTGCTTGTTCTGTGAGTTCTTTCCATCTTCCTTTGTTTTCACCTTGTTGCGCTACGTCTCGACACGTCTTAGCCAGCACCCATGATTTGTACTTTGGATTTGGATTGAACAATCGCTAATCTGCATTCGTTAATTGCTAATCCTTGCTGTCATATTGTGTGCCTACCCATAGCTCCACATATTCTTCTGTCAGCACAGTTTCATCTTGCAACTGTTACCCACGCTCAACAATAGATTGTTTCACCAGTTTGGCTTTGCCCTGTTTGGTTTCATCAAAATTGCCAAAAAAATCAGAAAAATAAAGAAAAAAATTGTCAAAGTTTTTGCACGCTTTTCAGAGAATGTGCTGTATTTCTGTAGACCACATCCCACCTCAGTTGTAGGTGCCAATTTTTGTGGTTGCATCTTTTTTTATCCTTGTTCAGAGAAAAATATAAACAAATAGTGAAAAAATAAAAAAATTTGATTCCTACTAGTGCCTTTTGGAAAATTTCAGAAAAAATTCAGGATAAAGGAAAAATCCAGACTATCTGCTTGTCCTATGAGTTCTTTCCATCGTCCTTTGTTTTCACCTTGTTGCGCTACGTCTTGACACGTCTTAGCCAGCACCCGTGATTTGAACTTTGGATCTGGATTGAACAATCGCTAATCTGGATTCGTTAATTGCTAATCCTTGCTGTCATATTGTGTGCCTACCCATAGCTCCACATATTCTTCTGTCAGCACAGGATCATCTTGCAACTGTTACCGACGCTCAACAACAGATTGTTTCACCACTTTGGCTTTGCCCTGTTTGGTTTCATCAAAATTGCCAAAAAAATCAGGAAAATAAAGAAAAAAAATTGTCAAAGTTTTTACACGCTTTTCAGAGAACATGCTGTATTTCTGTAGACGACATCCCACCTCAGTTGTAGGTGCCAATTTTTGTGGTTGCATCTTTTTTTATCCTTGTTCAGAGAAAAATACAAAAAAAGTGAAAAAATAAAAAAAATTGATTCCTACTAGTGCCTTTTGGAAAATTCCGAGGAAAATTCAGGAAAAAGGAATAATCCGGACTATCTACTTGTTCTGTGAGTTCTTTCCATCGTCCTTTGTTTTCACCTTGCTGCGCTACGTCTCGAAACGTCTTAACCAGCACCTGTGATTTGTACTTTAGATCCGGATTGAACAATCGCTAATCTGCATTCGTTAATTGCTAATCCTTGCGTTAATATTGTGTGCCTACCCATAGCTCCACATATCCTTCTGTCAGCACAGGATCATCTTACAATTGTTACCCACGCTCAACAACAGATTGTTTCACCACTTTGGCTTTACCCTGTTTGGTTTCATCAAAATTGCCAAAAAAATTTAGGACAATAAAGAAAAAAATTGTCAATGTTTTTGCACGCTTTTCAGAGAAAGTGCTGTATTTCTGTAGACCACATCCCACCTTAGTTGTAGGTGCCAATTTTTGTGGTTGCATCTTTTTTGATCCTTGTTCAGAGAAAAATATAAAAAAATGGTGAAAAAATAAAAAAAATTGATTCCTACTAGTGCCTTTTGGAAAATTCCAGGAAAAATTCAGGAAAAAGGAAAAATCCGGACTATCTGCTTGTTCTGTGAGTTCTTTCCATCTTCCTTTGTTTTCACCTTGTTGCGCTACGTCACGACACGTCTTAGCCAGCACCCATGATTTGTACTTTGGATCTGGATTGAACAATCGCTAATCTGCATTCATTAATTGCTAATCCTTGCTGTCAGATTGTGTGCCTACCCATAGCTCCACATATTCTTCTGTCAGCACAGGTTCATCTTGCAACTGTTACCGACGCTCAACAACAGATTGTTTCACCACTTTGGCTTTGCCCTGTTTGGTTTCATCAAAATTGCCAAAAAAAATTCAGGAAAATAAAGAAAAAAAATTATCAAAGTTTTTGCACGCTTTTCAGAGAACGTGCTGTATTTCTGTAGACCACATCCCACCTCAGTTGTAGGTGCCAATTTTTGTGGTTGCAATTTTTTTATCCTTGTTCAGAGAAAAATACAAAAAAAGTGAAAAAATAAAAAAATTGATTCCTACTAGTGCCTTTTGGAAAATTCCAGGAAAAATTCAGGAAAAAGGAAAAATCCGAACTATCTGCTTGTTCTGTGAGTTCTTTCCATCTTCCTTTGTTTTCATCTTGTTGCGCTACGTCTCGACACGTCTTAGCCAGCACCCATGATTTGTACTTTGGATTTGGATTGAATAATCGCTAATCTGCATTCGTTAATTGCTAATCCTTGCTGTCATATTGTGTGCCTACCCATAGCTCCACATATTCTTCTGTCAGCACAGTTTCATCTTGCAACTGTTACCCACGCTCAATAATAGATTGTTTCACCACTTTGGCTTTGCCCTGTTTGGTTTCATCAAAATTGCCAAAAAAAATCAGAAAAATAAAGAAAAAAATTGTCAAAGTTTTTGCACGCTTTTCAGAGAACGTGCTGTATTTCTGTAGACCACATCCCACCTCAGTTGTAGGTGCCAATTTTTGTGGTTGCATCTTTTTTTATCCTTGTTCAGAGAAAAATATAAACAAATAGTGAAAAAATAAAAAAATTTGATTCCTACTAGTGCCTTTTGGAAAATTTCAGAAAAAATTCAGGATAAAGAAAAAATCCAGACTATCTGCTTGTCCTATGAGTTCTTTCCATCGTCCTTTGTTTTCACCTTGTTGCGCTACGTCTTGACACGTCTTAGCCAGCACCCGTGATTTGTACTTTGGATCTGGATTGAACAATCGCTAATCTGGATTCGTTAATTGCTAATCCTTGCTGTCATATTGTGTGCCTACCCATAGCTCCACATATTCTTCTGTCATCACAGGATCATCTTGCAACTGTTACCGATGCTCAACAACAGATTGTTTCACCACTTTGGCTTTGCCCTGTTTGGTTTCATCAAAATTGCCAAAAAAATCAGGAAAATAAAGAAAAAAAATTGTCAAAGTTTTTACACGCTTTTCAGAGAACATGCTGTATTTCTGTAGACGACATCCCACCTCAGTTGTAGGTGCCAATTTTTGTGGTTGCATCTTTTTTTATCCTTGTTCAGAGAAAAATACAAAAAAAGTGAAAAAATAAAAAAAAATTGATTCCTACTAGTGCCTTTTGGAAAATTCCGAGGAAAATTCAGGAAAAAGGAATAATCCGGACTATCTACTTGTTCTGTGAGTTCTTTCCATCGTCCTTTGTTTTCACCTTGCTGCGCTACGTCTCGAAACGTCTTAACCAGCACCTGTGATTTGTACTTTAGATCCGGATTGAACAATCGCTAATCTGCATTCGTTAATTGCTAATCCTTGCGTTAATATTGTGTGCCTACCCATAGCTCCACATATCCTTTTGTCAGCACAGGATCATCTTACAATTGTTACCCACGCTCAACAACAGATTGTTTCACCACTTTGGCTTTGCCCTGTTTGGTTTCATCAAAATTGCCAAAAAAATTTAGGACAATAAAGAAAAAAATTGTCAATGTTTTTGCACGCTTTTCAGAGAAAGTGCTGTATTTCTGTAGACCACATCCCACCTTAGTTGTAGGTGCCAATTTTTGTGGTTGCATCTTTTTTGATCCTTGTTCAGAGAAAAATATAAAAAAATGGTGAAAAAATAAAAAAATTGATTCCTACTAGTGCCTTTTGGAAAATTCCAGGAAAAATTCAGGAAAAAGGAAAAATCCAGACTATCTGCTTGTTCTATGAGTTCTTTCCATCTTCCTTTGTTTTCACCTTGTTGCGCTACGTCACGACACGTCTTAGCCAGCACCCATAATTTGTACTTTGGATCTGGATTGAACAATCGCTAATCTGCATTCATTAATTGCTAATCCTTGCTATCATATTGTGTGCCTACCCATAGCTCCACATATTCTTCTGTCAGCACAGGTTCATCTTGCAACTGTTACCGACGCTCAACAACAGATTGTTTCACCACTTTGGCTTTGCCCTGTTTGGTTTCATCAAAATTGCCAAAAAAAATTTAGGAAAATAAAGAAAAAAAATTATCAAAGTTTTTGCATGCTTTTCAGAGAACGTGCTGTATTTCTGTAGACCACATCCCACCTCAGTTGTAGGTGCCAATTTTTGTGGTTGCATCTTTTTTTATCCTTGTTCAGATTAAAATACAAAAAAAAGTGAAAATATAAAAAAATTTTGATTCCTACTAGTGCCTTTTGGAAAATTTCGGGGAAAATTCAGGAAAAAGGAAAAATCCGGACTATCTGCTTGTTCTGTGAGTTCTTTCCATTGTCCTTTGTTTTCACCTTGTTGCGCTACGTCTCGACACGTCTTAGCCAGCACCTATGATTTGTACTTTGGATCCGGATTGAACAATCGCTAATATGCATTCGTTAATTGCTAATCCTTGCAATCATATTGTGTGCCTACCCATAGCTTAACATATTCTTCTGTCAGCACAGGTTCATCTTGCAACTTTTACCCATGCTCAACAATAGATTGTTTCACCACTTTGGCTTTGCCCTGTTTGGTTTCATCAAAATTGCCAAAAAAAATCAGAAAAATAAAGAAAAAAATTGTCAAAGTTTTTGCACGCTTTTCAGAGAAGGTGTTGTATTTCTGTAGACCACATCCCACCTCAGTTGTAGGTGCCAATTTTTGTGGTTGCATCTTTTTTGATCCTTGTTCAGAGAAAAATACAAAAAAAGTGAAAAAATAAAAAATTTTGATTCCTACTAGTGCCTTTTGGAAAATTCCAGGAAAAATTCTGGAAAAAGGAAAAATCCGGACTATCTGCTTGTTCTGTGAGTTCTTTCCATCTTCCTTTGTTTTCACCTTGTTGCGCTACGTCTCGACACGTCTTAGCCAGCACCCATGATTTGTACTTTGGATCTGGATGGAACAATCGCTAATCTGCATTCGTTAATTGCTAATCCTTGCTATCATATTGTGTGCCTACCCATAGCTCCACATATTCCTCTGTCAGCACAGGTTCATCTTGCAACTGTTACCCACGCTCAACAACAGATTGTTTCACCACTTTGGCTTTGCCCTGTTTGGTTTCATCAAAATTGCCAAAAAAATTAGGAAAATAAAGAAAAAAAAATTGTCAAAGTTTTTGCACGCTTTTCAGAGAACATGCTGTATTTCTGTAGACCACATCCCACCTCAGTTGTAGGTGCCAATTTTTGTGGTTGCATCTTTTTTATCCTTGTTCAGAGAAAAATACAAAAAAAGTGAAAAAATAAAAAAAATTGATTCCTACTAGTGCCTTTTGGAAAATTCCGAGGAAAATTCAGGAAAAAGGAATAATCCGGACTATCTACTTGTTCTGTGAGTTCTTTCCATCGTCCTTTGTTTTCACCTTGCTGCGCTACGTCTCGAAACGTCTTAACCAGCACCTGTGATTTGTACTTTAGATCCGGATTGAACAATCGCTAATCTGCATTCGTTAATTGCTAATCCTTGCGTTAATATTGTGTGCCTACCCATAGCTCCACATATTCTTCTGTCAGCACAGGATCATCTTACAACTGTTACCCACGCTCAACAACAGATTGTTTCACCACTTTGGCTTTGCCCTGTTTGGTTTCATCAAAATTGCCAAAAAAATTTAGGACAATAAAGAAAAAAATTGTCAATGTTTTTGCACGCTTTTCAGAGAAAGTGTTGTATTTCTGTAGACCACATCCCACCTTAGTTGTAGGTGCCAATTTTTGTGGTTGCATCTTTTTTGATCCTTGTTCAGAGAAAAATACAAAAAAGTGAAAAAATAAAAAATTTTGATTCCTACTAGTGCCTTTTGGAAAATTTTGGGGAAAATTCAGGAAAAAGAAAAATCCGGACTATCTGCTTGTTCTCTAAGTTCTTTCCATCGTCCTTTGTTTTCACCTTGCTGTGCTACGTCTCGACATGTCTTAGCTAGCACCTGTGATTTGTACTTTGGATCCGGATGGAACAATCGCTAATCTGCATTCGTTAATTGCTAATCCTTGCTATCATATTGTGTGCCTACCCATAGCTCCACATATTCCTCTGTCAGCACAGGTTCATCTTGCAACTGTTACCCACGCTCAACAATAGATTGTTTCACCACTTTGGCTTTGCCCTGTTTGGTTTCATCAAAATTGCCAAAAAAATTCAGGAAAATAAAGAAAACAAATTGTCAAAGTTTTTGCACGCTTTTCAGAGAACGTGCTGTATTTCTGTAGACCACATCCCACCTCAGTTGTAGGTGCCAATTTTTGTGGTTGCATCTTTTTTTATCCTTATTCAGAGAAAAATACAAAAAAGTGAAAAAATAAAAAAAAATTGATTCCTACTAGTGCCTTTTGGAAAATTCCGAGGAAAATTCAGGAAAAAAGAATAATCCGGACTATCTGCTTGTTCTGTGAGTTCTTTCCATCGTCCTTTGTTTTCACCTTGCTGCGCTACGTCTCGACACGTCTTAGCCAGCACCTGTGATTTGTACTTTAAATCCGGATTGAACAATCGCTAATCTGCATTCGTTAATTGCTAATCCTTACGTTAATATTGTGTGCCTACCCATAGCTCCACACATTCTTCTGTCAGCACAGGATCATCTTACAACTGTTACCCACGCTCAACAACAGATTGTTTCACCACTTTAGCTTTGCCCTGTTTGGTTTCATCAAAATTGCTAAAAAAATTCAGGAAAATAAAGAAAAAATATTGTCAAAGTTTTTGTACGCCTTTCAGAGAACGTGTTGTATTTCTGTAGACCACATCCCACCTCAGTTGTAGGTGCCAATTTTTGTGGTTGCATCTTTTTTTATCCTTGTTCAGAGAAAATATAAAAAAGTGAATTTTTTTTTTGATTCCTACTAGTGCCGTTTGGAAAATTTCGAGGAAAATTCAGGAAAAAGGAAAAATCCTGACTATCTGCTTGTTCTGTGAGTTATTTCCATCGTCCTTTGTTTTCACCTTGCTGCGCTACGTCTCGACACGCCTTAGCCAGCGCCTGCGATTTGTACTTTGGATCCGGATTGAACAATCGCTAATCTGCATTCGTTAATTGCTAATCCTTGCTGTCATATTGTGTGCCTACCCATAGCTCCACATATTCTTCTGTTAGCACAGGTTCATCTTACAACTGTTACCTACGCTCAACAACAGATTGTTTTACCACTTTGGCTTTGCCCTGTTTGGTGTCATCAAAATTGCCAAAAAAATTCAGGAAAATAAAGAAAAAAATTGTCAAAGTTTTTGCACGCTTTTCGGAGAACGTGCTGTATTTCTGTAAACCACATCCCACGTCAGTTGTATGTGCCAATTTTTGTGGTTGCATCTTTTTTTATCCTTGTTCAGAGAAAAATATAAAAAAATAGTGAAAAAATAAAAAAATTTGATTCCTACTAGTGCCTTTTAGAAAATTCTAAGAAAAATTCAGGAAAAAGGAAAAATCCGGACTATCTGCTTGTTCTGTGAGTTCTCTCCATCGTCCTTTATTTTCACCTTGTTGCGCTACGTCTCGACACGTCTTAGCCAGCACCCGTGATTTGTACTTTGGATCCGGATTGAACAATCGCTAATCTGCATTCATTAATTGCTAATCCTTGCTGTCATATTGTGTGCCTACACATAGCTCCACAAATTCTTCTGTCAGCACAGGTTCACCACTTTGGCTTTGCCCTGTTTGGTTTCATCAAAATTGCCAAAAAAATTCAGGAAAATAAAGAAAAAAATTGTTAAAGTTTTTACACGCTTTTCAGAGAACGTGCTGTATTTCTGTAGACCACATCCCACCTCAGTTGTAGGTGCCAATTTTTGTGGTTGCATCTTTTTTGATCCTTGTTCAGAGAAAAATACAAAAAAAGTGAAAAAATAAAAAATTTTGATTCCTACTAGTGCCTTTTGGAAAATTCCAGGAAAAATTCTGGAAAAAGGAAAAATCCGGACTATCTGCTTGTTCTGTGAGTTCTTTCCATCTTCCTTTGTTTTCACCTTGTTGCGCTACGTCTCGACACGTCTTAGCCAGCACCCATGATTTGTACTTTGGATTTGGATTGAACAATCGCTAATCTGCATTCGTTAATTCCTAATCCTTGCTGTCATATTGTGTGCCTACCCATAGCCCCACATATTCTTCTGTCAGCACAGGTTCATCTTGCAACTGTTACCGACGCTCAACAACAGATTGTTTCACCACTTTGGCTTTGCCCTGTTTGGTTTCATCAAAATTGCCAAAAAAATCAGGAAAATAAAGAAAAAAAATTGTCAAAGTTTTTACACGCTTTTCAGAGAACATGCTGTATTTCTGTAGACGACATCCCACCTCAGTTGTAGGTGCCAATTTTTGTGGTTGCATCTTTTTTTAAAAATACAAAAAAAGTGAAAAAATAAAAAAAAATTGATTCCTACTAGTGCCTTTTGGAAAATTCCGAGGAAAATTCAGGAAAAAGGAATAATCCGGACTATCTACTTGTTCTGTGAGTTCTTTCCATCGTCCTTTGTTTTCACCTTGCTGCGCTACGTCTCGAAACGTCTTAACCAGCACCTGTGATTTGTACTTTAGATCCGGATTGAACAATCGCTAATCTGCATTCGTTAATTGCTAATCCTTGCGTTAATATTGTGTGCCTACCCATAGCTCCACATATCCTTCTGTCAGCACAGGATCATCTTACAATTGTTACCCACGCTCAACAACAGATTGTTTCACCACTTTGGCTTTGCCCTGTTTGGTTTCATCAAAATTGCCAAAAAAATTTAGGACAATAAAGAAAAAAATTGTCAATGTTTTTGCATGCTTTTCAGAGAAAGTGCTGTATTTCTGTAGACCACATCCCACCTTAGTTGTAGGTGCCAATTTTTGTGGTTGCATCTTTTTTGAACCTTGTTCAGAGAAAAATATAAAAAAAATGGTGAAAAAATAAAAAAAATTGATTCCTACTAGTGCCTTTTGGAAAATTCCAGGAAAAATTCAGGAAAAAGGAAAAATCCGGACTATCTGCTTGTTCTATGAGTTCTTTCCATCTTCCTTTGTTTTCACCTTGTTGCGCTACGTCACGACACGTCTTAGCCAGCACCCATGATTTGTACTTTGGATCTGGATTGAACAATCGCTAATCTGCATTCATTAATTGCTAATCCTTGCTATCATATTGTGTGCCTACCCATAGCTCCACATATTCTTCTGTCAGCACAGGTTCATCTTGCAACTGTTACCGACGCTCAACAACAGATTGTTTCACCACTTTGGCTTTGCCCTGTTTGGTTTCATCAAAATTGCCAAAAAAATTTAGGAAAATAAAGAAAAAAAATTATCAAAGTTTTTGCATGCTTTTCAGAGAACGTGCTGTATTTCTGTAGACCACATCCCACCTCAGTTGTAGGTGCCAATTTTTGTGGTTGCATCTTTTTTTATCCTTGTTCAGATTAAAATACAAAAAAAAGTGAAAATATAAAAAAATTTTGATTCCTACTAGTGCCTTTTGGAAAATTTCGGGGAAAATTCAGGAAAAAGGAAAAATCCGGACTATCTGCTTGTTCTGTGAGTTCTTTCCATCGTCCTTTGTTTTCACCTTGTTGCGCTACGTCTCGACACGTCTTAGCCAGCACCTGTGATTTGTACTTTGGATCCGGATTGAACAATCGCTAATATGCATTCGTTAATTGCTAATCCTTGCAATCATATTGTGTGCCTACCCATAGCTTAACATATTCTTCTGTCAGCACAGGTTCATCTTGCAACTTTTACCCATGCTCAACAATAGATTGTTTCACCACTTTGGCTTTGCCCTGTTTGGTTTCATCAAAATTGCCAAAAAAATTTAGGAAAATAAAGAAAAAAAATTATCAAAGTTTTTGCATGCTTTTCAGAGAACGTGCTGTATTTCTGTAGACCACATCCCACCTCAGTTGTAGGTGCCAATTTTTGTGGTTGCATCTTTTTTTATCCTTGTTCAGATTAAAATACAAAAAAAAGTGAAAATATAAAAAAATTTTGATTCCTACTAGTGCCTTTTGGAAAATTTCGGGGAAAATTCAGGAAAAAGGAAAAATCCGGACTATCTGCTTGTTCTGTGAGTTCTTTCCATCGTCCTTTGTTTTCACCTTGTTGCGCTACGTCTCGACACGTCTTAGCCAGCACCTGTGATTTGTACTTTGGATCCGGATTGAACAATCGCTAATATGCATTCGTTAATTGCTAATCCTTGCAATCATATTGTGTGCCTACCCATAGCTTAACATATTCTTCTGTCAGCACAGGTTCATCTTGCAACTTTTACCCATGCTCAACAATAGATTGTTTCACCACTTTGGCTTTGCCCTGTTTGGTTTCATCAAAATTGCCAAAAAAAATCAGAAAAATAAAGAAAAAAATTGTCAAAGTTTTTGCACGCTTTCAGAGAAGGTGTTGTATTTCTGTAGACCACATCCCACCTCAGTTGTAGGTGCCAATTTTTGTGGTTGCATCTTTTTTTATCCTTGTTCAGAGAAAAATATAAACAAATAGTGAAAAAATAAAAAATTTGATTCCTACTAGTGCCTTTTGGAAAATTTTAGGAAAAATTCAGGATAAAGGAAAAATCCGGACTATCTGCTTGTCTTATGAGTTCTTTCCATCGTCCTTTGTTTTTACCTTGTTGCGCTACGTCTTGACACGTCTTAGCCAGCACCCGTGATTTGTACTTTGGATCTGGATTGAACAATCGCTAATCTGGATTCGTTAATTGCTAATCCTTGCTGTCATATTGTGTGCCTACCCATAGCTCCACATATTCTTCTGTCAGCACAGGATCATCTTGCAACTGTTACCGACGCTCAACAACAGATTGTTTCACCACTTTGGCTTTGCCCTGTTTGGTTTCATCAAAATTGCCAAAAAAATTAGGAAAATAAAGAAAAAAAAATTGTCAAAGTTTTTGCACGCTTTTCAGAGAACATGCTGTATTTCTGTAGACCACATCCCACCTCAGTTGTAGGTGCCAATTTTTGTGGTTGCATCTTTTTTATCCTTGTTCAGAGAAAAATACAAAAAAAGTGAAAAAATAAAAAAATTGATTCCTACTAGTGCCTTTTGGAAAATTCCGAGGAAAATTCAGGAAAAAGGAATAATCCGGACTATCTACTTGTTCTGTGAGTTCTTTCCATCGTCCTTTGTTTTCACCTTGCTGCGCTACGTCTCGAAACGTCTTAACCAGCACCTGTGATTTGTACTTTAGATCCGGATTGAACAATCGCTAATCTGCATTCGTTAATTGCTAATCCTTGCGTTAATATTGTGTGCCTACCCATAGCTCCACATATTCTTCTGTCAGCACAGGATCATCTTACAACTGTTACCCACGCTCAACAACAGATTGTTTCACCACTTTGGCTTTGCCCTGTTTGGTTTCATCAAAATTGCCAAAAAAATTTAGGACAATAAAGAAAAAAATTGTCAATGTTTTTGCACGCTTTTCAGAGAAAGTGCTGTATTTCTGTAGACCACATCCCACCTTAGTTGTAGGTGCCAATTTTTGTGGTTGCATCTTTTTTGATCCTTGTTCAGAGAAAAATACAAAAAAGTGAAAAAATAAAAAATTTTGATTCCTACTAGTGCCTTTTGGAAAATTTTGGGGAAAATTCAGGAAAAAGAAAAATCCGGACTATCTGCTTGTTCTCTAAGTTCTTTCCATCGTCCTTTGTTTTCACCTTGCTGTGCTACGTCTCGACATGTCTTAGCCAGCACCTGTGATTTGTACTTTGGATCCGGATGGAACAATCGCTAATCTGCATTCGTTAATTGCTAATCCTTGCTATCATATTGTGTGCCTACCCATAGCTCCACATATTCCTCTGTCAGCACAGGTTCATCTTGCAACTGTTACCCACGCTCAACAATAGATTGTTTCACCACTTTGGCTTTGCCCTGTTTGGTTTCATCAAAATTGCCAAAAAAATCAGAAAAATAAAGAAAAAAATTATCAAAGTTTTTGCACGCTTTTCAGAGAACGTGCTGTATTTCTGTAGACCACATCCCACCTCAGTTGTAGGTGCCAATTTTTGTGGTTGCATCTTTTTTTATCCTTGTTCAGAGAAAAATATAAACAAATAGTGAAAAAATAAAAAAAATTTGATTCCTACTAGTGCCTTTTGGAAAATTTCAGGAAAATTCAGGAAAAAAGAAAAATCCGGACTATCTGCTTGTGTTGTGAGTTCTTTCCATCGTCCTTTGTTTTCACCTTGTTGCGCTACGTCTTGACACGTCTTAGCCAGCACCCGTGATTTGTACTTTGGATCTGGATTGAACAATCGCTAATCTGCATTCCTTAATTGCTAATCCTTGCTGTCATATTGTGTGCCTACCCATAGCTCCACATATTCTTCTGTCAGCACAGGATCATCTTGCAACTGTTACCGACGCTCAACAACAGATTGTTTCACCACTTTGGCTTTGCCCTGTTTGGTTTCATCAAAATTGCCAAAAAAATTCAGGAAAATAAAGAAAAAAAATTGTCAAAGTTTTTGCACGCTTTTCAGAGAACGTGCTGTATTTCTGTAGACCACATCCCACCTCAGTTGTAGGTGCCAATTTTTGTGGTTGCATCTTTTTTTATCCTTGTTCAGAGAAAAATACAAAAAAGTGAAAAAATAAAAAAAATTGATTCCTACTAGTGCCTTTTGGAAAATTCCGAGGAAAATTCAGGAAAAAAGAATAATCCGGACTATCTGCTTGTTCTGTGAGTTCTTTCCATCGTCCTTTGTTTTCACCTTGCTGCGCTACGTCTCGACACGTCTTAGCCAGCACCTGTGATTTGTACTTTAAATCCGGATTGAACAATCGCTAATCTGCATTCGTTAATTGCTAATCCTTACGTTAATATTGTGTGCCTACCCATAGCTCCACACATTCTTCTGTCAGCACAGGATCATCTTACAACTGTTACCCACGCTCAACAACAGATTGTTTCACCACTTTAGCTTTGCCCTGTTTGGTTTCATCAAAATTGCTAAAAAAATTCAGGAAAATAAAGAAAAAATATTGTCAAAGTTTTTGTACGCCTTTCAGAGAACGTGTTGTATTTCTGTAGACCACATCCCACCTCAGTTGTAGGTGCCAATTTTTGTGGTTGCATCTTTTTTTATCCTTGTTCAGAGAAAATATAAAAAAGTGAATTTTTTTTTGATTCCTACTAGTGCCGTTTGGAAAATTCCGAGGAAAATTCAGAAAAAAGGAAAAATCCTGACTATCTGCTTGTTCTGTGAGTTATTTCCATCGTCCTTTGTTTTCACCTTGCTGCGCTACGTCTCGACACGCCTTAGCCAGCGCCTGCGATTTGTACTTTGGATCCGGATTGAACAATCGCTAATCTGCATTCGTTAATTGCTAATCCTTGCTGTCATATTGTGTGCCTACCCATAGCTCCACATATTCTTCTGTTAGCACAGGTTCATCTTACAACTGTTACCTACGCTCAACAACAGATTGTTTTACCACTTTGGCTTTGCCCTGTTTGGTGTCATCAAAATTGCCAAAAAAATTCAGGAAAATAAAGAAAAAAAATTGTCAAAGTTTTTGCACGCTTTTCGGAGAACGTGCTGTATTTCTGTAAACCACATCCCACGTCAGTTGTATGTGCCAATTTTTGTGGTTGCATCTTTTTTTATCCTTGTTCAGAGAAAAATATAAAAAAATAGTGAAAAAATAAAAAAATTTGATTCCTACTAGTGCCTTTTAGAAAATTCTAAGAAAAATTCAGGAAAAAGGAAAAATCCGGACTATCTGCTTGTTCTGTGAGTTCTCTCCATCGTCCTTTATTTTCACCTTGTTGCGCTACGTCTCGACACGTCTTAGCCAGCACCCGTGATTTGTACTTTGGATCCGGATTGAACAATCGCTAATCTGCATTCATTAATTGCTAATCCTTGCTGTCATATTGTGTGCCTACACATAGCTCCACAAATTCTTCTGTCAGCACAGGTTCACCACTTTGGCTTTGCCCTGTTTGGTTTCATCAAAATTGCCAAAAAAATTCAGGAAAATAAAGAAAAAAATTGTTAAAGTTTTTACACGCTTTTCAGAGAACGTGCTGTATTTCTGTAGACCACATCCCACCTCAGTTGTAGGTGCCAATTTTTGTGGTTGCATCTTTTTTGATCCTTGTTCAGAGAAAAATACAAAAAAAGTGAAAAAATAAAAAATTTTGATTCCTACTAGTGCCTTTTGGAAAATTCCAGGAAAAATTCTGGAAAAAGGAAAAATGCGGACTATCTGCTTGTTCTGTGAGTTCTTTCCATCTTCCTTTGTTTTCACCTTGTTGCGCTACGTCTCGACACGTCTTAGCCAGCACCCATGATTTGTACTTTGGATCTGGATTGAACAATCGCTAATCTGCATTCCTTAATTGCTAATCCTTGCTGTCATATTGTGTGCCTACCCATAGCTCCACATATTCTTCTGTTAGCACAGGATCATCTTGCAACTGTTACCGACGCTCAACAATAGATTGTTTCACCACTTTGGCTTTGCCCTGTTTGGTTTCATCAAAATTGCCAAAAAAATTCAGGAAAATAAAGAAAAAAAAATTGTCAAAGTTTTTGCACGCTTTTCAGAGAACATGCTGTATTTCTGTAGACCACATCCCACCTCAATTGTAGGTGCCAATTTTTGTGGTTGCATCTTTTTTTATCCTTGTTCAGAGAAAAATACAAAAAAAGTGAAAAAATAAAAAAAATTGATTCCTACTAGTGCCTTTTGGAAAATTCCGAGGAAAATTCAGGAAAAAGGAATAATCCGGACTATCTGGTTGTTCTGTGAGTTCTTTCCATCGTCCTTTGTTTTCACCTTGCTGCGCTACGTCTCGACACGTCTTAGCCAGCACCTGTGATTTGTACTTTAAATCCGGATTGAACAATCGCTAATCTGCATTCGTTAATTGCTAATCCTTACGTTAATATTGTGTGCCTACCCATAGCTTCACATATTCTTCTGTCAGCACAGGATCATCTTACAACTGTTACCCACGCTCAACAACAGATTGTTTCACCACTTTGGCTTTGCCCTGTTTGGTTTCATCAAAATTGCTAAAAAAATTTAGGACAATAAAGAAAAAAATTGTCAAAGTTTTTGCACGCTTTTCAGAGAACATGCTGTATTTCTCTAGACCACATCCCACCTTAGTTGTAGGTGCCAATTTTTGTGGTTGCATCTTTTTTGATCCTTGTTCAGAGAAAAATATAAAAAAATAGTTAAAAAATAAAAAAAAAATTGATTCCTACTAGTGCCTTTTGGAAAATTCCAGGAAAAATTCAGGAAAAAGGAAAAATCCGGACTATCTGCTTGTTCTGTGAGTTCTTTCCATCTTCCTTTGTTTTCACCTTGTTGCGCTACGTCTCGACACGTCTTAGCCAGCACCCATGATTTGTACTTTGGATCTAGATTGAACAATCGCTAATCTGCATTCATTAATTGCTAATCCTTGCTGTCAGATTGTGTGCCTACCCATAGCTCCACATATTCTTCTGTCAGCACAGGTTCATCTTGCAACTGTTACCGATGCTCAACAACAGATTGTTTCACCACTTTGGCTTTGCCCTGTTTGGTTTCATCAAAATTGCCAAAAAAAATTCAGGAAAATAAAGAAAAAAAATTATCAAAGTTTTTGCACGCTTTTCAGAGAACGTGCTGTATTTCTGTAGACCACATCCCACCTTAGTTGTAGGTGCCAATTTTTGTGGTTGTAATTTTTTTGTCCTTGTTCAGAGAAAAATACAAAAAAAGTGAAAAAATAAAAAAATTGATTCCTACTAGTGCCTTTTGGAAAATTCCAGGAAAAATTCAGGAAAAAGGGAAAATCCGAACTATCTGCTTGTTCTGTGAGTTCTTTCCATCTTCCTTTGTTTTCACCTTGTTGCGCTACGTCTCGACACGTCTTAGCCAGCACCCATGATTTGTACTTTGGATTTGGATTGAACAATCGCTAATCTGCATTCGTTAATTGCTAATCCTTGCTGTCATATTGTGTGCCTACCCATAGCTCCACATATTCTTCTGTCAGCACAGTTTCATCTTGCAACTGTTGCCCACGCTCAACAATAGATTGTTTCACCAGTTTGGCTTTGCCCTGTTTGGTTTCATCAAAATTGCCAAAAAAAATCAGAAAAATAAAGAAAAAAATTGTCAAAGTTTTTGCACGCTTTTCAGAGAACGTGCTGTATTTCTGTAGACCACATCCCACCTCAGTTGTAGGTGCCAATTTTTGTGGTTGCATCTTTTTTTATCCTTGTTCAGAGAAAAATATAAACAAATAGTGAAAAAATAAAAAAATTTGATTCCTACTAGTGCCTTTTGGAAAATTTCAGAAAAAATTCAGGATAAAGGAAAAATCCAGACTATCTGCTTGTCCTATGAGTTCTTTCCATCGTCCTTTGTTTTCACCTTGTTGCGCTACGTCTTGACACGTCTTAGCCAGCACCCGTGATTTGTACTTTGGATCTGGATTGAACAATCGCTAATCTGGATTCGTTAATTGCTAATCCTTGCTGTCATATTGTGTGCCTACCCATAGCTCCACATATTCTTCTGTCAGCACAGGATCATCTTGCAACTGTTACCGACGCTCAACAACAGATTGTTTCACCACTTTGGCTTTGCCCTGTTTGGTTTCATCAAAATTGCCAAAAAAATCAGGAAAATAAAGAAAAAAAAATTGTCAAAGTTTTTACACGCTTTTCAGAGAACATGCTGTATTTCTGTAGACGACATCCCACCTCAGTTGTAGGTGCCAATTTTTGTGGTTGCATCTTTTTTTATCCTTATTCAGAGAAAAATACAAAAAAAGTGAAAAAATAAAAAAAAATTGATTCCTACTAGTGCCTTTTGAAAAATTCCGAGGAAAATTCAGGAAAAAGGAATAATCCGGACTATCTACTTGTTCTGTGAGTTCTTTCCATCGTCCTTTGTTTTCACCTTGCTGCGCTACGTCTCGAAACGTCTTAACCAGCACCTGTGATTTGTACTTTAGATCCGGATTGAACAATCGCTAATCTGCATTCGTTAATTGCTAATCCGTGCGTTAATATTGTGTGCCTACCCATAGCTCCACATATCCTTCTGTCAGCACAGGATCATCTTACAATTGTTACCCACGCTCAACAACAGATTGTTTCACCACTTTGGCTTTGCCCTGTTTGGTTTCATCAAAATTGCCAAAAAAATTTAGGACAATAAAGAAAAAAATTGTCAATGTTTTTGCACGCTTTTCAGAGAAAGTGCTGTATTTCTGTAGACCACATCCCACCTTAGTTGTAGGTGCCAATTTTTGTGGTTGCATCTTTTTTGATCCTTGTTCAGAGAAAAATATAAAAAAATGGTGAAAAAATAAAAAAAATTGATTCCTACTAGTGCCTTTTGGAAAATTCCAGGAAAAATTCAGGAAAAAGGAAAAATCCGGACTATCTGCTTGTTCTGTGAGTTCTTTCCATCTTCCTTTGTTTTCACCTTGTTGCGCTACGTCACGACACGTCTTAGCCAGCACCCATGATTTGTACTTTGGATCTGGATTGAACAATCGCTAATCTGCATTCATTAATTGCTAATCCTTGCTGTCAGATTGTGTGCCTACCCATAGCTCCACATATTCTTCTGTCAGCACAGGTTCATCTTGCAACTGTTACCGACGCTCAACAACAGATTGTTTCACCACTTTGGCTTTGCCCTGTTTGGTTTCATCAAAATTGCCAAAAAAAATTCAGGAAAATAAAGAAAAAAAATTATCAAAGTTTTTGCACGCTTTTCAGAGAACGTGCTGTATTTCTGTAGACCACATCCCACCTTAGTTGTAGGTGCCAATTTTTGTGGTTGCAATTTTTTTATCCTTGTTCAGAGAAAATACAAAAAAAGTGAAAAAATAAAAAAATTGATTCCTACTAGTGCCTTTTGGAAAATTCCAGGAAAAATTCAGGAAAAAGGAAAAATCCAAACTATCTGCTTGTTCTGTGAGTTCTTTCCATCTTCCTTTGTTTTCACCTTGTTGCGCTACGTCTCGACACGTCTTAGCCAGCACCCATGATTTGTACTTTGGATTTGGATTGAACAATCGCTAATCTGCATTCGTTAATTGCTAATCCTTGCTGTCATATTGTGTGCCTACCCATAGCTCCACATATTCTTCTGTCAGCACAGTTTCATCTTGCAACTGTTACCCACGCTCAACAATAGATTGTTTCACCACTTTGGCTTTGCCCTGTTTGGTTTCATCAAAATTGCCAAAAAAATCAGAAAAATAAAGAAAAAAATTGTCAAAGTTTTTGCACGCTTTTCAGAGAACGTGCTGTATTTCTGTAGACCACATCCCACCTCAGTTGTAGGTGCCAATTTTTGTGGTTGCATCTTTTTTTATCCTTGTTCAGAAAAAAATATAAACAAATAGTGAAAAAATAAAAAAATTTGATTCCTACTAGTGCCTTTTGGAAAATTTCAGAAAAAATTCAGGATAAAGAAAAAATCCAGACTATCTGCTTGTCCTATGAGTTCTTTCCATCGTCCTTTGTTTTCACCTTGTTGCGCTACGTCTTGACACGTCTTAGCCAGCACCCGTGATTTGTACTTTGGATCTGGATTGAACAATCGCTAATCTGGATTCGTTAATTGCTAATCCTTGCTGTCATATTGTGTGCCTACCCATAGCTCCACATATTCTTCTGTCAGCACAGGATCATCTTGCAACTGTTACCGACGCTCAACAACAGATTGTTTCACCACTTTGGCTTTGCCCTGTTTGGTTTCATCAAAATTGCCAAAAAAATCAGGAAAATAAAGAAAAAAAATTGTCAAAGTTTTTACACGCTTTTCAGAGAACATGCTGTATTTCTGTAGACGACATCCCACCTCAGTTGTAGGTGCCAATTTTTGTGGTTGCATCTTTTTTTATCCTTGTTCAGAGAAAAATACAAAAAAAGTGAAAAAATAAAAAAAAAATTGATTCCTACTAGTGCCTTTTGGAAAATTCCGAGGAAAATTCAGGAAAAAGGAATAATCCGGACTATCTACTTGTTCTGTGAGTTCTTTCCATCGTCCTTTGTTTTCACCTTGCTGCGCTACGTCTCGAAACGTCTTAACCAGCACCTGTGATTTGTACTTTAGATCCGGATTGAACAATCGCTAATCTGCATTCGTTAATTGCTAATCCTTGCGTTAATATTGTGTGCCTACCCATAGCTCCACATATCCTTCTGTCAGCACAGGATCATCTTACAATTGTTACCCACGCTCAACAACAGATTGTTTCACCACTTTGGCTTTGCCCTGTTTGGTTTCATCAAAATTGCCAAAAAAATTTAGGACAATAAAGAAAAAAATTGTCAATGTTTTTGCACGCTTTTCAGAGAAAGTGCTGTATTTCTGTAGACCACATCCCACCTTAGTTGTAGGTGCCAATTTTTGTGGTTGCATCTTTTTTGATCCTTGTTCAGAGAAAAATATAAAAAATGGTGAAAAAATAAAAAAAATTGATTCCTACTAGTGCCTTTTGGAAAATTCCAGGAAAAATTCAGGAAAAAGGGAAAATCCGAACTATCTGCTTGTTCTGTGAGTTCTTTCCATCTTCCTTTGTTTTCACCTTGTTGCGCTACGTCTCGACACGTCTTAGCCAGCACCCATGATTTGTACTTTGGATGTGGATTGAACAATCGCTAATCTGCATTCGTTAATTGCTAATCCTTGCTGTCATATTGTGTGCCTACCCATAGCTCCACATATTCTTCTGTCAGCACAGTTTCATCTTGCAACTGTTGCCCACGCTCAACAATAGATTGTTTCACCAGTTTGGCTTTGCCCTGTTTGGTTTCATCAAAATTGCCAAAAAAAATCAGAAAAATAAAGAAAAAAATTGTCAAAGTTTTTGCACGCTTTTCAGAGAACGTGCTGTATTTCTGTAGACCACATCCCACCTCAGTTGTAGGTGCCAATTTTTGTGGTTGCATCTTTTTTTATCCTTGTTCAGAGAAAAATACAAAAAAAGTGAAAAAATAAAAAAAAATTGATTCCTACTAGTGCCTTTTGAAAAATTCCGAGGAAAATTCAGGAAAAAGGAATAATCCGGACTATCTACTTGTTCTGTGAGTTCTTTCCATCGTCCTTTGTTTTCACCTTGCTGCGCTACGTCTCGAAACGTCTTAACCAGCACCTGTGATTTGTACTTTAGATCCGGATTGAACAATCGCTAATCTGCATTCGTTAATTGCTAATCCGTGCGTTAATATTGTGTGCCTACCCATAGCTCCACATATCCTTCTGTCAGCACAGGATCATCTTACAATTGTTACCCACGCTCAACAACAGATTGTTTCACCACTTTGGCTTTGCCCTGTTTGGTTTCATCAAAATTGCCAAAAAAATTTAGGACAATAAAGAAAAAAATTGTCAATGTTTTTGCACGCTTTTCAGAGAAAGTGCTGTATTTCTGTAGACCACATCCCACCTTAGTTGTAGGTGCCAATTTTTGTGGTTGCATCTTTTTTGATCCTTGTTCAGAGAAAAATATAAAAAAATGGTGAAAAAATAAAAAAAATTGATTCCTACTAGTGCCTTTTGGAAAATTCCAGGAAAAATTCAGGAAAAAGGAAAAATCCGGACTATCTGCTTGTTCTGTGAGTTCTTTCCATCTTCCTTTGTTTTCACCTTGTTGCGCTACGTCACGACACGTCTTAGCCAGCACCCATGATTTGTACTTTGGATCTGGATTGAACAATCGCTAATCTACATTCATTAATTGCTAATCCTTGCTGTCAGATTGTGTGCCTACCCATAGCTCCACATATTCTTCTGTCAGCACAGGTTCATCTTGCAACTGTTACCGACGCTCAACAACAGATTGTTTCACCACTTTGGCTTTGCCCTGTTTGGTTTCATCAAAATTGCCAAAAAAAATTCAGGAAAATAAAGAAAAAAAATTATCAAAGTTTTTGCACGCTTTTCAGAGAACGTGCTGTATTTCTGTAGACCACATCCCACCTTAGTTGTAGGTGCCAATTTTTGTGGTTGCAATTTTTTTATCCTTGTTCAGAGAAAATACAAAAAAAGTGAAAAAATAAAAAAATTGATTCCTACTAGTGCCTTTTGGAAAATTCCAGGAAAAATTCAGGAAAAAGGAAAAATCCAAACTATCTGCTTGTTCTGTGAGTTCTTTCCATCTTCCTTTGTTTTCACCTTGTTGCGCTACGTCTCGACACGTCTTAGCCAGCACCCATGATTTGTACTTTGGATTTGGATTGAACAATCGCTAATCTGCATTCGTTAATTGCTAATCCTTGCTGTCATATTGTGTGCCTACCCATAGCTCCACATATTCTTCTGTCAGCACAGTTTCATCTTGCAACTGTTACCCACGCTCAACAATAGATTGTTTCACCACTTTGGCTTTGCCCTGTTTGGTTTCATCAAAATTGCCAAAAAAATCAGAAAAATAAAGAAAAAAATTGTCAAAGTTTTTGCACGCTTTTCAGAGAACGTGCTGTATTTCTGTAGACCACATCCCACCTCAGTTGTAGGTGCCAATTTTTGTGGTTGCATCTTTTTTTATCCTTGTTCAGAAAAAAATATAAACAAATAGTGAAAAAATAAAAAAATTTGATTCCTACTAGTGCCTTTTGGAAAATTTCAGAAAAAATTCAGGATAAAGAAAAAATCCAGACTATCTGCTTGTCCTATGAGTTCTTTCCATCGTCCTTTGTTTTCACCTTGTTGCGCTACGTCTTGACACGTCTTAGCCAGCACCCGTGATTTGTACTTTGGATCTGGATTGAACAATCGCTAATCTGGATTCGTTAATTGCTAATCCTTGCTGTCATATTGTGTGCCTACCCATAGCTCCACATATTCTTCTGTCAGCACAGGATCATCTTGCAACTGTTACCGACGCTCAACAACAGATTGTTTCACCACTTTGGCTTTGCCCTGTTTGGTTTCATCAAAATTGCCAAAAAAATCAGGAAAATAAAGAAAAAAAATTGTCAAAGTTTTTACACGCTTTTCAGAGAACATGCTGTATTTCTGTAGACGACATCCCACCTCAGTTGTAGGTGCCAATTTTTGTGGTTGCATCTTTTTTTATCCTTGTTCAGAGAAAAATACAAAAAAAGTGAAAAAATAAAAAAAAAATTGATTCCTACTAGTGCCTTTTGGAAAATTCCGAGGAAAATTCAGGAAAAAGGAATAATCCGGACTATCTACTTGTTCTGTGAGTTCTTTCCATCGTCCTTTGTTTTCACCTTGCTGCGCTACGTCTCGAAACGTCTTAACCAGCACCTGTGATTTGTACTTTAGATCCGGATTGAACAATCGCTAATCTGCATTCGTTAATTGCTAATCCTTGCGTTAATATTGTGTGCCTACCCATAGCTCCACATATCCTTCTGTCAGCACAGGATCATCTTACAATTGTTACCCACGCTCAACAACAGATTGTTTCACCACTTTGGCTTTGCCCTGTTTGGTTTCATCAAAATTGCCAAAAAAATTTAGGACAATAAAGAAAAAAATTGTCAATGTTTTTGCACGCTTTTCAGAGAAAGTGCTGTATTTCTGTAGACCACATCCCACCTTAGTTGTAGGTGCCAATTTTTGTGGTTGCATCTTTTTTGATCCTTGTTCAGAGAAAAATATAAAAAATGGTGAAAAAATAAAAAAAATTGATTCCTACTAGTGCCTTTTGGAAAATTCCAGGAAAAATTCAGGAAAAAGGGAAAATCCGAACTATCTGCTTGTTCTGTGAGTTCTTTCCATCTTCCTTTGTTTTCACCTTGTTGCGCTACGTCTCGACACGTCTTAGCCAGCACCCATGATTTGTACTTTGGATGTGGATTGAACAATCGCTAATCTGCATTCGTTAATTGCTAATCCTTGCTGTCATATTGTGTGCCTACCCATAGCTCCACATATTCTTCTGTCAGCACAGTTTCATCTTGCAACTGTTGCCCACGCTCAACAATAGATTGTTTCACCAGTTTGGCTTTGCCCTGTTTGGTTTCATCAAAATTGCCAAAAAAAATCAGAAAAATAAAGAAAAAAATTGTCAAAGTTTTTGCACGCTTTTCAGAGAACGTGCTGTATTTCTGTAGACCACATCCCACCTCAGTTGTAGGTGCCAATTTTTGTGGTTGCATCTTTTTTTATCCTTGTTCAGAGAAAAATACAAAAAAAGTGAAAAAATAAAAAAAAATTGATTCCTACTAGTGCCTTTTGAAAAATTCCGAGGAAAATTCAGGAAAAAGGAATAATCCGGACTATCTACTTGTTCTGTGAGTTCTTTCCATCGTCCTTTGTTTTCACCTTGCTGCGCTACGTCTCGAAACGTCTTAACCAGCACCTGTGATTTGTACTTTAGATCCGGATTGAACAATCGCTAATCTGCATTCGTTAATTGCTAATCCGTGCGTTAATATTGTGTGCCTACCCATAGCTCCACATATCCTTCTGTCAGCACAGGATCATCTTACAATTGTTACCCACGCTCAACAACAGATTGTTTCACCACTTTGGCTTTGCCCTGTTTGGTTTCATCAAAATTGCCAAAAAAATTTAGGACAATAAAGAAAAAAATTGTCAATGTTTTTGCACGCTTTTCAGAGAAAGTGCTGTATTTCTGTAGACCACATCCCACCTTAGTTGTAGGTGCCAATTTTTGTGGTTGCATCTTTTTTGATCCTTGTTCAGAGAAAAATATAAAAAAATGGTGAAAAAATAAAAAAAATTGATTCCTACTAGTGCCTTTTGGAAAATTCCAGGAAAAATTCAGGAAAAAGGAAAAATCCGGACTATCTGCTTGTTCTGTGAGTTCTTTCCATCTTCCTTTGTTTTCACCTTGTTGCGCTACGTCACGACACGTCTTAGCCAGCACCCATGATTTGTACTTTGGATCTGGATTGAACAATCGCTAATCTGCATTCATTAATTGCTAATCTTTGCTGTCAGATTGTGTGCCTACCCATAGCTCCACATATTCTTCTGTCAGCACAGGTTCATCTTGCAACTGTTACCGACGCTCAACAACAGATTGTTTCACCACTTTGGCTTTGCCCTGTTTGGTTTCATCAAAATTGCCAAAAAAAATTCAGGAAAATAAAGAAAAAAAATTATCAAAGTTTTTGCACGCTTTTCAGAGAACGTGCTGTATTTCTGTAGACCACATCCCACCTTAGTTGTAGGTGCCAATTTTTGTGGTTGCAATTTTTTTATCCTTGTTCAGAGAAAATACAAAAAAAGTGAAAAAATAAAAAAATTGATTCCTACTAGTGCCTTTTGGAAAATTCCAGGAAAAATTCAGGAAAAAGGAAAAATCCAAACTATCTGCTTGTTCTGTGAGTTCTTTCCATCTTCCTTTGTTTTCACCTTGTTGCGCTACGTCTCGACACGTCTTAGCCAGCACCCATGATTTGTACTTTGGATTTGGATTGAACAATCGCTAATCTGCATTCGTTAATTGCTAATCCTTGCTGTCATATTGTGTGCCTACCCATAGCTCCACATATTCTTCTGTCAGCACAGTTTCATCTTGCAACTGTTACCCACGCTCAACAATAGATTGTTTCACCACTTTGGCTTTGCCCTGTTTGGTTTCATCAAAATTGCCAAAAAAATCAGAAAAATAAAGAAAAAAATTGTCAAAGTTTTTGCACGCTTTTCAGAGAACGTGCTGTATTTCTGTAGACCACATCCCACCTCAGTTGTAGGTGCCAATTTTTGTGGTTGCATCTTTTTTTATCCTTGTTCAGAAAAAAATATAAACAAATAGTGAAAAAATAAAAAAATTTGATTCCTACTAGTGCCTTTTGGAAAATTTCAGAAAAAATTCAGGATAAAGAAAAAATCCAGACTATCTGCTTGTCCTATGAGTTCTTTCCATCGTCCTTTGTTTTTACCTTGTTGCGCTACGTCTTGACACGTCTTAGCCAGCACCCGTGATTTGTACTTTGGATCTGGATTGAACAATCGCTAATCTGGATTCGTTAATTGCTAATCCTTGCTGTCATATTGTGTGCCTACCCATAGCTCCACATATTCTTCTGTCAGCACAGGATCATCTTGCAACTGTTACCGACGCTCAACAACAGATTGTTTCACCACTTTGGCTTTGCCCTGTTTGGTTTCATCAAAATTGCCAAAAAAATCAGGAAAATAAAGAAAAAAAATTGTCAAAGTTTTTACACGCTTTTCAGAGAACATGCTGTATTTCTGTAGACGACATCCCACCTCAGTTGTAGGTGCCAATTTTTGTGGTTGCATCTTTTTTTATCCTTGTTCAGAGAAAAATACAAAAAAAGTGAAAAAATAAAAAAAAAATTGATTCCTACTAGTGCCTTTTGGAAAATTCCGAGGAAAATTCAGGAAAAAGGAATAATCCGGACTATCTACTTGTTCTGTGAGTTCTTTCCATCGTCCTTTGTTTTCACCTTGCTGCGCTACGTGTCGAAACGTCTTAACCAGCACCTGTGATTTGTACTTTAGATCCGGATTGAACAATCGCTAATCTGCATTCGTTAATTGCTAATCCTTGCGTTAATATTGTGTGCCTACCCATAGCTCCACATATCCTTCTGTCAGCACAGGATCATCTTACAATTGTTACCCACGCTCAACAACAGATTGTTTCACCACTTTGGCTTTGCCCTGTTTGGTTTCATCAAAATTGCCAAAAAAATTTAGGACAATAAAGAAAAAAATTGTCAATGTTTTTGCACGCTTTTCAGAGAAAGTGCTGTATTTCTGTAGACCACATCCCACCTTAGTTGTAGGTGCCAATTTTTGTGGTTGCATCTTTTTTGATCCTTGTTCAGAGAAAAATATAAAAAATGGTGAAAAAATAAAAAAAATTGATTCCTACTAGTGCCTTTTGGAAAATTCCAGGAAAAATTCAGGAAAAAGGGAAAATCCGAACTATCTGCTTGTTCTGTGAGTTCTTTCCATCTTCCTTTGTTTTCACCTTGTTGCGCTACGTCTCGACACGTCTTAGCCAGCACCCATGATTTGTACTTTGGATGTGGATTGAACAATCGCTAATCTGCATTCGTTAATTGCTAATCCTTGCTGTCATATTGTGTGCCTACCCATAGCTCCACATATTCTTCTGTCAGCACAGTTTCATCTTGCAACTGTTGCCCACGCTCAACAATAGATTGTTTCACCAGTTTGGCTTTGCCCTGTTTGGTTTCATCAAAATTGCCAAAAAAAATCAGAAAAATAAAGAAAAAAATTGTCAAAGTTTTTGCACGCTTTTCAGAGAACGTGCTGTATTTCTGTAGACCACATCCCACCTCAGTTGTAGGTGCCAATTTTTGTGGTTGCATCTTTTTTTATCCTTGTTCAGAGAAAAATATAAACAAATAGTGAAAAAATAAAAAAATTTTGATTCCTACTAGTGCCTTTTGGAAAATTTCAGAAAAAATTCAGGAAAAAGGAAAAATCCAGACTATCTGCTTGTTCTGTGAGTTCTTTCCATCGTCCTTTGTTTTCACCTTGTTGCGCTACGTCTCGACACGTCTTAGCCAGCACCTGTGATTTGTACTTTGGATCCGGATTGAACAATCGCTAATATGCATTCGTTAATTGCTAATCCTTGCAATCATATTGTGTGCCTACCCATAGCTTAACATATTCTTCTGTCAGCACAGGTTCATCTTGCAACTTTTACCCACGCTCAACAATAGATTGTTTCACCACTTTGGCTTTGCCCTGTTTGGTTTCATCAAAATTGCCAAAAAAAATCAGAAAAATAAAGAAAAAAATTGTCAAAGTTTTTGCACGCTTTTCAGAGAAGGTGCTGTATTTCTGTAGACCACATCCCACCTCAGTTGTAGGTGCCAATTTTTGTGGTTGCATCTTTTTTTATCCTTGTTCAGAGAAAAATATAAACAAATAGTGAAAAAATAAAAAATTTGATTCCTACTAGTGCCTTTTGGAAAATTTCAGGAAAAATTCAGGATAAAGGAAAAATCTGGACTATCTGCTTGTCTTATGAGTTCTTTCCATCGTCCTTTGTTTTTACCTTGTTGCGCTACGTCTTGACACGTCTTAGCCAGCACCCGTGATTTGTACTTTGGATCTGGATTGAACAATCGCTAATCTGGATTCGTTAATTGCTAATCCTTGCTGTCATATTGTGTGCCTACCCATAGCTCCACATATTCTTCTGTCAGCACAGGATCATCTTGCAACTGTTACCGACGCTCAACAACAGATTGTTTCACCACTTTGGCTTTGCCCTGTTTGGTTTCATCAAAATTGCCAAAAAAATTAGGAAAATAAAGAAAAAAAAATTGTCAAAGTTTTTGCACGCTTTTCAGAGAACATGCTGTATTTCTGTAGACCACATCCCACCTCAGTTGTAGGTGCCAATTTTTGTGGTTGCATCTTTTTTATCCTTGTTCAGAGAAAAATACAAAAAAAGTGAAAAAATAAAAAAAATTGATTCCTACTAGTGCCTTTTGGAAAATTCCGAGGAAAATTCAGGAAAAAGGAATAATCCGGACTATCTACTTGTTCTGTGAGTTCTTTCCATCGTCCTTTGTTTTCACCTTGCTGCGCTACGTCTCGAAACGTCTTAACCAGCACCTGTGATTTGTACTTTAGATCCGGATTGAACAATCGCTAATCTGCATTCGTTAATTGCTAATCCTTGCGTTAATATTGTGTGCCTACCCATAGCTCCACATATCCTTCTGTCAGCACAGGATCATCTTACAATTGTTACCCACGCTCAACAACAGATTGTTTCACCACTTTGGCTTTGCCCTGTTTGGTTTCATCAAAATTGCCAAAAAAATTTAGGACAATAAAGAAAAAAATTGTCAATGTTTTTGCACGCTTTTCAGAGAAAGTGCTGTATTTCTGTAGACCACATCCCACCTTAGTTGTAGGTGCCAATTTTTGTGGTTGCATCTTTTTTGATCCTTGTTCAGAGAAAAATATAAAAAAATGGTGAAAAAATAAAAAAAAATTGATTCCTACTAGTGCCTTTTGGAAAATTCCAGGAAAAATTCAGGAAAAAGAAAAAATCCGGACTATCTGCTTGTTCTGTGAGTTCTTTCCATCTTCCTTTGTTTTCACCTTGTTGCGCTACGTCACGACACGTCTTAGCCAGCACCCATGATTTGTACTTTGGATCTGGATTGAACAATCACTAATCTGCATTCATTAATTGCTAATCCTTGCTATCATATTGTGTGCCTACCCATAGCTCCACATATTCTTCTGTCAGCACAGGTTCATCTTGCAACTGTTACCGACGCTCAACAACAGATTGTTTCACCACTTTGGCTTTGCCCTGTTTGGTTTCATCAAAATTGCCAAAAAAATTTTAGGAAAATAAAGAAAAAAAATTATCAAAGTTTTTGCATGCTTTTCAGAGAACGTGCTGTATTTCTATAGACCACATCCCACCTCAGTTGTAGGTGCCAATTTTTGTGGTTGCATCTTTTTTTATCCTTGTTCAGATTAAAATACAAAAAAAAAGTGAAAATATAAAAAAATTTTGATTCCTACTAGTGCCTTTTGGAAAATTTCGGGGAAAATTCAGGAAAAAGGAAAAATCCAGACTATCTGCTTGTTCTGTGAGTTCTTTCCATCGTCCTTTGTTTTCACCTTGTTGCGCTACGTCTCGACACGTCTTAGCCAGCACCTGTGATTTGTACTTTGGATCCGGATTGAACAATCGCTAATATGCATTCGTTAATTGCTAATCCTTGCAATCATATTGTGTGCCTACCCATAGCTTAACATATTCTTCTGTCAGCACAGGTTCATCTTGCAACTTTTACCCACGCTCAACAATAGATTGTTTCACCACTTTGGCTTTGCCCTGTTTGGTTTCATCAAAATTGCCAAAAAAAATCAGAAAAATAAAGAAAAAAATTGTCAAAGTTTTTGCACGCTTTTCAGAGAAGGTGCTGTATTTCTGTAGACCACATCCCACCTCAGTTGTAGGTGCCAATTTTTGTGGTTGCATCTTTTTTTATCCTTGTTCAGAGAAAAATATAAACAAATAGTGGAAAAATAAAAAATTTGATTCCTACTAGTGCCTTTTGGAAAATTTCAGGAAAAATTCAGGATAAAGGAAAAATCTGGACTATCTGCTTGTCTTATGAGTTCTTTCCATCGTCCTTTGTTTTTACCTTGTTGCGCTACGTCTTGACACGTCTTAGCCAGCACCCGTGATTTGTACTTTGGATCTGGATTGAACAATCGCTAATCTGGATTCGTTAATTGCTAATCCTTGCTGTCATATTGTGTGCCTACCCATAGCTCCACATATTCTTCTGTCAGCACAGGATCATCTTGCAACTGTTACCGACGCTCAACAACAGATTGTTTCACCACTTTGGCTTTGCCCTGTTTGGTTTCATCAAAATTGCCAAAAAAATTAGGAAAATAAAGAAAAAAAAATTGTCAAAGTTTTTGCACGCTTTTCAGAGAACATGCTGTATTTCTGTAGACCACATCCCACCTCAGTTGTAGGTGCCAATTTTTGTGGTTGCATCTTTTTTATCCTTGTTCAGAGAAAAATACAAAAAAAGTGAAAAAATAAAAAAAATTGATTCCTACTAGTGCCTTTTGGAAAATTCCGAGGAAAATTCAGGAAAAAGGAATAATCCGGACTATCTACTTGTTCTGTGAGTTCTTTCCATCGTCCTTTGTTTTCACCTTGCTGCGCTACGTCTCGAAACGTCTTAACCAGCACCTGTGATTTGTACTTTAGATCCGGATTGAACAATCGCTAATCTGCATTCGTTAATTGCTAATCCTTGCGTTAATATTGTGTGCCTACCCATAGCTCCACATATTCTTCTGTCAGCACAGGATCATCTTACAACTGTTACCCACGCTCAACAACAGATTGTTTCACCACTTTGGCTTTGCCCTGTTTGGTTTCATCAAAATTGCCAAAAAAATTTAGGACAATAAAGAAAAAAATTGTCAATGTTTTTGCACGCTTTTCAGAGAAAGTGCTGTATTTCTGTAGACCACATCCCACCTTAGTTGTAGGTGCCAATTTTTGTGGTTGCATCTTTTTTGATCCTTGTTCAGAGAAAAATATAAAAAAATGGTGAAAAAATAAAAAAAATTGATTCCTACTAGTGCCTTTTGGAAAATTCCAGGAAAAATTCAGGAAAAAGGAAAAATCCGGACTATCTGCTTGTTCTGTGAGTTCTTTCCATCTTCCTTTGTTTTCACCTTGTTGCGCTACGTCTCGACACGTCTTAGCCAGCACCCATGATTTGTACTTTGGATCTGGATTGAACAATCGCTAATCTGCATTCATTAATTACTAATCCTTGCTATCATATTGTGTGCCTATCCATAGCTCCACATATTCTTCTGTCAGCACAGGTTCATCTTGCAACTGTTACCGATGCTCAACAACAGATTGTTTCACCACTTTGGCTTTGCCCTGTTTGGTTTCATCAAAATTGCCAAAAAAAATTCAGGAAAATAAAGAAAAAAAATTATCAAAGTTTTTGCATGCTTTTCAAAGAACGTGCTGTATTTCTGTAGACCACATCCCACCTTAGTTGTAGGTGCCAATTTTTGTGGTTGCATCTTTTTTGATCCTTGTTCAGAGAAAAATATAAAAAATTGAAAAAATAAAAAAAATTGATTCCTACTAGTGCCTTTTGGAAAATTCCGAGGAAAATTCAGGAAAAAGGAATAATCCGGACTATCTGCTTGTTCTGTGAGTTCTTTCCATCGTCCTTTATTTTCACCTTGCTGCGCTACGTCTCGACACGTCTTAACCAGCACCTGTGATTTGTACTTTAGATCCGGATTGAACAATCGCTAATCTGCATTCGTTAATTGCTAATCCTTGCGTTAATATTGTGTGCCTACCCATAGCTCCACATATTCTTCTGTCAGCACAGGATCATCTTACAACTGTTACCCACGCTCAACAACAGATTGTTTCACCACTTTGGCTTTGCCCTGTTTGGTTTCATCAAAATTGCCAAAAAAATTTAGGACAATAAAGAAAAAAATTGTCAAAGTTTTTGCACGCTTTTCAGAGAAAGTGTTGTATTTCTGTAGACCACATCCCACCTTAGTTGTAGGTGCCAATTTTTGTGGTTGTATCTTTTTTGATCCTTGTTCAGAGAAAAATATAAAAAAATAGTGAAAAAATAAAAAAAATTGATTCCTACTAGTGCCTTTTGGAAAATTCCAGGAAAAATTCAGGAAAAAGGAAAAATCCGGACTATCTGCTTGTTCTGTGAGTTCTTTCCATCTTCCTTTGTTTTCACCTTGTTGCGCTACGTCTCGACACGTCTTAGCCAGCACCCATGATTTGTACTTTGGATCTGGATTGAACAATCGCTAATCTGCTTTCACTAATTGGTAATCCTTGCTGTCATATTGTGTGCCTACCCATAGCTCCACATATTCTTATGTCAGCACAGGTTCATCTTACAACTGTTACCCACGCTCAACAACAGATTATTTCACCACTTTGGCTTTGCCCTGTTTGGTGTCATCAAAATTGCCAAAAAATTCAGGAAAATAAAGAAAAAAATTGTCGAAGTTTTTGCACGCTTTTCAGAGAACGTGCTGTATTTCTGTAGACCACATCCCACGTCAGTTGTATGTGCCAATTTTTGTGGTTGCATCTTTTTTTATCCTTGTTCAGAGAAAAATATAAAAAAAATAGTGAAAAAATAAAAAAATTTGATTCCTACTAGTGCCTTTTAGAAAATTCTGAGAAAAATTCAGGAAAAAGGAAAAATCCGGACTGTCTGCTTGTTCTGTGACTTCTCTCCATCGTCCTTTGTTTTCACTTTGTTGCGCTACGTCTCGACACGTCTTAGCTAGCACTCGTGATTTGTACTTTGGATCCGGATTGAACAATCGCTAATCTGCATTCATTAATTGCTAATCCTTGCTGTCATATTGTGTGCCTACACATAGCTCCACATATTCTTCTGTCAGCACAGGTTCACCACTTTGGCTTTGCCCTGTTTGGTTTCATCAAAATTGCAAAAAAAATTCAGGAAAATAAAGAAAAAAATTGTCAAAGTTTTTACACGCTTTTCAGAGAACGTGCTGTATTTCTGTAGACCACATCCCACCTCAGTTGTAGGTGCCAATTTTTGTGGTTGCATCTTTTTTGATCCTTGTTCAGAGAAAAATACAAAAAAAGTGAAAAAATAAAAAATTTTGATTCCTACTAGTGCCTTTTGGAAAATTTTGGGGAAAATTCAGGAAAAAGAAAAATCCAGACTATCTGCTTGTTCTCTAAGTTCTTTCCATCGTCCTTTGTTTTCACCTTGCTGTGCTACGTCTCGACACGTCTTAGCCAGCACCTGTGATTTGTACTTTGGATCCGGATTGAACAATCACTAGTATGCATTCGTTAATTGCTAATCCTTGCTATCATATTGTGTGCCTACCCATAGCTCCACATATTCTTCTGTCAGCACAGGTTCATCTTGCAACTGTTACCCACGCTCAACAATAGATTGCTTCACCACTTTGGCTTTGCCCTGTTTGGTTTCATCAAAATTGCCAAAAAAAATCAGAAAAATAAAGAAAAAAATTGTCAAAGTTTTTGTACGCTTTTCAGAGAACGTGCTGTATTTCTGTAGATCACATCCCACCTCAGTTGTAGGCGCCAATTTTTGTGGTTGCATCTTTTTTTATCCTTGTTTAGAGAAAAATATAAAAAAAGTGAAAAAAAAAATTGAGTCCTACTAGTGCCTTTTGGAAAATTCTGAGGAAAATTCAGGAAAAATAAAAAATCTGGACTATCTGTTTGTTCTGTGAGTTCTTTCCATCGTCCTTTGTTTTCACCTTACTGCGCTACGTCTCGACACGTCTTAGCCAGCGCCTGTGATTTGTACTTTGGATCCGGATTGAACAATCGCTAATCTGCATTCGTTAATTGGTAATCCTTGTTGTCATATTGTGTGCCTAACCATAGCTCCATATATTCTTCTGTCAGCACAGGTTCATCTTACAACTGTTACCCACGCTCAACAACAGATTATTTCACCACTTTGGCCTTGCCCTGTTTGGTTTCATCAAAATTGCCAAAAAAAATTCAAGAAAATAAAGAAAAAAAATTGTCAAAGGTTAGCACGCTTTTCGGAGAACGTGCTATATTTCTGTAGACCACATCCCACCTCAGTTGTAGCTGCCAATTTTTGTGGTTGCATCTTTTTTTATCCTTGTTCAGAGAAAAATATAAAAAAATAGTTAAAAAAATTTGATTCCTACTAGTGCCTTTTGGAAAATTTTGGGAAAAATTCAGGAAAAAGGAAAAATCTAGACTATCTGCTTGTTCTGTGAGTTCTTTCCATCGTCCTTTGTTTTCACCTTGTTGCGCTACGTCTCGACACGTCTTAGCCAGCACCCGTGATTTATACTTTGGATCCGGATTGAACAATCGCTAATCTGCATTCATTAATTGCTAATCCTTGCTGTCATATTGTGTGCCTACCCATAGCTCCACATATTCTTCTGTCAGCACAGGATCATCTTACAACTGTTACCGACGCTCAACAACAGATTCTTTCACCACTTTGGCTTTGCCCTTTTTGGTTTCATCAAAATTGCCAAAAAAATTCAGGAAAATAAAGAAAAAATATTGTCAAAGTTTTTGTACGCTTTTCAGAGAACGTGTTGTATTTCTGTAGACCACATCCCACCTCAGTTGTAGGTGCCAATTTTTGTGGTTGCATCTTTTTTTATCCTTGTTCAGAGAAAATATAAAAAAAGTGAAAAAATAAAAAATTTTTGATTCCTACTAGTGCCTTTTGGAAAATTCCGAGAAAAATTCAGGAAAAAGGAAAAATCCTGACTATCTGCTTGTTCTGTGAGTTCTTTCCATCGTCGTTTATTTTTACCATGTTGCGCTACGTCTCGACACGTCTTAGCCAGCACCTGTGATTTGTACTTTGGATCCGGATTGAACAATCGCTAGTATGCATTCGTTAATTGCTAATCCTTGCTATCATATTGTGTGCCTATCCATAGCTCCACATATTCTTCTGTCAGCACAGGTTCATCTTGCAACTGTTACCCACGCTCAACAATAGATTGCTTCACCACTTTGGCTTTGCCCTGTTTGGTTTCATCAAAATTGCCAAAAAAAATCAGAAAAATAAAGAAAAAAATTGTCAAAGTTTTTGTACGCTTTTTAGAGAACGTGCTGTATTTCTGTAGACCACATCCCACCTCAGTTGTAGGCGCCAATTTTTGTGGTTGCATCTTTTTTTATCCTTGTTTAGAGAAAAATATAAAAAAAGTGAAAAAATAAAAAAAAATTGAGTCCTACTAGTGCCTTTTGGAAAATTCTGAGGAAAATTCAGGAAAAAGGAAAAATCTGGACTATCTGTTTGTTCTGTGAGTTCTTTCCATCGTCCTTTGTTTTCACCTTACTGCGCTACGTCTCGACACGTCTTAGCCAGCGCCTGTGATTTGTACTTTGGATCCGGATTGAACAATCGCTAATCTGCATTCGTTAATTGGTAATCCTTGCTGTCATATTGTGTGCCTAACCATAGCTCCATATATTCTTCTATCAGCACAGGTTCATCTTACAACTGTTACCCACGCTCAACAACAGATTATTTCACCACTTTGGCCTTGCCCTGTTTGGTTTCATCAAAATTGCCAAAAAAAATTCAAGAAAATAAAGAAAAAAAATTGTCAAAGGTTAGCACGCTTTTCGGAGAACGTGCTATATTTCTGTAGACCACATCCCACCTCAGTTGAAGCTGCCAATTTTTGTGGTTGCATCTTTTTTGATCCTTGTTCACAGAAAAATATAAAAAAATAGTTAAAAAAATTTGATTCCTACTAGTGCCTTTTGGAAAATTTCGGGAAAAATTCAGGAAAAAGGAAAAATCTAGACTATCTGCTTGTTCTGTGAGTTCTTTCCATCGTCCTTTGTTTTTACCTTGTTGCGCTACGTCTCGACACGTCTTAGCCAGCACCCGTGATTTGTACTTTGGATCCGGATTGAACAATCGCTAATCTGCATTCATTAATTGCTAATCCTTGCTGTCATATTGTGTGCCTACCCATAGCTCCACATATTCTTCTGTCAGCACAGGATCATCTTACAACTGTTACCGACGCTCAACAACAGATTCTTTCACCACTTTGGCTTTGCCCTTTTTGGTTTCATCAAAATTGCCAAAAAAATTCAGGAAAATAAAGAAAAAAATTGTCAAAGTTTTTGCACGCTTTTTGGAGAACGTGCTGTATTTCTGTAGACCACATCCCACGTCTGTTGTATGTGCCAATTTTTGTGGTTGCATCTTTTTTTATCCTGGTTCAGAGAAAAATATAAAAAGATAGTGAAAAAATAAAAAAATTTGATTCCTACTAGTGCCTTTTAGAAAATTCTAATAAAAATTCAGAAAAAAGGAAAAATCCAGACTATCTGCTTGTTCTGTGACTTCTCTCCATCGTCCTTTGTTTTCACTTTGTTGTGCTACGTCTCGACACGTCTTAGCCAGCACCCGTGATTTGTACTTTGGATCCGGATTGAACAATCGCTAATCTGCATTCATTAATTGCTAATCCTTGCTGTCATATTGTGTGCCTACACATAGCTCCACATATTCTTCTGTCAGCACAGGTTCACCACTTTGGCTTTGCCCTGTTTGGTTTCATCAAAATTGCAAAAAAAATTCAGAAAAATAAAGAAAAAAATTGTCAGTTTTTACACGCTTTTCAGAGAACGTGTTGTATTTCTGTAGACCACATCCCACCTCAGTTGTAGCTGCCAATTTTTGTGGTTGCATCTTTTTTGATCCTTGTACAGAGAAAAATATAAAAAAATAGTTAAAAAAATTTGATTCCTACTAGTGCCTTTTGTTAAATTTCGGGAAAAATTCAGGAAAAAGGAAAAATCTAGACTATCTGCTTGTTCTGTGAGTTCTTTCCATCGTCGTTTATTTTTACCATGTTGCGCTACGTCTCGACACGTCTTAGCCAGCACCTGTGATTTGTACTTTGGATCCGGATTGAACAATCACTAGTATGCATTCGTTAATTGCTAATCCTTGCTATCATATTGTGTGCCTATCCATAGCTCCACATATTCTTCTGTCAGCACAGGTTCATCTTACAACTGTTACCTACGCTCGATAACAGATTGTTTCACCACTTTGGCTTTGCCCTGTTTGGTTTCATCAAAATTGCCAAAAAAAATCAGAAAAATAAAGAAAAAAATTGTCAAAGTTTTTGTACGCTTTTTAGAGAACGTGCTGTATTTCTGTAGACCACATCCCACCTCAGTTGTAGGCGCCAATTTTTGTGGTTGCATCTTTTTTTATCCTTGTTCAGAGAAAAATATAAAAAAATAGTGAAAAAATAAAAAAAATTGATTCCTACTAGTGCCTTTTGGAAAATTCTGAGGAAAATTCAGGAAAAAGGAAAAATCTGGACTATCTGTTTGTTCTGTGACTTCTTTCCATCGTCCTTTGTTTTCACTTTGTTGCGCTACGTCTCGACACGTCTTAGCCAGCACCCGTGATTTGTACTTTGGATCCGGATTGAACAATCGCTAATCTGCATTCATTAATTGCTAATCCTTGCTGTCATATTATGTGCCTACACATAGCTCCACATATTCTTCTGTCAGCACAGGTTCACCACTTTGGCTTTGCCCTGTTTGGTTTCATCAAAATTGCAAAAAAAATTCAGGAAAATAAAGAAAAAAATTGTCAAAGTTTTTACACGCTTTTCAGAGAACGTGCTGTATTTCTGTAGACCACATCCCACCTCAGTTGTAGGTGCCAATTTTTGTGGTTGCATCTTTTTTGATCCTTGTTCAGAGAAAAATACAAAAAAAGTGAAAAAATAAAAAATTTTGATTCCTACTAGTGCCTTTTGGAAAATTTTGGGGAAAATTCAGGAAAAAGAAAAATCCAGACTATCTGCTTGTTCTCTAAGTTCTTTCCATCGTCCTTTGTTTTCACCTTGCTGTGCTACGTCTCGACACGTCTTAGCCAGCACCTGTGATTTGTACTTTGGATCCGGATTGAACAATCACTAGTATGCATTCGTTAATTGCTAATCCTTGCTATCATATTGTGTGCCTACCCATAGCTCCACATATTCTTCTGTCAGCACAGGTTCATCTTGCAACTGTTACCCACGCTCAACAATAGATTGCTTCACCACTTTGGCATTGCCCTGTTTGGTTTCATCAAAATTGCCAAAAAAAATCAGAAAAATAAAGAAAAAAATTGTCAAAGTTTTTGTACGCTTTTCAGAGAACGTGCTGTATTTCTGTAGACCACATCCCACCTCAGTTGTAGGCGCCAATTTTTGTGGTTGCATCTTTTTTATCCTTGTTTAGAGAAAAATATAAAAAAAGTGAAAAAATAAAAAAAATTGAGTCCTACTAGTGCCTTTTGGAAAATTCTGAGGAAAATTCAGGAAAAAGGAAAAATCTGGACTATCTGTTTGTTCTGTGAGTTCTTTCCATCGTCCTTTGTTTTCACCTTACTGCGCTACGTCTCGACACGTCTTAGCCAGCGCCTGTGATTTGTACTTTGGATCCGGATTGAACAATCGCTAATCTGCATTCGTTAATTGGTAATCCTTGCTGTCATATTGTGTGCCTAACCATAGCTCCATATATTCTTCTGTCAGCACAGGTTCATCTTACAACTGTTACCCACGCTCAACAACAGATTATTTCACCACTTTGGCCTTGCCCTGTTTGGTTTCATCAAAATTGCCAAAAAAAATTCAAGAAAATAAAGAAAAAAAATTGTCAATGGTTAGCACGCTTTTCGGAGAACGTGCTATATTTCTGTAGACCACATCCCACCTCAGTTGTAGCTGCCAATTTTTGTGGTTGCATCTTTTTTGATCCTTGTTCAGAGAAAAATATAAAAAAATAGTTAAAAAAAATTTGATTCCTACTAGTGCCTTTAGGAAAATTTCGGGAAAAATTCAGGAAAAAGGAAAAAAATCTAGACTATCTGCTTGTTCTGTGAGTTCTTTCCATCGTCCTTTGTTTTCACCTTGTTGCGCTACGTCTCGACACGTCTTAGCCAGCACCCGTGATTTGTACTTTGGATCCGGATTGAACAATCGCTAATCTGCATTCATTAATTGCTAATCCTTGCTGTCATATTGTGTGCCTACCCATAGCTCCACATATTCTTCTGTCAGCACAGGGTCATCTTACAACTGTTACCGACGCTCAACAACAGATTCTTTCGCCACTTTGGCTTTGCCCTTTTTGGTTTCATCAAAATTGCCAAAAAAATTCAGGAAAATAAAGAAAAAATATTGTCAAAGTTTTTGTACGCTTTTCAGAGAACGTGTTGTATTTCTGTAGACCACATCCCACCTCAGTTGTAGGTGCCAATTTTTGTGGTTGCATCTTTTTTTATCCTTGTTCAGAGAAAATATAAAAAAAGTGAAAAAATAAAATTTTTTTGATTCCTACTAGTGCCTTTTAGAAAATTCCGAGAAAAATTCAGGAAAAAGGAAAAATCCTGACTATCTGCTTGTTCTGTGAGTTATTTCCATCGTCCTTTGTTTTCACCTTGCTGCGCTACGTCTCGACACGCCTTAGCCAGCGCCTGTGATTTGTACTTTGGATCTGGATTGAACAATCGCTAATCTGCATTCGTTAATTGCTAATCCTTGCTGTCATATTGTGTGCCTACCCATAGCTCCACATATTCTTCTGTTATCACAGGTTCATCTTACAACTGTTACCTACGCTCGACAACAGATTGTTTCACCACTTTGGCTTTGCCCTGTTTGGTGTCATCAAAATTGCCAAAAAAATTCAGGAAAATAAAGAAAAAAAATTGTCAAAGTTTTTGCACGCTTTTTCGGAGAACGTGCTGTATTTCTGTAGACCACATCCCACGTCAGTTGTATGTGCCAATTTTTGTGGTTGCATCTTTTTTTATCCTTGTTCAGAGAAAAATATAAAAAAATAGTGAAAAAATAAAAAAATTTGATTCCTACTAGTGCCTTTTAGAAAATTCTGAGAAAAATTCAGGAAAAAGGAAAAATCCAGACTATCTGCTTGTTCTGTGACTTCTCTCCATCGTCCTTTGTTTTCACTTTGTTGCGCTACGTCTCGACACGTCTTAGCCAGCACCCGTGATTTGTACTTTGGATCCGGATTGAACAATCGCTAATCTGCATTCATTAATTGCTAATCCTTGCTGTCATATTGTGTGCCTACACATAGCTCCACATATTCTTCTGTCAGCACAGGTTCACCACTTTGGCTTTGCCCTGTTTGGTTTCATCAAAATTGCAAAAAAAATTCAGGAAAATAAAGAAAAAAATTGTCAAAGTTTTTACACGCTTTTCAGAGAACGTGTTGTATTTCTATAGACCACATCCCACCTCAGTTGTAGCTGCCAATTTTTGTGGTTGCATCTTTTTTGATCCTTGTACAGAGAAAAATATAAAAAAATAGTTAAAAAAATTTGATTCCAACTAGTGCCTTTTGTAAAATTTCGGGAAAAATTCAGGAAAAAGGAAAAATCTAGACTATCTGCTTGTTCTGTGAGTTCTTTCCATCGTCCTTTGTTTTCACCTTGTTGCGCTACGTCTCGACACGTCTTAGCCAGCACCCGTGATTTGTACTTTGGATCCGGATTGAACAATCGCTAATCTGCATTCATTAATTGCTAATCCTTGCTGTCATATTGTGTGCCTACCCATAGCTCCACATATTCTTCTGTCAGCACAGGATCATCTTGCAACTGTTACCGACGCTCAACAACAGATTCTTTCACCACTTTGGCGTTGCCCTTTTTGGTTTCACCAAAATTGCCAAAAAAAATTCAGGAAAGTAAAGAAAAAAATTGTCAATGTTTTTGTTCGCTTTTCAGAGAACGTGCTGTATTTCTGTAGACAACATCCCACCTCAGTTGTAGGTGCCAATTTTTGTGGTTGTATCTTTTTTTATCCTTGTTCAGAGAAAAATATAAAAAAGTGAAAAAATAAAATTTTTTTGATTCCTACTAGTGCCTTTTGAAAAATTCCGAGGAAAATTCAGGAAAAAGGAAAAATCCGGACTATCTGCTTGTTCTGTGAGTTCTTTCCATCGTCCTTTGTTTTCACCTTGCTGCGCTACGTCTCGACACGTCTTAGCCAGCGCCTGTGATTTGTACTTTGGATCCGGATTGAACAATCGCTAATCTGCATTCGTTAATTGCTAATCCTTGCTGTCATATTGTGTGCCTATCCATAGCTCCACATATTCTTCTATCAGCACAGGTTCATCTTACAACTGTTACCTATGCTCAACAACAGATTGTTTCACCACTTTAGCTTTGTCCTGTTTGGTTTCATCAAAATTGCCAAAAAAATTCTGGAAAATAAAGAAAAAAAATGTCAAAGTTTTAGCACGCTTTTCGGAGAACGTGCTGTATTTCTGTAGACCACATCCCACCTCAGTTGTAGGTGCCAATTTTTGTGGTTGCATCTTTTTTTATCCTTGTTCAGAGAAAATATAAAAAAAGTGAAAAAATAAAATTTTTTTGATTCCTCCTAGTGCCTTTTGGAAAATTCCGAGAAAAATTCAGGAAAAAGGAAAAATCCTGACTATCTGCTTGTTCTGTGAGTTATTTCCATCGTCCTTTGTTTTCACCTTGCTGCGCTACGTCTCGACACGCCTTAGCCAGCGCCTGTGATTTGTACTTTGGATCCGGATTGAACAATCGCTAATCTGCATTCGTTAATTGCTAATCCTTGCTGTCATATTGTGTGCCTACCCATAGCTCCACATATTCTTCTGTTAGCACAGGTTCATCTTACAACTGTTACCTACGCTCGACAACAGATTATTTCACCACTTTGGCTTTGCCCTGTTTGGTGTCATCAAAATTGCCAAAAAAATTCAGGAAAATAAAGAAAAAAATTGTCAAAGTTTTTGCACGCTTTTTCGGAGAACGTGCTGTATTTCTGTAGACCACATCCCACGTCAGTTGTATGTGCCAATTTTTGTGGTTGCATCTTTTTTTATCCTTGTTCAGAGAAAAATATAAAAAAATAGTGAAAAAATAAAAAAATTTGATTCCTACTAGTGCCTTTTAGAAAATTCTGAGAAAAATTCAGGAAAAAGGAAAAATCCAGACTATCTGCTTGTTCTGTGACTTCTCTCCATCGTCCTTTGTTTTCACTTTGTTGCGCTACGTCTCGACACGTCTTAGCCAGCACCCGTGATTTGTACTTTGGATCCGGATTGAACAATCGCTAATCTGCATTCATTAATTGCTAATCCTTGCTGTCATATTGTGTGCCTACACATAGCTCCACATATTCTTCTGTCAGCACAGGTTCACCACTTTGGCTTTGCCCTGTTTGGTTTCATCAAAATTGCAAAAAAAATTCAGGAAAATAAAGAAAAAAATTGTCAAAGTTTTTACACGCTTTTCAGAGAACGTGTTGTATTTCTATAGACCACATCCCACCTCAGTTGTAGCTGCCAATTTTTGTGGTTGCATCTTTTTAGATCCTTGTACAGAGAAAAATATAAAAAAATAGTTAAAAAAATTTGATTCCAACTAGTGCGTTTTGTAAAATTTCGGGAAAAATTCAGGAAAAAGGAAAAATCTAGACTATCTGCTTGTTCTGTGAGTTCTTTCCATCGTCCTTTGTTTTCACCTTGTTGCGCTACGTCTCGACACGTCTTAGCCAGCACCCGTGATTTGTACTTTGGATCCGGATTGAACAATCGCTAATCTGCATTCATTAATTGCTAATCCTTGCTGTCATATTGTGTGCCTACCCATAGCTCCACATATTCTTCTGTCAGCACAGGATCATCTTGCAACTGTTACCGACGCTCAACAACAGATTCTTTCACCACTTTGGCGTTGCCCTTTCTGGTTTCACCAAAATTGCCAAAAAAAATTCAGGAAAATAAAGAAAAAAATTGTCAATGTTTTTGTTCGCTTTTCAGAGAACGTGCTGTATTTCTGTAGACAACATCCCACCTCAGTTGTAGGTGCCAATTTTTGTGGTTGTATCTTTTTTTATCCTTGTTCAGAGAAAAATATAAAAAAGTGAAAAAATAAAATTTTTTTGATTCCTACTAGTGCCTTTTGAAAAATTCCGAGGAAAATTCAGGAAAAAGGAAAAATCCGGACTATCTGCTTGTTCTGTGAGTTCTTTCCATCGTCCTTTGTTTTCACCTTGCTGCGCTACGTCTCGACACGTCTTAGCCAGCGCCTGTGATTTGTACTTTGGATCCGGATTGAACAATCGCTAATCTGCATTCGTTAATTGCTAATCCTTGCTGTCATATTGTGTGCCTATCCATAGCTCCACATATTCTTCTATCAGCACAGGTTCATCTTACAACTGTTACCTATGCTCAACAACAGATTGTTTCACCACTTTAGCTTTGTCCTGTTTGGTTTCATCAAAATTGCCAAAAAAATTCTGGAAAATAAAGAAAAAAAATGTCAAAGTTTTAGCACGCTTTTCGGAGAACGTGCTGTATTTCTGTAGACCACATCCCACCTCAGTTGTAGGTGCCAATTTTTGTGGTTGCATCTTTTTTTATCCTTGTTCAGAGAAAATATAAAAAAAGTGAAAAAATAAAATTTTTTTGATTCCTCCTAGTGCCTTTTGGAAAATTCCGAGAAAAATTCAGGAAAAAGGAAAAATCCTGACTATCTGCTTGTTCTGTGAGTTATTTCCATCGTCCTTTGTTTTCACCTTGCTGCGCTACGTCTCGACACGCCTTAGCCAGCGCCTGTGATTTGTACTTTGGATCCGGATTGAACAATCGCTAATCTGCATTCGTTAATTGCTAATCCTTGCTGTCATATTGTGTGCCTACCCATAGCTCCACATATTCTTCTGTTAGCACAGGTTCATCTTACAACTGTTACCTACGCTCGACAACAGATTATTTCACCACTTTGGCTTTGCCCTGTTTGGTGTCATCAAAATTGCCAAAAAAATTCAGGAAAATAAAGAAAAAAATTGTCAAAGTTTTTGCACGCTTTTTCGGAGAACGTGCTGTATTTCTGTAGACCACATCCCACGTCAGTTGTATGTGCCAATTTTTGTGGTTGCATCTTTTTTTATCCTTGTTCAGAGAAAAATATAAAAAAATAGTGAAAAAATAAAAAAATTTGATTCCTACTAGTGCCTTTTAGAAAATTCTGAGAAAAATTCAGGAAAAAGGAAAAATCCAGACTATCTGCTTGTTCTGTGACTTCTCTCCATCGTCCTTTGTTTTCACTTTGTTGCGCTACGTCTCGACACGTCTTAGCCAGCACCCGTGATTTGTACTTTGGATCCGGATTGAACAATCGCTAATCTGCATTCATTAATTGCTAATCCTTGCTGTCATATTGTGTGCCTACACATAGCTCCACATATTCTTCTGTCAGCACAGGTTCACCACTTTGGCTTTGCCCTGTTTGGTTTCATCAAAATTGCAAAAAAAATTCAGGAAAATAAAGAAAAAAATTGTCAAAGTTTTTACACGCTTTTCAGAGAACGTGTTGTATTTCTATAGACCACATCCCACCTCAGTTGTAGCTGCCAATTTTTGTGGTTGCATCTTTTTAGATCCTTGTACAGAGAAAAATATAAAAAAATAGTTAAAAAAATTTGATTCCAACTAGTGCGTTTTGTAAAATTTCGGGAAAAATTCAGGAAAAAGGAAAAATCTAGACTATCTGCTTGTTCTGTGAGTTCTTTCCATCGTCCTTTGTTTTCACCTTGTTGCGCTACGTCTCGACACGTCTTAGCCAGCACTCGTGATTTGTACTTTGGATCCGGATTGAACAATCGCTAATCTGCATTCATTAATTGCTAATCCTTGCTGTCATATTGTGTGCCTACCCATAGCTCCACATATTCTTCTGTCAGCACAGGATCATCTTGCAACTGTTACCGACGCTCAACAACAGATTCTTTCACCACTTTGGCGTTGCCCTTTTTGGTTTCACCAAAATTGCCAAAAAAAATTCAGGAAAATAAAGAAAAAAATTGTCAATGTTTTTGTTCGCTTTTCAGAGAACGTGCTGTATTTCTGTAGACAACATCCCACCTCAGTTGTAGGTGCCAATTTTTGTGGTTGTATCTTTTTTTATCCTTGTTCAGAGAAAAATATAAAAAAGTGAAAAAATAAAATTTTTTTGATTCCTACTAGTGCCTTTTGAAAAATTCCGAGGAAAATTCAGGAAAAAGGAAAAATCCGGACTATCTGCTTGTTCTGTGAGTTCTTTCCATCGTCCTTTGTTTTCACCTTGCTGCGCTACGTCTCGACACGTCTTAGCCAGCGCCTGTGATTTGTACTTTGGATCCGGATTGAACAATCGCTAATCTGCATTCGTTAATTGCTAATCCTTGCTGTCATATTGTGTGCCTATCCATAGCTCCACATATTCTTCTATCAGCACAGGTTCATCTTACAACTGTTACCTATGCTCAACAACAGATTGTTTCACCACTTTAGCTTTGTCCTGTTTGGTTTCATCAAAATTGCCAAAAAAATTCTGGAAAATAAAGAAAAAAAATGTCAAAGTTTTAGCACGCTTTTCGGAGAACGTGCTGTATTTCTGTAGACCACATCCCACCTCAGTTGTTGCTGCCAATTTTTGTGGTTGCATCTTTTTTGATCCTTGTTCAGAGAAAAATATAAAAAATAGTGAAAAAATAAAAAAATTTGATTCCTACTGGTGCCTTTTAGAAAATTTCGGGGAAAATTCAAGAAAAAGGAAAAATCTGTACTATCTGCTTGTTCTGTGAGTTCTTTCTATCGTCCTTTGTTTTCATCTTGTTGCGCTACGTCTCGACACGTCTTAGCCAGCACCTGTGATTTGTACTTTGGATCCGGATTGAACAATCGCTAATCTGCATTCGTTAATTGCTAATCCTTGCTATCATATTGTGTGCCTACCCATAGCTCCACATATTCTTCTGTCAGCACAGGATCATCTTGCAACTGTTACCGACGCTCAACAACAGATTCTTTCACCACTTTGGCTTTGCCCTTTTTGGTTTCACCAAAATTGCCAAAAAAATTCAGGAAAATAAAGAAAAAAATTGTCAAAGTTTTTGTTCGCTTTTCAGAGAACGTGCTGTATTTCTGTAGACAACATCCCACCTCAGTTGTAGGTGCCAATTTTTGTGGTTGTATCTTTTTTTATCCTTGTTCAGAGAAAAATATAAAAAAGTGAAAAAATAAAATTTTTTTGATTCCTACTAGTGCCTTTTGAAAAATTCCGAGGAAAATTCAGGAAAAAGGAAAAATCCAGACTATCTGCTTGTTCTATGAGTTCTTTCCATCGTCCTTTGTTTTCACCTTGCTGCGCTACGTCTCGACACGTCTTAGCCAGCGCCTGTGATTTGTACTTTGGATCCGGATTGAACAATCGCTAATCTGCATTCGTTAATTGCTAATCCTTGCTGTCATATTGTGTGCCTATCCATAGCTCCACATATTCTTCTATCAGCACAGGTTCATCTTACAACTGTTACCTACGCTCAACAACAGATTGTTTCACCACTTTGGCTTTGTCCTGTTTGGTTTCATCAAAATTGCCAAAAAAATTTGGGAAAATAAAGAAAAAAAATTGTCAAAGTTTTTGCACGCTTTTCGGAGAATGTGCTGTATTTCTATAGACGACATCCCACGTCAGTTGTAGGTGCCAATTTTTGTGGTTGCATCTTTTTTGATCCTTGTTAAGAGAAAAATATAAAAAATAGTGAAAAAATAAAAAAATTTGATTCCTACTAGTGCCTTTTGGAAAATTTCGGGAAAAATTCAGGAAAATGAAAAAATTTGGACTATCTGCATGTTCTATGAGTTCTTTCCATCGTCCTTTGTTTTCACCTTGTTGCGCTACGTCTCGACACGTCTTAGCCAGCACCCGTGATTTGTACTTTGGATCTGGAATGAACAATCGCTAATCTGCATTCATTAATTGCTAATCCTTGCTGTCATATTGTGTGCCTACCCATAGCTCCACATATTCTTCTGTCAGCACAGGATCATCTTGCAACTATTACTGACGCTCAACAACAGATTCTTTCACCACTTTGGCTTTGACCTTTTTGGTTTCATCAAAATTGCCAAAAAAATTCAGAAAAATAAAGAAAAAAAATTGTCAATGTTTTTGTACGCTTTTCAGAGAACGTGCTGTATTTCTGTAGAACACATCCCACCTCAGTTGTAGGTGCCAATTTTTGTGGTTGCATCTTTTTTTATTCTTGTTTAGAGAAAAATATAAAAACAGTGAAAAAATAAAAAAAAATTTGATTCCTACTAGTGCCTTTTGGAAAATTCTGAGGAAAATTCAGGAAAAAGGAAAAATCTGGACTATCTGTTTGTTCTGTGAGTTCTTTCCATCGTCCTTTGTTTTCACCATACTGCGCTACGTCTCGACACGTCTTAGCCAGCGCCTGTGATTTGTACTTTGGATCCGGATTGAACAATCGCTAATCTGCATTCGTTAATTGGTAATCCTTGCTGTCATATTGTGTGCCTAACCATAGCTCCATATATTCTCCTGTCAGCACAGGTTCATCTTACAACTGTTACCCACGCTCAACAACAGATTATTTCACCACTTTGGCTTTGCCCTGTTTGGTTTCATCAAAATTGCCAAAAAAAATTGAAGAAAATAAAGAAAAAAAATTGTCAAAGGTTAGCACGCTTTTCGGAGAACGTGCTATATTTCTGTAGACCACATCCCACCTCAGTTGTAACTGCCAATTTTTGTGGTTGCATCTTTTTTGATCCTTGTTCAGAGAAAAATATAAAAAAATAGTTAAAAAAAATTTGATTCCTATTAGTGCCTTTTGGAAAATTTCGAGAAAAATTCAGGAAAAAGGAAAAATCTAGACTATCTGCTTGTTCTGTGAGTTCTTTCCATCGTCCTTTGTTTTCACCTTGTTGCGCTACGTCTCGACACGTCTTAGCCAGCACTCGTGATTTGTACTTTGGATCCGGATTGAACAATCGCTAATCTGCATTCATTAATTGCTAATCCTTGCTGTCATATTGTGTGCCTACCGATAGCTCCACATATTCTTCTGTCAGCACAGGATCATCTTGCAACTGTTACCGACGCTCAACAATAGATTCTTTCACCACTTTGGCTTTGCCCTTTTTGGTTTCATCAAAATTGCCAAAAAAATTCAGGAAAATAAAGAAAAAATATTGTCAAAGTTTTTGTACGCTTTTCAGAGAACGTGTTGTATTTCTGTAGACCACATCCCACCTCAGTTGTAGGTGCCAATTTTTGTGGATGCATCTTTTTTAATCCTTGTTCAGAGAAAAATATAAAAAAAGTGAAAAAATAAAATTTTTTTGATTCCTACTAGTGCCTTTTGGAAAATTCCGAGGAAAATTCACTAAAAAGGAAAAATCCTGACTATCTGCTTGTTCTGTGAGTTATTTCCATCGTTCTTTGTTTTCACCTTGCTGCGCTACGTCTCGACACGCCTTAGCCAGCGCCTGTGATTTGTACTTTGGATCCGGATTGAACAATCGCTAATCTGCATTCGTTAATTGCTAATCCTTGCTGTCATATTGTGTGCATACCCATAGCTCCACATATTCTTCTGTTAGCACAGGTTCATCTTACAACTGTAACCTACGCTCAACAACAGATTGTTTCACCACTTTGGCTTTGCCCTGTTTGGTGTCATCAAAATTGCCAAAAAAATTCAGGAAAATAAAGAAAAAAATTGTCAAACTTTTTCACGCTTTTCAGAGAACGTGCTGTATTTCTATAGACCACATCCCACCTCAGTTGTAGGTGCCAATTTTTGTGGTTGCATCTTTTTTTTATCCTTGTTCAGAGAAAAATACAAAAAAAAGTGAAAAAATAAAAAAAATTTGATTCCTACTAGTGCCTTTTGGAAAATTCCGAGGAAAATTCAGGAAAAAGGAAAAATTCGGACTATCTGCTTGTTCTGTGAGTTCTTTCTATCGTCCTTTATTTTCACCTTGCTGCGCTACGTCATGACACGTCTTAGCTAGCACCTGTGATTTGTACTTTGGATCCGGATTGAACAATCGCTAATCTGCATTCGTTAATTGCTAATCCTTGCTGTCATATTGTGTGCCTACCCATAGCTCCACATATTCTTCTGTCAGCACAGGTTCATCTTACAACTGTTACCCACACTCAACAACAGATTGTTTCACCACTTTGGCTTTGCCCTGTTTGGTTTCATCAAAATTGCCAAAAAAATTTAAGAAAATAAAGAAAAAAAATTATCAAAGTTTTAGCACGCTTTTCGGAGAACGTGCTATATTTACGTAGACCACATCCCACCTCAGTTGTAGCTTCCAATTTTTGTGGTTGTATCTTTTTTGATCCTTGTTCAGAGAAAAATATAAAAAATAGTGAAAAAATAAAAAAAATTGATTCCTACTAGTGCCTTTTGGAAAATTTTGGGAAAAATTCAGGAAAAAGGAAAAATCTAGACTATCTGCTTGTTCTGTGAGTTCTTTCCATCGTCCTTTGTTTTCACCTTGTTGCGCTACGTCTCGACACGTCTTAGCTAGCACCCGTGATTTGTACTTTGGATCCGGATTGAACAATCGCTAATCTGCATTCCTTAATTGCTAATCCTTGCCGTCATATTGTGTGCCTACCCATAGCTCCACATATTCTTCTGTCAGCACAGGATCATCTTGCAACTGTTACCGACGCTCAACAATAGATTCTTTCACCACTTTGGCTTTGCCCTTTTTGGTTTCATCAAAATTGCCAAAAAAATTCAGGAAAATAAAGAAAAAAATTGTCAAAGTTTTTGTACGCTTTTCAGAGAATGTGCTGTATTTCTGTAGACCACATCCCACCTCAGTTGTAGGTGCCAATTTTTGTGGTTGCATCTTTTTTTATCCTTGTTCAGAGAAAAATATAAAAAAAGTGAAAAAATAAAAAACATTTTGATTCCTACTAGTGCCTTTTGAAAAATTCTGAGGAAAATTCAGGAAAAAGGAAAAATCTGGACTATCTGCTTGTTCTGTGAGTTCTTTCCAACGTCCTTTGTTTTCACCTTGCTGCGCTACGTCTCGACACGTCTTAGCCAGCGCCTGTGATTTGTACTTTGGATCCGGATTGAACAATCACTAATCTGCATTCGTTAATTGCTAATCCTTGCTGTCATATTGTGTGCCTACCCATAGCTCCACATATTCTTCTGTCAGCACAGGTTCATCTTACAACTGTTACCCACGCTCAACAACAGATTGTTTCACCACTTTGACTTTGCCCTGTTTGGTTTCATCAAAATTGCCAAAAAAAATCAGGAAAATAAAGAAAAAAATGTCAAAGTTTTAGCACGCTTTTCGGAGAACGTGCTGTATTTCTGTAGACCACATCCCACCTCAGTTGTAGCTGCCAATTTTTGTGGTTGCATCTTTTTTTATCCTTGTTCAGAGAAAAATATAAAAAATAGTGAAAAAATAAAAAAATTTGATTCCAACTAGTGCCTTTTAGAAAATTTCGGGGAAAATTCAGGAAAAAGGAAAAATCTGTACTATCTGCTTGTTCTGTGAGTTCTTTCTATTGTCCTTTGTTTTCACCTTGTTGCGCTACGTCTCGACACGTCTTAGCCAGCACCTAAGATTTGTACTTTGGATCCGGATTGAACAATCGCTAATCTGCATTCGTTAATTGCTAATCCTTGCTGTCATATTGTGTGCCTACCCATAGCTCCACATATTCTTCTGTCAGCACAGGATCATCTTGCAACTGTTACCGACGCTCAACAACAGATTCTTTCACCACTTTGGCTTTGCCATTTTTGGTTTCACCAAAATTGCCAAAAAAATTTAGGAAAATAAAGAAAAAAATTGTCAAAGTTTTTGTTCGCTTTTCAGAGAACGTGCTGTATTTCTGTAGACCACATCCCACCTTAGTTGTAGGTGCCAATTTTTGTGGTTGCATCTTTTTTTATCCTTGTTCAGAGAAAAATATAAAAAAGTGAAAAAATAAAAAAAATTTGATTCCTACTAGTGCCTTTTGGAAAATTCTGGGGAAAATTCAGGAAAAAGGAAAAATCCAGACTATCTGCTTGTTCTGTGAGTTCTTTCCATCGTCCTTTGTTTTCACCTTGCTGCGCTACGTCTCGACACGTCTTAGCCAGCGCCTGTGATTTGTACTTTGGATCCGGATTGAACAATCGCTAATCTGCATTCGTTAATTGCTAATCCTTGCTGTCATATTGTGTGTCTATCCATAGCTCCACATATTCTTCTATCAGCACAGGTTCATCTTACAACTGTTACCGACGCTCAACAACAGATTGTTTCACCACTTTGGCTTTGTCCTGTTTGGTTTCATCAAAATTGCCAAAAAAATTCAGGAAAATAAAGAAAAAAAATTGTCAAAGTTTTTGCACGCTTTTCGGAGAACGTGCTGTATTTCTATAGACGACATCCCACGTCAGTTGTAGGTGCCAATTTTTGTGGTTGCATCTTTTTTGATCCTTGTTAAGAGAAAAATATAAAAAATAGTGAAAAAATAAAAAAAATTTGATTCCTACTAGTGCCTTTTGTAAAATTTCGGGAAAAATTCAGGAAAATAAAAAAATTTGGACTATCTGCATGTTCTATGAGTTCTTTCCATCGTCCTTTGTTTTCACCTTGTTGCGCTACGTCTCGACACGTCTTAGCCAGCACCCGTGATTTGTACTTTGGATCCGGAATGAACAATCGCTAATCTGCATTCATTAATTGCTAATCCTTGCTGTCATATTGTGTGCCTACCCATAGCTCCACATATTCTTCTGTCAGCACAGGATCATCTTGCAACTGTTACTGACGCTCAACAACAGATTCTTTCACCACTTTGGCTTTGACCTTTTTGGTTTCATCAAAATTGCCAAAAAAATTCCGAAAAATAAAGAAAAAAAATTGTCAAAGTTTTTGTACGCTTTTCAGAGAACGTGCTGTATTTCTGTAGACCACATCCCACCTCAGTTGTAGGTGCCAATTTTTGTGGTTGCATCTTTTTTTATTCTTGTTTAAAGAAAAATATAAAAAAAGTGAAAAAATAAAAAAAATTTGATTCCTACTAGTGCCTTTTGGAAAATTCTGAGGAAAATTCAGGAAAAAGGAAAAATCTAGACTATCTGTTTGTTCTGTGAGTTCTTTCCATCGTCCTTTGTTTTCACCTTACTGCGCTACGTCTCGACACGTCTTAGCCAGCGCCTGTGATTTGTACTTTGGATCCGTATTGAACAATCGCTAATCTGCATTCGTTAATTGGTAATCCTTGCTGTCATATTGTGTGCCTAACCATAGCTCCATATATTCTTCTGTCAGCACAGGTTCATCTTACAACTGTTACCCACGCTCAACAACAGATTATTTCACCACTTTGGCTTTGCCCTGTTTGGTTTCATCAAGATTGCCAAAAAAAATTCAAGAAAATAAAGAAAAAAAATTGTCAAAGGTTAGCACGCTTTTCGGAGAACGTGCTATATTTCTGTAGACCACATCCCACCTCAGTTGTAGCTGCCAATTATTGTCGTTGCATCTTTTTTGATCCTTGTTCAGAGAAAAATATAAAAAAATAGTTAAAAAAATTTGATTCCTACTAGTGCCTTTTGGAAAATTTCGGGAAAATTTAGGAAAAAGGAAAAATCTAGACTATCTGCTTGTTCTGTGAGTTCTTTCCATCGTCCTTTGTTTTCACCTTGTTGCGCTACGTCTCGACACGTCTTAGCCAGCACCCGTGATTTGTACTTTGGATCCGGATTGAACAATCGCTAATCTGCATTCATTAATTGCTAATCCTTGCTGTCATATTGTGTGCCTACCCATAGCTCCACATATTCTTCTGTCAGCACAGGATCATCTTACAATTGTTACCGACGCTCAACAACAGATTCTTTCACCACTTTGGCTTTGCCCTTTTTGGTTTCATCAAAATTGCCAAAAAAATTCAGGAAAATAAAGAAAAAATATTGTCAAAGTTTTTGTACGCTTTTCAGAGAACGTGTTGTATTTCTGTAGACCACATCCCACCTCAGTTGTAGGTGCCAATTTTTGTGGATGCATCTATTTTTATCCTTGTTCAGAGAAAAATATAAAAAATGTGAAAAAATAAAAAAATTTTGATTCCTACTAGTGCCTTTTGGAAAATTCCGAGGAAAATTCAGGAAAAAGGAAAAATCCTGGCTATCTGCTTGTTCTGTGAGTTATTTCCATCGTCCTTTGTTTTCACCTTGCTGCGCTATGTCTCGACACGCCTTAGCCAGCGCCTGTGATTTGTACTTTGGATCCGGATTGAACAATCGCTAATCTGCATTCGTTAATTGCTAATCCTTGCTGTCATATTGTGTGCATACCCATAGCTCCACATATTCTTCTGTTAGCACAGGTTCATCTTACAACTGTAACCTACGCTCAACAACAGATTGTTTCACCACTTTGGCTTTGCCCTGTTTGGTGTCATCAAAATTGCCAAAAAAATTCAGGAAAATAAAGAAAAAAATTGTCAAAGTTTTTGCACGCTTTTCGGAGAACGTTATGTATTTCTGTAGACCACATCCCACGTCAGTTGTATGTGCCAATTTTTGTGGTTGCATCTTTTTTTATCCTTGTTCAGAGAAAAATATAAAAAAATAGTGAAAAAATAAAAAAAAATTGATTCCTACTAGTGCCTTTTGGAAAATTTTGGGAAAAATTCAGGAAAAAGGAAAAATCTAGACTATCTGCTTGTTCTGTGAGTTCTTTCCATCGTCCTTTGTTTTCACCTTGTTGCGCTACGTCTCGACACGTCTTAGCTAGCACCCGTGATTTGTACTTTGGATCTGGATTGAACAATCGCTAATCTGCATTCCTTAATTGCTAATCCTTGCCGTCATATTGTGTGCCCACCCATAGCTCCACATATTCTTCTGTCAGCACAGGATCATCTTGCAACTGTTACCGACGCTCAACAATAGATTCTTTCACCACTTTGGCTTTGCCCTGTTTGGTTTCATCAAAATTGCCAAAAAAATTCAGGAAAATAAAGAAAAAAATTGTCAAAGTTTTTGTACGCTTTTCAGAGAATATGCTGTATTTCTGTAGACCACATCCCACCTCAGTTGTAGGTGCCAATTTTTGTGGTTGCATCTTTTTTTATCCTTGTTCAGAGAAAAATATAAAAAAGTGAAAAAATAAAAAACATTTTGATTCCTACTAGTGCCTTTTGGAAAATTCTGGGGAAAATTCAGGAAAAAGGAAAAATCCAGACTATCTGCTTGTTCTGTGAGTTCTTTCCATCGTCCTTTGTTTTCACCTTGCTGCGCTACGTCTCGACACGTCTTAGCCAGCGCCTGTGATTTGTACTTTGGATCCGGATTGAACAATCGCTAATCTGCATTCGTTAATTGCTAATCCTTGCTGTCATATTGTGTGTCTATCCATAGCTCCACATATTCTTCTATCAGCACAGGTTCATCTTACAACTGTTACCGACGCTCAACAACAGATTGTTTCACCACTTTGGCTTTGTCCTGTTTGGTTTCATCAAAATTGCCAAAAAAATTCAGGAAAATAAAGAAAAAAAATTGTCAAAGTTTTTGCACGCTTTTCGGAGAATGTGCTGTATTTCTATAGACGACATCCCACGTCAGTTGTAGGTGCCAATTTTTGTGGTTGCATCTTTTTTGATCCTTGTTAAGAGAAAAATATAAAAAATAGTGAAAAAATAAAAAAAATTTGATTCCTACTAGTGCCTTTTGTAAAATTTCGGGAAAAATTCAGGAAAATAAAAAATTTGGACTATCTGCATGTTCTATGAGTTCTTTCCATCGTCCTTTGTTTTCACCTTGTTGCGCTACGTCTCGACACGTCTTAGCCAGCACCCGTGATTTGTACTTTGGATCCGGAATGAACAATCGCTAATCTGCATTCATTAATTGCTAATCCTTGCTGTCATATTGTGTGCCTACCCATAGCTCCACATATTCTTCTGTCAGCACAGGATCATCTTGCAACTGTTACTGACGCTCAACAACAGATTCTTTCACCACTTTGGCTTTGACCTTTTTGGTTTCATCAAAATTGCTAAAAAAATTCCGAAAAATAAAGAAAAAAAATTGTCAAAGTTTTTGTACGCTTTTCAGAGAACGTGCTGTATTTCTGTAGACCACATCCCACCTCAGTTGTAGGTGCCAATTTTTGTGATTGCATCTTTTTTTATTCTTGTTTAGAGAAAAATATAAAAAAAGTGAAAAAAATAAAAAAAATTTGATTCCTACTAGTGCCTTTTGGAAAATTCTGAGGAAAATTCAGGAAAAAGGAAAAATCTGGACTATCTGTTTGTTCTGTGAGTTCTTTCCATCGTCCTTTGTTTTCACCTTACTGCGCTACGTCTCGACACGTCTTAGCCAGCGCCTGTGATTTGTACTTTGGATCCGGATTGAACAATCGCTAATCTGCATTCGTTAATTGGTAATCCTTGCTGTCATATTGTGTGCCTAACCATAGCTCCATATATTCTTCTGTCAGCACAGGTTCATCTTACAACTGTTACCCACGCTCAACAACAGATTATTTCACCACTTTGGCTTTGCCCTGTTTGGTTTCATCAAGATTGCCAAAAAAAATTCAAGAAAATAAAGAAAAAAAAATTGTCAAAGGTTAGCACGCTTTTCAGAGAACGTGCTATATTTCTGTAGACCACATCCCACCTCAGTTGTAGCTGCCAATTTTTGTGGTTGCATCTTTTTTGATCCTTGTTCAGAGAAAAATATAAAAAAATAGTTAAAAAAATTTGATTCCTACTAGTGCCTTTTGGAAAATTTTGGGAAAATTTAGGAAAATGGAAAAATCTAGACTATCTGCTTGTTCTGTGAGTTCTTTCCATCGTCCTTTGTTTTCACCTTGTTGCGCTACGTCTCGACACGTCTTAGCTAGCACCCGTGATTTGTACTTTGGATCCGGATTGAACAATCGCTAATCTGCATTCATTAATTGCTAATCCTTGCTGTCATATTGTGTGCCTACCCATAGCTCCACATATTCTTCTGTCAGCACAGGATCATCTTACAATTGTTACCGACGCTCAACAACAGATTCTTTCACCACTTTGGCTTTGCCCTTTTTGGTTTCATCAAAATTGCCAAAAAAATTCAGGAAAATAAAGAAAAAATATTGTCAAAGTTTTTGTACGCTTTTCAGAGAACGTGTTGTATTTCTGTAGACCACATCCCACCTCAGTTGTAGGTGCCAATTTTTGTGGATGCATCTTTTTTTATCCTTGTTCAGAGAAAAATATAAAAAAAGTGAAAAAATAAAAAAATTTTGATTCCTACTAGTGCCTTTTGGAAAATTCCGAGGAAAATTCAGGAAAAAGGAAAAATCCTGACTATCTGCTTGTTCTGTGAGTTATTTCCATCGTCCTTTGTTTTCACCTTGCTGCGCTACGTCTCGACACGCCTTAGCCAGCGCCTGTGATTTGTACTTTGGATCCGGATTGAACAATCGCTAATCTGCATTCGTTAATTGCTAATCCTTGCGTTAATATTGTGTGCCTACCCATAGCTCCACATATTCTTTTGTCAGCACAGGTTCATCTTACAACTGTTACCCACGCTCAACAACAGATTGTTTCACCACTTTGGCTTTGCCCTGTTTGGTTTCATCAAAATTGCCAAAAAAATTCTGGAAAATAAAGAAAAAAAATGTCAAAGTTTTAGCACGCTTTTTGGAGAACGTGCTGTATTTCTGTAGACCACATCCCACCTCAGTTGTAGCTGCCAATTTTTGTGGTTGCATCTTTTTTTATCCTTGTTCAGAGAAAAATATAAAAAATAGTGAAAAAATAAAAAAATTTGATTCCTACTGGTGCCTTTTAGAAAATTTCGGGGAAAATTTAGGAAAAAGGAAAAATCTGTACTATCTGCTTGTTCTGTGAGTTCTTTCTATCGTCCTTTGTTTTCACCTTGTTGCGCTACGTCTCGACACGTCTTAGCCAGCACCTGTGATTTGTACTTTGGATCCGGATTGAACAATCGCTAATCTGCATTCGTTAATTGCTAATCCTTGCTGTCATATTGTGTGCCTACCCATAGCTCCACATATTCTTCTGTCAGCACAGGATCATCTTGCAACTGTTACCGACGCTCAACAACATATTCTTTCACCACTTTGGGTTTGTCCTTTTTGGTTTCACCAAAATTGCCAAAAAAATTCAGGAAAATAAAGAAAAAAATTGTCAAAGTTTTTGTTCGCTTTTCAGAGAACGTGCTGTATTTCTGTAGACAACATCCCACCTCAGTTGTAGGTGCCAATTTTTGTGGTTGTATCTTTTTTTATCCTTGTTCAGAGAAAAATATAAAAAAGTGAAAAAATAAAAATTTTTTGATTCCTACTAGTGCCTTTTGAAAAATTCCGAGGAAAATTCAGGAAAAAGGAAAAATCCGGACTATCTGCTTGTTCTGTGAGTTCTTTCCATCGTCCTTTGTTTTCACCTTGCTGCGCTACGTCTCGACACGTCTTAGCCAGCGCCTGTGATTTGTACTTCGGATCCGGATTGAACAATCGCTAATCTGCATTCGTTAATTGCTAATCCTTGCTGTCATATTGTGTGCCTATCCATAGCTCCACATATTCTTCTATCAGCACAGGTTCATCTTACAATTGTTACCTACGCTCAACAACAGATTGTTTCACCACTTTGGCTTTGTCCTGTTTGGTTTCATCAAAATTGCCAAAAAAATTCAGGAAAATAAAGAAAAAAAATTGTCAAAGTTTTTGCACGCTTTTCGGAGAACATGCTGTATTTCTATAGACGACATCCCACATCAGTTGTAGGTGCCAATTTTTGTGGTTGCATCTTTTTTGATCCTTGTTAAGAGAAAAATATAAAAAATAGTGAAAAAATAAAAAAATTTGATTCCTACTAGTGCCTTTTGGAAAATGTCGGGAAAAATTGAGGAAAAAGGAAAAATCCGGACTATCTGCTTGTCCTGTGAGTTCTTTCCATCGTCCTTTGTTTTCACCTTGTTGCGCTACGTCTTGACACGTCTTAGCCAGCACCCGTGATTTGTACTTTGGATCTGGATTGAACAATCGCTAATCTGCATTCGTTAATTGCTAATCCTTGCTGTCATATTGTGTGCCTACCCATAGCTCCACATATTCTTCTGTCAGCACAGGATCATCTTGCAACTGTTACCGACGCTCAACAATAGATTGTTTCACCACTTTGGCTTTGCCCTGTTTGGTTTCATCAAAATTGCCAAAAAAATTCAGGAAAATAAAGAAAAAAAATTGTCAAAGTTTTTGCACGCTTTTTAGAGAACATGCTGTATTTCTGTAGACCACATCCCACCTCAGTTGTAGGTGCCAATTTTTGTGGTTGCATCTTTTTTTATCCTTGTTCAGAGAAAAATACAAAAAAAAGTGAAAAAATAAAAAATTTTGATTCCTACTAGTGCCTTTTGGAAAATTTTGGGGAAAATTTAGGAAAAAGAAAAATCCGGACTATCTGCTTGTTCTTTAAGTTCTTTCCATCGTCCTTTGTTTTCACCTTGCTGTGCTACGTCTTGACACGTCTTAGCTAGCACCTGTGATTTGTACTTTGGATCCGGATTGAACAATCGCTAATATGCATTCGTTAATTGCTAATCCTTGCTATCATATTGTGTGCCTACCCATAGCTCCACAGATTCTTCTGTCAGCACAGGTTCATCTTGCAACTGTTACCCACGCTCAACAATAGATTGTTTCACCACTTTGGCTTTGCCCTGTTTGGTTTCATCAAAATTGCCAAAAAAATCAGAAAAATAAAGAAAAAAATTGTCAAAATTTTTGCACGCTTTTCAGAGAACGTGTTGTATTTCTGTAGACCACATCCCACCTCAGTTGTAGATGCCAATTTTTGTGGTTGCATCTTTTTTTATCCTTGTTCAGAGAAAAATATAAACAAATAGTGAACAAATAAAAAAAATTTGATTCCTACTAGTGCCTTTTGGAAAATTTCAGGAAAAATTGAGGAAAAAGGAAAAATCCGGACTATCTGCTTGTCCTGTGAGTTCTTTCCATCGTCCTTTGTTTTCACCTTGTTGCGCTACGTCTTGACACGTCTTAGCCAGCACCCGAGATTTGTACTTTGGATCTGGATTGAACAATCGCTAATCTGCATTCGTTAATTGCTAATCCTTGCTGTCATATTGTGTGCCTACCCATAGCTCCACATATTCTTCTTTCAGCACAGGATCATCTTGCAACTGTTACCGACGCTCAACAATAGATTGTTTCACCACTTTGGCTTTGCCCTGTTTGGTTTCATCAAAATTGCCAAAAAAATTCAGGAAATTAAAGAAAAAAAATTTTCAAAGTTTTTGCACGCTTTTCAAAGAACATGCTGTATTTCTGTAGACCACATCCCACCTCAGTTGTAGGTGCCAATTTTTGTGGTTGCATCTTTTTTTATCCTTGTTCAGAGAAAAATACAAAAAAGTGAAAAAATAAAAAAATTGATTCCTACTAGTGCCTTTTGGAAAATTCCGAGGAAAATTCAGGAAAAAGGAATAATCCGGACTATCTGCTTGTTCTGTGAGTTCTTTCCATCGTCCTTTGTTTTCACCTTGCTGCGCTACGTCTCGACACGTCTTAGCCAGCACCTGTGATTTATACTTTAGATCCGGATTGAACAATCGCTAATCTGCATTCGTTAATTGCTAAACCTTGCGTTAATATTGTGTGCCTACCCATAGCTCCACATATTCTTTTGTCAGCACAGGTTCATCTTACAACTGTTACCCACGCTCAACAATAGATTGTTTCACCACTTTGGCTTTGCCCTGTTTGGTTTCATCAAAATTGCCAAAAAAATTCTAGAAAATAAAGAAAAAAAATGTCAAAGTTTTAGCACGCTTTTTGGAGAACGTGCTGTATTTCTGTAGACCACATCCCACCTCAGTTGCAGCTGCCAATTTTTGTGGTTGCATCTTTTTTGATCCTTGTTCAGAGAAAAATATAAAAAATAGTGAAAAAATAAAAAAATTTGATTCCTACTGGTGCCTTTTAGAAAATTTCGGGGAAAATTCAGGAAAAAGGAAAAATCTGTACTATCTGCTTGTTCTGTGAGTTCTTTCTATCGTCCTTTGTTTTCACCTTGTTGCGCTACGTCTCGACACGTCTTAGCCAGCACCTGTGATTTGTACTTTGGATCCGGATTGAACAATCGCTAATCTGCATTCGTTAATTGCTAATCCTTGCTGTCATATTGTGTGCCTACCCATAGCTCCACATATTCTTCTGTCAGCACAGGATCATCTTGCAACTGTTACCGACGCTCAACAACAGATTCTTTCACCACTTTGGCTTTGCCCTTTTTGGTTTCACCAAAATTGCCAAAAAAATTCAGGAAAATAAAGAAAAAAATTGTCAAAGTTTTTGTTCGCTTTTCAGAGAACGTGCTGTATTTCTGTAGACAACATCCCACCTCAGTTGTAGGTGCCAATTTTTGTGGTTGTATCTTTTTTTATCCTTGTTCAGAGAAAAATATAAAAAAGTGAAAAAATAAAAAAATTTTGATTCCTACTAGTGCCTTTTGAAAAATTCCGAGGAAAATTCAGGAAAAAGGAAAAATCCGGACTATCTGCTTGTTCTGTGAGTTCTTTCCATCGTCCTTTGTTTTCACCTTGCTGCGCTACGTCTCGACATGTCTTAGCCAGCGCCTGTGATTTGTACTTTGGATCCGGATTGAACAATCGCTAATCTACATTCGTTAATTGCTAATCCTAGCTGTCATATTGTGTGCCTATCCATAGCTCCACATATTCTTCTATCAGCACAGGTTCATCTTACAATTGTTACCTACGCTCAACAACAGATTGTTTCACCACTTTGGCTTTGTCCTGTTTGGTTTCATCAAAATTGCCAAAAAAATTCGGGAAAATAAAGAAAAAAAATTGTCAAAGTTTTTGCACGCTTTTCGGAGAACGTGCTGTATTTCTATAGACGACATCCCACATCAGTTGTAGGTGCCAATTTTTGTGGTTGCATCTTTTTTGATCCTTGTTAAGAGAAAAATATAAAAAATAGTGAAAAAATAAAAAAATTTGATTCCTACTAGTGCCTTTTGGAAAATGTCGGGAAAAATTGAGGAAAAAGGAAAAATCCGGACTATCTGCTTGTCCTGTGAGTTCTTTCCATCGTCCTTTGTTTTCACCTTGTTGCGCTACGTCTTGACACGTCTTAGCCAGCACCCGTGATTTGTACTTTGGATCTGGATTGAACAATCGCTAATCTGCATTCGTTAATTGCTAATCCTTGCTGTCATATTGTGTGCCTACCCATAGCTCCACATATTCTTCTGTCAGCACAGGATCATCTTGCAACTGTTACCGACGCTCAACAATAGATTGTTTCACCACTTTGGCTTTGCCCTGTTTGGTTTCATCAAAATTGCCAAAAAAATTCAGGAAAATAAAGAAAAAAAATTGTCAAAGTTTTTGCACGCTTTTCAGAGAACATGCTGTATTTCTGTAGACCACATCCCACCTCAGTTGTAGGTGCCAATTTTTGTGGTTGCATCTTTTTTTTATCCTTGTTCAGAGAAAAATACAAAAAAAAGTGAAAAAATAAAAAATTTTGATTCCTAGTAGTGCCTTTTGGAAAATTTTGGGGAAAATTTAGGAAAAAGAAAAATCCGGACTATCTGCTTGCTCTTTAAGTTCTTTCCATCGTCCTTTGTTTTCACCTTGCTGTGCTACGTCTCGACACGTCTTAGCCAGCACCTGTGATTTGTACTTTGGATCCGGATTGAACAATCGCTAATATGCATTCGTTAATTGCTAATCCTTGCTATCATATTGTGTGCCTACCCATAGCTCCACAGATTCTTCTGTCAGCACTGGTTCATCTTGCAACTGTTACCCACGCTCAACAATATATTGTTTCACCACTTTGGCTTTGCCCTGTTTGGTTTCATCAAAATTGCCAAAAAAATCAGAAAAATAAAGAAAAAAATTGTCAAAGTTTTTGCACGCTTTTCAGAGAACGTGTTGTATTTCTGTAGACCACATCCCACCTCAGTTGTAGGTGCCAATTTTTGTGGTTGCATCTTTTTTTATCCTTGTTCAGAGAAAAATATAAACAAATAGTGAACAAATAAAAAAAATTGATTCCTACTAGTGCCTTTTGGAAAATTTAAGGAAAAATTGAGGAAAAAGGAAAAATCCGGACTATCTGCTTGTCCTGTGAGTTCTTTCCGTCGTCCTTTGTTTTCACCTTGTTGCGCTACGTCTTGACACGTCTTAGCCAGCACCCGTGATTTGTACTTTGGATCTGGATTGAACAATCGCTAATCTGCATTCGTTAATTGCTAATCCTTGCTGTCATATTGTGTGCCTACCCATAGCTCCACATATTCTTCTGTCAGCACAGGATCATCTTGCAACTGTTACCGACGCTCAACAATAGATTGTTTCACCACTTTGGCTTTGCCCTGTTTGGTTTCATCAAAATTGCCAAAAAAATTTAGGAAAATAAAGAAAAAAAATTGTCAAAGTCTTTGCACGCTTTTCAGAGAACATGCTGTATTTCTGTAGACCACATCCCACCTCGGTTGTAGGTGCCAATTTTTGTGGTTGCATCTTTTTTTATCCTTGTTCAGAGAAAAATACAAAAAAAAGTGAAAAAATAAAAAATTTTGATTCCTACTAGTGCCTTTTGGAAAATTTTGGGGAAAATTCAGGAAAAAGGAATAATCCGGACTATCTGCTTGTTCTGTGAGTTCTTTCCATCGTCCTTTGTTTTCACCTTGCTGCGCTACGTCTCGACACGTCTTAGCCAGCACCTGTGATTTGTACTTTAGATCCGGATTGAACAATCGCTAATCTGCATTCGTTAATTGCTAATCCTTGCGTTAATATTGTGTGCCTACCCATAGCTCCACATATTCTTCTGTCAGCACAGGATCATCTTGCAACTGTTACCCACGCTCAACAACAGATTGTTTCACCACTTTGGCTTTGCCCTGTTTGGTTTCATCAAAATTGCCAAAAAAATTTAGGAAAATAAAAAAAAATTATCAAAGTTTTTGCACGCTTTTCAGAGAACGTGTTGTATTTCTATAGACCACATCCCACCTTAGTTGTAGGTGCCAATTTTTGTGGTTGCATCTTTTTGAAAAAAATAGTGAAAAAATAAAAAAAATTGATTCCTACTAGTGCCTTTTGGAAAATTTCAGGATAAATTCAGGAAAAAGGAAAAATCCGGACTATCTGCTTGTTCTGTGAGTTCTTTCCATCTTCTTTTGTTTTCACCTTGTTGCGCTACGTCTCGACACGTCTTAGCCAGCACCCATGATTTGTACTTTAGATCCGGATTGAACAATCGCTAATCTGCACTCGTTGATTGCTAATCCTTGCTGTCATATTGTGTGCCTACCCATAGCTCCACATATTCTTCTGTCAGCACAGGATCATCTTACAACTGTTACCCACGCTCAACAACAGATTGTTTCACCACTTTGGCTTTGCCCTGTTTGGTTTCATCAAAATTGCCAAAAAAATTCAGGAAAATAAAGAAAAAAATTGACAAAGTTTTTGCACGCTTTTCAGAGAACGTGCTGTATTTCTGTAGACCACATCCCACCTTAGTTGTAGGTGCCAATTTTTGTGGTTGCATATTTTTTTATCCTTGTTCAGAGGAAAATATAAAAAAATGGTGAAAAAATAAAAAAAATTGATTCCTACTAGTGCCTTTTGGAAAATTCCAGGAAAAATTTAGGAAAAAAAAAAAATCCGGACTATCTGCTTATTCTGTGAGTTCTTTCCATCTTCCTTTGTTTTCACCTTGTTGCGCTACGTCTCGACACGTCTTAGCCAGCACCCATGATTAGTACTTTGGATCTGGATTGAACAATTGCTAATCTGCATTCATTAATTGCTAATCCTTGCTATCATATTGTGTGCCTACCCATAGCTCCACATATTCTTCTGTCAGCACAGGTTCATCTTGCAACTGTTACCGACGCTCAACAACAGATTGTTTCACCACTTTGGCTTTGCCCTGTTTGGTTTCATCAAAATTGCCAAAAAAATTCAGGAAAATAAAGAAAAAAAATTGTCAAACTTTTTGCACGCTTTTCAGAGAACGTGCTATATTTCTGTAGACCACATCCCACCTCAGTTGTAGGTGCCAATTTTTGTGGTTGCAATTTTTTTATCCTTGTTCAGAGAAAAATACAAAAAAAGTGAAAAAATAAAAAAATTGATTCCTACTAGTGCCTTTTGGAAAATTCCAAGGAAAATTCAGGAAAAAGGAAAAATCTGGACTATCTGGTTGTTCTGTGAGTTCTTTCCATCGTCCTTTGTTTTCACGTTGCTGCGCTACGTCTCGACACGTCTTAGCCAGCACCTGTGATTTGTACTTTGGATCCGGATTGAACAATCGCAAATCTGCATTCGTTAATTGCTAATCCTTGCTCTCATATTGTGTGCCTACCCATAGCTCCACATATTCTTCTGTCAGCACAGGTTCATCTTGCAACTGTTACCCACGCTCAACAACAGATTGTTTCACCACTTTGGCTTTGCCCCTGTTTGGTTTCATCAAAATTGCCAAAAAAATCAGGAAAATAAAGAAAAATAATTGTCAAAGTTTTTGCACGCTTTTCAGAGAACGTGCTATATTTCTGTAGACCACATCCCACCTCAGTTGTAGGTGCCAATTTTTGTGGTTGCATCTTTTTTTATCCTTGTTCAGATTAAAATACAAAAAAAGTGAAAATATAAAATTTTTTTGATTCCTACTAGTGCCTTTTGGAAAATTTCGGGAAAAATTTAGGAAAAAGGAAAAATCCGGACTATCTGCTTGTTCTGTGAGTTCTTTCCATCGTCCTTTGTTTTCGCCTTGCTGCGCTACGTCTCGACACGTCTTAGCCAGCACCTGTGATTTGTACTTTGGATCCGGATTGAACAATCGCTAATCTGCATTCGTTAATTGCTAATCCTTGCTGTCATATTGTGTGCCTACCCATAGCTCCACATATTCTTCTGTCAGCACAGGTTCATCTTGCAACTGTTACCCACGCTCAACAACCGATTGTTTCACCACTTTGGCTTTGCCCTGTTTGGTTTCATCAAAATTGCCAAAAAAATTCAGGAAAATAAAGAAAAAATTGTCAAAGTTTTTGCACGCTTTTCAGAGAACGTGCTGTATTTCTGTAGACCACATCCCACCTCAGTTGTAGGTGCCAATTTTTATGGTTGCACATTTTTTTATCTTTATTCAGAGAATAATACAAAAAAATAGTGAAAAAATAAAAAAATTTTGATTCCTACTAGTGCCTTTTGGAAAATTCCGAAAAATATTCAGGAAAAAGGAAATATCCGGACTATCTGCTTGTTTTGTGAGTTCTTTCCATCGTCCTTTGTTTTCGCCTTGCTGCGCTACGTCTCGATACGTCTTAGCCAGCACCTGTGATTTGTACTTTGGATCCGGATTGAGCAATCGCTAATCTGCATTCGTTAATTGCTAATCCTTGCGTTAATATTGTGTGCCTACCCATTGCTCCACATATTCTTCTATCAGCACAGGATCATCTTACAACTGTTACCCACGCTCAACAACAGATTGTTTCACCACTTTGGCTTTGCCCTGTTTGGTTTCATCAAAATTGCCAAAAAAAATTCAGGAAAATAAAGAAAAAAAAATTGTCAAAGTTTTTACACGCTTTTCAGAGAACATGCTGTATTTCTGTAGACCACATCCCACCTCAGTTGTAGGTGCCAATTTTTGTGGTTGCATCTTTTTTTATCCTTGTTCAGAGGAAAATATAAAAAAATAGTGAAAAAATAAAAAAAATTGATTCCTACTAGTGCCTTTTGGAAAATTCCGAGGAAAATTCAGGAAAAAGGTATAATCCGGACTATCTGCTTGTTCTGTGAGTTCTTTCCATCTTCCTTTGTTTTCACCTTGTTGCGCTACGTCTCGACACGTCTTCGCCAGCACCTGTGATTTGTACTTTAGATCTGGATTGAACAATCGCTAATCTGCATTCGTTGATTGCTAATCCTTGCTGTCATATTGTGTGTCTACCCATAGGTCCACATATTCTTCTGTCAGCACAGGATCATCTTACAACTGTTATCCACGCTCAACAACAGATTGTTTCACCACTTTGGCTTTGCCCTGTTTGGTTTCATCAAAATTGCCAAAAAAATTTAGGAAAATAAAGAAAAAAATTGTCAAAGTTTTTGCACGCTTTTTAGAGAACGTGCTGTATTTCTGTAGACCACATCCCACCTTAGTTGTAGGAGCCAATTTTTATGGTTGCATCTTTTTTTATCCTTGTTCAGAGAAAAATATAAAAAAAAATAGTGAAAAAATAAAAAAAATTGATTCCTACTAGTGCCTTTTGGAAAATTCCAGGAAAAATTCAGGAAAAAGGAAAAATCCGGACTATCTGGTTGTTCTGTGAGTTCTTTCCATCTTCCTTTGTTTTCACCTTGTTGCGCTACGTCTCGACACATCTTAGCCAGCACCCATGATTTGTACTTTGGATCCGGATTGAACAATCGCAAATCTGCATTCGTTAATTGCTAATCCTTGCTGTCATATTGTGTGCCTACCCATAGCTCCACATATTCTTCTATCAGCACAGGTTCATCTTGCAACTGTTACCCACGCTCAACAACAGATTGTTTCACCACTTTGGCTTTGCCCTGTTTGGTTTCATCAAAATTGCCAAAAAATCAGGAAAATAAAGAAAAAAAATTGTCAAAATTTTTGCACGCTTTTCAGAGAACGTGCTGTATTTCTGTAGACCACATCCCACCACAGTTGTAGGTGCTAATTTTTGTGGTTGCATCTTTTTTTATCCTTGTTCAGATTAAAATACAAAAAAAAAGTGAAAATATAAAATTTTTTTGATTCCTGCTAGTGCCTTTTGCAAAATTTCGGGGAAAATTCAGGAAAAAGGAAAAATCCGGACTATCTGCTTGTTTTATGAGTTCTTTCCATCGTCCTTTGTTTTCGCCTTGCTGCGCTACGTCTCGACACGTCTTAGCCAGCACCTGTGATTTGTACTTTGGATCCAGATTGAACAATCGCTAATCTGCATTCGTTAATTGCTAATCCTTGCTGTCATATTGTGTGCCTACCCATAGCTCCACATATTCTTCTGTCAGCACAGGGTCATCTTGCAACTGTTACCCACGCTCAACAACAGATTGTTTCACCACTTTGGCTTTGCCCTGTTTGGTTTCATCAAATTGCCAAAAAAATTCAGGAAAATAAAGAAAAAAATTGTCAAAGTTTTTGCACGCTTTTCAAAGAACGTGTTGTATTTCTGTAGACCACATCCCACCTTAGTTGTAGGTGCCAATTTTTATGGTTGCATCTTTTTTTATCCTTGTTCAGAGAATAATACAAAAAAATAGTGAAAAAAATAAAAAAAAAATTGATTCCTACTAGTGCCTTTTGGAAAATTTCGGAAAAAATTCAGGAAAAAGAAAAAATCCGGACTATCTGCTTGTTCTGTGAGTTCTTTCCATCGTCCTATGTTTTCACCTTGTTGCGCTACGTCTTGACACGTCTTAGCCAGCACCCGTGATTTGTACTTTGGATCTGGATTGAACAATCGCTAATCTGCATTCGTTAATTGCTAATCCTTGCTGTCATATTGTGTGCCTACCCATAGCTCCACATATTCTTCTGTCAGCACAGGATCATCTTGCAACTGTTACCGACGCTCAACAACATATTGTTTCACCACTTTGGCTTTGCCCTGTTTGGTTTCATCAAAATTGCTAAAAAAATTCAGGAAAATAAAGAAAATTGTCAAACTTTTTGCACGCTTTTCAGAGAACGTGCTGTATTTCTGTAGACCACATCCCACCTCAGTTGTAGGTGCCAATTTTTGTGGTTGCATCTTTTTTTATCCTTGTTCAGAGAAAAATACAAAAAAAAGTGAAAAAATATAAAAAAATTTGATTCCTACAAGTGCCTTTTTGGAAAATTCCGAGGAAAATTCAGGAAAAAGGTATAATCCGGACTATCTGCTTGTTCTGTGAGTTCTCTCCATCGTCCTTTGTTTTCACCTTGCTGTGCTACGTCTCGACACGTCTTAGCCAGCACCTGTGATTTGTACTTTAGATCCGGATTGAACAATCGCTAATCTGCATTCGTTGATTGCTAATCCGTGCTGTCATATTGTGTGCCTACCCATAGCTCCACATATTCTTCTGTCAGCACAGGATCATCTTACAACTGTTACCCACGCTCAACAACAGATTGTTTCACCACTTTGGCTTTGCCCTGTTTGGTTTCATCAAAATTGCCAAAAAAATTCAGGAAAATAAAGAAAAAAATTGTCAAAATTTTTGCACGCTTTTCAGAGAACGTGCTGTATTTCTGTAGACCACATCCCACCTTAGTTGTAGGTGCCAATTTTTGTGGTTGCATCTTTTTTTATCCTTGTTCAGAGAAAAATATAAAAAAATAGTGAAAAAATAAAAAAAATTGATTCCTACTAGTGCCTTTTGGAAAATTCCAGGAAAAATTCAGGAAAAAGGAAAAATCCGGACTATCTGCTTGTTCTGTGAGTTCTTTCCATCTTCCTTTGTTTTCACCTTGTTGCGCTACGTCTTGACACGTCTTAGCCAGCACCCATGATTTGTACTTTGGATCTGGATTGAACAATCGCTAATCTGCATTCATTAATTGCTAATCCTTGCTGTCATATTGTGTGCCTACCCATAGCTCCACATATTCTTCTGTCAGCACAGGTTCATCTTGCAACTGTTACTGACGCTCAACAACAGATTGTTTCACCACTTTGGCTTTGCCCTGTTTGGTTTCATCAAAATTGCCAAAAAAATTCAAGAAAATAAAGAAAAAAAATTGTCAAAGTTTTTGCACGCTTTTCAGAGAACGTGCTATATTTCTGTAGACCACATCCCACCTCAGTTGTAGGTGCCAATTTTTGTGGTTGCAATTTTTTTATCCTTATTCAGAGAAAAATACAAAAAAAAGTGAAAAAATAAAAAAAATTGATTCCTACTAGTGCCTTTTGGAAAATTCCAAGGAAAATTCAGGAAAAAGGAAAAATCCGGACTATCTGGTTGTTCTGTGAGTTCTTTCCATCGTCCTTTGTTTTCACGTTGCTGCGCTACGTCTCGACACGTCTTAGCCAGCACCTGTGATTTGTACTTTGGATCCGGATTGAACAATCGCAAATCTGCATTCGTTAATTGCTAATCCTTGCTGTCATATTATGTGCCTACCCACAGCTCCACATATTCTTCTGTCAGCACATGTTCATCTTGCAACTGTTACCCACGCTCAACAACAGATTGTTTCACCACTTTGGCTTTGCCCCTGTTTGGTTTCATCAAAATTGCTAAAAAAATCAGGAAAATAAAAAAAAATAATTGTCAAAGTTTTTGCACGCTTTTCAGAGAACGTGCTGTATTTCTGTAGACCACATCCCACCTCAGTTGTAGGTGCCAATTTTTGTGGTTGCATCTTTTTTTATCCTTGTTCAGATTAAAATACAAAAAAAAGTGAAAATATAAAAAAAATTTGATTCCTACTAGTGCCTTTTGGAAAATTTTGGGAAAAATTTAGAAAAAAGGAAAAATCCGGACTATCTGCTTGTTCTGTGAGTTCTTTCCATCGTCCTTTGTTTTTGCCTTGCTGCGCTACGTCTCGACACGTCTTAGCCAGCACCTGTGATTTGTACTTTGGATCCGGATTGAACAATCGCTAATCTGCATTCGTTAATTGCTAATCCTTGCTGTCATATTGTGTGCCTACCTATAGTTTCACATATTCTTCTGTCAGCACAGGTTCATCTTGCAACTGTTACCCACGCTCAACAACAGATTGTTTCACCACTTTGGCTTTGCCCTGTTTGGTTTCATCAAAATTGCCAAAAAAATTCAGGAAAATAAAGAAAAAATTGTCAAAGTTTTTGCACGCTTTTCAGAGAACGAGCTGTATTTCTGTAGACCACATCCCACCTCAGTTGTAGGTGCTAATTTTTATGGTTGCATATTTTTTTACCCTTATTCAGAGAATAATACAAAAAAAATAGTGAAAAAATAAAAAAATTTTGATTCCTACTAGTGCCTTTTGGAAAATTCCGAAAAAAAATCAGGAAAAAGGAAAAATCCGGACTATCTGCTTGTTTTGTGAGTTCTTTCCATCGTCCTTTGTTTTCGCCTTGCTGCGCTACGTCTCGACACGTCTTAGCCAGCACCTATGATTTGTACTTTGGATCCGGATTGAACAATCGCTAATCTGCATTCGTTAATTGCTAATCCTTGCGTTAATATTGTGTGCCGACCCATTGCTCCACATATTCTTCTGTCAGCACAGGATCATCTTACAACTGTTACCCACGCTCAACAACAGATTGTTTCACCACTTTGGCTTTGCCCTGTTTGGTTTCATCAAAATTGCCAAAAAAATTCAGGAAAATAAAGAAAAAAAAATTGTCAAAGTTTTTGCACGCTTTTCAGAGAACATGCTGTATTTCTGTAGACCACATCCCACCTCAGTTGTAGGTGCCAATTTTTGTGGTTGCATCTTTTTTTATCCTTGTTCAGAGGAAAATATAAAAAAATAGTGAAAAAATAAAAAAAATTGATTCCTACTAGTGCCTTTTGGAAAATTCCGAGGAAAATTCAGGAAAAAGGTATAATCCGGACTATCTGCTTGTTCTGTGAGTTCTTTCCATCTTCCTTTGTTTTCACCTTGTTGCGCTACGTCTCGACACGTCTTAGCCAGCACCTGTGATTTGTACTTTAGATCCGGATTGAACAATCGCTAATCTGCATTCGTTGATTGCTAATCCTTGCTGTCATATTGTGTGTCTACCCATAGCTCCACATATTCTTCTGTCAGCACAGGATCATCTTACAACTGTTATCCACGCTCAACAACAGATTGTTTCACCACTTTGGCTTTGCCCTGTTTGGTTTCATCAAAATTGCCAAAAAAATTTAGGAAAATAAAGAAAAAAATTGTCAAAGTTTTTGCACGCTTTTTAGAGAACGTGCTGTATTTCTGTAGACCACATCCCACCTTACTTGTAGGAGCCAATTTTTGTGGTTGCATCTTTTTTTATCCTTGTTCAGAGAAAAATATAAAAAAAATAGTGAAAAAATAAAAAAAATTGATTCCTACTAGTGCCTTTTGGAAAATTCCAGGAAAAATTCAGGAAAAAGGAAAAATCCGGACTATCTGGTTGTTCTGTGAGTTCTTTCCATCTTCCTTTGTTTTCACCTTGTTGCGCTACGTCTCGACACGTCTTAGCCAGCACCCATGATTTGTACTTTGGATCCGGATTGAACAATCGCAAATCTGCATTCGTTAATTGCTAATCCTTGCTGTCATATTGTGTGCCTACCCATAGCTCCACATATTCTTCTATCAGCACAGGTTCATCTTGCAACTGTTACCCACGCTCAACAACAGATTGTTTCACCACTTTGGCTTTGCCCTGTTTGGTTTCATCAAAATTACCAAAAAAATCAGGAAAATAAAGAAAAAAAATTGTCAAAGTTTTTGCACGCTTTTCAGAGAACGGGCTGTATTTCTGTAGACCACATCCCATCACAGTTGTAGATGCTAATTTTTGTGGTTGCATCTTTTTTTATCCTTGTTCAGATTAAAATACAAAAAAAAGTGAAAATATAAAAATTTTTTGATTCCTACTAGTGCCTTTTGGAAAATTTCGGGGAAAATTTAGGAAAAAGGAAAAATCCGGACTATCTGCTTGTTTTGTGAGTTCTTTCCATCGTCCTTTGTTTTCGCCTTGCTGCGCTACGTCTCGACACGTCTTAGCCAGCACCTGTGATTTGTACTTTGGATCCGGATTGAACAATCGCTAATCTACATTCGTTAATTGCTAATCCTTGCTGTCATATTGTGTGCCTACCCATAGCTCCACATATTCTTCTGTCAGCACAGGGTCATCTTGCAACTGTTACCCACGCTCAACAACAGATTGTTTCACCACTTTGGCTTTGCCCTGTTTGGTTTCATCAAATTGCCAAAAAAATTCAGGAAAATAAAGAAAAAAATTGTCAAAGTTTTTGCACGCTTTTCAAAGAACGTGCTGTATTTCTGTAGACCACATCCCACCTTAGTTGTAGGTGCCAATTTTTATGGTTGCATCTTTTTTTATCCTTGTTCAGAGAATAATACAAAAAAATAGTGAAAAAAATAAAAAAAATTGATTCCTACTAGTGCCTTTTGGAAAATTCCGGAAAAAATTCAGGAAAAAGAAAAAATCCGGACTATCTGCTTGTTCTGTGAGTTCTTTCCATCGTCCTATGTTTTCACCTTGTTGCGCTACGTCTTGATACGTCTTAGCCAGCACCCGTGATTTGTACTTTGGATCTGGATTGAACAATCGCTAATCTGCATTCGTTAATTGCTAATCCTTGCTGTCATATTGTGTGCCTACCCATAGCTCCACATATTCTTCTGTCAGCACAGGATCATCTTGCAACTGTTACCGACGCTCAACAACATATTGTTTCACCACTTTGGCTTTGCCCTGTTTGGTTTCATCAAAATTGCTAAAAAAATTGAGGAAAATAAAGAAAATTGTCAAAGTTTTTGCACGCTTTTCAGAGAACGTGCTGTATTTCTGTAGACCACATCCCACCTCAGTTGTAGGTGCCAATTTTTGTGGTTGCATCTTTTTTTATCCTTGTTCAGAGAAAAATACAAAAAAAAGTGAAAAAATATAAAAAAATTTGATTCCTACAAGTGCCTTTTTGGAAAATTCCGAGGAAAATTCAGGAAAAAGGTATAATCCGGACTATCTGCTTGTTCTGTGAGTTCTTTCCATCGTCCTTTGTTTTCACCTTGCTGTGCTACGTCTCGACACGTCTTAGCCAGCACCTGTGATTTGTACTTTAGATCCGGATTGATCAATCGCTAATCTGCATTCGTTGATTGCTAATCCGTGCTGTCATATTGTGTGCCTACCCATAGCTCCACATATTCTTCTGTCAGCACAGGATCATCTTACAACTGTTACCCACGCTCAACAACAGATTGTTTCACCACTTTGGCTTTGCCCTGTTTGGTTTCATCAAAATTGCCAAAAAAATTCAGGAAAATAAAGAAAAAAATTGTCAAAATTTTTGCACGCTTTTCAGAGAACGTGCTGTATTTCTGTAGACCACATCCCACCTTAGTTGTAGGTGCCAATTTTTGTGGTTGCATCTTTTTTTATCCTTGTTCAGAGGAAAATATAAAAAATGGTGAAAAAATAAAAAAAATTGATTCCTACTAGTGCCTTTTGGAAAATTCCAGGAAAAATTCAGGAAAAAGGAAAAATCCGGACTATCTGCTTGTTCTGTGAGTTCTTTCCATCTTCCTTTGTTTTCACCTTGTTGCGCTACGTCTCGACACGTCTTAGCCAGCACCCATGATTTGTACTTTGGATCTAGATTGAACAATCGCTAATCTGCATTCATTAATTGCTAATCCTTGCTATCATATTGTGTGCCTACCCATAGCTCCACATATTTTTCTGTCAGCACAGGTTCATCTTGCAACTGTTACCGACGCTCAACAACAGATTGTTTCACCACTTTGGCTTTGCCCTGTTTGGTTTCATCAAAATTGACAAAAAAACTCAGGAAAATAAAGAAAAAAAATTGTCAAAGTTTTTGCACGCTTTTCAGAGAACGTGCTGTATTTCTGTAGACCACATCCCACCTTAGTTGTAGGTGCCAATTTTTGTGGTTGCATCTTTTTTGATCCTTGTTCAGAGGAAAATATAAAAAAATAGTGAAAAAATAAAAAAAATTGATTCCTACTAATGCCTTTTGGAAAATTCCAGGAAAAATTCAGGAAAAAGGAAAAATCCGGACTATCTGCTTGTTCTGTGAGTTCTTTCCATCTTCCTTTGTTTTCACCTTGTTGCGCTACGTCTCGACACGTCTTAGCCAGCACCCATGATTTGTACTTTGGATCTGGATTGAACAATCGCTAATCTGCATTCATTAATTGCTAATCCTTGTTGTCATATTGTGTGCCTACCCATAGCTCCACATATTCTTCTGTCAGCACAGGTTCATCTTGCAACTGTTACTGACGCTCAACAACAGATTGTTTCACCACTTTGGCTTTGCCCTGTTTGGTTTCATCAAAATTGCCAAAAAAATTCAGGAAAATAAAGAAAAAAAATTGTCAAAGTTTTTGCACGCTTTTCAGAGAACGTGCTATATTTCTGTAGACCACATCCCACCTCAGTTGTAGGTGCCAATTTTTGTGGTTGCAATTTTTTTATCCTTGTTCAGAGAAAAATACAAAAAAAAGTGAAAAAATAAAAAAATTGATTCCTACTAGTGCCTTTTGGAAAATTCCAAGGAAAATTCAGGAAAAAGGAAAAATCCAGACTATCTGGTTGTTCTGTGAGTTCTTTCCATCGTCCTTTGTTTTCACGTTGCTGCGCTACGTCTCGACACGTCTTAGCCAGCACCTGTGATTTGTACTTTGGATCCGGATTGAACAATCGCAAATCTGCATTCGTTAATTGCTAATCCTTGCTGTCATATTGTGTGCCTACCCACAGCTCCACATATTCTTCTGTCAGCACATGTTCATCTTGCAACTGTTACCCACGCTCAACAACAGATTGTTTCACCACTTTGGCTTTGCCCCTGTTTGGTTTCATCAAAATTGCCAAAAAAATCAGGAAAATAAAGAAAAATAATTGTCAAAGTTTTTGCACGCTTTTCAGAGAACGTGCTGTATTTCTGTAGACCACATCCCACCTCAGTTGTAGGTGCCAATTTTTGTGGTTGCATCTTTTTTTATCCTTGTTCAGAGAATAATACAAAAAAATAGTGACAAAATAAAAAAATTTTGATTCCTACTAGTGCCTTTTGGAAAATTCCAGAAAAAATTCAGGAAAAAGGAAAAATCCGGACTATCTGCTTGTTTTGTGAGTTCTTTCCATCGTCCTTTGTTTTCGCCTTGCTACGCTACGTCTCGACACGTCTTAGCCAGCACCTGTGATTTGTACTTTAGATACGGATTGAACAATCGCTAATTTGCATTCGTTAATTCCTAATCCTTGCGTTAATATTGTGTGCCTACCCATAACTCCACATATTCTTCTGTCAGCACAGGATCATCTTACAACTGTTACCCACGCTCAACAACAGATCGTTTCACCACTTTGGCTTTGCCCTGTTTGGTTTCATCAAAATTGTCAAAAAAAATCCAGGAAAATAAAGAAAAAAATTTTCAAAGTTTTTGCACGCTTTTCAGAGAACATGCTGTATTTCTGTAGACCACATCCCACCTCAGTTGTAGGTGCCAATTTTTGTGGTTGCATCTTTTTTTTATCCTTGTTCAGAGGAAAATATAAAAAAATAGTGAAAAAATAAAAAAAATTGATTCCTACTAGTGCCTTTTGGAAAATTCCGGAAAAAATTCAGGAAAAAGGAAAAATCCAGACTATTTGCTTGTTCTGTGAGTTCTTTCCATCATCCTATGTTTTCACCTTGTTGCGCTACGTCTTGACACGTCTTAGCCAGCACCCGTGATTTGTACTTTGGATCTGGATTGAACAATCGCTAATCTGCATTCGTTAATTGCTAATCCTTGCTGTCATATTGTGTGCCTACCCATAGCTCCACATATTCTTTTATCAGCACAGGATCATATTGCAACTGTTACCGACGCTCAACAACATATTGTTTCACCACTTTGGCTTTGCCCTGTTTAGTTTCATCAAAATTGCTAAAAAAATTCAGGAAAATAAAGAAAATTGTCAAAGTTTTTGCACGCTTTTCAGAGAACATGTTGTATTTCTGTAGACCACATCCCACCTCAGTTGTAGGTGCCAATTTTTGTGGTTGCATCTTTTTTTATCCTTGTTCAGAGAAAAATACAAAAAAAGTGAAAAAATAAAAAAAAATTGATTCCTACTAGTGCCTTTTGGAAAATTCCAAGGAAAATTCAGGAAAAAGGTATAATCCGGACTATCTGGTTGTTCTGTGAGTTCTTTCCATCGTCCTTTGTTTTCACCTTGCTGTGCTACGTCTCGACACGTCTTAGCCAGCACCTGTGATTTGTACTTTAGATCCGGATTGAACAATCGCTAATCTGCATTCGTTGATTGCTAATCCTTGCTGTCATATTGTGTGCCTACCCATAGCTCCACATATTCTTCTGTCAGCACAGGATCATCTTACAACTGTTACCCACGCTCAACAACAGATTGTTTCACCACTTTGGCTTTGCCCTGTTTGGTTTCATCAAAATTGCCAAAAAAATTCAGGAAAATAAAGAAAAAAATTGTCAAAGTTTTTGCACGCTTTTCAGAGAACGTGCTGTATTTCTATAGACCACATCCCACCTTAGTTGTAGGTGCCAATTTTTGTGGTTGCATCTTTTTTATCCTTGTTCAGAGGAAAATATAAAAAATAGTGAAAAAATAAAAAAAAAAATTGATTCCTACTAGTGCCTTTTGGAAAATTCCAAGGAAAATTCAGGAAAAAGGAAAAATCCGGACTATCTGGTTGTTCTGTGAGTTCTTTCCATCGTCCTTTGTTTTCACGTTGCTGCGCTACGTCACGACACGTCTTAGCCAGCACCTGTGATTTGTACTCTGGATCCGGATTGAACAATCGCAAATCTGCATTCGTTAATTGCTAATCCTTGCTGTCATATTGTGTGCCTACCCATAGCTCCACATATTCTTCTGTCAGCACAGGTTTATCTTGCAACTGTTACCCACGCTCAACAACAGATTGTTTCACCACTTTGGCTTTGCCCCTGTTTGGTTTCATCAAAATTGCCAAAAAAATTAGGAAAATAAAGAAAAAAATTGTCAAAGTTTTTGCACGCTTTTCAGAGAACATGCTGTATTTCTGTAGACCACATCCCACCTCAGTTGTAGGTGCTAATTTTTGTGGTTGCATCTTTTTTTATCCTTGTTCATATTAAAATACAAAAAAAAGTGAAAATATAAAAAATTTTTGATTCCTACTAGTGCCTTTTGGAAAATTTCGAGGAAAATTCAGGAAAAAGGAAAAATCCGGACTATCTGCTTGTTTTGTGAGTTCTTTCCATCGTCCTTTGTTTTCGCCTTGCTGCGCTACGTCTCGACACGTCTTAGCCAGCACCTGCGATTTGTACTTTGAATCCGGATTGAACAATCGCTAATCTGCATTCGTTAATTGCTAATCCTTGCTGTCATATTGTGTGCCTACCCATAGCTCCACATATTCTTCTGTCAGCACAGGTTCATCTTGCAACTGTTACCCACGCTCAACAACAAATTGTTTCACCACTTTGGCTTTGCCCTGTTTGTTTTCATCAAATTGCCAAAAAAATTCAGGAAAATAAAGAAAAAAATTGTCAAAGTTTTTGCACGTTTTTCAAAGAACGTGCTGTATTTCTGTAGACCACATCCCACCTTAGTTGTAGTTGCCAATTTTTATGGTTGCATCTTTTTTTATCCTTGTTCAGAGAATAATACAAAAAAATAGTGAAAAAAATAAAAAAAAATTGATTCCTACTAGTGCCTTTTGGAAAATTCCGGAAAAAATTCAGGAAAAAGGAAAAATCTGGACTATCTGCTTGTTCTGTGAGTTCTTTCCATCATCCTATGTTTTCACCTTGTTGCGCTACGTCTTGACACGTCTTAGCCAGCACCCATGATTTGTACTTTGGATCTGGATTGAACAATCGCTAATCTGCATTCGTTAATTGCTAATCCTTGCTGTCATATTGTGTGCCTACCCATAGCTCCACATATTCTTTTATCAGCATAGGATCATATTGCAACTGTTACCGACGCTCAACAACATATTGTTTCACCACTTTGGCTTTGCCCTGTTTGGTTTCATCAAAATTGCCAAAAAAATTCAGGAAAATAAAGAAAATTGTCAAAGTTTTTGCACGCTTTTCAGAGAACATGTTGTATTTCTGTAGACCACATCCCACCTCAGTTGTAGGTGCCAATTTTTGTGGTTGCATCTTTTTTTATCCTTGTTCAGAGAAAAATACAAAAAAAGTGAAAAAATAAAAAAAAATTTGATTCCTACTAGTGCCTTTTGGAAAATTCCGAGGAAAATTCAGGAAAAAGGTATAATCCGGACTATCTGCTTGTTCTGTGAGTTCTTTCCATCGTCCTTTGTTTTCACCTAGCTGTGCTACGTCTCGACACGTCTTAGCCAGCACCTGTGATTTGTACTTTAGATCTAGATTGAACAATCGCTAATCTGCATTCGTTGATTGCTAATCCTTGCTGTCATATTGTGTGCCTACCCATAGCTCCACATATTCTTCTGTCAGCACAGGATCATCTTACAACTGTTACCCACGCTCAACAACACATTGTTTCACCACTTTGGCTTTGCCCTGTTTGGTTTCATCAAAATTGCCAAAAAAATTCAGGAAAATAAAGAAAAAAATTGTCAAAGTTTTTGCACGCTTTTCAGAGAACGTGCTGTATTTCTATAGACCACATCCCACCTTAGTTGTAGGTGCCAATTTTTGTGGTTGCATCTTTTTTATCCTTGTTCAGAGGAAAATATAAAAAAATAGTGAAAAAATAAAAAAAAAATTGATTCCTACTAGTGCCTTTTAGAAAATTCCAGGAAAAATTCAGGAAAAAGGAAAAATCCGGACTATCTGCTTGTTCTGTGAGTTCTTTCCATCTTCCTTTGTTTTCAACTTGTTACGCTACGTCTCGACACGTCTTAGCCAGCACCCATGATTTGTACTTTGGATCTGGATTGAACAATCGTTAATCTACATTCATTAATTGCTAATCCTTGCTATCATATTGTGTGCCTACCCATAGCTCCACATACTCTTCTGTCAGCACAGGTTCATCTTGCAACTGTTACCGACGCTCAACAACAGATTGTTTCACCACTTTGGCTTTGCCCTGTTTGGTTTCATCAAAATTGCCAAAAAAATTCAGGAAAATAAAGAAAATTGTCAAAGTTTTTGCACGCTTTTCAGAGAACATGTTGTATTTCTGTAGACCACATCCCACCTCAGTTGTAGGTGCCAATTTTTGTGGTTGCATCTTTTTTTATCCTTGTTCAGAGAAAAATACAAAAAAAGTGAAAAAATAAAAAAAAAATTTGATTCCTACTAGTGCCTTTTGGAAAATTCCGAGGAAAATTCAGGAAAAAGGTATAATCCGGACTATCTGCTTGTTCTGTGAGTTCTTTCCATCGTCCTTTGTTTTCACCTAGCTGTGCTACGTCTCGACACGTCTTAGCCAGCACCTGTGATTTGTACTTTAGATCTAGATTGAACAATCGCTAATCTGCATTCGTTGATTGCTAATCCTTGCTGTCATATTGTGTGCCTACCCATAGCTCCACATATTCTTCTGTCAGCACAGGATCATCTTACAACTGTTACCCACGCTCAACAACACATTGTTTCACCACTTTGGCTTTGCCCTGTTTGGTTTCATCAAAATTGCCAAAAAAATTCAGGAAAATAAAGAAAAAAATTGTCAAAGTTTTTGCACGCTTTTCAGAGAACGTGCTGTATTTCTATAGACCACATCCCACCTTAGTTGTAGGTGCCAATTTTTGTGGTTGCATCTTTTTTATCCTTGTTCAGAGGAAAATATAAAAAAATAGTGAAAAAATAAAAAAAAAATTGATTCCTACTAGTGCCTTTTAGAAAATTCCAGGAAAAATTCAGGAAAAAGGAAAAATCCGGACTATCTGCTTGTTCTGTGAGTTCTTTCCATCTTCCTTTGTTTTCAACTTGTTACGCTACGTCTCGACACGTCTTAGCCAGCACCCATGATTTGTACTTTGGATCTGGATTGAACAATCGTTAATCTACATTCATTAATTGCTAATCCTTGCTATCATATTGTGTGCCTACCCATAGCTCCACATACTCTTCTGTCAGCACAGGTTCATCTTGCAACTGTTACCGATGCTCAACAACAGATTGTTTCACCACTTTGGCTTTGCCCTGTTTGGTTTCATCAAAATTGCCAAAAAAATTCAGGAAAATAAAGAAAAAAAATTGTCAAAGTTTTTGCATGCTTTTCAGAGAACGTGCTGTATTTCTGTAGACCACATCCCACCTCAGTTGTAGGTGCCAAATTTTGTGGTTGCAATTTTTTTATCCTTGTTCAGAGAAAAATACAAAAAAAAAGTGAAAAAAAAATTGATTCCTACTAGTGCCTTTTGGAAAATTCCAAGGAAAATTCAGGAAAAAGGAAAAATCCGGACTATCTGGTTGTTCTGTGAGTTTTTTCCATCGTCCTTTGTTTTCACGTTGCTGCGCTACGTCTCGACACGTCTTAGCCAGCACCCATGATTTGTACTTTGGATCCGGATTAAACAATCGCAAATCTGCATTCGTTAATTGCTAATCCTTGCTGTCATATTGTGTGCCTACCCATAGCTCCACATATTCTTCTGTCAGCACAGGTTTATCTTGCAACTGTTACCCACGCTCAACAACAGATTGTTTCACCACTTTGGCTTTGCCCCTATTTGGTTTCATCAAAATTGCCAAAAAAATCAGGAAAATAAAGAAAAAAATTGTCAAAGTTTTTGCACGCTTTTCAGAGAATATGCTGTATTTCTGTAGACCACATCCCACCTCAGTTGTAGGTGCTAATTTTTGTGGTTGCATCTTTTTTATCCTTGTTCATATTAAAATACAAAAAAAAGTGAAAATATAAAAAAATTTTGATTCCTACTAGAGCCTTTTGGAAAATTTCGGGGAAAATTCAGGAAAAAGGAAAAATCCGGACTATCTGCTTGTTTTGTGAGTTCTTTCCATCGTCCTTTGTTTTCGCCTTGCTGCGCTACGTCTCGACACGTCTTAGCCAGCACCTGTGATTTGTACTTTGGATCCGGATTGAACAATCGCTAATCTGCATTCGTTAATTGCTAATCCTTGCTAGTCGCAAAAAAAAATTGCTAATCCTTGCTGTCATATTGTGTGCCTACCCATAGCTCCACATATTCTTCTGTCAGCACAGGTTCATCTTGCAACTGTTACCCACGCTCAACAATAGTTTGTTTCACCACTTTGGCTTTGCCCTATTTGGTTTCATCAAAATTGCCAAAAAAAACTCAGGAAAATAAAGAAAAAAATTGTCAAAGTTTTTGCACGCTTTTCAGAGAACGTGCTGTATTTCTGTAGACCACATCCCACCTCAGTTGTAGGTGCCAATTTTTATGGTTGCATCTTTTTTTATCCTTGTTCAGAGAATAATACAAAAAATAGTGAAAAAATAAAAAAAATTGATTCCTACTAGTGCCTTTTGGAAAATTCCGGAAAAAATTCAGGAAAAGGGAAAAATCCGGACTATCTGCTTGTTCTGTGAGTTCTTTCCATCGTCCTATGTTTTCACCTTGTTGCGCTACGTCTTGACACGTCTTAGCCAGCACCCGTGATTTGTACTTTGGATCTGGATTGAACAATCGCTAATCTGCATTCGTTAATTGCTAATCCTTGCTGTCATATTGTGTGCCTACCCATAGCTCCACATATTCTTCTGTCAGCACAGGATCATCTTGCAACTGTTACCGACGCTCAACAACAGATTGTTTGACCACTTTGGCTTTGCCCTGTTCGGTTTCATCAAAATTGCCAAAAAAATTCTGGAAAATAAAGAAAAAATTCCAGGAAAAATTCAGGAAAATAAAGAAAATTGTCAAAGTTCCGAGGAAAATTCAGGAAAAAGGTATAATCCGGACTATCTCCTTGTTCTATGAGTTCTTTCCATCGTCCTTTGTTTTCACCTTGCTGTGCTACGTCTCGACACGTCTTAGCCAGCACCTGTGATTTGTACTTTAGATCCGGATTGAACAATCGCTAATCTGCATTCGTTGATTGCTAATCCTTGCTGTCATATTGTGTGCCAACCCATAGCTCCACATATTCTTCTGTCAGCACAGGATCATCTTACAACTGTTACCCACGCTCAACAACAGATTGTTTCACTAGTTTGGCTTTGCCCTGTTTGGTTTCATCAAAATTGCCAAAAAAATTCTGGAAAATAAAGAAAAAATTCCAGGAAAAATTTAGGAAAAAGGAAAAATCCGGACTATCTGCTTGTTCTGTGAGTTCTTTCCATCTTCCTTTGTTTTCACCTTGTTGCGCTACGTCTCGACACGTCTTAGCCAGCACCCATGATTTGTACTTTGGATCTGGATTGAACAATCGCTAATCTGCATTCATTAATTGCTAATCCTTGCTGTCATATTGTGTGCCTACCCATAGCTCCACATATTCTTCTGTTAGCACAGGTTCATCCGGCAACTGCTACCGACGCTCAACAACAGATTGTTTCACCACTTTGGCTTTGCCCTGTTTGGTTTCATCAAAATTGCCAAAAAAAATTCAGGAAAATAAGGAAAAAAAATTGTCAAAGTTTTTGCATGCTTTTCAGAGAACGTGCTGTATTTCTGTAGACCACATCCCACCTCAGTTGTAGGTGCCAATTTTTGTGGTTGCATCTTTTTTACCCTTGTTCAGAGAAAAATACAAAAAAAGTGAAAAAATAAAAAAAATTCATTCCTACTAGTGCCTTTTGGAAAATTTCGGGGAAAATTCAGGAAAAAGGAAAAATCCAGACTATCTGCTTGTTCTGTGAGTTCTTTCCATCGTCCTTTGTTTTCGCCTTGCTGCGCTACGTCTCGACACGTCTTAGTCAGCACCTGTGATTTGTACTTTGGATCCGGATTGAACAATCGCTAATCTGCATTCGTTAATTGCTAATCCTTGCTGTCATATTGTGTGCCTACCCATAGCTCCACATATTCTTCTGTCAGCACAGGTTCATCTTGCAACTGTTACCCACGCTCAACAACAGATTGTTTCACCACTTTGGCTTTGCCCTGTTTGATTTCATCAAAATTGCCAAAAAAATTCAGGAAAATAAAGAAAAAAATTGTCAAAGTTTTTGCACGCTTTTCAGAGAACGTGCTGTATTTCTGTAGACCACATCCCACCTCAGTTGTAGGTGCCAATTTTTGTGGTTGCATCTTTTTTGATCCTTGTTCAGAGAAAAATACAAAAAAATAGTGAAAAAAAAAATTGATTCCTACTAGTGCCTTTTGGAAAATTCCAGAAAAAATTCAGGAAAAAGGAAAAATCCGGACTATCTGCTTGTTCTATGAGTTCTTTCCATCGTCCTATATTTTCACCTTGTTGCGCTACGTCTCAACACGTCTTAGCCAGCACCTTTGATTTGTACTTTGGATCCGGATTGAACAATCATTAATCTGTATTCATTAATTGCTAATCCTTGCTGTCATATTGTGTGCCTACTCATAGCTCCACATATTCTTCTGTCAGCACAGGTTCATCTTGCAACTGTTACCGACGCTCAACAACAGATTGTTTCACCACTTTGGCTTTGCCCTATTTGGTTTCATCAAAATTGCCAAAAAAATTCAGGAAAATAAAGAAAAAAAATTGTCAAAGTTTTTGCACGCTTTTCAGAGAATATGCTGTATTTCTGTAGACCACATCCCACCTCAGTTGTAGGTGCCAATTTTTGTGGTTACATCTTTTTTTATCCTTGTTCAGAGAAAAATACAAAAAAATGTGAAAAAAAAATTTGATTCCTACTAGTGCCTTTTGGAAAATTCCGAGGAAAATTCAGGAAAAAGGAATAATCCGGACTATCTGCTTGTTCTGTGAGTTCTTTCCATCGTCCTTTGTTTTCACATTGCTGTGCTACGTCTCGACACGTCTTAGCCAGCACCTGTGATTTGTACTTTAGATCCGGATTGAACAATCGCTAATCTGCATTCGTTGATTGCTAATCCTTGCTGTCATATTGTGTGCCTACCCATAGCTCCACATATTCTTCTGTCAGCACAGGATCATCTTACAACTGTTACCCACGCTCAACAATAGATTGTTTCACCACTTTGGCTTTGCCCTGTTTGGTTTCATCAAAATTGCAAAAAAAATTCAGGAAAATAAAGAAAAAAATTGTCAAAGTTTTTGCACGCTTTTCAGAGAACGTGCTGTATTTCTGTAGACCACATCCCACCTCAGTTGTAGGTGCCAATTTTTATGGTTGCATCTTTTTTTATCCTTGTTCAGAGAATAATACAAAAAATAGTGAAAAAATAAAAAAAATTGATTCCTACTAGTGCCTTTTGGAAAATTCCGGAAAAAATTCAGGAAAAGGGAAAAATCCGGACTATCTGCTTGTTCTGTGAGTTCTTTCCATCGTCCTATGTTTTCACCTTGTTGCGCTACGTCTTGACACGTCTTAGCCAGCACCCGTGATTTGTACTTTGGATCTGGATTGAACAATCGCTAATCTGCATTCGTTAATTGCTAATCCTTGCTGTCATATTGTGTGCCTACCCATAGCTCCACATATTCTTCTGTCAGCACAGGATCATCTTGCAACTGTTACCGACGCTCAACAACAGATTGTTTGACCACTTTGGCTTTGCCCTGTTCGGTTTCATCAAAATTGCCAAAAAAATTCTGGAAAATAAAGAAAAAATTCCAGGAAAAATTCAGGAAAATAAAGAAAATTGTCAAAGTTCCGAGGAAAATTCAGGAAAAAGGTATAATCCGGACTATCTCCTTGTTCTATGAGTTCTTTCCATCGTCCTTTGTTTTCACCTTGCTGTGCTACGTCTCGACACGTCTTAGCCAGCACCTGTGATTTGTACTTTAGATCCGGATTGAACAATCGCTAATCTGCATTCGTTGATTGCTAATCCTTGCTGTCATATTGTGTGCCAACCCATAGCTCCACATATTCTTCTGTCAGCACAGGATCATCTTACAACTGTTACCCACGCTCAACAACAGATTGTTTCACTAGTTTGGCTTTGCCCTGTTTGGTTTCATCAAAATTGCCAAAAAAATTCTGGAAAATAAAGAAAAAATTCCAGGAAAAATTTAGGAAAAAGGAAAAATCCGGACTATCTGCTTGTTCTGTGAGTTCTTTCCATCTTCCTTTGTTTTCACCTTGTTGCGCTACGTCTCGACACGTCTTAGCCAGCACCCATGATTTGTACTTTGGATCTGGATTGAACAATCGCTAATCTGCATTCATTAATTGCTAATCCTTGCTGTCATATTGTGTGCCTACCCATAGCTCCACATATTCTTCTGTTAGCACAGGTTCATCCGGCAACTGCTACCGACGCTCAACAACAGATTGTTTCACCACTTTGGCTTTGCCCTGTTTGGTTTCATCAAAATTGCCAAAAAAAATTCAGGAAAATAAGGAAAAAAAATTGTCAAAGTTTTTGCATGCTTTTCAGAGAACGTGCTGTATTTCTGTAGACCACATCCCACCTCAGTTGTAGGTGCCAATTTTTGTGGTTGCATCTTTTTTACCCTTGTTCAAAGAAAAATACAAAAAAAGTGAAAAAATAAAAAAAATTCATTCCTACTAGTGCCTTTTGGAAAATTTCGGGGAAAATTCAGGAAAAAGGAAAAATCCAGACTATCTGCTTGTTCTGTGAGTTCTTTCCATCGTCCTTTGTTTTCGCCTTGCTGCGCTACGTCTCGACACGTCTTAGTCAGCACCTGTGATTTGTACTTTGGATCCGGATTGAACAATCGCTAATCTGCATTCGTTAATTGCTAATCCTTGCTGTCATATTGTGTGCCTACCCATAGCTCCACATATTCTTCTGTCAGCACAGGTTCATCTTGCAACTGTTACCCACGCTCAACAACAGATTGTTTCACCACTTTGGCTTTGCCCTGTTTGATTTCATCAAAATTGCCAAAAAAATTCAGGAAAATAAAGAAAAAAATTGTCAAAGTTTTTGCACGCTTTTCAGAGAACGTGCTGTATTTCTGTAGACCACATCCCACCTCAGTTGTAGGTGCCAATTTTTGTGGTTGCATCTTTTTTGATCCTTGTTCAGAGAAAAATACAAAAAAATAGTGAAAAAAAAAATTGATTCCTACTAGTGCCTTTTGGAAAATTCCAGAAAAAATTCAGGAAAAAGGAAAAATCCGGACTATCTGCTTGTTCTATGAGTTCTTTCCATCGTCCTATATTTTCACCTTGTTGCGCTACGTCTCAACACGTCTTAGCCAGCACCTTTGATTTGTACTTTGGATCCAGATTGAACAATCATTAATCTGTATTCATTAATTGCTAATCCTTGCTGTCATATTGTGTGCCTACTCATAGCTCCACATATTCTTCTGTCAGCACAGGTTCATCTTGCAACTGTTACCGACGCTCAACAACAGATTGTTTCACCACTTTGGCTTTGCCCTATTTGGTTTCATCAAAATTGCCAAAAAAATTCAGGAAAATAAAGAAAAAAAATTGTCAAAGTTTTTGCACGCTTTTCAGAGAATATGCTGTATTTCTGTAGACCACATCCCACCTCAGTTGTAGGTGCCAATTTTTGTGGTTACATCTTTTTTTATCCTTGTTCAGAGAAAAATACAAAAAAATGTGAAAAAAAAAATTTGATTCCTACTAGTGCCTTTTGGAAAATTCCGAGGAAAATTCAGGAAAAAGGAATAATCCGGACTATCTGCTTGTTCTGTGAGTTCTTTCCATCGTCCTTTGTTTTCACATTGCTGTGCTACGTCTCGACACGTCTTAGCCAGCACCTGTGATTTGTACTTTAGATCCGGATTGAACAATCGCTAATCTGCATTCGTTGATTGCTAATCCTTGCTGTCATATTGTGTGCCTACCCATAGCTCCACATATTCTTCTGTCAGCACAGGATCATCTTACAACTGTTACCCACGCTCAACAATAGATTGTTTCACCACTTTGGCTTTGCCCTGTTTGGTTTCATCAAAATTGCAAAAAAAATTCAGGAAAATAAAGAAAAAAATTGTCAAAGTTTTTGCACGCTTTTCAGAGAACGTGCTGTATTTCTGTAGACCACATCCCACCTCAGTTGTAGGTGCCAATTTTTGTGGTTGCATCTTTTTTGATCCTTGTTCAGAGAAAAATACAAAAAAATAGTGAAAAAATAAAAAAAAAATTGATTCCTACTAGTGCCTTTTGGAAAATTCCAGAAAAAATTCAGGAAAAAGGAAAAATCCGGACTATCTGCTTGTTCTGTGAGTTCTTTCCATCGTCCTATATTTTCACCTTGTTGCGCTACGTCTCAACACGTCTTAGCCAGCACCTTTGATTTGTACTTTGGATCCGGATTGAACAATCATTAATCTGTATTCATTAATTGCTAATCCTTGCTGTCATATTGTGTGCCTACTCGTAGCTCCACATATTCTTCTGTCAGCACAGGTTCATCTTGCAACTGTTACCGACGCTCAACAACAGATTGTTTCACCACTTTGGCTTTGCCCTATTTGGTTTCATCAAAATTGCCAAAAAAATTCAGGAAAATAAAGAAAAAAAATTGTCAAAGTTTTTGCACGCTTTTCAGAGAATATGCTGTATTTCTGTAGACCACATCCCACCTCAGTTGTAGGTGCCAATTTTTGTGGTTGCATCTTTTTTTATCCTTGTTCAGAGAAAAATACAAAAAAATGTGAAAAAAAAAATTTGATTCCTACTAGTGCCTTTTGGAAAATTCCGAGGAAAATTCAGGAAAAAGGAATAATCCGGACTATCTGCTTGTTCTGTGAGTTCTTTCCATCGTCCTTTGTTTTCACATTGCTGTGCTACGTCTCGACACGTCTTAGCCAGCACCTGTGATTTGTACTTTAGATCCGGATTGAACAATCGCTAATCTGCATTCGTTGATTGCTAATCCTTGCTGTCATATTGTGTGCCTACCCATAGCTCCACATATTCTTCTGTCAGCACAGGATCATCTTACAACTGTTACCCACGCTCAACAACAGATTGTTTCACCACTTTGGCTTTGCCCTGTTTGGTTTCATCAAAATTGCAAAAAAAATTCAGGAAAATAAAGAAAAAAATTGTCAAAGTTTTTGCGCGCTTTTCAGAGAACATGCTGTATTTATGTAGACCACATCCCACCTCAGTTGTAGTGCCAATTTTTGTGGTTGCATCTTTTTTTATCCTTGTTCAGAGAAAAATACAAAAAAAGTGAAAAAATAAAAAAAAATTGATTCCTACTAGTGCGTTTTGGAAAATTCCGAGGAAAATTCAGGAAAAAGGAAAAATCCGGACTATCTGTTTGTTCTGTGAGTTCTTTCCATCGTCCTTTGTTTTCACCTTGCTGCGCTACGTCTCGACACGTCTTAGCCAGCACCTGTGATTTGTACTTTAGATCCGGATTGAACAATCGCTAATCTGCATTCGTTAATTGCTAATCCTTGCTGTCATATTGTGTGCCTACCCATAGCTCCACACATTCTTCTGTCAGCACAGGTTCATCTTGCAATTGTTACCCACGCTCAACAACAGATTGTTTCACCACTTTGGCTTTGCCCTGTTTGGTTTCATCAAAATTGCCAAAAAAATTCAGGAAAATAAAGAAAAAAATTGTCAAAGTTTTTGCACGCTTTTCAGAGAACGTGTTGTATTTCTGTAGACCACATCTCACCTCAATTGTAGGTGCCAATTTTTGTGGTTGCATCTTTTTTTATCCTAGTTCAGAGAAAAATACAGAAAAATAGTGAAAAAATAAAAAAATTGATTCGTACTAGTGCCTTTTGGAAAATTCTAGGAAAAATTCAGGAAAAAGGAAAAATCCGGTCTATCTGCTTGTTCTGTGAGTTCTTTCCATCGTCCTTTGTTTTCACCTTGGTGCGCTATGTCTCGACACGTCTTAGCCAGCACCCGTGATTTGTACTTTGGATCCGGATTGAACAATCGCTAATCTGCATTAATTGATTGCTAATCCTTGCTGTCATATTGTGTGCCTACCCATAGCTCCACATATTCTTCTGTCAGCACAGGTTCATCTTGCAAATGTTACCGACGCTCGACAACAGATTGTTTCACCACTTTGGCTTTGCCCTGTTTGGTTTCATCAAAATTGCCAAAAAAATTCAGGAAAATAAAGAAAAAAATTGTCAAAGTTTTTGCACGCTTTTCAAAGAACGTGCTGTATTTATCTAGACCACATCCCATCTCAGTTGTAGGTGCCAATTTTTGTGGTTGCATCTTTTTTTATCCTCGTTCAGAGAAAATACAAACAAAGTGAAAAAATAAAAAAAATTGATTCCTACTAGTGCCTTTTGGAAAATTCCGGGGAAAATTCAGAAAAAAGGAAAAATCCAGACTATCTGCTTGTTCTGTGAGTTCTTTCCATCGTCCTTTGTTTTCACCTTGCTGCGCTACGTCTCGACACGTCTTAGCCAGCACCTGTGATTTGTACTTTAGATCCGGATTGAACAATCGCTAATCTGCATTCGTTAATTGCTAATCCTTGCTGTCATATTATGTGCCTACCCATAGCTCCACATATTGTTCTGTCAGCACAGGATCATCTTACAACTGTTATCCACGCTCAACAACAGATTGTTTCACCACTTTGGCTTTGCCCTGTTTGGTTTCATCAAAATTGCCAAAAAAATTCAGGAAAATAAAGAAAAAATTTGTCAAAGTTTTTGCACGCTTTTCAGAGAACGTGCTGTATTTCTCTAGACCACATCCCACCTCAGTTGTAGGTGCCAATTTTTGTGGTTGCATCTTTTTTTATCCTAGTTCAGAGAAAAATACAAAAAAATAGTGAAAAAATAAAAAAAATTGATTCGTACTAGTGCCTTTTGGAAAATTCTAGGAAAAATTCAGGAAAAAGGAAAAATCCGGTCTATCTGCTTGTTCTCTGAGTTCTTTCCATCTTCCTTTGTTTTCACCTTGCTGCGCTACGTCTCGACACGTCTTAGCCAGCACCTGTGATTTGTACTTTGGATCCGGATTGAACAATCGCTAATCTGCATTCGTTAATTGCTAATCCTTTCTGTCATATTGTGTGCCTACCCATAGCTCCACATATTCTTCTGTCAGTACAGGTTCATCTTGCAACTGTTACCCACGCTCAACAACAGATTGTTTCACCACTTTGGCTTTGCCCTGTTTGGTTTCATGAAAATTGCCAAAAAAATTCAGGAAAATAAAAAAAAAATTGTCAAAGTTTTGGCACGTTTTTCAGAGAACGTGCTATATTTCTGTAGACCACATCCCACCTGAGTTGTAGGTGCCAATTTTTGTGGTTGCATCTTTTTTGATCCTAGTTCAGAGAAAAATACAAAAAAATAGTGAAAAAATAAAAAAATTTGATTCCTAATAGTGCCTTTTGGAAAATTCCAGAAAAAATTCAGGAAAAAGGAAAAATCCGGACTATCTGCTTGTTCTGTGAGTTCTTTTCATCGTCCTATGTTTTCACCTTGTTGCGCTACGTCTCGACACGTCTTAGCCAGCACCTTTGATTTGTACTTTGGATCCAGATTGAACAATCGCTAATCTGCATTCATTAATTGCTAATCCTTGCTGTCATATTGTGTGCCTACTCATAGCTCCACATATTATTCTGTCAGCACAGGTTCATCTTGCAACTGTTACCCACGCTCAACAACAGATTGTTTCACCACTTTGGCTTTGCCCTGTTTGGTTTCATCAAAATTGCCAAAAAAATTCAGGAAAATAAAGAAAAAAAAATTGTCAAAGTTTTTGCACGCTTTTCAGAGAACATGCTGTATTTCTGTAGACCACATCCCACCTCAGTTGTAGGTGCCAATTTTTGTGGTTGCATCTTTTTTATCCTTGTTCAGAGAAAAATACAAAAAAAAGTGAAAAAATAAAAAAAATTTGATTCCTACTAGTGCCTTTTCGAAAATTCCGAGGAAAATTCAGGAAAAAGGAAAAATCCAGACTATTTGTTTGTTCTGTGAGTTCTTTCCATCGTCCTTTGTTTTCACCATGCTGCGCTACATCTCGACACGTCTTAGCCAGCACCCGTGATTTGTACTTTAGATCCGGATTGAACAATCACTAATCTGCATTCGTTAATTGCTAATCCTTGTTGTCATATTGTGTGCCTACCCATAGCTCCACATATTCTTCTGTCAGCACAGGTTCATCTTGTAACTGTTACCCACGCTCAACAACAGATTGTTTCACCACTTTAGCTTTGCCCTATTTGGTTTCATCAAAATTGCCAAAAAAATTGAGGAAAATAAAGAAAAAAATTGTCAAAGTTTTTGCATGTTTTTCAGAGAAAGTGCTGTATTTCTGTAGACCACATCCCACCTCAGTTGTAGGTGCCAATTTTTGTGGTTGCATCTTTTTTGATCCTAGTTCAGAGAAAAATACAAAAAAATAGTGAAAAAATAAAAAAATTGATTCATACTAGTGCCTTTTGGAAAATTCTACGAAAAATTCAGGAAAAAGGAAAAATCTGGTCTATTTGCTTGTTCTGTGAGTTCTTTCCATCTTCCTTTGTTTTCACCTTGCTGCGCTACGTCTCGACACGTCTTAGCCAGCACCTGTGATTTGTACTTTGGATCCGGATTGAACAATCGCTAATCTGCATTCGTTAATTGCTAATCCTTGCTGTCATATTGTGTGCCTACCCATAGCTCCACATATTCTTCTGTCAGCACAGGTTCATCTTGCAACTGTTACCCACGCTCAACAACAAATTGTTTCACCACTTTGGCTTTGCCCTGTTTGGTTTCATGAAAATTGCCAAAAAAATTCAGGAAAATAAAGAAAAAAATTGTCAAAGTTTTTGCACGCTTTTCAGAGAACATGCTGTATTTCTGTAGACCACATCCCACCTCAGTTGTAGGTGCCAATTTTTGTGGTTGCATCTTTTTTTATCCTTGTTCAGAGAAAAATACAAAAAAAAAGTGAAAAAATTAAAAAATTTTGATTCCTACTAGTGGCTTTTGGAAAATTCCGAGGAAAATTCAGGAAAAAGGAAAAATCCGGACTATCTGCTTGTTCTGTGAGTTCTTTCCATCGTCCTTTGTTTTCACCTTGCTGCGCTACGTCTCGACACGTTTTAGCCAGCACCTGTGATTTGTACTTTAGATCCGGATTGAACAATCGCTAATCTGCATTCGTTAATTGCTAATCCTTGCTGTCATATTGTGTGCCTACCCATAGCTCCACATATTCTTCTGTCAGCACAGGATCATCTTACAACTGTTACCCACGCTCAACAACAGATTGTTTCACCACTTTGGCTTTGCCCTGTTTGGTTTCATCAAAATTGCCAAAAAAATTTAGGAAAATAAAGAAAAAAATTGTCAAAGTTTTTGCACGCTTTTCAGAGAACGTGCTGTATTTCTGTAGACCACATCCCACCTCAGTTGTAGGTGCCAATTTTTGTGGTTGCAACTTTTTTGATCCTAGTTCAGAGAAAAATACAAAAAAATAGTGAAAAAATAAAAAAATTGATTCATACTAGTGCCTTTTGGAAAATTCTAGGAAAAATTCAGGAAAAAGGAAAAATCCGGTCTATTTGCTTGTTCTGTGAGTTCTTTCCATCTTCCTTTGTTTTCACCTTACTGCGCTACGTCTCGACACGTCTTAGCCAGCACCTGTGATTTGTACTTTGGATCCGGATTGAACAATCGATAATCTGCATTCGTTAATTGCTAATCCTTGCTGTCATATTGTGTGCCTACCCATAGCTCCACATATTCTTCTGTCAGCACAGGTTCATCTTGCAACTGTTACCCACGCTCAACAACAGATTGTTTCACCATTTTGGCTTTGCCCTGTTTGGTTTCATCAAAATTACCAAAAAAATTTAGGAAAATAAAGAAAAAAAATTGTCAAAGTTTTTGCATGCTTTTCGGAGAACGTGCTGTATTTCTGTAGACCACATCCCACCTCAGTTGTAGGTGCCAATTTTTGTGGTTGCATCTTTTTTTATCCTAGTTCAGAGAAAAATACAAAAAATAGTGAAAAAATAAAAAAAATTGATTCCTACTAGTGCCTTTTGGAAAATTTCGGAAAAAATTCAGGAAAAAGGAAAAATCCGGACTATCTGCTTGTTCTGTGAGTTCTTTCCATCGTCCTATGTTTTCACCTTGTTGCACTACGTCTCGACACGTCTTAGCCAGCTCCTGTGATTTGTACTTTGGATCCGGATTGAACAATCGCTAATCTGCATTCATTAATTGCTAATCCTTGCTGTCATATTGTGTGCCTAACCATAGCTCCACATATTCTTCTATCAGCACAGGTTCATCTTGCAACTGTTACCGACGCTCAACAAAAGATTGTTTCACCACTTTGGCTTTGCCCTGTTTGGTTTCATCAAAATTGCCAAAAAAATTTAGGAAAATAAAGAAAAAAATTATCAAAGTTTTTGCACGCTTTTCAGAGAACATGCTGTATTTCTGTAGACCACATCCCACCTCAGTTGTAGGTGCCAATTTTTGTGGTTGCATCTATTTTTATCCTTGTTCAGAGAAAAATACAAAAAAAAGTGAAAAAAATTTGATTCCTACTAGTGCCTTTTGGAAAATTCTGAGGAAAATTCAGGAAAAAGTAAAAATCCGGACTATCTGCTTGTTCTGTGAGTTCTTTCCATCGTCCTTTGTTTTCACGTTGCTGCGCTACGTCTCGACACGTCTTAGCCAGCACCTGTGATTTGTACTTTGGATCCGGATTGAACAATCGCTAATCTGCAGTCGTTAATTGCTAATCCTTATTGTCATATTGTGTGCCTACCCATAGCTCCACATATTCTTCTGTCATCATAGGTTCATTTTGCAACTGTTACCCACGCTCAACAACAGATTGTTTCACCACTTTGGCTTTGCCCTGTTTGGTTTCATCAAAATTGCCAAAAAATTCAGGAAAATAAAGAAAAAAATTGTCAAAGTTTTTGCACGCTTTTCAGAGAACGTGCTATATTTCTGTAGACCACATCCCACCTCAGTTGTAGGTGCCAATTTTTGTGGTTGCATCTTTTTTGATCCTTGTTCAGAGAAAAATACAAAAAAAAATAGTGAAAAAATAAAAAAAATTGAATCCTACTAGTGCCTTTTGGAAAATTCCGGGGAAAATTCAGAAAAAAGGAAAAATCCGGACTATCTGCTTGTTCTGTGAGTTCTTTCCATCGTCCTTTGTTTTTCACCTTGCTGCGCTACGTCTCGACACGTCTTAGCCAGCACCTGTGATTTGTTCTTTGGATCCGGATTGAACAACCGCTAATCTGCATTCGTTAATTGCTAATCTTTGCTGTCATATTATGTGCCTATCCATAGCTCCACATATTCTTCTGTCAGCACAGGTTCATCTTGCAACTGTTACCCACGCTCAACAACAGATTGTTTCACTACTTTAGCTTTGCCCTGTTTGGTTTCATCAAAATTGCCAAAAAAATTCAGGAAAATAAAGAAAAAAATTGTCAAAGTTATTGCACGCTTTTCAGAGAACGTGCTGTATTTCTGTAGACCACATCCCACCTCAGTTGTAGGTGCCAATTTTTGTGGTTGCATCTTTTTTTATCCCTGTTCAGAGAAAAATACAAAAAAAAGTGAAAAAATAAAAAAAATTTGATTCCTACTAGTGCCTTTTGGAAAATTCTGGGGAAAATTCAGGAAAAAGGAAAAATCCAGACTATCTGCTTGTCCTGTGAGTTCTTTCCATCGTCCTTTGTTTTCACCTTGCTGCGCTACGTCTCGACACGTCTTAGCCAGCACCTGTGATTTGTACTTTGGATCCGGATTGAACAATCGCTAATCTGCAGTCGTTAATTGCTAATCCTTGCTGTCATATTGTGGGCCTACCCATAGCTCCACATATTCTTCTGTCAGCACAGGTTCATTTTGCAACTGTTACCCACGCTCAACAATAGATTGTTTCACCACTTTGGCTTTGCCCTGTTTGGTTTCATCAAAATTGCCAAAAAATTTAGGAAAATAAAGAAAAAAAATTATCAAAGTTTTTGCACGCTTTTCGGAGAACGTGCTGTATTTCTGTAGACCACATCCCACCTCAGTTGTAGGTGCCAATTTTTGTGGTTGAATTTTTTTATCCTTGTTCAGATTAAAATACAAAAAAAAAGTGAAAAAATAAAAAAAAATTTTGATTCCTACTAGTGCCTTTTGGAAAATTCTGGGAAAAATTCAGGAAAAAGGAAAAATCCAGACTATCTGCTTGTTCTGTGAGTTCTTTCCATCGTCCTTTGTTTTCACCTTGCTGCGCTACGTCTCGACACGTCTTAGCCAGCACCTGTGATTTGTACTTTGGATCCGGATTGAACAATCGCTAATCTGCAGTCGTTAATTGCTAATCCTTGCTGTCATATTGTGGGCCTACCCATAGCTCCACATATTCTTCTGTCAGCACAGGTTCATTTTGCAACTGTTATCCACGCTCAACAACAGATTGTTTCACCACTTTGGCTTTGCCCTGTTTGGTTTCATCAAAATTGCCAAAAAATTTAGGAAAATAAAGAAAAAAAATTATCAAAGTTTTTGCACGCTTTTTAGAGAACATGCTGTATTTCTGTAGACCACATCCCACCTCAGTTGTTGGTGCCAATTTTTGTGGTTGCATCTTTTTTTATCCTTGTTCAGATTAAAATACAAAAAAAAGTGAAAATATAAAAAAATTTTTGATTCCTACTAGTGCCTTTTGGAAAATTCTGAGGAAAATTCAGGAAAAAGGAAAAATCCGGACTATCTGCTTGTTCTGTGAGTTCTTTCCATCATCCTTTGTTTTCGCCTTGCTGCGCTACGTCTCGACACGTCTTAGCCAGCACCTGTGATTTGTACTTTGGATCCGGATTGAACAACCGCTAATCTGCATTCGTTAATTGCTAATCTTTGCTGTCATATTGTGGGCCTACCCATAGCTCCACATATTCTTCTGTCAGCACAGGTTCATCTTGCAACTGTTACCCACGCTCAACAACAGATTGTTTCACCACTTTGGCTTTGCCCTGTTTGGTTTCATCAAAATTGCCAAAAAAATTCAGGAAAATAAAGAAAAAAATTGTTATAGTTTTTGCACGCTTTTCAGAGAACGTGATGTATTTCTCTAGACCACATCCCACCTCAGTTGTTGGTGCCAATTTTTGTGGTTGCATCTTTTTTTATCCTTGTTCAGAGAAAAATACAAAAAAAGTGAAAAAATAAAAAAAAATTGATTCCTACTAGTGCATTTTGGAAAATTCCGGGGAAAATTCAGGAAAAAGGAAAAATCCGGACTATCTGCTTGTTCTGTGAGTTCTTTCCATCGTCCTTTGTTTTCACCTTGCTGCGCTACGTCTCGACACGTCTTAGCCAGCACCTGTGATTTGTACTTTGGATCCGGATTGAACAATCGCTAATCTGCAGTCGTTAATTGCTAATCCTTACTGTCATATTGTGGGCCTACCCATAGCTCCACATATTCTTATGTCAGCACAGGTTCATTTTGCAACTGTTACCCATGCTCAACAACAGATTGTTTCACCACTTTGGCTTTGCCCTGTTTGGTTTCATCAAAATTGCCAAAAAATTTAGGAAAATAAAGAAAAAAAATTATCAAAGTTTTTGCACGCTTTTCAGAGAACGTGCTGTATTTCTGTAGACCACATCCCACCTCAGTTGTAGGTGCCAATTTTTGTGGTTGCATTTTTTTATCCTTGTTCAGATTAAAATACAAAAAAAGTGAAAATATAAAAAATTTTTGATTCCTACTAGTGCCTTTTGGAAAATTCCGGGGAAAATTCAGAAAAAAGGAAAAATTCGGACTATCTGCTTGTTCTGTGAGTTCTTTCCATCATCCTTTGTTTTCGCCTTGCTACGCTACGTCTCGACACGTCTTAGCTAGCACCTGTGATTTGTACTTTGGATCCGGATTGAACAACCGCTAATCTGCATTCGTTAATTGCTAATCTTTGCTGTCATATTGTGTGCCTACCCATAGCTCCACATATTCTTCTGTCAGCACAGGTTCATCTTGCAACTGTTACCCACGCTCAACAACAGATTGTTTCACCACTTTGGCTTTGCCCTGTTTGGTTTCATCAAAATTGCCAAAAAAATTCAGGAAAATAAAGAAAAAAATTGTTAAAGTTTTTGCACGCTTTTTAGAGAACGTGCTGTATTTCTCTAGACCACATCCCACCTCAGTTGTTGGTGCCAATTTTTGTAGTTGCATCTTTTTTTATCCTTGTTCAGAGAAAAATACAAAAAAAAGTGAAAAAATAAAAAAATTGATTCCTACTAGTGCCTTTTGGAAAATTCCGAGGAAAATTCAGGAAAAAGGAAAAATTTGGACTATCTGCTTGTTCTGTGAGTTCTTTCCATCGTCCTTTGTTTTCACCTTGCTGCGCTACGTCTCGACACGTCTTAGCCAGCACCTGTGATTTGTACTTTGGATCCGGATTGAACAATCGCTAATCTGCAGTCGTTAATTGCTAATCCTTACTGTCATATTGTGTGCCTAACCATAGCTCCACATAATCTTCTGTCAGCACAGGTTCATCTTGCAACTGTTACCGATGCTCAACAACAGATTGTTTCACCACTTTGGCTTTGCCCTGTTTGGTTTCATCAAAATTGCCAAAAAAATTCAGGAAAATAAAGAAAAAAAATTATCAAAGTTGTTGCACGCTTTTCAGAGAACGTGCTGTATTTCTGTAGACCACATCCCACCTCAGTTGTAGGTGCCAATTTTTGTGGTTGCATCTTTTTTGATCCTTGTTCAGAGAAAAATACAAAAAAAGTGAAAAAATAAAAAATTTTGATTCCTACTAGTGCCTTTTGGAAAATTTTGGGGAAAATTCAGGAAAAAGAAAAATCTGGACTATCTGCTTGTTCTCTAAGTTCTTTCTATCGTCCTTTGTTTTCACCTTGCTGCGCTACGTCTCGACACGTCTTAGCCAGCACAGGTTCATCTTACAACTGTTACCCACGCTCAACAACAGATTGTTTCACCACTTTGGCTTTGCCCTGTTTGGTTTCATCAAAATTGCCAAAAAAATTAGGAAAATAAAGAAAAAAAATTATCAAAGTTTTTGCACGCTTTTCAGAGAACGTGCTGTATTTCTGTAGACCACATCCCACCTCAGTTGTAGGTGCCAATTTTTGTGGTTGCATTTTTTTATCCTTGTTCAGATTAAAATACAAAAAAGTGAAAATATAAAAAAATTTTGATTCCTACTAGTGGCTTTTAGAAAATTCCGGGGAAAATTCAGGAAAAAGGAAAAATCCGGACTATCTGCTTGTTCTGTGAGTTCTTTCCATCATCCTTTGTTTTCGCCTTGCTGCGCTACGTCTCGACACGTCTTAGCTAGCACCTGTGATTTGTACTTTGGATCCGGATTGAACAACCGCTAATCTGCATTCGTTAATTGCTAATCTTTGCTGTCATATTGTGTGCCTACCCATAGCTCCACATATTCTTCTGTCAGCACAGGTTCATCTTGCAACTGTTACCCACGCTCAACAACAGATTGTTTCACCACTTTGGCTTTGCCCTGTTTGGTTTCATCAAAATTGCCAAAAAAATTTAGGAAAATAAAGAAAAAATTTTCAAAGTTTTTGCACGCTTTTCAGAGAACGTGCTGTATTTCTCTAGACCACATCCCACCTCAGTTGTTGGTGCCAATTTTTGTGGTTACATCTTTTTTTATCCTTGTTCAGAGAAAAATACAAAAAAAGTGAAAAAAATAAAAAAATTTTGATTCCTACTAGTGCCTTTTGGAAAATTCTGGTGAAAATTCAGGAAAAAGGAAAAATCCGGACTATCTGCTTGTTCTGTGAGTTCTTTCCATCGTCCTTTGTTTTCACCTTGCTGCGCTACGTCTCGACACGTCTTAGCCAGCACCTGTGATTTGTACATTGGATCCGGATTGAACAATCGCTAATCTGCAGTCTTTAATTGCTAATCCTTGCTGTCAGATTGTGGGCCTACCCATAGCTCCACATATTCTTCTGTCAGCACAGGTTCATTTTGCAACTGTTACCCACGCTCAACAACAGATTGTTTCACCACTTTGGCTTTGCCTTGTTTGGTTTCATCAAAATTGCCAAAAAATTCAGGAAAATAAAGAAAAAAATTGTCAAAGTTTTTGCACGCTTTTCAGAGAACGTGCTGTATTTCTGTAGACCACATCCCCCCTCAGTTGTAGGTGCCAATTTTTGTGGTTACATTTTTTTATCCTTGTTCAGATTAAAATACAAAAAAAGTGAAAATATAAAAAAATTTTGATTCCTACTAGTGCCTTTTGGAGAATTCCTGGGAAAATTCAGGAAAAAGGAAAAATCCGGACTATCTGCTTGTTCTGTGAGTTCTTTCCATCATCCTTTTTTTCGCCTTGCTGCGCTACGTCTTGACACGTCTTAGCTAGCACCTGTGATTTGTACTTTGGATCCGGATTGAACAACCGCTAATCTGCATTCGTTAATTGCTAATCTTTGCTGTCATATTATGTGCCTACCCATAGCTCCACATATTCTTCTGTCAGCACAGGTTCATCTTGCAACTGTTACCCACGCTCAACAACAGATTTTTTCACCACTTTGGCTTTGCCCTGTTTGGTTTCATCAAAATTGCCAAAAAAATTCAGGAAAATAAAGAAAAAAATTGTCAAAGTTTTTGCACGCTTTTCAGAGAACGTGCTGTATTTCTGTAGACCACATCCCACCTCAGTTGTAGGTGCCAATTTTTGTGGTTGCATCTTTTTTGATCCTTGTTCAGAGAAAAATACAAAAAAATAGTGAAAAGATAAAAAAAAATTGATTCCTACTAGTGCCTTTTGGAAAATTCCGGAAAAAATTCAGGAAAAAGGAAAAATCTGGACAATCTGCTTGTTCTGTGAGTTCTTTCCATCGTCCTATGTTTTCAACTTGTTGCGCTACGTCTCGACACATCTTAGCCAGCACCTGTGATTTGTACTTTGGATCCGGATTGAACAATCGGTAATCTGCATTCATTAATTGCTAATCCTTGCTGTCATATTGTGTGCCTAACCATAGCTCCACATAATCTTCTGTCAGCACAGGTTCATCTTGCAACTGTTACCGACGCTCAACAACAGATTGTTTCACCACTTTGGCTTTGCCCTGTTTGGTTTCATCAAAATTGCCAAAAAAATTCAGGAAAATAAAGAAAAAAAATTATCAAAGTTGTTGCACGCTTTTCAGAGAACGTGCTGTATTTCTGTAGACCACATCCCACCTCAGTTGTAGGTGCCAATTTTTGTGGTTGCATCTTTTTTGATCCTTGTTCAGAGAAAAATACAAAAAAAGTGAAAAAAATAAAAAATTTTGATTCCTACTAGTGCCTTTTGGAAAATTTTGGGGAAAATTCAGGAAAAAGAAAAATCTGGACTATCTGCTTGTTCTCTAAGTTCTTTCTATCGTCCTTTGTTTTCACCTTGCTGCGCTACGTCTCGACACGTCTTAGCCAGCACCTGTGATTTGTACTTTGGATCCGGATTGAACAATCGCTAATATGCATTCGTTAATTGCAAATCCTTGCTATCATATTGTGTGCCTACCCATAGCTCCACATATTCTTCTGTCAGCACAGGTTCATCTTACAACTGTTACCCACGCTCAACAACAGATTGTTTCACCACTTTGGCTTTGCCCTGTTTGGTTTCATCAAAATTGCCAAAAAAAATAGGAAAATAAAGAAAAAAAATTATCAAAGTTTTTGCACGCTTTTCAGAGAACGTGCTGTATTTCTGTAGACCACATCCCACCTCAGTTGTAGGTGCCAATTTTTGTGGTTGCATTTTTTTATCCTTGTTCAGATTAAAATACAAAAAAGTGAAAATATAAAAAAATTTTGATTCCTACTAGTGGCTTTTGGAAAATTCCGGGGAAAATTCAGGAAAAAGGAAAAATCCGGACTATCTGCTTGTTCTGTGAGTTCTTTCCATCATCCTTTGTTTTCGCCTTGCTGCGCTACGTCTCGACACGTCTTAGCTAGCACCTGTGATTTGTACTTTGGATCCGGATTGAACAACCGCTAATCTGCATTCGTTAATTGCTAATCTTTGCTGTCATATTGTGTGCCTACCCATAGCTCCACATATTCTTCTGTCAGCACAGGTTCATCTTGCAACTGTTACCCACGCTCAACAACAGATTGTTTCACCACTTTGGCTTTGCCCTGTTTGGTTTCATCAAAATTGCCAAAAAAATTTAGGAAAATAAAGAAAAAATTTTCAAAGTTTTTGCACGCTTTTCAGAGAACGTGCTGTATTTCTCTAGACCACATCCCACCTCAGTTGTTGGTGCCAATTTTTGTGGTTACATCTTTTTTTATCCTTGTTCAGAGAAAAATACAAAAAAAGTGAAAAAAATAAAAAAAATTTGATTCCTACTAGTGCCTTTTGGAAAATTCTGGTGAAAATTCAGGAAAAAGGAAAAATCCGGACTATCTGCTTGTTCTGTGAGTTCTTTCCATCGTCCTTTGTTTTCACCTTGCTGCGCTATGTCTCGACACGTCTTAGCCAGCACCTGTGATTTGTACTTTGGATCCGGATTGAACAATCGCTAATCTGCAGTCTTTAATTGCTAATCCTTGCTGTCATATTGTGGGCCTACCCATAGCTCCACATATTCTTCTGTCAGCACAGGTTCATTTTGCAACTGTTACCCATGCTCAACAACAGATTGTTTCACCACTTTGGCTTTGCCTTGTTTGGTTTCATCAAAATTGCCAAAAAATTCAGGAAAATAAAGAAAAAAATTATCAAAGTTTTTGCACGCTTTTCAGAGAACGTGCTGTATTTCTGTAGACCACATCCCACCTCAGTTGTAGGTGCCAATTTTTGTGGTTGCATTTTTTTATCCTTGTTCAGATTAAAATACAAAAAAAGTGAAAATATAAAAAAATTTTGATTCCTACTAGTGCCTTTTGGAAAATTCCGGGGAAAATTCAGGAAAAAGGAAAAATTCGGACTATCTACTTGTTCTGTGAGTTCTTTCCATCATCCTTTGTTTTCGCCTTGCTGCGCTACGTCTCGACACGTCTTACCTAGCACCTGTGATTTGTACTTTGGATCCGGATTGAACAACCGCTAATCTGCATTCGTTAATTGCTAATCTTTGCTGTCATATTATGTGCCTACCCATAGCTCCACATTTTCTTCTGTCAGCACAGGTTCATCTTGCAACTGTTACCCACGCTCAACAACAGATTGTTTCACCACTTTGGCTTTGCCCTGTTTGGTTTCATCAAAATTGCCAAAAAAAATTCAGGAAAATAAAGAAAAAAATTGTCAAAGTTTTTGCACGCTTTTCAGAGAACGTGCTGTATTTCTGTAGACCACATCCCACCTCAGTTGTAGGTGCCAATTTTTGTGGTTGCATCTTTTTTGATCCTTGTTCAGAGAAAAATACAAAAAAATAGTGAAAAAATAAAAAAAAATAGATTCATACTAGTGCCTTTTGAAAAATTCCGGAAAAAATTCAGGAAAAAGGAAAAATCTGGACAATCTGCTTGTTCTGTGAGTTCTTTCCATCGTCCTATGTTTTCACCTTGTTGCGCTACGTCTCGTCACATCTTAGCCAGCACCTGTGATTTGTACTTTGGATCCAGATTGAACAATCGGTAATCTGCATTCATTAATTGCTAATCCTTGCTGTCATATTGTGTGCCTAACCATAGCTCCACATAATCTTCTGTCAGCACAGGTTCATCTTGCAACTGTTACCGACGCTCAACAACAGATTGTTTCACCACTTTGGCTTTGCCCTGTTTGGTTTCATCAAAATTGCCAAAAAAATTCAGGAAAATAAAGAAAAAAAATTGTCAAAGTTGTTGCACGCTTTTCAGAGAACGTGCTGTATTTCTGTAGACCACATCCCACCTCAGTTGTAGGTGCCAATTTTTGTGGTTGCATCTTTTTTTATCCTTGTTCAGAGAAAAATTCAAAAAAATAGTGAAAAGATAAAAAAAAAATTGATTCCTACTAGTGCCTTTTGGAAAATTCCGAAAAAAATTCAGGAAAAAGGAAAAATCTGGACAATCTGCTTGTTCTGTGAGTTCTTTCCATCGTCCTATGTTTTCAACTTGTTGCGCTACGTCTCGACACATCTTAGCCAGCACCTGTGATTTGTACTTTGGATCCGGATTGAACAATCGCTAATCTGCATTCATTAATTGCTAATCCTTGCTGTCATATTGTGTGCCTAACCATAGCTCCACATAATCTTCTGTCAGCACAGGTTCATCTTGCAACTGTTACCGACGCTCAACAACAGATTGTTTCACCACTTTGGCTTTGCCCTGTTTGGTTTTATCAAAATTGCCAAAAAAATTCAGGAAAATAAAGAAAAAAAATTGTCAAAGTTGTTGCACGCTTTTCAGAGAACGTGCTGTATTTCTGTAGACCACATCCCACCTCAGTTGTAGGTGCCAATTTTTGTGGTTGCATCTTTTTTTATCCTTGTTCAGAGAAAAATACAAAAAAATAGTGAAAAGATAAAAAAAAATTGATTCCTACTAGTGCCTTTTGGAAAATTCCGGAAAAAATTCAGGAAAAAAGAAAAATCTGGACAATCTGCTTGTTCTGTGAGTTCTTTCCATCGTCCTATGTTTTCAACTTGTTGCGCTACGTCTCGACACATCTTAGCCAGCACCTGTGATTTGTACTTTGGATCCGGATTGAACAATCGGTAATCTGCATTCATTAATTGCTAATCCTTGCTGTCATATTGTGTGCCTAACCATAGCTCCACATAATCTTCTGTCAGCCCAGGTTCATCTTGCAACTGTTACCGACGCTCAACAACAGATTGTTTCACCACTTTGGCTTTGCCCTGTTTGGTTTCATCAAAATTGCCAAAAAAATTCAGGAAAATAAAGAAAAAAATTGTCAAAGTTTTTGCACGCTTTTCAGAGAACATGCTGTATTTCTGTAGACCACATCCCACCTCAGTTGTAGGTGCCAATTTTTGTGGTTGCATCTTTTTTTATCCTTGTTCAGAGAAAAATACAAAAAAAAAGTGAAAAAATAAAAAAAATTTGATTCGTACTAGTGCCTTTTGGAAAATTCTGGGAAAAATTCAGGAAAAAGGAAAAATCCAGACTATCTGCTTGTTCTGTGAGTTTTTTTCATCGTCCTTTGTTTTCACCTTGCTGCGCTACGTCTCGACACGTCTTAGCCAGCACCTGTGATTTGTACTTTGGATCCGGATTGAACAATCGCTAATCTGCAGTCGTTAATTGCTAATCCTTGCTGTCATATTGTGGGCCTACCCATAGCTCCACATATTCTTCTGTCAGCACAGGTTCATTTTGCAACTGTTATCCACGCTCAACAATAGATTGTTTCACCACTTTGGCTTTGCCCTGTTTGGTTTCATCAAAATTGCCAAAAAATTTAGGAAAATAAAGAAAAAAAATTATCAAAGTTTTTGCACGCTTTTCGGAGAACGTGCTGTATTTCTGTAGACCACATCCCACCTCAGTTGTAGGTGCCAATTTTTGTGGTTGCATTTTTTTATCCTTGTTCAGATTAAAATACAAAAAAGTGAAAATATAAAAAAATTTTGATTCCTACTAGTGGCTTTTAGAAAATTCCGGGGAAAATTCAGGAAAAAGGAAAGATCCGGACTATCTGCTTGTTCTGTGAGTTCTTTCCATCATCCTTTGTTTTCGCCTTGCTGCGCTACGTCTCGACATGTCTTAGCTAGCACCTGTGATTTGTACTTTGGATCCGGATTGAACAACCGCTAATCTGCATTCGTTAATTGCTAATCTTTGCTGTCATATTGTGTGCCTACCCATAGCTCCACATATTCTTCTGTCAGCACAGGTTCATCTTGCAACTGTTACCCACGCTCAACAACAGATTGTTTCACCACTTTGGCTTTGCCCTGTTTGGTTTCATCAAAATTGCCAAAAAAATTTAGGAAAATAAAGAAAAAATTTTCAAAGTTTTTGCACGCTTTTCAGAGAACGTGCTGTATTTCTCTAGACCACATCCCACCTCAGTTGTTGGTGCCAATTTTTGTGGTTACATCTTTTTTTATCCTTGTTCAGAGAAAAATACAAAAAAAGTGAAAAAAATAAAAAAATTTTGATTCCTACTAGTGCCTTTTGAAAAATTCTGGTGAAAATTCAGGAAAAAGGAAAAATCCGGACTATCTGCTTGTTCTGTGAGTTCTTTCCATCGTCCTTTGTTTTCACCTTGCTGCGCTACGTCTCGACACGTCTTAGCCAGCACCTGTGATTTGTACATTGGATCCGGATTGAACAATCGCTAATCTGCAGTCTTTAATTGCTAATCCTTGCTGTCAGATTGTGGGCCTACCCATAGCTCCACATATTCTTCTGTCAGCACAGGTTCATTTTGCAACTGTTACCCACGCTCAACAACAGATTGTTTCACCACTTTGGCTTTGCCTTGTTTGGTTTCATCAAAATTGCCAAAAAATTCAGGAAAATAAAGAAAAAAATTGTCAAAGTTTTTGCACGCTTTTCAGAGAACGTGCTGTATTTCTGTAGACCACATCCCCCTCAGTTGTAGGTGCCAATTTTTGTGGTTACATTTTTTTATCCTTGTTCAGATTAAAATACAAAAAAAGTGAAAATATAAAAAAATTTTGATTCCTACTAGTGCCTTTTGGAGAATTCCTGGGAAAATTCAGGAAAAAGGAAAAATCCGGACTATCTGCTTGTTCTGTGAGTTCTTTCCATCATCCTTTTTTTCGCCTTGCTGCGCTACGTCTTGACACGTCTTAGCTAGCACCTGTGATTTGTACTTTGGATCCGGATTGAACAACCGCTAATCTGCATTCGTTAATTGCTAATCTTTGCTGTCATATTATGTGCCTACCCATAGCTCCACATATTCTTCTGTCAGCACAGGTTCATCTTGCAACTGTTACCCACGCTCAACAACAGATTTTTTCACCACTTTGGCTTTGCCCTGTTTGGTTTCATCAAAATTGCCAAAAAAATTCAGGAAAATAAAGAAAAAAATTGTCAAAGTTTTTGCACGCTTTTCAGAGAACGTGCTGTATTTCTGTAGACCACATCCCACCTCAGTTGTAGGTGCCAATTTTTGTGGTTGCATCTTTTTTGATCCTTGTTCAGAGAAAAATACAAAAAAATAGTGAAAAGATAAAAAAAAATTGATTCCTACTAGTGCCTTTTGGAAAATTCCGGAAAAAATTCAGGAAAAAGGAAAAATCTGGACAATCTGCTTGTTCTGTGAGTTCTTTCCATCGTCCTATGTTTTCAACTTGTTGCGCTACGTCTCGACACATCTTAGCCAGCACCTGTGATTTGTACTTTGGATCCGGATTGAACAATCGGTAATCTGCATTCATTAATTGCTAATCCTTGCTGTCATATTGTGTGCCTAACCATAGCTCCACATAATCTTCTGTCAGCACAGGTTCATCTTGCAACTGTTACCGACGCTCAACAACAGATTGTTTCACCACTTTGGCTTTGCCCTGTTTGGTTTCATCAAAATTGCCAAAAAAATTCAGGAAAATAAAGAAAAAAAATTATCAAAGTTGTTGCACGCTTTTCAGAGAACGTGCTGTATTTCTGTAGACCACATCCCACCTCAGTTGTAGGTGCCAATTTTTGTGGTTGCATCTTTTTTGATCCTTGTTCAGAGAAAAATACAAAAAAAGTGAAAAAAATAAAAAATTTTGATTCCTACTAGTGCCTTTTGGAAAATTTTGGGGAAAATTCAGGAAAAAGAAAAATCTGGACTATCTGCTTGTTCTCTAAGTTCTTTCTATCGTCCTTTGTTTTCACCTTGCTGCGCTACGTCTCGACACGTCTTAGCCAGCACCTGTGATTTGTACTTTGGATCCGGATTGAACAATCGCTAATATGCATTCGTTAATTGCAAATCCTTGCTATCATATTGTGTGCCTACCCATAGCTCCACATATTCTTCTGTCAGCACAGGTTCATCTTACAACTATTACCCACGCTCAACAACAGATTGTTTCACCACTTTGGCTTTGCCCTGTTTGGTTTCATCAAAATTGCCAAAAAAAATAGGAAAATAAAGAAAAAAAATTATCAAAGTTTTTGCACGCTTTTCAGAGAACGTGCTGTATTTCTGTAGACCACATCCCACCTCAGTTGTAGGTGCCAATTTTTGTGGTTGCATTTTTTTATCCTTGTTCAGATTAAAATACAAAAAAGTGAAAATATAAAAAATTTTTGATTCCTACTAGTGGCTTTTGGAAAATTCCGGGGAAAATTCAGGAAAAAGGAAAAATCCGGACTATCTGCTTGTTCTGTGAGTTCTTTCCATCATCCTTTGTTTTCGCCTTGCTGCGCTACGTCTCGACACGTCTTAGCTAGCACCTGTGATTTGTACTTTGGATCCGGATTGAACAACCGCTAATCTGCATTCGTTAATTGCTAATCTTTGCTGTCATATTGTGTGCCTACCCATAGCTCCACATATTCTTCTGTCAGCACAGGTTCATCTTGCAACTGTTACCCACGCTCAACAACAGATTGTTTCACCACTTTGGCTTTGCCCTGTTTGGTTTCATCAAAATTGCCAAAAAAATTTAGGAAAATAAAGAAAAAATTTTCAAAGTTTTTGCACGCTTTTCAGAGAACGTGCTGTATTTCTCTAGACCACATCCCACCTCAGTTGTTGGTGCCAATTTTTGTGGTTACATCTTTTTTTATCCTTGTTCAGAGAAAAATACAAAAAAAGTGAAAAAAATAAAAAAATTTTGATTCCTACTAGTGCCTTTTGAAAAATTCTGGTGAAAATTCAGGAAAAAGGAAAAATCCGGACTATCTGCTTGTTCTGTGAGTTCTTTCCATCGTCCTTTGTTTTCACCTTGCTGCGCTACGTCTCGACACGTCTTAGCCAGCACCTGTGATTTGTACATTGGATCCGGATTGAACAATCGCTAATCTGCAGTCTTTAATTGCTAATCCTTGCTGTCAGATTGTGGGCCTACCCATAGCTCCACATATTCTTCTGTCAGCACAGGTTCATTTTGCAACTGTTACCCACGCTCAACAACAGATTGTTTCACCACTTTGGCTTTGCCTTGTTTGGTTTCATCAAAATTGCCAAAAAATTCAGGAAAATAAAGAAAAAAATTGTCAAAGTTTTTGCACGCTTTTCAGAGAACGTGCTGTATTTCTGTAGACCACATCCCCCCTCAGTTGTAGGTGCCAATTTTTGTGGTTACATTTTTTTATCCTTGTTCAGATTAAAATACAAAAAAAGTGAAAATATAAAAAAATTTTGATTCCTACTAGTGCCTTTTGGAGAATTCCTGGGAAAATTCAGGAAAAAGGAAAAATCCGGACTATCTGCTTGTTCTGTGAGTTCTTTCCATCATCCTTTTTTTCGCCTTGCTGCGCTACGTCTTGACACGTCTTAGCTAGCACCTGTGATTTGTACTTTGGATCCGGATTGAACAACCGCTAATCTGCATTCGTTAATTGCTAATCTTTGCTGTCATATTATGTGCCTACCCATAGCTCCACATATTCTTCTGTCAGCACAGGTTCATCTTGCAACTGTTACCCACGCTCAACAACAGATTTTTTCACCACTTTGGCTTTGCCCTGTTTGGTTTCATCAAAATTGCCAAAAAAATTCAGGAAAATAAAGAAAAAAATTGTCAAAGTTTTTGCACGCTTTTCAGAGAACGTGCTGTATTTCTGTAGACCACATCCCACCTCAGTTGTAGGTGCCAATTTTTGTGGTTGCATCTTTTTTGATCCTTGTTCAGAGAAAAATACAAAAAAATAGTGAAAAGATAAAAAAAAATTGATTCCTACTAGTGCCTTTTGGAAAATTCCGGAAAAAATTCAGGAAAAAGGAAAAATCTGGACAATCTGCTTGTTCTGTGAGTTCTTTCCATCGTCCTATGTTTTCAACTTGTTGCGCTACGTCTCGACACATCTTAGCCAGCACCTGTGATTTGTACTTTGGATCCGGATTGAACAATCGGTAATCTGCATTCATTAATTGCTAATCCTTGCTGTCATATTGTGTGCCTAACCATAGCTCCACATAATCTTCTGTCAGCACAGGTTCATCTTGCAACTGTTACCGACGCTCAACAACAGATTGTTTCACCACTTTGGCTTTGCCCTGTTTGGTTTCATCAAAATTGCCAAAAAAATTCAGGAAAATAAAGAAAAAAAATTATCAAAGTTGTTGCACGCTTTTCAGAGAACGTGCTGTATTTCTGTAGACCACATCCCACCTCAGTTGTAGGTGCCAATTTTTGTGGTTGCATCTTTTTTGATCCTTGTTCAGAGAAAAATACAAAAAAAGTGAAAAAAATAAAAAATTTTGATTCCTACTAGTGCCTTTTGGAAAATTTTGGGGAAAATTCAGGAAAAAGAAAAATCTGGACTATCTGCTTGTTCTCTAAGTTCTTTCTATCGTCCTTTGTTTTCACCTTGCTGCGCTACGTCTCGACACGTCTTAGCCAGCACCTGTGATTTGTACTTTGGATCCGGATTGAACAATCGCTAATATGCATTCGTTAATTGCAAATCCTTGCTATCATATTGTGTGCCTACCCATAGCTCCACATATTCTTCTGTCAGCACAGGTTCATCTTACAACTATTACCCACGCTCAACAACAGATTGTTTCACCACTTTGGCTTTGCCCTGTTTGGTTTCATCAAAATTGCCAAAAAAAATAGGAAAATAAAGAAAAAAAATTATCAAAGTTTTTGCACGCTTTTCAGAGAACGTGCTGTATTTCTGTAGACCACATCCCACCTCAGTTGTAGGTGCCAATTTTTGTGGTTGCATTTTTTTATCCTTGTTCAGATTAAAATACAAAAAAGTGAAAATATAAAAAATTTTTGATTCCTACTAGTGGCTTTTGGAAAATTCCGGGGAAAATTCAGGAAAAAGGAAAAATCCGGACTATCTGCTTGTTCTGTGAGTTCTTTCCATCATCCTTTGTTTTCGCCTTGCTGCGCTACGTCTCGACACGTCTTAGCTAGCACCTGTGATTTGTACTTTGGATCCGGATTGAACAACCGCTAATCTGCATTCGTTAATTGCTAATCTTTGCTGTCATATTGTGTGCCTACCCATAGCTCCACATATTCTTCTGTCAGCACAGGTTCATCTTGCAACTGTTACCCACGCTCAACAACAGATTGTTTCACCACTTTGGCTTTGCCCTGTTTGGTTTCATCAAAATTGCCAAAAAAATTTAGGAAAATAAAGAAAAAATTTTCAAAGTTTTTGCACGCTTTTCAGAGAACGTGCTGTATTTCTCTAGACCACATCCCACCTCAGTTGTTGGTGCCAATTTTTGTGGTTACATCTTTTTTTATCCTTGTTCAGAGAAAAATACAAAAAAAGTGAAAAAAATAAAAAAAATTTGATTCCTACTAGTGCCTTTTGGAAAATTCTGGTGAAAATTCAGGAAAAAGGAAAAATCCGGACTATCTGCTTGTTCTGTGAGTTCTTTCCATCGTCCTTTGTTTTCACCTTGCTGCGCTATGTCTCGACACGTCTTAGCCAGCACCTGTGATTTGTACTTTGGATCCGGATTGAACAATCGCTAATCTGCAGTCTTTAATTGCTAATCCTTGCTGTCATATTGTGGGCCTACCCATAGCTCCACATATTCTTCTGTCAGCACAGGTTCATTTTGCAACTGTTACCCATGCTCAACAACAGATTGTTTCACCACTTTGGCTTTGCCTTGTTTGGTTTCATCAAAATTGCCAAAAAATTCAGGAAAATAAAGAAAAAAATTATCAAAGTTTTTGCATGCTTTTCAGAGAACGTGCTGTATTTCTGTAGACCACATCCCACCTCAGTTGTAGGTGCCAATTTTTGTGGTTGCATTTTTTTATCCTTGTTCAGATTAAAATACAAAAAAAGTGAAAATATAAAAAAATTTTGATTCCTACTAGTGCCTTTTGGAAAATTCCGGGGAAAATTCAGGAAAAAGGAAAAATTCGGACTATCTACTTGTTCTGTGAGTTCTTTCCATCATCCTTTGTTTTCGCCTTGCTGCGCTACGTCTCGACACGTCTTAGCTAGCACCTGTGATTTGTACTTTGGATCCGGATTGAACAACCGCTAATCTGCATTCGTTAATTGCTAATCTTTGCTGTCATATTATGTGCCTACCCATAGCTCCACATTTTCTTCTGTCAGCACAGGTTCATCTTGCAACTGTTACCCACGCTCAACAACAGATTGTTTCACCACTTTGGCTTTGCCCTGTTTGGTTTCATCAAAATTGCCAAAAAAAATTCAGGAAAATAAAGAAAAAAATTGTCAAAGTTTTTGCACGCTTTTCAGAGAACGTGCTGTATTTCTGTAGACCACATCCCACCTCAGTTGTAGGTGCCAATTTTTGTGGTTGCATCTTTTTTGATCCTTGTTCAGAGAAAAATACAAAAAAATAGTGAAAAAATAAAAAAAAATAGATTCATACTAGTGCCTTTTGAAAAATTCCGGAAAAAATTCAGGAAAAAGGAAAAATCTGGACAATCTGCTTGTTCTGTGAGTTCTTTCCATCGTCCTATGTTTTCACCTTGTTGCGCTACGTCTCGTCACATCTTAGCCAGCACCTGTGATTTGTACTTTGGATCCAGATTGAACAATCGGTAATCTGCATTCATTAATTGCTAATCCTTGCTGTCATATTGTGTGCCTAACCATAGCTCCACATAATCTTCTGTCAGCACAGGTTCATCTTGCAACTGTTACCGACGCTCAACAACAGATTGTTTCACCACTTTGGCTTTGCCCTGTTTGGTTTCATCAAAATTGCCAAAAAAATTCAGGAAAATAAAGAAAAAAAATTGTCAAAGTTGTTGCACGCTTTTCAGAGAACGTGCTGTATTTCTGTAGACCACATCCCACCTCAGTTGTAGGTGCCAATTTTTGTGGTTGCATCTTTTTTTATCCTTGTTCAGAGAAAAATTCAAAAAAATAGTGAAAAGATAAAAAAAAAATTGATTCCTACTAGTGCCTTTTGGAAAATTCCGGAAAAAATTCAGGAAAAAGGAAAAATCTGGACAATCTGCTTGTTCTGTGAGTTCTTTCCATCGTCCTATGTTTTCAACTTGTTGCGCTACGTCTCGACACATCTTAGCCAGCACCTGTGATTTGTACTTTGGATCCGGATTGAACAATCGCTAATCTGCATTCATTAATTGCTAATCCTTGCTGTCATATTGTGTGCCTAACCATAGCTCCACATAATCTTCTGTCAGCACAGGTTCATCTTGCAACTGTTACCGACGCTCAACAACAGATTGTTTCACCACTTTGGCTTTGCCCTGTTTGGTTTTATCAAAATTGCCAAAAAAATTCAGGAAAATAAAGAAAAAAAATTGTCAAAGTTGTTGCACGCTTTTCAGAGAACGTGCTGTATTTCTGTAGACCACATCCCACCTCAGTTGTAGGTGCCAATTTTTGTGGTTGCATCTTTTTTTATCCTTGTTCAGAGAAAAATACAAAAAAATAGTGAAAAGATAAAAAAAAATTGATTCCTACTAGTGCCTTTTGGAAAATTCCAGAAAAAATTCAGGAAAAAAGAAAAATCTGGACAATCTGCTTGTTCTGTGAGTTCTTTCCATCGTCCTATGTTTTCAACTTGTTGCGCTACGTCTCGACACATCTTAGCCAGCACCTGTGATTTGTACTTTGGATCCGGATTGAACAATCGGTAATCTGCATTCATTAATTGCTAATCCTTGCTGTCATATTGTGTGCCTAACCATAGCTCCACATAATCTTCTGTCAGCCCAGGTTCATCTTGCAACTGTTACCGACGCTCAACAACAGATTGTTTCACCACTTTGGCTTTGCCCTGTTTGGTTTCATCAAAATTGCCAAAAAAATTCAGGAAAATAAAGAAAAAAATTGTCAAAGTTTTTGCACGCTTTTCAGAGAACATGCTGTATTTCTGTAGACCACATCCCACCTCAGTTGTAGGTGCCAATTTTTGTGGTTGCATCTTTTTTTATCCTTGTTCAGAGAAAAATACAAAAAAAAAGTGAAAAAATAAAAAAAATTTGATTCGTACTAGTGCCTTTTGGAAAATTCTGGGAAAAATTCAGGAAAAAGGAAAAATCCAGACTATCTGCTTGTTCTGTGAGTTTTTTTCATCGTCCTTTGTTTTCACCTTGCTGCGCTACGTCTCGACACGTCTTAGCCAGCACCTGTGATTTGTACTTTGGATCCGGATTGAACAATCGCTAATCTGCAGTCGTTAATTGCTAATCCTTGCTGTCATATTGTGGGCCTACCCATAGCTCCACATATTCTTCTGTCAGCACAGGTTCATTTTGCAACTGTTATCCACGCTCAACAATAGATTGTTTCACCACTTTGGCTTTGCCCTGTTTGGTTTCATCAAAATTGCCAAAAAATTTAGGAAAATAAAGAAAAAAAATTATCAAAGTTTTTGCACGCTTTTCGGAGAACGTGCTGTATTTCTGTAGACCACATCCCACCTCAGTTGTAGGTGCCAATTTTTGTGGTTGAATTTTTTTATCCTTGTTCAGATTAAAATACAAAAAAAAGTGAAAATATAAAATTTTTTTTGATTCCTACTAGTGCCTTTTGGAAAATTCTGAGGAAAATTCAGGAAAAAGGAAAAATCTGGACTATCTGCTTGTTCTGTGAGTTCTTTCCATCATCCTTTGTTTTCGCCTTGCTGCGCTACGTCTCGACACGTCTTAGCTAGCACCTGTGATTTGTACTTTGGATCCGGATTGAACAACCGCTAATCTGCATTCGTTAATTGCTAATCTTTGCTGTCATATTGTGTGCCTACCCATAGCTCCACATATTCTTCTGTCAGCACAGGTTCATCTTGCAACTGTTACCCACGCTCAACAACAGATTGTTTCACCACTTTGGCTTTGCCCTGTTTGGTTTCATCAAAATTGCCAAAAAAATTCAGGAAAATAAAGAAAAAAATTGTTATAGTTTTTGCACGCTTTTCAGAGAACGTGATGTATTTCTCTAGACCACATCCCACCTCAGTTGTTGGTGCCAATTTTTGTGGTTGCATCTTTTTTTATCCTTGTTCAGAGAAAAATACAAAAAAAGTGAAAAAATAAAAAAAAATTGATTCCTACTAGTGCATTTTGGAAAATTCCGGGGAAAATTCAGGAAAAAGGAAAAATCCGGACTATCTGCTTGTTCTGTGAGTTCTTTCCATCGTCCTTTGTTTTCACCTTGCTGCGCTACGTCTCGACACGTCTTAGCCAGCACCTGTGATTTGTACTTTGGATCCGGATTGAACAATCGCTAATCTGCAGTCGTTAATTGCTAATCCTTACTATCATATTGTGGGCCTACCCATAGCTCCACATATTCTTATGTCAGCACAGGTTCATTTTGCAACTGTTACCCATGCTCAACAACAGATTGTTTCACCACTTTGGCTTTGCCCTGTTTGGTTTCATCAAAATTGCCAAAAAATTTAGGAAAATAAAGAAAAAAAATTATCAAAGTTTTTGCACGCTTTTCAGAGAACGTGCTGTATTTCTGTAGACCACATCCCACCTCAGTTGTAGGTGCCAATTTTTGTGGTTGCATTTTTTTATCCTTGTTCAGATTAAAATACAAAAAAAGTGAAAATATAAAAAATTTTTGATTCCTACTAGTGCCTTTTGGAAAATTCCGGGGAAAATTCAGAAAAAAGGAAAAATTCGGACTATCTGCTTGTTCTGTGAGTTCTTTCCATCATCCTTTGTTTTCGCCTTGCTACGCTACGTCTCGACACGTCTTAGCTAGCACCTGTGATTTGTACTTTGGATCCGGATTGAACAACCGCTAATCTGCATTCGTTAATTGCTAATCTTTGCTGTCATATTGTGTGCCTACCCATAGCTCCACATATTCTTCTGTCAGCACAGGTTCATCTTGCAACTGTTACCCACGCTCAACAACAGATTGTTTCACCACTTTGGCTTTGCCCTGTTTGGTTTCATCAAAATTGCCAAAAAAATTCAGGAAAATAAAGAAAAAAATTGTTAAAGTTTTTGCACGCTTTTTAGAGAACGTGCTGTATTTCTCTAGACCACATCCCACCTCAGTTGTTGGTGCCAATTTTTGTAGTTGCATCTTTTTTTATCCTTGTTCAGAGAAAAATACAAAAAAAAGTGAAAAAATAAAAAATTTGATTCCTACTAGTGCCTTTTGGAAAATTCCGAGGAAAATTCAGGAAAAAGGAAAAATTTGGACTATCTGCTTGTTCTGTGAGTTCTTTCCATCGTCCTTTGTTTTCACCTTGCTGCGCTACGTCTCGACACGTCTTAGCCAGCACCTGTGATTTGTACTTTGGATCCGGATTGAACAATCGCTAATCTGCAGTCGTTAATTGCTAATCCTTACTGTCATATTGTGTGCCTAACCATAGCTCCACATAATCTTCTGTCAGCACAGGTTCATCTTGCAACTGTTACCGAAGCTCAACAACAGATTGTTTCACCACTTTGGCTTTGCCCTGTTTGGTTTCATCAAAATTGCCAAAAAAATTCAGGAAAATAAAGAAAAAAAATTATCAAAGTTGTTGCACGCTTTTCAGAGAACGTGCTGTATTTCTGTAGACCACATCCCACCTCAGTTGTAGGTGCCAATTTTTGTGGTTGCATCTTTTTTGATCCTTGTTCAGAGAAAAATACAAAAAAAGTGAAAAAATAAAAAATTTTGATTCCTACTAGTGCCTTTTGGAAAATTTTGGGGAAAATTCAGGAAAAAGAAAAATCTGGACTATCTGCTTGTTCTCTAAGTTCTTTCTATCGTCCTTTGTTTTCACCTTGCTGCGCTACGTCTCGACACGTCTTAGCCAGCACAGGTTCATCTTACAACTGTTACCCACGCTCAACAACAGATTGTTTCACCACTTTGGCTTTGCCCTGTTTGGTTTCATCAAAATTGCCAAAAAAATTAGGAAAATAAAGAAAAAAAATTATCAAAGTTTTTGCACGCTTTTCAGAGAACGTGCTGTATTTCTGTAGACCACATCCCACCTCAGTTGTAGGTGCCAATTTTTGTGGTTGCATCTTTTTTTATCCTTGTTCAGAGAAAAATACAAAAAAGTGAAAATATAAAAAATTTTTGATTCCTACTAGTGGCTTTTAGAAAATTCCGGGGAAAATTCAGGAAAAAGGAAAAATCCGGACTATCTGCTTGTTCTGTGAGTTCTTTCCATCATCCTTTGTTTTCGCCTTGCTGCGCTACGTCTCGACACGTCTTAGCTAGCACCTGTGATTTGTACTTTGGATCCGGATTGAACAACCGCTAATCTGCATTCGTTAATTGCTAATCTTTGCTGTCATATTGTGTGCCTACCCATAGCTCCATATATTCTTCTGTCAGCACAGGTTCATCTTGCAACTGTTACCCACGCTCAACAACAGATTGTTTCACCACTTTGGCTTTGCCCTGTTTGGTTTCATCAAAATTGCCAAAAAAATTTAGGAAAATAAAGAAAAAATTTTCAAAGTTTTTGCACGCTTTTCAGAGAACGTGCTGTATTTCTCTAGACCACATCCCACCTCAGTTGTTGGTGCCAATTTTTGTGGTTACATCTTTTTTTATCCTTGTTCAGAGAAAAATACAAAAAAAGTGAAAAAAATAAAAAAATTTTGATTCCTACTAGTGCCTTTTGGAAAATTCTGGTGAAAATTCAGGAAAAAGGAAAAATCCGGACTATCTGCTTGTTCTGTGAGTTCTTTCCATCGTCCTTTGTTTTCACCTTGCTGCGCTACGTCTCGACACGTCTTAGCCAGCACCTGTGATTTGTACTTTGGATCCGGATTGAACAATCGCTAATCTGCAGTCTTTAATTGCTAATCCTTGCTGTCAGATTGTGGGCCTACCCATAGCTCCACATATTCTTCTGTCAGCACAGGTTCATTTTGCAACTGTTACCCACGCTCAACAACAGATTGTTTCACCACTTTGGCTTTGCCTTGTTTGGTTTCATCAAAATTGCCAAAAAATTCAGGAAAATAAAGAAAAAAATTGTCAAAGTTTTTGCACGCTTTTCAGAGAACGTGCTGTATTTCTGTAGACCACATCCCCCCTCAGTTGTAGGTGCCAATTTTTGTGGTTACATTTTTTTATCCTTGTTCAGATTAAAATACAAAAAAAGTGAAAATATAAAAAAATTTTGATTCCTACTAGTGCCTTTTGGAGAATTCCTGGGAAAATTCAGGAAAAAGGAAAAATCCGGACTATCTGCTTGTTCTGTGAGTTTTTCCATCATCCTTTTTTTCGCCTTGCTGCGCTATGTCTTGACACGTCTTAGCTAGCACCTGTGATTTGTACTTTGGATCCGGATTGAACAACCGCTAATCTGCATTCGTTAATTGCTAATCTTTGCTGTCATATTATGTGCCTACCCATAGCTCCACATATTCTTCTGTCAGCACAGGTTCATCTTGCAACTGTTACCCACGCTCAACAACAGATTTTTTCACCACTTTGGCTTTGCCCTGTTTGGTTTCATCAAAATTGCCAAAAAAATTCAGGAAAATAAAGAAAAAAATTGTCAAAGTTTTTGCACGCTTTTCAGAGAACGTGCTGTATTTCTGTAGACCACATCCCACCTCAGTTGTAGGTGCCAATTTTTGTGGTTGCATCTTTTTTTATCCTTGTTCAGAGAAAAATACAAAAAAATAGTGAAAAGATAAAAAAAAAATTGATTCCTACTAGTGCCTTTTGGAAAATTCCGGAAAAAATTCAGGAAAAAGGAAAAATCTGGACAATCTGCTTGTTCTGTGAGTTCTTTCCATCGTCCTATGTTTTCAACTTGTTGCGCTACGTCTCGACACATCTTAGCCAGCACCTGTGATTTGTACTTTGGATCCGGATTGAACAATCGGTAATCTGCATTCATTAATTGCTAATCCTTGCTGTCATATTGTGTGCCTAACCATAGCTCCACATAATCTTCTGTCAGCACAGGTTCATCTTGCAACTGTTACCGACGCTCAACAACAGATTGTTTCACCACTTTGGCTTTGCCCTGTTTGGTTTCATCAAAATTGCCAAAAAAATTCAGGAAAATAAAGAAAAAAAATTATCAAAGTTGTTGCACGCTTTTCAGAGAACGTGCTGTATTTCTGTAGACCACATCCCACCTCAGTTGTAGGTGCCAATTTTTGTGGTTGCATCTTTTTTGATCCTTGTTCAGAGAAAAATACAAAAAAAGTGAAAAAAATAAAAAATTTTGATTCCTACTAGTGCCTTTTGGAAAATTTTGGGGAAAATTCAGGAAAAAGAAAAATCTGGACTATCTGCTTGTTCTCTAAGTTCTTTCTATCGTCCTTTGTTTTCACCTTGCTGCGCTACGTCTCGACACGTCTTAGCCAGCACCTGTGATTTGTACTTTGGATCCGGATTGAACAATCGCTAATATGCATTCGTTAATTGCAAATCCTTGCTATCATATTGTGTGCCTACCCATAGCTCCACATATTCTTCTGTCAGCACAGGTTCATCTTACAACTGTTACCCACGCTCAACAACAGATTGTTTCACCACTTTGGCTTTGCCCTGTTTGGTTTCATCAAAATTGCCAAAAAAATAGGAAAATAAAGAAAAAAAATTATCAAAGTTTTTGCACGCTTTTCAGAGAACGTGCTGTATTTCTGTAGACCACATCCCACCTCAGTTGTAGGTGCCAATTTTTGTGGTTGCATTTTTTTATCCTTGTTCAGATTAAAATACAAAAAAGTGAAAATATAAAAAAATTTTGATTCCTACTAGTGGCTTTTGGAAAATTCCGGGGAAAATTCAGGAAAAAGGAAAAATCCGGACTATCTGCTTGTTCTGTGAGTTCTTTCCATCATCCTTTGTTTTCGCCTTGCTGCGCTACGTCTCGACACGTCTTAGCTAGCACCTGTGATTTGTACTTTGGATCCGGATTGAACAACCGCTAATCTGCATTCGTTAATTGCTAATCTTTGCTGTCATATTGTGTGCCTACCCATAGCTCCACATATTCTTCTGTCAGCACAGGTTCATCTTGCAACTGTTACCCACGCTCAACAACAGATTGTTTCACCACTTTGGCTTTGCCCTGTTTGGTTTCATCAAAATTGCCAAAAAAATTTAGGAAAATAAAAAAAAAATTTTCAAAGTTTTTGCACGCTTTTCAGAGAACGTGCTGTATTTCTCTAGACCACATCCCACCTCAGTTGTTGGTGCCAATTTTTGTGGTTACATCTTTTTTTATCCTTGTTCAGAGAAAAATACAAAAAAAGTGAAAAAAATAAAAAAAATTTGATTCCTACTAGTGCCTTTTGGAAAATTCTGGTGAAAATTCAGGAAAAAGGAAAAATCCGGACTATCTGCTTGTTCTGTGAGTTCTTTCCATCGTCCTTTGTTTTCACCTTGCTGCGCTATGTCTCGACACGTCTTAGCCAGCACCTGTGATTTGTACTTTGGATCCGGATTGAACAATCGCTAATCTGCAGTCTTTAATTGCTAATCCTTGCTGTCATATTGTGGGCCTACCCATAGCTCCACATATTCTTCTGTCAGCACAGGTTCATTTTGCAACTGTTACCCATGCTCAACAACAGATTGTTTCACCACTTTGGCTTTGCCTTGTTTGGTTTCATCAAAATTGCCAAAAAATTCAGGAAAATAAAGAAAAAAATTATCAAAGTTTTTGCACGCTTTTCAGAGAACGTGCTGTATTTCTGTAGACCACATCCCACCTCAGTTGTAGGTGCCAATTTTTGTGGTTGCATTTTTTTATCCTTGTTCAGATTAAAATACAAAAAAAGTGAAAATATAAAAAAATTTTGATTCCTACTAGTGCCTTTTGGACAATTCCGGGGAAAATTCAGGAAAAAGGAAAAATTCGGACTATCTACTTGTTCTGTGAGTTCTTTCCATCATCCTTTGTTTTCGCCTTGCTGCGCTACGTCTCGACACGTCTTAGCTAGCACCTGTGATTTGTACTTTGGATCCGGATTGAACAACCGCTAATCTGCATTCGTTAATTGCTAATCTTTGCTGTCATATTGTGTGCCTACCCATAGCTCCACATTTTCTTCTGTCAGCACAGGTTCATCTTGCAACTGTTACCCACGCTCAACAACAGATTGTTTCACCACTTTGGCTTTGCCCTGTTTGGTTTCTTCAAAATTGCCAAAAAAAATTCAGGAAAATAAAGAAAAAAATTGTCAAAGTTTTTGCACGCTTTTCAGAGAACGTGCTGTATTTTTGTAGACCACATCCCACCTCAGTTGTAGGTGCCAATTTTTGTGGTTGCATCTTTTTTGATCCTTGTTCAGAGAAAAATACAAAAAAATAGTGAAAAAATAAAAAAAAATAGATTCATACTAGTGCCTTTTGGAAAATTCCGGAAAAAATTCAGGAAAAAGGAAAAATCTGGACAATCTGCTTGTTCTGTGAGTTCTTTCCATCGTCCTATGTTTTCACCTTGTTGCGCTACGTCTCGTCACATCTTAGCCAGCACCTGTGATTTGTACTTTGGATCCGGATTGAACAATCGGTAATCTGCATTCATTAATTGCTAATCCTTGCTGTCATATTGTGTGCCTAACCATAGCTCCACATAATCTTCTGTCAGCACAGGTTCATCTTGCAACTGTTACCGACGCTCAACAACAGATTGTTTCACCACTTTGGCTTTGCCCTGTTTGGTTTCATCAAAATTGCCAAAAAAATTCAGGAAAATAAAGAAAAAAAATTGTCAAAGTTGTTGCACGCTTTTCAGAGAACGTGCTGTATTTCTGTAGACCACATCCCACCTCAGTTGTAGGTGCCAATTTTTGTGGTTGCATCTTTTTTTATCCTTGTTCAGAGAAAAATACAAAAAAATAGTGAAAAGATAAAAAAAAATTGATTCCTACTAGTGCCTTTTGGAAAATTCCGGAAAAAATTCAGGAAAAAGGAAAAATCTGGACAATCTGCTTGTTCTGTGAGTTCTTTCCATCGTCCTATGTTTTCAACTTGTTGCGCTACGTCTCGACACATCTTAGCCAGCACCTGTGATTTGTACTTTGGATCCGGATTGAACAATCGCTAATCTGCATTCATTAATTGCTAATCCTTGCTGTCATATTGTGTGCCTAACCATAGCTCCACATAATCTTCTGTCAGCACAGGTTCATCTTGCAACTGTTACCGACGCTCAACAACAGATTGTTTCACCACTTTGGCTTTGCCCTGTTTGGTTTTATCAAAATTGCCAAAAAAATTCAGGAAAATAAAGAAAAAAAATTGTCAAAGTTGTTGCACGCTTTTTAGAGAACGTGCTGTATTTCTGTAGACCACATCCCACCTCAGTTGTAGGTGCCAATTTTTGTGGTTGCATCTTTTTTTATCCTTGTTCAGAGAAAAATACAAAAAAATAGTGAAAAGATAAAAAAAAATTGATTCCTACTAGTGCCTTTTGGAAAATTCCGGAAAAAATTCAGGAAAAAGGAAAAATCTGGACAATCTGCTTGTTCTGTGAGTTCTTTCCATCGTCCTATGTTTTCAACTTGTTGCGCTACGTCTCGACACATCTTAGCCAGCACCTGTGATTTGTACTTTGGATCCGGATTGAACAATCGGTAATCTGCATTCATTAATTGCTAATCCTTGCTGTCATATTGTGTGCCTAACCATAGCTCCACATAATCTTCTGTCAGCCCAGGTTCATCTTGCAACTGTTACCGACGCTCAACAACAGATTGTTTCACCACTTTGGCTTTGCCCTGTTTGGTTTCATCAAAATTGCCAAAAAAATTCAGGAAAATAAAGAAAAAAAATTATCAAAGTTGTTGCACGCTTTTCAGAGAACGTGCTGTATTTCTGTAGACCACATCCCACCTCAGTTGTAGGTGCCAATTTTTGTGGTTGCATCTTTTTTGATCCTTGTTCAGAGAAAAATACAAAAAAAGTGAAAAAATAAAAAATTTTGATTCCTACTAGTGCCTTTTGGAAAATTTTGGGGAAAATTCAGGAAAAAGAAAAATCTGGACTATCTGCTTGTTCTCTAAGTTCTTTCTATCGTCCTTTGTTTTCACCTTGCTGCGCTACGTCTCGACACGTCTTAGCCAGCACCTGTGATTTGTACTTTGGATCCGGATTGAACAATCGCTAATATGCATTCGTTAATTGCAAATCCTTGCTATCATATTGTGTGCCTACCCATAGCTCGACATATTCTTCTGTCAGCACAGGTTCATCTTACAACTATTACCCACGCTCAACAACAGATTGTTTCACCACTTTGGCTTTGCCCTGTTTGGTTTCATCAAAATTGCCAAAAAAATTAGGAAAATAAAGAAAAAAAATTATCAAAGTTTTTGCACGCTTTTCAGAGAACGTGCTGTATTTCTGTAGACCACATCCCACCTCAGTTGTAGGTGCCAATTTTTGTGGTTGCATTTTTTTATCCTTGTTCAGATTAAAATACAAAAAAAGTGAAAATATAAAAAAATTTTGATTCCTACTAGTGGCTTTTGGAAAATTCCGGGGAAAATTCAGGAAAAAGGAAAAATCCGGACTATCTGCTTGTTCTGTGAGTTCTTTCCATCATCCTTTGTTTTCGCCTTGCTGCGCTACGTCTCGACACGTCTTAGCTAGCACCTGTGATTTGTACTTTGGATCCGGATTGAACAACCGCTAATCTGCATTCGTTAATTGCTAATCTTTGCTGTCATATTGTGTGCCTACCCATAGCTCCACATATTCTTCTGTCAGCACAGGTTCATCTTGCAACTGTTACCCACGCTCAACAACAGATTGTTTCACCACTTTGGCTTTGCCCTGTTTGGTTTCATCAAAATTGCCAAAAAAATTTAGGAAAATAAAGAAAAAATTTTCAAAGTTTTTGCACGCTTTTCAGAGAACGTGCTGTATTTCTCTAGACCACATCCCACCTCAGTTGTTGGTGCCGATTTTTGTGGTTACATCTTTTTTTATCCTTGTTCAGAGAAAAATACAAAAAAAGTGAAAAAAATAAAAAAAATTTGATTCCTACTAGTGCCTTTTGGAAAATTCTGGTGAAAATTCAGGAAAAAGGAAAAATTCGGACTATCTGCTTATTCTGTGAGTTCTTTCCATCGTCCTTTGTTTTCACCTTGCTGCGCTACGTCTCGACACGTCTTAGCCAGCACCTGTGATTTGTACTTTGGATCCGGATTGAACAATCGCTAATCTGCAGTCTTTAATTGCTAATCCTTGCTGTCATATTGTGGGCCTACCCATAGCTCCACATATTCTTCTGTCAGCACAGGTTCATTTTGCAACTGTTACCCACGCTCAACAACAGATTGTTTCACCACTTTGGCTTTGCCTTGTTTGGTTTCATCAAAATTGCCAAAAAATTCAGGAAAATAAAGAAAAAAATTATCAAAGTTTTTGCACGCTTTTCAGAGAACGTGCTGTATTTCTGTAGACCACATCCCACCTCAGTTGTAGGTGCCAATTTTTGTGGTTGCATTTTTTTATCCTTGTTCAGATTAAAATACAAAAAAAGTGAAAATATAAAAAAATTTTGATTCCTACTAGTGCCTTTTGGAAAATTCCGGGAAAAATTCAGGAAAAAGGAAAAATCCGGACTATCTGCTTGTTCTGTGAGTTCTTTCAATCATCCTTTGTTTTCGCCTTGCTGCGCTATGTCTCGACACGTCTTAGCTAGCACCTGTGATTTGTACTTTGGATCCGGATTAAACAACCGCTAATCTGCATTCGTTAATTGCTAATCTTTGCTGTCATATTGTGTGCCTACCCATAGCTCCACATTTTCTTCTGTCAGCACAGGTTCATCTTGCAACTGTTACCCACGCTCAACAACAGATTGTTTCACCACTTTGGCTTTGCCCTGTTTGGTTTCATCAAAATTGCCAAAAAAAATTCAGGAAAATAAAGAAAAAAATTGTCAAAGTTTTTGCACGCTTTTCAGAGAACGTGCTGTATTTCTATAGACCACATCCCAGCTCAGTTGTTGGTGCCAATTTTTGTGGTTGCATCTTTTTTGATCCTTGTTCAGAGAAAAATACAAAAAAATAGTGAAAAAATAAAAAAAATAGATTCATACTAGTGCCTTTTGGAAAATTCCGGAAAAAATTCAGGAAAAAGGAAAAATCTGGACAATCTGCTTGTTCTGTGAGTTCTTTCCATCGTCCTATGTTTTCACCTTGTTGCGCTACGTCTCGTCACATCTTAGCCAGCACCTGTGATTTGTACTTTGGATCCGGATTGAACAATCGCTAATCTGCATTCATTAATTGCTAATCCTTGCTGTCATATTGTGTGCCTAACCATAGCTCCACATAATCTTCTGTCAGCACAGGTTTATCTTGCAACTGTTACCGACGCTCAACAACAGATTGTTTCACCACTTTGGCTTTGCCCTGTTTGGTTTCATCAAAATTGCCAAAAAAATTCAGGAAAATAAAGAAAAAAAATTGTCAAAGTTGTTGCACGCTTTTCAGAGAACGTGCTGTATTTCTGTAGACCACATCCCACCTCAGTTGTAGGTGCCAATTTTTGTGGTTGCATCTTTTTTTATCCTTGTTCAGAGAAAAATAAAAAAAATAGTGAAAAAATAAAAAAAATTGATTCCTACTAGTGCCTTTTGGAAAATTCCAGAAAAAATTTAGGAAAAAGGAAAAATCCGGACTATCTGCTTGTTCTGTGAGTTCTTTCCATCGTCCTATGTTTTCACCTTGTTGCGCTACGTCTCGACACGTCTTAGCCAGCACCTGTGATTTGTACTTTGGATCCGGATTGAACAATCGCTAATCTGCATTCATTAATTGCTAATCCTTGCTGTCATATTGTGTGCCTAACCATAGCTCCACATATTCTTCTATCAGCACAGGTTCATCTTGCAACTGTTACCCACGCTCAACAAAAGATTGTCTCACCACTTTGGCTTTGCCCTGTTTGGTTTCATCAAAATTGCCAAAAAAATTTAGGAAAATAAAGAAAAAAATTGTCAAAGTTTTTGCATGCTTTTCAGAGAACATGCTGTATTTCTGTAGACCACATCCCACCTCAGTTGTAGGTGCCAATTTTTGTGGTTGCATCTTTTTTTATCCTTGTTCAGAGAAAAATAGAAAAAAAAGTGAAAAAATAAAAAAAATTTGATTCCTACTAGTGCCTTTTGGAAAATTCTGGGGAAAATTCAGGAAAAAGGAAAAATCCAGACTATCTGCTTGTTCTGTGAGTTCTTTCCATCGTCCTTTATTTTCACCTTGCTGCGCTACGTCTCGACACGTCTTAGCCAGCACCCGTGATTTATACTTTGGATCCGGATTGAACAATCACTAATCTGCAGTCGTTAATTGCTAATCCTTGCTGTCATATTATGTGCCTACCCATAGCTCCACATATTCTTCTATCATCATAGGTTCATTTTACAACTGTTACCCACGCTCAACAACAGATTGTTTCACCACTTTGGCTTTGCCCTGTTTGGTTTCATCAAAATTGCCAAAAAATTAAGGAAAATAAAGAAAAAAAATTGTCAAACTTTTGCACGCTTTTCAGAGAACATGCTGTATTTCTGTAGACCACATCCCACCTCAGTTGTAGGTGCCAATTTTTGTGGTTGCATCTTTTTTTATCCTTGTTCAGAGAAAAATACAAAAAAAGTGAAAAAATAAAAAAATTTTGATTCCTACTAGTGCCTTTTGGAAAATTCTGGGGAAAATTCAGGAGAATCCAGACTATCTGCTTGTTCTGTGAGTTCTTTCCATCGTCCTTTGTTTTCACCTTGCTGCGCTACGTCTCGACACGTCTTAGCCAGCACCTGTGATTTGTACTTTGGATCCGGATTAAACAATCGCTAATCTGCAGTCGTTAATTGCTAATCCTTGATGTCATATTGTGGGCCTACCCATAGCTCCACATATTCTTTTGTCAGCACAGGTTCATTTTGCAACTGTTATCCACGCTCAACAATAGATTGTTTCACCACTTTGGCTTTGCCCTGTTTGGTTTCATCAAAATTGCCAAAAAATTTAGGAAAATAAAGAAAAAAAAATTATCAAAGTTTTTGCACGCTTTTCGGAGAACGTGCTGTATTTCTGTAGACCACATCCCACCTCAGTTGTAGGTGCCAATTTTTGTGGTTGAATTTTTTTATCCTTGTTCAGATTAAAATACAAAAAAAGTGAAAATATAAAAAAAAATTTGATTCCTACTAGTGCCTTTTGGAAAATTCCGAGGAAAATTCAGGAAAAAGGAAAAATCCGGACTATCTGCTTGTTCTGTGAGTTCTTTCCATCATCCTTTGTTTTCGCCTTGCTGCGCTACGTCTCGACACGTCTTAGCTAGCACCTGTGATTTGTACTTTGGATCCGGATTGAACAACCGCTAATCTGCATTCGTTAATTGCTAATATTTGCTGTCATATTGTGTGCCTACCCATAGCTCCACATATTCTTCTGTCAGCACAGGTTCATCTTGCAACTGTTACCCACGCTCAACAACAGATTGTTTCACCACTTTGGCTTTGCCCTGTTTGGTTTCATCAAAATTGCCAAAAAAATTCAGGAAAATAAAGAAAAAAATTGTTATAGTTTTTGCACGCTTTTCAGAGAACGTGCTTGAAAGGATCAAGATGCCCAAGAGGGGGGGTGAATTGGGCTTTTCTAAAAATTAATTGCAAGAATTAAAACCTACAAGCCGGAATTCACCCCTAGTGCCTACTTGTGTTCCTAGAGAGTCTACCGATAAAAAGTTTTGCACCCTAGTTTCCAATCCTAGTCTAGCATGGCAATTCTAGGAATGAAAATCAAGCAATGAATGTAAGTACGAGAATGTAAATGCTTGAATGTAAAAGGGCAAGGAACACGGCGATGTTTTTCCGAGGTATCGGAGAGTCGCCACTCCCCACTAGTCCTCGTTGGAGCACCCGCGCAAGGGTGTCGCTCCCCCTTGATCCGCGCAAGGATCAAGTGCTCTCTACGGGTTGATTCTTCGACACTCCGTCGCGGTGAATCACCCAAAACCGCTCACAACATGAGTTGGGTCATCCACAAGCTCCGCCGGATGATCACCAAACTCCCAATCACCACCAAGCCGTCTAGGTGATGGCGATCACCAAGAGTAACAAGCTAGAACTCTCACTTGACCACTACGAGCCCAAATGAGAAGGTGGATGCACACTTGCTACTCTCTAATCGCTAGTGAGGAACTCTCAAGCTTTGATTCTCAAATCTCTATCCTCACTAGTGCTCTTGCACTCCCTTGCACTCTAAAGGGTTTTCTCAGCTGATCAAATGAGCAAGAGACCTCTAAAAGAGGTGGAGGGGATGTATTTATACACCCCTCAAAGAAAACGAACCGTTATGTTCTGACACGGGCTGACCGAACACGCCGGTCGAACTGACCGGACGCGCCGGTCGCCCGTAACGGTCGAATCCTGATTTTCGAACGAGTGACCGGACGCGCCGGTCAGGGGTGACCGGACGCGTCCGATTGTGCAAGGAACGTACTGTAAGAGCACCGGACGCGAGGCCGCGTCCGGTCGGTGATGACCGGACGCGTCCGGTCGTCTCTAGACCTTACTGGACTGTGACCGGACGCGCCGATCACACCCAGGTCGCGTCCGACGGGTGTTTCCTCAAGTAACACGTGTCGGCCTCTGACCACCGCGTCCGGTCCTCGTGAGGACCGCGTCCGGTCGTTTGAGGCAAAACCTAGTCGCGGTTACGTACTGACCGGACGCGTCCGGTCATGCCGAAGACCGCGTCCGGTCAGTGGAAAACAGCCCAAAACTTTTCGAAACGCGTCGCAACTTGAACCAAGTTGCTTCCAACTGAACTTTGAGCTATTCTAGGGTTGCCTAGCGCCAAGTTTAACAAGTGTGCACCACACCTAAACATAGGACTCGCCTAGGTCAAGCTACCCGTTCATGCCCCCCTTTATAGTACGGCCAAAAGAGAAAAACGAAGATCCTAACGACTATTCCGAATGTATCTCAACACCTCGACATCCAGAACTAACCGTCCTTAATCTTGACGTCACTCTTTTGAAAACCGAAACGATTTCCATCAAGAGGCATGAATACCATGGTGCCCAAAGCAGTTATAACCTCCATGACCTAACTTACCAAAGTTTCTGCAAAACACACGTTAGTCATGGTAATTAAGCGTTGTCATCAATTGCCAAAACCAAACCTCGGGGCCTAGATGCTTTCAATCTCCCCCTTTTTGGTGATTGATGACAACACTAAGATTCAAAAGATTTGAGTTGAGGTTTTCGAGCATGCTTGGTTCACATAAGCAAAAAGCAATAAGCACAGAGGGTTAGGAATTGCTTATGTGCCCCAAGCCAAAAGAGTGTACTTCATAAGATAAGACAAAAAGCGTTAGTACACATAAAGATATAGCTCATAAGAAAATGGAGTAAGGCACGGAAGCACAACCTTAGAGCTATAACTAAAACGATGACATTTATTAAAACTGTGACGAGATAACACATTAAGACTCAAAGTTTACCACACGACGACAATGTCACACGAATGCAATGCTAAAAAGTAAACATGATGCATGAATGTAGAGCACACAAAGAACGAAAACCCTCTATCAAAACTCCCCCTGAAACTACTCTCTCTCCCCCTTTGGCATCAAGCGCCAAAAAACTAATCTAAGGATCTGACGGGGGGACAGACGGAGTCGTGTCGGGTGCCGAGGTGCGCGGAGTAATCACGAAGTGTAGCGTATCACCCTCGGAGTCTGAGCTATCTGGCTGACCCTCTGAAGAAGCACGTGGCTGTGAAGCGGTCTGGGTCTGAGCAGGAACAGGCACTGACTGAGTAGCAACAAGTGGATCTGTCTGAGTGACCTGAGCCTGTAGTGAGCCAATAGCAGGGGGATCTGTCGAGGCAACTGACGAAGGAATGGTCTCGGTAGTCCCGGTCCCTGTCACTGGAGGAATAGCTGCCTCGGGAGCTGACAACCCTGAAGAAGTATGAAATGTAGTAGTGTGCGAGGGTGTCGGCTGACCAGTCAACTCGCTGTAGGTAGCACTGAAATCACCAATAGGTGTGCCTGTCAGGAGGTGCGGGCGAGGCTGGTCTGACGGTGTAAACCCCGTATGAATAGGAGTGAAGCTCGGGGACTGAAATGACTGGGGAACCTGCTGCTGTGGAGATGTAAACTGGAAGCTCGGCTGTCCCTGACTCGACGGATCACTGGACTGTAAGGCATGAGTCATGACAGAAGCAGGCGAAGGAACCCCGACTGAGACAAGGTGGCGCAGGAGATCCAAGTACTGCTGCTGACTCTGTCGCTGCATCTCAACTTGCTGCCTCTGGATCTCAAGCTGCTGTCGCTGAAACTCGTCCTGACGAGCCTGAATCTGTGCAAGTGCTGCAGCTGTGTCCTGTGCCTGTCGCTGAATCTGCTGCTGCTGCTGCTCCTGAGCCTGGGTCAACCTCTCAAGAATAGCCACCATGGCTGGGTCTGAGCGGGAAGCTGAACCAGAGCCACCGGCCTCGTGGTCGTGAGACCGAGGAGACCGGTACCTGGGGATGGGCTGGTAGTCCTCATCAGTGCTGTCAGAAGTCACATCCTCAGGTATATCAGCAGTCTGAGCGTCAAGGTCCACAAGCTCTGCCTCAGCAAGCTCGTCCACTGTAGCGTCCTGCTCTGCTGCTGACTCAGGAACCTCTGGGCGCTCACGCTGTCCTAGCACTGGGGCCTGATCTCTAGTAACCGAAGCCCAAAGCTGACGAATATCATACTCAGGGAAAGCAGTGGTAGTGTCTGATATCTCCGCCCTGATCTCTGGTGGCATCTGAATAGAAGATCTAATAATAAAGCAGATCCAGTGTGCATAGGGTAGCTGACGATTACCCTTGAAGCCCTCAGCAATGGTGTCCTCCATCTCACTAAGTATAAGATCCCAGATGTCAAACTGTGTCTGTGAGAGGAGGTGGTGAACGACCCAAAGCTGCATCCGTGTCAGTCCCTCTCTGTAGCCAAGTCTGGGAAGAAGAGTGCATCTGATAATAGCATCCAAAACTCTGGCAAGTGGTGTCAGGCTAGCAGGCGTACGACGAGACCCTTCGCCAAAAGGCTCACGAAAGCAGGGTCGAACTAGGTCTATAGGTGGCACTGCTCCGCCGTGAGGGCGTCTGGGTGGAGGAGTCTGACCATAACACAACTGATGGATCCTCGTGTCAGACGCTGGGAGTCTGAGGATCTCTCTCGCTCTGGAGCTGTAAAGTCTATGATCGCGGCCGCGGAATGCAAAGTGAATGAACTCATGGGCAGGATCAATCCAAAGTGAAGCATAAAACTCTCTGACCCATGTGCCGCAGTATGCACCTGTCCGTCCAAGAAGATCTGACAAGCCAGGTAGATAGGACAGGTGCGGACAAAGCTGCTCTCCCACAACCTCAACCAGTGACTCAAGCCGACAGACTCTCTGAGGTCGAAAAGCTATACCACTGTCAACTAGAGCCCTGTAGAAATCCTCCTGAAGTGGGGTATAGAAACCCTCTGAAGCTCTGTGATCCCTCACTGGTGGAAACCATCGGCTGACCTCCACGAACCTCAACCCCTGCACCTGACGTGCTGTAGCACCCCTCAGGTCAAAGCGCTCGACCGGGGGTGAACCTCTAGCTCTGGGAGGAGGACGTGCTCCACGACGCGGGCCCTCTGGCCTAGGAGTCACCTGAGTACGTGCACGTGTGGAGCGGCGACGTGGTGGAGACTGAGCTGGCTGCTCCTCTGTATCCTCTGTAGCCTCTGGAGCCTCTGGAGCCTCTAGAGCCTCTATAGCCTCTGTAGGTGGATCAACTGACATACTCTTTGGAGCTCCAGTATCCTCTGTACCCTCAGTGGTCTCTGTACCGAGCTGTCGACCTTCAAGGTGAAAGCGACGCTCGCCAATGCGTATGCCACTGCTCCTGCCACCTCTCTGTCTGCTCTGCTGCATCTGCCACGACCTGAGCAATCTCTGCCTCTATAAGTGTCTTCTTCTTCTTTCTGGCCATTATCTTGATGCGTTTTCCACGCGCAATCTCAGAACGACGAGGAGGACTGTCGTCCCCGTCACCAGGAGCACCACCGGCGTTCTTGCAACGCACCATGCTGACAAACTGACTGAGAACCTCTGTAAGATGGTGAACTGTCACTCGAGAGGCTTGGCCTCAATCCGTATCCGCAGGCTTGGCCTCGGATTCAGCAAACTGATCTATCCCTGACACACCGACTGACTCGCTGCACGGATGGAATAGAAGGATATACTATAAGCACATATATAACTAAAAGGTGCGAAACCCTAGAGATAGCAAGCATATGAGATACGAAGAGAAACGTGACGCGAAGCTACCTCGGATTGACGAGACGACGGTGACAAGAAACGGTGACCTAGGTCGCGAGAATCCCCGAAATCGACGATCGAGCTCTGAAAGGACCGAGTCGAGATAATCAACGGAAAGTTACGGTCAAGGTTAGCCCTAACAACGAAATTTAGAAGACTTGAACGAAAAGACGAACGAGTCGATACCTTGAGCGAGGGTTAGGGCAAACCCTAGGCTAGGGTTAGGGCAAACCCTAGGTGGCTCGGCCGAAGGTCGGAGGAGGAGCTCGGGCTGGCACGGGGGGAAAGCTGCAGCGGCTGCTGGCGAGTTGGACGGCGGTGGGAATCCGGCTAACTGGCGGCGAGGAGGAGCGGGCGGCAACGGCGGCTGGCGCGGGTGCAGTGCGGCAGCGGGCAGCGCGTGAGCGGCGAGCGCGTGCGCGGGCAAGCTGGGCGAGGAGGCGCGCGGCTGGGGCTCGGGCGAGGTCGCCGGCGACGAGCAGGACGGCAATGGCGCGGCGGACTCGGCGAGACGGCGAAAACGGCGGCTAGGGTTCGCGGCGGTGGTGGAAGGCGTACGGGAGAAAGAACAAAACCGAGCGCGAACGGTTTTATGAGGGGCTCAGATCCGCTCGACGCGCGATGACCGGACGCGGTGGTCGTTATGACCGGACGCGGTGGTGCAGCGTCCGGTCACACTCCAGTAAGCACCTGGAGTGACCGGACGCGTCCGGTGCGGACTGACCGGACGTGGTCAGAGTCCGGTCGATGGGAGCTCGGGAATTCATCGCGGATGACCGGACACGGTGGTGGTCACCGGGACCGGACGCGGTGGTCGACAGAGGCGCGTCCGGTGCAGCGTCCGGTCACTAGGTCTGGAGTTGGTCTTCTGGATGACCGGACGCGCTGGTGGACGCCGGGACCGGACGCGGTGGTGAAGCATCACTGCGTCCGGTGCAGCGTCCGGTCCAGCGTCCGGTCGCTGTTCTTCGCCCTTCTTCGATCCGAACTCCGACGCGACTTTTCCCAATCAAGTTCCAATTCAAAGAGACGCAAATAAACACCAATTGGAACCTGATATGAGTGACCTCACTCAAACCCTCAAATTTTTCAAAATATTTTGCCTTAGGCTAGTATTATTTTTAGGAAAATAGGCAATAAACACCCGAGGAGCAACGTATGGCCAAGCAATAGAGTTTTTGAACCTTTTGGAGCGTCAAATGCTCTCTCTATCCATGGACGAACACAGAGGTTGCTCAAAGCCAAACCGAAAAGAAACGACAAACTAACAACCATGCAAATGCAATGCAATACAAGAAAGTAAAGCTAGGTTGCTTGTCAAGTTTGATCCACGGTTAGGCTTCTTCACTCCTCCAAAGGAGGGTTATCATAACCGTGTTAGCCAAGCCCTAAATGCATTGCGATAAAATAAACATGACATATAATACAATGCAATGCAAGGGACAACACACGCTCATTTTTTAAAATTGCTTGAATCAAGCACATTAAGTTCACTTCTTAGTCTACAAAAGGTGGCCTCATCCAAAGGTTTAGTGAAGATATCCGCTAATTGATTTTCACTTCTTACACCTTCTAGTGATATGTCATTTTTGGCAACGTGATCTCTTAGAAAGTGATGGCGGATATCAATGTGCTTGGTGCGTGAGTGTTGTACCGGATTGTTAGCAATTTTAACGGCACTTTCATTGTCACATAAAAGTGGCACCTTTTCAAGAACAATTCCATAGTCTAGGAGGGTTTGTTTCATATATAAGATTTGTGCACAACAAGCCCCCGCGGCAATGTATTCCGCCTCGGCGGTGGACAAAGCCACACTATTTTGCTTTTTAGATGACCAAGATACTAAAGATCTCCCAAGCAAATGGCACCCTCCGGATGTGCTTTTTCTATCAATTTTGCAACCGGCATAATCCGAATCGGAATAGCCAACTAGTTGGAATCTAGCTCCTTTGGGATACCAAAGACCAATGCTTGGGGTGTGCTTAAGATATCTTAGGATTCTTTTTACGGCACTTAAGTGAGGTTCTTTAGGGCACGCTTGAAAGCGAGCACACATGCACACACTAAACATGATATCGGGCCTAGATGCGGTAAGATACAACAAGCTACCAATCATAGAACGGTAGAGAGTTTGATCAACCGGTTTACCTCCCTCATCTAGGTCGAGATGTCCAATTGATGGCATTGGGGTCTTGATTGATTTGCATTCTTCCATCTTGAATCTTTTGAGAAGATCCTTGGTATACTTTTCTTGAGAGATGAAAATCCCTTCTCTCATTTGCTTGACTTGAAACCCAAGGAAGAATGTGAGCTCACCAATCATTGACATCTCGAACTCCTTCGACATCAATTCACCAAATTCTTTGCAATAATCTTCATTTGTTGATCCGAAGATGATATCATCAACATACACTTGACAAATGAAGATCTCCCCATTAAGCTTCTTGGTGAATAGTGTGGTGTCGACTTTCCCAATGGTGAAGCCCTTCTTAATTAGGAAGTCCCGGAGGCGCTCATACCACGCTCTAGGGGCTTGCTTGAGCCCATATAGCGCTTTGGACAACCTATAAACATGGTTAGGATATCTAGGGTCTTCAAACCTGGGAGGTTGATTAACATAGACTAGTTCATTTATAAAGCCATTTAAGAATGCACTTTTCACATCCATTTGATATAGTTTCATATCATGATGTGATGCATATGCAAGGAGGATACGAATGGCTTCAAGTCTTGCAACGGGTGCAAAGGTCTCTCCAAAATCAAGACCTTCAACTTGAGAGAACCCCTTTGCAACTAGTCTTGTCTTGTTCCTCACAACTATGCCTTGGTCATCTTGCTTGTTTCGGAACACCCACTTGGTTCTAATGACTCTTGCACCTTTAGGATGCTCTTCAAGTGTCCATACTTGATTGCGGGTGAAGTTGTTCAATTCTTCATGCATGGCATTCACCCAATCCGGATCTTGAAGAGCTTCTTCTACATTTTTAGGTTCAACACAAGAGACAAAAGAGTGATGTTCAACAAAAGAAGCTAGCTTTTGAGATCGAGTCATTACTCCCTTTGTAGGACTCCCTATGATGAGTTCTTGTGGATGTGCTTGAAGTAGAGGTGAATTTCTTCTATCAACCACTTGAGGAGGTGGATGGGGAGCATCAACATCTTGAGCTTGTGCCTCGGCTTGTTCATGAGAGATATAGGTGTCTTCATTTTCAACTCTCTCATTCTTGTCATCATCTTGAGGCACACGTGATGAAGATGGTGGATCAACAATTTGTACATCATCATCATCATCTTTTGGCTTGATGTCTCCCACCGGCATGTTCTTCATGGCCTCCCTCAAGGGTTCATCACCTACATCATCACAATTCTCAATTGCTCCTTGGGAGCCATTAGATTCATTAAATTCCACATCATATGTTTCTTCAACCAAACCGGTGGCATGGTTAAATACTCTATATGCTTTGGACTTTGATGAGTAACCAACAAGAAAACCAATATCACAACGTCTTTGAAACTTCCCTAGGTGTTGACGCTTCTTGTAGATGTAACATTTGCAACCAAACACCTGGAAGAATGAGACGTCCGGCTTCTTCCCATTAAGCAACTCATAGGGGGTCTTACCAAGAAACTTTTGTAGGAAGAGGCGATTTGAAGCATAGCATGCGGTATTGATTGCCTCGGCCCACAACTTCTCCGGAGTGTTGTACTCATCTAGCATTGTTCTTGCAAGGGTGATCAAAGTCCGGTTCTTTCTCTCAACTACACCATTTTGTTGAGGAGTGTAGGTTGAAGAGACCTCATGCTTGATTCCAATTTCATCACAATACGCTTCAATGTTGGTGTTGTCAAACTCTTTGCCATTGTCACTTCTAATCTTCTTTATCTTGACTTCAAATTCATTTTGAGCTCTCTTTGCAAACTTCTTGAAACAATTTGCCACTTCGGATTTGTCGTGAAGGAAGAAAGTCCATGTATACCTTGAGTAGTCATCCACTATCACAAGACAATAGAGATTACCACCCAAGCTCTTGTATGTTGTAGGCCCAAACAAATCCATGTGAAGAAGTTCTAGCACTCTTGAAGTTGACATGAAAGCTTTGGTTGGATGAGTGTTTGCAACTTGTTTGCCCGCTTGACATGCACTACAAGGTTTGTCCTTTTCAAACTTCACATCCTTCAATCCTCTCACTAGTTCTTTCTTCAATAGTTTGTTGAGAGTGTTCATTCCAACATGAGCAAGCCTCCTATGCCAAAGCCAACCAAGTGAGGTCTTGGTGAACAAACATGTCATCAAGTTTGCATCTTCGGAGGTGAAGTCAACAAGATAAAGATTGTTGTATCTAAAGCCTTTGAATATCACTTGCTTGTCATCTATCTTTGAAACTTCAACTTCATTTGGTGTGAACAAGCATTGGAAGCCAAGGTCACAAAGTTGCCCAACGGATAATAAGTTGAAACTCAATGAAGCAACATAGAGCACATTTGAGAGTGAGTGATCATTTGATATTGCAATCTTGCCTATACCCTTGACTTTGCTCTTCGAATTATCCCCAAATGTGATCTTCTCTTGACATATCCCATTCTCTTCAATGGAGGTGAACATACGAGGATCACCGGTCATATGTTGAGTGCAACCACTATCAATAACCCAATGAGATCCACCGGTCTTGTAGTTCACCTACACACAAGAGATCAAGCTTTTTGTTTAGGGACCCAAACTTGAGAGGGGCCCTTGACTTTCTCAACTAGTGACTTGGCAACCCATATTTTCTTTGGCCTATTCTTGTTTGGGGGACCCAAAAACATGACTTTCATCTTTCCATTTGAATCTTTTCTTAGCATATAATGAGCATTGAATGCAAAGGGTCTAGCATGCTTGGGCAAGGGTTGTGGTGGTGGAGTTTTGCATTCATGAGCAAAGTGACCTTCTTGACCACACTCAACACATCTCTTTGGCTTGGGCTTTGACTTGCTTTGTTGTTGTTGAGCTTTTGCCTTCTTCTCTTGATTTGCCAAGTACCCAATACCACTTCTATCCATCTTCATTACGGTGTTCATGAGGAGCTCACTTTGCAAATATTGACCTCTTGTGAACTTGCTTAGGCCGGTCTTGAGATGCTCTTTCTCTTGCTTGAGCTTCTTGTTTTCTTCTATGAGTGACTCATTTGTTGGTTGCTTCTCAAGAGCCATCAAACCTTTAAGCTTCTTATTCTCATTTGCAAGCTTCTCATTCTCACACTTGATCTTGGCATAATCATCATAGTTGCTTGACTCAACCACACTCTTGCCTTTGCTACTAGAACCTTGCTCAATGCTTTCAATGATTAAATCATCACATGATGTAGCTATATCACACTTAACAACATTGTTAGTAGCATCATGTGTCTCAAGAGCAAGTTCATTAGCAACCACAAGACTATCATAGTCAATTTTTAATGTGGTGTATTTGTCCTTTAGAGAGTTATGTCTAGTGATGAGCTCATCATGCTTCTTCTCAAGTTTATCATGTTGATCTTTAAGCTCTTTATTAGAGGTTTTGAGCTCCTTGAGAGTGGAAGACATAACTTCATTTTGATCTCTAAGCTCACCACTAGTCTTTTGAGCATTTTCAAGCTTAGATGAGAGTGATTCATTTTCATTTTGAAGATCATCATTTTCACTTCTAGTCCTTCTTATGATTTTAGTGTATTTGTTTAGCAATTTTACAAGTTCATCATAAGAAGGTGCGTCATATTCATCATCACTATCACTATCATCATCATCATCACTATCATGATTTTGTACCTTTCGTTCACCCTTGGCCATAAGGCATAGGTGAGTAGTGGACGATGATGGTGAAGGAGGCGGTGAAGGTGGTGATGAAGATGTCGGTGAAGATGATGGCCCCATCACAAATGCGGCAACCTTTTCTTTCTCATCATCGCTCTCATCTTCGGAGGACTCACAAGATGATTCAATGTCGGTGAGCCAATCACCAACAATGTATGCCTTTCCTCCCTTCTTCTTCTTGTGGAACTCCTTCTTCTTGCCATCCTTCTTCTTGTATGGCTTGTTCTTCTTCTTCTCTTCTTCTTCATCACTTGAATCATTTTTCTTGCCCTTGTTCTTGTTCTTGTACTTGTCTTTTGGTGGTCTAGGGCATTGATGAGCTAGGTGGCCAAGTTCACCACAATTGTAGCAATCCATCTCCGAGATTGGCTTTCTCTTGCTACTTGTGAAGAATTTCTTCTTCTTGCCATCGAACTTGATGCCACTCTTGTTTAGCTTCTTTAGCATCTTGGTGGTCTTTCTCACCATGAGTGCAAGTGATTCATCATCAACATCACTTTCACTTGAGCTTTCTTGCACCATCATGGCTTGGCCCTTCTTCTTCTTCTTGTCATGACTAGCTTTGAAAGCCAAGTCTTTCTTCTTGGAAGATGATGAGCCCTCTTCCGGAGTGATGTGCATGTACATCTCATGAGCATTGATCTTCCCCAATACTTGTGTCGGTGTTGCAGTGGAAAGATCACTTTGGTGAAGTACAGTGACAATGTGACCATACTTCTCAACGGGAAGCACACTCAAGATCTTCCTTGCAACATCCGATTGGCTCATTTGAGTGAGCCCAAGAGCATTGAGATCCTCTACAAGAACATTCAAGCGAGTGTACATGTCATTAGCACTTTCTTTGGGAAGCATCTCAAAAGAATTAATTTTCTTTAAAGCAATGTGATAGCGTTCCTCACGCTCACTCTTAGTTCCCTCATGGAGAGCACAAAGATTTTCCCACAATTCATGAGCGTTCTTTGCATTACGCACACGATTGAAGATATCTTTGCCTAAGCCCCGGTAGAGTGCATTTTTGGCCTTTGCATTCCACCGGTCGTACTTCTCCTCGTCACCAATGGGGTTTGCGGGATCCTTGATAGCGGGAAGCCCTTGGGTTGCGGCTCTAAGGCACCCGACATCTATGGCTTCGAGATACGCCTCCATACGGATTTTCCAATATGGAAAATCATCCCCCTCAAAGGTGGGAGGTGGTCCTTCCCCGTTAGACATCTTGCTCTAGGCGGTAAAGCCTAAAAAAAGGAGCAACTCGGCTCCGATACCAATTGAAAGGATCAAGATGCCCAAGAGGGGGGGGTGAATTGGGCTTTTCTAAAAATTAATTGCAAGAATTAAAACCTACAAGCCGGAATTCACCCCTAGTGCCTACTTGTGTTCCTAGAGAGTCTACCGATAAAAAGTTTTGCACCCTAGTTTCCAATCCTAGTCTAGCATGGCAATTCTAGGAATGAAAATCAAGCAATGAATGTAAGTACGAGAATGTAAATGCTTGAATGTAAAAGGGTAAGGAACACGGCGATGTTTTTCCGAGGTATCGGAGAGTCGCCACTCCCCACTAGTCCTCGTTGGAGCACCCGCGCAAGGGTGTCGCTCCCCCTTGATCCGTGCAAGGATCAAGTGCTCTCTACGGGTTGATTCTTCGACACTCCGTCGCGGTGAATCACCCAAAACCGCTCACAACATGAGTTGGGTCATCCACAAGCTCCGCCGGATGATCACCAAACTCCCAATCACCACCAAGCCGTCTAGGTGATGGCGATCACCAAGAGTAACAAGCTAGAACTCTCACTTGACCACTATGAGCCCAAATGAGAAGGTGGATGCACACTTGCTACTCTCTAATCGCTAGTGAGGAACTCTCAAGCTTTGATTCTCAAATCTCTATCCTTACTAGTGCTCTTGCACTCCCTTGCACTCTAAAGGGTTTTCTCAGCTGATCAAATGAGCAAGAGACCTCTAAAAGAGGTGGAGGGGATGTATTTATACACCCCTCAAAGAAAACGAACCGTTATGTTCTGACACGGGCTGACCGGACGCGCCGGTCGAACTGACCGGACGCGCCGGTCGCCCGTAACGGTCGAATCCCGATTTTCGAACGAGTGACCGGACGCGCCGGTCAGGGGTGACCGGACGCGTCCGATCATGCAAGGAACGTACTGTAAGAGCACCGGACGCGAGGCCGCGTCCGGTCGGTGATGACCGGACACGTCCGGTCGTCTCTGGACCTTATTGGACTGTGACCGGACGCGCCGATCACACCCAGGTCGCGTCCGACGGGTGTTTCCTCAAGTGACACGTGTCGGCCTCTGACCACCGCGTCCGGTCCTCGCGAGGACCGCGTCCGGTCGTCTGAGGCAAAACCTAGTCGCGGTTACGTACTGACCGGACGCGTCCGGTCATGCCGAAGACCGCGTCCGGTCAGTGGAAAACAGCCCGAAACTTTCCGAAACGCGTCGCAACTTGAACCAAGTTGCTTCCAACTGAACTTTGAGCTATTCTAGGGTTGCCTAGCGCCAAGTTTAACAAGTGTGCACCACACCTAAACATAGGACTCGCCTAGGTCAAGCTACCTGTTCATGCCCCCCTTTATAGTACGGCCAAAAGAGAAAAACGAAGATCCTAACGACTATTCCGAATGTATCTCAACACCTCGACATCCAGAACTAACCGTCCTTAATCTTGACGTCACTCTATTGAAAACCGAAACGATTTCCATCAAGAGGCATGAATACCATGGTGCCCAAAGCAGTTATAACCTCCATGACCTAACTTACCAAAGTTTCTGCAAAACACACGTTAGTCATGGTAATTAAGCGTTGTCATCAATTGCCGAAACCAAACCTCGGGGCCTAGATGCTTTCAGTGCTGTATTTCTCTAGACCACATCCCACCTCAGTTGTTGGTGCCAATTTTTGTGGTTGCATCTTTTTTTATCCTTGTTCAGAGAAAAATACAAAAAAAGTGAAAAAATAAAAAAAATTGATTCCTACTAGTGCCTTTTGGAAAATTCCGGGGAAAATTCAGGAAAAAGGAAAAATCCGGACTATCTGCTTGTTTTCACCTTGCTGCGCTACGTCTCGACACGTCTTAGCCAGCACCTGTGATTTGTACTTTGGATCCGGATTGAACAATCGCTAATCTGCAGTCGTTAATTGCTAATCCTTACTGTCATATTGTGGGCCTACCCATAGCTCCACATATTCTTATGTCAGCACAGGTTCATTTTGCAACTGTTACCCATGCTCAACAACAGATTGTTTCACCACTTTGGCTTTGCCCTGTTTGGTTTCATCAAAATTGCCAAAAAATTTAGGAAAATAAAGAAAAAAAATTATCAAAGTTTTTGCACGCTTTTCAGAGAACGTGCTGTATTTCTGTAGACCACATCCCACCTCAGTTGTAGGTGCCAATTTTTGTGGTTGCATTTTTTATCCTTGTTCAGATTAAAATACAAAAAAAGTGAAAATATAAAAAAATTTTGATTCCTACTAGTGCCTTTTGGAAAATTCCGGGGAAAATTCAGGAAAAAGGAAAAATCCGGACTATCTGCTTGTTCTGTGAGTTCTTTCCATCATCCTTTGTTTTCGCCTTGCTACGCTACGTCTCGACACGTCTTAGCTAGCACCTGTGATTTGTACTTTGGATCCGGATTGAACAACCGCTAATCTGCATTCGTTAATTGCTAATCATTGCTGTCATATTGTGTGCCTACCCATAGCTCCACATATTCTTCTGTCAGCACAGGTTCATCTTGCAACTGTTACCCACGCTCAACAACAGATTGTTTCACCACTTTGGCTTTGCCCTGTTTGGTTTCATCAAAATTGCCAAAAAAATTCAGGAAAATAAAGAAAAAAATTTTCAAAGTTTTTGCACGCTTTTTAGAGAACGTGCTGTATTTCTCTAGACCACATCCCACCTCAGTTGTTGGTGCCAATTTTTGTGGTTGCATCTTTTTTTATCCTTGTTCAGAGAAAAATACAAAAAAAAGTGAAAAAATAAAAAAATTTGATTCCTACTAGTGCCTTTTGGAAAATTCCGGGGAAAATTCAGGAAAAAGAAAAATCCGGACTATCTGCTTGTTCTGTGAGTTCTTTCCATCGTCCTTTGTTTTCACCTTGCTGCGCTACGTCTCGACACGTCTTAGCCAGCACCTGTGATTTGTACTTTGGATCCGGATTGAACAATCGCTAATCTGCAGTCTTTAATTGCGAATCCTTGCTGTCATATTGTGGGCCTACCCATAGCTCCACATATTCTTCTGTCAGCACAGGTTCATTTTGCAACTGTTACCCACGCTCAACAACAGATTGTTTCACCACTTTGGCTTTGCCTTGTTTGGTTTCATCAAAATTGCCAAAAAATTCAGGAAAATAAAGAAAAAAATTATCAAAGTTTTTGCACGCTTTTCAGAGAACGTGCTGTATTTCTGTAGACCACATCCCACCTCAGTTGTAGGTGCCAATTTTTGTGGTTGCATTTTTTTATCCTTGTTCAGATTAAAATACAAAAAAAGTGAAAATATAAAAAAATTTTGATTCCTACTAGTGCCTTTTGGAAAATTCCGGGGAAAATTCAGGAAAAAGGAAAAATCCGGACTATCTACTTGTTCTGTGAGTTCTTTCCATCATCCTTTGTTTTCACCTTGCTGCGCTACGTCTCGACACGCCTTAGCCTGCCCCTGTGATTTGTACTTTGGATCCGGATTGAACAACCGCTAATCTGCATTCGTTAATTGCTAATCTTTGCTGTCATATTGTGTGCCTACCCATAGCTCCACATATTCTTCTGTCAGCACAGGTTCATCTTGCAACTGTTACCCACGCTCAACAACAGATTATTTCACCACTTTGGCTTTGCCCTGTTTGGTTTCATCAAAATTGCCAAAAAAATTCAGAAAAATAAAGAAAAAAATTTTCAAAGTTTTTGCACGCTTTTCAAAGAACATGCTGTATTTCTCTAGACCACATCCCACCTCAGTTGTTGGTGCCAATTTTTGTGGTTACATCTTTTTTTATCCTTGTTCAGAGAAAAAAACAAAAAAAGTGAAAAAATAAAAAAAAAATTGATTCCTACTAGTGCCTTTTGGAAAATCCGGGGAAAATTCAGGAAAAAGGAAAAATCCGGACCATCTGCTTGTTCTGTGAGTTCTTTCCATCGTCCTTTGTTTTCACCTTGCTGCGCTACGTCTCGACACGTCTTAGCCAGCACCTGTGATTTGTACTTTGGATCCGGATTGAACAATCGCTAATCTGCAGTCTTTAATTGCTAATCCTTGCTATCATATTGTGGGCCTACCCATAGCTCCACATATTCTTCTGTCAGCACAGGTTCATTTTGCAACTGTTACCCACGCTCAACAACAGATTGTTTCACCACTTTGGCTTTGCCCTGTTTGGTTTCATCAAAATTGCCAAAAAATTCAGGAAAATAAAGAAAAAAAATTGTCAAAGTTTTTGCACGCTTTTCAGAGAACGTGCTGTATTTCTGTAGACCACATCCCACCTCAGTTGTAGGTGCCAATTTTTGTGGTTGCATTTTTTATCCTTGTTCAGATTAAAATACAAAAAAAGTGAAAATATAAAAAAATTTTGATTCCTACTAGTGCCTTTTGGAAAATTCCGGGGAAAATTCAGGAAAAAGGAAAAATCCGGACTATCTGCTTGTTCTGTGAGTTCTTTCCATCATCCTTTGTTTTCGCCATGCTGCGCTATGTCTCGACACGTCTTAGCTAGCACCTGTGATTTATACTTTGGATCCGGATTGAACAACCGCTAATCTGCATTCGTTAATTTCTAATCTTTGCTGTCATATTGTGTGCCTACCCATAGCTCCACATTTTCTTCCGTCAGCACAGGTTCATCTTGCAACTGTTACCCACGCTCAACAACAGATTGTTTCACCACTTTGGCTTTGCCCTGTTTGGTTTCATCAAAATTGCCAAAAAAATTCAGAAAAATAAAGAAAAAAATTGTCAAAGTTTTTGCACGCTTTTCAGAGAACGTGCTGTATTTCTGTTGACCACATCCCACCTCAGTTGTAGGTGCCAATTTTTGTGGTTGCATCTTTTTTGATCCTTGTTCAGAGAAAAATACAAAAAAAATAGTGAAAAAATAAAAAAAATAGATTCATACTAGTGCCTTTTGGAAAATTCCGGAAAAAATTCAGGAAAAAGGAAAAATCTGGACAATCTGCTTGTTCTGTGAGTTCTTTCCATCGTCCTTTGTTTTCACCTTGTTGCGCTACGTCTCGACACATGTTAGCCATCACCTGTGATTTGTACTTTGGATCCGGATTGAACAATCGCTAATCTGCATTCATTAATTGCTAATCCTTGCTGTCATATTGTGTGCCTAACCATAGCTCCACATAATCTTCTGTCAGCACAGGTTCATCTTGCAACTGTTACCGACGCTCAACAACAGATTGTTTCACCACTTTGGCTTTGCCCTGTTTGGTTTCATCAAAATTGCCAAAAAAATTCAGGAAAATAAAGAAAAAAAATTGTCAAAGTTGTTGCACGCTTTTCAGAGAACGTGCTGTATTTCTGTAGACCACATCCCACCTCAGTTGTAGGTGCCAATTTTTGTGGTTGCATCTTTTTTTATCCTTGTTCAGAGAAAAATACAAAAAAGTGAAAAAATAAAAAATTTTGATTCCTACTAGTGCCTTTTGGAAAATTTTGGGGAAAATTCAGGAAAAAGAAAAATCCGGACTATCTGCTTGTTCTCTAAGTTCTTTCTATCGTCCTTTGTTTTCACCTTGCTGCGCTACGTCTCGACACGTCTTAGCCAGCACCTGTGATTTGTACTTTGGATCCGGATTGAACAATCGCTAATATGCATTCGTTAATTGCAAATCCTTGCTATCATATTGTGTGCCTACCCATAGCTCCACATATTCTTCTGTCAGCACAGGTTCATCTTACAACTGTTACCCACGCTCAACAACAGATTGTTTCACCACTTTGGCTTTGCCCTGTTTGGTTTCATCAAAATTGCCATAAAAATTCAGGAAAATAAAGAAAAAAATTGTCATAGTTTTTGCACGCTTTTCAGAGAACGTGCTGTATTTCTGTAGACCACATCCCACCTCAGTTGTAGGTGTCAATTTTTGTGGTTGCGTCTTTTTTGATCCTTGTTCAGAGAAAAATATAAAAAAATAGTGAAAAAATAAAATTTTTTTGATTCCTACTAGTGCCTTTTGGAAAATTCCGGGAAAAATTCAGGAAAAAGAAAAAATCCGGACTATCTGCTTGTTTTGTGAGTTCTTTCCATCGTCCTTTGTTTTAACCTTACTGCGCTACGTCTCGACACGTCTTAGCTAGCGCCTATGATTTGTACTTTAGATCCGGATTGAACAATCCCTAATCTACATTCGTTAATTGCTAATCCTTGCTGTCATATTGTGTGCCTACCCATAGCTCCACATATTCTTTTGTCAGCACAGGTTCATCTTACAACTGTTACCCACGCTCATCAACAGATTGTTTCACCACTTTAGCTTTGCCCTGTTTGGTTTCATCAAAATTGCCAAAAAAATTCACGAAAATAAAGAAAAAAATTGTCAAAGTTTTTGCACGTTTTTCAGAGAACGTGCTGTATTTCTGTAGACCACATCCCACCTCAGTTGTAGGTACAATTTTTGTGGTTGCATCTTTTTTGATCCTTGTGCAGAGAAAAATACAAAAAAGTGAAAAAATAAAAAAATTTGATTCCTACTAGTGCCTTTTGGAAAATTTTGGGGAAAATTCAGGAAAAAGAAAAATCCGGACTATCTGCTTGTTCTCTAAGTTCTTTCTATCGTCCTTTGTTTTCACCTTGCTGCGCTACGTCTCGACACGTCTTAGCCAGCACCTGTGATTTGTACTTTAGATCCGGATTGAACAATCGCTAATATGCATTCGTTAATTGCAAATCCTTGCTATCATATTGTGTGCCTACCCATAGCTCCACATATTCTTCTATCAGCACAGGTTGATCTTACAACTGTTACCCACGCTCAACAACAGATTGTTTTACCACTTTGGCTTTGCCCTATTTGTTTTCATCAAAATTGCCAAAAAAAATCAGGAAAATAAAGAAAAAAATTGTCATAGTTTTTGCACGCTTTTCAGAGAACGTGCTGTATTTCTGTAGACCACATCCCACCTCAGTTGTAGGTGTCAATTTTTGTGGTTGCGTCTTTTTTGATCCTTGTTCAGAGAAAAATATAAAAAAATAGTGAAAAAATAAAAAAATTTTGATTCCTACTAGTGCCTTTTGGAAAATTCCGGGAAAAATTCAGGAAAAAGAAAAAATCCGGACTATCTGCTTGTTCTGTGAGTTCTTTCCATCGTCCTTTGTTTTAACCTTACTGCGCTACGTCTCGACACGTCTTAGCTAGCGCCTATGATTTGTACTTTAGATCCGGATTGAACAATCCCTAATATACATTCGTTAATTGCAAATCCTTGCTGTCATATTGTGTGCCTAACCATAGCTCCACATAATCTTCTGTCAGCACAGGTTCATCTTGCAACTGTTACCGACGCTCAACAACAGATTGTTTCACCACTTTGGCTTTGCCCTGTTTGGTTTCATCAAAATTGCCAAAAAAATTCAGGAAAATAAAGAAAAAAATTGTCAAAGTTGTTGCACGCTTTTCAGAGAACGTGCTGTATTTCTGTAGACCACATCCCACCTCAGTTGTAGGTGCCAATTTTTGTGGTTGCATCTTTTTTTATCCTTGTTCAGAGAAAAATACAAAAAAGTGAAAAAATAAAAAATTTTGATTCCTACTAGTGCCTTTTGGAAAATTTTGGGGAAAATTCAGGAAAAAGAAAAATCCGGACTATCTGCTTGTTCTCTAAGTTCTTTCTATCGTCCTTTGTTTTCACCTTGCTGCGCTACGTCTCGACACGTCTTAGCCAGCACCTGTGATTTGTACTTTGGATCCGGATTGAACAATCGCTAATATGCATTCGTTAATTGCAAATCCTTGCTATCATATTGTGTGCCTACCCATAGCTCCACATATTCTTCTGTCAGCACAGGTTCATCTTACAACTGTTACCCACGCTCAACAACAGATTGTTTCACCACTTTGGCTTTGCCCTGTTTGGTTTCATCAAAATTGCCATAAAAATTCAGGAAAATAAAGAAAAAAATTGTCATAGTTTTTGCACGCTTTTCAGAGAACGTGCTGTATTTCTGTAGACCACATCCCACCTCAGTTGTAGGTGTCAATTTTTGTGGTTGCGTCTTTTTTGATCCTTGTTCAGAGAAAAATATAAAAAAATAGTGAAAAAATAAAAAAAATTTGATTCCTACTAGTGCCTTTTGGAAAATTCCGGGAAAAATTCAGGAAAAAGAAAAAATCCGGACTATCTGCTTGTTCTGTGAGTTCTTTCCATCGTCCTTTGTTTTAACCTTACTGCGCTACGTCTCGACACGTCTTAGCTAGCGCCTATGATTTGTACTTTAGATCCGGATAGAACAATCCCTAATCTGCATTCGTTAATTGCTAATCCTTGCTGTCATATTGTGTGCCTACCCATAGCTCCACATATTCTTTTGTCAGCACAGGTTCATCTTACAACTGTTACCCACGCTCATCAACAGATTGTTTCACCACTTTAGCTTTGCCCTGTTTGGTTTCATCAAAATTGCCAAAAAAATTCACGAAAATAAAGAAAAAAATTGTCAAAGTTTTTGCACGTTTTTCAGAGAACGTGCTGTATTTCTGTAGACCACATCCCACCTCAGTTGTAGGTACAATTTTTGTGGTTGCATCTTTTTTGATCCTTGTGCAGAGAAAAATTCAAAAAAGTGAAAAAATAAAAAATTTTGATTCCTACTAGTGCCTTTTGGAAAATTTTGGGGAAAATTCAGGAAAAAGAAAAATCCGGACTATCTGCTTGTTCTCTAAGTTCTTTCTATCGTCCTTTGTTTTCACCTTGCTGCGCTACGTCTCGACACGTCTTAGCCAGCACCTGTGATTTGTACTTTAGATCCGGATTGAACAATCGCTAATATGCATTCGTTAATTGCAAATCCTTGCTATCATATTGTGTGCCTACCCATAGCTCCACATATTCTTCTATCAGCACAGGTTGATCTTACAACTGTTACCCACGCTCAACAACAGATTGTTTTACCACTTTGGCTTTGCCCTGTTTGTTTTCATCAAAATTGCCAAAAAAAATCAGGAAAATAAAGAAAAAAAATTGTCAAAGTTTTTTTACGCTTTTCAGAGAACGTGCTGTATTTCTGTAGACCACATCCCACCTCAGTTGTAGGTGTCAATTTTTGTGGTTACGTCTTTTTTGATCCTTGTTCAGAGAAAAATATAAAAAAATAGTGAAAAAATAAAAAAATTTTGATTCCTACTAGTGCCTTTTGGAAAATTCCGGGAAAAATTCAGGAAAAAGAAAAAATCCAGACTATCTACTTGTTCTGTGAGTTCTTTCCATCGTCCTTTGTTTTAACCTTGCTGCGCTACATCTCGACACGTCTTAGCTAGCACCTGTGATTTGTACTTTAGATTCGGATTGAACAATCCCTAATCTGCATTCGTTAATTGCTAATCCTTGCTGTCATATTGTGTGCCTACCCATAGCTCCACATATTCTTCTGTCAGCATAGGTTCATCTTACAACAGTTACCCACGTTCAACAACAGATTGTTTCACCACTTTAGCTTTGCCCTGTTTGGTTTCATCAAAATTGCCAAAAAAATTCAGAAAAATAAAGAAAAAAAATTGTCAAAGTTTTTGCACGCTTTCAGAGAACATGCTGTATTTCTGTGGACCACATCCCATCTCAGTTGTAGGTGTCAATTTTTGTGGTTGCGTCTTTTTTGATCCTTGTTCAGAGAAAAATATAAAAAAATAGTGAAAAAATAAAAAAAATTTGATTCCTACTAGTGCCTTTTGGAAAATTCTGGGAAAAATTTAGGAAAAAGAAAAAATCTGGACTATCTGCTTGTTCTGTGAGTTCTTTCCATCGTCCTTTGTTTTAACCTTGCTGCGCTACGTCTCGACACGTCTTAGCTAGCACCTGTGATTTGTACTTTAGATCTGGATTGAACAATCCCTAATCTGCATTCGTTAATTGCTAATCCTTGCTGTCATATTGTGTGCATACCCATAGCTCCACATATTCTTCTGTCAGCACAGGTTCAGCTTACAACTGTTACCCACGCTCAACAACAGATTGTTTCACCACTTTAGCTTTGCCCTGTTTGGTTTCATCAAAATTGCCAAAAAAATTCACGAAAATAAAGAAAAAAATTGTCAAAGTTTTTGCACGTTTTTCAGAGAACGTGCTGTATTTCTGTAGACCACATCCCACCTCAGTTGTAGGTGCAATTTTTGTGGTTGCATCTTTTTTAATCCTTGTGCAGAGAAAAATACAAAAAAGTGAAAAAATAAAAAATTTTGATTCCTACTAGTGCCTTTTGGAAAATTTTGGGGAAAATTCGGGAAAAAGAAAAATCCGGACTATCTGCTTGTTCTCTAAGTTCTTTCTATCGTCCTTTGTTTTCACCTTGCTGCGCTACGTCTCGACACGTCTTAGCCAGCACCTGTGATTTGTACTTTGGATCCGGATTAAACAATCGCTAATATGCATTCGTTAATTGCAAATCCTTGCTATCATATTGTGTGCCTACCCATAGCTCCACATATTCTTCTGTCAGCACAGGTTCATCTTACAACTGTTACCCACGCTCAACAACAGATTGTTTCACCACTTTGGCTTTGCCCTGTTTGGTTTCATCAAAATTGCCATAAAAATTCAGGAAAATAAAGAAAAAAATTGTCATAGTTTTTGCACGCTTTTCAGAGAACGTGCTGTATTTCTGTAGACCACATCCCACCTCAGTTGTAGGTGTCAATTTTTGTGGTTGCGTCTTTTTTGATCCTTGTTCAGAGAAAAATATAAAAAAATAGTGAAAAAATAAAAAAAATTTGATTCCTACTAGTGCCTTTTGGAAAATTCCGGGAAAAATTCAGGAAAAAGAAAAAATCCGGACTATCTGCTTGTTCTGTGAGTTCTTTCCATCGTCCTTTGTTTTAACCTTACTGCGCTACGTCTCGACACGTCTTAGCTAGCGCCTATGATTTGTACTTTAGATCCGGATAGAACAATCCCTAATCTGCATTCGTTAATTGCTAATCCTTGCTGTCATATTGTGTGCCTACCCATAGCTCCACATATTCTTTTGTCAGCACAGGTTCATCTTACAACTGTTACCCACGCTCATCAACAGATTGTTTCACCACTTTAGCTTTGCCCTGTTTGGTTTCATCAAAATTGCCAAAAAAATTCACGAAAATAAAGAAAAAAATTGTCAAAGTTTTTGCACGTTTTTCAGAGAACGTGCTGTATTTCTGTAGACCACATCCCACCTCAGTTGTAGGTACAATTTTTGTGGTTGCATCTTTTTTGATCCTTGTGCAGAGAAAAATTCAAAAAAGTGAAAAAATAAAAAATTTTGATTCCTACTAGTGCCTTTTGGAAAATTTTGGGGAAAATTCAGGAAAAAGAAAAATCCGGACTATCTGCTTGTTCTCTAAGTTCTTTCTATCGTCCTTTGTTTTCACCTTGCTGCGCTACGTCTCGACACGTCTTAGCCAGCACCTGTGATTTGTACTTTAGATCCGGATTGAACAATCGCTAATATGCATTCGTTAATTGCAAATCCTTGCTATCATATTGTGTGCCTACCCATAGCTCCACATATTCTTCTATCAGCACAGGTTGATCTTACAACTGTTACCCACGCTCAACAACAGATTGTTTTACCACTTTGGCTTTGCCCTGTTTGTTTTCATCAAAATTGCCAAAAAAAATCAGGAAAATAAAGAAAAAAAATTGTCAAAGTTTTTTTACGCTTTTCAGAGAACGTGCTGTATTTCTGTAGACCACATCCCACCTCAGTTGTAGGTGTCAATTTTTGTGGTTACGTCTTTTTTGATCCTTGTTCAGAGAAAAATATAAAAAAATAGTGAAAAAATAAAAAAATTTTGATTCCTACTAGTGCCTTTTGGAAAATTCCGGGAAAAATTCAGGAAAAAGAAAAAATCCAGACTATCTACTTGTTCTGTGAGTTCTTTCCATCGTCCTTTGTTTTAACCTTGCTGCGCTACATCTCGACACGTCTTAGCTAGCACCTGTGATTTGTACTTTAGATTCGGATTGAACAATCCCTAATCTGCATTCGTTAATTGCTAATCCTTGCTGTCATATTGTGTGCCTACCCATAGCTCCACATATTCTTCTGTCAGCATAGGTTCATCTTACAACAGTTACCCACGTTCAACAACAGATTGTTTCACCACTTTAGCTTTGCCCTGTTTGGTTTCATCAAAATTGCCAAAAAAATTCAGAAAAATAAAGAAAAAAAATTGTCAAAGTTTTTGCACGCTTTCAGAGAACATGCTGTATTTCTGTGGACCACATCCCATCTCAGTTGTAGGTGTCAATTTTTGTGGTTGCGTCTTTTTTGATCCTTGTTCAGAGAAAAATATAAAAAAATAGTGAAAAAATAAAAAAAATTTGATTCCTACTAGTGCCTTTTGGAAAATTCTGGGAAAAATTTAGGAAAAAGAAAAAATCTGGACTATCTGCTTGTTCTGTGAGTTCTTTCCATCGTCCTTTGTTTTAACCTTGCTGCGCTACGTCTCGACACGTCTTAGCTAGCACCTGTGATTTGTACTTTAGATCTGGATTGAACAATCCCTAATCTGCATTCGTTAATTGCTAATCCTTGCTGTCATATTGTGTGCATACCCATAGCTCCACATATTCTTCTGTCAGCACAGGTTCAGCTTACAACTGTTACCCACGCTCAACAACAGATTGTTTCACCACTTTAGCTTTGCCCTGTTTGGTTTCATCAAAATTGCCAAAAAAATTCACGAAAATAAAGAAAAAAATTGTCAAAGTTTTTGCACGTTTTTCAGAGAACGTGCTGTATTTCTGTAGACCACATCCCACCTCAGTTGTAGGTGCAATTTTTGTGGTTGCATCTTTTTTAATCCTTGTGCAGAGAAAAATACAAAAAAGTGAAAAAATAAAAAATTTTGATTCCTACTAGTGCCTTTTGGAAAATTTTGGGGAAAATTCGGGAAAAAGAAAAATCCGGACTATCTGCTTGTTCTCTAAGTTCTTTCTATCGTCCTTTGTTTTCACCTTGCTGCGCTACGTCTCGACACGTCTTAGCCAGCACCTGTGATTTGTACTTTGGATCCGGATTAAACAATCGCTAATATGCATTCGTTAATTGCAAATCCTTGCTATCATATTGTGTGCCTACCCATAGCTCCACATATTCTTCTGTCAGCACAGGTTCATCTTACAACTGTTACCCACGCTCAACAACAGATTGTTTCACCACTTTGGCTTTGCCCTGTTTGGTTTCATCAAAATTGCTAAAAAAATTCAGGAAAATAAAGAAAAAAATTGTCATAGTTTTTGCACGCTTTTCAGAGAACGTGCTGTATTTCTGTAGACCACATCCCACCTCAGTTGTAGGTGTCAATTTTTGTGGTTGTGTCTTTTTTGATCCTTGTTCAGAGAAAAATATAAAAAAATAGTGAAAAAATAAAAAATTTTTGATTCCTACTAGTGCCTTTTGGAAAATTCCGGGAAAAATTCAGGAAAAAGAAAAAATCCGGACTATCTGCTTGTTCTGTGAGTTCTTTCCATCTTCCTTTGTTTTCACCTTGTTGCGCTACGTCTCAACACGTCTTAGCCAGCACCCGTGATTTGTACTCTGGATCCGGATTGAACAATCGCAAATCTGCATTCGTTAATTGCTAATCCTTGCTGTCATATTGTGTGCCTACCCATAGCTCCACATATTCTTCTATCAGCACAGGTTCATCTTGCAACTGTTACCCACGCTCCACAACAGATTATTTCACCACTTTGGCTTTGCCCTGTTTGGTTTCATCAAAATTGCCAAAAAAATTCAGAAAAATAAAGAAAAAAATTTTCAAAGTTTTTGCACGCTTTTTAGAGAACGTGCTGTATTTCTCTAGACCACATTCCACCTCAGTTGTTGGCGCCAATTTTTGTGGTTACATCTTTTTTTATCCTTGTTTAGAGAAAAAAACAAAAAAAGTGAAAAAAAAATTGATTCCTACTAGTGCCTTTTGGAAAATCCGGGGAAAATTCAGGAAAAAGGAAAAATCCGGACTATCTGCTTGTTCTGTGAGTTCTTTCCATCGTCCTTTGTTTTCACCTTGCTGCGCTACGTCTCGACACGTCTTAGCCAGCACCTGTGATTTGTACTTTGGATCCGGATTGAACAATCGCTAATCTGCAGTCTTTAATTGCTAATCCTTACTATCATATTGTGGGCCTACCCATAGCTCCACATATTCTTCTGTCAGCATAGGTTCATTTTGCAACTGTTACCCACGCTCAACAACAGATTGTTTCACCACTTTGGCTTTGCCCTGTTTGGTTTCATCAAAATTGCCAAAAAATTCAGGAAAATAAAGAAAAAAAATTGTCAAAGTTTTTGCACGCTTTTCAGAGAACGTGCTGTATTTCTGTAGACCACATCCCACCTCAGTTGTAGGTGCCAATTTTTGTGGTTGCATTTTTTTATCCTTGTTCAGATTAAAATACAAAAAAAGTGAAAATATAAAAATTTTTTGATTCCTACTAGTGCCTTTTGGAAAATTCCGGGGAAAATTCAGGAAAAAGGAAAAATCCGGACTATCTGCTTGTTCTGTGAGTTCTTTCCATCATCCTTTGTTTTCGCCATGCTGCGCTATGTCTCGACACGTCTTAGCTAGCACCTGTGATTTATACTTTAGATCCGGATTGAACAACCGCTAATCTGCATTCGTTAATTGCTAATCTTTGCTGTCATATTGTGTGCCTACCCATAGCTCCACATTTTCTTCCGTCAGCACAGGTTCATCTTGCAACTGTTACCCACGCTCAACAATAGATTGTTTCACCACTTTGGCTTTGCCCTGTTTGGTTTCATCAAAATTGCCAAAAAAATTCAGGAAAATAAAGAAAAAAATTGTCAAAGTTTTTGCACGCTTTTCAGAGAACGTGCTGTATTTCTGTAGACCACATCCCACCTCAGTTGTAGGTGCCAATTTTTGTGGTTGCATCTTTTTTGATCCTTGTTCAGAGAAAAATACAAAAAAAATAGTGAAAAAATAAAAAAAATAGATTCATACTAGTGCCTTTTGGAAAATTCCAGAAAAAATTTAGGAAAAGGAAAAATCTGGACAATCTGCTTGTTCTGTGAGTTCTTTCCATCGTCCTTTGTTTTCACCTTGTTGCGCTACGTCTCAACACATGTTAGCCAGCACCTGTGATTTGTACTTTGGATCCGGATTGAACAATCGCTAATCTGCATTCATTAATTGCTAATCCTTGCTGTCATATTGTGTGCCTAACCATAACTCCACATAATCTTCTGTCAGCACAGGTTCATCTTGCAACTGTTACCGACGCTCAACAACAGATTGTTTCACCACTTTGGCTTTGCCCTGTTTGGTTTCATCAAAATTGCCAAAAAAATTCAGAAAAATAAAGAAAAAAAATTGTCAAAGTTGTTGCACGCTTTTCAGAGAACGTGCTGTATTTCTGTAGACCACATCCCATCTCAGTTGTAGGTGCCAATTTTTGTGGTTGCATCTTTTTTGATCCTTGTTCAGAGAAAAATACAAAAAAGTGAAAAAATAAAAAATTTTGATTCCTACTAGTGCCTTTTGGAAAATTTTGGGGAAAATTCAGGAAAAAGAAAAATCCGGACTATCTGCTTGTTCTCTAAGTTCTTTCTATCGTCCTTTGTTTTCACCTTGCTGCGCTACGTCTCGACACGTCTTAGCCAGCACCTGTGATTTATACTTTGGATCCGGATTGAACAATCGCTAATATGCATTCGTTAATTGCAAATCCTTGCTATCATATTGTGTGCCTACCCATAGCTCCACATATTCTTCTGTCAGCACAGGTTCATCTTACAACTGTTACCCACGCTCAACAACAGATTGTTTCACCACTTTGGCTTTGCCCTGTTTGGTTTCATCAAAATTGCCATAAAAATTCAGGAAAATAAAGAAATAAATTGTCATAGTTTTTGCACGCTTTTTAGAGAACGTGCTGTATTTCTGTAGACCACATCCCACCTCAGTTGTAGGTGTCAATTTTTGTGGTTGCGTCTTTTTTGATCCTTGTTCAGAGAAAAATATAAAAAAATAGTGAAAAAATAAAAAAAATTTGATTCCTACTAGTGCCTTTTGGAAAATTCCGGGAAAAATTTAGGAAAAAGAAAAAATCCAGACTATCTGCTTGTTCTGTGAGTTCTTTCCATCGTCCTTTGTTTTAACCTTACTGCGCTACGTCTCGACACGTCTTAGCTAGCGCCTGTGATTTGTACTTTAGATCCGGATTGAACAATCCCTAATCTGCATTCGTTAATTGCTAATCCTTGCTGTCATATTGTGTGCCTACCCATAGCTCCACATATTCTTTTGTCAGCACAGGTTCATCTTACAACTGTTATCCACGCTCAACAACAGATTGTTTCACCACTTTAGCTTTGCCCTGTTTGGTTTCATCAAAATTGCCAAAAAATTCACGAAAATAAAGAAAAAAATTGTCAAAGTTTTTGCACGTTTTTCAGAGAACGTGCTGTATTTCTGTAGACCACATCCCACCTCAGTTGTAGGTACAATTTTTGTGGTTGCATCTTTTTTGATCCTTGTGCAGAGAAAAATACAAAAAAGTGAAAAAATAAAAAATTTTGATTCCTACTAGTGCCTTTTGGAAAATTTTGGGGAAAATTTAGGAAAAAGAAAAATCCGGACTATCTGCTTGTTCTCTAAGTTCTTTCTATCGTCCTTTGTTTTCACCTTGCTGCGCTACGTCTCGACACGTCTTAGCCAGCACCTGTGATTTGTACTTTAGATCCGGATTGAACAATAGCTAATATGCATTCGTTAATTGCAAATCCTTGCTATCATATTGTGTGCCTACCCATAGCTCCACATATTCTTCTATCAGCACAGGTTGATCTTACAACTGTTACCCACGCTCAACAACAGATTGTTTTACCACTTTGGCTTTGCCCTATTTGTTTTCATCAAAATTGCCAAAAAAAATCAGGAAAATAAAGAAAAAAATTGTCATAGTTTTTGCATGCTTTTCAGAGAACGTGCTGTATTTCTGTAGACCACATCCCACCTCAGTTGTAGGTGTCAATTTTTGTGGTTGCGTCTTTTTTGATCCTTGTTCAGAGAAAAATATAAAAAAATAGTGAAAAAATAAAAAAATTTTGATTCCTACTAGTGCCTTTTGGAAAATTTTGGGGAAAATTCGGGAAAAAGAAAAATCCGGACTATCTGCTTGTTCTCTAAGTTCTTTCTATCGTCCTTTGTTTTCACCTTGCTGCGCTACGTCTCCACACGTCTTAGCCAGCACCTGTGATTTGTACTTTGGATCCGGATTAAACAATCGCTAATATGCATTCGTTAATTGCAAATCCTTGCTATCATATTGTGTGCCTACCCATAGCTCCACATATTCTTCTGTCAGCACAGGTTCATCTTACAACTGTTACCCACGCTCAACAACAGATTGTTTCACCACTTTGGCTTTGCCCTGTTTGGTTTCATCAAAATAGCTAAAAAAATTCAGGAAAATAAAGAAAAAAATTGTCATAGTTTTTGCACGCTTTTCAGAGAACGTGCTGTATTTCTGTAGACCACATCCCACCTCAGTTGTAGGTGTCAATTTTTGTGGTTGCGTCTTTTTTGATCCTTGTTCAGAGAAAAATATAAAAAAATAGTGAAAAAATAAAAAAAATTTGATTCCTACTAGTGCCTTTTGGAAAATTCCGGGAAAAATTCAGGAAAAAGAAAAAATCCGGACTATCTGCTTGTTCTGTGAGTTCTTTCCATCTTCCTTTATTTTCACCTTGTTGCGCTACGTCTCGACACGTCTTAGCCAGCACCCGTGATTTGTACTCTGGATCCGGATTGAACAATCGCAAATCTGCATTCGTTAATTGCTAATCCTTGCTGTCATATTGTGTGCCTACCCATAGCTCCACATATTCTTCTATCAGCACAGGTTCATCTTGCAACTGTTACCCACGCTCGACAACAGATTATTTCACCACTTTGGCTTTGCCCTGTTTGGTTTCATCAAAATTACCAAAAAAATTCAGAAAAATAAAGAAAAAAATTTTCAAAGTTTTTGCACGCTTTTCAGAGAACGTGCTGTATTTCTCTAGACCACATTCCACCTCAGTTGTTGGCGCCAATTTTTGTGGTTACATCTTTTTTTATCCTTGTTCAGAGAAAAAAACAAAAAAAGTGAAAAAATAAAAAAAAATTGATTCCTACTAGTGCCTTTTGGAAAATTCCGGGAAAAATTCAGGAAAAAGAAAAAATCCGGACTATCTGCTTGTTCTGTGAGTTCTTTCCATCATCCTTTGTTTTCGCCATGCTGCGCTATGTCTCGACACGTCTTAGCTAGCACCTGTGATTTATACTTTGGATCCGGATTGAACAACCGCTAATCTGCATTCGTTAATTGCTAATCTTTGCTGTCATATTGTGTGCCTACCCATAGCTCCACATTTTCTTCCGTCAGCACAGGTTCATCTTGCAACTGTTACCCACGCTCAACAACAGATTGTTTCACCACTTTGGCTTTGCCCTGTGTGGTTTCATCAAAATTGCCAAAAAAATTCAGGAAAATAAAGAAAAAATTGTCAAAGTTTTTGCACGCTTTTCAGAGAACGTGCTGTATTTCTGTAGACCACATCCCACCTCAGTTGTAGGTGCCAATTTTTGTGGTTGCATCTTTTTTGATCCTTGTTCAGAGAAAAATACAAAAAAAATAGTGAAAAAATAAAAAAAATAGATTCATACTAGTGCCTTTTGGAAAATTCCGGAAAAAATTCAGGAAAAAGGAAAAATCTGGACAATCTGCTTGTTCTGTGAGTTCTTTCCATCGTCCTTTGTTTTCACCTTGTTGCGCTACGTCTCGACACATGTTAGCCAGCACCTGTGATTTGTACTTTGGATCCGGATTGAACAATCGCTAATCTGCATTCATTAATTGCTAATCCTTGCTGTCATATTGTGTGCCTAACCATAGCTCCACATAATCTTCTGTCAGCACAGGTTCATCTTGCAACTGTTACCGACGCTCAACAACAGATTGTTTCACCACTTTGGCTTTGCCCTGTTTGGTTTCATCAAAATTGCCAAAAAAAATTCAGGAAAATAAAGAAAAAAAATTGTCAAAGTTGTTGCACGCTTTTCAGAGAACGTGCTGTATTTCTGTAGACCACATCCCACCTCAGTTGTAGGTGCCAATTTTTGTGGTTGCATCTTTTTTGATCCTTGTTCAGAGAAAAATACAAAAAAGTGAAAAAATAAAAAATTTTGATTCCTACTAGTGCCTTTTGGAAAATTTTGGGGAAAATTCAGGAAAAAGAAAAATCCGGACTATCTGCTTGTTCTCTAAGTTCTTTCTATCGTCCTTTGTTTTCACCTTGCTGCGCTACGTCTCGACACGTCTTAGCCAGCACCTGTGATTTATACTTTGGATCCGGATTGAACAATCGCTAATATGCATTCGTTAATTGCAAATCCTTGCTATCATATTGTGTGCCTACCCATAGCTCCACATATTCTTCTGTCAGCACAGGTTCATCTTACAACTGTTACCCACGCTCAACAACAGATTGTTTCACCACTTTGGCTTTGCCCTGTTTGGTTTCATCAAAATTGCCATAAAAATTCTGGAAAATAAAGAAATAAATTGTCATAGTTTTTGCACGCTTTTTAGAGAACGTGCTGTATTTCTGTAGACCACATCCCACCTCAGTTGTAGGTGTCAATTTTTGTGGTTGCGTCTTTTTTGATCCTTGTTCAGAGAAAAATATAAAAAAATAGTGAAAAAATAAAAAAAATTTGATTCCTACTAGTGCCTTTTGGAAAATTCCGGGAAAAATTCAGGAAAAAGAAAAAATCCAGACTATCTGCTTGTTCTGTGAGTTCTTTCCATCGTCCTTTGTTTTAACCTTACTGCGCTACGTCTCGACACGTCTTAGCTAGCGCCTGTGATTTGTACTTTAGATCCGGATTGAACAATCCCTAATCTGCATTCGTTAATTGCTAATCCTTGCTGTCATATTGTGTGCCTACCCATAGCTCCACATATTCTTTTGTCAGCACAGGTTCATCTTACAACTGTTACCCACGCTCAACAACAGATTGTTTCACCACTTTAGCTTTGCCCTGTTTGGTTTCATCAAAATTGCCAAAAAAATTCACGAAAATAAAGAAAAAAATTGTCAAAGTTTTTGCACGTTTTTCAGAGAACGTGCTGTATTTCTGTAGACCACATCCCACCTCAGTTGTAGGTGCAATTTTTGTGGTTGCATCTTTTTTGATCCTTGTGCAGAGAAAAATACAAAAAAGCGAAAAAATAAAAAATTTTGATTCCTACTAGTGCCTTTTGGAAAATTTTAGGGAAAATTAAGGAAAAAGAAAAATCCGGACTATCTGCTTGTTCTCTAAGTTCTTTCTATCGTCCTTTGTTTTCACCTTGCTGCGCTACGTCTCGACACGTCTTAGCCAGCACCTGTGATTTGTACTTTAGATTCGGATTGAACAATCGCTAATATGCATTCGTTAATTGCAAATCCTTGCTATCATATTGTGTGCCTACCCATAGCTCCACATATTCTTCTATCAGCACAGGTTGATCTTACAACTGTTACCCACGCTCAACAACAGATTGTTTTACCACTTTGGCTTTGCCCTGTTTGTTTTCATCAAAATTGCCAAAAAAAATCAGGAAAAAAAAGAAAAAAAATTGTCAAAGTTTTTGCACGCTTTTCAGAGAACGTGCTGTATTTCTGTAGACCACATCCCACCTCAGTTGTAGGTGTCAATTTTTGTGGTTGCGTCTTTTTTGATCCTTGTTCAGAGAAAAATATAAAAAAATAGTGAAAAAATAAAAAAATTTTGATTCCTACTAGTGCCTTTTGGAAAATTCCGGGAAAAATTTAGGAAAAAGAAAAAATCCGGACTATCTGCTTGTTCTGTGAGTTCTTTCCATCATCCTTTGTTTTCGCCATGCTGCGCTATGTCTCGACACGTCTTAGCTAGCACCTGTGATTTATACTTTGGATCCGGATTGAACAACCGCTAATCTGCATTCGTTAATTGCTAATCTTTGCTGTCATATTGTGTGCCTACCCATAGCTCCACATTTTCTTCCGTCAGCACAGGTTCATCTTGCAACTGTTACCCACGCTCAACAACAGATTGTTTCACCACTTTGGCTTTGCCCTGTGTGGTTTCATCAAAATTGCCAAAAAAATTCAGGAAAATAAAGAAAAAATTGTCAAAGTTTTTGCACGCTTTTCAGAGAACGTGCTGTATTTCTGTAGACCACATCCCACCTCAGTTGTAGGTGCCAATTTTTGTGGTTGCATCTTTTTTGATCCTTGTTCAGAGAAAAATACAAAAAAAATAGTGAAAAAATAAAAAAAATAGATTCATACTAGTGCCTTTTGGAAAATTCCGGAAAAAATTCAGGAAAAAGGAAAAATCTGGACAATCTGCTTGTTCTGTGAGTTCTTTCCATCGTCCTTTGTTTTCACCTTGTTGCGCTACGTCTCGACACATGTTAGCCAGCACCTGTGATTTGTACTTTGGATCCGGATTGAACAATCGCTAATCTGCATTCATTAATTGCTAATCCTTGCTGTCATATTGTGTGCCTAACCATAGCTCCACATAATCTTCTGTCAGCACAGGTTCATCTTGCAACTGTTACCGACGCTCAACAACAGATTGTTTCACCACTTTGGCTTTGCCCTGTTTGGTTTCATCAAAATTGCCAAAAAAAATTCAGGAAAATAAAGAAAAAAAATTGTCAAAGTTGTTGCACGCTTTTCAGAGAACGTGCTGTATTTCTGTAGACCACATCCCACCTCAGTTGTAGGTGCCAATTTTTGTGGTTGCATCTTTTTTGATCCTTGTTCAGAGAAAAATACAAAAAAGTGAAAAAATAAAAAATTTTGATTCCTACTAGTGCCTTTTGGAAAATTTTGGGGAAAATTCAGGAAAAAGAAAAATCCGGACTATCTGCTTGTTCTCTAAGTTCTTTCTATCGTCCTTTGTTTTCACCTTGCTGCGCTACGTCTCGACACGTCTTAGCCAGCACCTGTGATTTATACTTTGGATCCGGATTGAACAATCGCTAATATGCATTCGTTAATTGCAAATCCTTGCTATCATATTGTGTGCCTACCCATAGCTCCACATATTCTTCTGTCAGCACAGGTTCATCTTACAACTGTTACCCACGCTCAACAACAGATTGTTTCACCACTTTGGCTTTGCCCTGTTTGGTTTCATCAAAATTGCCATAAAAATTCTGGAAAATAAAGAAATAAATTGTCATAGTTTTTGCACGCTTTTTAGAGAACGTGCTGTATTTCTGTAGACCACATCCCACCTCAGTTGTAGGTGTCAATTTTTGTGGTTGCGTCTTTTTTGATCCTTGTTCAGAGAAAAATATAAAAAAATAGTGAAAAAATAAAAAAAATTTGATTCCTACTAGTGCCTTTTGGAAAATTCCGGGAAAAATTCAGGAAAAAGAAAAAATCCAGACTATCTGCTTGTTCTGTGAGTTCTTTCCATCGTCCTTTGTTTTAACCTTACTGCGCTACGTCTCGACACGTCTTAGCTAGCGCCTGTGATTTGTACTTTAGATCCGGATTGAACAATCCCTAATCTGCATTCGTTAATTGCTAATCCTTGCTGTCATATTGTGTGCCTACCCATAGCTCCACATATTCTTTTGTCAGCACAGGTTCATCTTACAACTGTTACCCACGCTCAACAACAGATTGTTTCACCACTTTAGCTTTGCCCTGTTTGGTTTCATCAAAATTGCCAAAAAAATTCACGAAAATAAAGAAAAAAATTGTCAAAGTTTTTGCACGTTTTTCAGAGAACGTGCTGTATTTCTGTAGACCACATCCCACCTCAGTTGTAGGTGCAATTTTTGTGGTTGCATCTTTTTTGATCCTTGTGCAGAGAAAAATACAAAAAAGCGAAAAAATAAAAAATTTTGATTCCTACTAGTGCCTTTTGGAAAATTTTAGGGAAAATTAAGGAAAAAGAAAAATCCGGACTATCTGCTTGTTCTCTAAGTTCTTTCTATCGTCCTTTGTTTTCACCTTGCTGCGCTACGTCTCGACACGTCTTAGCCAGCACCTGTGATTTGTACTTTAGATTCGGATTGAACAATCGCTAATATGCATTCGTTAATTGCAAATCCTTGCTATCATATTGTGTGCCTACCCATAGCTCCACATATTCTTCTATCAGCACAGGTTGATCTTACAACTGTTACCCACGCTCAACAACAGATTGTTTTACCACTTTGGCTTTGCCCTGTTTGTTTTCATCAAAATTGCCAAAAAAAATCAGGAAAAAAAAGAAAAAAAATTGTCAAAGTTTTTGCACGCTTTTCAGAGAACGTGCTGTATTTCTGTAGACCACATCCCACCTCAGTTGTAGGTGTCAATTTTTGTGGTTGCGTCTTTTTTGATCCTTGTTCAGAGAAAAATATAAAAAAATAGTGAAAAAATAAAAAAATTTTGATTCCTACTAGTGCCTTTTGGAAAATTCCGGGAAAAATTTAGGAAAAAGAAAAAATCCGGACTATCTGCTTGTTCTGTGAGTTCTTTCCATCGTCCTTTGTTTTAACCTTGCTGCGCTACATCTCGACACGTCTTAGCTAGCACCTGTGATTTGTACTTTAGATTCGGATTGAACAATCCCTAATCTGCATTCGTTAATTGCTAATCCTTGCTGTCATATTGTGTGCCTACCCATAGCTCCACATATTCTTCTGTCAGCATAGGTTCATCTTACAACAGTTACCCACGTTCAACAACAGATTGTTTCACCACTTTAGCTTTGCCCTGTTTGGTTTCATCAAAATTGCTAAAAAAATTCAGGAAAATAAATAAAAAAAATTGTCAAAGTTTTTGCACGCTTTCAGAGAACATGCTGTATTTTTGTAGACCACATCCCATCTCAGTTGTAGGTGTCAATTTTTGTGGTTGCGTCTTTTTTGATCCTTGTTCAGAGAAAAATATAAAAAAATAGTGAAAAAATAAAAAAATTTTGATTCCTACTAGTGCCTTTTGGAAAATTCTGGGAAAAATTCAGGAAAAAGAAAAAATCTGGACTATCTGCTTGTTCTGTGAGTTCTTTCCATCGTCCTTTGTTTTAACCTTGCTGCGCTACGTCTCGACACGTCTTAGCTAGCACCTGTGATTTGTACTTTAGATCCGGATTGAACAATCCCTAATCTGCATTCGTTAATTGCTAATCCTTGCTGTCATATTGTGTGCCTACCCATAGCTCCACATATTCTTCTGTCAGCACAGGTTCATCTTACAACTGTTACCCACGCTCAACAACAGATTGTTTCACCACTTTAGCTTTGCCCTGTTTGGTTTCATCAAAATTGCCAAAAAAATTCACGAAAATAAAGAAAAAAATTGTCAAAGTTTTTGCACGTTTTTCAGAGAACGTGCTGTATTTCTGTAGACCACATCCCACCTCAGTTGTAGGTGCAATTTTTGTGGTTGCATCTTTTTTGATCCTTGTGCAGAGAAAAATACAAAAAAGCGAAAAAATAAAAAATTTTGATTCCTACTAGTGCCTTTTGGAAAATTTTAGGGAAAATTCAGGAAAAAGAAAAATCCGGACTATCTGCTTGTTCTCTAAGTTCTTTCTGTCGTCCTTTGTTTTCACCTTGCTGCGCTACGTCTCGACACGTCTTAGCCAGCACCTGTGATTTGTACTTTAGATTCGGATTGAACAATCGCTAATATGCATTCGTTAATTGCAAATCCTTGCTATCATATTGTGTGCCTACCCATAGCTCCACATATTCTTCTATCAGCACAGGTTGATCTTACAACTGTTACCCATGCTCAACAACAGATTGTTTTACCACTTTGGCTTTGCCCTGTTTGTTTTCATCAAAATTGCCAAAAAAAATCAGGAAAAAAAAGAAAAAAAATTGTCAAAGTTTTTGCACGCTTTTCAGAGAACGTGCTGTATTTCTGTAGACCACATCCCACCTCAGTTGTAGGTGTCAATTTTTGTGGTTGCGTCTTTTTTGATCCTTGTTCAGAGAAAAATATAAAAAAATAGTGAAAAAATAAAAAAATTTTGATTCCTACTAGTGCCTTTTGGAAAATTCCGGGAAAAATTCAGGAAAAAGAAAAAATCCGGACTATCTGCTTGTTCTGTGAGTTCTTTCCATCGTCCTTTGTTTTAACCTTGCTGCGCTACATCTCGACACGTCTTAGCTAGCACCTGTGATTTGTACTTTAGATTCGGATTGAACAATCCCTAATCTGCATTCGTTAATTGCTAATCCTTGCTGTCATATTGTGTGCCTACCCATAGCTCCACATATTCTTCTGTCAGCATAGGTTCATCTTACAACAGTTACCCACGTTCAACAACAGATTGTTTCACCACTTTAGCTTTGCCCTGTTTGGTTTCATCAAAATTGCCAAAAAAATTCAGGAAAATAAAGAAAAAAATTGTCAAAGTTTTTGCACGCTTTCAGAGAACATGCTGTATTTTTGTAGACCACATCCCATCTCAGTTGTAGGTGTCAATTTTTGTGGTTGCGTCTTTTTTGATCCTTGTTCAGAGAAAAATATAAAAAAATAGTGAAAAAATAAAAAAATTTTGATTCCTACTAGTGCCTTTTGGAAAATTCTGGGAAAAATTCAGGAAAAAGAAAAAATCTGGACTATCTGCTTGTTCTGTGAGTTCTTTCCATCGTCCTGTGTTTTAACCTTGCTGCGCTACGTCTCGACACGTCTTAGCTAGCACCTGTGATTTGTACTTTAGATCCGGATTGAACAATCCCTAATCTGCATTCGTTAATTGCTAATCCTTGCTGTCATATTGTGTGCCTACCCATAGCTCCACATATTCTTCTGTCAGCACAGGTTCATCTTACAACTGTTACCCACGCTCAACAACAGATTGTTTCACCACTTTAGCTTTGCCCTGTTTGGTTTCATCAAAATTGCCAAAAAAATTCACGAAAATAAAGAAAAAAATTGTCAAAATTTTTGCACGTTTTTCAGAGAACGTGCTGTATTTCTGTAGACCACATCCCACCTCAGTTGTAGGTGTAATTTTTGTGGTTGCATCTTTTTTAATCCTTGTGCAGAGAAAAATACAAAAAAGTGAAAAAATAAAAAATTTTGATTCCTACTAGTGCCTTTTGGAAAATTTTGGGGAAAATTCAGGAAAAAGAAAAATCCGGACTATCTGCTTGTTCTCTAAGTTCTTTCTATCGTCCTTTGTTTTCACCTTGCTGCGCTACGTCTGGACACGTCTTAGCCAGCACCTGTGATTTGTACTTTGGATCCGGATTGAACAATCGCTAATATGCATTCGTTAATTGCAAATCCTTGCTATCATATTGTGTGCCTACCCATAGCTCCACATATTCTTCTGTCAGCACAGGTTCATCTTACAACTGTTACCCACGCTCAACAACAGATTGTTTCACCACTTTGGCTTTGCCCTGTTTGGTTTCATCAAAATTGCTAAAAAAATTCAGGAAAATAAAGAAAAAAATTGTCATAGTTTTTGCACGCTTTTCAGAGAACGTGCTGTATTTCTGTAGACCACATCCCACCTCAGTTGTAGGTGTCAATTTTTGTGGTTGCGTCTTTTTTGATCCTTGTTCAGAGAAAAATATAAAAAAATAGTGAAAAAATAAAAAAATTTTGATTCCTACTAGTGCCTTTTGGAAAATTTCGGGAAAAATTCAGGAAAAAGAAAAAATCCGGACTATCTGCTTGTTCTGTGAGTTCTTTCCATCTTTCTTTGTTTTCACCTTGTTGTGCTACGTCTCGACACGTCTTAGCCAGCACCCGTGATTTGTACTCTGGATCCGGATTGAACAATCGCAAATCTGTATTCGTTAATTGCTAATCCTTGCTGTCATATTGTGTGCCTACCCATAGCTCCACATATTCTTCTATCAGTACAGGTTCATCTTGCAACTGTTACCCACGCTCAACAACAGATTATTTCACCACTTTGGCTTTGCCCTGTTTGGTTTCATCAAAATTGCCAAAAAAATTCAGAAAAATAAAGAAAAAAATTTTCAAAATTTTTGCACGCTATTCAGAGAACGTGCTGTATTTCTCTAGACCACATCCTACCTCAGTTGTTGGTGCCAATTTTTGTGGTTACATCTTTTTTTATCCTTGTTCAGAGAAAAAAACAAAAAAAGTGAAAAAATAAAAAAAAATTGATTCCTACTAGTGCCTTTTGGAAAATCCAGGGAAAATTCAGGAAAAAGGAAAAATCTGAACTATCTGCTTGTTCTGTGAGTTCTTTCCATCGTCCTTTGTTTTCACCTTGCTGCGCTACGTCTCGACACGTCTTAGCCAGCACCTGTGATTTGTACTTTGGATCCGGATTGAACAATCGCTAATCTGCAGTCTTTAATTGCTAATCCTTGCTATCATATTGTGGGCCTACCCATAGCTCCACATATTCTTCTGTCAGCACAGGTTCATTTTGCAACTGTTACCCACGCTCAACAACAGATTGTTTCACCACTTTGGCTTTGCCCTGTTTGGTTTCATCAAAATTGCCAAAAAATTCAGGAAAATAAAGAAAAAAAATTGTCAAAGTTTTTGCACGCTTTTCAGAGAACGTGCTGTATTTCTGTAGACCACATCCCACCTCAGTTGTAGGTGCCAATTTTTGTGGTTGCATTTTTTTATCCTTGTTCAGATTAAAATACAAAAAAAGTGAAAATATAAAAAAATTTTGATTCCTACTAGTGCCTTTTGGAAAATTCCGGCGAAAATTCAGGAAAAAGGAAAAATCCGGACTATCTGCTTGTTCTGTGAGTTCTTTCCATCATCCTTTGTTTTCGCCATGCTGCGCTATGTCTCGACACGTCTTAGCTAGCACCTGTGATTTATACTTTGGATCCGGATTGAACAACCGCTAATCTGCATTCGTTAATTGCTAATCTTTGCTGTCATATTGTGTGCCTACCCATAGCTCCACATTTTCTTCCGTCAGCACAGGTTCATCTTGCAACTGTTACCCACGCTCAACAACAGATTGTTTCACCACTTTGGCTTTGCCCTGTTTGGTTTCATCAAAATTGCCAAAAAAATTCAGGAAAATAAAGAAAAAAATTGTCAAAGTTTTTGCACGCTTTTCAGAGAACGTGCTGTATTTCTGCAGACCACATCCCACCTCAGTTGTAGGTGCCAATTTTTGTGGTTACATCTTTTTTGATCCTTGTTCAGAGAAAAATACAAAAAAAATAGTGAAAAAATAAAAAAATAGATTCATACTAGTGCCTTTTGGAAAATTCCGGAAAAAATTCAGGAAAAAGGAAAAATCTGGACAATCTGCTTGTTCTGTGAGTTCTTTCCATCGTCCTTTGTTTTCACCTTGTTGCGCTACGTCTCGACACATGTTAGCCAGCACCTGTGATTTGTACTTTGGATCCGGATTGAACAATCGCAAATCTGTATTCGTTAATTGCTAATCCTTGCTCTCATATTGTGTGCCTACCCATAGCTCCACATATTCTTCTATCAGTACAGGTTCATCTTGCAACTGTTACCCACGCTCAACAACAGATTATTTCACCACTTTGGCTTTGCCCTGTTTGATTTCATCAAAATTGCCAAAAAAATTCAGAAAAATAAAGAAAAAATTTTTTAAAGTTTTTGCACGCTTTTCAGAGAACGTGCTGTATTTCTCTAGACCACATCCCACCTCAGTTGTTGGTGCCAATTTTTGTGGTTACATCTTTTTTTATCCTTGTTCAGAGAAAAAAACAAAAAAAGTGAAAAAATAAAAAAAAATTGATTCCTACTAGTGCCTTTTGGAAAATCCGGGGAAAATTCATGAAAAAGGAAAAATCCGGACTATCTGCTTGTTCTGTGAGTTCTTTCCATCGTCCTTTGTTTTCACCTTGCTGCGCTACGTCTCGACACGTCTTAGCCAGCACCTGTGATTTGTACTTTGGATCCGGATTGAACAATCGCTAATCTGCAGTCTTTAATTGCTAATCCTTGCTATCATATTGTGGGCCTACCCATAGCTCCACATATTCTTCTGTCAGCACAGGTTCATTTTGCAACTGTTACCCACGCTCAACAACAGATTGTTTCACCACTTTGGCTTTGCCCTGTTTGGTTTCATCAAAATTGCCAAAAAAATTCAGGAAAATAAAGAAAAAAAATTGTCAAAGTTTTTGCACGCTTTCAGAGAACATGCTGTATTTCTGTAGACCACATCCCATCTTAGTTGTAGGTGTCAATTTTTGTGGTTGCGTCTTTTTTGATCCTTGTTCAGAGAAAAATATAAAAAAATAGTGAAAAAATAAAAAAAATTTGATTCCTACTAGTGACTTTTGGAAAATTCTGGGAAAAATTTAGGAAAAAGAAAAAATCCGGACTATCTGCTTGTTCTGTGAGTTCTTTCCATTGTCCTTTGTTTTAACCTTGCTGCGCTACGTCTCGACACGTCTTAGCTAGCACCTGTGATTTGTACTTTAGATCCGGATTGAACAATCACTAATCTGCATTCGTTAATTGCTAATCCTTGCTGTCATATTGTGTGCCTACCCATAGCTCCACATTTTCTTCCGTCAGCACAGGTTCATCTTTCAACTGTTACCCACGCTCAACAACAGATTGTTTCACCACTTTGGCTTTGCCCTGTTTGGTTTCATCAAAATTGCCAAAAAAATTCAGGAAAATAAAGAAAAAAATTGTCAAAGTTTTTGCACGCTTTTCAGAGAACGTGCTGTATTTCTGCATACCACATCCCACCTCAGTTGTAGGTGCCAATTTTTGTGGTTACATCTTTTTTGATCCTTGTTCAGAGAAAAATACAAAAAAAATAGTGAAAAAATAAAAAAATAGATTCATACTAGTGCCTTTTGGAAAATTCCGGAAAAAATTCAGGAAAAAGGAAAAATCTGGACAATCTGCTTGTTCTGTGAGTTCTTTCCATCGTCCTTTGTTTTCACCTTGTTGCGCTACGTCTCGACACATGTTAGCCAGCACCTGTGATTTGTACTTTGGATCCGGATTGAACAATCGCTAATCTGCATTCATTAATTGCTAATCCTTGCTGTCATATTGTGTGCCTAACCATAGCTCCACATAATCTTCTGTCAGCACAGGTTCATCTTGCAACTGTTACCGACGCTCAACAACAGATTGTTTCACCACTTTGGCTTTGCCCTGATTGGTTTCATCAAAATTGCCAAAAAAATTCAGGAAAATAAAGAAAAAAAATTGTCAAAGTTGTTGCACGCTTTTCAGAGAACGTGCTGTATTTCTGTAGACCACATCCCACCTCAGTTGTAGGTACCAATTTTTGTGGTTGCATCTTTTTTGATCCTTGTTCAGAGAAAAATACAAAAAAGTGAAAAAATAAAAAATTTTGATTCCTACTAGTGCCTTTTGGAAAATTTCGGGGAAAATTCAGGAAAAAGAAAAATCCGGACTATCTGCTTGTTCTCTAAGTTCTTTCTCTCGTCCTTTGTTTTCACCTTGCTGCGCTACGTCTCGACACGTCTTAGCCAGTACCTGTGATTTGTACTTTGGATCCGGATTGAACAATCGCTAATATGCATTCGTTAATTGCAAATCCTTGCTATCATATTGTGTGCCTACCCATAGCTCCACATATTCTTCTGTCAGCACAGGTTCATCTTACAACTGTTACCCACGCTCAACAACAGATTGTTTCACCACTTTGGCTTTGCCCTGTTTGGTTTCATCAAAATTGCCATAAAAATTCAGGAAAATAAAGAAAAAAATTGTCATAGTTTTTGCACGCTTTTCAGAGAACGTGCTGTATTTCTGTAGACCACATCCCACCTCAGTTGTAGGTGTCAATTTTTGTGGTTGCGTCTTTTTTTATCCTTATTCAGAGAAAAATATAAAAAAATAGTCAAAAAATAAAAAAATTTTGATTCCTACTAGTGCCTTTTGGAAAATTCCGGGAAAAATTCAGGAAAAAGAAAAAATCCGGACTATCTGCTTGTTCTGTGAGTTCTTTCCATCGTCCTTTGTTTTAACCTTACTGCGCTACGTCTCGACACGTCTTAGCTAGCACCTGTGATTTGTACTTTAGATCCGGATTGAACAATCCCTAATCTGCATTCGTTAATTGCTAATCCTTGCTGTCATATTGTGTGCCTACCCATAGCTCCACATATTCTTCTGTCAGCACAGGTTCATCTTACAACTGTTACCCACGCTCAACAACAGATTGTTTCACCACTTTAGCTTTGCCCTGTTTGGTTTCATCAAAATTGCCAAAAAAATTCACGAAAATAAAGAAAAAAATTGTCAAAGTTTTTGCACGTTTTTCAGAGAACGTGCTGTATTTCTGTAGACCACATCCCACCTCAGTTGTAGGTGCAATTTTTGTGGTTGCATCTTTTTTGATCCTTGTGCAGAGAAAAATACAAAAAAGCGAAAAAATAAAAAATTTTGATTCCTACTAGTGCCTTTTGGAAAATTTTAGGGAAAATTCAGGAAAAAGAAAAATCCGGACTATCTGCTTGTTCTCTAAGTTCTTTCTATCGTCCTTTGTTTTCACCTTGCTGCGCTACGTCTCGACACGTCTTAGCCAGCACCTGTGATTTGTACTTTAGATTCGGATTGAACAATCGCTAATATGCATTCGTTAATTGCAAATCCTTGCTATCATATTGTGTGCCTACCCATAGCTCCACATATTCTTCTATCAGCACAGGTTGATCTTACAACTGTTACCCACGCTCAACAACAGATTGTTTTACCACTTTGGCTTTGCCCTGTTTGTTTTCATCAAAATTGCCAAAAAAAATCAGGAAAAAAAAGAAAAAAAATTGTCAAAGTTTTTGCACGCTTTTCAGAGAACGTGCTGTATTTCTGTAGACCACATCCCACCTCAGTTGTAGGTGTCAATTTTTGTGGTTGCGTCTTTTTTGATCCTTGTTCAGAGAAAAATATAAAAAAATAGTGAAAAAATAAAAAAATTTTGATTCCTACTAGTGCCTTTTGGAAAATTCCGGGAAAAATTCAGGAAAAAGAAAAAATCCGGACTATCTGCTTGTTCTGTGAGTTCTTTCCATCGTCCTTTGTTTTAACCTTGCTGCGCTACATCTCGACACGTCTTAGCTAGCACCTGTGATTTGTACTTTAGATTCGGATTGAACAAACCCTAATCTGCATTCGTTAATTGCTAATCCTTGCTGTCATATTGTGTGCCTACCCATAGCTCCACATATTCTTCTGTCAGCATAGGTTCATCTTACAACAGTTACCCACGTTCAACAACAGATTGTTTCACCACTTTAGCTTTGCCCTGTTTGGTTTCATCAAAATTGCCAAAAAAATTCAGGAAAATAAAGAAAAAAAATTGTCAAAGTTTTTGCACGCTTTCAGAGAACATGCTGTATTTTTGTAGACCACATCCCATCTCAGTTGTAGGTGTCAATTTTTGTGGTTGCGTCTTTTTTGATCCTTGTTCAGAGAAAAATATAAAAAAATAGTGAAAAAATAAAAAAATTTTGATTCCTACTAGTGCCTTTTGGAAAATTCTGGGAAAAATTCAGGAAAAAGAAAAAATCTGGACTATCTGCTTGTTCTGTGAGTTCTTTCCATCGTCCTTTGTTTTAACCTTGCTGCGCTACGTCTCGACACATCTTAGCTAGCACCTGTGATTTGTACTTTAGATCCGGATTGAACAATCCCTAATCTGCATTCGTTAATTGCTAATCCTTGCTGTCATATTGTGTGCCTACCCATAGCTCCACATATTCTTCTGTCAGCACAGGTTCATCTTACAACTGTTACCCACGCTCAACAACAGATTGTTTCACCACTTTAGCTTTGCCCTGTTTGGTTTCATCAAAATTGCCAAAAAAATTCACGAAAATAAAGAAAAAAATTGTCAAAGTTTTTGCACGTTTTTCAGAGAACGTGCTGTATTTCTGTAGACCACATCCCACCTCAGTTGTAGGTGTAATTTTTGTGGTTGCATCTTTTTTAATCCTTGTGCAGAGAAAAATACAAAAAAGTGAAAAAATAAAAAATTTTGATTCCTACTAGTGCCTTTTGGAAAATTTTGGGGAAAATTCAGGAAAAAGAAAAATCTGGACTATCTGCTTGTTCTCTAAGTTCTTTCTATCGTCCTTTGTTTTCACCTTGCTGCGCTACGTCTCGACACGTCTTAGCCAGCACCTGTGATTTGTACTTTGGATCCGGATTGAACAATCGCTAATATGCATTCGTTAATTGCAAATCCTTGCTATCATATTGTGTGCCTACCCATAGCTCCACATATTCTTCTGTCAGCACAGGTTCATCTTACAACTGTTACTCACGCTCAACAACAGATTGTTTCACCACTTTGGCTTTGCCCTGTTTGGTTTCATCAAAATTGCTAAAAAAATTCAGGAAAATAAAGAAAAAAATTGTCATAGTTTTTGCACGCTTTTCAGAGAACGTGCTGTATTTCTGTAGACCACATCCCACCTCAGTTGTAGGTGTCAATTTTTGTGGTTGCGTCTTTTTTGATCCTTGTTCAGAGAAAAATATAAAAAAATAGTGAAAAAATAAAAAAATTTTGATTCCTACTAGTGCCTTTTGGAAAATTTCGGGAAAAATTCAGGAAAAAGAAAAAATCCGGACTATCTGCTTGTTCTGTGAGTTCTTTCCATCTTTCTTTGTTTTCACCTTGTTGTGCTACGTCTCGACACGTCTTAGCCAGCACCCGTGATTTGTACTCTGGATACGGATTGAACAATCGCAAATCTGTATTCGTTAATTGCTAATCCTTGCTGTCATATTGTGTGCCTACCCATAGCTCCACATATTCTTCTATCAGTACAGGTTCATCTTGCAACTGTTACCCACGCTCAACAACAGATTATTTCACCACTTTGGCTTTGCCCTGTTTGGTTTCATCAAAATTGCCAAAAAAATTCAGAAAAATAAAGAAAAAAATTTTCAAAGTTTTTGCACGCTTTTCAGAGAACGTGCTGTATTTCTCTAGACCACATCCCACCTCAGTTGTTGGTGCCAATTTTTGTGGTTACATCTTTTTTTATCCTTGTTCAGAGAAAAAAACAAAAAAAGTGAAAAAATAAAAAAAATTGATTCCTACTAGTGCCTTTTGGAAAATCCGGGGAAAATTCATGAAAAAGGAAAAATCCGGACTATCTGCTTGTTCTGTGAGTTCTTTCCATCGTCCTTTGTTTTCACCTTGCTGCGCTACGTCTCGACACGTCTTAGCCAGCACCTGTGATTTGTACTTTGGATCCGGATTGAACAATCGCTAATCTGCAGTCTTTAATTGCTAATCCTTGCTATCATATTGTGGGCCTACCCATAGCTCCACATATTCTTCTGTCAGCACAGGTTCATTTTGCAACTGTTACCCACGCTCAACAACAGATTGTTTCACCACTTTGGCTTTGCCCTGTTTGGTTTCATCAAAATTGCCAAAAAATTCAGGAAAATAAAGAAAAAAAATTATCAAAGTTTTTGCACGCTTTTCAGAGAACATGCTGTATTTCTGTAGACCACATCCCACCTCAGTTGTAGGTGCCAATTTTTGTGGTTGCATTTTTTTATCCTTGTTCAGATTAAAATACAAAAAAAGTGAAAATATAAAAAAATTTTGATTCCTACTAGTGCCTTTTGGAAAATTCCGGGGAAAATTCAGGAAAAAGGAAAAATCCGGACTATCTGCTTGTTCTGTGAGTTCTTTCCATCATCCTTTGTTTTCGCCATGCTGCGCTATGTCTCGACACGTCTTAGCTAGCACCTGTGATTTATACTTTGGATCCGGATTGAACAACCGCTAATCTGCATTCGTTAATTGCTAATCTTTGCTGTCATATTGTGTGCCTACCCATAGCTCCACATTTTCTTCCATCAGCACAGGTTCATCTTTCAACTGTTACCCACGCTCAACAACAGATTGTTTCACCACTTTGGCTTTGCCCTGTTTGGTTTCATCAAAATTGCCAAAAAAATTCAGGAAAATAAAGAAAAAAATTGTCAAAGTTTTTGCACGCTTTTCAGAGAACGTGCTGTATTTCTGCAGACCACATCCCACCTCAGTTGTAGGTGCCAATTTTTGTGGTTACATCTTTTTTGATCCTTGTTCAGAGAAAAATACAAAAAAATAGTGAAAAAATAAAAAAATAGATTCATACTAGTGCCTTTTGGAAAATTCCGGAAAAAATTCAGGAAAAAGGAAAAATCTGGACAATCTGCTTGTTCTGTGAGTTCTTTCCATCGTCCTTTGTTTTCACCTTGTTGCGCTACGTCTCGACACATGTTAGCCAGCACCTGTGATTTGTACTTTGGATCCGGATTGAACAATCGCAAATCTATATTCGTTAATTGCTAATCCTTGCTGTCATATTGTATGCCTACCCATAGCTCCACATATTCTTCTATCAGTACAGGTTCATCTTGCAACTGTTACCCACGCTCAACAACAGATTATTTCACCACTTTGGCTTTGCCCTGTTTGGTTTCATCAAAATTGCCAAAAAAATTCAGAAAAATAAAGAAAAAAATTTTCAAAGTTTTTACACGCTTTTCAGAGAACGTGCTGTATTTCTCTAGACCACATCCCACCTCAGTTGTTGGTGCCAATTTTTGTGGTTACATCTTTTTTTATCCTTGTTCAGAGAAAAAAACAAAAAAAGTGAAAAAATAAAAAAAATTGATTCCTACTAGTGCCTTTTGGAAAATCCGGGGAAAATTCAGGAAAAAGGAAAAATCCGGACTATCTGCTTGTTCTGTGAGTTCTTTCCATCGTCCTTTGTTTTCACCTTGCTGCGCTACGTCTCGACACGTCTTAGCCAGCACCTGTGATTTGTACTTTGGATCCGGATTGAACAATCGCTAATCTGCAGTCTTTAATTGCTAATCCTTGCTATCATATTGTGGGCCTACCCATAGCTCCACATATTCTTCTGTCAGCACAGGTTCATTTTGCAACTGTTACCCACGCTCAACAACAGATTGTTTCACCACTTTGGCTTTGCCCTGTTTGGTTTCATCAAAATTGCCAAAAAAATTCAGGAAAATAAAGAAAAAAAATTGTCAAAGTTTTTGCACGCTTTCAGAGAACATGCTGTATTTCTGTAGACCACATCCCATCTTAGTTGTAGGTGTCAATTTTTGTGGTTGCGTCTTTTTTGATCCTTGTTCAGAGAAAAATATAAAAAAATAGTGAAAAAATAAAAAAAATTTGATTCCTACTAGTGACTTTTGGAAAATTCTGGGAAAAATTTAGGAAAAAGAAAAAATCCGGACTATCTGCTTGTTCTGTGAGTTCTTTCCATTGTCCTTTGTTTTAACCTTGCTGCGCTACGTCTCGACACGTCTTAGCTAGCACCTGTGATTTGTACTTTAGATCCGGATTGAACAATCACTAATCTGCATTCGTTAATTGCTAATCCTTGCTGTCATATTGTGTGCCTACCCATAGCTCCACATTTTCTTCCGTCAGCACAGGTTCATCTTTCAACTGTTACCCACGCTCAACAACAGATTGTTTCACCACTTTGGCTTTGCCCTGTTTGGTTTCATCAAAATTGCCAAAAAAATTCAGGAAAATAAAGAAAAAAATTGTCAAAGTTTTTGCACGCTTTTCAGAGAACGTGCTGTATTTCTGCATACCACATCCCACCTCAGTTGTAGGTGCCAATTTTTGTGGTTACATCTTTTTTGATCCTTGTTCAGAGAAAAATACAAAAAAAATAGTGAAAAAATAAAAAAAATAGATTCATACTAGTGCCTTTTGGAAAATTCCGGAAAAAATTCAGGAAAAAGGAAAAATCTGGACAATCCGCTTGTTCTGTGAGTTCTTTCCATCGTCCTTTGTTTTCACCTTGTTGCGCTACGTCTCGACACATGTTAGCCAGCACCTGTGATTTGTACTTTGGATCCGGATTGAACAATCGCTAATCTGCATTCATTAATTGCTAATCCTTGCTGTCATATTGTGTGCCTAACCATAGCTCCACATAATCTTCTGTCAGCACAGGTTCATCTTGCAACTGTTACCGACGCTCAACAACAGATTGTTTCACCACTTTGGCTTTGCCCTGATTGGTTTCATCAAAATTGCCAAAAAAATTCAGGAAAATAAAGAAAAAAAATTGTCAAAGTTGTTGCACGCTTTTCAGAGAACGTGCTGTATTTCTGTAGACCACATCCCACCTCAGTTGTAGGTACCAATTTTTGTGGTTGCATCTTTTTTGATCCTTGTTCAGAGAAAAATACAAAAAAGTGAAAAAATAAAAAATTTTGATTCCTACTAGTGCCTTTTGGAAAATTTTGGGGAAAATTCAGGAAAAAGAAAAATCCGGACTATCTGCTTGTTCTCTAAGTTCTTTCTCTCGTCCTTTGTTTTCACCTTGCTGCGCTACGTCTCGACACGTCTTAGCCAGTACCTGTGATTTGTACTTTGGATCCGGATTGAACAATCGCTAATATGCATTCGTTAATTGCAAATCCTTGCTATCATATTGTGTGCCTACCCATAGCTCCACATATTCTTCTGTCAGCACAGGTTCATCTTACAACTGTTACCCACGCTCAACAACAGATTGTTTCACCACTTTGGCTTTGCCCTGTTTGGTTTCATCAAAATTGCCATAAAAATTCAGGAAAATAAAGAAAAAAATTGTCATAGTTTTTGCACGCTTTTCAGAGAACGTGCTGTATTTCTGTAGACCACATCCCACCTCAGTTGTAGGTGTCAATTTTTGTGGTTGCGTCTTTTTTGATCCTTATTCAGAGAAAAATATAAAAAAATAGTCAAAAAATAAAAAAATTTTGATTCCTACTAGTGCCTTTTGGAAAATTCCGGGAAAAATTCAGGAAAAAGAAAAAATCCGGACTATCTGCTTGTTCTGTGAGTTCTTTCCATCGTCCTTTGTTTTAACCTTACTGCGCTACGTCTCGACACGTCTTAGCTAGCACCTGTGATTTGTACTTTAGATCCGGATTGAACAATCCCTAATCTGCATTCGTTAATTGCTAATCCTTGCTGTCATATTGTGTGCCTACCCATAGCTCCACATATTCTTCTGTCAGCACAGGTTCATCTTACAACTGTTACCCACGCTCAACAACAGATTGTTTCACCACTTTAGCTTTGCCCTGTTTGGTTTCATCAAAATTGCCAAAAAAATTCACGAAAATAAAGAAAAAAATTGTCAAAGTTTTTGCACGTTTTTCAGAGAACGTGCTGTATTTCTGTAGACCACATCCCACCTCAGTTGTAGGTGCAATTTTTGTGGTTGCATCTTTTTTGATCCTTGTGCAGAGAAAAATACAAAAAAGCGAAAAAATAAAAAATTTTGATTCCTACTAGTGCCTTTTGGAAAATTTTAGGGAAAATTCAGGAAAAAGAAAAATCCGGACTATCTGCTTGTTCTCTAAGTTCTTTCTATCGTCCTTTGTTTTCACCTTGCTGCGCTACGTCTCGACACGTCTTAGCCAGCACCTGTGATTTGTACTTTAGATTCGGATTGAACAATCGCTAATATGCATTCGTTAATTGCAAATCCTTGCTATCATATTGTGTGCCTACCCATAGCTCCACATATTCTTCTATCAGCACAGGTTGATCTTACAACTGTTACCCACGCTCAACAACAGATTGTTTTACCACTTTGGCTTTGCCCTGTTTGTTTTCATCAAAATTGCCAAAAAAAATCAGGAAAAAAAAGAAAAAAAATTGTCAAAGTTTTTGCACGCTTTTCAGAGAACGTGCTGTATTTCTGTAGACCACATCCCACCTCAGTTGTAGGTGTCAATTTTTGTGGTTGCGTCTTTTTTGATCCTTGTTCAGAGAAAAATATAAAAAAATAGTGAAAAAATAAAAAAATTTTGATTCCTACTAGTGCCTTTTGGAAAATTCCGGGAAAAATTCAGGAAAAAGAAAAAATCCGGACTATCTGCTTGTTCTGTGAGTTCTTTCCATCGTCCTTTGTTTTAACCTTGCTGCGCTACATCTCGACACGTCTTAGCTAGCACCTGTGATTTGTACTTTAGATTCGGATCGAACAAACCCTAATCTGCATTCGTTAATTGCTAATCCTTGCTGTCATATTGTGTGCCTACCCATAGCTCCACATATTCTTCTGTCAGCATAGGTTCATCTTACAACAGTTACCCACGTTCAACAACAGATTGTTTCACCACTTTAGCTTTGCCCTGTTTGGTTTCATCAAAATTGCCAAAAAAATTCAGGAAAATAAAGAAAAAAAATTGTCAAAGTTTTTGCACGCTTTCAGAGAACATGCTGTATTTTTGTAGACCACATCCCATCTCAGTTGTAGGTGTCAATTTTTGTGGTTGCGTCTTTTTTGATCCTTGTTCAGAGAAAAATATAAAAAAATAGTGAAAAAATAAAAAAATTTTGATTCCTACTAGTGCCTTTTGGAAAATTCTGGGAAAAATTCAGGAAAAAGAAAAAATCTGGACTATCTGCTTGTTCTGTGAGTTCTTTCCATCGTCCTTTGTTTTAACCTTGCTGCGCTACGTCTCGACACATCTTAGCTAGCACCTGTGATTTGTACTTTAGATCCGGATTGAACAATCCCTAATCTGCATTCGTTAATTGCTAATCCTTGCTGTCATATTGTGTGCCTACCCATAGCTCCACATATTCTTCTGTCAGCACAGGTTCATCTTACAACTGTTACCCACGCTCAACAACAGATTGTTTCACCACTTTAGCTTTGCCCTGTTTGGTTTCATCAAAATTGCCAAAAAAATTCACGAAAATAAAGAAAAAAATTGTCAAAGTTTTTGCACGTTTTTCAGAGAACGTGCTGTATTTCTGTAGACCACATCCCACCTCAGTTGTAGGTGTAATTTTTGTGGTTGCATCTTTTTTAATCCTTGTGCAGAGAAAAATACAAAAAAGTGAAAAAATAAAAAATTTTGATTCCTACTAGTGCCTTTTGGAAAATTTTGGGGAAAATTCAGGAAAAAGAAAAATCTGGACTATCTGCTTGTTCTCTAAGTTCTTTCTATCGTCCTTTGTTTTCACCTTGCTGCGCTACGTCTCGACACGTCTTAGCCAGCACCTGTGATTTGTACTTTGGATCCGGATTGAACAATCGCTAATATGCATTCGTTAATTGCAAATCCTTGCTATCATATTGTGTGCCTACCCATAGCTCCACATATTCTTCTGTCAGCACAGGTTCATCTTACAACTGTTACCCACGCTCAACAATAGATTGTTTCACCACTTTGGCTTTGCCCTGTTTGGTTTCATCAAAATTGCTAAAAAAATTCAGGAAAATAAAGAAAAAAATTGTCATAGTTTTTGCACGCTTTTCAGAGAACGTGCTGTATTTCTGTAGACCACATCCCACCTCAGTTGTAGGTGTCAATTTTTGTGGTTGCGTCTTTTTTGATCCTTGTTCAGAGAAAAATATAAAAAAATAGTGAAAAAATAAAAAAATTTTGATTCCTACTAGTGCCTTTTGGAAAATTTCGGGAAAAATTCAGGAAAAAGAAAAAATTCGGACTATCTGCTTGTTCTGTGAGTTCTTTCCATCTTTCTTTGTTTTCACCTTGTTGTGCTACGTCTCGACACGTCTTAGCCAGCACCCGTGATTTGTACTCTGGATCCGGATTGAACAATCGCAAATCTGTATTCGTTAATTGCTAATCCTTGCTGTCATATTGTGTGCCTACCCATAGCTCCACATATTCTTCTATCAGTACAGGTTCATCTTGCAACTGTTACCCACGCTCAACAACAGATTATTTCACCACTTTGGCTTTGCCCTGTTTGGTTTCATCAAAATTGCCAAAAAAATTCAGAAAAATAAAGAAAAAAATTTTCAAAATTTTTGCACGCTTTTCAGAGAACGTGCTGTATTTCTCTAGACCACATCCCACCTCAGTTGTTGGTGCCAATTTTTGTGGTTACATCTTTTTTTATCCTTGTTCAGAGAAAAAAACAAAAAAAGTGAAAAAATAAAAAAAAAATTGATTCCTACTAGTGCCTTTTGGAAAATCCGGGGAAAATTCAGGAAAAAGGAAAAATCTAAACTATCTGCTTGTTCTGTGAGTTCTTTCCATCGTCCTTTGTTTTCACCTTGCTGCGCTACGTCTCGACACGTCTTAGCCAGCACCTGTGATTTGTACTTTGGATCCGGATTGAACAATCGCTAATCTACAGTCTTTAATTGCTAATCCTTGCTATCATATTGTGGGCCTACCCATAGCTCCACATATTCTTCTGTCAGCACAGGTTCATTTTGCAACTGTTACCCACGCTCAACAACAGATTGTTTCACCACTTTGGCTTTGCCCCGTTTGGTTTCATCAAAATTGCCAAAAAATTCAGGAAAATAAAGAAAAAAAATTGTCAAAGTTTTTGCACGCTTTTCAGAGAACGTGCTGTATTTCTGTAGACCACATCCCACCTCAGTTGTAGGTGCCAATTTTTGTGGTTGCATTTTTTTATCCTTGTTCAGATTAAAATACAAAAAAAGTGAAAATATAAAAAAATTTTGATTCCTACTAGTGCCTTTTGGAAAATTCCGGCGAAAATTCAGGAAAAAGGAAAAATCCGGACTATCTGCTTGTTCTGTGAGTTCTTTCCATCATCCTTTGTTTTCGCCATGCTGCGCTATGTCTCGACACGTCTTAGCTAGCACCTGTGATTTATACTTTGGATCCGGATTGAACAACCGCTAATCTGCATTCGTTAATTGCTAATCTTTGCTGTCATATTGTGTGCCTACCCATAGCTCCACATTTTCTTCCGTCAGCACAGGTTCATCTTGCAACTGTTACCCACGCTCAACAACAGATTGTTTCACCACTTTGGCTTTGCCCTGTTTGGTTTCATCAAAATTGCCAAAAAAATTCAGGAAAATAAAGAAAAAAATTGTCAAAGTTTTTGCACGCTTTTCAGAGAACGTGCTGTATTTCTGCAGACCACATCCCACCTCAGTTGTAGGTGCCAATTTTTGTGGTTACATCTTTTTTGATCCTTGTTCAGAGAAAAATACAAAAAAAATAGTGAAAAAATAAAAAAATAGATTCATACTAGTGCCTTTTGGAAAATTCCGGAAAAAATTCAGGAAAAAGGAAAAATCTGGACAATCTGCTTGTTCTGTGAGTTCTTTCCATCGTCCTTTGTTTTCACCTTGTTGCGCTACGTCTCGACACATGTTAGCCAGCACCTGTGATTTGTACTTTGGATCCGGATTGAACAATCGCAAATCTGTATTCGTTAATTGCTAATCCTTGCTGTCATATTGTGTGCCTACCCATAGCTCCACATATTCTTCTATCAGTACAGGTTCATCTTGCAACTGTTACCCACGCTCAACAACAGATTATTTCACCACTTTGGCTTTGCCCTGTTTGGTTTCATCAAAATTGCCAAAAAAATTCAGAAAAATAAAGAAAAAAAATTTCAAAGTTTTTGCACGCTTTTCAGAGAACGTGCTGTATTTCTCTAGACCACATCCCACCTCAGTTGTTGGTGCCAATTTTTGTGGTTACATCTTTTTTTATCCTTGTTCAGAGAAAAAAACAAAAAAAGTGAAAAAATAAAAAAAATTGATTCCTACTAGTGCCTTTTGGAAAATCCGGGGAAAATTCAGGAAAAAGGAAAAATCCGGACTATCTGCTTGTTCTGTGAGTTCTTTCCATCGTCCTTTGTTTTCACCTTGCTGCGCTACGTCTCGACACGTCTTAGCCAGCACCTGTGATTTGTACTTTGGATCCGGATTGAACAATCGCTAATCTGCAGTCTTTAATTGCTAATCCTTGCTATCATATTGTGGGCCTACCCATAGCTCCACATATTCTTCTGTCAGCACAGGTTCATTTTGCAACTGTTACCCACGCTCAACAAAAGATTGTTTCACCACTTTGGCTTTGCCCTGTTTGGTTTCATCAAAATTGCCAAAAAAATTCAGGAAAATAAAGAAAAAAAATTGTCAAAGTTTTTGCACGCTTTCAGAGAACATGCTGTATTTCTGTAGACCACATCCCATCTCAGTTGTAGGTGTCAATTTTTGTGGTTGCGTCTTTTTTGATCCTTGTTCAGAGAAAAATATAAAAAAATAGTGAAAAAATAAAAAAAATTTGATTCCTACTAGTGACTTTTGGAAAATTCTGGGAAAAATTTAGGAAAAAGAAAAAATCCGGACTATCTGCTTGTTCTGTGAGTTCTTTCCATTGTCCTTTGTTTTAACCTTGCTGCGCTACGTCTCGACACGTCTTAGCTAGCACCTGTGATTTGTACTTTAGATCCGGATTGAACAATCGCTAATCTGCATTCGTTAATTGCTAATCCTTGCTGTCATATTGTGTGCCTACCCATAGCTCCACATTTTCTTCCGTCAGCACAGGTTCATCTTTCAACTGTTACCCACGCTCAACAACAGATTGTTTCACCACTTTGGCTTTGCCCTGTTTGGTTTCATCAAAATTGCCAAAAAAATTCAGGAAAATAAAGAAAAAAATTGTCAAAGTTTTTGCACGCTTTTCAGAGAACGTGCTGTATTTCTGCATACCACATCCCACCTCAGTTGTAGGTGCCAATTTTTGTGGTTACATCTTTTTTGATCCTTGTTCAGAGAAAAATACAAAAAAAATAGTGAAAAAATAAAAAAATAGATTCATACTAGTGCCTTTTGGAAAATTCCGGAAAAAATTCAGGAAAAAGGAAAAATCTGGACAATCTGCTTGTTCTGTGAGTTCTTTCCATCGTCCTTTGTTTTCACCTTGTTGCGCTACGTCTCGACACATGTTAGCCAGCACCTGTGATTTGTACTTTGGATCCGGATTGAACAATCGCTAATCTGCATTCATTAATTGCTAATCCTTGCTGTCATATTGTGTGCCTAACCATAGCTCCACATAATCTTCTGTCAGCGCAGGTTCATCTTGCAACTGTTACCGACGCTCAACAACAGATTGTTTCACCACTTTGGCTTTGCCCTGTTTGGTTTCATCAAAATTGCCAAAAAAATTCAGGAAAATAAAGAAAAAAAATTGTCAAAGTTGTTGCACGCTTTTCAGAGAACGTGCTGTATTTCTGTAGACCACATCCCACCTCAGTTGTAGGTACCAATTTTTGTGGTTGCATCTTTTTTGATCCTTGTTCAGAGAAAAATACAAAAAAGTGAAAAAATAAAAAATTTTGATTCCTACTAGTGCCTTTTGGAAAATTTTGGGGAAAATTCAGGAAAAAGAAAAATCCGGACTATCTGCTTGTTCTCTAAGTTCTTTCTCTCGTCCTTTGTTTTCACCTTGCTGCGCTACGTCTCGACACGTCTTAGCCAGTACCTGTGATTTGTACTTTGGATCCGGATTGAACAATCGCTAATATGCATTCGTTAATTGCAAATCCTTGCTATCATATTGTGTGCCTACCCATAGCTCCACATATTCTTCTGTCAGCACAGGTTCATCTTACAACTGTTACCCACGCTCAACAACAGATTGTTTCACCACTTTGGCTTTGCCCTGTTTGGTTTCATCAAAATTGCCATAAAAATTCAGGAAAATAAAGAAAAAAATTGTCATAGTTTTTGCACGCTTTTCAGAGAACGTGCTGTATTTCTGTAGACCACATCCCACCTCAGTTGTAGGTGTCAATTTTTGTGGTTGCGTCTTTTTTGATCCTTATTCAGAGAAAAATATAAAAAAATAGTCAAAAAATAAAAAATTTTTGATTCCTACTAGTGCCTTTTGGAAAATTCCGGGAAAAATTCAGGAAAAAGAAAAAATCCGGACTATCTGCTTGTTCTGTGAGTTCTTTCCATCGTCCTTTGTTTTAACCTTACTGCGCTACGTCTCGACACGTCTTAGCTAGCGCCTGTGATTTGTACTTTAGATCCGGATTGAACAATCCCTAATCTGCATTCGTTAATTGCTAATCCTTGCTGTCATATTGTGTGCCTACCCATAGCTCCACATATTCTTTTGTCAGCACAGGTTCATCTTACAACTGTTACCCACACTCAACAACAGATTGTTTCACCACTTTAGCTTTGCCCTGTTTGGTTTCATCAAAATTGCCAAAATAATTCACGAAAATAAAGAAAAAAATTGTCAAAGTTTTTGCACGTTTTTCAGAGAACGTGCTGTATTTCTGTAGACCACATCCCACCTCAGTTGTAGGTGCAATTTTTGTGGTTGCATCTTTTTTGATCCTTGTGCAGAGTAAAATACAAAAAAGTGAAAAAATAAAAAATTTTGATTCCTACTAGTGCCTTTTGGAAAATTTTGGGGAAAATTCAGGAAAAAGAAAAATCCAGACTATCTGCTTGTTCTCTAAGTTCTTTCTATCGTCCTTTGTTTTCACCTTGCTGCGCTACGTCTCGACACGTCTTAGCCAGCACCTGTGATTTGTACTTTAGATCCGGATTGAACAATCGCTAATATGCATTCGTTAATTGCAAATCCTTGCTATCATATTGTGTGCCTACCCATAGCTCCACATATTCTTCTATCAGCACAGGTTGATCTTACAACTGTTACCCACGCTCAACAACAGATTGTTTTACCACTTTGGCTTTGCCCTGTTTGTTTTCATCAAAATTGCCAAAAAAAAATCAGGAAAATAAAGAAAAAAAATTGTCAAAGTTTTTGCACGCTTTTCAGAGAACGTGCTGTATTTCTGTAGACCACATCCCACCTCAGTTGTAGGTGTCAATTTTTGTGGTTGCGTCTTTTTTGATCGTTGTTCAGAGAAAAATATAAAAAAATAGTGAAAAAATAAAAAAAATTTGATTCCTACTAGTGCCTTTTGGAAAATTTCGGAAAAAATTCAGGAAAAAGAAAAAATCCAGACTATTTGCTTGTTCTGTGAGTTCTTTCCATCGTCCTTTGTTTTAATCTTGCTGCGCTACATCTCGACACGTCTTAGCTAGCACCTGTGATTTGTACTTTAGATTCGGATTGAACAATCCCTAATCTGCATTCGTTAATTGCTAATCCTTGCTGTCATATTGTGTGCCTACCCATAGCTCCACATATTCTTCTGTCAGCACAGGTTCATCTTACAACAGTTACCCACGTTTAACAACAGATTGTTTCACCACTTTAGCTTTGCCCTGTTTGGTTTCATCAAAATTGCCAAAAAAATTCAGGAAAATAAAGAAAAAAAATTGTCAAAGTTTTTGCACGCTTTCAGAGAACATGCTGTATTTCTGTAGACCACATCCCATCTCAGTTGTAGGTGTCAATTTTTGTGGTTGCGTCTTTTTTGATCCTTGTTCAGAGAAAAATATAAAAAAATAGTGAAAAAATAAAAAAAATTTGATTCCTACTAGTGACTTTTGGAAAATTCTGGGAAAAATTTAGGAAAAAGAAAAAATCCGGACTATCTGCTTGTTCTGTGAGTTCTTTCCATTGTCCTTTGTTTTAACCTTGCTGCGCTACGTCTCGACACGTCTTAGCTAGCACCTGTGATTTGTACTTTAGATCCGGATTGAACAATCCCTAATCTGCATTCGTTAATTGCTAATCCTTGCTGTCATATTGTGTGCCTACCCATAGCTCCACATATTCTTCTGTCAGCATAGGTTCATCTTACAACTGTTACCCACGCTCAACAACAGATTGTTTCACCACTTTAGCTTTGCCCTGTTTGGTTTCATCAAAATTGCCAAAAAAATTCACGAAAATAAAGAAAAAAATTGTCAAAGTTTTTGCACGTTTTTCAGAGAACGTGCTGTATTTCTGTAGACCAAATCCCATCTCAGTTGTAGGTGCAATTTTTGTGGTTGCATCTTTTTTGATCCTTGTGCAGAGAAAAATACAAAAAAGTGAAAAAATAAAAAATTTTGATTCCTACTAGTGCCTTTTGGAAAATTTTGGGGAAAATTCAGGAAAAAGAAAAATCCGGACTATCTGCTTGTTCTCTAAGTTCTTTCTATCGTCCTTTGTTTTCACCTTGCTGCGCTACGTCTCGACACGTCTTAGCCAGCACCTGTGATTTGTACTTTAGATCCGGATTGAACAATCGCTAATATGCATTCGTTAATTGCAAATCCTTGCTATCATATTGTGTGCCTACCCATAGCTCCACATATTCTTCTATCAGCACAGGTTGATCTTACAACTGTTACTCACGCTCAACAACAGATTGTTTCACCACTTTGGCTTTGCCCTGTTTGTTTTCATCAAAATTGCCAAAAAAAATCAGGAAAATAAAGAAAAAAAATTGTCAAAGTTTTTGCACGCTTTTCAGAGAACGTGCTGTATTTCTGTAGACCACATCCCACCTCAGTTGTAGGTGTCAATTTTTGTGGTTGCGTCTTTTTTGATCCTTGTTCAGAGAAAAATATAAAAAAATAGTGAAAAAATAAAAAAATTTTGATTCCTACTAGTGCCTTTTGGAAAATTCCGGGAAAAATTCAGGAAAAAGAAAAAATCCGAACTATCTGCTTGTTCTGTGAGTTCTTTCCATCGTCCTTTGTTTTAACCTTGCTGCGCTACGTCTCGACACGTCTTAGCTAGCACCTGTGATTTGTACTTTAGATCCGGATTGAACAATCCCTAATCTGCATTCGTTAATTGCTAATCCTTGCTGTCATATTGTGTGCCTACCCATAGCTCCACATATTCTTCTATCAGCACAGGTTCATCTTACAACTGTTACCCACGCTCAACAACAGATTATTTCACCACTTTAGCTTTGCCCAGTTTGGTTTCATCAAAATTACCAAAAAAATTCACGAAAATAAAAAAAAATTGTCAAAGTTTTTGCACGTTTTTCAGAGAACGTGCTGTATTTCTGTAGACCACATCCCACCTCAGTTGTAGGTGCAATTTTTGTGGTTGCATCTTTTATGATCCTTGTGCAAAGAAAAATACAAAAAAGTGAAAAAATAAAAAATTTTGATTCCTACTAGTGCCTTTTGGAAAATTTTGGGGAAAATTCAGGAAAAAGAAAAATCCGGACTATCTGCTTGTTCTCTAAGTTCTTTCTATCGTCCTTTGTTTTCACCTTGCTGCGCTACGTCTCGACACGTCTTAGCCAGCACCTGTGATTTGTACTTTAGATCCGGATTGAACAATCGCTAATATGCATTCGTTAATTGCAAATCCTTGCTATCATATTGTGTGCCTACCCATAGCTCCACATATTCTTCTATCAGCACAGGTTGATCTTACAACTGTTACCCACGCTCAACAACAGATTGTTTCACCACTTTGGCTTTGCCCTGTTTGTTTTCATCAAAATTGCCAAAAAAATTCAGGAAAAAGGAAAAATCCGGACTATCTGCTTGTTTTGTGAGTTCTTTCCATCGTCCTTTGTTTTTACCTTGTTGCGCTACGTCTCGACACGTCTTAGCCAGCACCCGTGATTTGTACTTTGGATCCGGATTGAACAATCGCTAATCTGCATTCATTAATTGCTAATCCATGCTATCATATTGTGTGCCTATCCATAGCTCCACATATTCTTCTGTCAGCATAGGTTCATCTTGCAACTGTTACCGTCACTCAACAACAGATTGTTTCACCACTTTGGCTTTGCCCTGTTTGATTTCATCAAAATTGCCAAAAAAATTCAGGAAAATAAAGAGAAAAAATTATCAAAGTTTTTGCACGCTTTTCAGAGAACGTGCTGTATTTCTGTAGACCACATCCCACCTCAGTTGTAGGTGCCAATTTTTGTGGTTGCACCTTTTTTATCCTTGTTCAGAGAAAAATACAAAAAAAAGTGAAAAAATAAAAAAAATTGATTCCTACTAGTGCCTATTGGAAAATTCCGAGGAAAATTCAGGAAAAAGGAAAAATCTGGACTATCTGGTTGTTCTGTGAGTTCTTTCCATCGTCCTTTGTTTTCATGTTGCTGCGCTACGTCTCGACACGTCTTAGCCAGCACCTGTGATTTGTACTTTAGATCCGGATTGAACAATCCCTAATCTGCATTCGTTAATTGCTAATCCTTGCTGTCATATTGTGTGCCTACCCATAGCTCCACATATTCTTCTGTCAGCACAGGTTCATCTTGCAATTGTTACCCATGCTCAACAACAGATTGTTTCACCACTTTAGCTTTGCCCTGTTTGGTTTCATCAAAATTGCCAAAAAAATTCAGGAAAATAAAGAAAAAAATTGTCAAAGCTTTTGCACGCTTTTCAGAGAACGTGCTGTATTTCTGTAGACCACATCCCATCTTAGTTGTAGGTGTCAATTTTTGTGGTTGCGTCTTTTTTTATCCATGTTCAGAGAAAAATATAAAAAAATAGTGAAAAAATATAAAAATTTTGATTCCTACTAGTGCCTTTTGGAAAATTCCAGGAAAAATTTAGGAAAAAGGAAAAATCCGGACTATCTGCTTGTTCTGTGAGTTCTTTCCATCGTCCTTTGTTTTCACCTTGTTGCGCTACGTCTTGACACATCTTAGCCAGCACGCGTGATTTGTACTTTGGATCCGGATTGAACAATCGCTAATCTGCATTCGTTAATTGCTAATCCTTGTTGTCATATTGTGTGCCTACCCATAGCTCCACATATTCTTCTGTCAGCACAGGTTCATCTTGCAACTGTTACCCACGCTCAACAACAGATTGTTTCACCACTTTGGCTTTGCCCTGTTTGGTTTCATCAAAATTGCCAAAAAATTCAGGAAAATAAAGAAAAAAAATTGTCAAAGTTTTTGCACGCTTTTCAGAGAACGTGCTGTATTTCTTTTGACCACATCCCACCTCAACTGTAGGTGCCAATTTTTGTGGTTGCACCTTTTTTATCCTTGTTCAGAGAAAAATACAAAAAAAAGTGAAAAAATAAAAAAATTGATTCCTACTAGTGCCTTTTGGAAAATTCCGAGGAAAATTCAGGAAAAAGGAAAAATCCGGACTATCTGGTTGTTCTGTGAGTTCTTTCCATCGTCCTTTGTTTTCATGTTGCTGCGCTACGTCTCGACACGTCTTAGCCAGCACCTGTGATTTGTACTTTCGATTCTGATTGAACAATCGCTAATCTGCATTCGTTAATTGCTAATCATTGTTGTCATATTGTGTGCCTACCCATAGCTCCACATATTCTTCTGTCAGCACAGGTTCATCTTGCAACTGTTACCCACGCTCTACAATAGATTGTTTCACCTCTTTGGCTTTGCCCCGTATGGTTTCATCAAAATTGCCAAAAAATTCAGAAAAATAAAGAAAAAAAATTGTCAAAGTTTTTGCACGCTTTTCAGAGAACGTGCTGTATTTCTGTAGACCACATCCCACCTCAGTTGTAGGTGCCAATTTTTGTGGTTGCACCTTTTTTTATCCTTGTTCAGAGAAAAATACAAAAAAAAAGTGAAAAAATAAAAAAAATGATTCCTACTAGGGCCTTTGGGAAAATTCCGAGGAAAATTCAGGAAAAAGGAAAAATCCGGACTATCTGGTTGTTCTGTGAGTTCTTTCCATCGTCCTTTGTTTTTATGTTGCTGCGCTACGTCTCGACACGTCTTAGCCAGCACCTGTGATTTGTACTTTGGATCCGGATTGAACAATCGCTAATCTGCATTCGTTAATTGCTAATCCTTGATGTCATATTGTGTGCCTACCCATAGCTCCACATATTCTTCTGTCAGCACAGGTTCATCTTGCAACTATTACCCACGCTCAACAACAGATTGTTTCACCACTTAGCTTTGCCTTGTTTGGTTTCATCAAAATTGCCAAAAAATTAGGAAAATAAAGAAAAAAAATTGTCAAAGTTTTTGCACCCTTTTTAGGGAACGTGCTGTATTTCTGTAGACCACATCCCACCTCAGTTGTAGGTGTCAATTTTTGTGGTTGCGTCTTTTTTTATCCTTGTTCAGAGAAAAATATAAAAAAAATAGTGAAAAAATAAAAAAATTTTGATTCCTACTAGTACCTTTTGGAAAATTCCGGGAAAAATTCAGGAAAAAGGAAAAATCCGGACTATCTGCTTGTTCTGTGAGTTTTTTCCATCGTCCTTTGTTTTCACCTTGTTGCGCTACGTCTTGACACATCTTAGCCAGCACCCTTGATTTGTACTTTGGATCCGGATTGAACAATCGCTAATCTGCATTCATTAATTGCTAATCCTTGCTGTCATATTGTGTGCCTATCCATAGCTCCACATATTCTTCTGTCAGCACAGGTCCATCTTGCAACTGTTACCGACGCTCAACAACAGATTGTTTCACCACTTTGGCTTTGCCCTGTTTGGTTTCATCAAAATTGCCAAAAAAAATCAGGAAAATAAAGAAAAAAAATTGTCAAAGTTTTTGCACGCTTTTCAGAGAACGTGCTGTATTTCTCTAGACCACATCCCACCTCAGTTGTAGGTGCCAATTTTTGTGGTTGCTGTTGATATTTGGTAACGCAATTAGGAAATGATCCGCAAGCGCACGGATATCGGTGAGCACTTCACCCGGGATGTTATCCAGAGTATCGTATTTATTTTTTTACCACTAGGAGAAAGCGTGCATCTGACTAACCAAATCTATTACTACTAACCTTTAGGCTACAACCACTGTGATTTGATGTGAGCGATGTATAGAGAAGACTGCAACTGCACTCTTGTTCTAACCTTGGTAAGGATGATCTACTGCTCTATTGGGGAGGCTCACGGAATCTAGACACCTCAAAGGATGTTCGACCCGCACCTATAAACCCTATCGATCCTACTAACGGGATATGGAATACAAAGGTAGCTACGGAAATGTCACGTTCCTCGCTACTACCACGGTCCGGCTAGACAGGGGATATCTATGAGTATCCTAGCCCAAACACCACGTTTACGCTAGAGATGATTACTTTAAACTCTACGCGAAGAGATTAAAGTAAACTCATAAACCAAAGAACAATAAAACAAAGAACTTACTAGAATTTAGAAGTCGAAATACTGAAGAATCCTAGGAGCAAGCCTCGGGTTAGGAGAACTTGATCCCGTAGGTACAACCTCGAAGTAGTCACCGACAGGCCGGGCTTCCTTCGATCTATACCTCCACTCTATCTCTCTCAATCTAGAAGAACTAAGTCTAATCTCACATTGGATGCTAAGCCCTAATAAGGTGGGAACCCTAAGGGAACCTCTCTCTCTAAATCCTCTCTGGAAAATATGAAAATAATGGACTTTGATTCTCCTCTCCAGGGGCCAGGGGTCCTGCTTATATAGTCCCTTCAAGTGAACCTGGGCCGTCGGATCAAACCGACATTAATCGCACGGTTTTCCTTGATCCTTTAGGTCGGTAGGGCATAATCCGCGAGACTCGTCCTGATTGGTTGCAGACCTAGGGCGGGCGCCCCAGGGTCCACGGCGGGCGCCCTGGTCCTAGGCCCGTTCGGCCTCCCGTTCGATCCCGTGGCTTCTGGAGTCTTCTAGATGATAGAAAATCGGTGAACACGTTAATATCTCTATGTAATTCCGACGTGTGGGCCTTTCCTTTGTATTTCCTGATAACCCCCTGCAGAAACAGATAAACAACAAAACTCGTGGAATTCTGTCAGATCAAACCCTAATTCTAGGTGTTGCTTGCATATAGGTCCTTTTCCTTATTTATTGGATAATTAAAATTGATACTTAAGAACCGTCAACAGTTGCATCTTTTTTTATCCTTGTTCAGAGGAAAATACAAAAAAGTGAAAAAATAAAAATTTTTGATTCCTACTAGTGCCTTTTGGAAAATTTCGGGGAAAATTCAGGAAAAAGGAAAAATCTAGACTATCTGCTTGTTCTGTGAGTTCTTTCCATCGTCCTTTGTTTTCACCTTGCTGCGCTACGTCTCGACACATCTCAGCCAGCACCTGTGATTTGTACTTTTGATCCGGATTGAACAATCGCTAATCTGCTGTCGTTAATTGCTAATCCTTGCTGTCATATTGTGTGCCTACCCATATCTCCACATATTCTTCTGTCAGCACAGGTTCATCTTGCAACTGTTATCCATGCTCAACAACAGATTGTTTCACAACTTTGGCTTTGCCCTGTTTGGTTTCATCAAAATTGCCAAAAAATTCAGGAAAATAAAGAAAAAAAATTGTCAAAGTTTTTGCATGCTTTTTCAGAGAACGTGCTGTATTTCTATAGACCACATCCCACCTCAACTGTAGGTGCCAATTTTTGTGGTTGCACCTTTTTTATCCTTGTTCAGAGAAAAATACAAAAAAAAGTGAAAAAATAAAAAAAATTGATTCCTACTGGTGCCTTTTGGACAATTCCGAGGAAAATTCAGGAAAAAGGAAAAATCTGGACTATCTGGTTGTTCTGTGAGTTCTTTCCATCGTCCTTTGTTTTCATGTTGCGCGCTACGTCTCGACACGTCTTAGCCAGCACCTGTGATTTGTACTTTGGATCCGGATTGAACAATCGCTAATCTTCATTTGTTAATTGCTAATCCTTGCTGTCATATTATGTGCCTACCCATAGCTCCACATATTCTTCTGTCAGCACAGGTTCATCTTGCAACTATTACCCACGCTCAACAACAGATTGTTTCACCACTTAGCTTTGCCTTGTTTGGTTTCATCAAAATTGCCAAAAAAAATTAGGAAAATAAAGAAAAAAAATTGTCAAAGTTTTTGCACGCTTTTCAGGGAACGTGCTGTATTTCTGTAGACCACATCCCACCTCAGTTGTAGGTGCTAATTTTTGTGGTTGCATCTTTTTTTATCCTTATTCAGATTAAAATACAAAAAAAGTGAAAAAATAAAAAAAAAAATTGATTCCTACTAGTGTCTTTTGGAAAATTCTGGGAAAAATTCAGGAAAAAGGAAAAATCCGGACTATCTGCTTGTTTTGTGAGTTCTTTCCATCGTCCTTACTGCGCTACGTCTCGACACGTCTTAGCCACCACCTGTGATTTGTACTTTTGATCCGGATTGAACGATCGCTAATCTGCATTCGTTAATTGCTAATCCTTGCTGTCATATTGTGTGCCTACCCATAGCTCCACATATTCTTCTGTCAGCATAGGTTCATCTTGCAACTAGTACCCACGCTCAACAACAGATTGTTTTACCACTTAGCTTTGCCTTGTTTGGTTTCATCAAAATTGCCAAAAAAATTAGGAAAATAAAGAAAAAAAATTGTCAAAGTTTTTGCACCCTTTTCAGGGAACGTGTTGTATTTCTGTAGACCACATCCCACCTCAGTTGTAGGTGTCAATTTTTGTGGTTGCGTCTTTTTTTATCCTTGTTCAGAGAAAAATGTAAAAAAAATAGTGAAAAAATAAAAAAAAATTTGATTCCTAATAGTGCCTTTTGGAAAATTCCTGGAAAAATTTAGGAAAAAGGAAAAATCCGGACTATCTGCTGGTTCTGTGAGTTCTTTCCATCGTCCTTTGTTTTCACCTTGTTGCGCTACGTCTTGACACGTCTTAGCCAGCACCCTTGATTTGTACTTTGGATCCGGATTGAACAATCGCTAATCTGCATTCATTAATTGCTAATCCTTGCTGTCATATTGTGTGCCTATCCATAGCTCCACATATTCTTCTGTCAGCACAGGTCCATCTTGCAACTGTTACCGACGCTCAACAACAGATTGTTTCACCACTTAGCTTTGCCTTGTTTGGTTTCATCAAAATTGCCAAAAAAAATTAGGAAAATAAAGAAAAAAAATTGTCAAAGTTTTTGCACGCTTTTCAGGGAACGTGCTGTATTTCGGTAGACCACATCCCACCTCAGTTGTAGGTGCTAATTTTTGTGGTTGCATCTTTTTTTTATCCTTGTTCAGATTAAAATACAAAAAAAGTGAAAAAAAAAATTGATTCCTACTAGTGCCTTTTGGAAAATTCCGGGAAAAATTCAGGAAAAAGGAAAAATCTGGACTATCTGCTTGTTTTGTGAGTTCTTTCCATCGTCCTTACTGCGCTACGTCTCGACACGTCTTAGCCAGCACCTGTGATTTGTACTTTTGATCCGGATTGAACAATCGCTAATCTGCATTCGTTAATTGCTAATCCTTGCTGTCATATTGTGTGCCTACCCATAGCTCCACATATTCTTCTGTCAGCACAGGTTCATCTTGCAACTAGTACCCACGCTCAACAACAGATTGTTTCACCACTTAGCTTTGCCTTGTTTGGTTTCATCAAAATTGCCAAAAAAATTAGGAAAATAAAGAAAAAAAATTGTTAAAGTTTTTGCACGCTTTTCAGGGAACGTGTTTATTTCTGTAGACCACATCCCACCTCAGTTGTAGGTGCTAATTTTTGTGGTTGCATCTTTTTTTATCCTTGTTCAGATTAAAATACAAAAAAAGTGAAAAAATAAAAAAAATTTGATTCCTACTAGTGCCTTTTGGAAAATTCCGGGAAAAATTCAGGAAAAAGGAAAAATCCGGACTATCTGCTTGTTTTGTGAGTTCTTTCCATCGTCCTTTGTTTTCACCTTGCTGCGCTACGTCTCGACACGTCTTAGCCAGCACCTGTGATTTGTTCTTTTGATCCGGATTGAACAATCGCTAATCTGCATTCGTTAATTGCTAATCCTTGCTGTCATATTGTGTGCCTACCCATAGCTCCACATATTCTTCTGTCAGCACAGGTTCATTTTACAACTGTTACACACGCTCAATAACAGATTGTTTCACCACTTTGGCTTTGCCCTGTTTGGTTTCATCAAAATTGCCAAAAAAATTTAGGAAAATAAAGAAAAAAAATTTGTCAAAGTTTTTCCACGCTTTTCAGAGAACGTGCTGTATTTCTGTAGACCACATTCCATCTCAGTTGTAGGTGTCAATTTTTGTGGTTGCGTCTTTTTTTATCCTTGTTCAGAGAAAAATATAAAAAAAATAGTGAAAAAATAAAAAAAATTTGATTCCTACTAGTGTCTTTTGGAAAATTCTAGGAAAAATTCAGGAAAAAGAAAAAATCTGGGCTATCTGCTTGTTTTGTGAGTTCTTTCCATCGTCCTTTGTTTTCACCTTGTTGCGCTACGTCTCGACACGTCTTAGCCAGCACCCGTGATTTGTACTTTGGATCCGGATTGAACAATCGCTAATCTGCATTCATTAATTGCTAATCCTTGCTGTCATATTGTGTGCCTATCCATAGCTCCACATATTCTTCTGTCAGCACAGGTTCATCTTGCAACTGTTACTGACGCTCAACAACAGATTGTTTCACCACTTTGGCTTTGCCCTGTTTGGTTTCATCAAAATTGCCAAAAAAATTCAGGAAAATAAAGAAAAAAATTTGTCAAAGTTTTTGCACGCTTTTCAGAGAACGTGCTGTATTTCTCTAGACCACATTCCACCTCAGATGTAGGTGCCAATTTTTGTGGTTGCATCTTTTTTTATCCTTGTTCAGAGGAAAATACAAAAAAAGTGAAAAAATAAAAAATTTTGATTCCTACTAGTGCCTTTTGGAAAATTCCGGGGAAAATTCAGGAAAAAGGAAAAATCTGGACTATCTGCTTGTTCTGTGAGTTCTTTCCATCGTCCTTTGTTTTCATGTTGCTACGCTATGTCTCGACACGTCTTAGCCAGCACCTGTGATTTGTACTTTTGATCCGGATTGAACAATCGCTAATCTCTTGTCGTTAATTGCTAATCCTTGCTGTCATATTGTGTGCCTATCCATATCTCCACATATTCTTCTGTCAGCACAGGTTCATCTTGCAACTGTTACCCATGCTCAACAACAGATTGATTCACCACTTTGGCTTTGTCCTGTTTGGTTTCATCAAAAAAGCCAAAAAAAAAATTAGGAAAATAAAGAAAAAAAATTGTCAAAGTTTTTGCACGCTTTTCAGAGAACGTGTTGTATTTCTGTAGACCACATCACACCTCAGTTGTAGGTGCTAATTTTTGTGGTTGCATCTTTTTTTATCCTTGTTCAGATTAAAATACAAAAAAAGTGAAAAAATAAAAAAATTTTAATTCCTACTAGTGCCTTTTTGAAAATTCCAGGGAAAATTCAGGAAAAAGGAAAAATCCGGACTATCTGGTTGTTCTGTGAGTTCTTTCCATCGTCCTTTGTTTTCACCTTGCTGCGCTACGTCTCGACACGTCTTAGCCAGCCCCTGTGATTTGTACTTTGGATCCGGATTAAACAATCACTAATCTGCATTCGTTAATTGCTAATCCTTGCTGTCATATTGTGGGCCTACCCACATCTCCACATATTCTTCTGTCAGCACAGGTTCATCTTGCAACTCTTACCCACGATCAACAACAGATTGTTTCACCACTTTGGCTTTGCCCTGTTTGGTTCCATCAAAATTGCCAAAAAAAATTAGGAAAATAAAGAAAAAAAATTATCAAAGTTTTTGCACGCTTTTCAGAGAACGTGCTGTATTTCTGTAGACCACATACCACCTCAGTTTTAGGTGCTAATTTTTGTGGTTGCATCTTTTTTTATCCTTGTTCAGATTAAAATACAAAAAAAAGTGAAAAAATAAAAAAAATTTGATTCCTACTAGTGCCTTTTGGAAAATTCCAGGGAAAATTCAGGAAAAAGGAAAAATTCGGACTATCTGGTTGTTCTGTGAGTTCTTTCCATCGTCCTTTGTTTTCACCTTGCTGCGCTACGTCTCGACACGTCTTAGCCAGCCCCTATGATTTGTACTTTGGATCCGGATTGAACAATCGCTAATCTGCATTCGTTAATTGCTAATCCTTGCTGTCATATAGTGTGCCTACCCATAGCTCCACATATTCTTCTGTAAGCACAGGTTCATCTTGCAACTGTTACTCACGCTCAACAACAGATTGTTTCACCACTTTGGCTTTGCCCTGTTTGGTTTCATCAAAATTGCCAAAAAATTCAGGAAAATAAAGAAAAAAAATTGTCAAAGTTTTTGCACGCTTTTCAGAGAACGTGCTGTATTTCTGTAGACCACATCCCACCTCAGTTGTAGGTGCCAATTTTTGTGGTTGCACCTTTTTTATCCTTGTTCAGAGAAAAATACAAAAAAAGTGAAAAAATAAAAAAAAATGATTCCTACTAGTGCCTTTTGGAAAATTCTGAGGAAAATTCAGGAAAAAGGAAAAATCTGGACTATCTGGTTGTTCTGTGAGTTCTTTCCATCGTCCTTTGTTTTCATGTTGCTGCGCTACGTCTCGACACGTCTTAGCCAGCACCTGTGATTTATACATTGGATCTAGATTGAACAATCGCTAATCTGCATTTGTTAATTGCTAATCCTTGCTGTCATATTATGTGCCTACCCATAGCTCCACATATTCTTCTGTCAGCAAATGTTCATCTTGTAACTATTACCCACGCTCAACAATAGATTGTTTCACCACTTAGCTTTGCCTTGTTTGGTTTCATCAAAATTGCCAAAAAAATTAGGAAAATAAAGAAAAAAAATTGTCAAAGTTTTTGCACGCTTTTCAGGGAACGTGCTGTATTTCTGTAGACCACATCCCACCTCAGTTGTAGGTGCTAATTTTTGTGGTTGCATCTTTTTTTATCCTTGTTCAGATTAAAATACAAAAAAGTGAAAAAATAAAAAAATTTTGATTCCTACTAGTGCCTTTTGGAAAATTTCGGGAAAAATTGAGGAAAAAGGAAAAATCTGGACTATCTGCTTGTTTTGTGAGTTCTTTCCATCGTCCTTTGTTTTCACCTTGCTGCGCTATGTCTCGACACGTCTTATACAGTACCTGTGATTTGTACTTTTGATCCGGATTGAACAATCGCTAATCTGCATTCGTTAATTGCTAATCCTTGCTGTCATATTGTGTGCCTACCCATAGCTCCACATATTCTTCTGTCAGCACAGGTTCATTTTACAACTGTTATCCACGCTCAATAACAGATTGTTTCACCACATTGGCTTTTCCCTGTTTGGTTTCATCAAAATTGCCAAAAAAATTCAGGAAAATAAAGAATAAATTTGTCAAAGTTTTCGCACGCTTTTCAGAGAACGTGCTGTATTTCTCTAGACCACATCCCACCTCAGTTGTAGGTGCCAATTTTTGTGGTTGCATCTTTTTTTATCCTTGTTCAGAGGAAAATACAAAAAAGTGAAAAAATAAAAAATTTTGATTCCTACTAGTGCCTTTTAGAAAATTCCGGGAAAAATTCAGAAAAAAGGAAAAATCTAGACTATCTGCTTGTTCTGTGAGTTCTTTCCATCGTCCTTTGTTTTCATGTTGCTGCGCTACGTCTCGACACGTCTTAGCCAGCACCTGTGATTTGTACTTTTGATCCGGATTGAACAATCGCTAATCTGTTGTCGTTAATTGCTAATCCTTGCTGTCATATTGTGTGCCTACCCATATCTCCACATATTCTTCTGTCAGCACAGGTTCATCTTGCAACTGTTACCCACGCTCAACAACAGATTGTTTCACCACTTTGGCTTTGCCCTGTTTGGTTTCATCAAAATTGCAAAAAAAAATTAGGAAAATAAAGAAAAAAAATTGTCAAAGTTTTTGCACGCTTTTCAGAGAACGTGCTGTATTTCTATAGACCACATCCCACCTCAGTTGTAGGTGCTAATTTTTGTGGTTGCATCTTTTTTTATCCTTGTTCAGATTAAAATACAGAAAAAGTGAAAAAATAAAAAAATTTAATTCCTACTAGTGCCTTTTGGAAAATTCCAGGGAAAATTCAGGAAAAAGGAAAAATCCGGACTATCTGGTTGTTCTGTGAGTTCTTTCCATCGTCCTTTGTTTTCACCTTGCTGCGCTACGTCTCGACACGTCTTAGCCAGCCCCTGTGATTTGTACTTTGGATCCGGATTGAACAATCGCTAATCTGCATTCGTTAATTGCTAATCCTTGCTGTCATATTGTGTGCTTACCCATAGCTCCACATATTCTTCTGTCAGCACAGGTTCATCTTGTAACTATTACCCACGCTCAACAACAGATTATTTCACCACTTAGCTTTGCCTTGTTTGGTTTCATCAAAATTGCCAAAAAAATTAGGAAAATAAAGAAAAAAAATTGTCAAAGTTTTTGCACGCTTTTCAGGGAACATGCTGTATTTCTGTAGACCACATCCCACCTCAGTTGTAGGTGCTAATTTTTGTGGTTGCATCTTTTTTTATCCTTGTTCAGATTAAAATACAAAAAAAGTGAAAAAATAAAAAAATTTTGATTCCTACAAGTGCCTTTTGGAAAATTCTGGGAAAAATTCAGGAAAAAGGAAAAATCCGGACTATCTGCTTGTTTTGTGAGTTCTTTCCATTGTCCTTTGTTTTCACCTTGCTGCGCTACGTCTCGACACGTCTTAGCCAGCACCTGTGATTTGTACTTTTGATCCGGATTGAACAATCGCTAATCTGCATTCGTTAATTGCTAATCCTTGCTGTCATATTGTGTGCCTACCCATAGCTCCACATATTCTTCTGTCAGCACAGGTTCATTTTACAACTGTTACCCATGCTCAATAACAGATTGTTTCACCACTTTGGCTTTGCCCTGTTTGATTTCATCAAAATTGCCAAAAAAATTCAGGAAAATAAAGAAAAAAAATTGTCAAAGTTTTTGCACGCTTTTCAGAGAACGTGCTGTATTTCTGTAGACCACATCCCATCTTAGTTGTAGGTGTCAATTTTTGTGGTTGCGTCTTTTTTTATCCTTGTTCAGAGAAAAATATAAAAAAATAGTGAAAAAATAAAAAAATTTTGATTCCTACTAGTGCCTTTTGTAAAATTCTAGGAAAAATTCAGGAAAAAGGAAAAATCCGGACTATCTGCTTGTTTTGTGAGTTCTTTCCATCATCCTTTGTTTTCACCTTGTTGCGCTACGTCTCGACACGTCTTAGCCAGCACCCGTGATTTGTACTTTGGATCCGGATTGAACAATCGCTAATCTGCATTCATTAATTGCTAATCCTTGCTGTCATATTGTGTGCCTATCCATAGCTCCACATATTCTTCTGTCAGCACAGGTTCATCTTGCAACTATTACCGACGCTCAACAACAGATTGTTTCACCACTTTGGCTTTGCCCTGTTTGGTTTCATCAAAATTGCCAAAAAAATTCAGGAAAATAAAGAAAAAAAATTGTCAAAGTTTTTGCACGCTTTTCAGAGAACGTGCTGTATTTCTCTAGACCACATCCCACCTCAGTTGTAGGTGCCAATTTTTGTGGTTGCATCTTTTTTTATCCTTGTTCAGAAGAAAATACAAAAAAGTGAAAAAATAAAAAATTTTGATTCCTACTAGTGCCTTTTGGAAAAATTCCGGGGAAAATTCAGGAAAAAGGAAAAATCTAGACTATCTGCTTGTTCTGTGAGTTCTTTCCATCGTCCTTTGTTTTCATGTTGCTGCGCTACGTCTCGACACGTCTTAGCCAGCACCTGTGATTTGTACTTTTGATCCGGATTGAACAATCGCTAATCTGTTGTCGTTAATTGCTAATCCTTGCTGTCATATTGTGTGCCTACCCATATCTCCACATATTCTTCTGTCAGCACAGGTTCATCTTGCAACTGTTACCCACGCTCAACAACAGATTGTTTCACCACTTTGGCTTTGCCCTGTTTGGTTTCATCAAAATTGCCAAAAAAATTAGGAAAATAAAGAAAAAAAATTGTCAAAGTTTTTGCACGCTTTTCAGAGAACGTGCTGTATTTCTGTAGACCACATCCCACCTCAGTTGTAGGTGCTAATTTTTGTTGTTGCATCTTTTTTTATCCTTGTTTAGATTAAAATACAAAAAAAGTGAAAAAATAAAAAAATTTTAATTCCTACTAGTGCCTTTTAGAAAATTCCAGGGAAAATTCAGGAAAAAGGAAAAATTCGGACTATCTGGTTGTTCTGTGAGTTCTTTCCATCGTCCTTGGTTTTCACCTTGCTGCGCTACGTCTCGACACGTCTTCGCCAGCCCCTGTGATTTGTACTTTGGATCCGGATTGAACAATCGCTAATCTGCATTCGTTAATTGCTAATCCTTGCTGTCATGTTGTGTGCCTACCCATAGCTCCACATATTCTTCTGTCAGCACAGGTTCATCTTGTAACTATTACCCATGCTCAACAACAGATTGTTTCACCACTTAGCTTTGCCTTGTTTGGTTTCATCAAAATTGCCAAAAAAATTAGGAAAATAAAGAAAAAAAATTGTCAAAGTTTTTGCACGCTTTTTAGGGAACGTGTTTATTTCTGTAGACCACATCCCACCTCAATTGTAGGTGCTAATTTTTGTGGTTGCATCTTTTTTTATCCTTATTCAGATTAAAATACAAAAAAAGTGAAAAAATAAAAAAAATTTGATTCCTACTAGTGCCTTTTGGAAAATTCCGGGAAAAATTCAGGAAAAAGGAAAAATCCGGACTATCTGCTTGTTTTGTGAGTTCTTTCCATCGTCCTTTGTTTTCACCTTACTGCGCTACGTCTCGATACGTCTTAGCCAGCACCTGTGATTTGTACTTTCGAACCGGATTGAACAATCGCTAATCTGCATTCGTTAATTGCTAATCCTTGCTGTCATATTGTGTGCCTACCCATAGCTCCACATATTCTTCTGTCAGCACAGGTTCATTTTACAACTGTTACCCACGCTCAATAACAGATTGTTTCACCACTTTGGCTTTGCCCTGTTTGGTTTCATCAAAATTGCCAAAAAAATTTAGGAAAATAAAGAAAAAAAATTGTCAAAGTTTTTGCACGCTTTTCAGAGAACGTGCTGTATTTCTGTAGACCACATCCCATCTCAGTTGTAGGTGTCAATTTTTCTGGTTGCGTCTTTTTTTTATCCTTGTTCAGAGAAAAATATAAAAAAATAGTGAAAAAATAAAAAAATTTTGATTCCTACTAGTGCCTTTTGGAAAATTCTAGGAAAAATTCAGGAAAAAGAAAAAATCCGGACTATCTGCTTGTTTTGTGAGTTCTTTCCATCGTCCTTTGTTTTCACCTTGTTGCGCTACGTCTCGACACGTCTTAGCCAGCACCCGTGATTTGTACTTTGGATCCGGATTGAACAATCGCTAATCTGCATTCATTAATTGCTAATCCTTGCTGTCATATTGTGTGCCTATCCATAGCTCCACATATTCTTCTGTCAGCACAGGTTCATCTTGCAACTGTTACTGACGCTCAACAACAGATTATTTCACCACTTTGGCTTTGCCCTGTTTGGTTTCATCAAAATTGCCAAAAAAATTCAGGAAAATAAAGAAAAAAATTTGTCAAAGTTTTTGCACGCTTTTCAGAGAACGTGCTGTATTTCTCTAGACCACATCTCACCTCAGTTGTAGGTGCCAATTTTTGTGGTTGCATCTTTTTTTATCCTTGTTCAGAGGAAAATACAAAAAAAGTGAAAAAATAAAAAATTTTGATTCCGACTAGTGCCTTTTGGAAAATTCCGGGGAAAATTTAGGAAAAAGGAAAAATCTGGACTATCTGCTTGTTCTGTGAGTTCTTTCCATCGTCCTTTGTTTTCATGTTGCTGCGCTACGTCTCGATACGTCTTAGCCAGCACCTGTGATTTGTACTTTTGATCCGGATTGAACAATCGCTAATCTGTTGTCGTTAATTGCTAATCCTTGTTGTCATATTGTGTGCCTACCCATATCTCCACATATTCTTCTGTCAGCACAGGTTCATCTTGCAACTGTTACCCACGCTCAACAACAGATTGTTTCACCACTTTAGCTTTGCCCTGTTTGGTTTCATCAAAAGTACCAAAAAAAATTAGGAAAATAAAGAAAAAAAATTGTCAAAGTTTTTGCACGCTTTTCAGAGAAAGTGCTGTATTTCTATAGACCACATCCCACCTCAGTTGTAGGTGCTAATTTTTGTGGTTGCATCTTTTTTTATCCTTGTTCAGATTAAAATACAAAAAAAAGTGAAAAAATAAAAAAATTTTAATTCCTACTAGTGCCTTTTGGAAAATTCCAGGGAAAATTCAGGAAAAAGGAAAAATCCGGACTATCTGGTTGTTCTGTGAGTTCTTTCCATCGTCCTTTGTTTTCACCTTGCTGCGCTACGTCTCGACACGTCTTAGCCAGCCCCTGTGATTTGTACTTTGGATCCGGATTGAACAATCGCTAATCTACATTCGTTAATTGCTAATCCTTGCTGTCATATTGTTTGCCTACCAATAGCTCCACATATTCTTCTGTCAGCACAGGTTCATCTTGCAACTGTTACCCACGCTCAACAACAGATTGTTTCACCACTTTGGCTTTGCCCTCTTTGGTTTCATCAAAATTGCCAAAAAATTAGGGAAATTAAGAAAAAAATTTGTCAAAGTTTTTGCACGCTTTTCAGAGAACGAGCTATATTTCTGTAGACCATATCCCACCTCAGTTGTAGGTGCTAATTCTTGTGGTTGCATCTTTTTTTATCCTTATTCAGATTAAAATACAAAAAAAGTGAAAAAATAAAAAAAATTTGATTCCTACTAGTGCCTTTTGAAAAATTCTGGGGAAAATTCAGGAAAAAGGAAAAATCCGGACTATCTGCTTGTTCTGTGAGTTCTTTCCATCGTCCTTTGTTTTCACCTTGCTGCGCTACGTCTCGACATGTCTTAGCCAGCACCTGTGATTTGTACTTTGGATCCGGATTGAACAATCGCTAATCTGCATTCGTTAATGGCTAATCTTTGCTGTCATATTGTGTGCCTACCCATAGCTCCACATATTCTTCTGTCAGCACAGGTTCATGTTGCAACTGTTACCCACGCTCAATAACAGATTGTTTCCCCACTTTGGCTTTGCCCTGTTTGGTTTCATCAAAATTGCCAAAGGATTCAGGAAAATAAAGAAAACAATTGTCAAAGTTTTTGCACGCTTTTCAGAGAACGTGCTGTATTTCTGTAGACCACATCCCACCTCAGTTGTAGGTGCCAATTGTTGTGGTTGCATCTTTTTTATCCTTGTTCAGAGAAAAATACAAAAAAAGTGAAAAAATGAAAAATTTGAATCCTACTAGTGCCTTTTGGAAAATTCCGAGGAAAATTCAGGAAAAAGGAAAAATTCGGACTATCTGGTTGTTCTGTGAGTTCTTTCCATCGTCCTTTGTTTTCACCTTGCTGCGCTACGTCTCGACACGTCTTAGCCAGCACCTGTGATTTGTACTTTGGATCCGGATTGAACAATCGCTAATCTGCATTCGTTAATTGCTAATCCTTACTGTCATATTGTGTGCCTACCCATAGCTCCACATATTCTTCTGTCAGCACAGGTTCATCTTGTAACTATTACCCACGCTCAACAACAGATTGTTTCACCACTTTAGCTTTGCCTTGTTTGGTTTCATCAAAATTACCAAAAAAAATTAGGAAAATTAAGAAAAAAAATTGTCAAAGTTTTTGCACGCTTTTCGGAGAACAAGCTGTATTTCTGTAGACCACATCCCACCTCAGTTGTAGGTGCTAATTTTTGTGGTTGCATCTTTTTTTATCCTTGTTCAGATTAAAATACAAAAAAAGTGAAAAAATAAAAAAATTTGATTCCTACTAGTGCCTTTTGGAAAATTCCGGGGAAAATTAAGGAAAAAGGAAAAATCCGGACTATCTACTTGTTTTGTGAGTTCTTTCCATCGTCCTTTGTTTTCACCTTGCTGCGCTACGTCTCGACATGTCTTAGCCAGCACCTATGATTTGTACTTTGGATCCGGATTGAACAATCGCTAATCTGCATTCGTTAATTGCTAATCCTTGCTATCATATTGTGTGCCTACCCATAGCTCCACATATTCTTCTGTCAGCACAGGTTCATCTTGCAACTGTTACCCACGCTCAACAACAGATTGTTTCACCACTTTGGCTTTGCCTTGTTTGGTTTCATCAAAATTGCCAAAAAAATTAGGAAAATAAAGAAAAAAAAATTATCAAAGTTTTTGCACGCTTTTCAGGGAACGTGCTGTATTTCTGTAGACCACATCCCACCTCAGTTGTAGGTGCTAATTTTTGTGGTTGCATCTTTTTTTATCCTTGTTCAGATTAAAATACAAAAAAAAAGTGAAAAAATAAAAAAATTTTAATTCCTACTAGTGCCTTTTGGAAAATTCTAGGGAAAATTCAGGAAAAAGGAAAAATCCGGACTATCTGGTTGTTCTGTGAGTTCTTTCCATCGTCCTTTGTTTTCACCTTGCTGCGCTACGTCTCGACACGTCTTAGCCAGCCCCTATGATTTGTACTTTTGATCCGGATTGAACAATCGCTAATCTGTTGTCGTTAAATGCTAATCCTTGTTGTCATATTGTGTGCCTACCCATATCTCCACATATTCTTCTGTCAGCACAGGTTCATCTTGCAACTGTTACCCACGCTCAACAACATATTGTTTCACCACTTTAGCTTTGCCCTGTTTGGTTTCATCAAAAGTACCAAAAAAAATTAGGAAAATAAAGAAAAAAAATTGTCAAAGTTTTTGCACGCTTTTCAGAGAAAGTGCTGTATTTCTATAGACCACATCCCACCTCAGTTGTAGGTGCTAATTTTTGTGGTTGCATCTTTTTTTATCCTTGTTCAGATTAAAATACAAAAAAAAGTGAAAAAATAAAAAAAAATTAATTCCTACTAGTGCCTTTTGGAAAATTCCACGAAAAATTCAGGAAAAAGGAAAAATCCGGACTATCTGGTTGTTCTGTGAGTTCTTTCCATCGTCCTTTGTTTTCACCTTGCTGCGCTACGTCTCGACACGTCTTAGCCAGCCCCTGTGATTTGTACTTTGGATCCGGATTGAACAATCGCTAATCTGCATTCGTTAATTGCTAATCCTTGCTGTCATATTGTTTGCCTACCAATAGCTCCACATATTCTTCTGTCAGCACAGGTTCATCTTGCAACTGTTACCCACGCTCAACAACAGATTGTTTCACCACTTTGGCTTTGCCCTCTTTGGTTTCATCAAAATTGCCAAAAAATTAGGGAAATTAAGAAAAAAAAATTGTCAAAGTTTTTGCACGCTTTTCAGAGAACGAGCTGTATTTCTGTAGACCATATCCCACCTCAGTTGTAGGTGCTAATTTTTGTGGTTGCATCTTTTTTTATTCTTATTCAGATTAAAATACAAAAAAAGTGAAAAAATAAAAAAATTTGATTCCTACTAGTGCCTTTTGGAAAATTCCGGGGAAAATTCAGGAAAAAGGAAAAATCCGGACTATCTGCTTGTTCTGTGAGTTCTTTCCATCGTCCTTTGTTTTCACCTTGCTGCGCTACGTCTCGACATGTCTTAGCCAGCACCTATGATTTGTACTTTGGATCCGGATTGAACAATCGCTAATCTGCATTCGTTAATGGCTAATCTTTGCTGTCATATTGTGTGCCTACCCATAGCTCCACATATTCTTCTGTCAGCACAGGTTCATCTTGCAACTGTTACCCACGCTCAATAACAGATTATTTCACCACTTTGGCTTTGCCCTGTTTGGTTTCATCAAAATTGCCAAAGAATTCAGGAAAATAAAGAAAACAATTGTCAAAGTTTTTGCACGCTTTTCAGAGAACGTGCTGTATTTCTGTAGACCACATCCCACCTCAGTTGTAGGTGCCAATTGTTGTGGTTGCATCTTTTTTATCCTTGTTCAGAGAAAAATACAAAAAAAGTGAAAAAATAAAAAATTTGATTCCTACTAGTGCCTTTTGGAAAATTCCGAGGAAAATTCAGGAAAAAGGAAAAATTTGGACTATCTGGTTGTTCTGTGAGTTCTTTCCATCGTCCTTTGTTTTCACCTTGCTGCGCTACGTCTCGACACGTCTTAGCCAGCACCTGTGATTTGTACTTTGGATCCGGATTGAACAATCGCTAATCTGCATTCGTTAATTGCTAATCCTTGCTGTCATATTGTGTGCCTACCCATAGCTCCACATATTCTTCTGTCAGCACAGGTTCATCTTGTAACTATTACCCATGCTCAACAACAGATTGTTTCACCACTTTAGCTTTGCCTTGTTTGGTTTCATCAAAATTACCAAAAAAAATTAGGAAAATTAAGAAAAAAAATTGTTAAAGTTTTTGCACGCTTTTCGGAGAACAAGCTGTATTTCTGTAGACCACATCTCACCTCAGTTGTAGGTGCTAATTTTTGTGGTTGCATCTTTTTTTATCCTTGTTCAGATTAAAATACAAAAAAAAGTGAAAAAATAAAAAAATTTTGATTCCTACTAGTGCCTTTTGGAAAATTCCGGGGAAAATTAAGGAAAAAGGAAAAATCCGGACTATCTGCTTGTTCTGTGAGTTCTTTCCATCGTCCTTTGTTTTCACCTTGCTGCGCTACGTCTCGACATGTCTTAGCCAGCACCTATGATTTGTACTTTGGATCCGGATTGAACAATCGCTAATCTGCATTCGTTAATTGCTAATCCTTGCTATCATATTGTGTGCCTACCCATAGCTCCACATATTCTTCTGTCAGCACAGGTTCATCTTGCAACTGTTACCCACGCTCAACAACAGATTGTTTCACCACTTTGGCTTTGCCTTGTTTGGTTTCATCAAAATTGCCAAAAAAATTAGAAAAATAAAGAAAAAAAAATTATCAAAGTTTTTGCACGCTTTTCAGGGAACGTGCTGTATTTCTGTAGACCACATCCCACCTCAGTTGTAGGTGCTAATTTTTGTGGTTGCCTCTTTTTTATCCTTGTTCAGTTTAAAATACAAAAAAAGTGAAAAAATAAAAAAATTTGATTCCTCCTAGTGCCTTTTGGAAACTTCCGAGGAAAATTCAGGAAAAAGGAAAAATCCGGACTATCTGCTTGTTCTGTGAGTTCTTTCCATCGTCCTTTGTTTTCACCTTACAGCGCTACGTCTCGACACGTCTTAGCCAGCACCTGTGATTTGTACTTTGGATCCGGATTGAACAATCGCTAATCTGCATTCGTTAATTGCTAATCCTTGCTGTCATATTGTGTGCCTACCCATAGCTCCACATATTCTTCTGTCAGCACAGGTTCATCTTGCAACTGTTACCCACGCCCAACAACAGATTGTTTCACCACTTTGGCTTTGCCCTCTTTGGTTTCATCAAAATTGCCAAAAAATTAGGAAAATAAAGAAAAAAAATTGTCAAAGTTTTTGCACGCTTTTCAGAGAACGTGCTGTATTTCTGTAGACCACATCCCACCTCAGTTGTAGGTGCCAATTTTTGTGGTTGCATCTTTTTTATCCTTGTTCAGAGAAAAATACAAAAAAAAGTGAAAAAATAAAAAAATTGATTCCTACTAGTGCCTTTTGGAAAATTCCGAGGAAAATTCAGGAAAAAGGAAAAATCCAGACTATCTGGTTGTTCTGTGAGTTCTTTCCATCGTCCTTTGTTTTCATGTTGCTGCGCTACGTCTCGACACGTCTTAGCCAGCACCTGTGATTTGTACTTTGGATCCGGATTGAACAATCGCTAATCTGCATTCGTTAATTCCTAATCCTTGCATTCATATTGTGTGCCTACCCATAGCTCCACATATTGTTCTGTCAGCACAGGTTCATCTTGCAACTATTACCCATGCTCAACAACAGATTGTTTCACCACTTTAGCTTTGTCTTGTTTGGTTTCATCAAAATTACCAAAAAAATTAGGAAAATTAAGAAAAAAAATTGTCAAAGTTTTTGCACGCTTTTCAGAGAACGAGCTGTATTTCTGTAGACCACATCCCACCTCAGTTGTAGGTGCTAATTTTTGTGGTTGCATCTTTTTTTATCCTTGTTCAGATTAAAATACAAAAAAAAGTGAAAAAATAAAAAAATTTGATTCCTACTAGTGCCTTTTGGAAAATTCCGGGGAAAATTCAGGAAAAAGGAAAAATCCGGACTATCTGCTTGTTTTGTGAGTTCTTTCCATCGTCCTTTGTTTTCACCTAGCTGCGCTACGTCTCGACATGTCTTAGCCAGCACCTGTGAATTGTACTTTGGATCCGGATTGAACAATCGCTAATCTGCATTCGTTAATTGCTAATCCTTGCTATCATATTGTGTGCCTACCCATAGCTCCACATATTCTTCTGTCAGCACAGGTTCATCTTGCAACTGTTACCCACGCTCAACAATAGATTGTTTCACCACTTTGGCTTTGCCCTGTTTGGTTTCATCAAAATTGCCAAAAAAAATTCAGGAAAATAAAGAAAAAAAGTGTCAAAGTTTTTGCACGCTTTTCAGAGAACATGCTGTATTTCTGTAGACCACATCCCACCTCAGTTGTAGATGCCAATTTTTGTGGTTGCATCTTTTTTGATCCTTGTTCAGAGAAAAATACAAAAAAATAGTGAAAAAATAAAAAAAATTGATTCCTACTAGTGCCTTTTGGAAAATGCCGGAAAAAATTCAGGAAAAAGGAAAAATTCGGAATATCTGCTTGTTCTGTGAGTTCTTTCCATCGTCCTATGTTTTCACCTTGTTGCGCTACGTCTCGACACGTCTTAGCCAGCACCTGTGATTTGTACTTTGGATCCGGATAGAACAATCACTAATCTGCATTCGTTAATTGCTAATCCTTGCTGTCATATTGTGTGCTACCCATAGCTCCACATATTCTTCTGTCAGCACAGGTTCATCTTGCAACTGTTTCCGACGCTCAACAAACGATTGTTTCACCACTTTGGCTTTGCCCTGTTTGGTTTCATCAAAACTGCCAAAAAAATTCAGGAAAATAAAGAAAAAAATTGTCAAAGTTTTTGCACGCTTTTTAGAGAATGTGCTGTATTTCTGTAGACCACATCCCACCTCAGTTGTAGGTGCTAATTTTTGTGGTTTCATCTTTTTTTATCCTTATTCAGAGAAAAATATAAAAAATTAGTGAAAAAATAAAAAAAATTTGATCCCTACTAGTGCCTTTTGGAAAATTCCAGGGAAAATTCAGGAAAAAGGAAAAATCCGGACTATCTGCTTGTTCTGTGAGTTCTTTTCATCGTCCTTTGTTTTCACCTTGGTGCGCTACGTCTCGACACATCTTAGCCAGCACCTGTGATTTGTACATCGGATCCGGATTGAACAATCGCTAATCTGCATTCCTTAATTGCTAATCATTGCTGTCATATTGTGTGCCTACCCATAGCTCCACATATTCTTCTGTCAGCACAGGTTCATCTTGCAACTGTTACCGACGCTCAACAACAGATTGTTTCACCACTTTGGCTTTGCCCTGTTTGGTTTCATCAAAATTGCCAAAAAAATTTAGGAAAATATAGAAAAAAAATTGTCAAAGTTTCTGCACGCTTTTCAGGGAACGTGCTGTATTTCTCTAGACCACATCCCACCTCAGTTGTAGGTGCCAATTTTTGTGGTTGCATCTTTTTTTATCCTTGTTCAGAGAAAAATACAAAAAAAGTGAAAAAATAAAAAAATTTGATTCCTACTAGTGCCTTTTGGAAAATTCCGGGGAAAATTAAGGAAAAAGGAAAAATCCGGACTATCTGCTTGTTCAGTGAGTTCTTTCCATCGTCCTTTGTTTTCACCTTGCTGCGCTATGTCTCGACACGTCTTAGCCAGCACCTGTGATTTGTACTTTGGATCCGGATTGAACAATCGCTAATCTGCAGTCATTAATTGCTAATCCTTGCTGTCATATTGTGTGCCTACCCATATCTCCACATATTCTTCTGTCAGCACAGGTTCATCTTGCAACTATTACCCACGCTCAACAACAGATTGTTTCACCACTTTGGCTTTGCCCAGTTTGGTTTCATCAAAATTGCCAAAAAATTCAGGAAAATAATGAAAAAAATTGTCAAAGTTTTTGCACGCTTTTCAGAGAACGTGCTGTATTTCTGTAGACCACATCCCACCTCAGTTGTAGGTGCCAATTTTTGTGGTTGCATCTTTTTTATCCTTGTTCAGAGAAAAATACAAAAAAAAGTGAAAAAAAATGATTCCTACTAGTGCATTTTACAAAATTCCGAGGAAAATTCAGGAAAAAGGAAAAATCTGGACTATCTGGTTGTTCTGTGAGTTCTTTCCATCGTCCTTTGTTTTCACGTTGCTACGCTACGTCTTGACACGTCTTAGCCAGCACCTGTGATTTGTAATTTGGATCCGGATTGAAAAATCGCTAATCTGCATTCGTTAATTGTTAATCCTTGCTGTCATATTGTGTGCCTACCCATAGCTCCACATATTCTTCTGTCAGCACGGGTTCATCTTGCAACTGTTACCCATGCTCAACAACAGATTGTTTCACCACTTTGGCTTTGTCCTGTTTGGTTTCATCAAAATTGCCAAAAAAATTAGGAAAATAAAGAAAAAAAATTGTCAAAGTTTTTGCACGCTTTTCAGAGAACATGCTGTGTTTCTGTAGACCACATCCCACCTCAGTTGTAGGTGCTAATTTTTGTGGTTGCATCTTTTTTTATCCTTGTTCAGATTAAAATACAGAAAAAGTGAAAAAATAAAAAAAATTGATTCCTACTAGTGCCTTTTGGAAAATTCCGAGGAAAATTCAGGAAAAAGGAAAAATCCGGACTATCTGGTTGTTCTGTGAGTTCTTTCCATCATCCTTTGTTTTCATGTTGCTGCGCTATGTCTCGACACGTCTTAGCCAGCACCTGTGATTTGTACTTTGGATCTGGATTGAACAATCGCTAATCTACATTCGTTAATTCCTAATCCATGCATTCATATTGTGTGCCTACCCATAGCTCCACATATTCTTCTGTCAGCACACGTTCATCTTGCAACTATTACCCACGCTCAACAACAGATTGTTTCACCACTTTAGCTTTGCCTTGTTTGGTTTCATCAAAATTACCTTAAAAAATTAGGAAAATTAAAAAAAAAATTGTCAAAGTTTTTGCACGCTTTTCAGAGAACGAGCTGTATTTCTGTAGACCACATCCCACCTCAGTTGTAGGTGCTAATTTTTGTGGTTGCATCTTTTTTTATCCTTGTTCAGATTAAAATACAAAAAAAGTGAAAAAATAAAAAAAAATTTGATTCCAACTAGTGCCTTTTGGAAACTTCCGGAAAAAATTCAGGAAAAAGGAAAAATCCGGACTATCTGCTTGTTCTGTGAGTTCTTTCCATCGTCCTTTGTTGTCACCTTGCTGCGCTACGTCTCGACATGTCTTAGCCAGCACCTGTGATTTGTACTTTGGATCCGGATTAAACAATCGCTAATCTGCATTCTTTAATGGCTAATCCTTGCTGTCATATTGTGTGCCTACCCATAGCTCCACATATTCTTCTGTCAGCACAGGTTCATCTTGCAACTGTTACCCATGCTCAACAACAGATTGTTTCACCACTTTGGCTTTGCCCTGTTTGGTTTCATCAAAATTGCCAAAAAATTCAGGAAAATAAAGAAAAAAATTGTCAAAGTTTTTGCACGCTTTTCAGAGAACGTGCTGTATTTCTGTAGACCACATCCCACCTCAGTTGTAGGTGCCAATTTTTGTGGTTACATCTTTTTTGATCCTTGTTCAGAGAAAAATACAAAAAAATAGTGAAAAAATAAAAAAAATTGATTCCTACTAGTGCCTTTTGGAAAATTCTGGAAAAAATTCAGGAAAAAGGAAAAATCTGTACTATCTGCTTGTTCTGTGAGTTCTTTCCATCGTCCTATGTTTTCACCTTGTTGCGCTACGTCTCGACACGTCTTAGCCAGCACCTGTGATTTGTACTTTGGATCCGGATTGAACAATCGCTAATCTGCATTCGTTAATTGCTAATCCTTGCTGTCATATTGTGTGCCTACCCATAGCTCCATATATTCTTCTCTCAGCACAGGTTCATCTTGCAACTATTACCCACGTTCAACAACAGATGGTTTTGCCACTTTGGCTTTGCCCTGTTTGGTTTCATCAAAATTGCCAAAAAAATTTAGGAAAATAAAGAAAAAAATTGTCAAAGTTTTTGCACGCTTTTCAGAGAACGAGCTGTATTTCTGTAGACCACATCCCACCTCAGTTGTAGGTGCTAATTTTTGTGGTTGCATCTTTTTTTATTCTTGTTCAGATTAAAATACAAAAAAAGTGAAAAAATAAAAAAAAATTGATTCCAACTAGTGCCTTTTGGAAACTTCCGGAAAAAATTCAGGAAAAAGGAAAAATCCGGACTATCTGCTTGTTCTGTGAGTTCTTTCCATCGTCCTTTGTTGTCACCTTGCTGCGCTACGTCTCGACATGTCTTAGCCAGCACCTGTGATTTGTACTTTGGATCCGGATTAAACAATCGCTAATCTGTATTCTTTAATGGCTAATCCTTGCTGTCATATTGTGTGCCTACCCATAGCTCCACATATTCTTCTGTCAGCACAGGTTCATCTTGCAACTGTTACCCATGCTCAACAACAGATTGTTTCACCACTTTGGCTTTGCCCTGTTTGGTTTCATCAAAATTGCCAAAAAATTCAGGAAAATAAAGAAAAAAATTGTCAAAGTTTTTGCACGCTTTTCAGAGAACGTGCTGTATTTCTGTAGACCACATCCCACCTCAGTTGTAGGTGCCAATTTTTGTGGTTGCATCTTTTTTATCCTTGTTCAGAGAAAAATACAAAAAAAAGTGAAAAAATAAAAAAAATTGATTTCTACTAGTGCCTTTTGGAAAATTCCGAGGAAAAAGGAAAAATCCAGACTATCTGGTTGTTTGTGAGTTCTTTCCATCGTCCTTTGTTTTCATGTTGCTGCGCTACGTCTCGACACGTCTTAGCCAGCACCTGTGATTTGTACTTTGGATTAGGATTGAACAATCGCTAATCTGCATTCGTTAATTGCTAATCCTTGCTGTCATATTGTGTGCCTACCCATAGCTCCACATATTCTTCTGTCAGCACAGGTTCATCTTGCAACTATTACCCACGCTCAACAACAGATTGTTTGACCACTTTAGCTTTGCCTTGTTTGGTTTCATCAAAATTGCCAAAAAAATTAGGAAAATAAAGAAAAAAAATTGTCAAAGTTTTTGCACGCTTTTCAGAGAACGTGCTGTATTTCTGTAGACCACATCCCACCTCAGTTGTAGGTGCTAATTTTTGTGGTTGCATCTTTTTTTATCCTTGTTCAGATTAAAATACAAAAAAAGTGAAAAAATAAAAAAATTTTGATTCCTACTAGTGCCTTTTGGAAAATTCCGGCGAAAATTCAGGAAAAAGGAAAAATCCGGACTATCTGGCTGTTCTGTGAGTTCTTTCCATCATCCTTTGTTTTCATGTTGCTGCGCTACGTCTCGACACGTCTTAGCCAGCACCTGTGATTTGTACTTTGGATCTGGATTGAACAATCGCTAATCTGCATTCGTTAATTCCTAATCCTTGCATTCATATTGTGTGCCTACCCATAGCTCCACATATTCTTCTGTCAACACAGGTTCATCTTGCAACTATTACCCATGCTCAACAACAGATTGTTTCACCACTTTAGCTTTGCCTTGTTTGGTTTCATCAAAATTACCTTAAAAAATTAGGAAAATTAAGAAAAAAATTGTCAAAGTTTTTGCACGCTTTTCAGAGAACGAGCTATATTTCTGTAGACCACATCCCACCTCAGTTGTAGGTACTAATTTTTATGGTTGCATCTTTTTTTATCCTTGTTCAGATTAAAATACAAAAAAGTGAAAAAACAAAAAAATTTGATTCCAACTAGTGCCTTTTGGAAAATTCCGGAAAAAAATTCAGGAAAAAGGAAAAATCCGGACTATCTGCTTGTTCTGCGAGTTCTTTCCATCGTCCTTTGTTTTCACCTTGCTGCGCTATGTCTCGACATGTCTTAGCCAGCACCTGTGATTTGTACTTTGGATCCGGATTAAACAATCGCTAATCTGCATTCTTTAATGGCTAATCCTTGCTGTCATATTGTGTGCCTACCCATAGCTCCACATATTCTTCTGTCTGCACAGGTTCATCTTGCAACTGTTACCCATGCTCAACAACAGATTGTTTCACCACTTTGGCTTTGCCCTGTTTGGTTTCATCAAAATTGCCAAAAAATTCAGGAAAATAAAGAAAAAAATTGTCAAAGTTTTTGCACGCTATTCAGAGAACGTGCTGTATTTCTGTAGACCACATCCCACCTCAGTTGTAGGTGCCAATTTTTGTGGTTGCATCTTTTTTATCCTTGTTCAGAGAAAAATACAAAAAAAAGTGAAAAAATAAAAAAAAATTGATTTCTACTAGTGCCTTTTGGAAAATTCCGAGGAAAAAGGAAAAATCCAGACTATCTGGTTGTTTGTGAGTTCTTTCCATCGTCCTTTGTTTTCATGTTGCTGCGCTACGTCTCGACACGTCTTAGCCAGCACCTGTGATTTGTACTTTGGATTCGGATTGAACAATCACTAATCTGCATTCGTTAATCGCTAATCCTTGCTGTCATATTGTGTGCCTACCCATAGCTCCACATATTCTTCTGTCAGCACAGGTTCATCTTGCAACTACTACCCACGCTCAACAACAGATTGTTTGACCACTTTAGCTTTGCCTTATTTGGTTTCATCAAAATTGCCAGAAAAATTAGGAAAATAAAGAAAAAAAATTATCAAAGTTTTTGCACGCTTTTCAGAGAACGTGCTGTATTTCTGTAGACCACATCCCACCTCAGTTGTAGGTGCTAATTTTTGTGGTTGCATCTTTTTTTTATCCTTGTTCAGATTAAAATACAAAAAAAGTGAAAAAAAAAATTTTTTGATTCCTACTAGTGCCTTTTGGAAAATTCCGGCGAAAATTCAGGAAAAAGGAAAAATCCGGACTATCTGCTTGTTCTGTGAGTTCTTTCCATCGTCCTTTGTTTTCACCTTGATGCGCTACGTCTCGACACGTCTTAGCCAGCACCTGTGATTTATACTTTGGATCCGGATTGAACAATCGCTAATCTGCATTCGTTAATTGCTAATCATTGCTATCATATTGTGTGCCTACCCATAGCTCCACATATTCTTCTGTCAGCACAGGTTCATCTTGCAACTGTAACCCACGCTTAACAACAGATTGTTTCACCACTTTGGCTTTGCCATGTTTGGTTTCATCAAAATTGCCAAAAAATTTCAGGAAAATAAAGAAAAAAAGTGTCAAAGTTTTTGCACGCTTTTCAGAGAACATGCTGTATTTCTGTAGACCACATCCCACCTCAGTTGTAGATGCCAATTTTTGTGGTTGCATCTTTTTTTATCCTTGTTCAGAGAAAAATACAAAAAAATAGTGAAAAAATAAAAAAAAAATTGATTCCTACTAGTGCCTTTTGGAAAATTCCGGAAAAAATTCAGGAAAAAGGAAAAATTCGGAATATCTGCTTGTTCTGTGAGTTCTTTCCATCGTCCTATGTTTTCACCTTGTTGCGCTATGTCTCGACATGTCTTAGCCAGCACCTGTGATTTGTACTTTGGATCCGGATAGAACAATCGCTAATCTGCATTCGTTAATTGCTAATCCATGCTGTCATATTGTGTGCTACCCATAGCTCCACATATTCTTCTGTCAGCACAGGTTCATCTTGCAACTGTTACCGACGCTCAACAAACGATTGTTTCACCACTTTGGCTTTGCCCTGTTTGGTTTCATTAAAACTGCCAAAAAAATTCAGGAAAATAAAGAAAAAAATTGTCAAAGTTTTTGCATGCTTTTTAGAGAACGTGCTGTATTTCTGTAGACCACATCCCACCTCAGTTGTAGGTGCTAATTTTTGTGGTTTCATCTTTTTTTATCCTTATTCAGAGAAAAATATAAAAAAATAGTGAAAAAATAAAAAAAATTGATTCCTACTAGTGCCTTTTGAAAAATTCCGGAAAAAATTCAGGAAAAAGGAAAAATCCGGACTATCTGCTTGTTCTGTGAGTTCTTTCCATCGTCCTTTGTTTTCACCTTGGTGCGCTATGTCTCGACACATCTTAGCCAGCACCTGTGATTTGTACATCGGATTCGGATTGAACAATCGCTAATCTGCATTCCTTAATTGCTAATCATTGCTGTCATATTGTGTGCCTACCCATAGCTCCACATATTCTTCTGTCAGCACAGGTTCATCTTGGAACTGTTACCGACGCTCAACAACAGATTGTTTCACCACTTTGGCTTTGCCCTGTTTGGTTTCATCAAAATTGCCAAAAAAATTCAGGAAAATATAGGAAAAAAATTGTCAAAGTTTCTGCACGCTTTTCAGAGAACGTGCTGTATTTCTGTAGACCACATCCCACATCAGTTGTAGGTGCCAATTTTTGTGGTTGCATCTTTTTTATCCTTGTTCAGAGAAAAATACAAAAAAAAGTGAAAAAAATTGATTCCTACTAATGCCTTTTGAAAAATTCCGAGGAAAATTCATGAAAAAGGAAAAATCCGGACTATCTGGTTGTTCTGTGAGTTCTTTCCATCGTCCTTTGTTTTCACGTTGCTGCGCTACGTCTCGACACGTCTTAGCCAGCACCTGTGATTTGTACTTTGGATCCGGATTGAACAATCGCTAATCTGCATTCGTTAATTGCTAATCCTTGCTGTCATATTGTGTGCCTACCCATAGCTCCACATATTCTTCTGTCAGCACAGGTTCATCTTGCAACTGTTACCAACGCTCAACAACAGATTGTTTCACCACTTTGGCTTTGCCCTGTTTGGTTTCATCAAAATTGCCAAAAAAATTAGGAAAATAAAGAAAAAAAATTGTCCAAGTTTTTGCACGCTTTTCAGAGAACGTGCTGTATTTCTGTAGACCACATCCCACCTCAGTTGTAGGTGCCAATTTTTGTGGTTGCACCTTTTTTATCCTTGTTCAGAGAAAAATACAAAAAAAAAGTGAAAAAATAAAAAAAAATTGATTCCTACTAGTGCCTTTTGGAAAATTCCGGGGAAAATTTAGGAAAAAGAAAAAATCCGGACTATCTGCTTGTTCTGTGAGTTTTTTCCATCGTCCTTTGTTTTCACCTTGCTGCGCTACGTCTCGACACGTCTTAGCCGGCACCTGTGATTTGTACTTTGGATCCGGATTGAACAATCGCTAATCTGCATTCGTTAATTGCTAATCCTTGCTGTCATATTGTGTGCCTACCTATAGCTCCACATATTCTTCTGTCAGTACAGGTTCATCTTGCAACTGTTACCCACGTTCAACAACAGATTGTTTCTCCACTTTGGCTTTGCCCTGTTTGGTTTCATCAAAATTGCCAAAAAAATTCAGAAAAATAAAGAAAAAAATTGTCAAAGTTTTTGCACGCTTTTCAGAGAACGTGCTGTATTTCTGTAGACCACATCCCACCTCAGTTGTAGGTGCCAATTTTTGTGGTTGCATCTTTTTTTATCCTTGTTCAGAGAAAAATACAAAAAAATAGTGAAAAAATAAAAAAATTGATTCCTACTAGTGCGTTTTGAAAAATTCCAGAAAAAATTCAGGAAAAAGGAAAAATCTGAACTATCTGCTTGTTCTGTGAGTTCTTTCCATCGTCCTATGTTTTCACCTTGTTGCGCTACGTCTCGACACGTCTTAGCCAGCACCTGTGATTTGTACTTTGGATCCGGATTGAACAATCGCTAATCTGCATTCGTTAATTGCTAATCCTTGCTGTCATATTGTGTGTCTACCCATAGCTCCACATATTCTTCTGTCAGCACAGGTTCATCTTGCAACTATTACCCACGTTCAACAACAGATGGTTTCACCACTTTGGCTTTGCCCTGTTTGGTTTCATCAAAATTGCCAAAAAAATTTAGAAAAATAAAGAAAAAAATTGTCAAATTTTTGCACGCTTTTCAGAGAACGTGCTGTATTTCTGTAGACCACATCCCACCTCAGTTGTAGGTGCCAATTTTTGTGGTTGCATCTTTTTTGATCTTTGTTCAGAGAAAAATACAAAAAAATAGTGAAAAAATAAAAAAAAATTGATTCCTACTAGTGCCTTTTGGAAAATTCCGGAAAAAATTCAAGAAAAAGGAAAAATCCGAACTATCTGCTTGTTCTGTGAGTTCTTTCCATCGTCCTATGTTTTCACCTTGTTGCGCTACGTCTTGACACGTCTTAGCCAGCACCTGTGATTTGTACTTTGGATCCGGATTGAACAATCGCTAATCTGCATTTGTTAATTGCTAATCCTTGCTGTCATATTGTGTTCTACCCATAGCTCCACATATTCTTCTGTCAGCACAGGTTCATCTTGCAACTGTTACCGACGCTCAACAACAGATTGTTCCACCACTTTGGCTTTGCCTTGTGTGCTTTCATCAAAACTACCAAAAAAATTTAGGAAAATAAAAAAAAATTGTCAAAGTTTTTGCACGCTTTTCAGAGAACGTGCTGTATTTCTGTAGACCACATCCCACCTCAGTTGTAGGTGCCAATTTTTGTGGTTGCATCTTTTTTATCCTTGTTCAGAGAATAATACAAAAAAAGTGAAAAAATAAAAAAAATTGATTCCTACTAGTGCCTTTTGGAAAATTCCGAGGAAAATTCAGGAAAAAGGAAAAATCCGGACTATCTGCTTGTTCTGTGAGTTCTTTCCATCGTCCTTTGTTTTCACCTTGCTGCGCTACGTCTCGACACGTCTTAGCCAGCACTTGTGATTTGTACTTTGGATCCGGATTGAACAATCGCTAATCTGCATTCGTTAATTGCTAATCATTGCTGTCATATTGTGTGCCTACCCATAGCTCCACATATTCTTCTGTCGGCACAGGTTCATCTTGCAACTGTTACCCATGTTCAACAATAGATTGTTTCACCACTTTGGCTTTGCCCTGTTTGGTTTCATCAAAATTGCCAAAAAAATTCAAAAAAATAAAGAAAAAAATTGTCAAAGTTTTTGCACGCTTTTCAGAGAACGTGCTGTATTTCTGTAGAACACATCCCACCTCAGTTGTAGGTGCTAATTTTTGTGGTTGCATCTTTTTTGATCCTTGTTTAGAGAAAAATACAAAAAAATAGTGAAAAAATAAAAAAAATTGATTCCTACTAGTGCCTTTTGGAAAATTCCGGAAAAAATTCAGGAAAAAGGAAAAATCCGAACTATCTGCTTGTTCTGTGAGTTCTTTCCATCGTCCTATGTTTTCACCTTGTTGCGCTACGTCTCGACACGTCTTAGCCAGCACCTGTGATTTGTACTTTGGATCCGGATTGAACAATCGCTAATCTGCATTCGTTAATTGCTAATCCTTGCTGTCATATTGTGTTCTACCCATAGCTCCACATATTCTTCTGTCAGCACAGGTTTATCTTGCAACTGTTACCGATCCTCAACAACAGATTGTTTCACCACTTTGGCTTTGCCTTGTTTGCTTTCATCAAAACTGCCAAAAAAATTTAGGAAAATAAAGAAAAAAATTGTCAAAGTTTTTGCACGCTTTTCAGAGAACGTGCTGTATTTCTGTAGACCACATCCCACCTCAGTTGTAGGTGCCAATTTTTGTGGTTGCATCTTTTTTATCCTTGTTCAGAGAATAATACAAAAAAGTGAAAAAATAAAAAAAATTGATTCCTACTAGTGCCTTTTGGAAAATTCCGAGGAAAATTCAGGAAAAAGGAAAAATTCGGACTATCTGCTTGTTCTGTGAGTTCTTTCCATCGTCCTTTGTTTTCACCTTGCTGCGCTACGTCTCGACACGTCTTAGCCAGCACTTGTGATTTGTACTTTGGATCCGGATTGAACAATCGCTAATCTGCATTCGTTAATTGCTAATCCTTGCTGTCATATTGTGTGCCTACCCATAGCTCCACATATTCTTCTGTCGGCACAGGTTCATCTTGCAACTGTTACCCACGTTCAACAACAGATTGTTTCACCACTTTGGCTTTGCCCTGTTTGGTTTCATCAAAATTGCCAAAAAAATTCAAAAAAATAAAGAAAAAAATTGTCAAAGTTTTTGCACGCTTTTCAGAGAACGTGCTGTATTTCTGTAGACCACATCCCACCTCAGTTGTAGGTGCTAATTTTTGTGGTTGCATCTTTTTTGATCCTTGTTCAGAGAAAAATATAAAAAAATAGTGAAAAAATAAAAAAAATTGATTCCTACTAGTGCCTTTTGGAAAATTCCGGAAAAAATTCAGGAAAAAGGAAAAATCTGAACTATCTGCTTGTTCTGTGAGTTCTTTCCATCGTCCTATGTTTTCACCTTGCTGCGCTACGTCTCGACACGTCTTAGCCAGCACCTGTGATTTGTACTTTGGATCCGGATTGAACAATCGCTAATCTGCATTCGTTAATTGCTAATCCTTGCTGTCATATTGTGTTCTACCCATAGCTCCACATATTCTTCTGTCAGTACAGGTTCATCTTGCAACTGTTACCGACGCTCAACAACAGATTGTTTCACCACTTTAGCTTTGCCTTGTTTGCTTTCATCAAAACTGCCAAAAAAATTTAGGAAAATAAAGAAAAAAATTGTCAAAGTTTTTGCACGCTTTTTAGAGAACGTGTTGTATTTCTGTAGACCACATCCCACCTCAGTTGTAGGTGCTAATTTTTGTGGTTGCATCTTTTTTTATTCTTGCTTAGAGAAAAATATAAAAAATAGTGAAAAAATAAAAAAAAAATTTGATTCCTACGAGTGCATTTTGGAAAATTCCAGGGAAAATTCAGGAAAAAGAAAAAATCTGGACTATCTGCTTGTTCTATGAGTTCTTTCCATCGTCCTTTGTTTTCACCTTGTTGCGCAACGTTTTGACACGTCTTAGCCAGCACCTGTGATTTGTACATCGAATCCGGATTGAACAATCGCTAATCTGCATTCCTTAATTGCTAATCCTTGCTGTCACATTGTGTGCCTACCCATAGCTCCACATATTCTTCTGTCAGCACAGGTTCGTCTTGCAACTGTTACCCACGCTCAACAACAGATTGTTTCACCACTTTGGCTTTGCCCTGTTTGGTTTCATCAAAATTGCCAAAAAAATTTTGGAAAATAATGAAAAAAAATTGTCAAAGTTTTTGCACGCTTTTCAGAGAAAGTGCTGTATTTCTGTAGACCACATCCCACCTCAGTTGTAGGTGCTAATTTTTGTGGTTGCATCTTTTTTATTCTTCTTCAGAGAAAAATACAAAAAAGTGAAAAAAAAATTGATTCCTACTAGTGCCTTTTGGAAAATTCCTAGGAAAATTCAGGAAAAAGGAAAAATCCAGACTATCTGGTTGTTCTGTAAGTTCAATCCATCGTCCTTTGTTTTCACGTCGCTGCGCTACGTCTCGACACGTCTTAGCCAGCACCTGTGATTTGTACTTGGATCTGGATTGAACAATCGCTAATATGCATTCGTTAATTGCTAATCCTTGCTGTCATATTGTGTGCCTACCCATATCTCCACATATTCTTGTGTCAGCACAGGTTCATCTTGCAACTGTTACCCACGCTCAACAACAGATTGTTTCACCACTTTGGCTTTGCCCTGTTTGGTTTCATCAAAATTGCCAAAAAATTTAGGAAAATAAAGAAAAAAAATTGTCAAAGTTTTTGCACGCTTTTCAGAGAACGTGCTGTATTTCTGTAGACCACATCCCACCTCAGTTGTAGGTGCTAATTTTTGTGGTTGCATGTTTTTTATCCTTGTTCAGAGAAAAATACAAAAAAAGTGAAAAAAAATAAAATTTTTTGTTTCCTACTAGTGCCTTTTGGAAAATTCCGGGGAAAATTTAGGAAAAAGGAAAAATCCAGACTATCTGCTTGTTCTGTGAGTTCTTTCCATCGTCCTTTGCTTTTACCTTGTTGCGTAACGTGTTGACACGTCTTAGCCAGCACCTGTGATTTGTACATCGAATCCGGATTGAACAATCGCTAATCTGCATTCCTTAATTGCTAATCCTTGCTGTCACATTGTGTGCCTACCCATAGCTCCACATATTCTTCTGTGAGCACAGGTTCATCTTACAACTATTACCGACGCTCAACAACAGATTGTTTCACCACTTTGGCTTTGCCCTGTTTGGTTTCATCAAAATTGCCAAAAAAATTCAGGAAAATAAAGAAAAAATATTGTCAAAGTTTTTGCACGCTTTTCAGAGAACGTGCTGTATTTCTCTAGACCACATCCCACCTCAGTTGTAGGTGCCAATTTTTGTGGTTGCATCTTTGTTTATCCTTCTTCAGAGAAAAATACAAAAAAAGTAAAAAATAAAAAAAATTTGATTCCTACTAGTGCCTTTTGGAAAATTCCGGGGAAAATTCAGGAAAAAGGAAAAATCTGGACTATCTGCTTGTTCTGTGAGTTCTTTCCATCGTCCTTTGTTTTCACCTTGCTGCGCTACATCTCGACACGTGTTAGCCAGCACCTGTGATTTGTACTTTGGATCCGGATTGAACAATCGCTAATCTGCAGTCGTTAATTGCTAATCCTTGCTGTCATATTGTGTGCCTACCCATATCTCCACATATTCTTCTGTCAGCACAGGTTCATCTTGCAACTGTTACCCACGCTCAACAATAGATTGTTTCACCACTTTGGCTTTGCCCTGTTTGGTTTCATCAAAATTGCCAAAAAATTTTATAAAATAATGAAAAAAAATTGTCAAAGTTTTTGCACGCTTTTCAGAGAACGTGCTATATTTCTGTAGACCACATCCCACCTCAGTTGTAGGTGCTAATTTTTGTGGTTGCATCTTTTTTTATCCTTGTTTAGAGAAAAATACAAAAAAAGTGAAAAAAAAATTGATTCCTACTAGTGCCTTTTGGAAAATTCCGAGGAAAATTCAGGAAAAAGGAAAAATCCGGACTATCTGGTTGTTCTGTGAGTTCTTTCCATCGTCCTTTGTTTTCACGTTGCTGCGCTACGTCTCGACACGTCTTAGCCAGCACCTGTGATTTGTACTTGGATCCGGATTGAACAATCGCTAATATGCATTCGTTAATTGCTAATCCTTGCTGTCATATTGTGTGCCTACCCATAGCTCCACATATTCTTCTGTCAGCACAAGTTCATCTTGCAACTGTTACCCACGCTCAACAACAGATTGTTTCACCACTTTGGCTTTGCCCTGTTTGGTTTCATCAAAATGACCAAAAAAATTAGGAAAATAAAGAAAAAAATTGTCAAAGTTTTTGTACGCTTTTCAGAGAACGTGCTTGTATTTCTATAGACCACATCCCACCTCAGTTGTAGGTGCTAATTTTTGTGGTTGCATCTTTTTTTATCCTTGTTCAGATTAAAATACAAAAAAAGTGAAAAAATAAAAAAAACTGATTCCTACTAGTGCCTTTTGGAAAATTCCGGGGAAAATTCAGGAAAAAGGAAAAATCCGGACTATCTGCTTGTTCTGTGAGTTCTTTCCATCGTCCTTTGTTTTCACCGTGCTGCGCTACGTCTCGACACGTCTTAGCCAGCACCTGTGATTTGTACTTTGGATCCGGATTGAACAATCACTAATCTACATTCGTTAATTGCTAATCCTTGCTGTCATATTATGTGCCTACCCATAGCTCCACATATTCTTCTGTCAGCACAGGTTCATCTTGCAACTGTTACCCACGCTCAACAATAGATTGTTTCTCTACTTTGGCTTTGCCCTATTTGGTTTCATCAAAATTGCCAAAAAAATTCAGGAAAATAAAGAAAAAAATTGTCAAAGTTTTTGCACGCATTTCAGAGAACGTGCTGTATTTCTGTAGACCACATCCCACCTCAGTTGTAGGTGCCAATTTTTGTGGTTGCATGTTTTTTATCCTTGTTCAGAGGAAAATACAAAAAAAGTGAAAAAAATAAAACTTTTTGATTCCTACTAGTGCCTTTTGGAAAATTCCGGGGAAAATTCTGGAAATAGGAAAAATCTGGACTATCTGCTTGTTCTGTGAGTTCTTTCCATCGTCCTTTGTTTTCACCTTGCTCGCTACGTCTCGACACTTCTTAGCCAGCACCTGTGATTTGTACTTTGGATCCGGATTGAACAATCGCTAATCTACAGTCGTTAATTATTAATCCTTGCTGTCATATTGTGTGCCTACCCATATCTCCACATATTCTTCTATCAGCACAGGTTCATCTTGCAACTGTTACCCACGCTCAACAACAGATTGTTTCACCACTTTGGCTTTGCCCTGTTTAGTTTCATCAAAATTGCCAAAAAATTCAGGAAAATAAAGAAAAAAAAATTGTCAAAGTTTTTGCACGCTTTTCAGAGAACGTGCTGTATTTCTGTAGACCACATCCCACCTCAGTTGTAGGTGCCAATTTTTGTGGCTGCATCTTTTTTGTCCTTGTTCAGAGAAAAATACAAAAAAAGTGAAAAAACAAAAAAATTGATTCCTACTAGTGCCTTTTGGAAAATTCTGGGAAAAATTCAGGAAAAAGGAAAAATCCGGACTATCTGGTTGTTCTGTGAGTTCTTTCCATTGTCCTATGTTTTCACCTTGTTGCGCTACGTCTCGACACGTCTTAGCCAGCAACTTTGAATTGTACTTTGGATCCGGATTGAACAATCGCTAATCTGCATTCGTTAATTGGTAATCCTTGCTGTCATATTGTGTGCTACCCATAGCTCCACATATTCTTCTGTCAGCATAGGTTCATCTTGCAACTGTTATCGACGCACAACAACAGATTGTTTCACCACTTTGGCTTTGCCCTGTTTGGTTTCATCAAAACTGCCAAAAAAATTCTGGAAAATAAAGAAAAGAATTGTCAAAGTTTTTGCACGCTTTTCAGAGAACGTGCTATATTTCTGTAGACCACATCCCACCTCAGTTCTAGGTGCCAATTTTTGTGGTTGCATCTTTTTTTATCCTTGTTCAGATAAAAATATAAAAAAATAGTGAAAAAATAAAAAAAAATTTGATTCCTACTAGTGCCTTTTGGAAAATTCCAGGGAAAATTCAGGAAAAAGGAAAAATCCGGACTATCTGCTTGTTCTGTGAGTTCTTTCCATCGTCCTTTGTTTTCACCTTGTTGCACTATGTCTTGACACGTCTTAGCCAGCACCTGTGATTTGTACATCGGATCCGGATTGAACAATCGCTAATATACATTCGTTAATTGCTAATCCTTGCTGTCATATTGTGTGCCTACCCATAGCTCCACATATTCTTCTGTTAGCACAGGTTCATCTTACAACTATTACCCACGCTCAACAACAGATTGTTTCACCACTTTGGCTTTGCCCTGTTTGGTTTCATCAAAATTGCCAAAAAAATCAGGAAAGTAAAGAAAAAAATTATCAAAGTTTTTGCACGCTTTTCAAAGAACGTGCTGTATTTCTGTAGACCACATCCCACCTCAGTTGTAGGTGCCAATTTTTATGGTTGCATCTTTTTTTTATCCTTGTTCAGAGAAAAATACAAAAAAATAGTGAAAAAATAAAAAAAAATTGATTCCTACTAGTGCCTTTTGGAAAATTCAAGGAAAAATTCAGAAAAAAGGAAAAATCTGGACTATCTGCTTGTTCTGTGAGTTCTTTCCATCGTCCTATGTTTTCACCTTTTTGCGCTACGTCTCGACACGTCTTAGCCAGCACCTGTGATTTGTACTTTGGATCCGGATTGAACAATCGCTAATCTGCATTGGTTAATTCTAATCCTTGCTGTCATATTGTGTGCTACCCATAGCTCCACATATTCTTCTGTCAGCACAGGTTCATCTTGCAACTGTTACCCATGCTCAACAACAGATTGTTTCACCACCTTGGCTTTGCCCTATTTGGTTTCATCAAAATTGCCAAAAAAATCAGGAAAATAAAGAAAAAAATTGTCAAAGTTTTTGCACGCTTTTGAGAGAACGTGCTGTATTTCTGTAGACCACATCCCACCTCAGTTGTAGGTGCCAATTTTTGTGGCTGCATCTTTTTTATCCTTGTTCAGAGAAAAATACAAAAAAAATTGAAAAAAATAAAAAAAATTGATTCCTACTAGTGCCTTTTGGAAAATTCTGGGAAAAATTCAGGAAAAAGGAAAAATCCGGACTATCTGGTTGTTCTGTGAGTTCTTTCCATCGTCCTATGTTTTCACCTTGTTGTGCTACGTCTCGACACGTCTTAGCCAGCAACTTTGATTTGTACTTTGGATCCAGATTGATCAATCGCTAATCTGCATTCGTTAATTGGTAATCCTTGCTGTCATATTGTGTGCTACCCATAGCTCCACATATTCTTCTGTCAGCACAGGTTCAACTTGCAACTGTTACCGACGCTCAACAACAGATTGTTTCACCACTTTGGCTTTGCCCTGTTTGGTTTCATCAAAACTGCCAAAAAAATTCAGGAAAATAAAGAAAAGAATTGTCAAAGTTTTTGCACGCTTTTCAGAGAACCTGCTATATTTCTGTAGACCACATCCCACCTCAGTTCTAGGTGCCAATTTTTGTGGTTGCATCTTTTTTATCCTTGTTCAGAGAAAAATATAAAAAAATAGTGAAAAAATAAAAAAATTTTGATTCCTACTAGTGCCTTTTGGAAAATTCTAGGGAAAATTCAGGAAAAAGAAAAAATTCGGACTATCTACTTGTTCTGTGAGTTCATTCCATCGTCCTTTGTTTTCACCTTGTTCCGCTATGTCTTGACACGTCTTAGCCAGCACTTGTGATTTGTACATCGGATCCGGATTGAACAAACGCTAATCTGCATTCATTAATTGCTAATCCTTGTTGTCATATTGTGTGCCTACCCATAGCTCCACATATTCTTCTGTCAGCACAGGTTCATCTTGCAACTATTACCCACGCTCAACAACAGATTGTTTCACCACTTGGCTTTGCCCTGTTTGGTTTCATCAAAATAGCCAAAAAAATCTGGAAAATAAAGAAAAAAATTGTCAAAGTTTTTTAACGCTTTTCAGAGAACATGCTGTATTTCTGTAGACCACATCCCACCTCAGTTGTAGGTGCCAATTTTTGTGGTTGCACCTTTTTTGATCCTTGTTCAGAGAAAAATACAAAAAATAGTGAAAAAATAAAAAAAATTGATTCCTACTAGTGCCTTTTGGAAAATTCCAGGAAAAATTTAGAAAAAAGGAAAAATCCGGACTATCTGCTTGTTCTGTGAGTTCTTTCCATCGTCCTATGTTTTCACCTTGTTGCGCTACGTCTCGACACGTCTTAGCCAGCACCTGTGATTTGTACTTTGGATCCGGATTGAACAATCGCTAATCTGCATTCGTTAATTCTAATCCTTGCTGTCATATTGTGTGCTACCCATAGCTCCACATATTCTTCTGTCAGCACAGGTTCATCTTGCAACTGTTACCCACGCTCAACAACAGATTGTTTCACCACCTTGGCTTTGCCCTATTTGGTTTCATCAAAATTGCCAAAAAAATCAGGAAAATAAAGAAAAAAATTGTCAAAGTTTTTGCACGCTTTTGAGAGAACGTACTGTATTTCTGTAGACCACATCCCACCTCAGTTGTAGGTGCCAATTTTTGTGGCTGCATCTTTTTTATCCTTGTTCAGAGAAAAATACAAAAAAAGTGAAAAAATAAAAAAAAATTGATTCCTACTAGTGCCTTTTGGAAAATTCTGGGAAAAATTCAGGAAAAAGGAAAAATCCGGACTATCTGGTTGTTCTGTGAGTTCTTTCCATCGTCCTATGTTTTCACCTTGTTGTGCTACATCTCGACACGTCTTAGCCAGCAACTTTGATTTGTACTTTGGATCCAGATTGATCAATCGCTAATCTGCATTCGTTAATTGGTAATCCTTGCTGTCATATTGTGTGCTACCCATAGCTCCACATATTCTTCTGTCAGCACAGGTTCAACTTGCAACTGTTACCGACGCTCAACAACCGATTGTTTCACCACCTTGGCTTTGCCCTATTTGGTTTCATCAAAATTGCCAAAAAAATCAGGAAAATAAAGAAAAAATTGTCAAAGTTTTTGCACGCTTTTGAGAGAACGTGCTGTATTTCTGTAGACCACATCCCACCTCAGTTGTAGGTGCTAATTTTTGTGGTTGCATCTTTTTTATCCTTGTACGGAGAAAAATACAAAAAAGTGAAAAAATAAAAAATTTTTGATTCCTACTAGTGTCTTTTGGAAAATTCCATGAAAAATTCAGGAAAAAGAAAAAATCTGGACTATCTGCTTGTTCTGTGATTTCTTTCCACCGTCCTTTGTTTTCACCTTGCTGCGCTACGTCTCGACACGTCCTAGCCAGCACCTGTGATTTGTAATTTGGATCCGAATTGAACAATCGCTAATCTACAGTCGTTAATTGCTAATCCTTGCTGTCATATTGTGTGCCTACCCATATGTCCACATATTCTTCTGTCAGCACAGGTTCATCTTGCAACTGTTACCGACGCTCAACAACAGATTGTTTCACCACTTTGGCTTTGCCCTGTTTGGTTTCATCAAAACTGCCAAAAAAATTCAGGAAAATAAAGAAAAAAAATTGTCAAAGTTTTTGCACGCTTTTCAGAGAACCTGCTATATTTCTGTAGACCACATCCCACCTCAGTTCTAGGTGCCAATTTTTGTGGTTGCATCTTTTTTATCCTTGTTCAGAGAAAAATATAAAAAAATAGTGAAAAAATAAAAAAATTTTGATTCCTACTAGTGCCTTTTGGAAAATTCCAGGGAAAATTCAGGAAAAAGAAAAAATTCGGACTATCTACTTGTTCTGTGAGTTCATTCCATCGTCCTTTGTTTTCACCTTGTTCCGCTATGTCTTGACACGTCTTAGCCAGCACCTGTGATTTGTACATCGGATCCGGATTGAACAAACGCTAATCTGCATTCATTAATTGCTAATCCTTGTTGTCATATTGTGTGCCTACCCATAGCTCCACATATTCTTCTGTCAGCACAGGTTCATCTTGCAACTATTACCCACGCTCAACAACAGATTGTTTCACCACTTGGCTTTGCCCTGTTTGGTTTCATCAAAATAGCCAAAAAAATCTGGAAAATAAAGAAAAAAATTGTCAAAGTTTTTTAACGCTTTTCAGAGAACATGCTGTATTTCTGTAGACCACATCCCACCTCAGTTGTAGGTGCCAATTTTTGTGGTTGCACCTTTTTTGATCCTTGTTCAGAGAAAAATACAAAAAATAGTGAAAAAATAAAAAAAATTGATTCCTACTAGTGCCTTTTGGAAAATTCCAGGAAAAATTTAGAAAAAAGGAAAAATCCGGACTATCTGCTTGTTCTGTGAGTTCTTTCCATCGTCCTATATTTTCACCTTGTTGCGCTATGTCTCGACACGTCTTAGCCAGCACCTGTGATTTGTACTTTGGATCCGGATTGAACAATCGCTAATCTGCATTCGTTAATTCTAATCCTTGCTGTCATATTGTGTGCTACCCATAGCTCCACATATTCTTCTGTCAGCACAGGTTCATCTTGCAACTGTTACCCACGCTCAACAACAGATTGTTTCACCACCTTGGCTTTGCCCTATTTGGTTTCATCAAAATTGCCAAAAAAATCAGGAAAATAAAGAAAAAAATTGTCAAAGTTTTTGCACGCTTTTGAGAGAACGTACTGTATTTCTGTAGACCACATCCCACCTCAGTTGTAGGTGCCAATTTTTGTGGCTGCATCTTTTTTATCCTTGTTCAGAGAAAAATACAAAAAAAGTGAAAAAATAAAAAAAATTGATTCCTACTAGTGCCTTTTGGAAAATTCTGGGATAAATTCAGGAAAAAGGAAAAATCCGGACTATCTGGTTGTTCTGTGAGTTCTTTCCATCGTCCTATGTTTTCACCTTGTTGTGCTACGTCTCGACACGTCTTAGCCAGCAACTTTGATTTGTACTTTGGATCCAGATTGATCAATCGCTAATCTGCATTCGTTAATTGGTAATCCTTGCTGTCATATTGTGTGCTACCCATAGCTCCACATATTCTTCTGTCAGCACAGGTTCAACTTGCAACTGTTACCGACGCTCAACAACCGATTGTTTCACCACCTTGGCTTTGCCCTATTTGGTTTCATCAAAATTGCCAAAAAAATCAGGAAAATAAAGAAAAAATTGTCAAAGTTTTTGCACGCTTTTGAGAGAACGTGCTGTATTTCTGTAGACCACATCCCACCTCAGTTGTAGGTGCTAATTTTTGTGGTTGCATCTTTTTTATCCTTGTACAGAGAAAAATACAAAAAAAGTGAAAAAATAAAAAAATTTTGATTCCTACTAGTGTCTTTTGGAAAATTCCATGAAAAATTCAGGAAAAAGAAAAAATCTGGACTATCTGCTTGTTCTGTGATTTCTTTCCATCGTCCTTTGTTTTCACCTTGCTGCGCTACGTCTCGACACGTCCTAGCCAGCACCTGTGATTTGTAATTTGGATCCGAATTGAACAATCGCTAATCTACAGTCGTTAATTGCTAATCCTTGCTGTCATATTGTGTGCCTACCCATATGTCCACATATTCTTCTGTCAGCACAGGTTCATCTTGCAACTGTTACCGACGCTCAACAACAGATTGTTTCACCACTTTGGCTTTGCCCTGTTTGGTTTCATCAAGACTACCAAAAAAATTCAGGAAAATAAAGAAAAAAAATTGTCAAAGTTTTTGCACGCTTTTCAGAGAACGTGCTATATTTCTGTAGACCACATCCCACCTCAGTTGTAGGTGCCAATTTTTGTGGTTGCATCTTTTTTATCCTTGTTCAGAGAAAAATATAAAAAAATAGTGAAAAAATAAAAAAATTTTGATTCCTACTAGTGCCTTTTGGAAAATTCCAGGGAAAATTCACGAAAAAGGAAAAATCCAGACTATCTGCTTGTTCTATGAGTTCTTTCCATCATCCTTTGTTTTCACCTTGTTCCGCTACGTCTTGAAACGTCTTAGCCAGCACCTGTGATTTGTACATCGGATCCGGATTGAACAATCGCTAATCTGCATTCATTAATTACTAATCCTTGCTGTCATATTGTGTGCCTACCCATAGCTCCACATATTCTTCTGTCAGCACAGGTTCATCTTGCAACTATTACCCACGCTCAACAACAGATTGTTTCACCACTTTGGCTTTGCCCTGTTTGGTTTCATCCAAATTGCCAAAAAAATCAGGAAAGTAAAGAAAAAAATTGTCAAAGTTTTTGCACGCTTTTCAGAGAACGTGCTGTATTTCTGTAGACCACATCCCACCTCAGTTGTAGGTGCCAATTTTTGTGGTTGCACCTTTTTTTATCCTTGTTCAGAGAAAAATACAAAAAATAGTGAAAAAATAAAAAAAATTGATTCCTACTAGTGCCTTTTGGAAAATTCTTGGAAAAATTCAGAAAAAAGGAAAAATCCGGAGTATCTGCTTGTTCTGTGAGTTCTTTCCATCGTCCTATGATTTCACCTTGTTGCGCTACGTCTCGACACGTCTTAGCCAGCACCTATGATTTGTACTTTAGATCCGGATTGAACAATCGCTAATCTGCATTCGTTAATTCTAATCCTTGCTGTCATATTGTGTGCTACCCATAGCTCCACATATTCTTCTATCAGCACAGGTTCATCTTGAAACTGTTACCCACGCTCAACAACAGATTGTTTCACCACCTTGGCTTTGCCCTATTTGGTTTCATCAAAATTGCCAAAAAATTAGGAAAATAAATAAAAAAATTGTCAAAGTTTTTGCACGCTTTTGAGAGAACGTGCTGTATTTTTGTAGACCACATCCCACCTCAGTTGTAGGTGCCAATTTTTGTGGTTGCATCTTTTTTATCCTTGTTCAGAGAAAAATACAAAAAGTGAAAAAATAAAAAATTTTTGATTCCTACTATCTTCTTGTTCTGTGAGTTCTTTCCATCGTCCTTTGTTTTCACCTTGCTGCGCTACGTCTCGACACGTCTTAGCCAGCACCTGTGATTTGTACTTTGGATCCGGATTGAACAATCGCTAATCTATAGTCGTTAATTGCTAATCCTTGCTGTCATATTGTGTGCCTACCCATATCTCCACATATTCTTCTATCAGCACAGGTTCATCTTGCAACTGTTACCCACGCTCAACAACAGATTGTTTCACCACTTTGGCTTTGCCCTATTTGGTTTCATCAAAATTGCCAAAAAATTCAGGAAAATAAAGAAAAAAAAATGTCAAAGTTTTTGCACGCTTTTTAGAGAACGTGCTGTATTTCTGTAGACCACATCCCACCTCAGTTGTAGGTGCCAATTTTTGTGGCTGCATCTTTTTTATCCTTGTTCAGAGAAAAATACAAAAAAAATTGAAAAAATAAAAAAATTGATTCCTACTAGTGCCTTTTGGAAAATTCCGGGAAAAATTCAGGAAAAAGGAAAATCCAGACTATCTAGTTGTTCTGTGAGTTCTTTCCATCGTCCCATGTTTTCACCTTGTTGCGCTACGTCTCGACACGTCTTAGCCAGCACCTGTGATTTGTACTTTGGATCCGGATTGAACAATCGCTAATCTGCATTCGTTAATTGGTAATTCTTGCTGTCATATTGTGTGCTACCCATAGCTCCACATATTCTTCTGTCAGCACAGGTTCATCTTCAACTTTTACCGATGCTCAACAACAGATTCTTTCACCACTTTGGCTTTGCCCTGTTTGGTTTCATCAAAACTACCAAAAAAATTTAGGAAAATAAAGAAATAAATTATCAAAGTTTTTGCACGCTTTTTATAGAACATGCTATATTTCTGTAGACCACATCCCACCTCAGTTGTAGGTGCCAATTTTTGTGGTTGCATCTTTTTTTATCCTTGTTCAGAGAAAAATATAAAAAAATAGTGAAAAAATAAAAAATTTTGATTCCGCCTTTTGGAAAATTCCAGGAAAAATTCAGGAAAAAGGAAAAATCTGGACTATCTGCTTGTTCTGTGAGTTCTTTCCATCGTCCTTTGTTTTCACCTTGTTCCGCTACGTCTTGACACGTCTTAGCCAGCACCTGTGATTTGTACATCGGATCCGGATTGAACAATCGTTAATCTGCATTCATTAATTGCTAATCCTTGCTGTCATATTGTGTGCCTACCCATAGCTCCACATATTCTTCTGTCAGCACAGGTTCATCTTGCAACTATTACCCACGCTCAACAACAGATTGTTTCACCACTTTGGCTTTGCCCTGTTTGGTTTCATCAAAATTGACAAAAAAATCAGGAAAATAAAGAAAATATATTATCAAAGTTTTTGCACGCTTTTCAGAGCACGTGTTGTATTTCTGTAGACCACATCCCACCTTAGTTGTAGGTGCCAATTTTTGTGGTTGCACCTTTTTTATTCTTGTTCAGAGAAAAATGAAAAAAAATAGTGAAAAAATAAAAAAATTTTGATTCATACTAGTGCCTTTTGGAAAATTCCGGGGAAAATTCAGGAAAAAGGAAAAAATCCGGACTATCTGGTTCTTCTGTGAGTTCTTTCCATCGTCCTTTGTTTTCACCTTATTGCGATACGTCTCGACACGTCTTAGCCAGCACCTGTGATTTGTACTTTGGATCCGGATTGAACAATCGTTAATCTGCATTCGTTAATTGCTAATCCTTGGTGTCATATTGTGTGCCTACCCATAGCTCCATATATTCTTCTGTCAGCACATGTTCATCTTACAACTGTTACCCACGCTCAACAACAGATTGTTTCACCACTTTGGCTTTGCCCTGTTTGGTTTCATCAAAATTGCCAAAAAAATCAGGAAAATAAAGAAAAAAATTGTCAAAGTTTTTACACGCTTTTCAGAGAACGTGCTGTATTTCTGTAGACCACATCCCACCTCAGTTGTAGGTGCCAATTTTTGTGGTTGCATCTTTTTTGATCTTTGTTCAGAGAAAAATACAAAAAAATAGTGAAAAAATAAAAAAATTGATTCCTACTAGTGCCTTTTGGAAAATTCCGGGAAAAATTCAGGAAAATGGAAAAATCCGGACTATCTGCTTGTTCTGTGAGTTCTTTCCATCGTCCTATGTTTTCACCTTGTTAGGCTACGTCTCGATACGTCTTAGCCAGCACCTGTGATTTGTACTTTGGATCCGGATTGAACAATCGCTAATCTGCATTCGTTAATTCTAATCCTTGCTGTCATATTGTGTGCTACCCATAGCTCCACATATTCTTCTGTCAGCACAGGTTCATGTTGCAACTGTTACCCACGCTCAACAACAGATTGTTTCACCACTTTGGCTTTGCCCTGTTTGGTTTCATCAAAATTGCCAAAAAAATCAGGAAAATAAAAAAAAATTGTCAAAGTTTTTGCACGCTTTTGAGAGAACGTGTTGTATTTCTATAGACCACATCCCACCTCAGTTGTAGGTGCTAATTTTTGTGGTTGCATCTTTTTTATCCTTGTTCAGAGAAAAATACAAAAAAATAGTGAAAAAAAAAATTTGATTCCTACAGAGCCTTTTGGAAAATTCCGGGAAAAATTCAGGAAAATGGAAAAATCTGGACTATCTGCTTGTTCTGTGAGTTCTTTCCATCGTCCTATGTTTTCACCTTGTTAGGCTACGTCTCGATACGTCTTAGCCAGCACCTATGATTTGTACTTTGGATCCGGATTGAACAATCACTAATCTGCATTCGTTAATTCTAATCCTTGCTGTCATATTGTGTGCTACCCATAGCTCCACATATTCTTCTGTCAGCACAGGTTCATCTTGCAACTGTTACCCACGCTCAACAACAGATTGTTTCACCACTTTGGCTTTGCCCTGTTTGGTTTCATCAAAATTGCCAAAAAAATCAGGAAAATAAAAAAAATTGTCAAAGTTTTTGCACGCTTTTGAGAGAACGTGTTGTATTTCTATAGACCACATCCCACCTCAGTTGTAGGTGCTAATTTTTGTGTTGGCATCTTTTTTATCCTTGTTTAGAGAAAAATACAAAAAATAGTGAAAAAATAAAAAAAAAATTTGATTCCTACAGTGCCTTTTGGAAAATTCTAGAAAAAATTCAGAAAAAAGGAAAACTCCGCACTATCTGCTTGTTCTGTGAGTTCTTTCCATCGTCCTTTGTTTTCACCTTGTTGCGCTACGTCTCGACACGTCTTAGCCAGCACCTGTGATTTGTACTTTGGATCCGGATTGAACAATCGCTAATCTGCATTCGTTAATTGCGAATCCTTGCTGTCTTGTTGAGTGCCTACCCATAGCTCCACATATTCTTCTGTCAGCACAGGTTCATCTTACAACTGTTACCCACGCTCAACAACAGATTGTTTCACCACTTTGGCTTTGCCCTATTTGGTTTCATCAAAATTACCAAAAAAATTCAGGAAAATAAAGAAAAAAATTGTCAAAGTTTTTGCACGCTTTTCAGAGAATGTGTTGTATTTCTGTAGACCACATCCCACCTCAGTTGTAGGTGCCAATTTTTGTGGTTGCATCTTTTTTGAACCTTGTTCAGAGAAAAATATAAAAAAATAGTGAAAAAATAAAAAAAAATTTGATTCCTACTGGTGCCTTTTGGAAAATTCCAGGAAAAATTCAGGAAAAAGGAAATATCCAGACTATCTGCTTGTTCTGTGAGTTCTTTCCATCGTCCTTTTTTTTCACCATGCTGCGCTACATCTTGACACGTCTTTGCCAGCACCTGTGATTTGTACTTCGTATCCGGATTGAACAATCGCTAATCTGCATTCGTTAATTGCTAATCCTTGATGACATATTGTGTGCCTATCCATAGCGCCACATATTCTTCTATCAGCACAGGTTCATCTTGCAACTGTTACCCACGCTCAACAATAGATTGTTTCACCACTTTGACTTTGCCCTGTTTGGTTTCATTAAAATTGCCAAAAAAAATCAAGAAAATAAAGAAAAAAATTGTCAAAGTTTTTGAACGCTTTTCAGAGAACGTGTTGTATTTCTGTAGACCACATCCCACCTCAGTTGTAGGTACCAATTTTTGTGGTTGCATCTCTTTTATCCTCGTTCAGAGAAAAATATAAAAAAAATAGTGAAAAAATAAAAAAAATTGATTCCTACTAGTGCCTTTTAGAAAATTCCACGGAAAATTCAGGAAAAAGGAAAAATCCGGACTATCTACTTGTTCTGTGAGTTCTTTCCATCGTCCTTTATTTTCACCTTGTTGCGCTACGTCTCGACACGTCTTAACCAGCACCTGTGATTTGTACTTCGGATCCGGATTGAACAATCGCTAATCTGCATTCGTTAATTGCTATTCCTTGCTGTCATATTGTGTGCCTACCCATAGCTCCACATATTCTTATATCAGCACAGGTTCATCTTGCAACTGTTACCCATGCTCAACAACAGATTGTTTCACCACTTTGGCTTTGCCCTGTTTGGTTTCATCAAAATTGCCAAAAAAATCAGGAAAATAAAGAAAAAATTTGTCAAAGTTTTTACACGCTTTTCTGAGAACGGGCTGTATTTCTGTAGACCACATCCCACCTCAGTTGTAGGTGCCAATTTTTGTGGTTGTATTTTTTTATCCTTGTTCAGAGAAAAATACAAAAAAATAGTGAAAAAATAAAAAAAAAATGATTCCTACTAGTGCCTTTTGGAAAATTCTTGGAAAAATTCAGGAAAAAGCAAAAATCCGGACTATCTGCTTGTTCTGTGAGTTCTTTCCATCGTCTTTTGTTTTCACCTTGTTGCGCTACGTCTTGACACGTCTTAGCCAGCACCTGTGATTTGTACTTTGGATCCGGATCGAACAATCGCTAATCTGCATTCGTTAATTGGTAATTCTTGCTGTCATATTGTGTGCTACCCATAGCTCCACATATTCTTCTGTCAGCACAGGTTCATCTTCAACTTTTACCGATGCTCAACAATAGATTCTTTCACCACTTTGGCTTTGCCCTGTTTGGTTTCATCAAAACTACCAAAAAAATTCAGGAAAATAAAGAAATAAATTGTCAAAGTTTTTGCACGCTTTTTATAGAACATGCTATATTTCTGTAGACCACATCCCACCTCAGTTGTAGGTGCCAATTTTTGTGGTTGCATCTTTTTTTATCCTTGTTCAGAGAAAAATATAAAAAAATAGTGAAAAAATAAAAAATTTTGATTCCGCCTTTTGGAAAATTCCAGGAAAAATTCAGAAAAAAGGAAAAATCTGGACTATCTGCTTGTTCTGTGAGTTCTTTCCATCGTCCTTTGTTTTCACCTTGTTCCGCTACATCTTGACACGTCTTAGCCAGCACCTGTGATTTGTACATCGGATCCGGATTGAACAATCGTTAATCTGCATTCATTAATTGCTAATCCTTGCTGTCATATTGTGTGCCTACCCATAGCTCCACATATTCTTCTGTCAGCACAGGTTCATCTTGCAACTATTACCCACGCTCAACAACAGATTGTTTCACCACTTTGGCTTTGCCCTGTTTGGTTTCATCAAAATTGAGAAAAAAATCAGGAAAATAAAGAAAATATATTATCAAAGTTTTTGCACGCTTTTCAGAGCACGTGTTGTATTTCTGTAGACCACATCCCACCTTAGTTGTAGGTGCCAATTTTTGTGGTTGCATCTTTTTTATTCTTGTTCAGAGAAAAATGAAAAAAATAGTGAAAAAATAAAAAAATTTTGATTCATACTAGTGCCTTTTGGAAAATTCCGGGGAAAATTCAGGAAAAAGGAAAAAATCTGGACTATCTGGTTCTTCTGTGAGTTCTTTCCATCGTCCTTTGTTTTCACCATATTGTGATACGTCTCGACACGTCTTAGCCAGCACCTGTGATTTGTACTTTGGATCCGGATTGAACAATCGTTAATCTGCATTCGTTAATTGCTAATCCTTGGTGTCATATTGTGTGCCTACCCATAGCTCCATATATTCTTCTGTCAGCACATGTTCATCTTGCAACTGTTACCCACGCTCAACAATAGATTGTTTCACCACTTTGGCTTTGCCCTGTTTGGTTTCATCAAAATTGCCAAAAAAATCAGGAAAATAAAGAAAAAAATTGTCAAAGTTTTTACACGCTTTTCAGAGAACGTGCTGTATTTCTGTAGACCACATCCCACCTCAGTTGTAGGTGCCAATTTTTGTGGATGCAACTTTTTTGATCTTTGTTCAGAGAAAAATACAAAAAAAATAGTGAAAAAATAAAAAAATTGATTCCTACTAGTGCCTTTTGGAAAATTTCGGGAAAAATTCAGGAAAATGGAAAAATCCGGACTATCTGCTTGTTCTGTGAGTTCTTTCCATCGTCCTATGTTTTCACCTTGTTAGGCTACGTCTCGATACGTCTTAGCCAGCACATGTGATTTGTACTTTGGATCCGGATTGAACAATCGCTAATCTGCATTCGTTAATTCTAATCCTTGCTGTCATATTGTGTGCTACCCATAGCTCCACATATTCTTCTGTCAGCACAGGTTCATGTTGCAACTGTTACCCACGCTCAACAACAGATTGTTTCACCACTTTGGCTTTGCCCTGTTTGGTTTCATCAAAATTGCCAAAAAAATCAGGAAAATAAAAAAAAATTGTCAAAGTTTTTGCACGCTTTTGAGAGAACGTGTTGTATTTCTATAGACCACATCCCACCTCAGTTGTAGGTGCTAATTTTTGTGGTTGCATCTTTTTTATCCTTGTTCAGAGAAAAATACAAAAAAATAGTGAAAAAATAAAAAAAAATTTGATTCCTACAGAGCCTTTTGGAAAATTCCGGGAAAAATTCAGGAAAATGGAAAAATCTGGACTATCTGCTTGTTCTGTGAGTTCTTTCCATCGTCCTATGTTTTCACCTTGTTAGGCTACGTCTCGATACGTCTTAGCCAGCACCTATGATTTGTACTTTGGATCCGTATTGAACAATCACTAATCTGCATTCGTTAATTCTAATCCTTGCTGTCATATTGTGTGCTACCCATAGCTCCACATATTCTTCTGTCAGCACAGGTTCATCTTGCAACTGTTACCCACGCTCAACAACAGATTGTTTCACCACTTTGGCTTTGCCCTGTTTGGTTTCATCAAAATTGCCAAAAAAATCAGGAAAATAAAAAAAATTGTCAAAGTTTTTGCACGCTTTTGAGAGAACGTGTTGTATTTCTATAGACCACATCCCACCTCAGTTGTAGGTGCTAATTTTTGTGGTGGCATCTTTTTTATCCTTGTTTAGAGAAAAATACAAAAAATAGTGAAAAAATAAAAAAAAATTTGATTCCTACAGTGCCTTTTGGAAAATTCTGGAAAAAATTCAGAAAAAAGGAAAACTCCGCACTATCTGCTTGTTCTGTGAGTTCTTTCCATCGTCCTTTGTTTTCACCTTGTTGCGCTACGTCTCGACACGTCTTAGCCAGCACCTGTGATTTGTACTTTGGATCCGGATTGAACAATCGCTAATCTGCATTCGTTAATTGCGAATCCTTGCTGTCTTGTTGAGTGCCTACCCATAGCTCCACATATTCTTCTGTCAGCACAGGTTCATCTTACAACTGTTACCCACGCTCAACAACAGATTGTTTCACCACTTTGGCTTTGCCCTATTTGGTTTCATCAAAATTACCAAAAAAATTCAGGAAAATAAAGAAAAAAATTATCAAAGTTGTTGCACGCTTTTCAGAGAACGTGTTGTATTTCTGTAGACCACATCCCACCTCAGTTGTAGGTGCCAATTTTTGTGGTTGCATCTTTTTTGAACCTTGTTCAGAGAAAAATATAAAAAAATAGTGAAAAAATAAAAAAAATTTGATTCCTACTGGTGCCTTTTGGAAAATTCCAGGAAAAATTCAGGAAAAAGCAAAAATCCGGACTATCTGCTTGTTCTGTGAGTTCTTTCCATCGTCTTTTGTTTTCACCTTGTTGCGCTACGTCTCGACACGTCTTAGCCAGCACCTGTGATTTGTACTTTGGATCCGGATCGAACAATCGCTAATCTGCATTCGTTAATTGCTAATCCTTGCTGTCATATTGTGTGCCTACCCATATCTCCACATATTCTTCTATCAATACAGGTTCATCTTGCAACTGTTACCGACGCTCAACAACAGATTGTTTCACCACTTTGGCTTTGCCCTGTTTGGTTTCATCAAAATTGCCAAAAAAATTCAGGAAAATTAAGAAAAAAAATTTCCAAAGTTTTTGCACGCTTTTCAAAGAACGTGTTGTATTTCTATAGACCACATCCCACCTCAGTTGTAGGTGCCAATTTTTGTGGTTGCATCTTTTTTTATCCTTGTTCAGAGAAAAATATAAAAAATAGTGAAAAATAAAAAATTTTGATTCCTACTAGTGCCTTTTGGAAAATTCCGGGGAAAATTCAGGAAAAAGGAAAAAATCTGGACTATCTGGTTCTTCTGTGAGTTCTTTCCATCGTCCTTTGTTTTCACCTTATTGCGATACGTCTCGACACGTCTTAGCCAGCACCTGTGATTTGTACTTTGGATCCGGATTGAACAATCGCTAATCTGCATTCGTTAATTGCTAATCCTTGGTGTCATATTGTGTGCCTACCCAAAGCTCCATATATTCTTCTGTCAGCACATGTTCATCTTGCAACTGTTACCCACGCTCAACAACAGATTGTTTCACCACTTTGGCTTTGCCCTGTTTGGTTTCATCAAAATTGCCAAAAAAATCAGGAAAATAAAGAAAAAAATTGTCAAAGTTTTTACACGCTTTTCAGAGAACATGCTGTATTTCTGTAGACCACATCCCACCTCAGTTGTAGGTGCCAATTTTTGTGGTTGCATCTTTTTTGATCTTTGTTCAGAGAAAAATACAAAAAAATAGTGAAAAAATAAAAAAATTGATTCCTACTAGTGCCTTTTGGAAAATTCCGGGAAAAATTCAGGAAAATGGAAAAATCCGGACTATCTGCTTGTTCTGTGAGTTCTTTCCATCGTCCTATGTTTTCACCTTGTTAGGCTACGTCTCGATACGTCTTAGCCAGCACATGTGATTTGTACTTTGGATCCGGATTGAACAATCGCTAATCTGCATTCGTTAATTCTAATCCTTGCTGTCATATTGTGTGCTACCCATAGCTCCACATATTCTTCTGTCAGCCCAGGTTCATGTTGCAACTGTTACACACGCTCAACAACAGATTGTTTCACCACTTTGGCTTTGCCCTATTTGGTTTCATCAAAATTGCCAAAAAAATCAGGAAAATAAAAAAAAATTATCAATGTTTTTGCACGCTTTTGAGAGAACGTGTTGTATTTCTATAGACCACATCCCACCTCAGTTGTAGGTGCTAATTTTTGTGGTTGCATCTTTTTTATCCTTGTTCAGAGAAAAATACAAAAAAATAGTGAAAAAATAAAAAAAAATTTGATTCCTACAGAGCCTTTTGGAAAATTCCGTGAAAAATTCAGGAAAATGGAAAAATCTGGACTATCTGCTTGTTCTGTGAGTTCTTTCCATCGTCCTATGTTTTCACCTTGTTAGGCTACGTCTCGATACGTCTTAGCCAGCACCTATGATTTGTACTTTGGATCCGGATTGAACAATCACTAATCTACATTCGTTAATTCTAATCCTTGCTGTCATATTGTGTGCTACCCATAGCTCCACATATTCTTCTGTCAGCACAGGTTCATCTTGCAACTGTTACCCACGCTCAACAACAGATTGTTTCACCACTTTGGCTTTGCCCTGTTTGGTTTCATCAAAATTGCCAAAAAAATCAGGAAAATAAAAAAAATTGTCAAAGTTTTTGCACGCTTTTGAGAGAACGTGTTGTATTTCTATAGACCACATCCCACCTCAGTTGTAGGTGCTAATTTTTGTGGTGGCATCTTTTTTATCCTTGTTTAGAGAAAAATACAAAAAATAGTGAAAAAATAAAAAAAATTTGATTCCTATAGTGCCTTTTGGAAAATTCTGGAAAAAATTCAGAAAAAAGGAAAACTCCGCACTATCTGCTTGTTCTGTGAGTTCTTTCCATCGTCCTTTGTTTTCACCTTGTTGCGCTACGTCTCGACACGTCTTAGCCAGCACCTGTGATTTGTACTTTGGATCCGGATTGAACAATCGCTAATCTGCATTCGTTAATTGCGAATCCTTGCTGTCTTGTTGAGTGCCTACCCATAGCTCCACATATTCTTCTATCAGCACAGGTTCATCTTACAATTGTTACCCACGCTCAACAACAGATTGTTTCACCACTTTGGCTTTGCCCTATTTGGTTTCATCAAAATTACCAACAAAATTCAGGAAAATAAAGAAAAAAATTATCAAAGTTTTTGCACGCTTTTCAGAGAACGTGTTGTATTTCTGTAGACCACATCCCACCTCAGTTGTAGGTGCCAATTTTTGTGGTTGCATCTTTTTTGAACCTTGTTCAGAGAAAAATATAAAAAAATAGTGAAAAAATAAAAAAAATTTGATTCCTACTGGTGCCTTTTGGAAAATTCCAGGAAAAATTCAGGAAAAAGGAAATATCCAGACTATCTGCTTGTTCTGTGAGTTCTTTCCATCGTCCTTTTTTTTCACCATGCTGCGCTACATCTCGACACGTCTTTGCCAGCACCTGTGATTTGTACTTCGTATCCGGATTGAACAATCGCTAATCTGCATTCGTTAATTGCTAATCCTTGATGACATATTGTGTGCCTATCCATAGCGCCACATATTCTTCTATCAGCACAGGTTCATCTTGCAACTGTTACCCACGCTCAACAATAGATTATTTCACCACTTTGACTTTGCCCTGTTTGGTTTCATTAAAATTGCCAAAAAAAATCAGGAAAATAAAGAAAAAAAATTTCCAAAGTTTTTGCACGCTTTTCAGAGAACGTGCTGTATTTCTATAGACCACATCCCACCTCAGTTGTAGGTGCCAATTTTTGTGGTTGCATCTTTTTTTATCCTTGTTCAGAGAAAAATATAAAAAATAGTGAAAAATAAAAAATTTTGATTCCTACTAGTGCCTTTTGGAAAATTCCGGGGAAAATTCAGGAAAAAGGAAAAATCTAAACTATCAGCTTGTTCTGTGAGTTCTTTCCATCGTCCTTTGTTTTCATCTTGTTGCACTACGTCTCGACACATCTGAGCCAGCACCTGTGATTTTACTTCGGATCCGGATTGAACAATCGCTAATCTGCATTCGTTAATTGCTAATCCTTGCTGCCATATTGTGTGTCTACCCATAGCTCCACATATTCTTCTGTCAGCACAGGTTCACCTTGCAACTGTTACCCACGCTCAACAACAGATTGTTTCACCACTTTGGCTTTGCCCTGTTTGGTTTCATCAAAATTGCCAAAAAAATTCAGGAAAATAGAGAAAAAATTGTCAAAGTTTTTGCACCCTTTTCAGAGAACGTGCTGTATTTCTGTAGACCACATCCCACCTCAGTTGTAGGTGTTAATTTTTGTGGTCGCATCTTTTGTGATCCTTGTTCAGAGAAAAATATAAAAAAAAATAGTGAAAAAATAAAAAAAATTGATTCCTACTAGTGTCTTTTGGAAAATTTCGGGAAAAATTCAGGAAAAAAGAAAAATTCGGACTATCTGCTTGTTCTGTGAGTTCTTTCCATCGTACTTCGTTTTCACCTTGCTCGCTACATCTCGACACGTCTTAGCTAGCACCTGTGATTTGTACTTCGGATCCGGATTGAACAATCGCTAATCTACATTCGTTAATTGCTAATCCTTGCTGTCATATTGTGTGCCTACCCATAGCTCCACATATTATTCTGTCAGCACAGGTTCATCTTGCAACTGTTACCCATGCTCAACAACAGATTGTTTCACCACTTTGGCTTTGCCATGTTTGGTTTCATCAAAATTGCCAAAAAAATCAGGAAAATAAAGAAAAAAATGGTCAAAATTTTTGCACGCTTTTCAGAGAACGTGCTGTATTTCTGTAGACCACATCCCACCTCAGTTGTAGGTGCCAATTTTTATGGTTGCATCTTTTTTATCCTTGTTCAGAGAAAAATATAAAAAAATAGTGAAAAACTAAAAAATTTTGATTCCTACTAGTGCCTTTTGAAAAATTCCATTGAAAATTTAGGAAAAAGGTAAAATCCGGACGATCTGCTTGTTCTGTGAGTTCTTTCCATCGTCCTTTGTTTTTACCTTGTTGCGCTACGTCTCGACACGTCTTAGAAAGCACCTGTGATTTGTACTTCGGATCCGGATTGAGCAATCGCTATTCTGCATTCGTTAATTGCTAATCCATGCTGTCATATTGTGTGCCTACCCATAGCTCCACATATTCTTCTGTCAGCACAGGTTCATCTTGCAACTGTTACCCACGCTCAACAATAGATTGTTTCACCACTTTGGCTTTGCCCTGTTTGGTTTCATCAAAATTGCCAAAAAAATCAGGAAAATAAAGAAAAAAAATTGTCAAAGTTTTTGCACGCTTTTCAGAGAACGTGCTGTATTTCTGTAGACCACATCCCACCTCAGTTGTAGGTGTTAATTTTTGTGGTTGCATCTTTTGTGATCCTTGTTCAGAGAAAAATATAAAAAAAAATAGTGAAAAAATAAAAAAAATTGATTCCTACTAGTGTCTTTTGGAAAATTTCGGGAAAAATTTAGGAAAAAAGAAAAATCCGGACTATCTGCTTGTTCTGTGAGTTCTTTCCATCGTACTTCGTTTTCACCTTGCTCGCTACATCTCGACACGTCTTAGCTAGCACCTGTGATTTGTACTTCGGATCCGGATTGAACAATCGCTAATCTACATTCGTTAATTGCTAATCCTTGCTGTCATATTGTGTGCCTACCCATAGCTCCACATATTATTCTGTCAGCACAGGTTCATCTTGCAACTGTTACCCATGCTCAACAACAGATTGTTTCACCACTTTGGCTTTGCCATGTTTGGTTTCATCAAAATTGCCAAAAAAATCAGGAAAATAAAGAAAAAAATGGTCAAAATTTTTGCACGCTTTTCAGAGAACGTGCTGTATTTCTGTAGACCACATCCCACCTCAGTTGTAGGTGCCAATTTTTATGGTTGCATCTTTTTTATCCTTGTTCAGAGAAAAATATAAAAAAATAGTGAAAAACTAAAAAATTTTGATTCCTACTAGTGCCTTTTGAAAAATTCCATTGAAAATTCATGAAAAAGGTAAAATCTGGACTATCTGCTTGTTCTGTGAGTTCTTTCCATCGTCCTTTGTTTTTACCTTGTTGCGCTACGTCTCGACACGTCTTAGAAAGCACCTGTGATTTGTACTTCGGATCCGGATTGAGCAATCGCTATTCTGCATTCGTTAATTGCTAATCCATGCTGTCATATTGTGTGCCTACCCATAGCTCCACATATTCTTCTGTCAGCACAGGTTCATCTTGCAACTGTTACCCACGCTCAACAATAGATTGTTTCACCACTTTGGCTTTGCCCTGTTTGGTTTCATCAAAATTGCCAAAAAAATCAGGAAAATAAAGAAAAAAAATTGTCAAAGTTTTTGCACGCTTTTCAGAGAACGTGCTGTATTTCTGTAGACCACATCCCACCTCAGTTGTAGGTGTTAATTTTTGTGGTTGCATCTTTTGTGATCCTTGTTCAGAGAAAAATATAAAAAAAAATAGTGAAAAAATAAAAAAAATTGATTCCTACTAGTGTCTTTTGGAAAATTTCGGGAAAAATTCAGGAAAAAAGAAAAATCCGGACTATCTGCTTGTTCTGTGAGTTCTTTCCATCGTACTTCGTTTTCACCTTGCTCGCTACATCTCGACACGTCTTAGCTAGCACCTGTGATTTGTACTTCGGATCCGGATTGAACAATCGCTAATCTACATTCGTTAATTGCTAATCCTTGCTGTCATATTGTGTGCCTACCCATAGCTCCACATATTATTCTGTCAGCACAGGTTCATCTTGCAACTGTTACCCATGCTCAACAACAGATTGTTTCACCACTTTGGCTTTGCCATGTTTGGTTTCATCAAAATTGCCAAAAAAATCAGGAAAATAAAGAAAAAAATGGTCAAAATTTTTGCACGCTTTTCAGAGAACGTGCTGTATTTCTGTAGACCACATCCCACCTCAGTTGTAGGTGCCAATTTTTATGGTTGCATCTTTTTTATCCTTGTTCAGAGAAAAATATAAAAAAATAGTGAAAAACTAAAAAATTTTGATTCCTACTAGTGCCTTTTGAAAAATTCCATTGAAAATTCATGAAAAAGGTAAAATCTGGACTATCTGCTTGTTCTGTGAGTTCTTTCCATCGTCTTTGTTTTTACCTTGTTGCGCTACGTCTCGACACGTCTTAGAAAGCACCTGTGATTTGTACTTCGGATCCGGATTGAGCAATCGCTATTCTGCATTCGTTAATTGCTAATCCATGCTGTCATATTGTGTGCCTACCCATAGCTCCACATATTCTTCTGTCAGCACAGGTTCATCTTGCAACTGTTACCCACGCTCAACAATAGATTGTTTCACCACTTTGGCTTTGCCCTGTTTGGTTTCATCAAAATTGCCAAAAAAAATCAGGAAAATAAAGAAAAAAAATTGTCAAAGTTTTTGCACGCTTTTCAGAGAACGTGCTGTATTTCTGTAGACCACATCCCACCTCAGTTGTAGGTGTTAATTTTTGTGGTCGCATCTTTTGTGATCCTTGTTCAGAGAAAAATATAAAAAAAAATAGTGAAAAAATAAAAAAAATTGATTCCTACTAGTGTCTTTTGGAAAATTTCGGGAAAAATTCAGGAAAAAAGAAAAATTCGGACTATCTGCTTGTTCTGTGAGTTCTTTCCATCGTACTTCGTTTTCACCTTGCTCGCTACATCTCGACACGTCTTAGCTAGCACCTGTGATTTGTACTTCGGATCCGGATTGAACAATCGCTAATCTACATTCGTTAATTGCTAATCCTTGCTGTCATATTGTGTGCCTACCCATAGCTCCACATATTATTCTGTCAGCACAGGTTCATCTTGCAACTGTTACCCATGCTCAACAACAGATTGTTTCACCACTTTGGCTTTGCCATGTTTGGTTTCATCAAAATTGCCAAAAAAATCAGGAAAATAAAGAAAAAAATGGTCAAAATTTTTGCACGCTTTTCAGAGAACGTGCTGTATTTCTGTAGACCACATCCCACCTCAGTTGTAGGTGCCAATTTTTATGGTTGCATCTTTTTTATCCTTGTTCAGAGAAAAATATAAAAAAATAGTGAAAAACTAAAAAATTTTGATTCCTACTAGTGCCTTTTGAAAAATTCCATTGAAAATTTAGGAAAAAGGAAAAATCCGGACGATCTGCTTGTTCTGTGAGTTCTTTCCATCGTCCTTTGTTTTTACCTTGTTGCGCTACGTCTCGACACGTCTTAGAAAGCACCTGTGATTTGTACTTCGGATCCGGATTGAGCAATCGCTATTCTGCATTCGTTAATTGCTAATCCATGCTGTCATATTGTGTGCCTACCCATAGCTCCACATATTCTTCTGTCAGCACAGGTTCATCTTGCAACTGTTACCCACGCTCAACAATAGATTGTTTCACCACTTTGGCTTTGCCCTGTTTGGTTTCATCAAAATTGCCAAAAAAATCAGGAAAATAAAGAAAAAAAATTGTCAAAGTTTTTGCACGCTTTTCAGAGAACGTGCTGTATTTCTGTAGACCACATCCCACCTCAGTTGTAGGTGTTAATTTTTGTGGTTGCATCTTTTGTGATCCTTGTTCAGAGAAAAATATAAAAAAAAATAGTGAAAAAATAAAAAAAATTGATTCCTACTAGTGTCTTTTGGAAAATTTCGGGAAAAATTTAGGAAAAAAGAAAAATCCGGACTATCTGCTTGTTCTGTGAGTTCTTTCCATCGTACTTCGTTTTCACCTTGCTCGCTACATCTCGACACGTCTTAGCTAGCACCTGTGATTTGTACTTCGGATCCGGATTGAACAATCGCTAATCTACATTCGTTAATTGCTAATCCTTGCTGTCATATTGTGTGCCTACCCATAGCTCCACATATTATTCTGTCAGCACAGGTTCATCTTGCAACTGTTACCCATGCTCAACAACAGATTGTTTCACCACTTTGGCTTTGCCATGTTTGGTTTCATCAAAATTGCCAAAAAAATCAGGAAAATAAAGAAAAAAATGGTCAAAATTTTTGCACGCTTTTCAGAGAACGTGCTGTATTTCTGTAGACCACATCCCACCTCAGTTGTAGGTGCCAATTTTTATGGTTGCATCTTTTTTATCCTTGTTCAGAGAAAAATATAAAAAAATAGTGAAAAACTAAAAAATTTTGATTCCTACTAGTGCCTTTTGAAAAATTCCATTGAAAATTCATGAAAAAGGTAAAATCTGGACTATCTGCTTGTTCTGTGAGTTCTTTCCATCGTCCTTTGTTTTTACCTTGTTGCGCTACGTCTCGACACGTCTTAGAAAGCACCTGTGATTTGTACTTCGGATCCGGATTGAGCAATCGCTATTCTGCATTCGTTAATTGCTAATCCATGCTGTCATATTGTGTGCCTACCCATAGCTCCACATATTCTTCTGTCAGCACAGGTTCATCTTGCAACTGTTACCCACGCTCAACAATAGATTGTTTCACCACTTTGGCTTTGCCCTGTTTGGTTTCATCAAAATTGCCAAAAAAATCAGGAAAATAAAGAAAAAAAATTGTCAAAGTTTTTGCACGCTTTTCAAAGAACGTGCTGTATTTCTGTAGACCACATCCCACCTCAGTTGTAGGTGTTAATTTTTGTGGTTGCATCTTTTGTGATCCTTGTTCAGAGAAAAATATAAAAAAAATAGTGAAAAAATAAAAAAAATTGATTCCTACTAGTGTCTTTTGGAAAATTTCGGGAAAAATTCAGGAAAAAAGAAAAATCCGGACTATCTGCTTGTTCTGTGAGTTCTTTCCATCGTACTTCGTTTTCACCTTGCTCGCTACATCTCGACACGTCTTAGCTAGCACCTGTGATTTGTACTTCGGATCCGGATTGAACAATCGCTAATCTACATTCGTTAATTGCTAATCCTTGCTGTCATATTGTGTGCCTACCCATAGCTCCACATATTATTCTGTCAGCACAGGTTCATCTTGCAACTGTTACCCATGCTCAACAACAGATTGTTTCACCACTTTGGCTTTGCCATGTTTGGTTTCATCAAAATTGCCAAAAAAATCAGGAAAATAAAGAAAAAAATGGTCAAAATTTTTGCACGCTTTTCAGAGAACGTGCTGTATTTCTGTAGACCACATCCCACCTCAGTTGTAGGTGCCAATTTTTATGGTTGCATCTTTTTTATCCTTGTTCAGAGAAAAATATAAAAAAATAGTGAAAAACTAAAAAATTTTGATTCCTACTAGTGCCTTTTGAAAAATTCCATTGAAAATTCATGAAAAAGGTAAAATCTGGACTATCTGCTTGTTCTGTGAGTTCTTTCCATCGTCCTTTGTTTTTACCTTGTTGCGCTACGTCTCGACACGTCTTAGAAAGCACCTGTGATTTGTACTTCGGATCCGGATTGAGCAATCGCTATTCTGCATTCGTTAATTGCTAATCCATGCTGTCATATTGTGTGCCTACCCATAGCTCCACATATTCTTCTGTCAGCACAGGTTCATCTTGCAACTGTTACCCACGCTCAACAATAGATTGTTTCACCACTTTGGCTTTGCCCTGTTTGGTTTCATCAAAATTGCCAAAAAAAATCAGGAAAATAAAGAAAAAAAATTGTCAAAGTTTTTGCACGCTTTTCAGAGAACGTGCTGTATTTCTGTAGACCACATCCCACCTCAGTTGTAGGTGTTAATTTTTGTGGTTGCATCTTTTGTGATCCTTGTTCAGAGAAAAATATAAAAAAAAATAGTGAAAAAATAAAAAAAATTGATTCCTACTAGTGTCTTTTGGAAAATTTCGGGAAAAATTCAGGAAAAAAGAAAAATCCGGACTATCTGCTTGTTCTGTGAGTTCTTTCCATCGTACTTCGTTTTCACCTTGCTCGCTACATCTCGACACGTCTTAGCTAGCACCTGTGATTTGTACTTCGGATCCGGATTGAACAATCGCTAATCTACATTCGTTAATTGCTAATCCTTGCTGTCATATTGTGTGCCTACCCATAGCTCCACATATTCTTCTATCAGCACAGGTTCATCTTGCAACTGTTACCCACGCTCAACAACAGATTGTTTCACCACTTTGGCTTTGCCCCATTTGGTTTCATCAAAATTGCCAAAAAAAATCCGGAAAATAAAGAAAAAAAATTGTCAAAGTTTTTGCACGCTTTTTAGAGAACGTGCTGTATTTCTGTAGACCACATCCCATCTCAGTTGTAGGTGCCAATTTTTGTGGTTGCATCTTTTTTTATCCTTGTTCAGAGAAAAATATAAAAAAAAATAGTGAAAAAATAAAAAAAATTTGATTCCTACTAGTGCCTTTTGAAAAATTCCATGGAAAATTTAGGAAAAAGGAAAAATCCGGACGATCTGCTTGTTCTGTGAGTTCTTTCCATCGTCCTTTGTTTTCACCTTGTTGCGCTACGTCTCGACACGTCTTAGCCAGCACATGTGATTTGTACTTTGGATCTGGATTGAACAATCGCTAATCTGCATTCGTTAATTGCTAATCCTCGCTGTCATATTGTGTGCCTATCCATAGCTCCACATATTCTTCTGTCAGCACAGGTTCATCTTGCAACTGTTACCCACGCTCAACAACAGATTGTTTCACCACTTTGGCTTTGCCCTGTTTTGTTTCATCAAAATTGCTAAAAAAATTTGAGGAAAATAAAGAAAAAAATTGTCAAAATTTTTGCACGCTTTTCAGAGAACGTGCTGTATTTCTATAGACCACATCCCACCTCAGTTGTAGGTGCCAATTTTTGTGGTTGCATCTTTTTTTATCCTTGTTCAGAGAAAAATATAAAAAAATAGTGAAAAAATAAAAAATTTTGATTCCTACTAGTGCCTTTTGGAAAATTCCGGGGAAAATTCAGGAAAAAGGAAAAATCTGGACTATCTGCTTGTTCTGTGAGTTCTTTCCATCGTCCTTTGTTTTCACCTTGTTGCGCTACGTGTCGACACGTCTTGGCCAGCACTTGTGATTTGTACTTCGGATCCGGATTGAACAATCGCTAATCTGCATTCGTTAATTGTTAATCCTTGCTGTCATATTGTGTGCCTACCCATAGCTCCACATATTCTTCTATCAGCACAGGTTCATCTTGCAACTGTTACCCACGCTCAACAACAAATTGTTTCACCACTTTGGCTTTGCCCCGTTTGGTTTCATCAAAATTGCCAAAAAAATCAGGAAAATAAAGAAAAAATTGTCAAAGTTTTTGCACGCTTTTTAGAGAACGTGCTGTATTTCTGTAGACCACATCCCACCTCAGTTGTAGGTGCCAATTTTTGTGGTTGCATCTTTTTTTATCCTTGTTCAGAGAAAAATATAAAAAAATAGTGAAAAAATAAAAAAAATTTTGATTCCTACTAGTGCCTTTTGGAAAATTCCATGGAAAATTCAGAAAAAAGGAAAAATCCGGACGATCTGCTTGTTCTGTGAGTTCTTTCCATCGTCCTTTGTTTTCACCTTGTTGCGCTACGTCTCGACACGTCTTAGCCAGCACCTGTGATTTGTACTTTGGATCCGGATTGAACAATCGCTAATCTGCATTCGTTAATTGCTAATCCTTGCTGTCATATGGTATGCCGACCCATAGCTTCACATATTCTTCTATCAGCATAGGTTCATCTTGCAACTGTTACCCGCGCTCAACAATAGATTGTTTCACCACTTTGGCTTTGCCCTATTTGGTTTCATCAAAATTGCCAAAAAAATCAGGAAAATAAAGAAAAAATTGTCAAAGTTTTTGCACGCTTTTTAGAGAACGTGCTGTATTTCTGTAGACCACATCCCACCTCAGTTGTAGGTGCCAATTTTTGTGGTTGCATCTTTTTTTATCCTTGTTCAGAGAAAAATATAAAAAAAAATAGTGAAAAAATAAAAAATTTTGATTCCTACTAGTGCCTTCTGGAAAATTCCAGGGAAAATTCAGGAAAAAGGAAAAATCCGGACTATCTGCTTGTTCTGTGAGTTCTTTCCATCGTCCTTTGTTTTCACCTTGTTGCGCTACGTGTCGACACGTCTTAGCCAGCACTTGTGATTTGTACTTCGGATCCGGATTGAACAATCGCTAATCTGCATTCGTAATTGCTAATCCTTGTTGTCATATTGTGTGCCTACCCATAGCTCCACATATTCTTCTATCAGCATAGGTTCATCTTGCAACTGTTACCCACGCTCAACAACAGATTGTTTCACCACTTTGGCTTTGCCCCGTTTGGTTTCATCAAAATTGCCAAAAAAATCAGGAAAATAAAGAAAAAAATTGTCAAAGTTTTTGCACGCTTTTCAGAGAACGTGCTGTATTTCTGTAGACCACATCCCACCTTAGTTGTAGGTGCCAATTTTTGTGGTTGCATCTTTTTTTATCCTTGTTCAGAGGAAAATATAAAAAAATATTGAAAAAATAAAAAATTTTGATTCCTACTAGTGCCTTTTGGAAAATTCCATGGAAAATTCAGGAAAAAGGAAAAATCGGACTATCTCCTTGTTCTGTGAGTTCTTTCCATCGTCCTTTGTTTTCATCTTATTGCGCTACGTGTCGACACGTCTTAGCCAGCACATGTAATTTGTACTTTGGAACCGGATTGAACAATCGCTAATCTGCATTCGTTAATTGCTAATCCTCGCTGTCATATTGTGTGCCTATCCATAGCTCCACATATTCTTCTGTCAGCATAGGTTCATCTTGCAACTGTTACCCGCGCTCAACAACAGATTGTTTCACCACTTTGGCTTTGCCCGGCTTGGTTTCATCAAAATTGCCAAAAAAAATCAGGAAAATAAAGAAAAAATTGTCAAAGTTTTTGCACGCTTTTTAGAGAACGTGCTGTATTTCTGTAGACCACATCCCACCTCAGTTGTACGTGCCAATTTTTGTGGTTGCATCTTTTTTTATCCTTGTTCAGAGAAAAATATAAAAAAATAGTGAAAAAATAAAAAAAAATTTGATTCCTACTAGTGCCTTTTGGAAAATTCCATGGAAAATTCAGGAAAAAGGAAAAATTCGGACGATCTGCTTCTTCTATGAGTTCTTTCCATCGTCCTTTGTTTTCACCTTGTTGCGCTACGTCTCGACACGTCTTAGCCAGCACCTGTGATTTGTACTTTGGATCCGGATTGAACAATCGCTAATCTGCATTCGTTAATTGCTAATCCTTGCTGTCATATGGTATGCCTACCCATAGCTCCATATATTCTTCTGTCAGTATAGGTTCATCTTGCAACTGTTACCCGCGCTCAACAACAGATTGTTTCACCACTTTGGCTTTGCCCTGTTCGGTTTCATCAAAATTGCCATAAAAAATCAGGAAAATAAAGAAAAAAATTGTCAAAGTTTTTGCACGCTTTTCAGAGAACGTGCTGTATTTTTGTAGACCACATCCCACCTTAGTTGTAGGTGTCAATTTTTGTGGTTGCATCTTTTTTTATCCTTGTTCAGAGGAAAATATAAAAAAATAGTGAAAAAATAAAAAATTTTGATTCCTACTAGTGCCTTTTGGAAAATTCCATGGAAAATTCAGGAAAAAGGAAAAATCCAGACTATCTACTTGTTCTGTGAGTTCTTTCCATTGTCCTTTGTTTTCATCTTGTTGCGCTACGTGTCGACACGTCTTAGCCCGCACAAGTGATTTGTACTTTGGATCCGGATTGAACAATCGCTAATCTGCATTCGTTAATTGCTAATCGTCGCTGTCATATTGTGTGACTATCCATAGCTCCACATATTCTTCTATCAGCACAGGTTCATCTTGCAACTGTTACCCACGCTCAACAACAGATTGTTTCACCACTTTGGCTTTGCCCTGTTTTGTTTCATCAAAATTGCCAAAAAAATTTGAGGAAAATAAAGAAAAGAATTGTCAAAATTTTTGCACGCTTTTCAGAGAACGTGCTGTATTTCTGTAGACCACATCCCACCTCAGCTGTAGGTGCCAATTTTTGTGGGTGCATCTTTTTTTATCCTTGTTCAGAGAAAAATATAAAAAAATAGTGAAAAAATAAAAAATTTTGATTCCTACTAGTGCCTTTTGGAAAATTCCGGGGAAAATTCAGGAAAAAGGAAAAATCCGGACTATCTGCTTGTTCTGTGAGTTCTTTCCATCGTCCTTTGTTTTCACCTTGTTGCGCTACGTGTCGACACGTCTTAGCCAGCACTTGTGATTTGTACTTTGGATCCGGATTGAACAATCGCTAATCTGCATTTGTTAATTGCTAATCCTCGCTGTCATATTGTGTGCCTATCCATAGCTCCACATATTCTTCTGTCAGCATAGGTTCATCTTGCAACTATTACCCGCGCTCAACAACAGATTGTTTCACCACTTTGGCTTTGCCCTGTTTTGTTTCATCAAAATTGCCAGAAAAATTTGAGGAAAATAAAGAAAAAAATTGTCAAAATTTTTGCACGCTTTTCAGAGAACGTGTTGTATTTCTGTAGACCACATCCCACCTCAGTTGTAGGTGCCAATTTTTGTGGTTGCATCTTTTTTTATCCTTGTTCAGAGAAAAATATAAAAAATAGTGAAAAAATAAAAATTTTTGATTCCTACTAGTGCCTTTTGGAAAATTCCATGGAAAATTCAGGAAAAAGGAAAAATCGGACTATCTCCTTGTTCTGTGAGTTCTTTCCATCGTCCTTTGTTTTCATCTTGTTGCGCTACGTGTCGACACGTCTTAGCCAGCACATGTAATTTGTACTTTGGATCCGGATTGAACAATCGCTAATCTGCATTCGTTAATTGCTAATCCTCGCTGTCATATTGTGTGCCTATCCATAGCTCCACATATTCTTCTGTCAGCATAGGTTCATCTTGCAACTATTACCCGCGCTCAACAATAGATTGTTTCACCACTTTGGCTTTGCCCTGTTTGGTTTCATAAAAATTGCCAAAAAAAATCAGGAAAATAAAGAAAAAATTGTCAAAGTTTTTGCACGCTATTTAGAGAACGTACTGTATTTCTGTAGACCAAATCCCACCTCAGTTGTAGGTGCCAATTTTTGTGGTTGCATCTTTTTTTATCCTTGTTCAGAGAAAAATATAAAAAAATAGTGAAAAAATAAAAAAAAATTGATTCCTACTAGTGCCTTTTGGAAAATTCCATGGAAAATTCAGGAAAAAGGATAAATCTGGACGATCTGCTTGTTTTGTGAGTTCTTTCCATCGTCCTTTGTTTTCACCTTGTTGCGCTACGTCTCGACACGTCTTAGCCAGCACCTGTGATTTGTACTTTGGATCCGGATTGAACAATCGCTAATCTGCATTCGTTAATTGCTAATCCTTGCTGTCATATGGTATGCCTACCCATAGCTCCACATATTCTTCTGTCAGCATAGGTTCATCTTGCAACTGTTACCCGCGCTCAACAACAGATTGTTTCACCACTTTGGCTTTGCCCTGTTCGGTTTCATCAAAATTGCCATAAAAAATCAGGAAAATAAAGAAAAAAATTGTTAAAGTTTTTGCACGCTTTTCAGAGAACGTGCTGTTTTTTTTGTAGACCACATCCCACCTTAGTTGTAGGTATCAATTTTTGTGGTTGCATCTTTTTTTATCCTTGTTCAGAGGAAAATATAAAAAAAATAGTGAAAAAATAAAAAATTTTGATTCCTACTAGTGCCTTTTGGAAAATTCCATGGAAAATTCAGGAAAAAGGAAAAATCCGGACTATCTGCTTGTTATGTGAGTTCTTTCCATCGTCCTTTGTTTTCATCTTGTTGCGCTACGTGTCGACACGTCTTAGCCAGCACACGTGATTTGTACTTTGGATCCGGATTGAACAATCGCTAATCTGCATTCGATAATTGCTAATCCTCGCTTTCATATTGTGTGCCTATCCATAGCTCCACATATTCTTCTGTCAGCATAGGTTCATCTTGCAACTGTTACCCACGCTCAACAACAGATTGTTTCACCACTTTGGCTTTGCCCTGTTTTGTTTCATCAAAATTGCCAAAAAAATTTGAGGAAAATAAAGAAAAGAATTGTCAAAATTTTTGCACGCTTTTCAGAGAACGTGCTGTATTTCTGTAGACCACATCCCACCTCAGTTGTAGGTGTCAATTTTTGTGGGTGCATCTTTTTTTATCCTTGTTCAGAGAAAAATATAAAAATAGTGAAAAAATAAAAAATTTTGATTCCTACTAGAGCCTTTTGGAAAATTCCGGGGAAAATTCAGGAAAAAGGAAAAATCCGGACTATCTGCTTGTTCTGTGAGTTCTTTCCATCGTCCTTTGTTTTCACCTTGTTGCGCTACGTGTCGACACGTCTTAGCCAGCACTTGTGATTTGTACTTCGGATCCGGATTGAACAATCGCTAATCTGCATTCGTTAATTGCTAATCCTTGCTGTCATATTGTGTGCCTACCCATAGCTCCACATATTCTTCTATCAGCACAGGTTCATCTTGCAACTGTTACCCACGCTCAACAACAGATTGTTTCACCACTTTGGCTTTGCCCCGTTTGGTTTCATCAAAATTGCCAAAAAAAATCAAGAAAATAAAGAAAAAAATTGTCAAAGTTTTTGCACGCTTTTCAGAGAACGTGCTATATTTCTGTAGACCACATCCCACCTTAGTTGTAGGTATCAATTTTTGTGGTTGCATCTTTTTTTATCCTTGTTCAGAGGAAAATATAAAAAAAATAGTGAAAAAATAAAAAATTTTGATTCCTACTAGTGCCTTTTGGAAAATTCCATGGAAAATTCAGGAAAAAGGAAAAATTGGACTATCTCCTTGTTCTGTGAGTTCTTTCCATCGTCCTTTGTTTTCATCTTGTTGCGCTACGTGTCGACACGTCTTAGCCAGCACATGTAATTTGTACTTTGGATCCGGATTGAACAATCGCTAATCTGCATTCGTTAATTGCTAATCCTCGCTGTCATATTGTGTGCCTATCCATAGCTCCACATATTCTTCTGTCAGCATAGGTTCATCTTGCAACTGTTACCCGTTCTCAACAACAGATTGTTTCACCACTTTGGCTTTGCCCTGTTTGGTTTCATCAAAATTGCCAAAAAAAATCAGGAAAATAAAGAAAAAATTGTCAAAGTTTTTGCACGCTTTTTAGAGAACGTGCTGTATTTCTGTAGACCACATCCCACCTCAGTTGTAGGTGCCAATTTTTGTGGTTACATCTTTTTTATCCTTGTTCAGAGAAAATATAGAAAAAAAGTGAAAAAAAATTGATTCCTACTAGTGCCTTTTGGAAAATTCCATGGAAAATTCAGGAAAAAGGAAAAATCTGGACGATCTGCTTGTTCTGTGAGTTCTTTCCATCGTCCTTTGTTTTCACCTTGTTGCGCTACGTCTCGACACGTCTTAGCCAGCACCTGTGATTTGTACTTTGGATCTGGATTGAACAATCGCCAATCTGCATTCGTTAATTGCTAATCCTTGCTGTCATATGGTATGCCTACCCATAGCTCCACATATTCTTCTGTCAGCATAGGTTCATCTTGCAACTGTTACCCGCGCTCAACAACAGATTGTTTCACCACTTTGGCTTTGCCCTGTTCGGTTTCATCAAAATTGCCATAAAAAATCAGGAAAATAAAGAAAAAAATTGTCAAAGTTTTTGCACGCTTTTCAGAGAACGTGCTGTATTTTTGTAGACCACATCCCACCTTAGTTGTAGGTGTCAATTTTTGTGGTTGCATCTTTTTTTATCCTTGTTCAGAGGAAAATATAAAAAAATAGTGAAAAAATAAAAAATTTTGATTCCTACTAGTGCCTTTTGGAAAATTCCATGGAAAATTCAGGAAAAAGGAAAAATCCGGACTATCTGCTTGTTCTGTGAGTTCTTTCCATCGTCCTTTATTTTCATCTTGTTGCGCTACGTGTCGACACGTCTTAGCCAGCACATGTGATTTGTACTTTGGATCCGGATTGAACAATCGCTAATCTGCATTCGTTAATTGCTAATCCTCGCGGTCATATTGTGTGCCTATCCATAGCTCCACATATTCTTCTGTCAGCACAGGTTCATCTTGCAACTGTTACCCACGCTCAACAACAGATTGTTTCACCACTTTGGCTTTCCCCTGTTTTGTTTCATCAAAATTGCCAAAAAAATTTGAGGAAAATAAAGAAAAAAATTGTCAAAATTTTTGCACGCTTTTCAGAGAACGTGCTATATTTCTGTAGACCACATCCCACCTCAGTTGTAGGTGCCAATTTTTGTGGTTGCATCTTTTTTTATCCTTGTTCAGAGGAAAATATAAAAAAATAGTGAAAAAATAAAAAATTTTGATTCCTACTAGTGCCTTTTGGAAAATTCCATGGAAAATTTAGGAAAAAGGAAAAATTCGGACTATCTGCTTGTTCTGTGAGTTCTTTCCATCGTCCTTTGTTTTCACCTTGTTGCGCTACGTGTCGACACGTCTTAGCCAGCACTTGTGATTTGTACTTCGGATCCGCATTGAACAATCGCTAATCTGCATTCGTTAATTGCTAATCCTTGCTGTCATATTGTGTGCCTACCCATAGCTCCACATATTCTTCTATCAGCACAGGTTCATCTTGCAACTGTTACCCACGCTCAACAACAGATTGTTTCACCACTTTGGCTTTGCCCCGTTTGGTTTCATCAAAATTATCAAAAAAAATCAGGAAAATAAAGAAAAAAATTATCAAAGTTTTTGCACGCTTTTCAGAGAATGTGCTGTATTTCTGTAGACCACATCCCACCTTAGTTGTAGGTGTCAATTTTTGTGGTTGCATCTTTTTTTATCCTTGTTCAGAGGAAAATATAAAAAAATAGTGAAAAAATAAAAAATTTTGATTCCTACTAGTGCCTTTTGGAAAATTCCATGGAAAATTCAGGAAAAAGGAAAAATCCGGACTATCTCCTTGTTCTGTGAGTTCTTTCCATCGTCCTTTGTTTTCATCTTGTTACGCTACGTGTCGACACGTCTTAGCCAGCACATGTAATTTGTACTTTGGATCTGGATTGAACAATCGCTAATCTGCATTCGTTAATTGCTAATCCTCGCTGTCATATTGTGTGCCTAACCATAGCTCCACATATTCTTCTGTCAGCACAGGTTCATCTTGCAACTGTTACCCACGCTCAACAACAGATTGTTTCACCACTTTGGCTTTGCCCTATTTTGTTTCATCAAAATTGCCAAAAAAATTGAGGAAAATAAAGAAAAAAAATTATCAAAATTTTTGCACGCTTTTTAGAGAACGTGCTGTATTTCTGTAGACCATATCCCACCTCAGTTGTAGGTGCCAATTTTTGTGGTTGCATCTTTTTTATCCTTGTTCAGAGAAAAATATAAAAAAAATTGTGAAAAAATAAAAAATTTTGATTCCTACTAGTGCCTTTTGGAAAATTCTAGGGAAAATTCAGGAAAAAGGAAAAAGTTGGACTATCTGCTTGTTCTGTGAGTTCTTTCCATCGTCCTTTGTTTTCACCTTATTGCACTACGTCTCGACACGTCTTAGCCAGCACCTGTGATTTGTACTTCGGATGCAGATTAAACAATCGCTAATCTGCATTCGTTAATTGCTAATCCTTGCTGTCATATTGTGTGCCTACCCATAGCTCCACATATTCTTCTATCAGCACAGGTTCATCTTGCAACTGTTACCCACGCTCAACAACAGATTGTTTCACCACTTTGGCTTTGCCCCGTTTGGTTTCATCAAAATTGCCAAAAAAAATCAAGAAAATAAAGAAAAAAATTGTCAAAGTTTTTGCACGCTTTTCAGAGAACGTGCTATATTTCTGTAGACCACATCCCACCTTAGTTGTAGGTATCAATTTTTGTGGTTGCATCTTTTTTTATCCTTGTTCAGAGGAAAATATAAAAAAAAATAGTGAAAAAATAAAAAATTTTGATTCCTACTAGTGCCTTTTGGAAAATTCCATGGAAAATTCAGGAAAAAGGAAAAATCGGACTATCTCCTTGTTCTGTGAGTTCTTTCCATCGTCCTTTGTTTTCATCTTGTTGCGCTACGTGTCGACACGTCTTAGCCAGCACATGTAATTTGTACTTTGGATCCGGATTGAACAATCGCTAATCTGCATTCGTTAATTGCTAATCCTCGCTGTCATATTGTGTGCCTATCCATAGCTCCACATATTCTTCTGTCAGCATAGGTTCATCTTGCAACTGTTACCCGTTCTCAACAACAGATTGTTTCACCACTTTGGCTTTGCCCTGTTTGGTTTCATCAAAATTGCCAAAAAAATCAGGAAAATAAAGAAAAAATTGTCAAAGTTTTTGCACGCTTTTTAGAGAACGTGCTGTATTTCTGTAGACCACATCCCACCTCTGTTGTAGGTGCCAATTTTTGTGGTTACATCTTTTTTATCCTTGTTCAGAGAAAATATAGAAAAAAGTGAAAAAAAATTGATTCCTACTAGTGCCTTTTGGAAAATTCCATGGAAAATTCAGGAAAAAGGAAAAATCCGGACGATCTGCTTGTTCTGTGAGTTCTTTCCATCGTCCTTTGTTTTCACCTTGTTGCGCTACGTCTCGACACGTCTTAGCCAGCGCCTGTGATTTGTACTTTGGATCTGGATTGAACAATCGCCAATCTGCATTCGTTAATTGCTAATCCTTGCTGTAATATGGTATGCCTACCCATAGCTCCACATATTCTTCTGTCAGCATAGGTTCATCTTGCAACTGTTACCCGCGCTCAACAACAGATTGTTTCACCACTTTGGCTTTGCCCTGTTCGGTTTCATCAAAATTGCCATAAAAAATCAGGAAAATAAAGAAAAAAATTGTCAAAGTTTTTGCACGCTTTTCAGAGAACGTGCTGTATTTTTGTAGACCACATCCCACCTTAGTTGTAGGTGTCAATTTTTGTGGTTGCATCTTTTTTTATCCTTGTTCAGAGGAAAATATAAAAAAATAGTGAAAAAATAAAAAATTTTGATTCCTACTAGTGCCTTTTGGAAAATTCCATGGAAAATTCAGGAAAAAGGAAAAATCCGGACTATCTGCTTGTTCTGTGAGTTCTTTCCATCGTCCTTTATTTTCATCTTGTTGCGCTACGTGTCGACACGTCTTAGCCAGCACATGTGATTTGTACTTTGGATCCGGATTGAACAATCGCTAATCTGCATTCGTTAATTGCTAATCCTCGCGGTCATATTGTGTGCCTATCCATAGCTCCACATATTCTTCTGTCAGCACAGGTTCATCTTGCAACTGTTACCCACGCTCAACAACAGATTGTTTCACCACTTTGGCTTTCCCCTGTTTTGTTTCATCAAATTTGCCAAAAAAATTTGAGGAAAATAAAGAAAAAAATTGTCAAAATTTTTGCACGCTTTTTAGAGAACGTGCTATATTTCTGTAGACCACATCCCACCTCAGTTGTAGGTGCCAATTTTTGTGGTTGCATCTTTTTTTATCCTTGTTCAGAGGAAAATATAAAAAAATAGTGAAAAAATAAAAAATTTTGATTCCTACTAGTGCCTTTTGGAAAATTCCATGGAAAATTCAGGAAAAAGGAAAAATTCGGACTATCTGCTTGTTCTGTGAGTTCTTTCCATCGTCCTTTGTTTTCACCTTGTTGCGCTACGTGTCGACACGTCTTAGCCAGCACTTGTGATTTGTACTTCGGATCCGCATTGAACAATCGCTAATCTGCATTCGTTAATTGCTAATCCTTGCTGTCATATTGTGTGCCTACCCATAGCTCCACATATTCTTCTATCAGCACAGGTTCATCTTGCAACTGTTACCCACGCTCAACAACAGATTGTTTCACCACTTTGGCTTTGCCCCGTTTGGTTTCATCAAAATTATCAAAAAAAATCAGGAAAATAAAGAAAAAAATTATCAAAGTTTTTGCACGCTTTTCAGAGAATGTGCTGTATTTCTGTAGACCACATCCCACCTTAGTTGTAGGTGTCAATTTTTGTGGTTGCACCTTTTTTTATCCTTATTCAGAGGAAAATATAAAAAAATAGTGAAAAAATAAAAAATTTTGATTCCTACTAGTGCCTTTTGGAAAATTCCATGGAAAATTCAGGAAAAAGGAAAAATCCGGACTATCTCCTTGTTCTGTGAGTTCTTTCCTTCGTCCTTTGTTTTTATCTTGTTACGCTACGTGTCGACACGTCTTAGCCAGCACATGTAATTTGTACTTTGGATCTGGATTGAACAATCGCTAATCTGCATTCGTTAATTGCTAATCCTCGCTGTCATATTGTGTGCCTAACCATAGCTCCACATATTCTTCTGTCAGCACAGGTTCATCTTGCAACTGTTACCCACGCTCAACAACAGATTGTTTCACCACTTTGGCTTTGCCCTATTTTGTTTCATCAAAATTGCCAAAAAAATTGAGGAAAATAAAGAAAAAAAATTGTCAAAATTTTTGCACGCTTTTCAGAGAACGTGCTGTATTTCTGTAGACCATATCCCACCTCAGTTGTAGGTGCCAATTTTTGTGGTTGCATCTTTTTTATCCTTGTTCAGAGAAAAATATAAAAAAAATTGTGAAAAAATAAAAAATTTTGATTCCTACTAGTGCCTTTTGGAAAATTCTGGGGAAAATTCAGGAAAAAGGAAAAAGTTGGACTATCTGCTTGTTCTGTGAGTTCTTTCCATCGTCCTTTGTTTTCACCTTATTGCACTACGTCTCGACACGTCTTAGCCAGCACCTGTGATTTGTACTTCGGATCCGGATTAAACAATCGCTAATCTGCATTCGTTAATTGCTAATCCATGCTGTCATATTGTTCTGTGAGTTCTTTCCATCGTCCTTTGTTTTCATCTTGTTGCGCTACGTGTCGACACGTCTTAGCCAGCACATGTAATTTGTACTTTGGATCCGGATTGAACAATCGCTAATCTGCATTCGTTAATTGCTAATCCTCGCTGTCATATTGTGTGCCTATCCATAGCTCCACATATTCTTCTGTCAGCATAGGTTCATCTTGCAACTATTACCCGCGCTCAACAATAGATTGTTTCACCACTTTGGCTTTGCCCTGTTTGGTTTCATCAAAATTGCCAAAAAAAATCAGGAAAATAAAGAAAAAATTGTCAAAGTTTTTGCACGCTATTTAGAGAACGTACTGTATTTCTGTAGACCAAATCCCACCTCAGTTGTAGGTGCCAATTTTTGTGGTTACATCTTTTTTATCCTTGTTCAGAGAAAATATAGAAAAAAAGTGAAAAAAAATTGATTCCTACTAGTGCCTTTTGGAAAATTCCATGGAAAATTCAGGAAAAAGGAAAAATCCGGACGATCTGCTTGTTCTGTGAGTTCTTTCCATCGTCCTTTGTTTTCACCTTGTTGCGCTACGTCTCGACACGTCTTAGCCAGCACCTGTGATTTGTACTTTGGATCTGGATTGAACAATCGCCAATCTGCATTCGTTAATTGCTAATCCTTGCTGTCATATGGTATGCCTACCCATAGCTCCACATATTCTTCTGTCAGCATAGGTTCATCTTGCAACTGTTACCCGCGCTCAACAACAGATTGTTTCACCACTTTAGCTTTGCCCTGTTCGGTTTCATCAAAATTGCCATAAAAAATCAGGAAAATAAAGAAAAAAATTGTTAAAGTTTTTGCACGCTTTTCAGAGAACGTGCTGTTTTTTTTGTAGACCACATCCCACCTTAGTTGTAGGTATCAATTTTTGTGGTTGCATCTTTTTTTATCCTTGTTCAGAGGAAAATATAAAAAAAATAGTGAAAAAATAAAAAATTTTGATTCCTACTAGTGCCTTTTGGAAAATTCCATGGAAAATTCAGGAAAAAGGAAAAATCCGGACTATCTGCTTGTTATGTGAGTTCTTTCCATCGTCCTTTGTTTTCATCTTGTTGCGCTACGTGTCGACACGTCTTAGCCAGCACACGTGATTTGTACTTTGGATCCGGATTGAACAATCGCTAATCTGCATTCGATAATTGCTAATCCTCGCTTTCATATTGTGTGCCTATCCATAGCTCCACATATTCTTCTGTCAGCATAGGTTCATCTTGCAACTGTTACCCACGCTCAACAACAGATTGTTTCACCACTTTGGCTTTGCCCTGTTTTGTTTCATCAAAATTGCCAAAAAAATTTGGGGAAAATAAAGAAAAGAATTGTCAAAATTTTTGCACGCTTTTCAGAGAACGTGCTGTATTTCTGTAGACCACATCCCACCTCAGTTGTAGGTGCCAATTTTTGTGGGTGCATCTTTTTTTATCCTTGTTCAGAGAAAAATATAAAAATAGTGAAAAAATAAAAATTTTTGATTCCTACTAGAGCCTTTTGGAAAATTCCGGGGAAAATTCAGGAAAAAGGAAAAATCCGGACTATCTGCTTGTTCTGTGAGTTCTTTCCATCGTCCTTTGTTTTCACCTTGTTGCGCTACGTGTCGACACGTCTTAGCCAGCACTTGTGATTTGTACTTCGGATCCGGATTGAACAATCGCTAATCTGCATTCGTTAATTGCTAATCCTTGCTGTCATATTGTGTGCCTACCCATAGCTCCACATATTCTTCTATCAGCACAGGTTCATCTTGCAACTGTTACCCACGCTCAACAACAGATTGTTTCACCACTTTGGCTTTGCCCCGTTTGGTTTCATCAAAATTGCCAAAAAAAATCAGGAAAATAAAGAAAAAAATTGTCAAAGTTTTTGCACGCTTTTCAGAGAACGTGCTATATTTCTGTAGACCACATCCCACCTTAGTTGTAGGTATCAATTTTTGTGGTTGCATCTTTTTTTATCCTTGTTCAGAGGAAAATATAAAAAAAAATAGTGAAAAAATAAAAAATTTTGATTCCTACTAGTGCCTTTTGGAAAATTCCATGGAAAATTCAGGAAAAAGGAAAAATCGGACTATCTCCTTGTTCTGTGAGTTCTTTCCATCGTCCTTTGTTTTCATCTTGTTGCGCTACGTGTCGACACGTCTTAGCCAGCACATGTAATTTGTACTTTGGATCCGGATTGAACAATCGCTAATCTGCATTCGTTAATTGCTAATCCTCGCTGTCATATTGTGTGCCTATCCATAGCTCCACATATTCTTCTGTCAGCATAGGTTCATCTTGCAACTGTTACCCGTTCTCAACAACAGATTGTTTCACCACTTTGGCTTTGCCCTGTTTGGTTTCATCAAAATTGCCAAAAAAAATCAGGAAAATAAAGAAAAAATTGTCAAAGTTTTTGCACGCTTTTTAGAGAACGTGCTGTATTTCTGTAGACCACATCCCACCTCAGTTGTAGGTGCCAATTTTTGTGGTTACATCTTTTTTATCCTTGTTCAGAGAAAATATAGAAAAAAAGTGAAAAAAATTGATTCCTACTAGTGCCTTTTGGAAAATTCCATGGAAAATTCAGGAAAAAGGAAAAATCCGGACGATCTGCTTGTTCTGTGAGTTCTTTCCATCGTCCTTTGTTTTCACCTTGTTGCGCTACGTCTCGACACGTCTTAGCCAGCACCTGTGATTTGTACTTTGGATCTGGATTGAACAATCGCCAATCTGCATTCGTTAATTGCTAATCCTTGCTGTCATATGGTATGCCTACCCATAGCTCCACATATTCTTCTGTCAGCATAGGTTCATCTTGCAACTGTTACCCGCGCTCAACAACAGATTGTTTCACCACTTTGGCTTTGCCCTGTTCGGTTTCATCAAAATTGCCATAAAAAATCAGGAAAATAAAGAAAAAAATTGTCAAAGTTTTTGCACGCTTTTCAGAGAACGTGCTGTATTTTTGTAGACCACATCCCACCTTAGTTGTAGGTGTCAATTTTTGTGGTTGCATCTTTTTTTATCCTTGTTCAGAGGAAAATATAAAAAAATAGTGAAAAAATAAAAAATTTTGATTCCTACTAGTGCCTTTTGGAAAATTCCATGGAAAATTCAGGAAAAAGGAAAAATCCGGACTATCTGCTTGTTCTGTGAGTTCTTTCCATCGTCCTTTATTTTCATCTTGTTGCGCTACGTGTCGACACGTCTTAGCCAGCACATGTGATTTGTACTTTGGATCCGGATTGAACAATCGCTAATCTGCATTCGTTAATTGCTAATCCTCGCGGTCATATTGTGTGCCTATCCATAGCTCCACATATTCTTCTGTCAGCACAGGTTCATCTTGCAACTGTTACCCACGCTCAACAACAGATTGTTTCACCACTTTGGCTTTCCCCTGTTTTGTTTCATCAAAATTGCCAAAAAAATTTGAGGAAAATAAAGAAAAAAATTGTCAAAATTTTTGCACGCTTTTCAGAGAACGTGCTATATTTCTGTAGACCACATCCCACCTCAGTTGTAGGTGCCAATTTTTGTGGTTGCATCTTTTTTTATCCTTGTTCAGAGGAAAATATAAAAAAATAGTGAAAAAATAAAAAATTTTGATTCCTACTAGTGCCTTTTGGAAAATTCCATGGAAAATTCAGGAAAAAGGAAAAATTCGGACTATCTGCTTGTTCTGTGAGTTCTTTCCATCGTCCTTTGTTTTCACCTTGTTGCGCTACGTGTCGACACGTCTTAGCCAGCACTTGTGATTTGTACTTCGGATCCGCATTGAACAATCGCTAATCTGCATTCGTTAATTGCTAATCCTTGCTGTCATATTGTGTGCCTACCCATAGCTCCACATATTCTTCTATCAGCACAGGTTCATCTTGCAACTGTTACCCACGCTCAACAACAGATTGTTTCACCACTTTGGCTTTGCCCCGTTTGGTTTCATCAAAATTATCAAAAAAAATCAGGAAAATAAAGAAAAAAATTATCAAAGTTTTTGCACGCTTTTCAGAGAATGTGCTGTATTTCTGTAGACCACATCCCACCTTAGTTGTAGGTGTCAATTTTTGTGGTTGCATCTTTTTTTATCCTTGTTCAGAGGAAAATATAAAAAAATAGTGAAAAAATAAAAAATTTTGATTCCTACTAGTGCCTTTTGGAAAATTCCATGGAAAATTCAGGAAAAAGGAAAAATCCGGACTATCTCCTTGTTCTGTGAGTTCTTTCCATCGTCCTTTGTTTTCATCTTGTTACGCTACGTGTCGACACGTCTTAGCCAGCACATGTAATTTGTACTTTGGATCTGGATTGAACAATCGCTAATCTGCATTCGTTAATTGCTAATCCTCGCTGTCATATTGTGTGCCTAACCATAGCTCCACATATTCTTCTGTCAGCACAGGTTCATCTTGCAACTGTTACCCACACTCAACAACAGATTGTTTCACCACTTTGGCTTTGCCCTATTTTGTTTCATCAAAATTGCCAAAAAAATTGAGGAAAATAAAGAAAAAAAATTGTCAAAATTTTTGCACGCTTTTCAGAGAACGTGCTGTATTTCTGTAGACCATATCCCACCTCAGTTGTAGGTGCCAATTTTTGTGGTTGCATCTTTTTTATCCTTGTTCAGAGAAAAATATAAAAAAAATTGTGAAAAAATAAAAAATTTTGATTCCTACTAGTGCCTTTTGGAAAATTCTGGGGAAAATTCAGGAAAAAGGAAAAAGTTGGACTATCTGCTTGTTCTGTGAGTTCTTTCCATCGTCCTTTGTTTTCACCTTATTGCACTACGTCTCGACACGTCTTAGCCAGCACCTGTGATTTGTACTTCGGATGCGGATTAAACAATCGCTAATCTGCATTCATTAATTGCTAATCCATGCTGTCATATTGTGTGCCTACCCATAGCTCCACATATTCTTCTGTCAGCACAGGTTCATCTTGCAACTGTTATCCACGCTCAACAACAGATTATTTCACCACTTTGGCTTTGCCCTGTTTGGTTTCATCAAAATTGCCAAAAAAATCAGGAAAATAAAGAAAAAAATTGTCAAAGTTTTTGCATGCTTTTCAGAGAACGTGCTGTATTTCTGTAGACCACATCCCACCTCAGTTGTAGGTGTTAGTTTTTGTGGTCACATCTTTTTTGATCCTTGTTCAGAGAAAAATATAAAAAAATAGTGAAAAAATAAAAAAATTGATTCCTACTAGTGCCTTTTGGAAAATTCTAAGGAAAATTCAGGAAAAAGGAAAAATCCGGACTATCTGCTTGTTCTGTGAGTTCTTTCCATCGTCCTTTGTTTTCACCTTGCTGCGCTACGTGTCGACACGTTTTAGCCAGCACCTGTGATTTGTACTTTGGATCCGGATTGAACAATCACTAATCTGTATTCGTTAATTGCTAATCCTTGCTGTCATATTGTGTGCCTATCCATAGCTCCATATATTCTTCTGTCAGCACAGGTTCATCTTGCAACTGTTACCCACGCTCAACAACAGATTGTTTCACCACTTTGGCTTTGCCCTGTTTGGTTTCATCAAAATTGCCAAAAAAAATTAGGAAAATAAAGAAAAAAAATTATCAAAGTTTTTGCACGCTTTTCAGAGAACATGCTGTATTTCTGTAGATCACATCCCACCTCAGTTGTAAATGCCAATTTTTGTGGTTGCAACTTTTTTTATCCTCGTTATGAGAAAAATATAAAAAAATAGTGAAAAAATAAAATAAAAAAATTGATTCCTACTAGTGCCTTTTGGAGAATTGCATGGAAAATTCAGGAAAAAGGAAAAATCCGGACTATCTGCTTGTTCTGTGAGTTCTTTCCATCGTCCTTTGTTTTCATCTTGTTGCGCTACGTGTCGACACATCTTAGCCATCACATGTGATTTGTACTTTGGATTCGGATTGAACAATCGCTAATCTGCATTCGTTAATTGCTAATCCTCGCTGTCATATTGTGTGCCTATCCATAGCTCCACATATTCTTCTGTTAGCACAGGTTCATCTTGCAACTGTTACCCACGCTCAACAACAGATTGTTTCACTACTTTGGCTTTGCCCTGTTTTGTTTCATCAAAATTGCCAAAAAATTTTGAGGAAAATAAAGAAAAAAAATTGTCAAAATTTTTGCACGCTTTTCAGAGAACGTGTTGTATTTCTGTAGACCATATCCCACCTCAGTTGTAGGTGCCAATTTTTGTGGTTGCATCTTTTTTTATCCTTGTTCAGACAAAAATATAAAAAAATAGTGAAAAAATAAAAAATTTTGATTCCTACTAGTGCCTTTTGGAAAATTCCGGGGAAAATTCAGGAAAAAGGAAAAATCCAGACTATCTGCTTGTTCTGTGAGTTCTTTCCATCGTCCTTTGTTATCACCTTGTTGCGCTACGTGTCGACACGTCTTAGCCAGCACTTGTGATTTGTACTTCGGATCCGGATTGAACAATCGCTAATCTGCATTCATTAATTGCTAATCCTTGCTGTCATATTGTGTGCCTACCCATAGCTCCACATATTCTTCTATCAGCATAGGTTCATCTTGCAACTGTTACCCACGCTCAACAACAGATTGTTTCACCACTTTGGCTTTGCCCCGTTTGGTTTCATCAAAATTGCCAAAAAAAAATCGGGAAAATAAAGAAAAAAATTGTCAAAGTTTTTGCACGCTTTTCAGAGAAGGTGCTGTATTTCTGTAGACCACATCCCACCTTAGTTGTAGGTGTCAATTTTTGTGGTTGCATCTTTTTTTATCCTTGTTCAGAGGAAAATATAAAAAAATAGTGAAAAAATAAAAAATTTTGATTCCTACTAGTGCCTTTTGGAAAATTCCATGGAAAATTTTGGAAAAAGGAAAAATCTGGACTATCTGCTTGTTCTGTGAGTTCTTTCCATCGTCCTTTGTTTTCATCTTGTTGCGCTACGTGTCGACACGTCTTAGCCAGCACTTGAGATTTGTACTTCGGATCCGGATTGAACAATCGCTAATCTGCATTCGTTAATTGCTAATCCTTGCTGTCATATTGTGTGCCTACCCATAGCTCCACATATTCTTCTATCAGCACAGGTTCATCTTGCAACTGTTACCCACGCTCAACAACAGATTGTTTCACCACTTTGGCTTTGCCCCGTTTGGTTTCATCAAAATTACCAAAAAAAATCAAGAAAATAAAGAAAAAAATTGTCAAAGTTTTTGCACGCTTTTCAGAGAACGTGCTGTATTTCTGTAGACCACATCCCACCTTAGTTGTAGGTGTCAATTTTTGTGGTTGCATCTTTTTTTATCCTTGTTCAGAGGAAAATATAAAAAATAGTGAAAAAATAAAAAATTTTGATTCCTACTAGTGCCTTTTGGAAAATTCCGGGGAAAATTCAGGAAAATGGAAAAATCTGGACTATCTGCTTGTTCTGTGAGTTCTTTCCATCGTCCTTTGTTTTCACCTTGTTGCGCTACGTGTCGACACGTCTTAGCCAGCACTTGTGATTTGTACTTTGGATCCGGATTGAACAATCGCTAATCTGCATTCGTTAATTGCTAATCTTCGTTGTCATATTGTGTGCCTATCCATAGCTCCACATATTCTTCTGTCAGCACAGGTTCATCTTGCAACTGTTACCCACGCTCAACAACAGATTGTTTCACCACTTTGGCTTTGCCCTATTTTGTTTCATCAAAATTGCCAAAAAAATTGAGGAAAATAAAGAAAAAAAATTATCAAAATTTTTGCACGCTTTTCAAAGAACGTGCTGTATTTCTGTAGACCACATCCCACCTCAGTTGTAGGTGCCAATTTTTGTGGTTGCATCCTTTTTATCCTTGTTCAGAGAAAAATATAAAAAAATAGTGAAAAAATAAAAAATTTTGATTCCTACTAGTGCCTTTTGGAAAATTCCGGGGAAAATTCAGGAAAAAGGAAAAAGTTGGACTATCTGCTTGTTCTGTGAGTTCTTTCCATCGTCCTTTGTTTTCACCTTGTTGCACTACGTCTCGACACGTCTTAGCCAGCACCTGCGATTTGTACTTCGGATCCGGATTAAACAATCGCTAATCTGCATTCGTTAATTGCTAATCCATGCTGTCATATTGTGTGCCTACCCATAGCCCCACATATTCTTCTGTCAGCACAGGTTCATCTTGCAACTGTTATCCACGCTCAACAACAGATTGTTTCACCACTTTGGCTTTGCCCTGTTTGGTTTCATCAAAATTGCCAAAAAAATCAGGAAAATAAAGAAAAAAAATTATCAAAGTTTTTGCATGCTTTTCAGAGAACGTGCTGTATTTCTGTAGACCACATCCCACCTTAGTTGTAGGTGTCAATTTTTGTGGTTGCATCTTTTTTTATCCTTGTTCAGAGGAAAATATAAAAAAATAGTGAAAAAATAAAAAATTTTGATTCCTACTAGTGCCTTTTGGAAAATTCCATGGAAAATTCAGCAAAAAGGAAAAATCCGGACTATCTGCTTGTTCTGTGAGTTCTTTCCATCGTCCTTTGTTTTCATCTTGTTGCGCTACGTGTCGACACGTCTTAGCCAGCACATGTGATTTGTACTTTGGATCCGGATTGAACAATCGCTAATTTGCATTCGTTAATTGCTAATCCTCGCTGTCATATTGTGTGCCTATCCATAGCTCCACATATTCTTCTGTCAGCACAGGTTCATCTTGCAACTGTTACCCACGCTCAACAACAGATTGTTTCACTACTTTGGCTTTGCCCTGTTTTGTTTCATCAAAATTGCCAAAAAAATTTGAGGAAAATAAAGAAAAAAATTGTCAAAATTTTTGCACGCTTTTCAGAGAACGTGTTGTATTTCTGTAGACCACATCCCACCTCAGTTGTAGGTGCCAATTTTTGTGGTTGCATCTTTTTTTATCCTTGTTCAGACAAAAATATAAAAAAAATAGTGAAAAAATAAAAAATTTTGATTCCTACTAGTGCCTTTTGGAAAATTCCGGGGAAAATTCAGGAAAAAGGAAAAATCCAGACTATCTGCTTGTTCTGTGAGTTCTTTCCATCGTCCTTTGTTATCACCTTGTTGCGCTACGTGTCGACACGTCTTAGCCAGCACTTGTGATTTGTACTTCGGATCCGGATTGAACAATCGCTAATCTGCATTCATTAATTGCTAATCCTTGCTGTCATATTGTGTGCCTACCCATAGCTCCACATATTCTTCTATCAGCACAGGTTCATCTTGCAACTGTTACCCACGCTCAACAACAGATTGTTTCACCACTTTGGCTTTGCCCCGTTTGGTTTCATCAAAATTGCCAAAAAAAATCGGGAAAATAAAGAAAAAAATTGTCAAAGTTTTTGCACGCTTTTCAGAGAAGGTGCTGTATTTCTGTAGACCACATCCCACCTTAGTTGTAGGTGTCAATTTTTGTGGTTGCATCTTTTTTTATCCTTGTTCAGAGGAAAATATAAAAAAATAGTGAAAAAATAAAAAATTTTGATTCCTACTAGTGCCTTTTGGAAAATTCCATGGAAAATTTTGGAAAAAGGAAAAATCTGGACTATCTGCTTGTTCTGTGAGTTCTTTCCATCGTCCTTTGTTTTCATCTTGTTGCGCTACGTGTCGACACGTCTTAGCCAGCACTTGTGATTTGTACTTCGGATGCGGATTAAACAATCGCTAATCTGCATTCATTAATTGCTAATCCATGCTGTCATATTGTGTGCCTACCCATAGCTCCACATATTCTTCTGTCAGCACAGGTTCATCTTGCAACTGTTATCCACGCTCAACAACAGATTATTTCACCACTTTGGCTTTGCCCTGTTTGGTTTCATCAAAATTGCCAAAAAAATCAGGAAAATAAAGAAAAAAATTGTCAAAGTTTTTGCATGCTTTTCAGAGAACGTGCTGTATTTCTGTAGACCACATCCCACCTCAGTTGTAGGTGTTAGTTTTTGTGGTCACATCTTTTTTGATCCTTGTTCAGAGAAAAATATAAAAAAATAGTGAAAAAATAAAAAAATTGATTCCTACTAGTGCCTTTTGGAAAATTCTAAGGAAAATTCAGGAAAAAGGAAAAATCCGGACTATCTGCTTGTTCTGTGAGTTCTTTCCATCGTCCTTTGTTTTCACCTTGCTGCGCTACGTGTCGACACGTTTTAGCCAGCACCTGTGATTTGTACTTTGGATCCGGATTGAACAATCACTAATCTGTATTCGTTAATTGCTAATCCTTGCTGTCATATTGTGTGCCTATCCATAGCTCCATATATTCTTCTGTCAGCACAGGTTCATCTTGCAACTGTTACCCACGCTCAACAACAGATTGTTTCACCACTTTGGCTTTGCCCTGTTTGGTTTCATCAAAATTGCCAAAAAAAATTAGGAAAATAAAGAAAAAAAATTATCAAAGTTTTTGCACGCTTTTCAGAGAACATGCTGTATTTCTGTAGATCACATCCCACCTCAGTTGTAAATGCCAATTTTTGTGGTTGCAACTTTTTTTATCCTCGTTATGAGAAAAATATAAAAAAATAGTGAAAAAATAAAATAAAAAAATTGATTCCTACTAGTGCCTTTTGGAGAATTGCATGGAAAATTCAGGAAAAAGGAAAAATCCGGACTATCTGCTTGTTCTGTGAGTTCTTTCCATCGTCCTTTGTTTTCATCTTGTTGCGCTACGTGTCGACACATCTTAGCCATCACATGTGATTTGTACTTTGGATTCGGATTGAACAATCGCTAATCTGCATTCGTTAATTGCTAATCCTCGCTGTCATATTGTGTGCCTATCCATAGCTCCACATATTCTTCTGTTAGCACAGGTTCATCTTGCAACTGTTACCCACGCTCAACAACAGATTGTTTCACTACTTTGGCTTTGCCCTGTTTTGTTTCATCAAAATTGCCAAAAAATTTTGAGGAAAATAAAGAAAAAAAATTGTCAAAATTTTTGCACGCTTTTCAGAGAACGTGTTGTATTTCTGTAGACCATATCCCACCTCAGTTGTAGGTGCCAATTTTTGTGGTTGCATCTTTTTTTATCCTTGTTCAGACAAAAATATAAAAAAATAGTGAAAAAATAAAAAATTTTGATTCCTACTAGTGCCTTTTGGAAAATTCCGGGGAAAATTCAGGAAAAAGGAAAAATCCAGACTATCTGCTTGTTCTGTGAGTTCTTTCCATCGTCCTTTGTTATCACCTTGTTGCGCTACGTGTCGACACGTCTTAGCCAGCACTTGTGATTTGTACTTCGGATCCGGATTGAACAATCGCTAATCTGCATTCATTAATTGCTAATCCTTGCTGTCATATTGTGTGCCTACCCATAGCTCCACATATTCTTCTATCAGCACAGGTTCATCTTGCAACTGTTACCCACGCTCAACAACAGATTGTTTCACCACTTTGGCTTTGCCCCGTTTGGTTTCATCAAAATTGCCAAAAAAAAATCAGGAAAATAAAGAAAAAAATTGTCAAAGTTTTTGCACGCTTTTCAGAGAAGGTGCTGTATTTCTGTAGACCACATCCCACCTTAGTTGTAGGTGTCAATTTTTGTGGTTGCATCTTTTTTTATCCTTGTTCAGAGGAAAATATAAAAAAATAGTGAAAAAATAAAAAATTTTGATTCCTACTAGTGCCTTTTGGAAAATTCCATGGAAAATTTTGGAAAAAGGAAAAATCTGGACTATCTGCTTGTTCTGTGAGTTCTTTCCATCGTCCTTTGTTTTCATCTTGTTGCGCTACGTGTCGACACGTCTTAGCCAGCACTTGAGATTTGTACTTCGGATCCGGATTGAACAATCGCTAATCTGCATTCGTTAATTGCTAATCCTTGCTGTCATATTGTGTGCCTACCCATAGCTCCACATATTCTTCTATCAGCACAGGTTCATCTTGCAACTGTTACCCACGCTCAACAACAGATTGTTTCACCACTTTGGCTTTGCCCCGTTTGGTTTCATCAAAATTACCAAAAAAAATCAAGAAAATAAAGAAAAAAATTGTCAAAGTTTTTGCACGCTTTTCAGAGAACGTGCTGTATTTCTGTAGACCACATCCCACCTTAGTTGTAGGTGTCAATTTTTGTGGTTGCATCTTTTTTTATCCTTGTTCAGAGGAAAATATAAAAAATAGTGAAAAAATAAAAAATTTTGATTCCTACTAGTGCCTTTTGGAAAATTCCGGGGAAAATTCAGGAAAATGGAAAAATCTGGACTATCTGCTTGTTCTGTGAGTTCTTTCCATCGTCCTTTGTTTTCACCTTGTTGCGCTACGTGTCGACACGTCTTAGCCAGCACTTGTGATTTGTACTTTGGATCCGGATTGAACAATCGCTAATCTGCATTCGTTAATTGCTAATCTTCGTTGTCATATTGTGTGCCTATCCATAGCTCCACATATTCTTCTGTCAGCACAGGTTCATCTTGCAACTGTTACCCACGCTCAACAACAGATTGTTTCACCACTTTGGCTTTGCCCTATTTTGTTTCATCAAAATTGCCAAAAAAATTGAGGAAAATAAAGAAAAAAAATTATCAAAATTTTTGCACGCTTTTCAAAGAACGTGCTGTATTTCTGTAGACCACATCCCACCTCAGTTGTAGGTGCCAATTTTTGTGGTTGCATCCTTTTTATCCTTGTTCAGAGAAAAATATAAAAAAATAGTGAAAAAATAAAAAATTTTGATTCCTACTAGTGCCTTTTGGAAAATTCCGGGGAAAATTCAGGAAAAAGGAAAAAGTTGGACTATCTGCTTGTTCTGTGAGTTCTTTCCATCGTCCTTTGTTTTCACCTTGTTGCACTACGTCTCGACACGTCTTAGCCAGCACCTGCGATTTGTACTTCGGATCCGGATTAAACAATCGCTAATCTGCATTCGTTAATTGCTAATCCATGCTGTCATATTGTGTGCCTACCCATAGCCCCACATATTCTTCTGTCAGCACAGGTTCATCTTGCAACTGTTATCCACGCTCAACAACAGATTGTTTCACCACTTTGGCTTTGCCCTGTTTGGTTTCATCAAAATTGCCAAAAAAATCAGGAAAATAAAGAAAAAAAATTATCAAAGTTTTTGCATGCTTTTCAGAGAACGTGCTGTATTTCTGTAGACCACATCCCACCTTAGTTGTAGGTGTCAATTTTTGTGGTTGCATCTTTTTTTATCCTTGTTCAGAGGAAAATATAAAAAAATAGTGAAAAAATAAAAAATTTTGATTCCTACTAGTGCCTTTTGGAAAATTCCATGGAAAATTCAGCAAAAAGGAAAAATCCGGACTATCTGCTTGTTCTGTGAGTTCTTTCCATCGTCCTTTGTTTTCATCTTGTTGCGCTACGTGTCGACACGTCTTAGCCAGCACATGTGATTTGTACTTTGGATCCGGATTGAACAATCGCTAATTTGCATTCGTTAATTGCTAATCCTCGCTGTCATATTGTGTGCCTATCCATAGCTCCACATATTCTTCTGTCAGCACAGGTTCATCTTGCAACTGTTACCCACGCTCAACAACAGATTGTTTCACTACTTTGGCTTTGCCCTGTTTTGTTTCATCAAAATTGCCAAAAAAATTTGAGGAAAATAAAGAAAAAAATTGTCAAAATTTTTGCACGCTTTTCAGAGAACGTGTTGTATTTCTGTAGACCACATCCCACCTCAGTTGTAGGTGCCAATTTTTGTGGTTGCATCTTTTTTTATCCTTGTTCAGACAAAAATATAAAAAAATAGTGAAAAAATAAAAAATTTTGATTCCTACTAGTGCCTTTTGGAAAATTCCAGGGAAAATTCAGGAAAAAGGAAAAATCCAGACTATCTGCTTGTTCTGTGAGTTCTTTCCATCGTCCTTTGTTATCACCTTGTTGCGCTACGTGTCGACACGTCTTAGCCAGCACTTGTGATTTGTACTTCGGATCCGGATTGAACAATCGCTAATCTGCATTCATTAATTGCTAATCCTTGCTGTCATATTGTGTGCCTACCCATAGCTCCACATATTCTTCTATCAGCACAGGTTCATCTTGCAACTGTTACCCACGCTCAACAACAGATTGTTTCACCACTTTGGCTTTGCCCCGTTTGGTTTCATCAAAATTGCCAAAAAAAATCGGGAAAATAAAGAAAAAAATTGTCAAAGTTTTTGCACGCTTTTCAGAGAAGGTGCTGTATTTCTGTAGACCACATCCCACCTTAGTTGTAGGTGTCAATTTTTGTGGTTGCATCTTTTTTTATCCTTGTTCAGAGGAAAATATAAAAAAATAGTGAAAAAATAAAAAATTTTGATTCCTACTAGTGCCTTTTGGAAAATTCCATGGAAAATTTTGGAAAAAGGAAAAATCTGGACTATCTGCTTGTTCTGTGAGTTCTTTCCATCGTCCTTTGTTTTCATCTTGTTGCGCTACGTGTCGACACGTCTTAGCCAGCACTTGAGATTTGTACTTCGGATCCGGATTGAACAATCGCTAATCTGCATTCGTTAATTGCTAATCCTTGCTGTCATATTGTGTGCCTACCCATAGCTCCACATATTCTTCTATCAGCACAGGTTCATCTTGCAACTGTTACCCACGCTCAACAACAGATTGTTTCACCACTTTGGCTTTGCCCCGTTTGGTTTCATCAAAATTACCAAAAAAAATCAAGAAAATAAAGAAAAAAATTGTCAAAGTTTTTGCACGCTTTTCAGAGAACGTGCTGTATTTCTGTAGACCACATCCCACCTTAGTTGTAGGTGTCAATTTTTGTGGTTGCATCTTTTTTTATCCTTGTTCAGAGGAAAATATAAAAAATAGTGAAAAAATAAAAAATTTTGATTCCTACTAGTGCCTTTTGGAAAATTCCGGGGAAAATTCAGGAAAATGGAAAAATCTGGACTATCTGCTTGTTCTGTGAGTTCTTTCCATCGTCCTTTGTTTTCACCTTGTTGCGCTACGTGTCGACACGTCTTAGCCAGCACTTGTGATTTGTACTTTGGATCCGGATTGAACAATCGCTAATCTGCATTCGTTAATTGCTAATCTTCGTTGTCATATTGTGTGCCTATCCATAGCTCCACATATTCTTCTGTCAGCACAGGTTCATCTTGCAACTGTTACCCACGCTCAACAACAGATTGTTTCACCACTTTGGCTTTGCCCTATTTTGTTTCATCAAAATTGCCAAAAAAATTGAGGAAAATAAAGAAAAAAAATTGTCAAAATTTTTGCACGCTTTTCAAAGAACGTGCTGTATTTCTGTAGACCACATCCCACCTCAGTTGTAGGTGCCAATTTTTGTGGTTGCATCCTTTTTATCCTTGTTCAGAGAAAAATATAAAAAAATAGTGAAAAAATAAAAAATTTTGATTCCTACTAGTGCCTTTTGGAAAATTCCGAGGAAAATTCAGGAAAAAGGAAAAAGTTGGACTATCTGCTTGTTCTGTGAGTTCTTTCCATCGTCCTTTGTTTTCACCTTGTTGCACTACGTCTCGACACGTCTTAGCCAGCACCTGCGATTTGTACTTCGGATCCGGATTAAACAATCGCTAATCTGCATTCGTTAATTGCTAATCCATGCTGTCATATTGTGTGCCTACCCATAGCTTCACATATTCTTCTGTCAGCACAGGTTCATCTTGCAACTGTTATCCACGCTCAACAACAGATTGTTTCACCACTTTGGCTTTGCCCTGTTTGGTTTCATCAAAATTGCCAAAAAAATCAGGAAAATAAAGAAAAAAAATTATCAAAGTTTTTGCATGCTTTTCAGAGAACGTGCTGTATTTCTGTAGACCACATCCCACCTTAGTTGTAGGTGTCAATTTTTGTGGTTGCATCTTTTTTTATCCTTGTTCAGAGGAAAATATAAAAAAATAGTGAAAAAATAAAAAATTTTGATTCCTACTAGTGCCTTTTGGAAAATTCCATGGAAAATTCAGGAAAAAGGAAAAATCCGGACTATCTGCTTGTTCTGTGAGTTCTTTCCATCGTCCTTTGTTTTCATCTTGTTGCGCTACGTGTCGACACGTCTTAGCCAGCACATGTGATTTGTACTTTGGATCCGGATTGAACAATCGCTAATTTGCATTCGTTAATTGCTAATCCTCGCTGTCATATTGTGTGCCTATCCATAGCTCCACATATTCTTCTGTCAGCACAGGTTCATCTTGCAACTGTTACCCACGCTCAACAACAGATTGTTTCACTACTTTGGCTTTGCCCTGTTTTGTTTCATCAAAATTGCCAAAAAAATTTGAGGAAAATAAAGAAAAAAATTGTCAAAATTTTTGCACGCTTTTCAGAGAACGTGTTGTATTTCTGTAGACCACATCCCACCTCAGTTGTAGGTGCCAATTTTTGTGGTTGCATCTTTTTTTATCCCTGTTCAGAGAAAAATATAAAAAAATAGTGAAAAAATAAAAATTTTTGATTCCTACTAGTGCCTTTTGGAAAATTCCGGGGAAAATTCAGGAAAAAGGAAAAATCCGGACTATCTGCTTGTTCTGTGAGTTCTTTCCATCGTCCTTTGTTTTCACCTTGTTGCGCTACGTGTCGACACGTCTTAGCCAGCACTTGTGATTTGTACTTCGGATCCGGATTGAACAATCACTAATCTGCATTCATTAATTGCTAATCCTTGCTGTCATATTGTGTGCCTACCCATAGCTCCACATATTCTTCTATCAGCACAGGTTCATCTTGCAACTGTTACCCACGCTCAACAACAGATTGTTTCACCACTTTAGCTTTGCCCCGTTTGGTTTCATCAAAATTGCCAAAAAAAATCAGGAAAATAAAGAAAAAAATTGTCAAAGTTTTTGCACGCTTTTCAGAGAACGTGCTGTATTTCTGTAGACCACATCCCACCTTAGTTGTAGGTGTCAATTTTTGTGGTTGCATCTTTTTTTATCCTTGTTCAGAGGAAAATATAAAAAAATAGTGAAAAAATAAAAAATTTTGATTCCTACTAGTGCCTTTTGGAAAATTCCATGGAAAATTTAGGAAAAAGGAAAAATCTGGACTATCTGCTTGTTCTGTGAGTTCTTTCCATCGTCCTTTGTTTTCATCTTGTTGCGCTACGTGTCGACACGTCTTAGCCAGCACTGGTGATTTGTACTTCGGATCCGGATTGAACAATCGCTAATCTGCATTCATTAATTGCTAATCCTTGCTGTCATATTGTGTGCCTACCCATAGCTCCACATATTCTTCTATCAGCACAGGTTCATCTTGCAACTGTTACCCACGCTCAACAACAGATTGTTTCACCACTTTGGCTTTGCCCCGTTTGGTTTCATCAAAATTGTCAAAAAAAATCAGGAAAATAAAGAAAAAAATTGTCAAAGTTTTTGCACGCTTTTCAGAGAACGTGCTGTATTTCTGTAGACCACATCCCACCTTAGTTGTAGGTGTCAATTTTTGTGGTTGCATCTTTTTTTATCCTTGTTCAGAATAAAATATAAAAAAATAGTGAAAAAATAAAAAATTTTGATTCCTACTAGTGCCTTTTGGAAAATTCCATGGAAAATTTAGGAAAAAGGAAAAATCCGGACTATCTGCTTGTTCTGTGAGTTCTTTCCATCGTCCTTTGTTTTCATCTTGTTGCGCTACGTGTCGACACGTCTTAGCCAGCACATGTGATTTGTACTTTGGATCCGGATTGAACAATCGCTAATCTGCATTCGTTAATTGCTAATCCTCGCTGTCATATTGTGTGCCTATCCATAGCTCCACATATTCTTCTGTCAGCACAGGTTCATCTTGCAACTGTTACCCACGCTCAACAACAGATTGTTTCACTACTTTGGCTTTGCCCTGTTTTGTTTCATCAAAATTGCCAAAAAAATATGAGGAAAATAAAGAAAAAAATTGTCAAAATTTTTGCACGCTTTTCAGAGAACGTGCTGTATTTCTGTAGACCACATCCCACCTCAGTTGTAGGTGCCAATTTTTGTGGTTGCATCTTTTTTTATCCTTGTTCAGAGAAAAATATAAAAAAATAGTGAAAAAATAAAAATTTTTGATTCCTACTAGTGCCTTTTGGAAAATTCCGGGGAAAATTCAGGAAAAAGGAAAAATCTGGACTATCTGCTTGTTCTGTGAGTTCTTTCCATCGTCCTTTGTTTTCACCTTGTTGCGCTATGTGTCGACACGTCTTAGCCAGCACTTGTGATTTGTACTTCGGATCCGGATTGAACAATCGCTAATCTGCATTCATTAATTGCTAATCCTTGCTGTCATATTGTGTGCCTACCCATAGCTCCACATATTCTTCTATCAGCACAGGTTCATCTTGCAACTGTTACCCACGCTCAACAACAGATTGTTTCACCACTTTGGCTTTGCCCCGTTTGGTTTCATCAAAATTGCCAAAAAAAATCAGGAAAATAAAGAAAAAAATTGTCAAAGTTTTTGCACGCTTTTCAGAGAACGTGCTGTATTTCTGTAGACCACATCCCACCTTAGTTGTAGGTGTCAATTTTTGTGGTTGCATCTTTTTTTATCCTTGTTCAGAGGAAAATATAAAAAAATAGTGAAAAAATAAAAAATTTTGATTCCTACTAGTGCCTTTTGGAAAATTCCATGGAAAATTCAGGAAAAAGGAAAAATCTGGACTATCTGCTTGTTCTGTGAGTTCTTTCCATCGTCCTTTGTTTTCATCTTGTTGCGCTACGTGTCGACACGTCTTAGCCAGCACATGTGATTTGTACTTTGGATCCGGATTGAACAATCGCTAATCTGCATTCGTTAATTGCTAATCCTCGCTGTCATATTGTGTGCCTATCCATAGCTCCACATATTCTTCTGTCAGCACAGGTTCATCTTGCAACTGTTACCCACGCTCAACAACAGATTGTTTCACTACTTTGGCTTTGCCCTGTTTTGTTTCATCAAAATTGCCAAAAAAATTTGAGGAAAATAAAGAAAAAAATTGTCAAAATTTTTGCACGCTTTTCAGAGAACGTGCTGTATTTCTGTAGACCACATCCCACCTCAGTTGTAGGTGCCAATTTTTGTGGTTGCATCTTTTTTTATCCTTGTTCAGAGAAAAATATAAAAAAATAGTGAAAAAATAAAAAATTTTGATTCCTACTAGTGCCTTTTGGAAAATTCCATGGAAAATTCAGGAAAAAGGAAAAATCCGGACTATCTCCTTGTTCTGTGAGTTCTTTCCATCGTCCTTTGTTTTCATCTTGTTACGCTACGTGTCGACACGTCTTAGCCAGCACATGTAATTTGTACTTTGGATCTGGATTGAACAATCGCTAATCTGCATTCGTTAATTGCTAATCCTCGCTGTCATATTGTGTGCCTAACCATAGCTCCACATATTCTTCTGTCAGCACAGGTTCATCTTGCAACTGTTACCCACACTCAACAACAGATTGTTTCACCACTTTGGCTTTGCCCTATTTTGTTTCATCAAAATTGCCAAAAAAATTGAGGAAAATAAAGAAAAAAAATTGTCAAAATTTTTGCACGCTTTTCAGAGACCGTGCTGTATTTCTGTAGACCATATCCCACATCAGTTGTAGGTGCCAATTTTTGTGGTTGCATCTTTTTTATCCTTGTTCAGAGAAAAATATAAAAAAAATTGTGAAAAAATAAAAAATTTTGATTCCTACTAGTGCCTTTTGGAAAATTCTGGGGAAAATTCAGGAAAAAGGAAAAAGTTGGACTATCTGCTTGTTCTGTGAGTTCTTTCCATCGTCCTTTGTTTTCACCTTATTGCACTACGTCTCGACACGTCTTAGCCAGCACCTGTGATTTGTACTTCGGATGCGGATTAAACAATCGCTAATCTGCATTCGTTAATTGCTAATCCATGCTGTCATATTGTGTGCCTACCCATAGCTCCACATATTCTTCTGTCAGCACAGGTTCATCTTGCAACTGTTATCCACGCTCAACAACAGATTATTTCACCACTTTGGCTTTGCCCTGTTTGGTTTCATCAAAATTGCCAAAAAAATCAGGAAAATAAAGAAAAAAATTGTCAAAGTTTTTGCATGCTTTTCAGAGAACGTGCTGTATTTCTGTAGACCACATCCCACCTCAGTTGTAGGTGTTAGTTTTTGTGGTCGCATCTTTTTTGATCCTTGTTCAGAGAAAAATATAAAAAAATAGTGAAAAAATAAAAAAATTGATTCCTACTAGTGCCTTTTGGAAAATTCTAAGGAAAATTCAGGAAAAAGGAAAAATCCGGACTATCTGCTTGTTCTGTGAGTTCTTTCCATCGTCCTTTGTTTTCACCTTGCTGCGCTACGTGTCGACACGTTTTAGCCAGCACCTGTGATTTGTACTTTGGATCCGGATTGAACAATCACTAATCTGTATTCGTTAATTGCTAATCCTTGCTGTCATATTGTGTGCCTATCCATAGCTCCATATATTCTTCTGTCAGCACAGGTTCATCTTGCAACTGTTACCCACGCTCAACAACAGATTGTTTCACCACTTTGGCTTTGCCCTGTTTGGTTTCATCAAAATTGCCAAAAAAAATTAGGAAAATAAAGAAAAAAAATTATCAAAGTTTTTGCACGCTTTTCAGAGAACATGCTGTATTTCTGTAGATCACATCCCACCTCAGTTGTAAATGCCAATTTTTGTGGTTGCAACTTTTTTTATCCTCGTTATGAGAAAAATATAAAAAAATAGTGAAAAAATAAAATAAAAAAATTGATTCCTACTAGTGCCTTTTGGAGAATTGCATGGAAAATTCTGGAAAAAGGAAAAATCCGGACTATCTGCTTGTTCTGTGAGTTCTTTCCATCGTCCTTTGTTTTCATCTTGTTGCGCTACGTGTCGACACATCTTAGCCATCACATGTGATTTGTACTTTGGATTCGGATTGAACAATCGCTAATCTGCATTCGTTAATTGCTAATCCTCGCTGTCATATTGTGTGCCTATCCATAGCTCCACATATTCTTCTGTTAGCACAGGTTCATCTTGCAACTGTTACCCACGCTCAACAACAGATTGTTTCACTACTTTGGCTTTGCCCTGTTTTGTTTCATCAAAATTGCCAAAAAATTTTGAGGGAAATAAAGAAAAAAAATTGTCAAAATTTTTGCACGCTTTTCAGAGAACGTGTTGTATTTCTGTAGACCATATCCCACCTCAGTTGTAGGTGCCAATTTTTGTGGTTGCATCTTTTTTTATCCTTGTTCAGACAAAAATATAAAAAAAATAGTGAAAAAATAAAAAATTTTGATTCCTACTAGTGCCTTTTGGAAAATTCCGGGGAAAATTCAGGAAAAAGGAAAAATCCAGACTATCTGCTTGTTCTGTGAGTTCTTTCCATCGTCCTTTGTTATCACCTTGTTGCGCTACGTGTCGACACGTCTTAGCCAGCACTTGTGATTTGTACTTCGGATCCGGATTGAACAATCGCTAATCTGCATTCATTAATTGCTAATCCTTGCTGTCATATTGTGTGCCTACCCATAGCTCCACATATTCTTCTATCAGCACAGGTTCATCTTGCAACTGTTACCCACGCTCAACAACAGATTGTTTCACCACTTTGGCTTTGCCCCGTTTGGTTTCATCAAAATTGCCAAAAAAAAATCGGGAAAATAAAGAAAAAAATTGTCAAAGTTTTTGCACGCTTTTCAGAGAAGGTGCTGTATTTCTGTAGACCACATCCCACCTTAGTTGTAGGTGTCAATTTTTGTGGTTGCATCTTTTTTTATCCTTGTTCAGAGGAAAATATAAAAAAATAGTGAAAAAATAAAAAATTTTGATTCCTACTAGTGCCTTTTGGAAAATTCCATGGAAAATTTTGAAAAAAGGAAAAATCTGGACTATCTGCTTGTTCTGTGAGTTCTTTCCATCGTCCTTTGTTTTCATCTTGTTGCGCTACGTGTCGACACGTCTTAGCCAGCACTTGAGATTTGTACTTCGGATCCGGATTGAACAATCGCTAATCTGCATTCGTTAATTGCTAATCCTTGCTGTCATATTGTGTGCCTACCCATAGCTCCACATATTCTTCTATCAGCACAGGTTCATCTTGCAACTGTTACCCACGCTCAACAACAGATTGTTTCACCACTTTGGCTTTGCCCCGTTTGGTTTCATCAAAATTACCAAAAAAAATCAAGAAAATAAAGAAAAAAATTGTCAAAGTTTTTGCACGCTTTTCAGAGAACGTGCTGTATTTCTGTAGACCACATCCCACCTTAGTTGTAGGTGTCAATTTTTGTGGTTGCATCTTTTTTTATCCTTGTTCAGAGGAAAATATAAAAAATAGTGAAAAAATAAAAAATTTTGATTCCTACTAGTGCCTTTTGGAAAATTCCGGGGAAAATTCAGGAAAATGGAAAAATCTGGACTATCTGCTTGTTCTGTGAGTTCTTTCCATCGTCCTTTGTTTTCACCTTGTTGCGCTACGTGTCGACACGTCTTAGCCAGCACTTGTGATTTGTACTTTGGATCCGGATTGAACAATCGCTAATCTGCATTCGTTAATTGCTAATCTTCGTTGTCATATTGTGTGCCTATCCATAGCTCCACATATTCTTCTGTCAGCACAGGTTCATCTTGCAACTGTTACCCACGCTCAACAACAGATTGTTTCACCACTTTGGCTTTGCCCTATTTTGTTTCATCAAAATTGCCAAAAAAATTGAGGAAAATAAAGAAAAAAAATTATCAAAATTTTTGCACGCTTTTCAAAGAACGTGCTGTATTTCTGTAGACCACATCCCACCTCAGTTGTAGGTGCCAATTTTTGTGGTTGCATCCTTTTTATCCTTGTTCAGAGAAAAATATAAAAAAATAGTGAAAAAATAAAAAATTTTGATTCCTACTAGTGCCTTTTGGAAAATTCCGGGGAAAATTCAGGAAAAAGGAAAAAGTTGGACTATCTGCTTGTTCTGTGAGTTCTTTCCATCGTCCTTTGTTTTCACCTTGTTGCACTACGTCTCGACACGTCTTAGCCAGCACCTGCGATTTGTACTTCGGATCCGGATTAAACAATCGCTAATCTGCATTCGTTAATTGCTAATCCATGCTGTCATATTGTGTGCCTACCCATAGCCCCACATATTCTTCTGTCAGCACAGGTTCATCTTGCAACTGTTATCCACGCTCAACAACAGATTGTTTCACCACTTTGGCTTTGCCCTGTTTGGTTTCATCAAAATTGCCAAAAAAATCAGGAAAATAAAGAAAAAAAATTATCAAAGTTTTTGCATGCTTTTCAGAGAACGTGCTGTATTTCTGTAGACCACATCCCACCTTAGTTGTAGGTGTCAATTTTTGTGGTTGCATCTTTTTTTATCCTTGTTCAGAGGAAAATATAAAAAAATAGTGAAAAAATAAAAAATTTTGATTCCTACTAGTGCCTTTTGGAAAATTCCATGGAAAATTCAGGAAAAAGGAAAAATCCGGACTATCTGCATGTTCTGTGAGTTCTTTCCATCGTCCTTTGTTTTCATCTTGTTGCGCTACGTGTCGACACGTCTTAGCCAGCACATGTGATTTGTACTTTGGATCCGGATTGAACAATCGCTAATTTGCATTCGTTAATTGCTAATCCTCGCTGTCATATTGTGTGCCTATCCATAGCTCCACATATTCTTCTGTCAGCACAGGTTCATCTTGCAACTGTTACCCACGCTCAACAACAGATTGTTTCACTACTTTGGCTTTGCCCTGTTTTGTTTCATCAAAATTGCCAAAAAAATTTGAGGAAAATAAAGAAAAAAATTGTCAAAATTTTTGCACGCTTTTCAGAGAACGTGTTGTATTTCTGTAGACCACATCCCACCTCAGTTGTAGGTGCCAATTTTTGTGGTTGCATCTTTTTTTATCCTTGTTCAGACAAAAATATTAAAAAATAGTGAAAAAATAAAAAATTTTGATTCCTACTAGTGCCTTTTGGAAAATTCCGGGGAAAATTCAGGAAAAAGGAAAAATCCAGACTATCTGCTTGTTCTGTGAGTTCTTTCCATCGTCCTTTGTTATCACCTTGTTGCGCTACGTGTCGACACGTCTTAGCCAGCACTTGTGATTTGTACTTCGGATCCGGATTGAACAATCGCTAATCTGCATTCATTAATTGCTAATCCTTGCTGTCATATTGTGTGCCTACCCATAGCTCCACATATTCTTCTATCAGCACAGGTTCATCTTGCAACTGTTACCCACGCTCAACAACAGATTGTTTCACCACTTTGGCTTTGCCCCGTTTGGTTTCATCAAAATTGCCAAAAAAAATCGGGAAAATAAAGAAAAAAATTGTCAAAGTTTTTGCACGCTTTTCAGAGAAGGTGCTGTATTTCTGTAGACCACATCCCACCTTAGTTGTAGGTGTCAATTTTTGTGGTTGCATCTTTTTTTATCCTTGTTCAGAGGAAAATATAAAAAAATAGTGAAAAAATAAAAAATTTTGATTCCTACTAGTGCCTTTTGGAAAATTCCATGGAAAATTTTGGAAAAAGGAAAAATCTGGACTATCTGCTTGTTCTGTGAGTTCTTTCCATCGTCCTTTGTTTTCATCTTGTTGCGCTACGTGTCGACACGTCTTAGCCAGCACTTGAGATTTGTACTTCGGATCCGGATTGAACAATCGCTAATCTGCATTCGTTAATTGCTAATCCTTGCTGTCATATTGTGTGCCTACCCATAGCTCCACATATTCTTCTATCAGCACAGGTTCATCTTGCAACTGTTACCCACGCTCAACAACAGATTGTTTCACCACTTTGGCTTTGCCCCGTTTGGTTTCATCAAAATTACCAAAAAAAATCAAGAAAATAAAGAAAAAAATTGTCAAAGTTTTTGCACGCTTTTCAGAGAACGTGCTGTATTTCTGTAGACCACATCCCACCTTAGTTGTAGGTGTCAATTTTTGTGGTTGCATCTTTTTTTATCCTTGTTCAGAGGAAAATATAAAAAATAGTGAAAAAATAAAAAATTTTGATTCCTACTAGTGCCTTTTGGAAAATTCCGGGGAAAATTCAGGAAAATGGAAAAATCTGGACTATCTGCTTGTTCTGTGAGTTCTTTCCATCATCCTTTGTTTTCACCTTGTTGCGCTACGTGTCGACACGTCTTAGCCAGCACTTGTGATTTGTACTTTGGATCCGGATTGAACAATCGCTAATCTGCATTCGTTAATTGCTAATCTTCGTTGTCATATTGTGTGCCTATCCATAGCTCCACATATTCTTCTGTCAGCACAGGTTCATCTTGCAACTGTTACCCACGCTCAACAACAGATTGTTTCACCACTTTGGCTTTGCCCTATTTTGTTTCATCAAAATTGCCAAAAAAATTGAGGAAAATAAAGAAAAAAAATTGTCAAAATTTTTGCACGCTTTTCAAAGAATGTGCTGTATTTCTGTAGACCACATCCCACCTCAGTTGTAGGTGCCAATTTTTGTGGTTGCATCCTTTTTATCCTTGTTCAGAGAAAAATATAAAAAAATAGTGAAAAAATAAAAAATTTTGATTCCTACTAGTGCCTTTTGGAAAATTCCGGGGAAAATTCAGGAAAAAGGAAAAAGTTGGACTATCTGCTTGTTCTGTGAGTTCTTTCCATCGTCCTTTGTTTTCACCTTGTTGCACTACGTCTCGACACGTCTTAGCCAGCACCTGCGATTTGTACTTCGGATCCGGATTAAACAATCGCTAATCTGCATTCGTTAATTGCTAATCCATGCTGTCATATTGTGTGCCTACCCATAGCTTCACATATTCTTCTGTCAGCACAGGTTCATCTTGCAACTGTTATCCACGCTCAACAACAGATTGTTTCACCACTTTGGCTTTGCCCTGTTTGGTTTCATCAAAATTGCCAAAAAAATCAGGAAAATAAAAAAAAAATTATCAAAGTTTTTGCATGCTTTTCAGAGAACGTGCTGTATTTCTGTAGACCACATCCCACCTTAGTTGTAGGTGTCAATTTTTGTGGTTGCATCTTTTTTTATCCTTGTTCAGAGGAAAATATAAAAAAATAGTGAAAAAATAAAAAATTTTGATTCCTACTAGTGCCTTTTGGAAAATTCCATGGAAAATTCAGGAAAAAGGAAAAATCCGGACTATCTGCTTGTTCTGTGAGTTCTTTCCATCGTCCTTTGTTTTCATCTTGTTGCGCTACGTGTCGACACGTCTTAGCCAGCACATGTGATTTGTACTTTGGATCCGGATTGAACAATCGCTAATTTGCATTCGTTAATTGCTAATCCTCGCTGTCATATTGTGTGCCTATCCATAGCTCCACATATTCTTCTGTCAGCACAGGTTCATCTTGCAACTGTTACCCACGCTCAACAACAGATTGTTTCACTACTTTGGCTTTGCCCTGTTTTGTTTCATCAAAATTGCCAAAAAAATTTGAGGAAAATAAAGAAAAAAATTGTCAAAATTTTTGCACGCTTTTCAGAGAACGTGTTGTATTTCTGTAGACCACATCCCACCTCAGTTGTAGGTGCCAATTTTTGTGGTTGCATCTTTTTTTATCCCTGTTCAGAGAAAAATATAAAAAAATAGTGAAAAAATAAAAATTTTTGATTCCTACTAGTGCCTTTTGGAAAATTCCGGGGAAAATTCAGGAAAAAGGAAAAATCCGGACTATCTGCTTGTTCTGTGAGTTCTTTCCATCGTCCTTTGTTTTCACCTTGTTGCGCTATGTGTCGACACGTCTAACCAGCACTTGTGATTTGTACTTCGGATCCGGATTGAACAATCACTAATCTGCATTCATTAATTGCTAATCCTTGCTGTCATATTGTGTGCCTACCCATAGCTCCACATATTCTTCTATCAGCACAGGTTCATCTTGCAACTGTTACCCACGCTCAACAACAGATTGTTTCACCACTTTAGCTTTGCCCCGTTTGGTTTCATCAAAATTGCCAAAAAAAATCAGGAAAATAAAGAAAAAAATTGTCAAAGTTTTTGCACGCTTTTCAGAGAACGTGCTGTATTTCTGTAGACCACATCCCACCTTAGTTGTAGGTGTCAATTTTTGTGGTTGCATCTTTTTTTATCCTTGTTCAGAGGAAAATATAAAAAAATAGTGAAAAAATAAAAAATTTTGATTCCTACTAGTGCCTTTTGGAAAATTCCATGGAAAATTTAGGAAAAAGGAAAAATCTGGACTATCTGCTTGTTCTGTGAGTTCTTTCCATCGTCCTTTGTTTTCATCTTGTTGCGCTACGTGTCGACACGTCTTAGCCAGCACTAGTGATTTGTACTTCGGATCCGGATTGAACAATCGCTAATCTGCATTCATTAATTGCTAATCCTTGCTGTCATATTGTGTGCCTACCCATAGCTCCACATATTCTTCTATCAGCACAGGTTCATCTTGCAACTGTTACCCACGCTCAACAACAGATTGTTTCACCACTTTGGCTTTGCCCCGTTTGGTTTCATCAAAATTGTCAAAAAAAATCAGGAAAATAAAGAAAAAAATTGTCAAAGTTTTTGCACGCTTTTCAGAGAACGTGCTGTATTTCTGTAGACCACATCCCACCTTAGTTGTAGGTGTCAATTTTTGTGGTTGCATCTTTTTTTATCCTTGTTCAGAATAAAATATAAAAAAATAGTGAAAAAATAAAAAATTTTGATTCCTACTAGTGCCTTTTGGAAAATTCCATGGAAAATTTAGGAAAAAGGAAAAATCCGGACTATCTGCTTGTTCTGTGAGTTCTTTCCATCGTCCTTTGTTTTCATCTTGTTGCGCTACGTGTCGACACGTCTTAGCCAGCACATGTGATTTGTACTTTGGATCCGGATTGAACAATCGCTAATCTGCATTCGTTAATTGCTAATCCTCGCTGTCATATTGTGTGCCTATCCATAGCTCCACATATTCTTCTGTCAGCACAGGTTCATCTTGCAACTGTTACCCACGCTCAACAACAGATTGTTTCACTACTTTGGCTTTGCCCTGTTTTGTTTCATCAAAATTGCCAAAAAAATTTGAGGAAAATAAAGAAAAAAATTGTCAAAATTTTTGCACGCTTTTCAGAGAACGTGCTGTATTTCTGTAGACCACATCCCACCTCAGTTGTAGGTGCCAATTTTTGTGGTTGCATCTTTTTTTATCCTTGTTCAGAGAAAAATATAAAAAAATAGTGAAAAAATAAAAATTTTTGATTCCTACTAGTGCCTTTTGGAAAATTCCGGGGAAAATTCAGGAAAAAGGAAAAATCTGGACTATCTGCTTGTTCTGTGAGTTCTTTCCATCGTCCTTTGTTTTCACCTTGTTGCACTATGTGTCGACACGTCTTAGCCAGCACTTGTGATTTGTACTTCGGATCCGGATTGAACAATCGCTAATCTGCATTCATTAATTGCTAATCCTTGCTGTCATATTGTGTGCCTACCCATAGCTCCACATATTCTTCTATCAGCACAGGTTCATCTTGCAACTGTTACCCACGCTCAACAACAGATTGTTTCACCACTTTGGCTTTGCCCCGTTTGGTTTCATCAAAATTGCCAAAAAAAATCAGGAAAATAAAGAAAAAAATTGTCAAAGTTTTTGCACGCTTTTCAGAGAACGTGCTGTATTTCTGTAGACCACATCCCACCTTAGTTGTAGGTGTCAATTTTTGTGGTTGCATCTTTTTTTATCCTTGTTCAGAGGAAAATATAAAAAAATAGTGAAAAAATAAAAAATTTTGATTCCTACTAGTGCCTTTTGGAAAATTCCATGGAAAATTCAGGAAAAAGGAAAAATCTGGACTATCTGCTTGTTCTGTGAGTTCTTTCCATCGTCCTTTGTTTTCATCTTGTTGCGCTACGTGTCGACACGTCTTAGCCAGCACATGTGATTTGTACTTTGGATCCGGATTGAACAATCGCTAATCTGCATTCGTTAATTGCTAATCCTCGCTGTCATATTGTGTGCCTATCCATAGCTCCACATATTCTTCTGTCAGCACAGGTTCATCTTGCAACTGTTACCCACGCTCAACAACAGATTGTTTCACTACTTTGGCTTTGCCCTGTTTTGTTTCATCAAAATTGCCAAAAAAATTTGAGGAAAATAAAGAAAAAAATTGTCAAAATTTTTGCACGCTTTTCAGAGAACGTGTTGTATTTCTGTAGACCACATCCCACCTCAGTTGTAGGTGCCAATTTTTGTGGTTGCATCTTTTTTTTATCCCTGTTCAGAGGAAAATATAAAAAATAGTGAAAAAATAAAAAATTTTTGATTCCTACTAGTGCCTTTTGGAAAATTCCGGGGAAAATTCAGGAAAATGGAAAAATCTGGACTATCTGCTTGTTCTGTGAGTTCTTTCCATCGTCCTTTGTTTTCACCTTGTTGCGCTACGTGTCGACACGTCTTAGCCAGCACTTGTGATTTGTACTTTGGATCCGGATTGAACAATCGCTAATCTGCATTCGTTAATTGCTAATCTTCGTTGTCATATTGTGTGCCTATCCATAGCTCCACATATTCTTCTGTCAGCACAGGTTCATCTTGCAACTGTTACCCACGCTCAACAACAGATTGTTTCACCACTTTGGCTTTGCCCTATTTTGTTTCATCAAAATTGCCAAAAAAATTGAGGAAAATAAAGAAAAAAAATTGTCAAAATTTTTGCACGCTTTTCAAAGAACGTGCTGTATTTCTGTAGACCACATCCCACCTCAGTTGTAGGTGCCAATTTTTGTGGTTGCATCCTTTTTATCCTTGTTCAGAGAAAAATATAAAAAAATAGTGAAAAAATAAAAAATTTTGATTCCTACTAGTGCCTTTTGGAAAATTCCGGGGAAAATTCAGGAAAAAGGAAAAAGTTGGACTATCTGCTTGTTCTGTGAGTTCTTTCCATCGTCCTTTGTTTTCACCTTGTTGCACTACGTCTCGACACGTCTTAGCCAGCACCTGCGATTTGTACTTCGGATCCGGATTAAACAATCGCTAATCTGCATTCGTTAATTGCTAATCCATGCTGTCATATTGTGTGCCTACCCATAGCTCCACATATTCTTCTGTCAGCACAGGTTCATCTTGCAACTGTTATCCACGCTCAACAACAGATTGTTTCACCACTTTGGCTTTGCCCTGTTTGGTTTCATCAAAATTGCCAAAAAAATCAGGAAAATAAAGAAAAAAAATTATCAAAGTTTTTGCATGCTTTTCAGAGAACGTGCTGTATTTCTGTAGACCACATCCCACCTTAGTTGTAGGTGTCAATTTTTGTGGTTGCATCTTTTTTTATCCTTGTTCAGAGGAAAATATAAAAAAATAGTGAAAAAATAAAAAATTTTGATTCCTACTAGTGCCTTTTGGAAAATTCCATGGAAAATTCAGGAAAAAGGAAAAATCCGGACTATCTGCTTGTTCTGTGAGTTCTTTCCATCGTCCTTTGTTTTCATCTTGTTGCGCTACGTGTCGACACGTCTTAGCCAGCACATGTGATTTGTACTTTGGATCCGGATTGAACAATCGCTAATTTGCATTCGTTAATTGCTAATCCTCGCTGTCATATTGTGTGCCTATCCATAGCTCCACATATTCTTCTGTCAGCACAGGTTCATCTTGCAACTGTTACCCACGCTCAACAACAGATTGTTTCACTACTTTGGCTTTGCCCTGTTTTGTTTCATCAAAATTGCCAAAAAAATTTGAGGAAAATAAAGAAAAAAATTGTCAAAATTTTTGCACGCTTTTCAGAGAACGTGTTGTATTTCTGTAGACCACATCCCACCTCAGTTGTAGGTGCCAATTTTTGTGGTTGCATCTTTTTTTATCCTTGTTCAGACAAAAATATAAAAAAATAGTGAAAAAATAAAAAATTTTGATTCCTACTAGTGCCTTTTGGAAAATTCCGGGGAAAATTCAGGAAAAAGGAAAAATCCAGACTATCTGCTTGTTCTGTGAGTTCTTTCCATCGTCCTTTGTTATCACCTTGTTGCGCTACGTGTCGACACGTCTTAGCCAGCACTTGTGATTTGTACTTCGGATCCGGATTGAACAATCGCTAATCTGCATTCATTAATTGCTAATCCTTGCTGTCATATTGTGTGCCTACCCATAGCTCCACATATTCTTCTATCAGCACAGGTTCATCTTGCAACTGTTACCCACGCTCAACAACAGATTGTTTCACCACTTTGGCTTTGCCCCGTTTGGTTTCATCAAAATTGCCAAAAAAAAATCGGGAAAATAAAGAAAAAAATTGTAAAAGTTTTTGCACGCTTTTCAGAGAAGGTGCTGTATTTCTGTAGACCACATCCCACCTTAGTTGTAGGTGTCAATTTTTGTGGTTGCATCTTTTTTTATCCTTGTTCAGAGGAAAATATAAAAAAATAGTGAAAAAATAAAAAATTTTGATTCCTACTAGTGCCTTTTGGAAAATTCCATGGAAAATTTTGGAAAAAGGAAAAATCTGGACTATCTGCTTGTTCTGTGAGTTCTTTCCATCGTCCTTTGTTTTCATCTTGTTGCGCTACGTGTCGACACGTCTTAGCCAGCACTTGAGATTTGTACTTCGGATCCGGATTGAACAATCGCTAATCTGCATTCGTTAATTGCTAATCCTCGCTGTCATATTGTGTGCCTATCCATAGCTCCACATATTCTTCTGTCAGCACAGGTTCATCTTGCAACTGTTACCCACGCTCAACAACAGATTGTTTCACTACTTTGGCTTTGCCCTGTTTTGTTTCATCAAAATTGCCAAAAAAATTTGAGGAAAATAAAGAAAAAAATTGTCAAAGTTTTTGCACGCTTTTCAGAGAACGTGCTGTATTTCTGTAGACCACATCCCACCTTAGTTGTAGGTGTCAATTTTTGTGGTTGCATCTTTTTTTTATCCCTGTTCAGAGGAAAATATAAAAAATAGTGAAAAAATAAAAAATTTTGATTCCTACTAGTGCCTTTTGGAAAATTCCGGGGAAAATTCAGGAAAATGGAAAAATCTGGACTATCTGCTTGTTCTGTGAGTTCTTTCCATCGTCCTTTGTTTTCACCTTGTTGCGCTACGTGTCGACACGTCTTAGCCAGCACTTGTGATTTGTACTTTGGATCCGGATTGAACAATCGCTAATCTGCATTCGTTAATTGCTAATCTTCGTTGTCATATTGTGTGCCTATCCATAGCTCCACATATTCTTCTGTCAGCACAGGTTCATCTTGCAACTGTTACCCACGCTCAACAACAGATTGTTTCACCACTTTGGCTTTGCCCTATTTTGTTTCATCAAAATTGCCAAAAAAATTGAGGAAAATAAAGAAAAAAAATTGTCAAAATTTTTGCACGCTTTTCAAAGAACGTGCTGTATTTCTGTAGACCACATCCCACCTCAGTTGTAGGTGCCAATTTTTGTGGTTGCATCCTTTTTATCCTTGTTCAGAGAAAAATATAAAAAAATAGTGAAAAAATAAAAAATTTTGATTCCTACTAGTGCCTTTTGGAAAATTCCGGGGAAAATTCAGGAAAAAGGAAAAAGTTGGACTATCTGCTTGTTCTGTGAGTTCTTTCCATCGTCCTTTGTTTTCACCTTGTTGCACTACGTCTCGACACGTCTTAGCCAGCACCTGCGATTTGTACTTCGGATCCGGATTAAACAATCGCTAATCTGCATTCGTTAATTGCTAATCCATGCTGTCATATTGTGTGCCTACCCATAGCTCCACATATTCTTCTGTCAGCACAGGTTCATCTTGCAACTGTTATCCACGCTCAACAACAGATTGTTTCACCACTTTGGCTTTGCCCTGTTTGGTTTCATCAAAATTGCCAAAAAAATCAGGAAAATAAAGAAAAAAAATTATCAAAGTTTTTGCATGCTTTTCAGAGAACGTGCTGTATTTCTGTAGACCACATCCCACCTTAGTTGTAGGTGTCAATTTTTGTGGTTGCATCTTTTTTTATCCTTGTTCAGAGGAAAATATAAAAAAATAGTGAAAAAATAAAAAATTTTGATTCCTACTAGTGCCTTTTGGAAAATTCCATGGAAAATTCAGGAAAAAGGAAAAATCCGGACTATCTGCTTGTTCTGTGAGTTCTTTCCATCGTCCTTTGTTTTCATCTTGTTGCGCTACGTGTCGACACGTCTTAGCCAGCACATGTGATTTGTACTTTGGATCCGGATTGAACAATCTCTAATTTGCATTCGTTAATTGCTAATCCTCGCTGTCATATTGTGTGCCTATCCATAGCTCCACATATTCTTCTGTCAGCACAGGTTCATCTTGCAACTGTTACCCACGCTCAACAACAGATTGTTTCACTACTTTGGCTTTGCCCTGTTTTGTTTCATCAAAATTGCCAAAAAAATTTGAGGAAAATAAAGAAAAAAATTGTCAAAATTTTTGCACGCTTTTCAGAGAACGTGTTGTATTTCTGTAGACCACATCCCACCTCAGTTGTAGGTGCCAATTTTTGTGGTTGCATCTTTTTTTATCCTTGTTCAGACAAAAATATAAAAAAATAGTGAAAAAATAAAAAATTTTGATTCCTACTAGTGCCTTTTGGAAAATTCCGGGGAAAATTCAGGAAAAAGGAAAAATCCAGACTATCTGCTTGTTCTGTGAGTTCTTTCCATCGTCCTTTGTTATCACCTTGTTGCGCTACGTGTCGACACGTCTTAGCCAGCACTTGTGATTTGTACTTCGGATCCGGATTGAACAATCGCTAATCTGCATTCATTAATTGCTAATCCTTGCTGTCATATTGTGTGCCTACCCATAGCTCCACATATTCTTCTATCAGCACAGGTTCATCTTGCAACTGTTACCCACGCTCAACAACAGATTGTTTCACCACTTTGGCTTTGCCCCGTTTGGTTTCATCAAAATTGCCAAAAAAAAATCGGGAAAATAAAGAAAAAAATTGTCAAAGTTTTTGCACGCTTTTCAGAGAAGGTGCTGTATTTCTGTAGACCACATCCCACCTTAGTTGTAGGTGTCAATTTTTGTGGTTGCATCTTTTTTTATCCTTGTTCAGAGGAAAATATAAAAAAATAGTGAAAAAATAAAAAATTTTGATTCCTACTAGTGCCTTTTGGAAAATTCCATGGAAAATTTTGGAAAAAGGAAAAATCTGGACTATCTGCTTGTTCTGTGAGTTCTTTCCATCGTCCTTTGTTTTCATCTTGTTGCGCTACGTGTCGACACGTCTTAGCCAGCACTTGAGATTTGTACTTCGGATCCGGATTGAACAATCGCTAATCTGCATTCGTTAATTGCTAATCCTTGCTGTCATATTGTGTGCCTACCCATAGCTCCACATATTCTTCTATCAGCACAGGTTCATCTTGCAACTGTTACCCACGCTCAACAACAGATTGTTTCACCACTTTGGCTTTGCCCCGTTTGGTTTCATCAAAATTACCAAAAAAATCAAGAAAATAAAGAAAAAAATTGTCAAAGTTTTTGCACGCTTTTCAGAGAACGTGCTGTATTTCTGTAGACCACATCCCACCTTAGTTGTAGGTGTCAATTTTTGTGGTTGCATCTTTTTTTATCCTTGTTCAGAGGAAAATATAAAAAATAGTGAAAAAATAAAAAATTTTGATTCCTACTAGTGCCTTTTGGAAAATTCCGGGGAAAATTCAGGAAAATGGAAAAATCTGGACTATCTGCTTGTTCTGTGAGTTCTTTCCATCGTCCTTTGTTTTCACCTTGTTGCGCTACGTGTCGACACGTCTTAGCCAGCACTTGTGATTTGTACTTTGGATCCGGATTGAACAATCGCTAATCTGCATTCGTTAATTGCTAATCTTCGTTGTCATATTGTGTGCCTATCCATAGCTCCACATATTCTTCTGTCAGCATAGGTTCATCTTGCAACTGTTACCCACGCTCAACAACAGATTGTTTCACCACTTTGGCTTTGCCCTATTTTGTTTCATCAAAATTGCCAAAAAAATTGAGGAAAATAAAGAAAAAAAATTGTCAAAATTTTTGCACGCTTTTCAAAGAACGTGCTGTATTTCTGTAGACCACATCCCACCTCAGTTGTAGGTGCCAATTTTTGTGGTTGCATCCTTTTTATCCTTGTTCAGAGAAAAATATAAAAAAATAGTGAAAAAATAAAAAATTTTGATTCCTACTAGTGCCTTTTGGAAAATTCCGGGGAAAATTCAGGAAAAAGGAAAAAGTTGGACTATCTGCTTGTTCTGTGAGTTCTTTCCATCGTCCTTTGTTTTCACCTTGTTGCACTACGTCTCGACACGTCTTAGCCAGCACCTGCGATTTGTACTTCGGATCCGGATTAAACAATCGCTAATCTGCATTCGTTAATTGCTAATCCATGCTGTCATATTGTGTGCCTACCCATAGCTCCACATATTCTTCTGTCAGCACAGGTTCATCTTGCAACTGTTATCCACGCTCAACAACAGATTGTTTCACCACTTTGGCTTTGCCCTGTTTGGTTTCCTCAAAATTGCCAAAAAAATCAGGAAAATAAAGAAAAAAAATTATCAAAGTTTTTGCATGCTTTTCAGAGAACGTGCTGTATTTCTGTAGACCACATCCCACCTTAGTTGTAGGTGTCAATTTTTGTGGTTGCATCTTTTTTTATCCTTGTTCAGAGGAAAATATAAAAAAATAGTGAAAAAATAAAAAATTTTGATTCCTACTAGTGCCTTTTGGAAAATTCTATGGAAAATTCAGGAAAAAGGAAAAATCCGGACTATCTGCTTGTTCTGTGAGTTCTTTCCATCGTCCTTTGTTTTCATCTTGTTGCGCTACGTGTCGACACGTCTTAGCCAGCACATGTGATTTGTACTTTGGATCCGGATTGAACAATCGCTAATTTGCATTCGTTAATTGCTAATCCTCGCTGTCATATTGTGTGCCTATCCATAGCTCCACATATTCTTCTGTCAGCACAGGTTCATCTTGCAACTGTTACCCACGCTCAACAACAGATTGTTTCACTACTTTGGCTTTGCCCTGTTTTGTTTCATCAAAATTGCCAAAAAAATTTGAGGAAAATAAAGAAAAAAATTGTCAAAATTTTTGCACGCTTTTCAGAGAACGTGTTGTATTTCTGTAGACCACATCCCACCTCAGTTGTAGGTGCCAATTTTTGTGGTTGCATCTTTTTTTATCCTTGTTCAGACAAAAATATAAAAAAATAGTGAAAAAATAAAAAATTTTGATTCCTACTAGTGCCTTTTGGAAAATTCCGGGGAAAATTCAGGGAAAAGGAAAAATCCAGACTATCTGCTTGTTCTGTGAGTTCTTTCCATCGTCCTTTGTTATCACCTTGTTGCGCTACGTGTCGACACGTCTTAGCCAGCACTTGTGATTTGTACTTCGGATCCGGATTGAACAATCGCTAATCTGCATTCATTAATTGCTAATCCTTGCTGTCATATTGTGTGCCTATCCATAGCTCCACATATTCTTCTATCAGCACAGGTTCATCTTGCAACTGTTACCCACGCTCAACAACAGATTGTTTCACCACTTTGGCTTTGCCCCGTTTGGTTTCATCAAAATTGCCAAAAAAAAATCGGGAAAATAAAGAAAAAAATTGTCAAAGTTTTTGCACGCTTTTCAGAGAAGGTGCTGTATTTCTGTAGACCACATCCCACCTTAGTTGTAGGTGTCAATTTTTGTGGTTGCATCTTTTTTTATCCTTGTTCAGAGGAAAATATAAAAAAATAGTGAAAAAATAAAAAATTTTGATTCCTACTAGTGCCTTTTGGAAAATTCCATGGAAAATTTTAGAAAAAGGAAAAATCTGGACTATCTGCTTGTTCTGTGAGTTCTTTCCATCGTCCTTTGTTTTCATCTTGTTGCGCTACGTGTCGACACGTCTTAGCCAGCACTTGAGATTTGTACTTCGGATCCGGATTGAACAATCGCTAATCTGCATTCGTTAATTGCTAATCCTTGCTGTCATATTGTGTGCCTACCCATAGCTCCACATATTCTTCTATCAGCACAGGTTCATCTTGCAACTGTTACCCACGCTCAACAACAGATTGTTTCACCACTTTGGCTTTGCCCCGTTTGGTTTCATCAAAATTACCAAAAAAATCAAGAAAATAAAGAAAAAAATTGTCAAAGTTTTTGCACGCTTTTCAGAGAACGTGCTGTATTTCTGTAGACCACATCCCACCTTAGTTGTAGGTGTCAATTTTTGTGGTTGCATCTTTTTTTATCCTTGTTCAGAGGAAAATATAAAAAATAGTGAAAAAATAAAAAATTTTGATTCCTACTAGTGCCTTTTGGAAAATTCCGGGGAAAATTCAGGAAAATGGAAAAATCTGGACTATCTGCTTGTTCTGTGAGTTCTTTCCATCGTCCTTTGTTTTCACCTTGTTGCGCTACGTGTCGACACGTCTTAGCCAGCACTTGTGATTTGTACTTTGGATCCGGATTGAACAATCGCTAATCTGCATTCGTTAATTGCTAATCTTCGTTGTCATATTGTGTGCCTATCCATAGCTCCACATATTCTTCTGTCAGCACAGGTTCATCTTGCAACTGTTACCCACGCTCAACAACAGATTGTTTCACCACTTTGGCTTTGCTCTATTTTGTTTCATCAAAATTGCCAAAAAAATTGAGGAAAATAAAGAAAAAAAATTGTCAAAATTTTTGCACGCTTTTCAAAGAACGTGCTGTATTTCTGTAGACCACATCCCACCTCAGTTGTAGGTGCCAATTTTTGTGGTTGCATCCTTTTTATCCTTGTTCAGAGAAAAATATAAAAAAATAGTGAAAAAATAAAAAATTTTGATTCCTACTAGTGCCTTTTGGAAAATTCCGGGGAAAATTCAGGAAAAAGGAAAAAGTTGGACTATCTGCTTGTTCTGTGAGTTCTTTCCATCGTCCTTTGTTTTCACCTTGTTGCACTACGTCTCGACACGTCTTAGCCAGCACCTGCGATTTGTACTTCGGATCCGGATTAAACAATCGCTAATCTGCATTCGTTAATTGCTAATCCATGCTGTCATATTGTGTGCCTACCCATAGCTTCACATATTCTTCTGTCAGCACAGGTTCATCTTGCAACTGTTATCCACGCTCAACAACAGATTGTTTCACCACTTTGGCTTTGCCCTGTTTGGTTTCATCAAAATTGCCAAAAAAATCAGGAAAATAAAGAAAAAAAATTATCAAAGTTTTTGCATGCTTTTCAGAGAACGTGCTGTATTTCTGTAGACCACATCCCACCTTAGTTGTAGGTGTCAATTTTTGTGGTTGCATCTTTTTTTATCCTTGTTCAGAGGAAAATATAAAAAAATAGTGAAAAAATAAAAAATTTTGATTCCTACTAGTGCCTTTTGGAAAATTCCATGGAAAATTCAGGAAAAAGGAAAAATCCGGACTATCTGCTTGTTCTGTGAGTTCTTTCCATCGTCCTTTGTTTTCATCTTGTTGCGCTACGTGTCGACACGTCTTAGCTAGCACATGTGATTTGTACTTTGGATCCGGATTGAACAATCGCTAATTTGCATTCGTTAATTGCTAATCCTCGCTGTCATATTGTGTGCCTATCCATAGCTCCACATATTCTTCTGTCAGCACAGGTTCATCTTGCAACTGTTACCCACGCTCAACAACAGATTGTTTCACTACTTTGGCTTTGCCCTGTTTTGTTTCATCAAAATTGCCAAAAAAATTTGAGGAAAATAAAGAAAAAAATTGTCAAAATTTTTGCACGCTTTTCAGAGAACGTGTTGTATTTCTGTAGACCACATCCCACCTCAGTTGTAGGTGCCAATTTTTGTGGTTGCATCTTTTTTTATCCCTGTTCAGAGAAAAATATAAAAAAATAGTGAAAAAATAAAAATTTTTGATTCCTACTAGTGCCTTTTGGAAAATTCCGGGGAAAATTCAGGAAAAAGGAAAAATCCGGACTATCTGCTTGTTCTGTGAGTTCTTTCCATCGTCCTTTGTTTTCACCTTGTTGCGCTACGTGTCGACACGTCTTAGCCAGCACTTGTGATTTGTACTTCGGATCCGGATTGAACAATCACTAATCTGCATTCATTAATTGCTAATCCTTGCTGTCATATTGTGTGCCTACCCATAGCTCCACATATTCTTCTATCAGCACAGGTTCATCTTGCAACTGTTACCCACGCTCAACAACAGATTGTTTCACCACTTTGGCTTTGCCCCGTTTGGTTTCATCAAAATTGCCAAAAAAAATCAGGAAAATAAAGAAAAAAATTGTCAAAGTTTTTGCACGCTTTTCAGAGAACGTGCTGTATTTCTGTAGACCACATCCCACCTTAGTTGTAGGTGTCAATTTTTGTGGTTGCATCTTTTTTTATCCTTGTTCAGAGGAAAATATAAAAAAATAGTGAAAAAATAAAAAATTTTGATTCCTACTAGTGCCTTTTGGAAAATTCCATGGAAAATTCAGGAAAAAGGAAAAATCTGGACTATCTGCTTGTTCTGTGAGTTCTTTCCATCGTCCTTTGTTTTCATCTTGTTGCGCTACGTGTCGACACGTCTTAGCCAGCACTGGTGATTTGTACTTCGGATCCGGATTGAACAATCGCTAATCTGCATTCATTAATTGCTAATCCTTGCTGTCATATTGTGTGCCTACCCATAGCTCCACATATTCTTCTATCAGCACAGGTTCATCTTGCAACTGTTACCCACGCTCAACAACAGATTGTTTCACCACTTTGGCTTTGCCCCGTTTGGTTTCATCAAAATTGTCAAAAAAAATCAGGAAAATAAAGAAAAAAATTGTCAAAGTTTTTGCACGCTTTTCAGAGAACGTGCTGTATTTCTGTAGACCACATCCCACCTTAGTTGTAGGTGTCAATTTTTGTGGTTGCATCTTTTTTTATCCTTGTTCAGAATAAAATATAAAAAAATAGTGAAAAAATAAAAAATTTTGATTCCTACTAGTGCCTTTTGGAAAATTCCATGGAAAATTTAGGAAAAAGGAAAAATCCGGACTATCTGCTTGTTCTGTGAGTTCTTTCCATCGTCCTTTGTTTTCATCTTGTTGCGCTACGTGTCGACACGTCTTAGCCAGCACATGTGATTTGTACTTTGGATCCGGATTGAACAATCGCTAATCTGCATTCGTTAATTGCTAATCCTCGCTGTCATATTGTGTGCCTATCCATAGCTCCACATATTCTTCTGTCAGCACAGGTTCATCTTGCAACTGTTACCCACGCTCAACAACAGATTGTTTCACTACTTTGGCTTTGCCCTGTTTTGTTTCATCAAAATTGCCAAAAAAATTTGAGGAAAATAAAGAAAAAAATTGTCAAAATTTTTGCACGCTTTTCAGAGAACGTGCTGTATTTCTGTAGACCACATCCCACCTCAGTTGTAGGTGCCAATTTTTGTGGTTGCATCTTTTTTTATCCTTGTTCAGAGAAAAATATAAAAAAATAGTGAAAAAATAAAAATTTTTGATTCCTACTAGTGCCTTTTGGAAAATTCCGGGGAAAATTCAGGAAAAAGGAAAAATCTGGACTATCTGCTTGTTCTGTGAGTTCTTTCCATCGTCCTTTGTTTTCACCTTGTTGCGCTATGTGTCGACACGTCTTAGCCAGCACTTGTGATTTGTACTTCGGATCCGGATTGAACAATCGCTAATCTGCATTCATTAATTGCTAATCCTTGCTGTCATATTGTGTGCCTACCCATAGCTCCACATATTCTTCTATCAGCACAGGTTCATCTTGCAACTGTTACCCACGCTCAACAACAGATTGTTTCACCACTTTGGCTTTGCCCCGTTTGGTTTCATCAAAATTGCCAAAAAAAATCAGGAAAATAAAGAAAAAAATTGTCAAAGTTTTTGCACGCTTTTCAGAGAACGTGCTGTATTTCTGTAGACCACATCCCACCTTAGTTGTAGGTGTCAATTTTTGTGGTTGCATCTTTTTTTATCCTTGTTCAGAGGAAAATATAAAAAAATAGTGAAAAAATAAAAAATTTTGATTCCTACTAGTGCCTTTTGGAAAATTCCATGGAAAATTCAGGAAAAAGGAAAAATCTGGACTATCTGCTTGTTCTGTGAGTTCTTTCCATCGTCCTTTGTTTTCATCTTGTTGCGCTACGTGTCGACACGTCTTAGCCAGCACTGGTGATTTGTACTTCGGATCCGGATTGAACAATCGCTAATCTGCATTCATTAATTGCTAATCCTTGCTGTCATATTGTGTGCCTACCCATAGCTCCACATATTCTTCTATCAGCACAGGTTCATCTTGCAACTGTTACCCACGCTCAACAACAGATTGTTTCACCACTTTGGCTTTGCCCCGTTTGGTTTCATCAAAATTGTCAAAAAAAATCAGGAAAATAAAGAAAAAAATTGTCAAAGTTTTTGCACGCTTTTCAGAGAACGTGCTGTATTTCTGTAGACCACATCCCACCTTAGTTGTAGGTGTCAATTTTTGTGGTTGCATCTTTTTTTATCCTTGTTCAGAATAAAATATAAAAAAATAGTGAAAAAATAAAAAATTTTGATTCCTACTAGTGCCTTTTGGAAAATTCCATGGAAAATTTAGGAAAAAGGAAAAATCCGGACTATCTGCTTGTTCTGTGAGTTCTTTCCATCGTCCTTTGTTTTCATCTTGTTGCGCTACATGTCGACACGTCTTAGCCAGCACATGTGATTTGTACTTTGGATCCGGATTGAACAATCGCTAATCTGCATTCGTTAATTGCTAATCCTCGCTGTCATATTGTGTGCCTATCCATAGCTCCACATATTCTTCTGTCAGCACAGGTTCATCTTGCAACTGTTACCCACGCTCAACAACAGATTGTTTCACTACTTTGGCTTTGCCCTGTTTTGTTTCATCAAAATTGCCAAAAAAATTTGAGGAAAATAAAGAAAAAAATTGTCAAAATTTTTGCACGCTTTTCAGAGAACGTGCTGTATTTCTGTAGACCACATCCCACCTCAGTTGTAGGTGCCAATTTTTGTGGTTGCATCTTTTTTTATCCTTGTTCAGAGAAAAATATAAAAAAATAGTGAAAAAATAAAAATTTTTGATTACTACTAGTGCCTTTTGGAAAATTCCGGGGAAAATTCAGGAAAAAGGAAAAATCTGGACTATCTGCTTGTTCTGTGAGTTCTTTCCATCGTCCTTTGTTTTCACCTTGTTGCGCTATGTGTCGACACGTCTTAGCCAGCACTTGTGATTTGTACTTCGGATCCGGATTGAACAATCGCTAATCTGCATTCATTAATTGCTAATCCTTGCTGTCATATTGTGTGCCTACCCATAGCTCCACATATTCTTCTATCAGCACAGGTTCATCTTGCAACTGTTACCCACGCTCAACAACAGATTGTTTCACCACTTTGGCTTTGCCCCGTTTGGTTTCATCAAAATTGCCAAAAAAAATCAGGAAAATAAAGAAAAAAATTGTCAAAGTTTTTGCACGCTTTTCAGAGAACGTGCTGTATTTCTGTAGACCACATCCCACCTTAGTTGTAGGTGTCAATTTTTGTGGTTGCATCTTTTTTTATCCTTGTTCAGAGGAAAATATAAAAAAATAGTGAAAAAATAAAAAATTTTGATTCCTACTAGTGCCTTTTGGAAAATTCCATGGAAAATTCAGGAAAAAGGAAAAATCTGGACTATCTGCTTGTTCTGTGAGTTCTTTCCATCGTCCTTTGTTTTCATCTTGTTGCGCTACGTGTCGACACGTCTTAGCCAGCACTGGTGATTTGTACTTCGGATCCGGATTGAACAATCGCTAATCTGCATTCATTAATTGCTAATCCTTGCTGTCATATTGTGTGCCTACCCATAGCTCCACATATTCTTCTATCAGCACAGGTTCATCTTGCAACTGTTACCCACGCTCAACAACAGATTGTTTCACCACTTTGGCTTTGCCCCGTTTGGTTTCATCAAAATTGTCAAAAAAAATCAGGAAAATAAAGAAAAAAATTGTCAAAGTTTTTGCACGCTTTTCAGAGAACGTGCTGTATTTCTGTAGACCACATCCCACCTTAGTTGTAGGTGTCAATTTTTGTGGTTGCATCTTTTTTTATCCTTGTTCAGAGGAAAATATAAAAAAATAGTGAAAAAATAAAAAATTTTGATTCCTACTAGTGCCTTTTGGAAAATTCCATGGAAAATTCAGGAAAAAGGAAAAATCCGGACTATCTGCTTGTTCTGTGAGTTCTTTCCATCGTCCTTTGTTTTCATCTTGTTGCGCTACGTGTCGACACGTCTTAGCCAGCACATGTGATTTGTACTTTGGATCCGGATTGAACAATCGCTAATCTGCATTCGTTAATTGCTAATCCTCGCTGTCATATTGTGTGCCTATCCATAGCTCCACATATTCTTCTGTCAGCACAGGTTCATCTTGCAACTGTTACCCACGCTCAACAACAGATTGTTTCACTACTTTGGCTTTGCCCTGTTTTGTTTCATCAAAATTGCCAAAAAAATTTGAGGAAAATAAAGAAAAAAATTGTCAAAATTTTTGCACGCTTTTCAGAGAACGTGCTGTATTTCTGTAGACCACATCCCACCTCAGTTGTAGGTGCCAATTTTTGTGGTTGCATCTTTTTTTATCCTTGTTCAGAGAAAAATATAAAAAAATAGTGAAAAAATAAAAATTTTTGATTACTACTAGTGCCTTTTGGAAAATTCCGGGGAAAATTCAGGAAAAAGGAAAAATCTGGACTATCTGCTTGTTCTGTGAGTTCTTTCCATCGTCCTTTGTTTTCACCTTGTTGCGCTATGTGTCGACACGTCTTAGCCAGCACTTGTGATTTGTACTTCGGATCCGGATTGAACAATCGCTAATCTGCATTCATTAATTGCTAATCCTTGCTGTCATATTGTGTGCCTACCCATAGCTCCACATATTCTTCTATCAGCACAGGTTCATCTTGCAACTGTTACCCACGCTCAACAACAGATTGTTTCACCACTTTGGCTTTGCCCCGTTTGGTTTCATCAAAATTGCCAAAAAAAATCAGGAAAATAAAGAAAAAAATTGTCAAAGTTTTTGCACGCTTTTCAGAGAACGTGCTGTATTTCTGTAGACCACATCCCACCTTAGTTGTAGGTGTCAATTTTTGTGGTTGCATCTTTTTTTATCCTTGTTCAGAGGAAAATATAAAAAAATAGTGAAAAAATAAAAAATTTTGATTCCTACTAGTGCCTTTTGGAAAATTCCATGGAAAATTCAGGAAAAAGGAAAAATCTGGACTATCTGCTTGTTCTGTGAGTTCTTTCCATCGTCCTTTGTTTTCATCTTGTTGCGCTACGTGTCGACACGTCTTAGCCAGCACTTGTGATTTGTACTTCGGATCCGGATTGAACAATCGCTAATCTGCATTCATTAATTGCTAATCCTTGCTGTCATATTGTGTGCCTATCCATAGCTCCACATATTCTTCTATCAGCACAGGTTCATCTTGCAACTGTTACCCACGCTCGACAACAGATTGTTTCACCACTTTGGCTTTGCCCCGTTTGGTTTCATCAAAATTGCCAAAAAAAATCAGGAAAATAAAGAAAAAAATTGTCAAAGTTTTTGCACGCTTTTCAGAGAACGTGCTGTATTTCTGTAGACCACATCCCACCTTAGTTGTAGGTGTCAATTTTTGTGGTTGCATCTTTTTTTATCCTTGTTCAGAGGAAAATATAAAAAAATAGTGAAAAAATAAAAAATTTTGATTCCTACTAGTGCCTTTTGGAAAATTCCATGGAAAATTCAGGAAAAAGGAAAAATCTGGACTATCTGCTTGTTCTGTGAGTTCTTTCCATCGTCCTTTGTTTTCATCTTGTTGCGCTACGTGTCGACACGTCTTAGCCAGCACATGTGATTTGTACTTTGGATCCGGATTGAACAATCGCTAATCTGCATTCGTTAATTGCTAATCCTCGCTGTCATATTGTGTGCCTATCCATAGCTCCACATATTCTTCTGTCAGCACAGGTTCATCTTGCAACTGTTACCCACGCTCAACAACAGATTGTTTCACTACTTTGGCTTTGCCCTGTTTTGTTTCATCAAAATTGCCAAAAAAATTTGAGGAAAATAAAGAAAAAAATTGTCAAAATTTTTGCACGCTTTTCAGAGAACGTGTTGTATTTCTGTAGACCACATCCCACCTCAGTTGTAGGTGCCAATTTTTGTGGTTGCATCTTTTTTTTATCCCTGTTCAGAGAAAAATATAAAAAAATAGTGAAAAAATAAAAATTTTTGATTCCTACTAGTGCCTTTTGGAAAATTCCGGGGAAAATTCAGGAAAAAGGAAAAATCCGGACTATCTGCTTGTTCTGTGAGTTCTTTCCATCATCCTTTGTTTTCACCTTGTTGCGCTACGTGTCGACACGTCTTAGCCAGCACTTGTGATTTGTACTTCGGATCCGGATTGAACAATCACTAATCTGCATTCATTAATTGCTAATCCTTGCTGTCATATTGTGTGCCTACCCATAGCTCCACATATTCTTCTATCAGCACAGGTTCATCTTGCAACTGTTACCCACGCTCAACAACAGATTGTTTCACCACTTTGGCTTTGCCCCGTTTGGTTTCATCAAAATTGCCAAAAAAAATCAGGAAAATAAAGAAAAAAATTGTCAAAGTTTTTGCACGCTTTTCAGAGAACGTGCTGTATTTCTGTAGACCACATCCCACCTTAGTTGTAGGTGTCAATTTTTGTGGTTGCATCTTTTTTTATCCTTGTTCAGAGGAAAATATAAAAAAATAGTGAAAAAATAAAAAATTTTGATTCCTACTAGTGCCTTTTGGAAAATTCCATGGAAAATTCAGGAAAAAGGAAAAATCTGGACTATCTGCTTGTTCTGTGAGTTCTTTCCATCGTCCTTTGTTTTCATCTTGTTGCGCTACGTGTCGACACGTCTTAGCCAGCACTGGTGATTTGTACTTCGGATCCGGATTGAACAATCGCTAATCTGCATTCATTAATTGCTAATCCTTGCTGTCATATTGTGTGCCTACCCATAGCTCCACATATTCTTCTATCAGCACAGGTTCATCTTGCAACTGTTACCCACGCTCAACAACAGATTGTTTCACCACTTTGGCTTTGCCCCGTTTGGTTTCATCAAAATTGTCAAAAAAAATCAGGAAAATAAAGAAAAAAATTGTCAAAGTTTTTGCACGCTTTTCAGAGAACGTGCTGTATTTCTGTAGACCACATCCCACCTTAGTTGTAGGTGTCAATTTTTGTGGTTGCATCTTTTTTTATCCTTGTTCAGAATAAAATATAAAAAAATAGTGAAAAAATAAAAAATTTTGATTCCTACTAGTGCCTTTTGGAAAATTCCATGGAAAATTTAGGAAAAAGGAAAAATCCGGACTATCTGCTTGTTCTGTGAGTTCTTTCCATCGTCCTTTGTTTTCATCTTGTTGCGCTACATGTCGACACGTCTTAGCCAGCACATGTGATTTGTACTTTGGATCCGGATTGAACAATCGCTAATCTGCATTCGTTAATTGCTAATCCTCGCTGTCATATTGTGTGCCTATCCATAGCTCCACATATTCTTCTGTCAGCACAGGTTCATCTTGCAACTGTTACCCACGCTCAACAATAGATTGTTTCACTACTTTGGCTTTGCCCTGTTTTGTTTCATCAAAATTGCCAAAAAAATTTGAGGAAAATAAAGAAAAAAATTGTCAAAATTTTTGCACGCTTTTCAGAGAACGTGCTGTATTTCTGTAGACCACATCCCACCTCAGTTGTAGGTGCCAATTTTTGTGGTTGCATCTTTTTTATCCTTGTTCAGAGAAAAATATAAAAAAATAGTGAAAAAATAAAAATTTTTGATTCCTACTAGTGCCTTTTGGAAAATTCCGGGGAAAATTCAGGAAAAAGGAAAAATCTGGACTATCTGCTTGTTCTATGAGTTCTTTCCATCGTCCTTTGTTTTCACCTTGTTGCGCTATGTGTCGACACGTCTTAGCCAGCACTTGTGATTTGTACTTCGGATCCGGATTGAACAATCGCTAATCTGCATTCATTAATTGCTAATCCTTGCTGTCATATTGTGTGCCTACCCATAGCTCCACATATTCTTCTATCAGCACAGGTTCATCTTGCAACTGTTACCCACGCTCAACAACAGATTGTTTCACCACTTTGGCTTTGCCCCGTTTGGTTTCATCAAAATTGCCAAAAAAAATCAGGAAAATAAAGAAAAAAATTGTCAAAGTTTTTGCACGCTTTTCAGAGAACGTGCTGTATTTCTGTAGACCACATCCCACCTTAGTTGTAGGTGTCAATTTTTGTGGTTGCATCTTTTTTTATCCTTGTTCAGAGGAAAATATAAAAAAATAGTGAAAAAATAAAAAATTTTGATTCCTACTAGTGCCTTTTGGAAAATTCCATGGAAAATTCAGGAAAAAGGAAAAATCTGGACTATCTGCTTGTTCTGTGAGTTCTTTCCATCGTCCTTTGTTTTCATCTTGTTGCGCTACGTGTCGACACGTCTTAGCCAGCACTTGTGATTTGTACTTCGGATCCGGATTGAACAATCGCTAATCTGCATTCATTAATTGCTAATCCTTGCTGTCATATTGTGTGCCTATCCATAGCTCCACATATTCTTCTATCAGCACAGGTTCATCTTGCAACTGTTACCCACGCTCAACAACAGATTGTTTCACCACTTTGGCTTTGCCCCGTTTGGTTTCATCAAAATTGCCAAAAAAAATCAGGAAAATAAAGAAAAAAATTGTCAAAGTTTTTGCACGCTTTTCAGAGAACGTGCTGTATTTCTGTAGACCACATCCCACCTTAGTTGTAGGTGTCAATTTTTGTGGTTGCATCTTTTTTTATCCTTGTTCAGAGGAAAATATAAAAAAATAGTGAAAAAATAAAAAATTTTGATTCCTACTAGTGCCTTTTGGAAAATTCCATGGAAAATTCAGGAAAAAGGAAAAATCTGGACTATCTGCTTGTTCTGTGAGTTCTTTCCATCGTCCTTTGTTTTCATCTTGTTGCGCTACGTGTCGACACGTCTTAGCCAGCACATGTGATTTGTACTTTGGATCCGGATTGAACAATCGCTAATCTGCATTCGTTAATTGCTAATCCTCGCTGTCATATTGTGTGCCTATCCATAGCTCCACATATTCTTCTGTCAGCACAGGTTCATCTTGCAACTGTTACCCACGCTCAACAACAGATTGTTTCACTACTTTGGCTTTGCCCTGTTTTGTTTCATCAAAATTGCCAAAAAAATTTGAGGAAAATTAAGAAAAAAATTGTCAAAATTTTTGCACGCTTTTCAGAGAACGTGCTGTATTTCTGTAGACCACATCCCACCTCAGTTGTAGGTGCCAATTTTTGTGGTTGCATCTTTTTTTATCCTTGTTCAGAGGAAAATATAAAAAAATAGTGAAAAAATAAAAAATTTTGATTCCTACTAGTGCCTTTTGGAAAATTCCATGGAAAATTCAGGAAAAAGGAAAAATCTGGACTATCTGCTTGTTCTGTGAGTTCTTTCCATCGTCCTTTGTTTTCATCTTGTTGCGCTACGTGTCGACACGTCTTAGCCAGCACATGTGATTTGTACTTTGGATCCGGATTGAACAATCGCTAATCTGCATTCGTTAATTGCTAATCCTCGCTGTCATATTGTGTGCCTATCCATAGCTCCACATATTCTTCTGTCAGCACAGGTTCATCTTGCAACTGTTACCCACGCTCAACAACAGATTGTTTCACTACTTTGGCTTTGCCCTGTTTTGTTTCATCAAAATTGCCAAAAAAATTTGAGGAAAATAAAGAAAAAAATTGTCAAAATTTTTGCACGCTTTTCAGAGAACGTGCTGTATTTCTGTAGACCACATCCCACCTCAGTTGTAGGTGCCAATTTTTGTGGTTGCATCTTTTTTATCCTTGTTCAGAGAAAAATATAAAAAAATAGTGAAAAAATAAAAATTTTTGATTCCTACTAGTGCCTTTTGGAAAATTCCGGGGAAAATTCAGGAAAAAGGAAAAATCTGGACTATCTGCTTGTTCTATGAGTTCTTTCCATCGTCCTTTGTTTTCACCTTGTTGCGCTATGTGTCGACACGTCTTAGCCAGCACTTGTGATTTGTACTTCGGATCCGGATTGAACAATCGCTAATCTGCATTCATTAATTGCTAATCCTTGCTGTCATATTGTGTGCCTACCCATAGCTCCACATATTCTTCTATCAGCACAGGTTCATCTTGCAACTGTTACCCACGCTCAACAACAGATTGTTTCACCACTTTGGCTTTGCCCCGTTTGGTTTCATCAAAATTGCCAAAAAAAATCAGGAAAATAAAGAAAAAAATTGTCAAAGTTTTTGCACGCTTTTCAGAGAACGTGCTGTATTTCTGTAGACCACATCCCACCTTAGTTGTAGGTGTCAATTTTTGTGGTTGCATCTTTTTTTATCCTTGTTCAGAGGAAAATATAAAAAAATAGTGAAAAAATAAAAAATTTTGATTCCTACTAGTGCCTTTTGGAAAATTCCATGGAAAATTCAGGAAAAAGGAAAAATCTGGACTATCTGCTTGTTCTGTGAGTTCTTTCCATCGTCCTTTGTTTTCATCTTGTTGCGCTACGTGTCGACACGTCTTAGCCAGCACTGGTGATTTGTACTTCGGATCCGGATTGAACAATCGCTAATCTGCATTCATTAATTGCTAATCCTTGCTGTCATATTGTGTGCCTACCCATAGCTCCACATATTCTTCTATCAGCACAGGTTCATCTTGCAACTGTTACCCACGCTCAACAACAGATTGTTTCACCACTTTGGCTTTGCCCCGTTTGGTTTCATCAAAATTGTCAAAAAAATCAGGAAAATAAAGAAAAAAATTGTCAAAGTTTTTGCACGCTTTTCAGAGAACGTGCTGTATTTCTGTAGACCACATCCCACCTTAGTTGTAGGTGTCAATTTTTGTGGTTGCATCTTTTTTTATCCTTGTTCAGAATAAAATATAAAAAAATAGTGAAAAAATAAAAAATTTTGATTCCTACTAGTGCCTTTTGGAAAATTCCATGGAAAATTCAGGAAAAAGGAAAAATCTGGACTATCTGCTTGTTCTGTGAGTTCTTTCCATCGTCCTTTGTTTTCATCTTGTTGCGCTACGTGTCGACACGTCTTAGCCAGCACTGGTGATTTGTACTTCGGATCCGGATTGAACAATCGCTAATCTGCATTCATTAATTGCTAATCCTTGCTGTCATATTGTGTGCCTACCCATAGCTCCACATATTCTTCTATCAGCACAGGTTCATCTTGCAACTGTTACCCACGCTCAACAACAGATTGTTTCACCACTTTGGCTTTGCCCCGTTTGGTTTCATCAAAATTGTCAAAAAAAATCAGGAAAATAAAGAAAAAAATTGTCAAAGTTTTTGCACGCTTTTCAGAGAACGTGCTGTATTTCTGTAGACCACATCCCACCTTAGTTGTAGGTGTCAATTTTTGTGGTTGCATCTTTTTTTATCCTTGTTCAGAATAAAATATAAAAAAATAGTGAAAAAATAAAAAATTTTGATTCCTACTAGTGCCTTTTGGAAAATTCCATGGAAAATTTAGGAAAAAGGAAAAATCTGGACTATCTGCTTGTTCTATGAGTTCTTTCCATCGTCCTTTGTTTTCATCTTGTTGCGCTACGTGTCGACACGTCTTAGCCAGCACATGTGATTTGTACTTTGGATCCGGATTGAACAATCGCTAATCTGCATTCGTTAATTGCTAATCCTCGCTGTCATATTGTGTGCCTATCCATAGCTCCACATATTCTTCTGTCAGCACAGGTTCATCTTGCAACTGTTACCCACGCTCAACAACAGATTGTTTCACTACTTTGGCTTTGCCCTGTTTTGTTTCATCAAAATTGCCAAAAAAATTTGAGGAAAATAAAGAAAAAAATTGTCAAAATTTTTGCACGCTTTTCAGAGAACGTGCTGTATTTCTGTAGACCACATCCCACCTCAGTTGTAGGTGCCAATTTTTGTGGTTGCATCTTTTTTATCCTTGTTCAGAGAAAAATATAAAAAAATAGTGAAAAAATAAAAATTTTTGATTCCTACTAGTGCCTTTTGGAAAATTCCGGGGAAAATTCAGGAAAAAGGAAAAATCTGGACTATCTGCTTGTTCTATGAGTTCTTTCCATCGTCCTTTGTTTTCACCTTGTTGCGCTATGTGTCGACACGTCTTAGCCAGCACTTGTGATTTGTACTTCGGATCCGGATTGAACAATCGCTAATCTGCATTCATTAATTGCTAATCCTTGCTGTCATATTGTGTGCCTACCCATAGCTCCACATATTCTTCTATCAGCACAGGTTCATCTTGCAACTGTTACCCACGCTCAACAACAGATTGTTTCACCACTTTGGCTTTGCCCCGTTTGGTTTCATCAAAATTGCCAAAAAAAATCAGGAAAATAAAGAAAAAAATTGTCAAAGTTTTTGCACGCTTTTCAGAGAACGTGCTGTATTTCTGTAGACCACATCCCACCTTAGTTGTAGGTGTCAATTTTTGTGGTTGCATCTTTTTTTATCCTTGTTCAGAGGAAAATATAAAAAAATAGTGAAAAAATAAAAAATTTTGATTCCTACTAGTGCCTTTTGGAAAATTCCATGGAAAATTCAGGAAAAAGGAAAAATCTGGACTATCTGCTTGTTCTGTGAGTTCTTTCCATCGTCCTTTGTTTTCATCTTGTTGCGCTACGTGTCGACACGTCTTAGCCAGCACTTGTGATTTGTACTTCGGATCCGGATTGAACAATCGCTAATCTGCATTCATTAATTGCTAATCCTTGCTGTCATATTGTGTGCCTATCCATAGCTCCACATATTCTTCTATCAGCACAGGTTCATCTAGCAACTGTTACCCACGCTCAACAACAGATTGTTTCACCACTTTGGCTTTGCCCCGTTTGGTTTCATCAAAATTGCCAAAAAAAATCAGGAAAATAAAGAAAAAAATTGTCAAAGTTTTTGCACGCTTTTCAGAGAACGTGCTGTATTTCTGTAGACCACATCCCACCTTAGTTGTAGGTGTCAATTTTTGTGGTTGCATCTTTTTTTATCCTTGTTCAGAGGAAAATATAAAAAAATAGTGAAAAAATAAAAAATTTTGATTCCTACTAGTGCCTTTTGGAAAATTCCATGGAAAATTCAGGAAAAAGGAAAAATCTGGACTATCTGCTTGTTCTGTGAGTTCTTTCCATCGTCCTTTGTTTTCATCTTGTTGCGCTACGTGTCGACACGTCTTAGCCAGCACATGTGATTTGTACTTTGGATCCAGATTGAACAATCGCTAATCTGCATTCGTTAATTGCTAATCCTCGCTGTCATATTGTGTGCCTATCCATAGCTCCACATATTCTTCTGTCAGCACAGGTTCATCTTGCAACTGTTACCCACGCTCAACAACAGATTGTTTCACTACTTTGGCTTTGCCCTGTTTTGTTTCATCAAAATTGCCAAAAAAATTTGAGGAAAATAAAGAAAAAAATTGTCAAAATTTTTGCACGCTTTTCAGAGAACGTGCTGTATTTCTGTAGACCACATCCCACCTCAGTTGTAGGTGCCAATTTTTGTGGTTGCATCTTTTTTATCCTTGTTCAGAGAAAAATATAAAAAAATAGTGAAAAAATAAAAATTTTTGATTCCTACTAGTGCCTTTTGGAAAATTCCGGGGAAAATTCAGGAAAAAGGAAAAATCTGGACTATCTGCTTGTTCTATGAGTGCTTTCCATCGTCCTTTGTTTTCACCTTGTTGCGCTATGTGTCGACACGTCTTAGCCAGCACTTGTGATTTGTACTTCGGATCCGGATTGAACAATCGCTAATCTGCATTCATTAATTGCTAATCCTTGCTGTCATATTGTGTGCCTACCCATAGCTCCACATATTCTTCTATCAGCACAGGTTCATCTTGCAACTGTTACCCACGCTCAACAACAGATTGTTTCACCACTTTGGCTTTGCCCCGTTTGGTTTCATCAAAATTGCCAAAAAAAATCAGGAAAATAAAGAAAAAAATTGTCAAAGTTTTTGCACGCTTTTCAGAGAACGTGCTGTATTTCTGTAGACCACATCCCACCTTAGTTGTAGGTGTCAATTTTTGTGGTTGCATCTTTTTTTATCCTTGTTCAGAGGAAAATATAAAAAAATAGTGAAAAAATAAAAAATTTTGATTCCTACTAGTGCCTTTTGGAAAATTCCATGGAAAATTTAGGAAAAAGGAAAAATCTGGACTATCTGCTTGTTCTGTGAGTTCTTTCCATCGTCCTTTGTTTTCATCTTGTTGCGCTACGTGTCGACACGTCTTAGCCAGCACTTGTGATTTGTACTTCGGATCCGGATTGAACAATCGCTAATCTGCATTCATTAATTGCTAATCCTCGCTGTCATATTGTGTGCCTATCCATAGCTCCACATATTCTTCTATCAGCACAGGTTCATCTTGCAACTGTTACCCACGCTCAACAACAGATTGTTTCACCACTTTGGCTTTGCCCTGTTTTGTTTCATCAAAATTGCCAAAAAAATTTGAGGAAAATAAAGAAAAAAATTGTCAAAATTTTTGCACGCTTTTCAGAGAACGTGCTGTATTTCTGTAGACCACATCCCACCTCAGTTGTAGGTGCCAATTTTTGTGGTTGCATCTTTTTTATCCTTGTTCAGAGAAAAATATAAAAAAATAGTGAAAAAATAAAAAATTTTGATTCCTAGTAGTGCCTTTTGGAAAATTCCGGGGAAAATTCAGGAAAAAGGAAAAATCCGGACTATCTGCTTGTTCTGTGAGTTCTTTCCATCGTCCTTTGTTTTCACCTTGTTGCGCTACGTGTCGACACGTCTTAGCCAGCACTTGTGATTTGTACTTCGGATCCGGATTGAACAATCGCTAATCTGCATTCGTTAATTGCTAATCCTTGCTGTCATATTGTGTGCCTACCCATAGCTCCACATATTCTTCTATCAGCACAGGTTCATCTTGCAACTGTTACCCACGCTCAACAACAGATTGTTTCACCACTTTGGCTTTGCCCCGTTTGGTTTCATCAAAATTGCCAAAGAAAATCAGGAAAATATAGAAAAAAATTGTCAAAGTTTTTGCACGCATTTCAGAGAACGTGCTGTATTTCTGTAGACCACATCCCACCTTAGTTGTAGGTGTCAATTTTTGTGGTTGCATCTTTTTTTATCCTTGTTCAGAGGAAAATATAAAAAAATAGTGAAAAAATAAAAAATTTTGATTCCTACTAGTGCCTTTTGGAAAATTCCATGGAAAATTTAGGAAAAAGGAAAAATCTGGACTATCTGCTTGTTCTGTGAGTTCTTTCCATCGTCCTTTGTTTTCATCTTGTTGCGCTACGTGTCGACACGTCTTAGCCAGCACTTGTGATTTGTACTTCGGATCCGGATTGAACAATCGCTAATCTGCATTCATTAATTGCTAATCCTTGCTGTCATATTGTGTGCCTATCCATAGCTCCACATATTCTTCTATCAGCACAGGTTCATCTTGCAACTGTTACCCACGCTCAACAACAGATTGTTTCACCACTTTGGCTTTGCCCCGTTTGGTTTCATCAAAATTGCCAAAAAAAATCAGGAAAATAAAGAAAAAAATTGTCAAAGTTTTTGCACGCTTTTCAGAGAACGTGCTGTATTTCTGTAGACCACATCCCACCTTAGTTGTAGGTGTCAATTTTTGTGGTTGCATCTTTTTTTATCCTTGTTCAGAGGAAAATATAAAAAAATAGTGAAAAAATAAAAAATTTTGATTCCTACTAGTGCCTTTTGGAAAATTCCATGGAAAATTCAGGAAAAAGGAAAAATCTGGACTATCTGCTTGTTCTGTGAGTTCTTTCCATCGTCCTTTGTTTTCATCTTGTTGCGCTACGTGTCGACACGTCTTAGCCAGCACTTGAGATTTGTACTTCGGATCCGGATTGAACAATCGCTAATCTGCATTCGTTAATTGCTAATCCTTGCTGTCATATTGTGTGCCTACCCATAGCTCCACATATTCTTCTGTCAGCATAGGTTCATTTTGCAACTGTTACCCGCGCTCAACAACAGATTGTTTCACCACTTTGGCTTTGCCCTGTTTTGTTTCATCAAAATTGAAAGAAAAATTTGAGGAAAATAAAGAAAAAAATTGTCAAAATGTTTGCACGCTTTTCAGAGAACGTGCTGTATTTCTGTAGACCACATCCCACCTCAGTTGTAGGTGCCAATTTTTGTGGTTGCATCTTTTTTTATCCTTGTTCAGAGAAAAATATAAAAAATAGTGAAAAAATAAAAATTTTTGATTCCTACTAGTGCCTTTTGGAAAATTCCATGGAAAATTCAGGAAAAAGGAAAAATCAGACTATCTCCTTGTTCTGTGAGTTCTTTCCATCGTCCTTTGTTTTCATCTTGTTGCGCTACGTGTCGACACGTCTTAGCCAGCACATGTAATTTGTACTTTGGATCCGGATTGAACAATCGCTAATCTGCATTCGTTAATTGCTAATCCTCGCTGTCATATTGTATGCCTATCCATAGCTCCACATATTCTTCTGTCAGCATAGGTTCATCTTGCAACTGTTACCCGCGCTCAACAATAGATTGTTTCACCACTTTGGCTTTGCCCTGTTTGGTTTCATCAAAATTGCCAAAAAAAAATCAGGAAAATAAAGAAAAAATTGTCAAAGTTTTTGCACGCTATTTAGAGAACGTGCTGTATTTCTGTAGACCACATCCCACCTCAGTTGTAGGTGCCAATTTTTGTGGTTGCATCTTTTTTTATCCTTGTTCAGAGAAAAATATAAAAAAAATAGTGAAAAAATAAAAAATTTTGATTCCTACTAGTGCCTTTTGGAAAATTCCGGGGAAAATTCAGGAAAAAGGAAAAATCCGGACTATCTGCTTGTTCTGTGAGTTCTTTCCATCGTCCTTTGTTTTCACCTTGTTGCGCTACGTGTCGACACGTCTTAGCCAGCACTTGTGATTTGTACTTCGGATCCGGATTGAACAATCGCTAGTCTGCATTCGTTAATTGCTAATCCTTGCTATCATATTGTGTGCCTACCCATAGCTCCACATATTCTTCTATCAGCACAGGTTCATCTTGCAACTGTTACCCACGCTCAACAACAGATTGTTTCACCACTTTGGCTTTGCCCCGTTTGGTTTCATCAAAATTGCCAAAGAAAATCAGGAAAATATAGAAAAAAATTGTCAAAGTTTTTGCACGCATTTCAGAGAACGTGCTGTATTTCTGTAGACCACATCCCACCTTAGTTGTAGGTGTCAATTTTTGTGGTTGCATCTTTTTTTATCCTTGTTCAGAGGAAAATATAAAAAAAAAATAGTGAAAAAATAAAAAATTTTGATTCCTACTAGTGCCTTTTGGAAAATTCCATGGAAAATTCAGGAAAAAGGAAAAATCGGACTATCTCCTTGTTCTGTGAGTTCTTTCCATCGTCCTTTGTTTTCATCTTGTTGCGCTACGTGTCGACACGTCTTAGCCAGCACATGTAATTTGTACTTTGGATCCGGATTGAACAATCGCTAATCTGCATTCGTTAATTGCTAATCCTCGCTGTCATATTGTGTGCCTATCCATAGCTCCACATATTTTTCTGTCAGCATAGGTTTATCTTGCAACTGTTACCCACGCTCAACAACAGATTGTTTCACCACTTTGGCTTTGCCCTGTTTTGTTTCATCAAAATTGCCAAAAAAATTTGAGGAAAATAAAGAAAAAAATTGTCAAAATTTTTGCACGCTTTTCAGAGAACGTGCTGTATTTCTGTAGACCACATCCCACCTCAGTTGTAGGTGCCAATTTTTGTGGTTGCATCTTTTTTATCCTTGTTCAGAGAAAAATATAAAAAAAATAGTGAAAAAATAAAAAATTTTGATTCCTAGTAGTGCCTTTTGGAAAATTCCGGGGAAAATTCAGGAAAAAGGAAAAATCCGGACTATCTGCTTGTTCTGTGAGTTCTTTCCATCGTCCTTTGTTTTCACCTTGTTGCGCTACGTGTCGACACGTCTTAGCCAGCACTTGTGATTTGTACTTCGGATTCGGATTGAACAATCGCTAATCTGCATTCGTTAATTGCTAATCCTTGCTGTCATATTGTGTGCCTACCCATAGCTCCACATATTCTTCTATCAGCACAGGTTCATCTTGCAACTGTTACCCACGCTCAACAACAGATTGTTTCACCACTTTGGCTTTGCCCCGTTTGGTTTCATCAAAATTGCCAAAAAAAATCAGGAAAATAAAAAAAAATTGTCAAAGTTTTTGCACGCTTTTCAGAGAACGTGCTGTATTTCTGTAGACCACATCCTACCTTAGTTGTAGGTGTCAATTTTTGTGGTTGCATCTTTTTTTATCCTTGTTCAGAGGAAAATATAAAAAAAATAGTGAAAAAATAAAAAATTTTGATTCCTACTAGTGCCTTTTGGAAAATTCCATGGAAAATTCAGGAAAAAGGAAAAATCCGGACTATCTCCTTGTTCTGTGAGTTTTTTCCAGCGTAATTTGTTTTCATCTTGTTGAGCTACGTGTCGACACGTCTTAGCCATCACATGTAATTTGTACTTTGGATCTGGATTGAACAATCGCTAATCTGCATTCGTTAATTGCTAATCCTCGCTGTCATATTGTGTGCCTATCCATAGCTCCACATATTCTTCTATCAGCACAGGTTCATCTTGCAACTGTTACCCACGCTCAACAACAGATTGTTTCACCACTTTGGCTTTGCCCTATTTTGTTTCATCAAAATTGCCAAAAAAATTGAGGAAAATAACGAAAAAAATTATCAAAATTTTTGCACGCTTTTCAGTGAACGTGCTGTATTTCTGTAGACCACATCCCACCTTAGTTGTAGGTGCCAATTTTTGTGGTTGCATCTTTTTTATCCTTGTTCAGAGAAAAATATAAAAAAATAGTGAAAAAATAAAAAAATTTGATTCTTACTAGTGCCTTTTGGAAAATTCCGGGGAAAATTCAGGAAAAAGGAAAAAGTTGGACTATCTGCTTGTTCTGTGAGTTCTTTCCATCGTCCTTTTGTTTTCACCTTGTTGCACTACGTCTCGACACGTCTTAGCCAGCACCTGTGATTTGTACTTCGGATCCGGATTAAACAATCGCTAATCTGCATTCGTTAATTGCTAATCTATGCTGTCATATTGTGTGCCTACCCATAGCTCCACATATTCTTCTGTCAGCACAGGTTCATTTTGCAACTGTTATCCATGCTCAACAACAGATTGTTTCACCACTTTGGCTTTGCCCTGTTTGGTTTCATCAAAATTGCCAAAAAAATCAGGAAAATAAAGAAAAAAAATTATCAAAGTTTTCGCATGCTTTTCAGAGAACGTGCTGTATTTCTATAGACCACATCCCACCTCAGTTGTAGGTGTTAATTTTTGTGGTCGCATCTTTTTTGATCCTTGTTCAGAGAAAAATATAAAAAAATAGTGAAAAAATAAAAAAATTGATTCCTACTAGTGCCTTTTGGAAAATTTCGGAAAAAATTCAGGAAAAAGGAAAAATCCGGACTATCTGCTTGTTCTGTGAGTTCTTTCCATCGTCCTTTGTTTTCACCTTGCTGCGCTACGTGTCGACACGTTTTAGCCAGCACCTGTGATTTGTACTTTGGATCCGGATTGAACAATCACTAATCTGTATTCGTTAATTGCTAATCCTTGCTGTCATATTGTGTGCCTATCCATAGCTCCATATATTCTTCTGTCAGCACAGGTTCATCTTGTAACTGTTACCCACGCTCAACAACAGATTGTTTCACCACTTTGGTTTTGCCCTGTTTGGTTTCATCAAAATTGCCAAAAAAATCAGGAAAATAAAGAAAAAAAATTATCAAAGTTTTTGCACGCTTTTCAGAGAACATGCTGTATTTCTGTAGATCACATCCCACCTCAGTTGTAAGTGCCAATTTTTGTGGTTGCAACTTTTTTTATCCTCGTTATGAGAAAAATATAAAAAAATAGTGAAAAAATAAAAAAAATTGATTCCTACTAGTGCCTTTTGGAGAATTTCTTGGAAAATTCAGGAAAAAGGAAAAATCCAGACTATTCTGCTTGTTCTGTGAGTTCTTTCCATCGTTCTTTGTTTTCACCTTGTTGCGCTACGTGTCGACACGTCTTAGCCAGCACTTGAGATTTGTACTTCGTATCTGGATTGAACAATAGCTAATCTGCATTCGTTAATTGCTAATCCTTGCTGTCATATTGTGTGCCTACCCATAGCTCCACATATTCTTCCATCAGCATAGGTTCATCTTGCAACTGTTACCCTCGCTCAACAACAGATTGTTTCACCACTTTGGCTTTGCCCCGTTTGGTTTCATCAAAATTGCCAAAAAAAATCAGGAAAATAAAGAAAAAATTGTCAAAGTTTTTGCACGCTTTTCAGAGAACGTGCTGTATTTCTGTAGACCACATCCCACCTCAGTTGTTGGTGTTAATTTTTGTGGTTGCATCTTTTTTTTATCCTTGTTTAGAGGAAAATATTAAAAAAATAGTGAAAAAATAAAAATTTTTGATTCCTACTAGTGCCTTTTGGAAAATTTCACGAAAAATTCAGGAAAAAGGAAAAATCCGGACTATCTGCTTGTTCTGTGAGTTCTTTCCATCGTCCTTTGTTTTCATCTTGTTGCGCTACGTGTCGACACATCTTAGCCAGCACATGTGATTTGTACTTTGGATCCAGATTGAACAATTGCTAATCTGCATTCGTTAATTGCTAATCCTCGCTGTCATATTGTGTGCCTATCCATAGCTCCACATATTCTTCTGTCAGCACAGGTTCTTCTTGCAACTGTTACCCACGCTCAACAATAGATTGTTTTACCACTTTGGCTATGCCCTGTTTTGTTTCATCAAAATTGCCAAAAAAATTGAGGAAAATAAAAAAAATTGTCAAAATTTTTGCACGCTTTTCAGAGACGTGTTGTATTTCTGTAGACCACATCCCACCTCAGTTGTAGGTGCCAATTTTTGTGGTTGCATCTTTTTTTATCCTTGTTCAGAGAAAAATATAAAAAAATAGTGAAAAAATAAAAAATTTTGATTCCTACTAGTGCCTTTTGGAAAATTCCGGGGAAAATTCAGGAAAAAGGAAAAAGCTGGATTATCTGCTTGTTCTGTGAGTTCTTTCCATCGTCCTTTGTTTTCACCTTGTTGCACTACGTCTCGACACGTCTTATCCAGCACCTGTGATTTGTACTTCGGATCCGGATTAAACAATCGCTAATCTACATTCGTTAATTGCTAATCCATGCGTCATATTGTGTGCCTACCCATAGCTCCACATATTCTTCTGTCAGCACAGGTTCATCTTGCAACTGTTATCCACGCTCAACAACAGATTGTTTCACCACTTTGGCTTTGCCCTGTTTGGTTTCATCAAAATTGCCAAAAAAATCAGGAAAATAAAGAAAAAAAATTGTCAAAGTTTTTGCATGCTTTTCAGAGAACGTGCTGTATTTCTATAGACCACATCCCACCTTAGTTGTAGGTGTTAATTTTTGTGGTTGCTTCTTTTTTGATCCTTGTTCAGAGAAAAATATAAAAAAATAGTGAAAAAACAAAAAAAAATTGATTCCTACAAGTGCCTTTTGGAAAATTTCGGGAAAAATTCAGGAAAAAGGAAAAATCCGGACTATCTGCTTGTTCTGTGAGTTCTTTCCATCGTCCTTTGTTTTCACCTTGCTGCACTACGTGTCGACACGTTTTAGCCAGCACCTGTGATTTGTACTTTGGATCCGGATTGAACAATCGCTAATCTGTATTCGTTAATTGCTAATCCTTGCTGTCATATTGTGTGCCTATCCATAGCTCCATATATTTTTCTGTCAGCACAGGTTCATCTTGCAACTGTTACCCACGCTCAACAACAGATTGTTTCACCACTTTGGCTTTGCCCTATTTGGTTTCATCAAAATTGCCAAAAATATCAGGAAAATAAAGAAAAAAAATTATCAAAGTTTTTGCACGCTTTTCAGAGAACATGTTGTATTTCTGTAGACCACATCCCACCTCAGTTGTAAGTGCCAATTTTTGTGGTTGCAACTTTTTTTATCCACATTATGAGAAAAATATAAAAAAATAGTGAAAAAATAAAAAAAATTGATTCCTACTAGTGCCTTTTGGAAAATTTCATGGAAAATTCAGGAAAAAGGAAAAATCCGGACTATCTGCTTGTTCTGTGAGTTCTTTCCATCGTCCTTTGTTTTCACCTTGTTGCGCCACGTGTCGACACGTCTTAGCCAGCACTAAAGATTTGTACTTCGGATCCGGGTTGAACAATAGCTAATCTGCATTCGTTAGTTGCTAATCCTTGCTGTCATATTGTGTGCCTACCCATAGCTCCACATATTCTTCTATCAGCACAGGTTCATCTTGCAACTGTTACCCACGCTCAACAACAGATTGTTTCACCACTTTGGCTTTGCCCTGTTTGGTTTCATCAAAATTGCTAAAAAAATTAGGAAAATAAAGAAAAAATTGTCAAAGTGTTTGCACGCTTTTCAGAGAACGTGCTGTATTTCTGTAGACCACATCCCACCTCAGTTGTAGGTGTCAATTTTTGTGGTTGCATCTTTTTTGATCCTTGTTCAGAGAAAAATATAAAAAAATAGTGAAAAAATAAAAAAATTGATTCCTACTAGTGCCTTTTGGAAAATTTCAGGAAAAATTCAGGAAAAAGGAAAAATCCGGACTATCTGCTTGTTCTGTGTGTTCTTTCCATCATCCTTTGTTTTCACCATGCTGCGCTACGTGTCGACACGTCTTAGCCAGCACCTGTGATTTGTACCTTGGATCCGGATTGCACAATCGCTAATCTGCATTCGTTAATTGCTAATCCTTGTTGTCATATTGTGTGCCTATCCATAGCTCCACATATTCTTCTATTAGCACAGGTTCATCTTGCAACTGTTACCCATGCTCAACAACATATTGTTTCACCACTTTGGCTTTACCCCGTTCGGTTTCATCAAAATTGCCAAAAAAATCAGGAAAATAAAGAAAAAATTGTCAAAGTTTTTGCACGCTTTTTAGAGAACGTGTTGTATTTCGGTAGACCACATCCCACCTCAGTTGTAGGTGCTAATTTTTGTGGTTCCATCTTTTTTGATCCTTGTTCAGAGAAAAATATAAAAAAATAGTGAAAAAATAAAAAAAAAATTTGATTCCTACTAGTGCCTTTTGGAAAATTCCGAGAAAAATTCAGGAAAAAGGAAAAATCTGGACTTTTTGCTTTTTCTGTGTGTTCTTTCCATCATCCTTTGTTTTCACCTTGCTGTGCTACGTGTCGACACGTCTTAGCCAGCACCTGTGATTTGTACCTTGGATCCAGATTGAACAATCGCTAATCTGCATTCGTTAATTGCTAATCCTTGCTGTCATATTGTGTGCCTATCCATAGCTCCACATATTCTTCTGTCAGCACAGGTTCATCTTGCAACTCTTACCCACGCTCAACAACAGATTGTTTCACCACTTTGGCTTTGCCCTGTTTGGTTTCATCAAAATTGCCAAAAAAAAATCAGGAAAATAAGAAAAAAATTGTCAAAGTTTTTGCACGCTTTTCAGAGAACGTGCTGTATTTCTGTAGACCACATCCCACCTCAGTTGTTGGTGTTAATTTTTGTGGTTGCATCTTTTTTTTATCCTTGTTTAGAGGAAAATATTAAAAAAATAGTGAAAAAATAAAAATTTTTGATTCCTACTAGTGCCTTTTGGAAAATTTCACGAAAAATTCAGGAAAAAGAAAAAATCCGGACTATCTGCTTGTTCTGTGAGTTCTTTCCATCGTCCTTTGTTTTCATCTTGTTGCGCTACGTGTCGACACATCTTAGCCAGCACATGTGATTTGTACTTTGGATCCAGATTGAACAATTGCTAATCTGCATTCGTTAATTGCTAATCCTCGCTGTCATATTGTGTGCCTATCCATAGCTCCACATATTCTTCTGTCAGCACAGGTTCTTCTTGCAACTGTTACCCACGCTCAACAATAGATTGTTTTACCACTTTGGCTATGCCCTGTTTTGTTTCATCAAAATTGCCAAAAAAATTGAGGAAAATAAAAAAAATTGTCAAAATTTTTGCACGCTTTTCAGAGACGTGTTGTATTTCTGTAGACCACATCCCACCTCAGTTGTAGGTGCCAATTTTTGTGGTTGCATCTTTTTTTATCCTTGTTCAGAGAAAAATATAAAAAAATAGTGAAAAAATAAAAAATTTTGATTCCTACTAGTGCCTTTTGGAAAATTCCGGGGAAAATTCAGGAAAAAGGAAAAAGCTGGATTATCTGCTTGTTCTGTGAGTTCTTTCCATCGTCCTTTGTTTTCACCTTGTTGCACTACGTCTCGACACGTCTTATCCAGCACCTGTGATTTGTACTTCGGATCCGGATTAAACAATCGCTAATCTACATTCGTTAATTGCTAATCCATGCGTCATATTGTGTGCCTACCCATAGCTCCACATATTCTTCTGTCAGCACAGGTTCATCTTGCAACTGTTATCCACGCTCAACAACAGATTGTTTCACCACTTTGGCTTTGCCCTGTTTGGTTTCATCAAAATTGCCAAAAAAATCAGGAAAATAAAGAAAAAAAATTGTCAAAGTTTTTGCATGCTTTTCAGAGAACGTGCTGTATTTCTATAGACCACATCCCACCTTAGTTGTAGGTGTTAATTTTTGTGGTTGCTTCTTTTTTGATCCTTGTTCAGAGAAAAATATAAAAAAATAGTGAAAAAACAAAAAAAAATTGATTCCTACAAGTGCCTTTTGGAAAATTTCGGGAAAAATTCAGGAAAAAGGAAAAATCCGGACTATCTGCTTGTTCTGTGAGTTCTTTCCATCGTCCTTTGTTTTCACCTTGCTGCACTACGTGTCGACACGTTTTAGCCAGCACCTGTGATTTGTACTTTGGATCCGGATTGAACAATCGCTAATCTGTATTCGTTAATTGCTAATCCTTGCTGTCATATTGTGTGCCTATCCATAGCTCCATATATTCTTCTGTCAGCACAGGTTCATCTTGCAACTGTTACCCACGCTCAACAACAGATTGTTTCACCACTTTGGCTTTGCCCTGTTTGGTTTCATCAAAATTGCTAAAAAAATTAGGAAAATAAAGAAAAAATTGTCAAAGTGTTTGCACGCTTTTCAGAGAACGTGCTGTATTTCTGTAGACCACATCCCACCTCAGTTGTAGGTGTCAATTTTTGTGGTTGCATCTTTTTTGATCCTTGTTCAGAGAAAAATATAAAAAAATAGTGAAAAAATAAAAAAATTGATTCCTACTAGTGCCTTTTGGAAAATTTCAGGAAAAATTCAGGAAAAAGGAAAAATCCGGACTATCTGCTTGTTCTGTGTGTTCTTTCCATCATCCTTTGTTTTCACCATGCTGCGCTACGTGTCGACACGTCTTAGCCAGCACCTGTGATTTGTACCTTGGATCCGGATTGCACAATCGCTAATCTGCATTCGTTAATTGCTAATCCTTGTTGTCATATTGTGTGCCTATCCATAGCTCCACATATTCTTCTATTAGCACAGGTTCATCTTGCAACTGTTACCCATGCTCAACAACATATTGTTTCACCACTTTGGCTTTACCCCGTTCGGTTTCATCAAAATTGCCAAAAAAATCAGGAAAATAAAGAAAAAATTGTCAAAGTTTTTGCACGCTTTTTAGAGAACGTGTTGTATTTCGGTAGACCACATCCCACCTCAGTTGTAGGTGCTAATTTTTGTGGTTCCATCTTTTTTGATCCTTGTTCAGAGAAAAATATAAAAAAATAGTGAAAAAATAAAAAAAAAATTTGATTCCTACTAGTGCCTTTTGGAAAATTCCGAGAAAAATTCAGGAAAAAGGAAAAATCTGGACTTTTTGCTTTTTCTGTGTGTTCTTTCCATCATCCTTTGTTTTCACCTTGCTGTGCTACGTGTCGACACGTCTTAGCCAGCACCTGTGATTTGTACCTTGGATCCAGATTGAACAATCGCTAATCTGCATTCGTTAATTGCTAATCCTTGCTGTCATATTGTGTGCCTATCCATAGCTCCACATATTCTTCTGTCAGCACAGGTTCATCTTGCAACTCTTACCCACGCTCAACAACAGATTGTTTCACCACTTTGGCTTTGCCCTGTTTGGTTTCATCAAAATTGCCAAAAAAAAATCAGGAAAATAAGAAAAAAATTGTCAAAGTTTTTGCACGCTTTTCAGAGAACGTGCTGTATTTCTGTAGACCACATCCCACCTCAGTTGTTGGTGTTAATTTTTGTGGTTGCATCTTTTTTTTATCCTTGTTTAGAGGAAAATATTAAAAAAATAGTGAAAAAATAAAAATTTTTGATTCCTACTAGTGCCTTTTGGAAAATTTCACGAAAAATTCAGGAAAAAGAAAAAATCCGGACTATCTGCTTGTTCTGTGAGTTCTTTCCATCGTCCTTTGTTTTCATCTTGTTGCGCTACGTGTCGACACATCTTAGCCAGCACATGTGATTTGTACTTTGGATCCAGATTGAACAATTGCTAATCTGCATTCGTTAATTGCTAATCCTCGCTGTCATATTGTGTGCCTATCCATAGCTCCACATATTCTTCTGTCAGCACAGGTTCTTCTTGCAACTGTTACCCACGCTCAACAATAGATTGTTTTACCACTTTGGCTATGCCCTGTTTTGTTTCATCAAAATTGCCAAAAAAATTGAGGAAAATAAAAAAAATTGTCAAAATTTTTGCACGCTTTTCAGAGACGTGTTGTATTTCTGTAGACCACATCCCACCTCAGTTGTAGGTGCCAATTTTTGTGGTTGCATCTTTTTTTATCCTTGTTCAGAGAAAAATATAAAAAAATAGTGAAAAAATAAAAAATTTTGATTCCTACTAGTGCCTTTTGGAAAATTCCGGGGAAAATTCAGGAAAAAGGAAAAAGCTGGATTATCTGCTTGTTCTGTGAGTTCTTTCCATCGTCCTTTGTTTTCACCTTGTTGCACTACGTCTCGACACGTCTTATCCAGCACCTGTGATTTGTACTTCGGATCCGGATTAAACAATCGCTAATCTACATTCGTTAATTGCTAATCCATGCGTCATATTGTGTGCCTACCCATAGCTCCACATATTCTTCTGTCAGCACAGGTTCATCTTGCAACTGTTATCCACGCTCAACAACAGATTGTTTCACCACTTTGGCTTTGCCCTGTTTGGTTTCATCAAAATTGCCAAAAAAATCAGGAAAATAAAGAAAAAAAATTGTCAAAGTTTTTGCATGCTTTTCAGAGAACGTGCTGTATTTCTATAGACCACATCCCACCTTAGTTGTAGGTGTTAATTTTTGTGGTTGCTTCTTTTTTGATCCTTGTTCAGAGAAAAATATAAAAAAATAGTGAAAAAACAAAAAAAAATTGATTCCTACAAGTGCCTTTTGGAAAATTTCGGGAAAAATTCAGGAAAAAGGAAAAATCCGGACTATCTGCTTGTTCTGTGAGTTCTTTCCATCGTCCTTTGTTTTCACCTTGCTGCACTACGTGTCGACACGTTTTAGCCAGCACCTGTGATTTGTACTTTGGATCCGGATTGAACAATCGCTAATCTGTATTCGTTAATTGCTAATCCTTGCTGTCATATTGTGTGCCTATCCATAGCTCCATATATTCTTCTGTCAGCACAGGTTCATCTTGCAACTGTTACCCACGCTCAACAACAGATTGTTTCACCACTTTGGCTTTGCCCTATTTGGTTTCATCAAAATTGCCAAAAATATCAGGAAAATAAAGAAAAAAAATTATCAAAGTTTTTGCACGCTTTTCAGAGAACATGTTGTATTTCTGTAGACCACATCCCACCTCAGTTGTAAGTGCCAATTTTTGTGGTTGCAACTTTTTTTATCCACATTATGAGAAAAATATAAAAAAATAGTGAAAAAATAAAAAAAATTGATTCCTACTAGTGCCTTTTGGAAAATTTCATGGAAAATTCAGGAAAAAGGAAAAATCCGGACTATCTGCTTGTTCTGTGAGTTCTTTCCATCGTCCTTTGTTTTCACCTTGTTGCGCCACGTGTCGACACGTCTTAGCCAGCACTAAATTTTTGTACTTCGGATCCGGGTTGAACAATAGCTAATCTGCATTCGTTAGTTGCTAATCCTTGCTGTCATATTGTGTGCCTACCCATAGCTCCACATATTCTTCTATCAGCACAGGTTCATCTTGCAACTGTTACCCACGCTCAACAACAGATTGTTTCACCACTTTGGCTTTGCCCTGTTTGGTTTCATCAAAATTGCTAAAAAAATTAGGAAAATAAAGAAAAAATTGTCAAAGTGTTTGCACGCTTTTCAGAGAACGTGCTGTATTTCTGTAGACCACATCCCACCTCAGTTGTAGGTGTCAATTTTTGTGGTTGCATCTTTTTTGATCCTTGTTCAGAGAAAAATATAAAAAAATAGTGAAAAAATAAAAAAATTGATTCCTACTAGTGCCTTTTGGAAAATTTCAGGAAAAATTCAGGAAAAAGGAAAAATCCGGACTATCTGCTTGTTCTGTGTGTTCTTTCCATCATCCTTTGTTTTCACCATGCTGCGCTACGTGTCGACACGTCTTAGCCAGCACCTGTGATTTGTACCTTGGATCCGGATTGCACAATCGCTAATCTGCATTCGTTAATTGCTAATCCTTGTTGTCATATTGTGTGCCTATCCATAGCTCCACATATTCTTCTGTTAGCACAGGTTCATCTTGCAACTGTTACCCATGCTCAACAACATATTGTTTCACCACTTTGGCTTTACCCCGTTCGGTTTCATCAAAATTGCCAAAAAAATCAGGAAAATAAAGAAAAAATTGTCAAAGTTTTTGCACGCTTTTTAGAGAACGTGTTGTATTTCGGTAGACCACATCCCACCTCAGTTGTAGGTGCTAATTTTTGTGGTTCCATCTTTTTTGATCCTTGTTCAGAGAAAAATATAAAAAAATAGTGAAAAAATAAAAAAAAATTTTGATTCCTACTAGTGCCTTTTGGAAAATTCCGAGAAAAATTCAGGAAAAAGGAAAAATCTGGACTTTTTGCTTTTTCTGTGTGTTCTTTCCATCATCCTTTGTTTTCACCTTGCTGTGCTACGTGTCGACACGTCTTAGCCAGCACCTGTGATTTGTACCTTGGATCCAGATTGAACAATCGCTAATCTGCATTCGTTAATTGCTAATCCTTGCTGTCATATTGTGTGCCTATCCATAGCTCCACATATTCTTCTGTCAGCACAGGTTCATCTTGCAACTCTTACCCACGCTCAACAACAGATTGTTTCACCACTTTGGCTTTGCCCTGTTTGGTTTCATCAAAATTGCCAAAAAAAATCAGGAAAATAAGAAAAAAATTGTCAAAGTTTTTGCACGCTTTTCAGAGAACGTGCTGTATTTCTGTAGACCACATCCCACCTCAGTTGTAGGTGATAATTTTTGTGGTTGCATCTTTTTTATCCTTGTTCAGAGAAAAATATAAATAAAATAGTAAAAAAATAAAAAAATTTTTTATTCCTACTAGTGCCTTTTGGAAAATTCCGGGAAAAATTCAGGAAAAAGGAAAAATCTGGACTATCTGCTTGTTCTGTGAGTTCTTTCCATCGTCCTTTGTTTTCACCTTGCTGCGCTACGTGTGGACACGTCTTTGCAGCACCAATGATTTGTACTTTGGATCCGGATTGCACAATCGCTAATATGCATTCGTTAATTGCTAATCCTTGTTGTCATATTGTGTACCTATCCATAGCTCCACATATTCTTCTGTTAGCACAGGTTCATCTTGCAACTGTTACCCGCGCTCAACAATAGATTGTTTCACCACTTTGGCTTTGCCCCGTTCGGTTTCATCAAAATTGCCAAAAAAAATCAGGAAAATAAAGAAAAAATTGTCAAAGATTTGCACGCTTTTTAGAGAACGTGTTTTATTTCTGTAGACCACATCCCACCTCAGTTGTAGGTGCTAATTTTTGTGGTTGCATCTTTTTTTATCCTTGTTCAGAGAAAAATATAAATAAAATAGTAAAAAAATAAAAAAATTTTGATTCCTACTAGTGCCTTTTGGAAAATTCCGGTGAAAATTCAGGAAAAAGGAAAAATCTGGACTATCTGCTTGTTCTGTGAGTTCTTTCCATCGTCCTTTGTTTTCACCTTGTTGCGCTACGTCTCGACACGTCTTAGCCAGCACCTGTGATTTGTACTTTGGATCCGGATTGAACAATCGCTAATCAGCATTCGTTAATTGCTAATCCTTGCTGTCATATTGTGTGCCTACCCATAGCTCCACATATTCTTCTATCAGCACAGGTTCATCTTGCAATTGTTACCCACGCTCAACAATAGATTGTTTGACCACTTTGCAGTTGTCCTGTTTGGTTTCATCAAAATTGCCAAAAAAATTTTGGAAAATAAAGAAAAAAAATTGTCAAAGTTTTTGCACGCTTTTTAGAGAACGTGCTGTATTTCTGTAGACCACATCCCACCTCAGTTGTAGGTGTCAATTTTTGTGGTTGGTTCTTTTTTATCCTTGTTCAGAGGAAAATACAAAAAAATAGTGAAAAAATAAAAAAAAAAATTGATTCCTACTAGAGCCTTTTGTAAAATTCTGGGAAAAATTCAGGAAAAAGGAAAAATCTGGACTATCAGCTTGTTCTGTGAGTTCTTTCCATCGTCCTTTGTTTTTACCTTGTTGCGCTACGTCTCGACACGTCTTAGCCAGCACCTGTGATTAGTACTTTGGATCCCGATTGAACAATCGCTAATCTGCATTCGTTACCCATGCTCAACAACAGATTGTTTGACCACTTTGGCTTTGCCCTGTTCGGTTTCATCAAAATTGCCAAAAAAATTTAGGAAAATAAAGAAAAAAAATTATCAAAGTTTTTGCACGCTTTTCAGAGAACATGCTGTATTTCTGTAGACCACATCCCACCTCAGTTGTAGGTGCCAGTTTTTGTGGTTGCATCTTTTTTTATCCTTGTTCAGAGAAAAATATAAAAAATAGTGAAAAAATAAAAAAAATTGATTCCTACAAGTGCCTTTTGGAAAATTCTGAAGAAAATTCAGGAAAAAGAAAAAATCCAGACTATCTGCTTGTTTTGTGAGTTCTTTCCACCGTCCTTTGTTTTCACCTTGTTGCGCTACGTCTCGACACGTCTTAGCCAGCACCTCTGATTTCTACTTCGGATCCGGATTGAACAATTGCTAATCTGCATTCGTTAATTGCTAATCCTTGCTGTCATATTGTGTGCCTACCCATAGCTCCAGATATTCTTCTGTCAGCACAGGTTCATCTTGCAACTGTTACCCACGCTCAACAACAGATTGTTTCACTACTTTGGATTCGCCCTATTTGGTTTCATCAAAATTACCAAAAAAATTAGGAAAATAAAGAAAAAATTGTCAAAGTTTTTGCACGCTTTTTAGAGAACGTGCTGTATTTCTGTAGACCACATCCCACCTCAGTTGTAGGTGCCAATTTTTGTGGTTGCATCTTTTTTTATCCTTATTCAGAGAAAAATACAAAAAAAAATAGTGAAAAATATAAAAATTTTGATTCCTACTAGTGCCTTTTGGAAAATTCAGGAAAAAATTCAGGAAAAAGGAAAAATCTGGACTATTTGCTTGTTCTGTGAGTTCTTTCCATCGTCCTTTGTTTTCACCTTGCTGCGCTACGTGTCGACACGTCTTAGCCAGCACCTGTGATTTGTACTTTGGATCTGGATTGAACAATCGCTAATCCACATTCGTTAATTGCTAATCCTTGCTGTCATATTGTGTGCCTACCCATAGCTCCACATGTTCTTCTGTTAGCACAGGTTCATCTTGCAACTGTTACCCATGCTCAACAATAGATTGTTTCACCACTTTGGCTTTGTCCTGTTTGGTTTCATAAAAATTGCCAAAAAAAATTCAGGAAAATAAAGAAAAAAAATTGTCAAAGTTTTTGCACGCTTTTCAGAGAACGTGCTGTATTTCTGTAGACCACATCCCACCTCAGTTGTAGGTGCCAATTTTTGTGGTTGCATCTTTTTTTATCCTTGTTCAGAGAAAAATATAAAAAAATAGTGAAAAAATAAAAAAAAATTGATTCCTACAAGTGCCTTTTGGAAAATTCTGAGGAAAATTCAGGAAAAAGGAAAAATCCAGACTATCTGCTTGTTCTGTGAGTTCTTTCCATCGTCCTTTGTTTTCACCTTGTTGCGCTACGTCTCGACACGTCTTAGCCAGCACCAGTGATTTGTACTTCGGATCCGGATTGAACAATCGCTAATCTGCATTCGTTAATTGCTAATCCTTGCTGTCATATTGTGTGCCTACCCATAGCTCAACATATTCTTCTGTCAGCACAGGTTCATCTTGCAACTGTTACCCACGTTCAACAACAGATTGTTTCACCACTTTGGCTTTGCCCTGTTTGGTTTCATCAAAATTACCAAAAAAATTCAGAAAAATAAAGAAAAAAATTGTCAAAGTTTTTGAACGCTTTTTAGAGAACATCATGTATTTCTATAGAGCACATCCCACCACAGTTGTAGGTGCCAATTTTTGTGGTTGCATCTTTTTTGATCCTTGTTCATAGAAAAATATAAAAAATACTGAAAAAACAAAAAAAATTTTGATTCGTACTAGTGCCTTTTGAAAAATTTCGGGAAAAATTCAGGAAACAGGAAAAATTCAGACTATCTGCTTGTTCTGTGAGTTCTTTCCATCGTCCTTTGTTTTCACCTTGTTGCCCTACATCTCGACACGTCTTAGCCAGCACCTGTGATTTGTACTTTGGATCCGGATTGAACAATCGCTAATCTGCATTCGTTAATTGCTAATCCTTGCTGTCATATTGTGTGCCTATCCATAGCTCCATATATTCTTCTGTCAGCACAGGTTCATTTTGCAACTGTTACCCACGCTCAACTACAAATTATTTCACCACTTTGGCTTTGCCCTGTTTGGTTTCATCAAAATTGCCAAAAAAATTCAGGAAAATAAAGAAAAAAATTGTCAAAGTTTTTGCACGCTTTTCAGAGAACATGCTGTATTTCTATAGACCACATCACACCTGAGTTGTAGGTGCCAATTTTTGTGGTTACATCTTTTTTTATCCTTGTTCAAAGAAAAATATAAAAAATAGTGAAAAAATAAAAAAAATTTTGATTCCTACTAGTGCCTTTTGGAAAATTCCATGAAAAATTCAGGAAAAAGGAAAAATTCGGACTATCTGCTTTTTCTGTCAGTTCTTTCCATCGTCCTTTGTTTTCACCTTGTTGCGCTACGTGTCGACACGTCTTAGCCAGCACCTGTGATTTGTACTTTGGATCCGGATTGAACAATCGCTAATCTGCATTCGTTAATTGCTAATCCTTGCTGTCATATTATGTGCCTATCCATAGCTCCACATATTCTTCTGTCAGCACAGGTTCATCTTGCAACTGTTACCGACGCTCAACAACAGATTGTTTCACCAGTTTGGCTTTGCCCTGTTTGGTTTCATAAAAATTGCAAAAAAAATTCAGGAAAATAAAGAAAAAAATTGTCAAAGTTTTTGCACGCTTTTCAAAGAACGTGCTGTATTTCTATAGACCACATCCCACCTTAGTTGTAGGTGCCAATTTTTGTGGTTGCATTTTTTTATCCTTGTTCAGAGAAAAATACAAAAAATATAGTGAAAAAATAAAAAATTTTGATTCCTACTAGTGCCTTTTGAAAAATTCTGGGAAAAATTCAGGAAAAAAGAAAAATTCGGACTATCTGCTTGTTCTGTGAGTTCTTTCCATCGTCCTTTGTTTTCACCTTGCTACGCTACGTCTCGACACGTCTTAGCCAGCACCTGTGATTTGTACTTTGGATCCGGATTGAACAATCGCTAATCTGCATTCATTAATTGGTAATCCTTGCTGTCATATTGTGTGCCTACCCATAGGTCCACATATTCTTCTGTCAGCACAGGTTCATCTTGCAACTGTTACCCACGCTCAACAACAGATTGTTTCACCACTTTGGCTTTGCCCTGTTTGGTTTCATCAAAATTGCCTTAAGGAAAATAAAGAAAAAAAATTGTCAAAGTTTTTGCATGCTTTTCAAAGATCGTACTGTATTTCTGTAGACCACATCCCACCTCAGTTGTAGATGTCAATTTTTGTGGTTGCATCTTTTTTTATCCTTGTTCAGAGAAAAATATAAAAAATAGTGAAAAAATAAAAAAATTTTGATTCCTACTAGTGCCTTTTGGAAAATTCTGGGAAAAATTCAGGAAAAAGGAAAAATCCGGACTATCTGCTTGTTCTGTGAGTTCTTTCCATCGTCCTTTGTTTTCACCTTGTTGCGCTACGTGTCGACACGTCTTAGCCAGCACCAGTGATTTGTACTTTGGATCCGGATTGAACAATCGCTAATCTGCATTTGTTACCCACGCTCAACAACAGATTGTTTCACCACTTTGGCTTTGCCCTGTTTGGTTTCATCAAAATTGCCAAAAAAATTTAGGAAAATAAAGAAAAAAATTGTCAAAGTTTTTGCACGCTTTTAAGAGAACGTGCTGTATTTCTGTAGACCACATCCCAACTCAGTTGTAGGTGCCAATTTTTGTGGTTGCATCTTTTTTGATAATTGTTCAGAGAAAAATATAAAAAAATAGTGAAAAAATAAAAAAAAATTGATTCCTACTAGTGCCTTTTGGAAAATTCCGGGAAAAATTCAGGAAAAAGGAAAAATTCGGACTATCTGCTTGTTCTGTGAGTTCTTTCCATCGTCCTTTGTTTTCACCTTGCTGCGCTACGTGTCGACACGTCTTAGCCAGCACCTGTGATTTGTACTTTGGATCCGGATTGAACAATCGCTAATCTGCATTCGTGAATTGCTAATCCTTGCTGTCATATTATGTGCCAATCCATAGCTCCACATATTCTTCTGTCAGCACAGGTTCATCTTGCAACTGTTACCGACGCTCAACAACAGATTATTTCACCAGTTTGGCTTTGCCCTGTTTGGTTTCATAAAAATTACAAAAAAAATTCAGAAAAATAAAGAAAAAAATTGTCAAAGTTTTTGCACGCTTTTCAAAGAACGTGCTGTATTTCTATAGACCACATCCCACCTTAGTTGTAGGTGCCAATTTTTGTGGTTTTATTTTTTTATCCTTGTTCAGAGAAAAATACAAAAAAATAGTGAAAAAATAAAAAATTTTGATTCCTACGAGTGCCTTTTGAAAAATTCTGGGAAAAATTCAGGAAAAAAGAAAAATCCGGACTATCTGCTTGTTCTGTGAGTTCTTTCCATCGTCCTTTGTTTTCACCTTGCTGCGCTACGTCTCGACACGTCTTAGCCAGCACCTGTGATTTGTACTTTGGATCCGGATTGAACAATCGCTAATCTGCATTCATTAATTGGTAATCCTTGCTGTCATATTGTGTGCCTACCCATAGGTCCACATATTCTTCTGTCAGCACAGGTTCATCTTGCAACTGTTACCCACGCTCAACAACAGATTGTTTCAGCACTTTGGCTTTGCCCTGTTTGGTTTCATCAAAATTGCCTTAAGGAAAATAAAGAAAAAAAATTGTCAAGGTTTTTGCATGCTTTTCAAAGATCGTACTGTATTTCTGTAGACCACATCCCACCTCAGTTGTAGATGTCAATTTTTATGGTTGCATCTTTTTTTATCCTTGTTCAGAGAAAAATATAAAAAATAGTGAAAAAATAAAAAATTTTGATTCCTACTAGTGCCTTTTGGAAAATTCTGGGAAAAATTCAGGAAAAAGGAAAAATCCAGACTATCTGCTTGTTCTGTGAGTTCTTTCCATCGTCCTTTGTTTTCACCTTGCTGCGCTACGTGTCGACACGTCTTAGCCAACACCAGTGATTTGTACTTTGGATCTGGATTGAACAATCGCTAATCTGCATTTGTTACCCACGCTCAACAACAGATTGTTTCACCACTTTGGCTTTGCCCTGTTTGGTTTCATCAAAATTGCCAAAAAAATTTAGGAAAATAAAGAAAAAAATTGTCAAAGTTTTTGCACGCTTTTAAGAGAACGTGCTGTATTTCTATAGACCACATCCCAACTCAGTTGTAGGTGCCAATTTTTGTGGTTGCATATTTTTTGATAATTGTTCAGAGAAAAATATAAAAAAATAGTGAAAAAATAAAAAAAATTTGATTCCTGCTAGTGCCTTTTGGAAAATTCCGGGAAAAATTCAGGAAAAAGGAAAAATTCGGACTATCTGCTTGTTCTGTGAGTTCTTTCCATCGTCCTTTGTTTTCACCTTGCTGCGCTACGTGTCGACACGTCTTAGCCAGCACCTGTGATTTGTACCTTGGATCCAGATTGAACAATCGCTAATCTGCATTCGTTAATTGCTAATCCTTGCTGTCATATTGTGCGCCTATCCATAGCTCCACATATTATTGTGTCAGCACAGGTTCATCTTGCAACTCTTACCCACGCTCAACAACAGATTGTTTCACCACTTTGGCTTTGCCCTGTTTGGTTTCATCAAAATTGCCAAAAAAAATCAGGAAAATAAGAAAAAAATTGTCAAAGTTTTTGCACGCTTTTCAGAGAACGTGCTGTATTTCTGTAGACCACATCCCACCTCAGTTGTAGGTGATAATTTTTGTGGTTGCATCTTTTTTATCCTTGTTCAGAGAAAAATATAAATAAAATAGTAAAAAAATAAAAAAAAATTTATTCCTACTAGTGCCTTTTGGAAAATTCCGGGAAAAATTCAGGAAAAAGGAAAAATCTGGACTATCTGCTTGTTCTGTGAGTTCTTTCCATCGTCCTTTGTTTTCACCTTGCTGCGCTACGTGTGGACACGTCTTTGCAGCACCTATGATTTGTACTTTGGATCCGGATTGCACAATCGCTAATCTGCATTCGTTAATTGCTAATCCTTGTTGTCATATTGTGTACCTATCCATAGCTCCACATATTCTTCTGTTAGCACAGGTTCATCTTGCAACTGTTACCCACGCTCAATAATAGATTGTTTCACCACTTTGGCTTTGCCCCGTTCGGTTTCATCAAAATTGCCAAAAAAAATCAGGAAAATAAAGAAAAAATTGTCAAAGATTTGCACGCTTTTTAGAGAACGTGTTGTATTTCTGTAGACCACATCCCACCTCAGTTGTAGGTGCTAATTTTTGTGGTTGCATCTTTTTTGATCCTTGTTCAGAGAAAAATATAAATAAAATAGTAAAAAAATAAAAAAATTTTGATTCCTACTAGTGCCTTTTGGAAAATTTCGGTGAAAATTCAGGAAAAAGGAAAAATCTGGACTATCTGCTTGTTCTGTGAGTTCTTTCCATCGTCCTTTGTTTTCACCTTGTTGCGCTACGTCTCGACACGTCTTAGCCAGCACCTGTGATTTGTACTTTGGATCCGGATTGAACAATCGCTAATCTGCATTCGTTAGCTAATCCATGCTGTCATATTGTGTGCCTACCCATAGCTCCACATATTCTTCTATCAGCACAGGTTCATCTTGCAATTGTTACCCACGCTCAACAACAGATTGTTTGACCACTTTGCAGTTGTCCTGTTTGGTTTCATCAAAATTGCCAAAAAAATTTTGGATAATAAAGAAAAAAAATTGTCAAAGTTTTTGCACGCTTTTTAGAGAACGTGCTGTATTTCTGTAGACCACATCCCACCTCAGTTGTAGGTGTCAATTTTTGTGGTTGGTTCTTTTTTATCCTTGTTCAGAGGAAAATACAAAAAAATAGTGAAAAAATAAAAAAAAATTGATTCCTACTAGAGCCTTTTGTAAAATTCTGGGAAAAATTCAGGAAAAAGGAAAAATCTGGACTATCAGCTTGTTCTGTGAGTTCTTTCCATCGTCCTTTGTTTTTACCTTGTTGCGCTACGTCTCGACACGTCTTAGCCAGCACCTGTGATTAGTACTTTGGATCCCGATTGAACAATCGCTAATCTGCATTCGTTACCCATGCTCAGCAACAGATTGTTTGACCACTTTGGCTTTGCCCTGTTTGGTTTCATCAAAATTGCCAAAAAAATTTAGGAAAATAAAAAAAAAATTGTCAAAGTTTTTGCACGCTTTTCAGAGAACATGTTGTATTTCTGTAGACCACATCCCACCTCAGTTGTAGGTGCCAGTTTTTGTGGTTGCATCTTTTTTTATCCTTGTTCAGAGAAAAATATAAAAAATAGTGAAAAAATAAAAAAAATTGATTCCTACAAGTGCCTTTTGGAAAATTCTGAAGAAAATTCAGGAAAAAGGAAAAATCCGGACTATCTGCTTGTTTTGTGAGTTCTTTCCACCGTCCTTTGTTTTCACCTTGTTGCGCTACGTCTCGACACGTCTTAGCCAGCACCAGTGATTTGTACTTCGGATCCGGATTGAACAATCGCTAATCTGCATTAGTTAATTGCTAATCCTGGCTGTCATATTATGTGCCTACCCATAGCTCCACATATTCTTCTGTCAGCACAGGTTCATCTTGCAACTGTTACCCACGCTCAACAACAGATTGTTTCACTACTTTGGCTTTGCCCTGTTTTGTTTCATCAAAATTGCCAAAAAAATTTGAGGAAAATAAAGAAAAAAATTGTCAAAATTTTTGCACGCTTTTCAGAGAACGTGCTGTATTTCTGTAGACCACATCCCACCTCAGTTGTAGGTGCCAATTTTTGTGGTTGCATCTTTTTTTATCCTTGTTCAGAGAAAAATATAAAAAAATAGTGAAAAAATAAAATTTTTTGATTCCTACTAGTGCCTTTTGGAAAATTCCGGGGAAAATTCAGGAAAAAGGAAAAATCTGGACTATCTGCTTGTTCTATGAGTTCTTTCCATCGTCCTTTGTTTTCACCTTGTTGCGCTATGTGTCGACACGTCTTAGCCAGCACTTGTGATTTGTACTTCGGATCCGGATTGAACAATCGCTAATCTGCATTCATTAATTGCTAATCCTTGCTGTCATATTGTGTGCCTACCCATAGCTCCACATATTCTTCTATCAGCACAGGTTCATCTTGCAACTGTTACCCACGCTCAACAACAGATTGTTTCACCACTTTGGCTTTGCCCCGTTTGGTTTCATCAAAATTGCCAAAAAAAATCAGGAAAATAAAGAAAAAAATTGTCAAAGTTTTTGCACGCATTTCAGAGAACGTGCTGTATTTCTGTAGACCACATCCCACCTTAGTTGTAGGTGTCAATTTTTGTGGTTGCATCTTTTTTTATCCTTGTTCAGAGGAAAATATAAAAAAATAGTGAAAAAATAAAAAATTTTGATTCCTACTAGTGCCTTTTGGAAAATTCCATGGAAAATTCAGGAAAAAGGAAAAATCTGGACTATCTGCTTGTTCTGTGAGTTCTTTCCATCGTCCTTTGTTTTCATCTTGTTGCGCTACGTGTCGACACGTCTTAGCCAGCACTTGTGATTTGTACTTCGGATCCGGATTGAACAATCGCTAATCTGCATTCATTAATTGCTAATCCTTGCTGTCATATTGTGTGCCTATCCATAGCTCCACATATTCTTCTATCAGCACAGGTTCATCTTGCAACTGTTACCCACGCTCAACAACAGATTGTTTCACCACTTTGGCTTTGCCCCGTTTGGTTTCATCAAAATTGCCAAAAAAAATCAGGAAAATAAAGAAAAAAATTGTCAAAGTTTTTGCACGCTTTTCAGAGAACGTGCTGTATTTCTGTAGACCACATCCCACCTTAGTTGTAGGTGTCAATTTTTGTGGTTGCATCTTTTTTTATCCTTGTTCAGAGGAAAATATAAAAAAATAGTGAAAAAATAAAAAATTTTGATTCCTACTAGTGCCTTTTGGAAAATTCCATGGAAAATTCAGGAAAAAGGAAAAATCTGGACTATCTGCTTGTTCTGTGAGTTCTTTCCATCGTCCTTTGTTTTCATCTTGTTGCGCTACGTGTCGGCACGTCTTAGCCAGCACTTGAGATTTGTACTTCGGATCTGGATTGAACAATCGCTAATCTGCATTCGTTAATTGCTAATCCTTGCTGTCATATTGTGTGCCTACCCATAGCTCCACATATTCTTGTGTCAGCATAGGTTCATTTTGCAACTGTTACCCGCGCTCAACAACAGATTGTTTCACCACTTTGGCTTTGCCCTGTTTTGTTTCATCAAAATTGCCAGAAAAATTTGAGGAAAATAAAGAAAAAAATTGTCAAAATGTTTGCACGCTTTTCAGAGAACGTGCTGTATTTCTGTAGACCACATCCCACCTCAGTTGTAGGTGCCAATTTTTGTGGTTGCATCTTTTTTTATCCTTGTTCAGAGAAAAATATAAAAAATAGTGAAAAAATAAAAATTTTTGATTCCTACTAGTGCCTTTTGGAAAATTCCATGGAAAATTCAGGAAAAAGGAAAAATCGGACTATCTCCTTGTTCTGTGAGTTCTTTCCATCGTCCTTTGTTTTCATCTTGTTGCGCTACGTGTCGACACGTCTTAGCCAGCACATGTAATTTGTACTTTGGATCCGGATTGAACAATCGCTAATCTGCATTCGTTAATTGCTAATCCTCGCTGTCATATTGTATGCCTATCCATAGCTCCACATATTCTTCTGTCAGCATAGGTTCATCTTGCAACTGTTACCCGCGCTCAACAATAGATTGTTTCACCACTTTGGCTTTGCCCTGTTTGGTTTCATCAAAATTGCCAAAAAAAATCAGGAAAATAAAGAAAAAATTGTCAAAGTTTTTGCACGCTATTTAGAGAACGTGCTGTATTTCTGTAGACCACATCCCACCTCAGTTGTAGGTGCCAATTTTTGTGGTTGCTTCTTTTTTTATCCTTGTTCAGAGAAAAATATAAAAAAATAGTGAAAAAATAAAAAATTTTGATTCCTACTAGTGCCTTTTGGAAAATTCCGGGGAAAATTCAGGAAAAAGGAAAAATCCGGACTATCTGCTTGTTCTGTGAGTTCTTTCCATCGTCCTTTGTTTTCACCTTGTTGCGCTACGTGTCGACACGTCTTAGCCAGCACTTGTGATTTGTACTTCGGATCCGGATTGAACAATCGCTAGTCTGCATTCGTTAATTGCTAATCCTTGCTGTCATATTGTGTGCCTACCCATAGCTCCACATATTCTTCTATCAGCACAGGTTCATCTTGCAACTGTTACCCACGCTCAACAACAGATTGTTTCACCACTTTGGCTTTGCCCCGTTTGGTTTCATCAAAATTGCCAAAGAAAATCAGGAAAATATAGAAAAAAATTGTCAAAGTTTTTGCACGCATTTCAGAGAACGTGCTGTATTTCTGTAGACCACATCCCACCTTAGTTGTAGGTGTCAATTTTTGTGGTTGCATCTTTTTTTATCCTTGTTCAGAGGAAAATATAAAAAAAAATAGTGAAAAAATAAAAAATTTTGATTCCTACTAGTGCCTTTTGGAAAATTCCATGGAAAATTCAGAAAAAAGGAAAAATCGGACTATCTCCTTGTTCTGTGAGTTCTTTCCATCGTCCTTTGTTTTCATCTTGTTGCGCTACGTGTCGACACGTCTTAGCCAGCACATGTAATTTGTACTTTGGATCCGGATTGAACAATCGCTAATCTGCATTCGTAATTGCTAATCCTCGCTGTCATATTGTGTGCCTATCCATAGCTCCACATATTTTTCTGTCAGCATAGGTTTATCTTGCAACTGTTACCCACGCTCAACAATAGATTGTTTCACCACTTTGGCTTTGCCCTGTTTTGTTTCATCAAAATTGCCAAAAAAATTTGAGGAAAATAAAGAAAAAAATTGTCAAAATTTTTGCACGCTTTTCAGAGAACGTGCTGTATTTCTGTAGACCACATCCCACCTCAGTTGTAGGTGCCAATTTTTGTGGTTGCATCTTTTTTATCCTTGTTCAGAGAAAAATATAAAAAAATAGTGAAAAAATAAAAAATTTTGATTCCTAGTAGTGCCTTTTGGAAAATTCCGGGGAAAATTCAGGAAAAAGGAAAAATCCGGACTATCTGCTTGTTCTGTGAGTTCTTTCCATCGTCCTTTGTTTTCACCTTGTTGTGCTACGTGTCGACACGTCTTAGCCAGCACTTGTGATTTGTACTTCGGATCCGGATTGAACAATCGCTAATCTGCATTCGTTAATTGCTAATCCTTGCTGTCATATTGTGTGCCTACCCATAGCTCCACATATTCTTCTATCAGCACAGGTTCATCTTGCAACTGTTACCCACGCTCAACAACAGATTGTTTCACCACTTTGGCTTTGCCCCGTTTGGTTTCATCAAAATTGCCAAAAAAAATCAGGAAAATAAAAAAAAATTGTCAAAGTTTTTGCACGCTTTTCAGAGAACGTGCTGTATTTCTGTAGACCACATCCTACCTTAGTTGTAGGTGTCAATTTTTGTGGTTGCATCTTTTTTTATCCTTGTTCAGAGGAAAATATAAAAAAATAGTGAAAAAATAAAAAATTTTGATTCCTACTAGTGCCTTTTGGAAAATTCCATGGAAAATTCAGGAAAAAGGAAAAATCCGGACTATCTCCTTGTTCTGTGAGTTTTTTCCAGCGTAATTTGTTTTCATCTTGTTGAGCTACGTGTCGACACGTCTTAGCCATCACATGTAATTTGTACTTTGGATCTGGATTGAACAATCGCTAATCTGCATTCGTTAATTGCTAATCCTCGCTGTCATATTGTGTGCCTATCCATAGCTCCACATATTCTTCTATCAGCACAGGTTCATCTTGCAACTGTTACCCACGCTCAACAACAGATTGTTTCACCACTTTGGCTTTGCCCTATTTTGTTTCATCAAAATTGCCAAAAAAATTGAGGAAAATAACGAAAAAAAATTGTCAAAATTTTTGCACGCTTTTCAGAGAACGTGCTGTATTTCTGTAGACCACATCCCACCTTAGTTGTAGGTGCCAATTTTTGTGGTTGCATCTTTTTTATCCTTGTTCAGAGAAAAATATAAAAAAATAGTGAAAAAATAAAAAAAATTTGATTCCTACTAGTGCCTTTTGGAAAATTCCGGGGAAAATTCAGGAAAAAGGAAAAAGTTGGACTATCTGCTTGTTCTGTGAGTTCTTTCCATCGTCCTTTGTTTTCACCTTGTTGCACTACGTCTCGACACGTCTTAGCCAGCACCTGTGATTTGTACTTCGGATCCGGATTAAACAATCGCTAATCTGCATTCGTTAATTGCTAATCTATGCTGTCATATTGTGTGCCTACCCATAGCTCCACATATTCTTCTGTCAGCACAGGTTCATTTTGCAACTGTTATCCACGCTCAACAACAGATTGTTTCACCACTTTGGCTTTGCCCTGTTTGGTTTCATCAAAATTGCCAAAAAAATCAGGAAAATAAAGAAAAAAAATTATCAAAGTTTTCGCATGCTTTTCAGAGAACGTGCTGTATTTCTATAGACCACATCCCACCTCAGTTGTAGGTGTTAATTTTTGTGGTCGCATCTTTTTTGATCCTTGTTCAGAGAAAAATATAAAAAAATAGTGAAAAAATAAAAAAATTGATTCCTACTAGTGCCTTTTGGAAAATTTCGGAAAAAATTCAGGAAAAAGGAAAAATCCGGACTATCTGCTTGTTCTGTGAGTTCTTTCCATCGTCCTTTGTTTTCACCTTGCTGCGCTACGTGTCGACACGTTTTAGCCAGCACCTGTGATTTGTACTTTGGATCCGGATTGAACAATCACTAATCTGTATTCGTTAATTGCTAATCCTTGCTGTCATATTGTGTGCCTATCCATAGCTCCATATATTCTTCTGTCAGCACAGGTTCATCTTGTAACTGTTACCCACGCTCAACAACAGATTGTTTCACCACTTTGGTTTTGCCCTGTTTGGTTTCATCAAAATTGCCAAAAAAATCAGGAAAATAAAGAAAAAAAATTATCAAAGTTTTTGCACGCTTTTCAGAGAACATGCTGTATTTCTGTAGATCACATCCCACCTCAGTTGTAAGTGCCAATTTTTGTGGTTGCAACTTTTTTTATCCTCGTTATGAGAAAAATATAAAAAAATAGTGAAAAAATAAAAAAAATTGATTCCTACTAGTGCCTTTTGGAGAATTTCTTGGAAAATTCAGGAAAAAGGAAAAATCCAGACTATTCTGCTTGTTCTGTGAGTTCTTTCCATCGTTCTTTGTTTTCACCTTGTTGCGCTACGTGTCGACACGTCTTAGCCAGCACTTGAGATTTGTACTTCGTATCTGGATTGAACAATAGCTAATCTGCATTCGTTAATTGCTAATCCTTGCTGTCATATTGTGTGCCTACCCATAGCTCCACATATTCTTCCATCAGCATAGGTTCATCTTGCAACTGTTACCCTCGCTCAACAACAGATTGTTTCACCACTTTGGCTTTGCCCCGTTTGGTTTCATCAAAATTGCCAAAAAAAATCAGGAAAATAAAGAAAAAATTGTCAAAGTTTTTGCACGCTTTTCAGAGAACGTGCTGTATTTCTGTAGACCACATCCCACCTCAGTTGTTGGTGTTAATTTTTGTGGTTGCATCTTTTTTTTATCCTTGTTTAGAGGAAAATATTAAAAAAATAGTGAAAAAATAAAAATTTTTGATTCATACTAGTGCCTTTTGGAAAATTTCACGAAAAATTCAGGAAAAAGGAAAAATCCGGACTATCTGCTTGTTCTGTGAGTTCTTTCCATCGTCCTTTGTTTTCATCTTGTTGCGCTACGTGTCGACACATCTTAGCCAGCACATGTGATTTGTACTTTGGATCCAGATTGAACAATTGCTAATCTGCATTCGTTAATTGCTAATCCTCGCTGTCATATTGTGTGCCTATCCATAGCTCCACATATTCTTCTGTCAGCACAGGTTCTTCTTGCAACTGTTACCCACGCTCAACAATAGATTGTTTTACCACTTTGGCTATGCCCTATTTTGTTTCATCAAAATTGCCAAAAAAATTGAGGAAAATAAAAAAAATTGTCAAAATTTTTGCACGCTTTTCAGAGACGTGTTGTATTTCTGTAGACCACATCCCACCTCAGTTGTAGGTGCCAATTTTTGTGGTTGCATCTTTTTTTATCCTTGTTCAGAGAAAAATATGAAAAAATAGTGAAAAAATAAAAAATTTTGATTCCTACTAGTGCCTTTTGGAAAATTCCGGGGAAAATTCAGGAAAAAGGAAAAAGCTGGATTATCTGCTTGTTCTGTGAGTTCTTTCCATCGTCCTTTGTTTTCACCTTGTTGCACTACGTCTCGACACGTCTTATCCAGCACCTGTGATTTGTACTTCGGATCCGGATTAAACAATCGCTAATCTGCATTCGTTAATTGCTAATCTATGCTGTCATATTGTGTGCCTACCCATAGCTCCACATATTCTTCTGTCAGCACAGGTTCATTTTGCAACTGTTATCCACGCTCAACAACAGATTGTTTCACCACTTTGGCTTTGCCCTGTTTGGTTTCATCAAAATTGCCAAAAAAATCAGGAAAATAAAGAAAAAAATTATCAAAGTTTTCGCATGCTTTTCAGAGAACGTGCTGTATTTCTATAGACCACATCCCACCTCAGTTGTAGGTGTTAATTTTTGTGGTCGCATCTTTTTTGATCCTTGTTCAGAGAAAAATATAAAAAAATAGTGAAAAAATAAAAAAATTGATTCCTACTAGTGCCTTTTGGAAAATTTCGGAAAAAATTCAGGAAAAAGGAAAAATCCGGATTGAACAATCACTAATCTGTATTCGTTAATTGCTAATCCTTGCTGTCATATTGTGTGCCTATCCATAGCTCCATATATTCTTCTGTCAGCACAGGTTCATCTTGTAACTGTTACCCACGCTCAACAACAGATTGTTTCACCACTTTGGTTTTGCCCTGTTTGGTTTCATCAAAATTGCCAAAAAAATCAAGAAAATAAAGAAAAAAAATTATCAAAGTTTTTGCACGCTTTTCAGAGAACATGCTGTATTTCTGTAGATCACATCCCACCTCAGTTGTAAGTGCCAATTTTTGTGGTTGCAACTTTTTTTATCCTCGTTATGAGAAAAATATAAAAAAATAGTGAAAAAATAAAAAAAATTGATTCCTACTAGTGCCTTTTGGAGAATTTCTTGGAAAATTCAGGAAAAAGGAAAAATCCAGACTATTCTGCTTGTTCTGTGAGTTCTTTCCATCGTTCTTTGTTTTCACCTTGTTGCGCTACGTGTCGACACGTCTTAGCCAGCACTTGAGATTTGTACTTCGTATCTGGATTGAACAATAGCTAATCTGCATTCGTTAATTGCTAATCCTTGCTGTCATATTGTGTGCCTACCCATAGCTCCACATATTCTTCCATCAGCATAGGTTCATCTTGCAACTGTTACCCTCGCTCAACAACAGATTGTTTCACCACTTTGGCTTTGCCCCGTTTGGTTTCATCAAAATTGCCAAAAAAAATCAGGAAAATAAAGAAAAAATTGTCAAAGTTTTTGCACGCTTTTCAGAGAACGTGCTGTATTTCTGTAGACCACATCCCACCTCAGTTGTTGGTGTTAATTTTTGTGGTTGCATCTTTTTTTTATCCTTGTTTAGAGGAAAATATTAAAAAAATAGTGAAAAAATAAAAATTTTTGATTCATACTAGTGCCTTTTGGAAAATTTCACGAAAAATTCAGGAAAAAGGAAAAATCCGGACTATTTGCTTGTTCTGTGAGTTCTTTCCATCGTCCTTTGTTTTCATCTTGTTGCGCTACGTGTCGACACATCTTAGCCAGCACATGTGATTTGTACTTTGGATCCAGATTGAACAATTGCTAATCTGCATTCGTTAATTGCTAATCCTCGCTGTCATATTGTGTGCCTATCCATAGCTCCACATATTCTTCTGTCAGCACAGGTTCTTCTTGCAACTGTTACCCACGCTCAACAATAGATTGTTTTACCACTTTGGCTATGCCCTATTTTGTTTCATCAAAATTGCCAAAAAAATTGAGGAAAATAAAAAAAATTGTCAAAATTTTTGCACGCTTTTCAGAGACGTGTTGTATTTCTGTAGACCACATCCCACCTCAGTTGTAGGTGCCAATTTTTGTGGTTGCATCTTTTTTTATCCTTGTTCAGAGAAAAATATGAAAAAATAGTGAAAAAATAAAAAATTTTGATTCCTACTAGTGCCTTTTGGAAAATTCCGGGGAAAATTCAGGAAAAAGGAAAAAGCTGGATTATCTGCTTGTTCTGTGAGTTCTTTCCATCGTCCTTTGTTTTCACCTTGTTGCACTACGTCTCGACACGTCTTATCCAGCACCTGTGATTTGTACTTCGGATCCGGATTAAACAATCGCTAATCTACATTCGTTAATTGCTAATCCATGCGTCATATTGTGTGCCTACCCATAGCTCCACATATTCTTCTGTCAGCACAGGTTCATCTTGCAACTGTTATCCACGCTCAACAACAGATTGTTTCACCACTTTGGCTTTGCCCTGTTTGGTTTCATCAAAATTGCCAAAAAAATCAGAAAAATAAAGAAAAAAAATTGTCAAAGTTTTTGCATGCTTTTCAGAGAACGTGCTGTATTTCTATAGACCACATCCCACCTTAGTTGTAGGTGTTAATTTTTGTGGTTGCTTCTTTTTTGATCCTTGTTCAGAGAAAAATATAAAAAAATAGTGAAAAAACAAAAAAAAAATTGATTCCTACAAGTGCCTTTTGGAAAATTTCGGGAAAAATTCAGGAAAAAGGAAAAATCCGGACTATCTGCTTGTTCTGTGAGTTCTTTCCATCGTCCTTTGTTTTCACCTTGCTGCACTACGTGTCGACACGTTTTAGCCAGCACCTGTGATTTGTACTTTGGATCCGGATTGAACAATCGCTAATCTGTATTCGTTAATTGCTAATCCTTGCTGTCATATTGTGTGCCTATCCATAGCTCCATATATTCTTCTGTCAGCACAGGTTCATCTTGCAACTGTTACCCACGCTCAACAACAGATTGTTTCACCACTTTGGCTTTGCCCTATTTGGTTTCATCAAAATTGCCAAAAATATCAGGAAAATAAAGAAAAAAAATTATCAAAGTTTTTGCACGCTTTTCAGAGAACATGTTGTATTTCTGTAGACCACATCCCACCTCAGTTGTAAGTGCCAATTTTTGTGGTTGCAACTTTTTTTATCCACATTATGAGAAAAATATAAAAAAATAGTGAAAAAATAAAAAAAATTGATTCCTACTAGTGCCTTTTGGAAAATTTCATGGAAAATTCAGGAAAAAGGAAAAATCCGGACTATCTGCTTGTTCTGTGAGTTCTTTCCATCGTCCTTTGTTTTCACCTTATTGCGCCACGTGTCGACACGTCTTAGCCAGCACTAAAGATTTGTACTTCGGATCCAGGTTGAACAATAGCTAATCTGCATTCGTTAGTTGCTAATCCTTGCTGTCATATTGTGTGCCTACCCATAGCTCCACATATTCTTCTATCAGCACAGGTTCATCTTGCAACTGTTACCCACGCTCAACAACAGATTGTTTCACCACTTTGGCTTTGCCCTGTTTGGTTTCATCAAAATTGCTAAAAAAATTAGGAAAATAAAGAAAAAAAATTGTCAAAGTTTTTGCATGCTTTTCAGAGAACGTGCTGTATTTCTGTAGACCACATCCCACCTTAGTTGTAGGTGTCAATTTTTGTGGTTGCATCTTTTTTGATCCTTGTTTAGAGAAAAATATAAAGAAATAGTGAAAAAATAAAAAAATTGATTCCTACTAGTGCCTTTTGGAAAATTTCAGGAAAAATTCAGGAAAAAGGAAAAATCCGGACTATCTGCTTGTTCTGTGTGTTCTTTCCATCATCCTTTGTTTTCACCATGCTGCGCTACGTGTCGACACGTCTTAGCCAGCACCTGTGATTTGTACCTTGGATCCGGATTGCACAATCGCTAATCTGCATTCGTTAATTGCTAATCCTTGTTGTCATATTGTGTGCCTATCCATAGCTCCACATATTCTTCTGTTAGCACAGGTTCATCTTGCAACTGTTACCCATGCTCAACAACATATTGTTTCACCACTTTGGCTTTGCCCCGTTCGGTTTCATCAAAATTGCCAAAAAAATCAGGAAAATAAAGAAAAAATTGTCAAAGTTTTTGCACGCTTTTTAGAGAACGTGTTGTATTTCGGTAGACCACATCCCACCTCAGTTGTAGGTGCTAATTTTTGTGGTTCCATCTTTTTTGATCCTTGTTCAGAGAAAAATATAAAAAAATAGTGAAAAAATAAAAAAAAAATTTGATTCCTACTAGTGCCTTTTGGAAAATTCCGAGAAAAATTCAGGAAAAAGGAAAAATCTGGACTTTTTGCTTTTTCTGTGTGTTCTTTCCATCATCCTTTGTTTTCACCTTGCTGTGCTACGTGTCGACACGTCTTAGCCAGCACCTGTGATTTGTACCTTGGATCCAGATTGAACAATCGCTAATCTGCATTCGTTAATTGCTAATCCTTGCTGTCATATTGTGTGCCTATCCATAGCTCCACATATTCTTCTGTCAGCACAGGTTCATCTTGCAACTCTTACCCACGCTCAACAACAGATTGTTTCACCACTTTGGCTTTGCCCTGTTTGGTTTCATCAAAATTGCCAAAAAAAATCAGGAAAATAAGAAAAAAATTGTCAAAGTTTTTGCACGCTTTTCAGAGAACGTGCTGTATTTCTGTAGACCACATCCCACCTCAGTTGTAGGTGATAATTTTTGTGGTTGCATCTTTTTTATCCTTGTTCAAAGAAAAATATAAATAAAATAGTAAAAAAATAAAATTTTTTTTATTCCTACTAGTGCCTTTTGGAAAATTCCGGGAAAAATTCAGGAAAAAGGAAAAATCTGGACTATCTGCTTGTTCTGTGAGTTCTTTCCATCGTCCTTTGTTTTCACCTTGCTGCGCTACGTGTGGACACGTCTTTGCAGCACCTATGATTTGTACTTTGGATCCAGATTGCACAATCGCTAATATGCATTCGTTAATTGCTAATCCTTGTTGTCATATTGTGTACCTATCCATAGCTCCACATATTCTTCTGTTAGCACAGGTTCATCTTGCAACTGTTACCCACGCTCAACAATAGATTGTTTCACCACTTTGGCTTTGCCCCGTTCGGTTTCATCAAAATTGCCAAAAAAAATCAGGAAAATAAAGAAAAAATTGTCAAAGATTTGCACGCTTTTTAGAGAACGTGTTGTATTTCTGTAGACCACATCCCACCTCAGTTGTAGGTGCTAATTTTTGTGGTTGCAGCTTTTTATCCTCGTTCAGAGAAAAATATAAAAAATAGTGAAAAAATAAAAAAAAATTGATTCCTACTAGTGCCTTTTGGTAAATACCAGGGAAAATTCAGGAAAATGGAAAAATCCGGACTATCTGCTTGTTCTGTGAGTTCTTTCCATCGTCCTTTGTTTTCACCTTGTTGCGCTACGTCTCGACACGTCTTAGCCAGCACCTGTGATTTGTACTTTGGATCCGGATTGAACAATCGCTAATCTGCATTCGTTAATTGCTAATCCTTGCTGTCATATTGTGTGCCTACCCATAGCTCCACATATTCTTCGATCAGCACAGGTTCATCTTGCAATTGTTACCCACGCTCAACAATAGATTGTTTGACCACTTTGCAGTTGTCCTGTTTGGTTTCATCAAAATTGCCAAAAAAATTTTGGAAAATAAAGAAAAAAAATTGTCAAAGTTTTTGCACGCTTTTTAGAGAACGTGCTGTATTTCTGTAGACCACATCCCACCTCAGTTGTAGGTGTCAATTTTTGTGGTTGGTTCTTTTTTATCCTTGTTCAGAGGAAAATACAAAAAAATAGTGAAAAAATAAAAAAAAATTGATTCCTACTAGAGCCTTTTGTAAAATTCTGGGAAAAATTCAGGAAAAAGGAAAAATCTGGACTATCAGCTTGTTCTGTGAGTTCTTTCCATCGTCCTTTGTTTTTACCTTGTTGCGCTACGTCTCGACACGTCTTAGCCAGCACCTGTGATTAGTACTTTGGATCCCGATTGAACAATCGCTAATCTGCATTCGTTACCCATGCTCAACAACAGATTGTTTGACCACTTTGGCTTTGCCCTGTTCGGTTTCATCAAAATTGCTAAAAAAATTTAGGAAAATAAAGAAAAAAAATTATCAAAGTTTTTGCACGCTTTTCAGAGAACATGCTGTATTTCTGTAGACCACATCCCACCTCAGTTGTAGGTGCCAGTTTTTGTGGTTGCATCTTTTTTTATCCTTGTTCAGAGAAAAATATAAAAAATAGTGAAAAAATAAAAAAAATTGATTCCTACAAGTGCCTTTTGGAAAATTCTGAAGAAAATTCAGGAAAAAGAAAAAATCCGGACTATCTGCTTGTTTTGTGAGTTCTTTCCACCGTCCTTTGTTTTCACCTTGTTGCGCTACGTCTCGACACGTCTTAGCCAGCACCTCTGATTTCTACTTCGGATCCGGATTGAACAATTGCTAATCTGCATTCGTTAATTGCTAATCCTTGCTGTCATATTGTGTGCCTACCCATAGCTCCAGATATTCTTCTGTCAGCACAGGTTCATCTTGCAACTGTTACCCACGCTCAACAACAGATTGTTTCACTACTTTGGATTCGCCCTATTTGGTTTCATCAAAATTACCAAAAAAATTAGGAAAATAAAGAAAAAATTGTCAAAGTTTTTGCACGCTTTTTAGAGAACGTGCTGTATTTCTGTAGACCACATCCCACCTCAGTTGTAGGTGCCAATTTTTGTGGTTGCATCTTTTTTTATCCTTATTCAGAGAAAAATACAAAAAAAAATAGTGAAAAATATAAAAATTTTGATTCCTACTAGTGCCTTTTGGAAAATTCAGGAAAAAATTCAGGAAAAAGGAAAAATCCGGACTATTTGCTTGTTCTGTGAGTTCTTTCCATCGTCCTTTGTTTTCACCTTGCTGCGCTACGTGTCGACACGTCTTAGCCAGCACCTGTGATTTGTACTTTGGATCCGGATTGAACAATCGCTAATCCACATTCGTTAATTGCTAATCCTTGCTGTCATATTGTGTGCCTACCCATAGCTCCACATGTTCTTCTGTTAGCACAGGTTCATCTTGCAACTGTTACCCATGCTCAACAATAGATTGTTTCACCACTTTGGCTTTGTCCTGTTTGGTTTCATAAAAATTGCCAAAAAAAATTCAGGAAAATAAAGAAAAAAAATTGTCAAAGTTTTTGCACGCTTTTCAGAGAACGTGCTGTATTTCTGTAGACCACATCCCACCTCAGTTGTAGGTGCCAATTTTTGTGGTTGCATCTTTTTTTATCCTTGTTCAGAGAAAAATATAAAAAAAATAGTGAAAAAATAAAAAAAAATTGATTCCTACAAGTGCCTTTTGGAAAATTCTGAGGAAAATTCAGGAAAAAGGAAAAATCCAGACTATCTGCTTGTTCTGTGAGTTCTTTCCATCGTCCTTTGTTTTCACCTTGTTGCGCTACGTCTCGACACGTCTTAGCCAGCACCAGTGATTTGTACTTCGGATCCGGATTGAACAATCGCTAATCTGCATTCGTTAATTGCTAATCCTTGCTGTCATATTGTGTGCCTACCCATAGCTCAACATATTCTTCTGTCAGCACAGGTTCATCTTGCAACTGTTACCCACGTTCAACAACAGATTGTTTCACCACTTTGGCTTTGCCCTGTTTGGTTTCATCAAAATTACCAAAAAAATTCAGAAAAATAAAGAAAAAAATTGTCAAAGTTTTTGAACGCTTTTTAGAGAACATCATGTATTTCTATAGAGCACATCCCACCACAGTTGTAGGTGCCAATTTTTGTGGTTGCATCTTTTTTGATCCTTGTTCATAGAAAAATATAAAAAATACTGAAAAAACAAAAAAAATTTTGATTCGTACTAGTGCCTTTTGAAAAATTCTGGGAAAAATTCAGGAAACAGGAAAAATTCGGACTATCTGCTTGTTCTGTGAGTTCTTTCCATCGTCCTTTGTTTTCACCTTGTTGCCCTACATCTCGACACGTCTTAGCCAGCACCTGTGATTTGTACTTTGGATCCGGATTGAACAATCGCTAATCTGCATTCGTTAATTGCTAATCCTTGCTGTCATATTGTGTGCCTACCCATAGCTCCATATATTCTTCTGTCAGCACAGGTTCATTTTGCAACTGTTACCCACGCTCAACTACAAATTATTTCACCACTTTGGCTTTGCCCTGTTTGGTTTCATCAAAATTGCCAAAAAAATTCAGGAAAATAAAGAAAAAAATTGTCAAAGTTTTTGCACGCTTTTCAGAGAACATGTTGTATTTCTATGGACCACATCACACCTGAGTTGTAGGTGCCAATTTTTGTGGTTGCATCTTTTTTTATCCTTGTTCAAAGAAAAATATAAAAAATAGTGAAAAAATAAAAAAAATTTGATTCCTACTAGTGCCTTTTGGAAAATTCCGTGAAAAATTCAGGAAAAAGGAAAAATTCGGACTATCTGCTTTTTCTGTGAGTTCTTTCCATCGTCCTTTGTTTTCACCTTGCTGCGCTACGTGTCGACACGTCTTAGCCAGCACCTGTGATTTGTACTTTGGATCCGGATTGAACAATCGCTAATCTGCATTCGTTAATTGCTAATCCTTGCTGTCATATTATGTGCCTATCCATAGCTCCACATATTCTTCTGTCAGCACAGGTTCATCTTGCAACTGTTACCGACGCTCAACAACAGATTGTTTCACCAGTTTGGCTTTGCCCTGTTTGGTTTCATAAAAATTGCAAAAAAAATTCAGGAAAATAAAGAAAAAAATTGTCAAAGTTTTTGCACGCTTTTCAAAGAACGTGCTGTATTTCTATAGACCACATCCCACCTTAGTTGTAGGTGCCAATTTTTGTGGTTGCATTTTTTTATCCTTGTTCAGAGAAAAATAAAAAAAAAATAGTGAAAAAATAAAAAATTTTGATTCCTACTAGTGCCTTTTGAAAAATTCTGGGAAAAATTCAGGAAAAAAGAAAAATTCGGACTATCTGCTTGTTCTGTGAGTTCTTTCCATCGTCCTTTGTTTTCACCTTGCTACGCTACGTCTCGACACGTCTTAGCCAGCACCTGTGATTTGTACTTTGGATCCGGATTGAACAATCGCTAATCTGCATTCATTAATTGGTAATCCTTGCTGTCATATTGTGTGCCTACCCATAGGTCCACATATTCTTCTGTCAGCACAGGTTCATCTTGCAACTGTTACCCACGCTCAACAACAGATTGTTTCACCACTTTGGCTTTGCCCTGTTTGGTTTCATCAAAATTGCCTTAAGGAAAATAAAGAAAAAAAATTGTCAAAGTTTTTGCATGCTTTTCAAAGATCGTACTGTATTTCTGTAGACCACATCCCACCTCAGTTGTAGATGTCAATTTTTGTGGTTGCATCTTTTTTTATCCTTGTTCAGAGAAAAATATAAAAAATAGTGAAAAAATAAAAAAATTTTGATTCCTACTAGTGCCTTTTGGAAAATTCTGGGAAAAATTCAGGAAAAAGGAAAAATCCGGACTATCTGCTTGTTCTGTGAGTTCTTTCCATCGTCCTTTGTTTTCACCTTGTTGCGCTACGTGTCGACACGTCTTAGCCAGCACCAGTGATTTGTACTTTGAATCCGGATTGAACAATCGCTAATCTGCATTTGTTACCCACGCTCAACAACAGATTGTTTCACCACTTTGGCTTTGCCCTGTTTGGTTTCATCAAAATTGCCAAAAAAATTTAGGAAAATAAAGAAAAAAATTGTCAAAGTTTTTGCACGCTTTTAAGAGAACGTGCTGTATTTCTGTAGACCACATCCCAACTCAGTTGTAGGTGCCAATTTTTGTGGTTGCATCTTTTTTGATAATTGTTCAGAGAAAAATATAAAAAAATAGTGAAAAAATAAAAAAAAATTGATTCCTACTAGTGCCTTTTGGAAAATTCCGGGAAAAATTCAGGAAAAAGGAAAAATTCGGACTATCTGCTTGTTCTGTGAGTTCTTTCCATCGTCCTTTGTTTTCACCTTGCTGCGCTACGTGTCGACACGTCTTAGCCAGCACCTGTGATTTGTACTTTGGATCCGGATTGTACAATCGCTAATCTGCATTCGTTAATTGCTAATCCTTGCTGTCATATTATGTGCCTATCCATAGCTCCACATATTCTTCTGTCAGCACAGGTTCATCTTGCAACTGTTACCGACGCTCAACAATAGATTGTTTCACCAGTTTGGCTTTGCCCTGTTTGGTTTCATAAAAATTACAAAAAAATTCAGAAAAATAAAGAAAAAAATTGTCAAAGTTTTTGCACGCTTTTCAAAGAACGTGCTGTATTTCTATAGACCACATCCCACCTTAGTTGTAGGTGCCAATTTTTGTGGTTTTATTTTTTTATCCTTGTTCAAAGAAAAATACAAAAAAATAGTGAAAAAATAAAAAATTTTGATTCCTACGAGTGCCTTTTGAAAAATTCTGGGAAAAATTCAGAAAAAAAGAAAAATCCGGACTATCTGCTTGTTCTGTGAGTTCTTTCCATCGTCCTTTGTTTTCACCTTGCTGCGCTACGTCTCGACACGTCTTAGCCAGCACCTGTGATTTGTACTTTGGATCCGGATTGAACAATCGCTAATCTGCATTCATTAATTGGTAATCCTTGCTGTCATATTGTGTGCCTACCCATAGGTCCACATATTCTTCTGTCAGCACAGGTTCATCTTGCAACTGTTACCCACGCTCAACAACAGATTGTTTCAGCACTTTGGCTTTGCCCTGTTTGGTTTCATCAAAATTGCCTTAAGGAAAATAAAGAAAAAAAATTGTCAAGGTTTTTGCATGCTTTTCAAAGATCGTACTGTATTTCTGTAGACCACATCCCACCTCAGTTGTAGATGTCAATTTTTGTGGTTGCATCTTTTTTTATCCTTGTTCAGAGAAAAATATAAAAAATAGTGAAAAAATAAAAAATTTTGATTCCTACTAGTGCCTTTTGGAAAATTCTAGGAAAAATTCAGGAAAAAGGAAAAATCCAGACTATCTGCTTGTTCTGTGAGTTCTTTCCATCGTCCTTTGTTTTCACCTTGCTGCGCTACGTGTCGACACGTCTTAGCCAACACCAGTGATTTGTACTTTGGATCTGGATTGAACAATCGCTAATCTGCATTTGTTACCCACGCTCAACAACAGATTGTTTCACCACTTTGGCTTTGCCCTGTTTGGTTTCATCAAAATTGCCAAAAAAATTTAGGAAAATAAAGAAAAAAATTGTCAAAGTTTTTGCACGCTTTTAAGAGAACGTGCTGTATTTCTATAGACCACATCCCAACTCAGTTGTAGGTGCCAATTTTTGTGGTTGCATATTTTTTGATAATTGTTCAGAGAAAAATATAAAAAAATAGTGAAAAAATAAAAAAAAATTTGATTCCTGCTAGTGCCTTTTGGAAAATTCCGGGAAAAATTCAGGAAAAAGGAAAAATTCGGACTATCTGCTTGTTCTGTGAGTTCTTTCCATCGTCCTTTGTTTTCACCTTGCTGCGCTACGTGTCGACACGTCTTAGCCAGCACCTGTGATGTGTACCTTGGATCCAGATTGAACAATCGCTAATCTGCATTCGTTAATTGCTAATCCTTGCTGTCATATTGTGTGCCTATCCATAGCTCCACATATTCTTCTGTCAGCACAGGTTCATCTTGCAACTCTTACCCACGCTCAACAACAGATTGTTTCACCACTTTGGCTTTGCCCTGTTTGGTTTCATCAAAATTGCCAAAAAAATCAGGAAAATAAGAAAAAAATTGTCAAAGTTTTTGCACGCTTTTCAGAGAACGTGTTGTATTTCTGTAGACCACATCCCACCTCAGTTGTAGGTGATAATTTTTGTGGTTGCATCTTTTTTATCCTTGTTCAGAGAAAAATATAAATAAAATAGTAAAAAAATAAAAAAAATTTTATTCCTACTAGTGCCTTTTGGAAAATTCCGGGAAAAATTCAGGAAAAAGGAAAAATCTGGACTATCTGCTTGTTCTGTGAGTTCTTTCCATCGTCCTTTGTTTTCACCTTGCTGCGCTACGTGTGGACACGTCTTTGCAGCACCTATGATTTGTACTTTGGATCCGGATTGCACAATCGCTAATCTGCATTCGTTAATTGCTAATCCTTGTTGTCATATTGTGTACCTATCCATAGCTCCACATATTCTTCTGTTAGCACAGGTTCATCTTGCAACTGTTACCCACGCTCAACAATAGATTGTTTCACCACTTTGGCTTTGCCCCGTTCGGTTTCATCAAAATTGCCAAAAAAAATCAGGAAAATAAAGAAAAAATTGTCAAAGATTTGCACGCTTTTTAGAGAACGTGTTGTATTTCTATAGACCACATCCCACCTCAGTTGTAGGTGCTAATTTTTGTGGTTGCATCTTTTTTGATCCTTGTTCAGAGAAAAATATAAATAAAATAGTAAAAAAATAAAAAATTTTTGATTCCTACTAGTGCCTTTTGGAAAATTTCGGTGAAAATTTAGGAAAAAGGAAAAATCTGGACTATCTGCTTGTTCTGTGAGTTCTTTCCATCGTCCTTTGTTTTCACCTTGTTGCGCTACGTCTCGACACGTCTTAGCCAGCACCTGTGATTTGTACTTTGGATCCGGATTGAACAATCGCTAATCTGCATTCGTTAGCTAATCCTTGCTGTCATATTGTGTGCCTACCCATAGCTCCACATATTCTTCTATCAGCACAGGTTCATCTTGCAATTGTTACCCACGCTCAACAACAGATTGTTTGACCACTTTGCAGTTGTCCTGTTTGGTTTCATCAAAATTGCCAAAAAAATTTTGGATAATAAAGAAAAAAAATTGTCAAAGTTTTTGCACGCTTTTTAGAGAACGTGTTGTATTTCTGTAGACCACATCCCACCTCAGTTGTAGGTGTCAATTTTTGTGGTTGGTTCTTTTTTATCCTTGTTCAGAGGAAAATACAAAAAAATAGTGAAAAAAAAAATTGATTCCTACTAGAGCCTTTTGTAAAATTCTGGGAAAAATTCAGGAAAAAGGAAAAATCTGGACTATCAGCTTGTTCTGTGAGTTCTTTCCATCGTCCTTTGTTTTTACCTTGTTGCGCTACGTCTCGACACGTCTTAACCAGCACCTGTGATTAGTACTTTGGATCCCGATTGAACAATCGCTAATCTGCATTCATTACCCATGCTCAACAACAGATTGTTTGACCACTTTGGCTTTGCCCTGTTTGGTTTCATCAAAATTGCCAAAAAAATTTAGGAAAATAAAAAAAAAATTGTCAAAGTTTTTGCACGCTTTTCAGAGAACATGTTGTATTTCTGTAGACCACATCCCACCTCAGTTGTAGGTGCCAGTTTTTGTGGTTGCATCTTTTTTTATCCTTGTTCAGAGAAAAATATAAAAAATAGTGAAAAAATAAAAAAAATTGATTCCTACAAGTGCCTTTTGGAAAATTCTGAAGAAAATTCAGGAAAAAGGAAAAATCCGGACTATCTGCTTGTTTTGTGAGTTCTTTCCACCGTCCTTTGTTTTCACCTTGTTGCGCTACGTCTCGACACGTCTTAGCCAGCACCAGTGATTTGTACTTCGGATCCGGATTGAACAATCGCTAATCTGCATTAGTTAATTGCTAATCCTGGCTGTCATATTATGTGCCTACCCATAGCTCAACATATTCTTCTGTCAGCACAGGTTCATCTTGCAACTGTTACCCACGCTCAACAACAGATTGTTTCACCACTTTGGCTTTGCCCTGTTTGGTTTCATCAAAATTACCAAAAAAATTTAGGAAAATAAAGAAAAAAAATTATCAAAGTTTTTGCACGCTTTTTAGAGAACGTGCTGTATTTCTGTAGACCACATCCCACCTCAGTTGTAGTTATCAATTTTTGTGGTTGCATCTTTTTTATCCTTGTTCAGAGAAAAATACAAAAAAAATAGCGAAAAAATAAAAAAAAAATTTGATTCCTACTAGTGCCTTTTGGAAAATTCTAGGAAAAATTTAGGAAAAAGAAAAAATCCGGACTATCTCTTGTTCTGTGAGTTCTTTCCTTCGTCCTTTATTTTCACCTTGTTGTGCCACGTCTCGACACGTCTTAGCCAGCACCTATGATTTCTACTTCGGATCCGGATTGAACAATTGCTAATCTGCATTCGTTAATTGCTAATCCTTGCTGTCATATTGTGTGCCTACCCATAGCTCCAGATATTCTTCTGTCAGCACAGGTTCATCTTACAACTGTTACCCACGCTCAACAACAGATTGTTTCACTACTTTGGATTCGCCCTATTTGGTTTAATCAAAATTACCAAAAAAATTAGGAAAATAAAGAAAAAATTGTCAAAGTTTTTGCACGCTTTTTAGAGAACGTGCTGTATTTCTGTAGACCACATCCCACCTCAGTTGTAGGTGCCAATTTTTGTGGTTGCATCTTTTTTTATCCTTATTCAGAGAAAAATACAAAAAAAAATAGTGAAAAATATAAAAATTTTGATTCCTACTAGTGCCTTTTGGAAAATTCAGGAAAAAATTCAAGAAAAAGGAAAAATCTGGACTATTTACTTGTTCTGTGAGTTCTTTCCATCGTCCTTTGTTTTCACCTTGCTGCGTTACGTGTCGACACGTCTTAGCCAGCACCTGTGATTTGTACTTTGGATCCGGATTGAACAATCGCTAATCCACATTCGTTAATTGCTAATCCTTGCTGTCATATTGTGTGCCTACCCATAGCTCCACATGTTCTTCTGTTAGCACAGGTTCATCTTGCAACTGTTACCCATGCTCAACAATAGATTGTTTCACCACTTTGGCTTTGTCCTGTTTGGTTTCATAAAAATTGCCAAAAAAAAATTCAGGAAAATAAAGAAAAAAAATTGTCAGTTTTTGCACGCTTTTCAGAGAACGTGCTGTATTTCTGTAGACCACATCCCACCTCAGTTGTAGGTGCCAATTTTTGTGGTTGCATCTTTTTTTATCCTTGTTCAGAGAAAAATATAAAAAAAATAGTGAAAAAATAAAAAAAATTGATTCCTACAAGTGCCTTTTGGAAAATTCTGAGGAAAATTCAGGAAAAAGGAAAAATCCAGACTATCTGCTTGTTCTGTGAGTTCTTTCCATCGTCCTTTGTTTTCACCTTGTTGCGCTACGTCTCGACACGTCTTAGCCAGCACCAGTGATTTGTACTTCGGATCCGGATTGAACAATCGCTAATCTGTATTCGTTAATTGCTAATCCTTGCTGTCATATTGTGTGCCTACCCATAGCTCAACATATTCTTCTGTCAGCACAGGTTCATCTTGCAACTGTTACCCACGTTCAACAACAGATTGTTTCACCACTTTGGCTTTGCCCTGTTTGGTTTCATCAAAATTACCAAAAAAATTCAGAAAAATAAAGAAAAAAATTGTCAAAGTTTTTGAACGCTTTTTAGAGAACATCATGTATTTCTGTAGAGCACATCCCACCTCAGTTGTAGGTGCCAATTTTTGTGGTTGCATCTTTTTTGATCCTTGTTCATAGAAAAATATAAAAAATACTGAAAAAACAAAAAAAAATTTGATTCGTACTAGTGCCTTTTGAAAAATTCCGGGAAAAATTCACGAAACAGGAAAAATTCGGACTATCTGCTTGTTCTGTGAGTTCTTTCCATCGTCCTTTGTTTTCACCTTGTTGCCCTACATCTCGACACGTCTTAGCCAGCACCTGTGATTTGTACTTTGGATCCGGATTGAACAATCGCTAATCTGCATTCGTTAATTGCTAATCCTTGCTGTCATATTGTGTGCCTACCCATAGCTCCATATATTCTTCTGTCAGCACAGGTTCATTTTGCAACTGTTACCCACGCTCAACTACAAATTATTTCACCACTTTGGCTTTGCCCTGTTTGGTTTCATCAAAATTGCCAAAAAAATTCAGGAAAATAAAGAAAAAAATTGTCAAAGTTATTGCACGCTTTTCAGAGAACATGCCGTATTTCTATAGACCACATCACACCTGAGTTGTAGGTGCCAATTTTTGTGGTTGCATCTTTTTTTATCCTTGTTCAGATAAAAATATAAAAAATAGTGAAAAAATAAAAAAAATTTGATTCCTACTAGTGCCTTTTGGAAAATTCCGTGAAAAATTCAGGAAAAAGGAAAAATTCAGACTATCTGCTTTTTCTGTGAGTTCTTTCCATCGTCCTTTGTTTTCACCTTGCTGCGCTACGTGTCGACACGTCTTAGCCAGCACCTGTGATTTGTACTTTGGATCCGGATTGAACAATCGCTAATCTGCATTCGTTAATTGCTAATCCTTGCTGTCATATTATGTGCCTATCCATAGCTCCACATATTCTTCTGTCAGCACAGGTTCATCTTGCAACTGTTACCGACGCTCAACAACAGATTGTTTCACCAGTTTGGCTTTGCCCTGTTTGGTTTCATAAAAATTGCAAAAAAAATTCAGGAAAATAAAGAAAAAAATTGTCAAAGTTTTTGCACGCTTTTCAAAGAACGTGCTGTATTTCTATAGACCACATCCCACCTTAGTTGTAGGTGCCAATTTTTGTGGTTGCATTTTTTTTATCCTTGTTCAGAGAAAAATACAAAAAAAATAGTGAAAAAATAAAAAAATTTGATTCCTACTAGTGCCTTTTGAAAAATTCTGGGAAAAATTCAGGAAAAAAGAAAAATCCAGACTATCTGCTTGTTCTGTGAGTTCTTTCCATCGTCCTTTGTTTTCACCTTGCTACGCTACGTCTCGACACGTCTTAGCTAGCACCTGTGATTTGTACTTTGGATCCGGATTGAACAATCGCTAATCTGCATTCATTAATTGGTAATCCTTGCTGTCATATTGTGTGCCTACCCATAGGTCCACATATTCTTCTGTCAGCACAGGTTCATCTTGCAACTGTTACCCACGCTCAACAACAGATTGTTTCACCACTTTGGCTTTGCCCTGTTTGGTTTCATCAAAATTGCCTTAAGGAAAATAAAGAAAAAAAATTGTCAAAGTTTTTGCATGCTTTTCAAAGATCGTACTGTATTTCTGTAGACCACATCCCACCTCAGTTGTAGATGTCAATTTTTGTGGTTGCATCTTTTTTTATCCTTGTTCAGAGAAAAATATAAAAAATAGTGAAAAAATAAAAAAAATTTGATTCCTACTAGTGCCTTTTGGAAAATTCTGGGAAAAATTCAGGAAAAAGGAAAAATCCGGACTATCTGCTTGTTCTGTGAGTTCTTTCTATCGTCCTTTGTTTTCACCTTGCTGCGCTACGTGTCGACACGTCTTAGCCAGCACCAGTGATTTGTACTTTGGATCCGGATTGAACAATCGCTAATCTGCATTTGTTACCCACGCTCAACAACAGATTGTTTCACCACTTTGGCTTTGCCCTGTTTGGTTTCATCAAAATTGCCAAAAAAATTTAGGAAAATAAAGAAAAAAATTGTCAAAGTTTTTGCACGCTTTTAAGAGAACGTGCTGTATTTCTGTAGACCACATCCCAACTCAGTTGTAGGTGCCAATTTTTGTGGTTGCATCTTTTTTGATAATTGTTCAGAGAAAAATATAAAAAAATAGTGAAAAAATAAAAAAAAATTGATTCCTACTAGAGCCTTTTGGAAAATTCCGGGAAAAATTCAGGAAAAAGGAAAAATTCGGACTATCTGCTTGTTCTGTGAGTTCTTTCCATTGTCCTTTGTTTTCACCTTGCTGCGCTACGTGTCGACACGTCTTAGCCAGCACCTGTGATTTGTACTTTGGATCCGGATTGAACAATAGCTAATCTGCATTCGTTAATTGCTAATCCTTGCTGTCATATTATGTGCCTATCCATAGCTCCACATATTCTTCTGTCAGCACAGGTTCATCTTGCAACTGTTACCGACGCTCAACAACAGATTGTTTCACCAGTTTGGCTTTGCCCTGTTTGGTTTCATAAAAATTACAAAAAAAATTCAGAAAAATAAAGAAAAAAATTGTCAAAGTTTTTGCACGCTTTTCAAAGAACGTGCTGTATTTCTATAGACCACATCCCACCTTAGTTGTAGGTGCCAATTTTTGTGGTTGCATCTTTTTTGATAATTGTTCAGAGAAAAATATAAAAAAATAGTGAAAGAATAAAAAAAATTTGATTCCTACTAGTGCCTTTTGGAAAATTCCGGGAAAAATTCAGGAAAAAGGAAAAATTCGGACTATCTGCTTGTTCTGTGAGTTCTTTCCATTGTCCTTTGTTTTCACCTTGCTGCGCTACGTGTCGACACGTCTTAGCCAGCACCTGTGATTTGTACTTTGGATCCGGATTGAACAATCGCTAATCTGCATTCGTTAATTGCTAATCCTTGCTGTCATATTATGTGCCTATCCATAGCTCCACATATTCTTCTGTCAGCACAGGTTCATCTTGCAACTGTTACCGACGCTCAACAACAGATTGTTTCACCAGTTTGGCTTTGCCCTGTTTGGTTTCATAAAAATTGCAAAAAAAATTCAGGAAAATAAAGAAAAAAATTGTCAAAGTTTTTGCACGCTTTTCAAAGAACGTGCTGTATTTCTATAGACCACATCCCACCTTAGTTGTAGGTGCCAATTTTTGTGGTTGCATTTTTTTTATCCTTGTTCAGAGAAAAATACAAAAAAAATAGTGAAAAAATAAAAAATTTTGATTCCTACTAGTGCCTTTTGAAAAATTCTGGGAAAAATTCAGGAAAAAAGAAAAATCCAGACTATCTGCTTGTTCTATGAGTTCTTTCCATCGTCCTTTGTTTTCACCTTGCTACGCTACGTCTCGACACGTCTTAGCTAGCACCTGTGATTTGTACTTTGGATCCGGATTGAACAATCGCTAATCTGCATTCATTAATTGGTAATCCTTGCTGTCATATTGTGTGCCTACCCATAGGTCCACATATTCTTCTGTCAGCACAGGTTCATCTTGCAACTGTTACCCACGCTCAACAACAGATTGTTTCAGCACTTTGGCTTTGCCCTGTTTGGTTTCATCAAAATTGCCTTAAGGAAAATAAAGAAAAAAAATTGTCAAGGTTTTTGCATGCTTTTCAAAGATCGTACTGTATTTCTGTAGACCACATCCCACCTCAGTTGTAGATGTCAATTTTTGTGGTTGCATCTTTTTTTATCCTTGTTCAGAGAAAAATATAAAAAATAGTGAAAAAATAAAAAAATTTTGATTCCTACTAGTGCCTTTTGGAAAATTCTGGGAAAAATTCAGGAAAAAGGAAAAATCCAGACTATCTGCTTGTTCTGTGAGTTCTTTCCATCGTCCTTTGTTTTCACCTTGCTGCGCTACGTGTCGACACGTCTTAGCCAACACCAGTGATTTGTACTTTGGATCCGGATTGAACAATCGCTAATCTGCATTTGTTACCCACGCTCAACAACAGATTGTTTCACCACTTTGGCTTTGCCCTGTTTGGTTTCATCAAAATTGCCAAAAAAATTTAGGAAAATAAAGAAAAAAATTGTCAAAGTTTTTGCACGCTTTTAAGAGAACGTGCTGTATTTCTGTAGACCACATCCCAACTCAGTTGTAGGTGCCAATTTTTGTGGTTGCATCTTTTTTGATAATTGTTCAGAGAAAAATATAAAAAAATAGTGAAAAAATAAAAAAAATTTGATTCCTACTAGTGCCTTTTGGAAAATTCCGGGAAAAATTCAGGAAAAAGGAAAAATTCAGACTATCTGCTTGTTCTGTGAGTTCTTTCCATCGTCCTTTGTTTTCACCTTGCTGCGCTACGTGTCGACACGTCTTAGCCAGCACCTGTGATTTGTACTTTGGATCCGGATTGAACAATCGCTAATCTGTATTCGTTAATCGCTAATCCTTGCTGTCATATTATGTGCCTATCTATAGCTCCACATATTCTTCTGTCAGCACAGGTTCATCTTGCAACTGTTACCGACGCTCAACAACAGATTGTTTCACCAGTTTGGCTTTGCCCTGTTTGGTTTCATAAAAATTACAAAAAAAATTCAGGAAAATAAAGAAAAAATTTATCAAAGTTTTTGCACGCTTTTCAAAGAACGTGCTGTATTTCTATAGACCACATCCCACCTTAGTTGTAGGTGCCAATTTTTGTGGTTGCATTTTTTTATCCTTGTTCAGAGAAAAATACAAAAAAATAGTGAAAAAATAAAAAATTTTGATTCCTACGAGTGCCTTTTGAAAAATTCTGGGAAAAATTCAGGAAAAAAGAAAAATCCGGACTATCTGCTTGTTCTGTGAGTTCTTTCCATCGTCCTTTGTTTTCACCTTGCTGCGCTACGTGTCGACACGTCTTAGCCAACACCAGTGATTTGTACTTTGGATCTGGATTGAACAATCGCTAATCTGCATTTGTTACCCACGCTCAACAACAGATTGTTTCACCACTTTGGCTTTGCCCTGTTTGGTTTAATCAAAATTGCCAAAAAAATTTAGGAAAATAAAGAAAAAAATTGTCAAAGTTTTTGCACGCTTTTAAGAGAACGTGCTGTATTTCTATAGACCACATCCCAACTCAGTTGTAGGTGCCAATTTTTGTGGTTGCATATTTTTTGATAATTGTTCAGAGAAAAATATAAAAAAATAGTGAAAAAATAAAAAAAATTTGATTCCTGCTAGTGCCTTTTGGAAAATTCCGGGAAAAATTCAGGAAAAAGGAAAAATTCGGACTATCTGCTTGTTCTGTGAGTTCTTTCCATCGTCCTTTGTTTTCACCTTGCTGCGCTATGTGTCGACACGTCTTAGCCAGCACCTGTGATTTGTACCTTGGATCCAGATTGAACAATCGCTAATCTGCATTCGTTAATTGCTAATCCTTGCTGTCATATTGTGTGCCTATCCATAGCTCCACATATTCTTCTGTCAGCACAGGTTCATCTTGCAACTCTTACCCATGCTCAACAACAGATTGTTTCACCACTTTGGCTTTGCCCTGTTTGGTTTCATCAAAATTGCCAAAAAAAATCAGGAAAATAAGAAAAAAATTGTCAAAGTTTTTGCACGCTTTTCAGAGAACGTGCTGTATTTCTGTAGACCACATCCCACCTCAGTTGTAGGTGATAATTTTTGTGGTTGCATCTTTTTTATCCTTGTTCAGAGAAAAATATAAATAAAATAGTAAAAAAATAAAAAAAAATTTATTCCTACTAGTGCCTTTTGGAAAATTCCGGGAAAAATTCAGGAAAAAGGAAAAATCTGGACTATGTGCTTGTTCTGTGAGTTCTTTCCATCGTCCTTTGTTTTCACCTTGCTGCGCTACGTGTGGACACGTCTTTGCAGCACCTATGATTTGTACTTTGGATCCGGATTGCACAATCGCTAATCTGCATTCGTTAATTGCTAATCCTTGTTGTCATATTGTGTACCTATCCATAGCTCCACATATTCTTCTGTTAGCACAGGTTCATCTTGCAACTGTTACCCACGCTCAACAATAGATTGTTTCACCACTTTGGCTTTGCCCCGTTCGGTTTCATCAAAATTGCCAAAAAAAATCAGGAAAATAAAGAAAAAATTGTCAAAGATTTGCACGCTTTTTAGAGAACGTGTTGTATTTCTGTAGACCACATCCCACCTCAGTTGTAGGTGCTAATTTTTGTGGTTGCATCTTTTTTGATCCTTGTTCAGAGAAAAATATAAATAAAATAGTAAAAAAATAAAAAATTTTTGATTCCTACTAGTGCCTTTTGGAAAATTTCGGTGAAAATTCAGGAAAAAGGAAAAATCTGGACTATCTGCTTGTTCTGTGAGTTCTTTCCATCGTCCTTTGTTTTCACCTTGTTGCGCTACGTCTCAACACGTCTTAGCCAGCACCTGTGATTTGTACTTTGGATCCGGATTGAACAATCGCTAATCTGCATTCGTTAGCTAATCCTTGCTGTCATATTGTGTGCCTACCCATAGCTCCACATATTCTTCTATCAGCACAGGTTCATCTTGCAATTGTTACCCACGCTCAACAACAGATTGTTTGACCACTTTGCAGTTGTCCTGTTTGGTTTCATCAAAATTGCCAAAAAATTTTTGGATAATAAAGAAAAAAAATTGTCAAAGTTTTTGCACGCTTTTTAGAGAACGTGCTGTATTTCTGTAGACCACATCCCACCTCAGTTGTAGGTGTCAATTTTTGTGGTTGGTTCTTTTTTATCCTTGTTCAGAGGAAAATACAAAAAAATAGTGAAAAAATAAAAAAAAAATTGATTCCTACTAGAGCCTTTTGTAAAATTCTGGGAAAAATTCAGGAAAAAGGAAAAATCTGGACTATCAGCTTGTTCTGTGAGTTCTTTCCATCGTCCTTTGTTTTTACCTTGTTGCGCTACGTCTCGACACGTCTTAGCCAGCACCTGTGATTAGTACTTTGGATCCCGATTGAACAATCGCTAATCTGCATTCGTTACCCATGCTCAACAACAGATTGTTTGACCACTTTGGCTTTGCCCTGTTTGGTTTCATCAAAATTGCCAAAAAAATTTAGGAAAATAAAAAAAAAATTGTCAAAGTTTTTGCACGCTTTTCAGAGAACATGCTGTATTTCTGTAGACCACATCCCACCTCAGTTGTAGGTGCCAGTTTTTGTGGTTGCATCTTTTTTTATCCTTGTTCAGAGAAAAATATAAAAAATAGTGAAAAAATAAAAAAAATTGATTCCTACAAGTGCCTTTTGGAAAATTCTGAAGAAAATTCAGGAAAAAGGAAAAATCCGGACTATCTGCTTGTTTTGTGAGTTCTTTCCACCGTCCTTTGTTTTCACCTTGTTGCGCTACGTCTCGACACGTCTTAGCCAGCACCAGTGATTTGTACTTCGGATCCGGATTGAACAATCGCTAATCTGCATTAGTTAATTGCTAATCCTTGCTGTCATATTATGTGCCTACCCATAGCTCCATATATTCTTCTGTCAGCACAGGTTCATTTTGCAACTGTTACCCACGCTCAACTACAAATTATTTCACCACTTTGGCTTTGCCCTGTTTGGTTTCATCAAAATTGCCAAAAAATTCAGGAAAATAAAGAAAAAAATTGTCAAAGTTTTTGCACGCTTTTCAGAGAACATACCGTATTTCTATAGACCACATCACACCTGAGTTGTAGGTGCCAATTTCTGTGGTTGCATCTTTTTTTATCCTTGTTCAGAGAAAAATATAAAAAATAGTGAAAAAATAAAAAATTTTTGATTCCTACTAGTGCCTTTTGGAAAATTCCGTGAAAAATTCAGGAAAAAAGAAAAATTCGGACTATCTGCTTTTTCTGTGAGTTCTTTCCATCGTCCTTTGTTTTCACCTTGCTGCGCTACGTGTCGACACGTCTTAGCCAGCACCTGTGATTTGTACTTTGGATCCGGATTGAACAATCGCTAATCTGCATTCGTTAATTGCTAATCCTTGCTGTCATATTATGTGCCTATCCATAGCTCCACATATTCTTCTGTCAGCACAGGTTCATCTTGCAACTGTTACCGACGCTCAACAACAGATTGTTTCACCAGTTTGGCTTTGCCCTGTTTGGTTTCATAAAAATTGCAAAAAAAATTCAGGAAAATAAAGAAAAAAATTGTCAAAGTTTTTGCACGCTTTTCAAAGAACGTGCTGTATTTCTATAGACCACATCCCACCTTAGTTGTAGGTGCCAATTTTTGTGGTTGCATTTTTTTATCCTTGTTCAGAGAAAAATACAAAAAAAATAGTGAAAAAATAAAAAATTTTGATTCCTACTAGTGCCTTTTGAAAAATTCTGGGAAAAATTCAGGAAAAAAGAAAAATCCGGACTATCTGCTTGTTCTGTGAGTTCTTTCCATCGTCCTTTGTTTTCACCTTGCTACGCTACGTCTCGACACGTCTTAGCTAGCACCTGTGATTTGTACTTTGGATCCGGATTGAACAATCGCTAATCTGCATTCATTAATTGGTAATCCTTGCTGTCATATTGTGTGCCTACCCATAGGTCCACATATTCTTCTGTCAGCACAGGTTCATCTTGCAACTGTTACCCACGCTCAACAACAGATTGTTTCACCACTTTGGCTTTGCCCTGTTTGGTTTCATCAAAATTGCCTTAAGGAAAATAAAGAAAAAAATTGTCAAAGTTTTTGCATGCTTTTCAAAGATCGTACTGTATTTCTGTAGACCACATCCCACCTCAGTTGTAGATGTCAATTTTTGTGGTTGCATCTTTTTTTATCCTTGTTCAGAGAAAAATATAAAAAATAGTGAAAAAATAAAAAAATTTTGATTCCTACTAGTGCCTTTTGGAAAATTCTGGGAAAAATTCAGGAAAAAGGAAAAATCTGGACTATCTGCTTGTTCTGTGAGTTCTTTCCATCGTCCTTTGTTTTCACCTTGCTGCGCTACGTGTCGACACGTCTTAGCCAGCACCAGTGATTTGTACTTTGGATCCGGATTGAACAATCGCTAATCTGCATTTGTTACCCATGCTCAACAACAGATTGTTTCACCACTTTGGCTTTGCCCTGTTTGGTTTCATCAAAATTGCCAAAAAAATTTAGGAAAATAAAGAAAAAAATTGTCAAAGTTTTTGCACGCTTTTAAGAGAACGTGCTGTATTTCTGTAGACCACATCCCAACTCAGTTGTAGGTGCCAATTTTTGTGGTTGCATCTTTTTTGATAATTGTTCAGAGAAAAATATAAAAAAATAGTGAAAAAAGAAAAAAAATTTGATTCCTACTAGTGCCTTTTGGAAAATTTCGGGAAAAATTCAGGAAAAAGGAAAAATTCGGACTATCTGCTTGTTCTGTGAGTTCTTTCCATTGTCCTTTGTTTTCACCTTGCTGCGCTACGTGTCGACACGTCTTAGCCAGCACCTGTGATTTGTACTTTGGATCCGGATTGAACAATCGCTAATCTGCATTCATTAATTGCTAATCCTTGCTGTCATATTATGTGCCTATCCATAGCTCCACATATTCTTCTGTCAGCACAGGTTCATCTTGCAACTGTTACCGACGCTCAACAACAGATTGTTTCACCAGTTTGGCTTTGCCCTGTTTGGTTTCATAAAAATTACGAAAAAAATTCAGAAAAATAAAGAAAAAAATTATCAAAGTTTTTGCACGCTTTTCAAAGAACGTGCTGTATTTCTATAGACCGCATCCCACCTTAGTTGTAGGTGCCAATTTTTGTGGTTGCATTTTTTTTATCCTTGTTCAGAGAAAAATACAAAAAAATAGTGAAAAAATAAAAAATTTTGATTCCTACGAGTGCCTTTTGAAAAATTCTGGGAAAAATTCAGGAAAAAAGAAAAATCCGGACTATCTGCTTGTTCTGTGAGTTCTTTCCATCGTCCTTTGTTTTCACCTTGCTGCGCTACGTCTCGACACGTCTTAGCCAGCACCTGTGATTTGTACTTTGGATCCGGATTGAACAATCGCTAATCTGCATTCATTAATTGGTAATCCTTGCTGTCATATTGTGTGCCTACCCATAGGTCCACATATTCTTCTGTCAGCACAGGTTCATCTTGCAACTGTTACCCACGCTCAACAACAGATTGTTTCAGCACTTTGGCTTTGCCCTGTTTGGTTTCATCAAAATTGCCTTAAGGAAAATAAAGAAAAAAAATTGTCAAGGTTTTTGCATGCTTTTCAAAGATCGTACTGTATTTCTGTAGACCACATCCCACCTCAGTTGTAGATGTCAATTTTTGTGGTTGCATCTTTTTTTATCCTTGTTCAGAGAAAAATATAAAAAATAGTGAAAAAATAAAAAAATTTTGATTCCTACTAGTGCCTTTTGGAAAATTCTGGGAAAAATTCAGGAAAAAGGAAAAATCCAGACTATCTGCTTGTTCTGTGAGTTCTTTCCATCGTCCTTTGTTTTCACCTTGCTGCGCTACGTGTCGACACGTCTTAGCCAACACCAGTGATTTGTACTTTGGATCCGGATTGAACAATCGCTAATCTGCATTTGTTACCCACGCTCAACAACAGATTGTTTCACCACTTTGGCTTTGCCCTGTTTGGTTTCATCAAAATTGCCAAAAAAATTTAGGAAAATAAAGAAAAAAATTGTCAAAGTTTTTGCACGCTTTTAAGAGAACGTGCTGTATTTCTGTAGACCACATCCCAACTCAGTTGTAGGTGCCAATTTTTGTGGTTGCATCTTTTTTGATAATTGTTCAGAGAAAAATATAAAAAAATAGTGAAAAAATAAAAAAAAATTGATTCCTACTAGTGCCTTTTGGAAAATTCCGGGAAAAATTCAGGAAAAAGGAAAAATTCAGACTATCTGCTTGTTCTGTGAGTTCTTTCCATCGTCCTTTGTTTTCACCTTGCTGCGCTACGTGTCGACACGTCTTAGCCAGCACCTGTGATTTGTACTTTGGATCCGGATTGAACAATCGCTAATCTGTATTCGTTAATCGCTAATCCTTGCTGTCATATTATGTGCCTATCTATAGCTCCACATATTCTTCTGTCAGCACATGTTCATCTTGCAACTGTTACCGACGCTCAACAACAGATTGTTTCACCAGTTTGGCTTTGCCCTGTTTGGTTTCATAAAAATTACAAAAAAAATTCAGGAAAATAAAGAAAAAATTTATCAAAGTTTTTGCACGCTTTTCAAAGAACATGCTGTATTTCTATAGACCACATCCCACCTTAGTTGTAGGTGCCAATTTTTGTGGTTGCATTTTTTTATCCTTGTTCAGAGAAAAATACAAAAAAATAGTGAAAAAATAAAAAAATTTGATTCCTACGAGTGCCTTTTGAAAAATTCTGGGAAAAATTCAGGAAAAAAGAAAAATCCAGACTATCTGCTTGTTCTGTGAGTTCTTTCCATCGTCCTTTGTTTTCACCTTGCTGCGCTACGTCTCGACACGTCTTAGCCAGCACCTGTGATTTGTACTTTGGATCCGGATTGAACAATCGCTAATCTGCATTCATTAATTGGTAATCCTTGCTGTCATATTGTGTGCCTACCCATAGGTCCACATATTCTTCTGTCAGCACAGGTTCATCTTGCAACTGTTACCCACGCTCAACAACAGATTGTTTCAGCACTTTGGCTTTGCCCTGTTTGGTTTCATCAAAATTGCCTTAAGGAAAATAAAGAAAAAAAATTGTCAAGGTTTTTGCATGCTTTTCAAAGATCGTACTGTATTTCTGTAGACCACATCCCACCTCAGTTGTAGATGTCAATTTTTGTGGTTGCATCTTTTTTTATCCTTGTTCAGAGAAAAATATAAAAAATAGTGAAAAAATAAAAAAATTTTGATTCCTACTAGTGCCTTTTGGAAAATTCTAGGAAAAATTCAGGAAAAAGGAAAAATCCAGACTATCTGCTTGTTCTGTGAGTTCTTTCCATCGTCCTTTGTTTTCACCTTGCTGCGCTACGTGTCGACACGTCTTAGCCAACACCAGTGATTTGTACTTTGGATCCGGATTGAACAATCGCTAATCTGCATTTGTTACCCACGCTCAACAACAGATTGTTTCACCACTTTGGCTTTGCCCTGTTTGGTTTCATCAAAATTGCCAAAAAAATTTAGGAAAATAAAGAAAAAAATTGTCAAAGTTTTTGCACGCTTTTAAGAGAACGTGCTGTATTTCTGTAGACCACATCCCAACTCAGTTGTAGGTGCCAATTTTTGTGGTTGCATCTTTTTTGATAATTGTTCAGAGAAAAATATAAAAAAAATAGTGAAAAAATAAAAAAAATTTGATTCCTACTAGTGCCTTTTGGAAAATTCCGGGAAAAATTCAGGAAAAAGGAAAAATTCAGACTATCTGCTTGTTCTGTGAGTTCTTTCCATCGTCCTTTGTTTTCACCATGCTGCGCTACGTGTCGACACGTCTTAGCCAGCACCTGTGATTTGTACTTTGGATCCGGATTGAACAATCGCTAATCTGTATTCGTTAATCGCTAATCCTTGCTGTCATATTATGTGCCTATCTATAGCTCCACATATTCTTCTGTCAGCACAGGTTCATCTTGCAACTGTTACCGACACTCAACAACAGATTGTTTCACCAGTTTGGCTTTGCCCTGTTTGGTTTCATAAAAATTACAAAAAAAATTCAGGAAAATAAAGAAAAAAATTATCAAAGTTTTTGCACGCTTTTCAAAGAACGTGCTGTATTTCTATAGACCACATCCCACCTTAGTTGTAGGTGCCAATTTTTGTGGTTGCATTGTTTTATCCTCGTTCAGAGAAAAATACAAAAAAATAGTGAAAAAATAAAAAATTTTGATTCCTACGAGTGCCTTTTGAAAAATTCTGGGAAAAATTTAGGAAAAAAGAAAAATCCGGACTATCTGCTTGTTCTGTGAGTTCTTTCCATCGTCCTTTGTTTTCACCTTGCTGCGCTACGTCTCGACACGTCTTAGCCAGCACCTGTGATTTGTACTTTGGATCCGGATTGAACAATCGCTAATCTGCATTCATTAATTGGTAATCCTTGCTGTCATATTGTGTGCCTACCCATAGGTCCACATATTCTTCTGTCAGCACAGGTTCATCTTGCAACTGTTACCCACGCTCAACAACAGATTGTTTCAGCACTTTGGCTTTGCCCTGTTTGGTTTCATCAAAATTGCCTTAAGGAAAATAAAGAAAAAAAATTGTCAAGGTTTTTGCATGCTTTTCAAAGATCGTACTGTATTTCTGTAGACCACATCCCACCTCAGTTGTAGATGTCAATTTTTGTGGCTGCATCTTTTTTTATCCTTGTTCAGAGAAAAATATAAAAAATAGTGAAAAAATAAAAAAAATTTGATTCCTACTAGTGCCTTTTGGAAAATTCTGGGAAAAATTCAGGAAAAAGAAAAAATCCAGACTATCTGCTTGTTCTGTGAGTTCTTTCCATCGTCCTTTGTTTTCACCTTGCTGCGCTACGTGTCGACACGTCTTAGCCAACACCAGTGATTTGTACTTTGGATCCGGATTGAACAATCGCTAATCTGCATTTGTTACCCACGCTCAACAACAGATTGTTTCACCACTTTGGCTTTGCCCTGTTTGGTTTCATCAAAATTGCCAAAAAAATTTAGGAAAATAAAGAAAAAAATTGTCAAAGTTTTTGCACGCTTTTAAGAGAACGTGCTGTATTTCTGTAGACCACATCCCAACTCAGTTGTAGGTGCCAATTTTTGTGGTTGCATCTTTTTTGATAATTGTTCAGAGAAAAATATAAAAAAATAGTGAAAAAATAAAAAAAAATTGATTCCTACTAGTGCCTTTTGGAAAATTCCGGGAAAAATTCAGGAAAAAGGAAAAATTCAGACTATCTGCTTGTTCTGTGAGTTCTTTCCATCGTCCTTTGTTTTCACCTTGCTGCGCTACGTGTCGACACGTCTTAGCCAGCACCTGTGATTTGTACTTTGGATCCGGATTGAACAATCGCTAATCTGTATTCGTTAATCGCTAATCCTTGCTGTCATATTATGTGCCTATCTATAGCTCCACATATTCTTCTGTCAGCACAGGTTCATCTTGCAACTGTTACCGACGCTCAACAACAGATTGTTTCACCAGTTTGGCTTTGCCCTGTTTGGTTTCATAAAAATTACAAAAAAAATTCAGGAAAATAAAGAAAAAAATTATCAAAGTTTTTGCACGCTTTTCAAAGAACGTGCTGTATTTCTATAGACCACATCCCACCTTAGTTGTAGGTGCCAATTTTTGTGGTTGCATTTTTTTATCCTTGTTCAGAGAAAAATACAAAAAAATAGTGAAAAAATAAAAAATTTTGATTCCTACGAGTGCCTTTTGAAAAATTCTGGGAAAAATTCAGGAAAAAAGAAAAATCCGGACTATCTGCTTGTTCTGTGAGTTCTTTCCATCGTCCTTTGTTTTCACCTTGCTGCGCTACGTCTCGACACGTCTTAGCCAGCACCTGTGATTTGTACTTTGGATCCGGATTGAACAATCGCTAATCTGCATTCATTAATTGGTAATCCTTGCTGTCATATTGTGTGCCTACCCATAGGTCCACATATTCTTCTGTCAGCACAGGTTCATCTTGCAACTGTTACCCACGCTCAACAACAGATTGTTTCACCACTTTGGCTTTGCCCTGTTTGGTTTCATCAAAATTGCCTTAAGGAAAATAAAGAAAAAAAATTGTCAAGGTTTTTGCATGATATTCAAAGATCGTACTGTATTTCTGTAGACCACATCCCACCTCAGTTGTAGATGTCAATTTTTGTGGTTGCATCTTTTTTTATCCTTGTTCAGAGAAAAATATAAAAAATAGTGAAAAAATAAAAAAATTTTGATTCCTACTAGTGCCTTTTGGAAAATTCTGGGAAAAATTCAGGAAAAAGGAAAAATCCAGACTATCTGCTTGTTCTGTGAGTTCTTTCCATCGTCCTTTGTTTTCACCTTGCTGCGCTACGTGTCGACACGTCTTAGCCAGCACCAGTGATTTGTACTTTGGATTCGGATTGGACAATCGCTAATCTGCATTTGTTACCCACGCTCAACAATAGATTGTTTCACCACTTTGGCTTTGCCCTGTTTGGTTTCATCAAAATTGCCAAAAAAATTTAGGAAAATAAAGAAAAAAATTGTCAAAGTTTTTGCACGCTTTTAAGAGAACGTGCTGTATTTCTGTAGACCACATCCCAACTCAGTTGTTGGTGCCAATTTTTGTGGTTGCATCTTTTTTGATAATTGTTCAGAGAAAAATATAAAAAAATAGTGAAAAAATAAAAAAAATTTGATTCCTACTAGTGCCTTTTGGAAAATTCCGGGAAAAATTCAGGAAAAAGGAAAAATTCGGACTATCTGCTTGTTCTGTGAGTTCTTTCCATCGTCCTTTGTTTTCACCTTGCTGCGCTACGTGTCGACACGTCTTAGCCAGCACCTGTGATTTATACTTTGGATCCGGATTGAACAATCGCTAATCTGCATTCGTTAATTGCTAATCCTTGCTGTCAAATTATGTGCCTATCAATAGCTCCACATATTCTTCTGTCAGCACTGGTTTATCTTGCAACTGTTACCGACGCTTAACAACAGATTGTTTCACTACTTTGGCTTTGCCCTATTTGGTTTCATCAAAATTGCCAAAATTAATTCAGGAAAATAAAGAAAAAAATTATCAAAGTTTTTGCACGCTTTTCAGAGAACGTGCTGTATTTCTGTAGACCACATCCCACCTCAGTTGTAGGTGCCAATTTTTGTGGTTGCAGCTTTTTATCCTCGTTCAGAGAAAAATATAAAAAATAGTGAAAAAATAAAAAAAATTGATTCCTACTAGTGCCTTTTGGTAAATACCAGGGAAAATTCAGGAAAATGGAAAAATCCGGACTATCTGCTTGTTCTGTGAGTTCTTTCCATCGTCCTTTGTTTTCACCTTGCTGCGCTACGTCTCGACACGTCTTAGCCAGCACCTGTGATTTGTACTTTGGATCCGGATTGAACAATCGCTAATCTGCATTCATTAATTGGTAATCCTTGCTGTCATATTGTGTGCCTACCATAGGTCCACGTATTCTTCTGTCAGCACAGGTTCATCTTGCAACTGTTACCCACGCTCAACAACAGATTGTTTCAGCACTTTAGCTTTGCCCTGTTTGGTTTCATCAAAATTGCCTTAAGGAAAATAAAGAAAAAAAATTGTCAAGGTTTTTGCATGCTTTTCAAAGATCGTACTGTATTTCTGTAGACCACATCCCACCTCAGTTGTAGATGTCAATTTTTGTGGTTGCATCTTTTTTTATCCTTGTTCAGAGAAAAATATAAAAAATAGTGAAAAAATAAAAAAATTTTGATTCCTACTAGTGCCTTTTGGAAAATTCTGGGAAAAATTCAGGAAAAAGGAAAAATCCGGACTATCTGCTTGTTCTATGAGTTCTTTCCATCGTCCTTTGTTTTCACCTTGCTGCGCTACGTGTCGACACGTCTTAGCCAGCACCAGTGATTTGTACTTTGGATCCGGATTGAACAATCGCTAATCTGCATTTGTTACCCATGCTCAACAACAGATTGTTTCACCACTTTGGCTTTGCCCTGTTTGGTTTCATCAAAATTGCCAAAAAAATTTAGGAAAATAAAGAAAAAAATTGTCAAAGTTTTTGCACGCTTTTCAGAGAACGTGCTGTATTTCTGTAGACGACATCCCAACTCAGTTGTAGGTGCCAATTTTTGTGGTTGCATCCTTTTTGATAATTGTTCAGAGAAAAATATAAAAAAATAGTGAAAAAATAAAAAAAATTTGATTCCTACTAGTGCCTTTTGGAAAATTCCGGGAAAAAATCAGGAAAAAGGAAAAATTCGGACTATCTGCTTGTTCTATGAGTTCTTTCCATCGTCCTTTGTTTTCACCTTGCTGCGCTACGTGTCGACACGTCTTAGCCAGCACCTGTGATTTGTACTTTGGATCCGGATTGAACAATTGCTAATCTGCATTCGTTAATTGCTAATCCTTGCTGTCATATTGTGTGCCTATCCATAGCTCCACATATTCTTCTGTCAGCACAGGTTCATCTTACAACTGTTACCGACGCTCAACAACAGATTATTTCATCACTTTGGCTTTGCCCTGTTTGGTTTCATAAAAATTGCAAAAAAAATTTAGGAAATTAAAGAAAAAAATTGTCAAAGTTTTTGCATGATTTTCAAAGAACGTGCTGTATTTCTATAGACCACATCCCACCTTAGTTGTAGGTGCCAATTTGTGTGGTTGCATTTTTTTATCCTTGTTCAGAGAAAAATACAAAAAAAATAGTAAAAAAATAAAAAAATTTGATTCCTACTAGTGCCTTTTGAAAAATTCCGGGAAAAATTCAGGAAAAAGGAAAAATCCGGACTATCTGCTTGTTCTGTGAGTTCTTTCCATCGTCCTATGTTTTCACCTTGCTGCGCTACGTGTCGACACGTCTTAGCCAGCACCTGTGATTTGTACTTTGGATCCGGATTGCACAATCGCTAATCTGCATTCGTTAATTGCTAATCCTTGCTATCATATTGTGTGCCTATCCATAGCTCCACATATTCTTCTATCAGCACAGGTTCATCTTGCAACTGTTACCGACGCTCAACAACAGATTGTTTCACCACTTTGGCTTTGCCCTGTTTGGTTTCATAAAAAATTGCAAAAAAAATTTAGGAAAATAAAGAAAAAAATTGTCAAAGTTTTTGCACGCTTTTCGAAGAACGTGCTGTATTTCTATAGACCACATCCCACCTTAGTTGTAGGTGCCAATTTTTGTGGTTGCATTTTTTATCCTTGTTGAGAGAAAAATACAAAAAAATAGTGAAAAAATAAAAAATTTTGATTCCTACTAGTGCCTTTTGAAAAATTCCAGGAAAAATTCAGGAAAAAGGAAAAATCCAGACTATCTGCTTGTTCTGTGAGTTCTTTCCATCGTCCTTTGTTTTCACCTTGCTGCGCTACGTGTCGACACGTCTTAGCCAGCACCAATGATTTGTACTTTGGATCCGGATTGAACAATCGCTAATCTGCATTTGTTACCCACGCTCAACAACAGATTGTTTCACCACTTTGGCTTTGCCCTGTTTGGTTTCATCAAAATTGCCAAAAAAATTTAGGAAAATAAAGAAAAAAATTGTCAAAGTTTTTGCACGCTTTTCAGAGAACGTGCTGTATTTCTGTAGACCACATCCCAACTCAGTTGTAGGTGCCAATTTTTGTGGTTGCATCTTTTTTTATAATTGTTCAGAGAAAAATATAAAAAAATAGTGAAAAAATAAAAAAATTTGATTCCTACTAGTGCCTTTTGGAAAATTCCGGGAAAAATTCAGGAAAAAGGAAAAATTCAGACTATCTGCTTGTTCTGTGAGTTCTTTCCATCATCCTTTGTTTTCACCTTGCTGCGCTACGTCTCAACACGTCTTAGCCAGCACCTGTGATTTGTACTTTGGATCCGGAATGAACAATCGCTAATCTGGATTCGTTAATTGCTAATCCTTGCTGTCATATTGTGTGCCTATCCATAGCTCCACATATTCTTCTGTCAGCACAGGTTCATCTTGCAACTGTTACCGACGCTCAACAACAGGTTGTTTCACCACTTTGGCTTTGCCATGTTTGGTTTCATAAAAATTGCAAAAAAAATTTAGGAAAATAAAGAAAAAAATTGTCAAAGTTTTTGCACGCTTTTCAAAGAACGTGCTGTATTTCTATAGACCATACCCCACCTCAGTTGTAGGTGCCAATTTTTGTGGTTGCATATTTTTTTATCCTTGTTTAGAGAAAAATATAAAAAAATAGTGAAAAAATAAAAAAAATTTGATTCTTACTAGTGCCTTTTGGAAAATTCCCGGAAAAATTCAGGAAAAAGGAAAGATCCGGACTATCTTCTTGTTCTGTGAGTTCTTTCCATCGTCCTTGGTTTTCACCTTGCTGCGCTACGTGTCGACACGTCTTAGCTAGCACCAGCTGATTTGTACTTTGGATCCGGATTGAACAATCGCTAATCTGCATTCGTTACCCACGCTCAACAACAGATTGTTTCATCACTTTGGCTTTGCCCTGTTTGGTTTAATCAAAATTGCCAAAAAAATTCAGGAAAATAAAGAAAAAAAATTGTCAAAGTTTTTGCACGCTTTTCAGAGAACGTGCTGTATTTCTGTAGACGACATCCCACCTCAGTTGTAGGTGCCAATTTTTGTGGTTGCATCTTTTTTGATCCTTGTTTAGAGAAAAATATAAAAAAGATAGTGAAAAAATAAAAAAATTGATTCCTACTAGTGCCTTTTGGAAAATTCCGGGAAAAATTCAAGAAAAAGGAAAAATCCGGACTATCTGCTTGTTCTGTGAGTTCTTTCCATCGTCCTTTGTTTTCACCTTGCTGCACTACCTGTCGACACGTCTTAGCCAGCACCTGTGATTTATACTTTGGATCCGGATTGAACAATCGCTAATCTGCATTCGTTAATTGCTAATCCTTGCTGTCAAATTATGTGCCTATCAATAGCTCCACATATTCTTCTGTCAGCACTGGTTTATCTTGCAACTGTTACCGACGCTTAACAACAGATTGTTTCACTACTTTGGCTTTGCCCTGTTTGGTTTCATCAAAATTGCCAAAATTAATTCAGGAAAATAAAGAAAAAAATTATCAAAGTTTTTGCACGCTTTTCAGAGAACGTGCTGTATTTCTGTAGACCACATCCCACCTCAGTTGTAGGTGCCGATTTTTGTGGTTGCATCTTTTTAGATCCTTGTTCAGAGAAAAATATAAAAAATAGTGAAAAAATAAAAAAAAATTGATTCCTACTAGTGCCTTTTGGTAAATACCAGGGAAAATTCAGGAAAATGGAAAAATCCGGACTATCTGCTTGTTCTGTGAGTTCTTTCCATCGTCCTTTGTTTTCACCTTGTTGCGCTACGTCTCGACACGTCTTAGCCAGCACCTGTGATTGTACTTTGGATCCGGATTGAACAATCGCTAATCTGCATTCGTTACCCACGCTCAACAACAGATTGTTTCACCACTTTGGCTTTGTCCTGTTTGGTTTCATCAAAATTACCAAAAAAATTTAGGAATATAAAGAAAAAAATTATCAAAGTTTTTGGACGGTATTCAGAGGACGTGCTGTATTTCTATAGACCACATCCCACCTTAGTTGTAGGTGCTAATTTTTGTGGTTGCATCTTTTTTGATCCTTGTTCAAAGAAAAATATAAAAAAATAGAGAAAAAATAAAAAAAATTTGATTCCTACTAGTTCCTTTTGGAAAATTCCGGGAAAATTTTAGGAAAAAGGAAAAATCCGGACTATCTGCTTGTTCTGTGAGTTCTTTCCATCGTCCTTTGTTTTCACCTTGTTGCGCTACGTGTCGACACGTCTTAGCCAGCACTTGAGATTTGTACTTCGGATCCGGATTGAACAATAGCTAATCTGCATTCGTTAATTGCCAATCCTTGCTGTCATATTGTGTGCGTACCCATAGCTCCACATATTCTTCTATTAGCACAGGTTCATCTTACAACTGTTACCCACGCTCAACAATAGATTGTTTCACCACTTTGGCTTTGCCCCGTTTGGTTTCATCAAAATTGCCAAAAAAATCAGGAAAATAAAGAAAAAATTGTCAAAGTTTTTGCACGCTTTTCAGAGAACATGCTGTATTTCTGTAGACCACATCCCACCTCAGTTGTAAGTGCCAAATTTTGTGGTTGCATCTTTTTTTATCCTCGTTCTGAGAAAAATATAAAAAATAGTGAAAAAATAAAAAAAAAATTGATTCCTACTAGTGCCTTTTGGAAAATTCCATGGAAAATTCAGGAAAAAGGAAAAATCCAGACTATCTGCTTGTTCTGTGAGTTCTTTCCATCGTCCTTTGTTTTCACCTTGTCGCGCTACGTGTCGACACGTCTTAGCCAGCACTTGAAATATGTACTTCGGATCCGGATTGAACAATAGCTAATCTGCATTCATTAATTGCTAATCCTTGCTGTCATATTGTTTTCGTACCTATAGCTCCACATATTCTTCTATCAGCACAGGTTCATCTTGCAACTGTTACCGATGCTCAATAACAGATTGTTTCACCACTTTGGCTTTGCCCCGTTTGGTTTCATCAAAATTGCCAAAAAAATCAGGAAAATAAAGAAAAAATTGTCAAAGTTTTTGCACGCTTTTTAGAGAACGTGCTGTATTTCTGTAGACCACATCCCACCTCAGTTGTAGGTGTTAATTTTTGTGGTTGCATCTTTTGTGATCCTTGTTTAGAGAAAAATATAAAAAAATAGTGAAAAAATAAATAAAAAATTGATTCCTACTAGTGCCTTTTGGAAAATTTCGGAAAAAATTAAGAAAAAAGGAAAAATTCGGACTATCTGCTTGTTCTGTGAGTTCTTTCCATCATCCTTTGTTTTCACCTTGCTACGCTACGTGTCGACACGTCTTAGCCAACACCAGTGATTTGTACTTTGGATCCGGATTGAACAATCGCTAATCTGCATTTGTTACCCACGCTCAACAACAGATTGTTTCACCACTTTGGCTTTGCCCTGTTTGGTTTCATCAAAATTGCCAAAAAAATTTAGGAAAATAAAGAAAAAAATTGTCAAAGTTTTTGCATGCTTTTAAGAGAACGTGCTGTATTTCTGTAGACCACATCCCAACTCAGTTGTAGGTGCCAATTTTTGTGGTTGCATCTTTTTTGATAATTGTTCAGAGAAAAATATAAAAAAATAGTGAAAAAATAAAAAAAAATTGATTCCTACTAGTGCCTTTTGGAAAATTCCGGGAAAAATTCAGGAAAAAGGAAAAATTCAGACGTCCTTTGTTTTCACCTTGCTGCGCTACGTGTCGACACGTCTTAGCCAGCACCTGTGATTTGTACTTTGGATCCGGATTGAACAATCGCTAATCTGTATTCGTTAATCGCTAATCCTTGCTGTCATATTATGTGCCTATCTATAGCTCCACATATTCTTCTGTCAGCACAGGTTCATCTTGCAACTGTTACCGACGCTCAACAACAGATTGTTTCACCAGTTTGGCTTTGCCCTGTTTGGTTTCATAAAAATTACAAAAAAAATTCAGGAAAATAAAGAAAAAAATTATCAAAGTTTTTGCACGCTTTTCAAAGAACGTGCTGTATTTCTATAGACCACATCCCACCTTAGTTGTATGTGCCAATTTTTGTGGTTGCATTTTTTTATCCTTGTTCAGAGAAAAATACAAAAAAATAGTGAAAAAATAAAAAATTTTGATTCCTACGAGTGCCTTTTGAAAAATTCTGGGAAAAATTCAGGAAAAAAGAAAAATCCGGACTATCTGCTTGTTCTGTGAGTTCTTTCCATCGTCCTTTGTTTTCACCTTGCTGCGCTACGTCTCGACACGTCTTAGCCAGCACCTGTGATTTGTACTTTGGATCCGGATTGAACAATCGCTAATCTGCATTCATTAATTGGTAATCCTTGCTGTCATATTGTGTGCCTACCCATAGGTCCACATATTCTTCTGTCAGCACAGGTTCATCTTGCAACTGTTACCCACGCTCAACAACAGATTGTTTCACCACTTTGGCTTTGCCCTGTTTGGTTTCATCAAAATTGCCTTAAGGAAAATAAAGAAAAAAAATTGTCAAGGTTTTTGCATGATATTCAAAGATCGTACTGTATTTCTGTAGACCACATCCCACCTCAGTTGTAGATGTCAATTTTTGTGGTTGCATCTTTTTTTATCCTTGTTCAGAGAAAAATATAAAAAATAGTGAAAAAATAAAAAAATTTTGATTCCTACTAGTGCCTTTTGGAAAATTCTGGGAAAAATTCAGGAAAAAGGAAAAATCCAGACTATCTGCTTGTTCTGTGAGTTCTTTCCATCGTCCTTTGTTTTCACCTTGCTGCGCTACGTGTCGACACGTCTTAGCCAGCACCAGTGATTTGTACTTTGGATCCGGATTGGACAATCGCTAATCTGCATTTGTTACCCACGCTCAACAACAGATTGTTTCACCACTTTGGCTTTGCCCTGTTTGGTTTCATCAAAATTGCCAAAAAAATTTAGGAAAATAAAGAAAAAAATTGTCAAAGTTTTTGCACGCTTTTAAGAGAACGTGCTGTATTTCTGTAGACCACATCCCAACTCAGTTGTTGGTGCCAATTTTTGTGGTTGCATCTTTTTTGATAATTGTTCAGCGAAAAATATAAAAAAATAGTGAAAAAATAAAAAAAATTTGATTCCTACTAGTGCCTTTTGGAAAATTCTGGGAAAAATTCAGGAAAAAGGAAAAATTCGGACTATCTGCTTGTTCTGTGAGTTCTTTCCATCGTCCTTTGTTTTCACCTTGCTGCGCTACGTGTCGACACGTCTTAGCCAGCACCTGTGATTTATACTTTGGATCCGGATTGAACAATCGCTAATCTGCATTCGTTAATTGCTAATCCTTGCTGTCAAATTATGTGCCTATCAATAGCTCCACATATTCTTCTGTCAGCACTGGTTTATCTTGCAACTGTTACCGACGCTTAACAACAGATTGTTTCACTACTTTGGCTTTGCCCTATTTGGTTTCATCAAAATTGCCAAAATTAATTCAGGAAAATAAAGAAAAAAATTATCAAAGTTTTTGCACGCTTTTCAGAGAACGTGCTGTATTTCTGTAGACCACATCCCACCTCAGTTGTAGGTGCCAATTTTTGTGGTTGCAGCTTTTTATCCTCGTTCAGAGAAAAATATAAAAAATAGTGAAAAAATAAAAAAAATTGATTCCTACTAGTGCCTTTTGGTAAATACCAGGGAAAATTCAGGAAAATGGAAAAATCCGGACTATCTGCTTGTTCTGTGAGTTCTTTCCATCGTCCTTTGTTTTCACCTTGCTGCGCTACGTCTCGACACGTCTTAGCCAGCACCTGTGATTTGTACTTTGGATCCGGATTGAACAATCGCTAATCTGCATTCATTAATTGGTAATCCTTGCTGTCATATTGTGTGCCTACCATAGGTCCACGTATTCTTCTGTCAGCACAGGTTCATCTTGCAACTGTTACCCACGCTCAACAACAGATTGTTTCAGCACTTTAGCTTTGCCCTGTTTGGTTTCATCAAAATTGCCTTAAGGAAAATAAAGAAAAAAAATTGTCAAGGTTTTTGCATGCTTTTCAAAGATCGTACTGTATTTCTGTAGACCACATCCCACCTCAGTTGTAGATGTCAATTTTTGTGGTTGCATCTTTTTTTATCCTTGTTCAGAGAAAAATATAAAAAATAGTGAAAAAATAAAAAAATTTTGATTCCTACTATTGCCTTTTGGAAAATTCTGGGAAAAATTCAGGAAAAAGGAAAAATCCGGACTATCTGCTTGTTCTGTGAGTTCTTTCCATCGTCCTTTGTTTTCACCTTGCTGCGCTACGTGTCGACACGTCTTAGCCAGCACCAGTGATTTGTACTTTGGATCCGGATTGAACAATCGCTAATCTGCATTTGTTACCCATGCTCAACAACAGATTGTTTCACCACTTTGGCTTTGCCCTGTTTGGTTTCATCAAAATTGCCAAAAAAATTTAGGAAAATAAAGAAAAAAATTGTCAAAGTTTTTGCACGCTTTTCAGAGAACGTGCTGTATTTCTGTAGACGACATCCCAACTCAGTTGTAGGTGCCAATTTTTGTGGTTGCATCCTTTTTGATAATTGTTCAGAGAAAAATATAAAAAAATAGTGAAAAAATAAAAAAAATTTGATTCCTACTAGTGCCTTTTGGAAAATTCCGGGAAAAAATCAGGAAAAAGGAAAAATTCGGACTATCTGCTTGTTCTATGAGTTCTTTCCATCGTCCTTTGTTTTCACCTTGCTGCGCTACGTGTCGACACGTCTTAGCCAGCACCTGTGATTTGTACTTTGGATCCGGATTGAACAATTGCTAATCTGCATTCGTTAATTGCTAATCCTTGCTGTCATATTGTGTGCCTATCCATAGCTCCACATATTCTTCTGTCAGCACAGGTTCATCTTACAACTGTTACCGACGCTCAACAACAGATTATTTCATCACTTTGGCTTTGCCCTGTTTGGTTTCATAAAAATTGCAAAAAAAATTTAGGAAATTAAAGAAAAAAATTGTCAAAGTTTTTGCATGATTTTCAAAGAACGTGCTGTATTTCTATAGACCACATCCCACCTTAGTTGTAGGTGCCAATTTGTGTGGTTGCATTTTTTTATCCTTGTTCAGAGAAAAATACAAAAAAAATAGTAAAAAAATAAAAAAATTTGATTCCTACTAGTGCCTTTTGAAAAATTCCGGGAAAAATTCAGGAAAAAGGAAAAATCCGGACTATCTGCTTGTTCTGTGAGTTCTTTCCATCGTCCTATGTTTTCACCTTGCTGCGCTACGTGTCGACACGTCTTAGCCAGCACCTGTGATTTGTACTTTGGATCCGGATTGCACAATCGCTAATCTGCATTCGTTAATTGCTAATCCTTGCTATCATATTGTGTGCCTATCCATAGCTCCACATATTCTTCTATCAGCACAGGTTCATCTTGCAACTGTTACCGACGCTCAACAACAGATTGTTTCACCACTTTGGCTTTGCCCTGTTTGGTTTCATAAAAAATTGCAAAAAAAATTTAGGAAAATAAAGAAAAAAATTGTCAAAGTTTTTGCACGCTTTTCGAAGAACGTGCTGTATTTCTATAGACCACATCCCACCTTAGTTGTAGGTGCCAATTTTTGTGGTTGCATTTTTTATCCTTGTTGAGAGAAAAATACAAAAAAATAGTGAAAAAATAAAAAATTTTGATTCCTACTAGTGCCTTTTGAAAAATTCCAGGAAAAATTCAGGAAAAAGGAAAAATCCAGACTATCTGCTTGTTCTGTGAGTTCTTTCCATCGTCCTTTGTTTTCACCTTGCTGCGCTACGTGTCGACACGTCTTAGCCAGCACCAATGATTTGTACTTTGGATCCGGATTGAACAATCGCTAATCTGCATTTGTTACCCACGCTCAACAACAGATTGTTTCACCACTTTGGCTTTGCCCTGTTTGGTTTCATCAAAATTGCCAAAAAAATTTAGGAAAATAAAGAAAAAAATTGTCAAAGTTTTTGCACGCTTTTCAGAGAACGTGCTGTATTTCTGTAGACCACATCCCAACTCAGTTGTAGGTGCCAATTTTTGTGGTTGCATCTTTTTTTATAATTGTTCAGAGAAAAATATAAAAAAATAGTGAAAAAATAAAAAAATTTGATTCCTACTAGTGCCTTTTGGAAAATTCCGGGAAAAATTCAGGAAAAAGGAAAAATTCAGACTATCTGCTTGTTCTGTGAGTTCTTTCCATCATCCTTTGTTTTCACCTTGCTGCGCTACGTCTCAACACGTCTTAGCCAGCACCTGTGATTTGTACTTTGGATCCGGAATGAACAATCGCTAATCTGGATTCGTTAATTGCTAATCCTTGCTGTCATATTGTGTGCCTATCCATAGCTCCACATATTCTTCTGTCAGCACAGGTTCATCTTGCAACTGTTACCGACGCTCAACAACAGGTTGTTTCACCACTTTGGCTTTGCCATGTTTGGTTTCATAAAAATTGCAAAAAAAATTTAGGAAAATAAAGAAAAAAATTGTCAAAGTTTTTGCACGCTTTTCAAAGAACGTGCTGTATTTCTATAGACCATACCCCACCTCAGTTGTAGGTGCCAATTTTTGTGGTTGCATATTTTTTTATCCTTGTTTAGAGAAAAATATAAAAAAATAGTGAAAAAATAAAAAAAATTTGATTCCTACTAGTGCCTTTTGGAAAATTCCCGGAAAAATTCAGGAAAAAGGAAAGATCCGGACTATCTTCTTGTTCTGTGAGTTCTTTCCATCGTCCTTGGTTTTCACCTTGCTGCGCTACGTGTCGACACGTCTTAGCTAGCACCAGCTGATTTGTACTTTGGATCCGGATTGAACAATCGCTAATCTGCATTCGTTACCCACGCTCAACAACAGATTGTTTCATCACTTTGGCTTTGCCCTGTTTGGTTTAATCAAAATTGCCAAAAAAATTCAGGAAAATAAAGAAAAAAAATTGTCAAAGTTTTTGCACGCTTTTCAGAGAACGTGCTGTATTTCTGTAGACGACATCCCACCTCAGTTGTAGGTGCCAATTTTTGTGGTTGCATCTTTTTTGATCCTTGTTTAGAGAAAAATATAAAAAAGATAGTGAAAAAATAAAAAAATTGATTCCTACTAGTGCCTTTTGGAAAATTCCGGGAAAAATTCAAGAAAAAGGAAAAATCCGGACTATCTGCTTGTTCTGTGAGTTCTTTCCATCGTCCTTTGTTTTCACCTTGCTGCACTACCTGTCGACACGTCTTAGCCAGCACCTGTGATTTATACTTTGGATCCGGATTGAACAATCGCTAATCTGCATTCGTTAATTGCTAATCCTTGCTGTCAAATTATGTGCCTATCAATAGCTCCACATATTCTTCTGTCAGCACTGGTTTATCTTGCAACTGTTACCGACGCTTAACAACAGATTGTTTCACTACTTTGGCTTTGCCCTGTTTGGTTTCATCAAAATTGCCAAAATTAATTCAGGAAAATAAAGAAAAAAATTATCAAAGTTTTTGCACGCTTTTCAGAGAACGTGCTGTATTTCTGTAGACCACATCCCACCTCAGTTGTAGTTGCCGATTTTTGTGGTTGCATCTTTTTAGATCCTTGTTCAGAGAAAAATATAAAAAATAGTGAAAAAATAAAAAAAAATTGATTCCTACTAGTGCCTTTTGGTAAATACCAGGGAAAATTCAGGAAAATGGAAAAATCCGGACTATCTGCTTGTTCTGTGAGTTCTTTCCATCGTCCTTTGTTTTCACCTTGTTGCGCTACGTCTCGACACGTCTTAGCCAGCACCTGTGATTGTACTTTGGATCCGGATTGAACAATCGCTAATCTGCATTCGTTACCCACGCTCAACAACAGATTGTTTCACCACTTTGGCTTTGTCCTGTTTGGTTTCATCAAAATTGCCAAAAAAATTTAGGAATATAAAGAAAAAAATTATCAAAGTTTTTGGACGGTATTCAGAGGACGTGCTGTATTTCTATAGACCACATCCCACCTTAGTTGTAGGTGCTAATTTTTGTGGTTGCATCTTTTTTGATCCTTGTTCAAAGAAAAATATAAAAAAATAGAGAAAAAATAAAAAAAATTTGATTCCTACTAGTTCCTTTTGGAAAATTCCGGGAAAATTTTAGGAAAAAGGAAAAATCCGGACTATCTGCTTGTTCTGTGAGTTCTTTCCATCGTCCTTTGTTTTCACCTTGTTGCGCTACGTGTCGACACGTCTTAGCCAGCACTTGAGATTTGTACTTCGGATCCGGATTGAACAATAGCTAATCTGCATTCGTTAATTGCCAATCCTTGCTGTCATATTGTGTGCGTACCCATAGCTCCACATATTCTTCTATTAGCACAGGTTCATCTTACAACTGTTACCCACGCTCAACAATAGATTGTTTCACCACTTTGGCTTTGCCCCGTTTGGTTTCATCAAAATTGCCAAAAAAATCAGGAAAATAAAGAAAAAATTGTCAAAGTTTTTGCACGCTTTTCAGAGAACATGCTGTATTTCTGTAGACCACATCCCACCTCAGTTGTAAGTGCCAAATTTTGTGGTTGCATCTTTTTTTATCCTCGTTCTGAGAAAAATATAAAAAATAGTGAAAAAATAAAAAAAAAATTGATTCCTACTAGTGCCTTTTGGAAAATTCCATGGAAAATTCAGGAAAAAGGAAAAATCCAGACTATCTGCTTGTTCTGTGAGTTCTTTCCATCGTCCTTTGTTTTCACCTTGTCGCGCTACGTGTCGACACGTCTTAGCCAGCACTTGAAATATGTACTTCGGATCCGGATTGAACAATAGCTAATCTGCATTCATTAATTGCTAATCCTTGCTGTCATATTGTTTTCGTACCTATAGCTCCACATATTCTTCTATCAGCACAGGTTCATCTTGCAACTGTTACCGATGCTCAATAACAGATTGTTTCACCACTTTGGCTTTGCCCCGTTTGGTTTCATCAAAATTGCCAAAAAAATCAGGAAAATAAAGAAAAAATTGTCAAAGTTTTTGCACGCTTTTTAGAGAACGTGCTGTATTTCTGTAGACCACATCCCACCTCAGTTGTAGGTGTTAATTTTTGTGGTTGCATCTTTTGTGATCCTTGTTTAGAGAAAAATATAAAAAAATAGTGAAAAAATAAATAAAAAATTGATTCCTACTAGTGCCTTTTGGAAAATTTCGGAAAAAATTAAGAAAAAAGGAAAAATTCGGACTATCTGCTTGTTCTGTGAGTTCTTTCCATCATCCTTTGTTTTCACCTTGCTACGCTACGTGTCGACACGTCTTAGCCAGCACCTGTGATTTGTACTTTGGATCCGGATTGAACAATCGCTAATCTGTATTCGTTAATTGCTAATCCTTGTTGTCATATTGTGTGCCTATCCATAGCTCCATATATTCTTCTGTCAGTATAGGTTCTTCTTGCAACTGTTACCCACGCTCAACAATAGATTGTTTCACCACTTTGGCTTTGCCCTATTTGGTTTCATCAAAATTGCCAAAAAAATCAGGAAAATAAAGAAAAAAATTATCCAAGTTTTTGCACGCTTTTCAGAGGATATGCTGTATTTCTGTAGACCACATCCTACCTCAGTTGTAAGTGCCAATTTTTGTGGTTGCATATTTTTTTATCCTCGTTCATAGAAAAATATTAAAAAATAGTGAAAAAATAAAAAAAATTGATTCCTACTAGTGCCTTTTGGAAAATTCCATGGAAAATTCTGGAAAAAGGAAAAATCTGGACTATCTGCTTGTTCTGTGAGTTCTTTCCATCGTCCTTTGTTTTCACCTTGTCGCGCTACGTGTCGACACGTCTTAGCCAGCACTTGTGATTTGTACTTCGGATCCGGATTGAACAATCGCTAATCTGCATTCGTTAATTGCTAATTCTTGCTGTCATATTGTGTGCCTACCCATAGCTCCACATATTCTTCTATCAGCACAGGTTCATCTTGAAACTGTTCCCCACGCTCAACAACAGATTGTTTCACCACTTTGGCTTTGCCCTATTTGGTTTCATCAAAATTGCCAAAAAAAATCAGGAAAATAAAGAAAAAATTGTCAAAGTGTTTGCACGCTTTTCAGAGAACGTGCTGTATTTCTGTAGACCACATCCCACCTCAGTTGTAGGTGCCAATTTTTGTGGTTGTATATTTTTTTATCCTCATTCAGAGAAAAATATAAAAAAATAGTGAAAAAATAAAAAATTTGATTCCTACTAGTGCCTTTTGAAAAATTCCATGGAAAATTCAGGAAAAAGGAAAAATCCGGACTATCTGTTTGTTCTGTGAGTTCTTTCCATCGTCCTTTGTTTTCACCTTGTTACGCTACGTGTCAACACGTCTTAGCCAGCACTTGTGATTTGTACTTCGGATCCGGATTGAACAATCGCTAATCTGCATTCGTTAATTGCTAATTCTTGCTGTCATATTGTGTGCCTACCCATAGCTCCACATATTCTTCTATCAGCACAGGTTCATCTTGAAACTATTACCCACGCTCAACAATAGATTGTTTCACCACTTTGGCTTTGCCCTATTTGGTTTCATCAAAATTGCCAAAAAAAAATTAGGAAAATAAAGAAAAAATTGTCAAAGTGTTTGCACGCTTTTCAGAGAACGTTTTGTATTTCTGTAGACCACATCCCACCTCAGTTGTAGGTGTCAATTTTTGTGGTTGCATCTTTTTTTATCCTTGTTCAGAGAAAAATATAAAAAAAATAGTGAAAAAATAAAAAAATATTGATTCCTACTAGTGCCTTTTGGAAAATTTCGGGAAAAATTCAGGAAAAAGAAAAAATCCGGACTATCTGCTTGTTCTGTGTGTTCTTTCCATCATCCTTTGTTTTCACCTTGCTGCGCTACGTGTCGACACGTCTTAGCCAGCACCTGTGATTTGTACCTTGGATCCGGATTGCACAATCGCTAATCTGCATTCGTTAATTGCTAATCTTTGTTGTCATATTGTGTGCCTATCCATAGCTCCACATATTCTTCTGTTAGCACAGGTTCATCTTGCAACTGTTACCCACGCTCAACAACAGATTGTTTCACCACTTTGGCTTTGCCTCGTTCGGTTTCATTAAAATTGCCAAAAAAAATCAGGAAAATAAAGAAAAAATTATCAAAGTTTTTGCACGCTTTTCAGAGAACGTGTTGTATTTCTGTAGACCACATCCCACCTCAGTTGTAGGTGTCAATTTTTGTGGTTGCATCTTTTTTTATCCTTGTTCAGAGAAAATATAAAAAAAATAGTGAAAAAATAAAAAAATATTGATTCCTACTAGTGCCTTTTGGAAAATTTTGGGAAAAATTCAGGAAAAAGGAAAAATCCGGACTATCTGCATGTTCTGTGTGTTCTTTCCATCATCCTTTGTTTTCACCTTGCTGCGCTACGTGTCGACACGTCTTAGCCAGCACCTGTGATTTGTACCTTGGATCCGGATTGCACAATCGCTAATCTGCATTCGTTAATTGCTAATCTTTGTTGTCATATTGTGTGCCTATCCATAGCTCCACATATTCTTCTGTTAGCACAGGTTCATCTTGCAACTGTTACCCACGCTCAACAACAGATTGTTTCACCACTTTGGCTTTGCGCCGTTCGGTTTCATCAAAATTGCCAAAAAAAATCTGGAAAATAAAGAAAAAATTGTCAAAGTTTTTGCACGCTTTTTAGAGAACGTGTTGTATTTCTGTAGACCACATCCCACCTCAGTTGTAGGTGTCAATTTTTGTGGTTGCATCTTTTTTTATCCTTGTTCAGAGAAAATATAAAAAAAATAGTGAAAAAATAAAAAAATATTGATTCCTACTAGTGCCTTTTGGAAAATTTCGGGAAAAATTCAGGAAAAAGGAAAAATCCGGACTATCTGCTTGTTCTGTGTGTTCTTTCCATCATCCTATGTTTTCACCTTGCTGCGCTACGTGTCGACACGTCTTAGCCAGCACCTGTGATTTGTACCTTGGATCCGGATTGCACAATCGCTAATCTGCATTCGTTAATTGCTAATCTTTGTTGTCATATTGTGTGCCTATCCATAGCTCCACATATTCTTCTGTTAGCACAGGTTCATCTTGCAACTGTTACCCACGCTCAACAACAGATTGTTTCACCACTTTGGCTTTGCCCCGTTCGGTTTCATCAAAATTGCCAAAAAAAATCAGGAAAATAAAGAAAAAATTGTCAAAGTTTTTGCACGCTTTTTAGAGAACGTGTTGTATTTCTGTAGGCCACATCCCACCTCAGTTGTAGGTGCCAATTTTTGTGGTTGCATCTTTTTTTATCCTTGTTCAGAGAAAATATAAAAAAAATAGTGAAAAAATAAAAAAATTCTGATTCCTACTACTGCCTTTTGGAAAATTTCGGGAAAAAATCAGGAAAAAGGAAAAATCTGGACTATCTGCTTGTTCTGTGTGTTCTTTCCATCATCCTTTGTTTTCACCTTGCTGCGCTACATGTCGACACGTCTTAGCCAGCACCTGTGATTTGTACCTTAGATCCGGATTGCACAATCGCTAATCTGCATTCGTTAATTGCTAATCCTTGTTGTCATATTGTGTGCCTATCCATAGCTCCACATATTCTTCTGTTAGCACAGGTTCATCTTGCAACTGTTACCCACGCTCAACAACAGATTGTTTCACCACTTTGGCTTTGCCCCGTTCGGTTTCATCAAAATTGCCAAAAAAAATCTGGAAAATAAAGAAAAAATTGTCAAAGTTTTTGCACGCTTTTTAGAGAACGTGTTGTATTTCTGTAGACCACATCCCACCTCAGTTGTAGGTGTCAATTTTTGTGGTTGCATCTTTTTTTATCCTTGTTCAGAGAAAATATAAAAAAATAGTGAAAAAATAAAAAAATATTGATTCCTACTAGTGCCTTTTGGAAAATTTCGGGAAAAATTCAGGAAAAAGGAAAAATCCGGACTATCTGCTTGTTCTGTGTGTTCTTTCCATCATCCTATGTTTTCACCTTGCTGCGCTACGTGTCGACACGTCTTAGCCAGCACCTGTGATTTGTACCTTAGATCCGGATTGCACAATCGCTAATCTGCATTCGTTAATTACTAATCCTTGTTGTCATATTGTGTGCCTATCCATAGCTCCACATATTCTTCTGTTAGCACAGGTTCATCTTGCAACTGTTACCCACGCTCAACAACAGATTGTTTCACCACTTTGGCTTTGCCCCGTTCGGTTTCATCAAAATTGCCAAAAAAAATCAGGAAAATAAAGAAAAAATTGTCAAAGTTTTTGCACGCTTTTTAGAGAACGTGTTGTATTTCTTTAGACCACATCCCACCTCAGTTGTAGGTGCCAATTTTTGTGGTTGCATCTTTTTTGATCCTTGTTCAGAGAAAAATATAAAAAAATAGTGAAAAAATAAAAAAAATTTGATTCCTACTAGTGCCTTTTGGAAAATTCTGGAAAAAATTCAGGAAAAAGGAAAAATCCGGACTATCTGCTTTTTCTGTGTGTTCTTTCCATCACCTTTGTTTTCACCTTGCTGTGCTACGTGTCGACACGTCTTAGCCAGCACCTGTGATTTGTACCTTGGATCCGGATTGAACAATCGCTAATCTGCATTCGTTAATTGTTAATCCTTGCTGTCATATTATGTGCCTATCCATAGCTTCACATATTCTTCTGTCAGCACAGGTTCATCTTGCAACTGTTACCCACGCTCAACAATAGATTGTTTCACCACTTTGGCTTTGTCCTGTTTGGTTTCATCAAAATTGTCAAAAAAATTCAGGAAAATAAAGAAAAAAAATTGTCAAAGTTTTTGCACGCTTTTCAGAGAACGTGCTGTATTTCTGTAGACCACATCCCACCACAGTTGTAGGTGCCAATTTTTGTGGTTGCATCTTTTTTATCCTTGTTCAGAGAAAAATATAAATAAAATAGTGAAAAAATAAAAAAATTTTGATTCCTACTAGTGCCTTTTGGAAAATTTCGGGAAAAATTCTGGAAAAAGGAAAAATCCGGACTATCTGCTTGTTCTGTGAGTTCTTTCCATCGTCCTTTGTTTTCAACTTGCTGCGCAACGTGTGGACACGTCTTTGCCAGCACCTATGATTTGTACTTTGGATCCGGATTGAACAATCGCTAATCCACATTCGTTAATTGCTAATCCTTGCTGTCATATTGTGTGCCTATCCATAGCTCCACATATTCTTTTGTCAGCACAGGTTCATCTTGCAACTGTTACCCACGCTCAACAACAGATTGTTTCACCACTTTGGCTTTGTCTTGTTTGGTTTCAGCAAAATTGCCAAAAAAATTAAGGAAAATAAAGAAAAAAAATTATCAAAGTTTTTGCACGCTTTTCAGAGAACGTGTTGTATTTCTGTAGACCACATCCCACCTCAGTTGTAGGTGCCAATTTTTGTGGTTGCATCTTTTTTTATCCTTGTTCAGAGAAAAATATAAAAAAATAGTGAATTTTTTTTTTGATTCCTACTAGTGCCTTTTGGAAAATTCCGGGAAAAATTCAGGAAAAAGAAAAAATCTGGACTATCTGCTTGTTCTGTGAGTTCTTTCCATCGTCCTTTGTTTTCACCTTGTTGCGCTACGTCTCACACGTCTTAGCCAGCACCTGTGATTTGTACTTCAGATCCGGATTGAACAATCGCTAATCTGCATTCGTTAATTGCTAATCCTTGCTGTCATATTGTGTGCCTACCCATAGCTCCACATATTCTTCTGTCAGCACAGGTTCATCTTGCAATTGTTACCCACGATCAACAACAGATTGTTTGACCACTTTGGCTTTGCCCTGTTTGGTTTCATCAAAATTGCCAAAAAAATTTTGGAAAATAAAGAAAAAAAATTGTCAAAGTTTTTGCACGCTTTTTAGAGAACGTGCTGTATTTCTGTAGACCACATCCCACCTTAGTTGTAGGTGTCAATTTTTGTGGTTGCATCTTTTTTATCCTTGTTCAGAGGAAAATACAAAAAAATAGTGAAAAAATAAAAAAAATTTGATTCCTACTAGAGCCTTTTGTAAAATTCTGGGAAAAATTCAAGAAAAAGGAAAAATCTGGACTATCAGCTTGTTCTATGAGTTCTTTCCGTCGTCCTTTGTTTTCACCTTGTTGCGCTACGTCTCGACACGTCTTAGCCAGCACCTGTGATTTGTACTTTGGATCCCGATTGAACAATCGCTAATCTGCATTCGTTGCCCACGCTCAACAACAGATTGTTCCACCACTTTGGCTTTGCCCTGTTTGGTTTCATCAAAATTGACAAAAAAATTTAGGAAAATAAAGAAAAAAATCATCAAAGTTTTTGCACGCTTTTCAGAGAACATGCTGTATTTCTGTAGACCACATCCCACCTCAGTTGTAGGTGCCAATTTTTGTGGTTGCATCTTTTTTTATCCTTGTTCAGAGAAAAATATAAAAAAAATAGTGAAAAAAAAATTGATTCCTACAAGTGCCTTTTGGAAAATTCTGTGGAAAATTCAGAAAAAAAGAAAAATCCAGACTATCTGCTTGTTCTGTGAGTTCTTTCCATCGTCCTTTGTTTTCACCTTATTGCGCTACGTCTCGACACATCTTAGCCAGCACCAGTGATTTGTACTTCAGATCCGGATTGAACAATCGCTAATCTGCATTCGTTAATTGCTAATACTTGCTGTCATATTGTGTGCCTACCCATAGCTCAACATATTCTTCTGTCAGCACAGGTTCATCTTGCAACTGTTACCCACGCTCAACAACAGATTCTTTCACCACTTTGGCTTTGCCCTATTTGGTTTCATAAAAATTGCCAAAAAAATTTAGGAAAATAAAGAAAAAAAATTATCAAAGTTTTTGCACGCTTTTTAGAGAACGTGCTGTATTTCTATAGACCACATCCCACCTCAGTTGTAGTTGCCAATTTTTGTGGTTGCATCTTTTTTATCCTTGTTCAGAGAAAAATACAAAAAAATAGCGAAAAAATAAAAAAAATTGATTGCTTCTAGTGCCTTTTGGAAAATTCTGGGAAAAATTCAGGAAAAAGGAAAAATCTGGACTATCTCTTGTTCTGTGAGTTCTTTCCATCGTCCTTTGTTTTCACCATGTTGCGCTACGTCTCGACACGTCTTAGCCAGCACCTGTAATTATACTTTGGATCCGGATTGAACAATCGCTAATCTGCATTCGTTACCCACGCCCAACAACAGATTGTTTCACCACTTTGGCTTTATCCTGTTTGGTTTCATCAAAATTGCCAAAAAAATTAGGAAAATAAAGAAAAAAAATTATCAAAGTTTTTGGACGGTTTTCAGAGAACGTGCTGTATTTCTATAGACCACATCCCACCTCAGTTGTAGGTGCCAATTTTTGTGGTTGCATCTTTTTTGATCCTTGTTCAGAGAAAAATATAAAAAAAATAGAGAAAATTTTTTTTTGATTCCTACTAGTCCCTTTTGGAAAATTCCGGGAAAATTTCAGGAAAAAGGAAAAATCCGGACTATCTGCTTGTTCTGTGAGTTCTTTCCATCGTCCTTTGTTTTCACCTTGTTGCGCTACGTGTCGACACGTCTTAGCCAGCACTTGAGATTTGTACTTCGGATCCGGATTGAACAATAGCTAATCTGCATTCGTTAATTGCTAATCCTTGCTGTCATATTGTGTGCGTACCCATAGCTCCATATATTCTTCTATCAGCACAGGTTCATCTTGCAACTGTTACCCATGCTCAACAACAGATTGTTTCACCACTTTGGCTGTGCCCCGTTTGGTTTCATCAAAATTTCCAAAAAAAATCAGGAAAATAAGGAAAAAATTGTCAAAGTTTTTGCACGTTTTTTAGAGAACGTGCTGTATTTCTATAGACCACATCCCACCTCAGTTGTAGGTGCTAATTTTTGTGGTTGCATCTTTTTTTATCCTTTTTCAGAGAAAAATACAAAAAAAATAGTGAAAAAATAAAAAAAAATTGATTCCTACTAGTTCCTTTTGGAAAATTTCGGGAAAAATTCAGGAAAAAGGAAAAATCCGGACTATCTGCTTGTTCTGTGAGTTCTTTCCATCGTCCTTTGTTTTCACCTTGTTGCGCTACGTGTCGACACGTCTTAGCCAGCACTTATGATTTGTACTTCAGATCCGGATTGAACAATCGCTAATCTGTATTCGTTAATTGCTAATACTTGCTGTCATATTGTGTGCGTACCCATAGCTCCACATATTCTTCTGTCAGCACAGGTTCATCTTGCAACTGTTACCCATGCTCAACAATAGATTGTTTCACCACTTTGGCTTTGCCCCGTTTGGTTTCATCAAAATTGCCAAAAAAAATTAGGAAAATAAAGAAAAAAATTGTCAAAGTGTTTGCACGCTTTTCAGAGAACGTGCTGTATTTCTGTAGACCACGTCCCACCTCAGTTGTAGGTGTCAATTTTTGTGGTTGCATTTTTTTTGATCCTTGTTCAGAGAAAAATATAAAAAAATAGTGAAAAAATAAAAAAATTTGATTCCTACTAGTGCCTTTTGGAAAATTTCGGGAAAAATTCAGGAAAAAGGAAAAATTCGGACTATCTGCTTGTTCTGTGTGTTCTTTCCATCATCCTTCGTTTTCACCTTGCTGCGCTACGTGTCGACACGTCTTAGCCAGCACCTGTGATTTGTACCTTGGATCCGGATTGCATAATCGCTAATCTGCATTCGTTAATTGCTAATCCTTGTTATCATATTGTGTGCCTATCCATAACTCCACATATTCTTCTGTTAGCACAGGTTCATGTTGCAACTATTACCCACGCTCAACAACAGATTGTTTCACCACTTTGGCTTTGCCCCATTCGGTTTCATCAAAATTGCCAAAAAAAATCAGGAAAATAAAGAAAAAATTGTCAAAGTTTTTGCACGCTTTTTAGAGAACGTGTTGTATTTCTGTAGACCACATCCCACCTCAGTTGTAGGTGCCAATTTTTGTGGTTGCATCTTTTTTGATCCTTGTTCAGAGAAAAATATAAAAAAATAGTGAAAAAATAAAAAAATTTTGATTCCTACTAGTGCCTTTTGGAAAATTCCGGGAAAAATTTAGGAAAAAGGAAAAATCCGGACTATCTGCTTTTTCTGTGTGTTCTTTCCATCAACCTTTGTTTTCACCTTGCTGTGCTACGTGTCGACACGTCTTAGCCAGCACCTGTGATTTGTACCTTAGATCCGGATTGAACAATCGCTAATCTGCATTCGTTAATTGCAAATCCTTGCTGTCATATTGTGTGCCTATCCATAACTCCACATATTCTTCTGTCAGCACAGGTTCATCTTGCAACTGTTACCCACGCTCAACAATAGATCGTTTCACCACTTTGGCTTTGCCCTGTTTGGTTTCATCAAAATTGCCAAAAAAATTCAGGAAAATAAAAAAAAATTGTCAAAGTTTTTGCACGCTTTTCAGAGAACGTGCTGTATTTCTGTAGACCACATCCCACCTCAGTTGTAGGTGACAATTTTTGTGGTTGCATCTTTTTTATCCTTGTTCAGAGAAAAAGATAAATAAAATAGTGAAAAAATAAAAAAATTTGATTCCTACTAGTGCCTTTTGGAAAATTCCAGGAAAAATTCAGGAAAAAGGAAAAATCCGGACTATCTGCTTGTTCTGTGAGTTCTTTCCATCGTCCTTTATTTTCACCTTGCTGCGCTACGTGTGGACACGTCTTAGCCAGCACCTGTGATTTGTACTTTGGATTAGGATTGAACAATCGCTAATCCACACTCGTTAATTGCTAATCCTTGCGGTCATATTGTGTGCCTACCCGTAGCTCCACATATTTTTCTGTCAGCACAGGTTCATCTTGCAACTGTTACCCACGCTCAACAACAGATTGTTTCACCACTTTGGCTTTGTCTTGTTTGGTTTCATCAAAATTGCTAAAAAAATTCAGGAAAATAAAGAAAAAAATTGTTAAAGTTTTTGCACGCTTTTTAGAGAACGTGCTGTATTTCTGTAGACCACATCCCACCTCAGTTGTAGGTGCCAATTTTTATGCTTGCATCTTTTTTATCCTTGTTCAGAGAAAATACAAAAAAATTGTGAAAAAATATAAAAATTTTGATTCCTACTAGTGCCTTTTGAAAAATTCAGGAAAAAATTTAGGAAAAAGGAAAAATCCGGACTATCTGCTTGTTCTGTGAGTTCTTTCCATCGTCCTTTGTTTTCACCTTGTTGCGCTACGTGTCGACATGTCTTAGCCAGCACTTATGATTTGTACTTCAGATCCGGATTGAACAATCACTAATCTGCATTCGTTAATTGCTAATCCTTGCTGTCATATTGTGTGCCTACCCATAGCTCCATATATTCTTCTATCAGCACAGGTTCATCTTGCAACTATTACCCACGCTCAACAACAGATTATTTCACCACTTTGGCTTTGCCCTGTTTGGTTTCATCAAAATTGCCAAAAAAATTCAGAAAAATAAAGAAAAAAAAGTGTCAAAGTTTTTGCACGCTTTTCAGAGAATGTACTGTATTTCTGTAGACCACATCCCACCTGAGTTGTAGCTGTCAATTTTTGTGGTTGCATCTTTTTTTATCCTTGTTCAGAGAAAATATAAAAAAAATAGTGAAAAAATAAAAAAATATTGATTCCTACTAGTGCCTTTTGGAAAATTTCGGGAAAAATTCAGGAAAAAGGAAAAATCCGGACTATCTGCTTGTTCTGTGTGTTCTTTCCATCATCCTATGTTTTCACCTTGCTGCGCTACGTGTCGACACGTCTTAGCCAGCAGCTGTGATTTGTACCTTGGATCCGGATTGCACAATCGCTAATCTCCATTCGTTAATTGCTAATCTTTGTTGTCATATTGTGTGCCTATCCATAGCTCCACATATTCTTCTGTTAGCACAGGTTCGTCTTGCAACTGTTACCCACGCTCAACAACAGATTGTTTCACCACTTTGGCTTTGCCCCGTTCGGTTTCATCAAAATTGCCAAAAAAAATCAGGAAAATAAAGAAAAAATTGTCAAAGTTTTTGCACGCTTTTTAGAGAACGTGTTGTATTTCTGTAGGCCACATCCCACCTCAGTTGTAGGTGCCAATTTTTGTGGTTGCATCTTTTTTTATCCTTGTTCAGAGAAAATATAAAAAAAATAGTGAAAAAAATAAAAAAATTCTGATTCCTACTACTGCCTTTTGGAAAATTTCGGGAAAAAATCAGGAAAAAGGAAAAATCTGGACTATCTGCTTGTTCTGTGTGTTCTTTCCATCATCCTTTGTTTTCACCTTGCTGCGCTACGTGTCGACACGTCTTAGCCAGCACCTGTGATTTGTACCTTAGATCCGGATTGCACAATCGCTAATCTGCATTTGTTAATTGCTAATCCTTGTTGTCATATTGTGTGCCGATACATAGCTCCACGTATTCTTCTGTTAGCACAGGTTCATCTTGCAACTGTTACCCACGCTCAACAACAGATTGTTTCACCACTTTGGCTTTGCCCCGTTCGGTTTCATCAGAATTGCCAAAAAAAATCAGGAAAATAAAGAAAAAATTGTCAAAGTTTTTGCACGCTTTTTAGAGAACGTGTTGTATTTCTTTAGACCACATCCCACCTCAGTTGTAGGTGCCAATTTTTGTGGTTGCATCTTTTTTGATCCTTGTTCAGAGAAAAATATAAAAAAAAAAATAGTGAAAAAATAAAAAAAATTTGATTCCTACTAGTGCCTTTTGGAAAATTCTAGAAAAAATTCAGGAAAAAGGAAAAATCTGGACTATCTGCTTTTTCTGTGTGTTCTTTCCATCATCCTTTGTTTTCACCTTGCTGTGCTACGTGTCGACACGTCTTAGCCAGCACCTGTGATTTGTACCTTGGATCCGGATTGAACAATCGCTAATCTGCATTCGTTAATTGTTAATCCTTGCTGTCATATTATGTGCCTATCCATAGCTTCACATATTCTTCTGTCAGCACAGGTTCATCTTGCAACTGTTACCCACACTCAACAATAGATTGTTTCACCACTTTGGCTTTGTCCTGTTTGGTTTCATCAAAATTGCCAAAAAAATTCAGGAAAATAAAGAAAAAAAAGTGTCAAAGTTTTTGCACGCTTTTCAGAGAATGTGTTGTATTTCTGAAGACCACATCCCACCTCAGTTGTAGGTGCCAATTTTTGTGGTTGCATCTTTTTTTTATCCTTGTTCAGAGAAAAATATAAAAAAATAGTGAATTTTTTTTTGATTCCTACTAGTGCCTTTTGGAAAATTCCGGGAAAAATTCAGGAAAAAGAAAAAATCTAGACTATCTGCTTGTTCTGTGAGTTCTTTCCATCGTCCTTTGTTTTCACCTTGTTGCGCTACGTCTCACACGTCTTAGCCAGCACCTGTGATTTGTACTTCAGATCCGGATTGAACAATCGCTAATCTGCATTCGTTAATTGCTAATCCTTGCTGTCATATTGTGTGCCTACCCATAGCTCCACATATTCTTCTGTCAGCACAGGTTCATCTTGCAATTGTTACCCACGATCAACAACAGATTGTTTGACCACTTTGGCTTTGCCCTGTTTGGTTTCATCAAAATTGCCAAAAAAATTTTGGAAAATAAAGAAAAAAAATTGTCAAAGTTTTTGCACGCTTTTTAGAGAACGTGCTGTATTTCTGTAGACCACATCCCACCTTAGTTGTAGGTGTCAATTTTTGTGGTTGCATCTTTTTTATCCTTGTTCAGAGGAAAATACAAAAAAATAGTGAAAAAATAAAAAAAATTTGATTCCTACTAGAGCCTTTTGTAAAATTCTGGGAAAAATTCAAGAAAAAGGAAAAATCTGGACTATCAGCTTGTTCTATGAGTTCTTTCCGTCGTCCTTTGTTTTCACCCTGTTGCGCTACGTCTCGACACGTCTTAGCCAGCACCTGTGATTTGTACTTTGGATCCCGATTGAACAATCGCTAATCTGCATTCGTTGCCCACGCTCAACAACAGATTGTTCCACCACTTTGGCTTTGCCCTGTTTGGTTTCATCAAAATTGACAAAAAAATTTAGGAAAATAAAGAAAAAAATCATCAAAGTTTTTGCACGCTTTTCAGAGAACATGCTGTATTTCTGTAGACCACATCCCACCTCAGTTGTAGGTGCCAATTTTTGTGGTTGCATCTTTTTTTATCCTTGTTCAGAGAAAAATATAAAAAAAATAGTGAAAAAAAAATTGATTCCTACAAGTGCCTTTTGGAAAATTCTGAGGAAAATTCAGGAAAAAGGAAAAATCCAGACTATCTGCTTGTTCTGTGAGTTCTTTCCATCGTCCTTTGTTTTCACCTTATTGCACTACGTCTCGACACGTCTTAGCCAGCACCAGTGATTTGTACTTCGGATCCGGATTGAACAATCGCTAATCTACATTCGTTAATTGCTAATACTTGCTGTCATATTGTGTGCCTACCCATAGCTCAACATATTCTTCTGTCAGCATAGGTTCATCTTGCAACTGTTACCCACGCTCAACAACAGATTCTTTCACCACTTTGGCTTTGCCCTATTTGGTTTCATAAAAATTGCCAAAAAAATTTAGGAAAATAAAGAAAAAAAATTATCAAAGTTTTTGCACGCTTTTTAGAGAACGTGCTGTATTTCTATAGACCACATCCCACCTCAGTTGTAGTTGCCAATTTTTGTGGTTGCATCTTTTTTATCCTTGTTCAGAGAAAAATACAAAAAAATAGCGAAAAAATAAAAAAAATTGATTCCCACTAGTGCCTTTTGGAAAATTCCGGGAAAAATTCAGGAAAAAGGAAAAATCTAGACTATCTCTAGTTCTGTGAGTTCTTTCCATCGTCCTTTGTTTTCACCATGTTGCGCTACGTCTCGACACGTCTTAGCCAGCACCTGTGATTGTACTTTGGATCCGGATTGAACAATCGCTAATCTGCATTCGTTACCCACGCCCAACAACAGATTGTTTCACCACTTTGGCTTTATCCTGTTTGGTTTCATCGAAATTGCCAAAAAAATTAGGAAAATAAAGAAAAAAAATTATCAAAGTTTTTGGACGGTTTTCAGAGAACGTGTTGTATTTCTATAGACCACATCCCACCTCAGTTGTAGGTGCCAATTTTTGTGGTTGCATCTTTTTTGATCCTTGTTCAGAGAAAAATATAAAAAAATAGAGAAATTTTTTTTTTTGATTCCTACTAGTCCCTTTTGGAAAATTCCAGGAAAATTTCAGGAAAAAGGAAAAATCTGGACTATCTGCTTGTTCTGTGAGTTCTTTCCATCGTCCTTTGTTTTCACCTTGTTGCGCTACGTGTCGACACGTCTTAGCCAGCACTTGAGATTTGTACTTCGGATCCGGATTGAACAATAGCTAATCTGCATTCGTTAATTGCTAATCCTTGCTGTCATATTGTGTGCGTACCCATAGCTCCACATATTCTTCTATCAGCACAGGTTCATCTTGCAACTGTTACCCATGCTCAACAACAGATTGTTTCACCACTTTGGCTTTGCCCCGTTTGGTTTCATCAAAATTTCCAAAAAAAATCAGGAAAATAAGGAAAAAATTGTCAAAGTTTTTGCACGTTTTTTAGAGAATGTGCTGTATTTCTATAGACCACATCCCACCTCAGTTGTAGGTGCTAATTTTTGTGGTTGCATCTTTTTTTATCCTTTTTCAGAGAAAAATACAAAAAAAATAGTGAAAAAATAAAAAAAATTGATTCCTACTAGTGCCTTTTGGAAAATTTCGGGAAAAATTCAGGAAAAAGGGAAAATCCGGACTATCTGCTTGTTCTGTGAGTTCTTTCCATCGTCCTTTGTTTTCACCTTGTTGCGCTACGTGTCGACACGTCTTAGCCAGCACTTATGATTTGTACTTCAGATCCGGATTGAACAATCGCTAATCTGTATTCGTTAATTGCTAATACTTGCTGTCATATTGTGTGCGTACCCATAGCTCCACATATTCTTCTGTCAGCACAGGTTCATCTTGCAACTGTTACCCACGCTCAACAACAGATTGTTTCACCACTTAGGCTTTGCCCCGTTTGGTTTCATCAAAATTGCCAAAAAAAATTAGGAAAATAAAGAAAAAAATTGTCAAAGTGTTTGCACGCTTTTCAGAGAACGTGCTGTATTTCTGTAGACCACATCCCACCTCAGTTGTAGGTGTCAATTTTTGTGGTTGCATTTTTTTTATCCTTGTTCAGAGAAAAATATAAAAAAATAGTGAAAAAATAAAAAAATTTGATTCCTACTAGTGCCTTTTGGAAAATTTCAGGAAAAATTCAGGAAAAAGGAAAAATTCAGACTATCTGCTTGTTCTGTGTGTTCTTTCCATCATCCTTCGTTTTCACCTTGCTGCGCTACGTGTCGACACGTCTTAGCCAGCACCTGTGATTTGTACCTTGGATCCGGATTGCATAATCGTTAATCTGCATTCGTTAATTGCTAATCCTTGTTATCATATTGTGTGCCTATCCATAACTCCACATATTCTTCTGTTAGCACAGGTTCATGTTGCAACTATTACCCACGCTCAACAACAGATTGTTTCACCACTTTGGCTTTGCCCCATTCGGTTTCATCAAAATTGCCAAAAAAAATCAGGAAAATAAAGAAAAAATTGTCAAAGTTTTTGCACGCTTTTTAGAGAACGTGTTGTATTTCTGTAGACCACATCCCACCTCAGTTGTAGGTGCCAATTTTTGTGGTTGCATCTTTTTTGATCCTTGTTCAGAGAAAAATATAAAAAAATAGTGAAAAAATAAAAAAATTTTGATTCCTACTAGTGCCTTTTGGAAAATTCCGGGAAAAATTTAGGAAAAAGGAAAAATCCGGACTATCTGCTTTTTCTGTGTGTTCTTTCCATCAACCTTTGTTTTCACCTTGCTGTGCTACGTGTCGACACGTCTTAGCCAGCACCTGTGATTTGTACCTTAGATCCGGATTGAACAATCGCTAATCTGCATTCGTTAATTGCAAATCCTTGCTGTCATATTGTGTGCCTATCCATAACTCCACATATTCTTCTGTCAGCACAGGTTCATCTTGCAACTGTTACCCACGCTCAACAATAGATCGTTTCACCACTTTGGCTTTGCCCTGTTTGGTTTCATCAAAATTGCCAAAAAAATTCAGGAAAATAAAAAAAATTGTCAAAGTTTTTGCACGCTTTTTCAGAGAACGTGCTGTATTTCTGTAGACCACATCCCACCTCAGTTGTAGGTGACAATTTTTGTGGTTGCATCTTTTTTATCCTTGTTCAGAGAAAAAGATAAATAAAATAGTGAAAAAATAAAAAAATTTGATTCCTACTAGTGCCTTTTGGAAAATTCCAGGAAAAATTCAGGAAAAAGGAAAAATCCGGACTATCTGCTTGTTCTGTGAGTTCTTTCCATCGTCCTTTATTTTCACCTTGCTGCGCTACGTGTGGACACGTCTTAGCCAGCACCTGTGATTTATACTTTGGATCAGGATTGAACAATCGCTAATCCACACTCGTTAATTGCTAATCCTTGCTGTCATATTGTGTGCCTACCCGTAGCTCCACATATTTTTCTGTCAGCACAGGTTCATCTTGCAACTGTTACCCACGCTCAACAACAGATTGTTTCACCACTTTGGCTTTGTCTTGTTTGGTTTCATCAAAATTGCTAAAAAAATTCAGGAAAATAAAGAAAAAAATTGTTAAAGTTTTTGCACGCTTTTTAGAGAACGTGCTGTATTTCTGTAGACCACATCCCACCTCAGTTGTAGGTGCCAATTTTTATGCTTGCATCTTTTTTATCCTTGTTCAGAGAAAAATACAAAAAAATTGTGAAAAAATATAAAAATTTTGATTCCTACTAGTGCCTTTTGGAAAATTCAGGAAAAAGGAAAAATCCGGACTATCTGCTTGTTCTGTGAGTTCTTTCCATCGTCCTTTGTTTTCACCTTGCTACGCTACGTGTCGACACGTCTTAGCCAGCACCTGTGATTTGTACTTTGGATCCGGATTGAACAATCGCTAATCCACATTCGTTAACTGCTAATCATTGCTGTCATATTGTGTGCCTACCCATAGCTCCACATATTCTTTTGTCAGCACAGGTTCATCTTGCAACTGTTACCCATGCTCAACAATAGATTGTTTCACCACTTTGGCTTTGTCCTGTTTGGTTTCATCAAAATTGCCAAAAAAATTCAGGAAAATAAAGAAAAAAAATTGTCAAAGTTTTTACACGCTTTTCAGAGAACGTGCTGTATTTCTGTAGACCACATCCCACCTCAGTTGTAGGTGCCAATTTTTGTGGCTGCATCTTTTTTTATCCTTGTTCATAGAAAAATATAAAAAATAGTGAAAAAATAAAAAAAAATTTGATTCCTACCAGTGCCTTTTGGAAAATTCCGGGGAAAATTCAGGAAAAAGGAAAAATCCAGACTATCTGCTTGTTCAGTGAGTTCTTTCCATCGTCCTTTGTTTTCACCTTGTTGGGCTACGTCTGGACACGTCTTAGCCAGCACCAGTGATTTGTACTTTGGATCCGGATTGAACAATCGCTAATCTGCATTCGTTACCCACGCACAACAACAGATTGTTTCACCACTTTGGCTTTGCCCTGTTTGGTTTCATCAAAATTGCCAAAAAAATTTAGGAAAATAAAGAAAAAAATTGTCAAAGTTTTTGCATGCTTTTTAGAGAACGTGCTGTATTTCTGTAGACCACATCCCAACTCTGTTGTAGGTGCCAATTTTTGTGGTTGCATCTTTTTTGATCCTTGTTTAGAGAAAAATATAAAAAAATAGTGAAAAAATAAAAAAATTTTGATTCCTACTAGTGCCTTTTGGAAAATTCCGGGAAAAATTCAGAAAAAAGGAAAAATTCGGACTATCTGCTTGTTCTGTGAGTTCTTTCCATCGTCCTTTGTTTTCACCTTGCTGCGCTACGTGTCGACACGTCTTAGCCAGCACCTGTGATTTGTACTTTGGATCCGGATTGAACAATCGCTAATCTGCATTCGTTAATTGCTAATCCTTGCTGTCATATTGTGTGCCTAGCCATAGCTCCACATATTCTTCTGTCAGCACAGGTTCATCTTGCAATTGTTACCGACGCTCAACAACAGATTGTTTCACCACTTTGGCTTTGCCCTGTTTGGTTTCACTAAAATTGCCAAAAAAATCAGGAAAATAAAGAAAAAAAATTGTCAAAGTTTTTGCACGCTTTTCAGAGAATGTGCTGTATTTCTGTAGACCACATCCCACCTTAGTTGTAGGTGCCAATTTTTCTGGTTGCATTTTTTTATCCTTGTTCAGAGAAAAATACAAAAAAATAGTGAAAAAATAAAAAATTTTGATTCCTACTAGTGCCTTTTGAAAAATTCCGGGAAAAATTCAGGAAAAAGGAAAAATTCAGACTATCTGCTTGTTCTGTGAGTTCTTTCCATCGTCCTTTGTTTTCACCTTGTTGGGCTACGTCTGGACACGTCTTAGCCAGCACCTGTGATTGTACTTTGGATCCGGATTGAATAATCGCTAATCTGCATTCGTTAATCGCTAATCCTTGCTGTCATATTATGTGCCTACCCATGGCTTCACATATTCTTCTGTCAACACAAGTTCATCTTGCAACTGTTACCCACGTTCAACAACAGATTGTTTCACCACTTTGGCTTTGCCCTGTTTGGTTTCATCAAAATTGCCAAAAAAATTTAGGAAAATAAAGAAAAAAATTGTCAAAGTTTTTGAACGCTTTTTAGAGAACATGCTGTATTTCTGTAGACCACATCCCACTTGAGTTTTAGGTGCCAATTTTTGTGGTTGCATTTTTTTATCCTTGTTCAGAGAAAAATACAAAAAAATAGTGAAAAAATAAAAAATTTTGATTCCTACTAGTGCCCTTTGGAAAATTCAGGAAAAAGGAAAAATCCGGACTATCTGCTTGTTCTATGAGTTCTTTCCATCGTCCTTTGTTTTCACCTTGTTGCGCTACGTCTCGACACGTCTTAGCCAGCACCTGTGATTTGTACTTTGGATCCGGATTGAACAATCGCTAATCTGCATTCGTTACCCACGCTCAACAACAGATTGTTTCACCACTTTGGCTTTGCCCTGTTTGGTTTCATCAAAATTGCCAAAAAATTCATTAAAATAAAGAAAAAAATTGTCAAAGTTTTTGCACGCTTTTCAGAGAACGTGCTGTATTTTTGTAGACCATATCCCAACTCAGTTGTAGGTGCCAATTTTTGTGGTTGCATCTTTTTTGATCCTTGTTCAGAGAAAAATATAAAAAAATAGTGAAAAAATAAAAAAAATTTGATTCCTAATAGTGCCTTTTGGAAAATTCCGAGAAAAATTCAGGAAAAAGGAAAAAATCGGACTATCTGCTTGTTCTGTGAGTTCTTTCCATCGTCCTTTGTTTTCACCTTGCTGCGCTACGTGTCGACACGTCTTAGCCAGCACCTGTGATTTGTACTTTGGATCCGGATTGAACAATCGCTAATCTGCATTCGTTAATTGCTAATCCTTGCTGTCATATTGTGTGCCAAGCCATAGCTCCACATATTCTTCTGTCAGCACAGGTTCATCTTGCAATTGTTACCGACGCTCAACAACAGATTGTTTCACCACTTTGGCTTTGCCCTGTTTGGTTTCACTAAAATTGCCAAAAAAATCAGGAAAATAAAGAAAAAAATTGTCAAAGTTTTTGCACGCTTTTCAGAGAATGTGCTGTATTTCTGTAGACCACATCCCACCTTAGTTGTAGGTGCCAATTTTTGTGGTTACATCTTTTTTTATCCTTTTTCAGAGAAAAATACAAAAAAAATAGTGAAAAAATAAAAAAAATTGATTCCTACTAGTGTCTTTTGGAAAATTTCGGGAAAAATTCAGGAAAAAGGAAAAATCCGGACTATCTGCTTGTTCTGTGAGTTCTTTCCATCGTCCTTTGTTTTCACCTTGTTGCGCTACGTGTCGACACGTCTTAGCCAGCACTTATGATTTGTACTTCAGATCCGGATTGAACAATCGCTAATCTGTATTCGTTAATTGCTAATACTTGCTGTCATATTGTGTGCGTACCCATAGCTCCACATATTCTTCTGTCAGCACAGGTTCATCTTGCAACTGTTACCCACGCTCAACAACAGATTGTTTCACCACTTTGGCTTTGTCCCGTTTGGTTTCATCAAAATTGCCAAAAAAAATTAGGAAAATAAAGAAAAAAATTATCAAAGTGTTTGCACGCTTTTCAGAGAACGTGCTGTATTTCTGTAGACCACATCCCACCTCAGTTGTAGGTGTCAATTTTTGTGGTTGCATTTTTTTTGATCCTTGTTCAGAGAAAAATATAAAAAAATAGTGAAAAAATAAAAAAATTTGATTCCTACTAGTGCCTTTTGGAAAATTTCAGGAAAAATTCAGGAAAAAGGAAAAATTCAGACTATCTGCTTGTTCTGTGTGTTCTTTCCATCATCCTTCGTTTTCACCTTGCTGCGCTACGTGTCGACACGTCTTAGCCAGCACCTGTGATTTGTACCTTGGATCCGGATTGCATAATCGCTAATCTGCATTCGTTAATTGCTAATCCTTGTTATCATATTGTGTGCCTATCCATAACTCCACATATTCTTCTGTTAGCATAGGTTCATGTTGCAACTATTACCCACGCTCAACAACAGATTGTTTCACCACTTTGGCTTTGCCCCATTCGGTTTCATCAAAATTGCCAAAAAAAATCAGGAAAATAAAGAAAAAATTGTCAAAGTTTTTGCACGCTTTTTAGAGAACGTGTTGTATTTCTGTAGACCACATCCCACCTCAGTTGTAGGTGCCAATTTTTGTGGTTGCATCTTTTTTGATCCTTGTTCAGAGAAAAATATAAAAAAAATAGTGAAAAAATAAAAAAATTTTGATTCCTACTAGTGCCTTTTGGAAAATTCCGGGAAAAATTTAGGAAAAAGGAAAAATCCGGACTATATGCTTTTTCTGTGTGTTCTTTCCATCAACCTTTGTTTTCACCTTGCTGTGCTACGTGTCGACACGTCTTAGCCAGCACCTGTGATTTGTACCTTAGATCCGGATTGAACAATCGCTAATCTGCATTCGTTAATTGCAAATCCTTGCTGTCATATTGTGTGCCTATCCATAACTCCACATATTCTTCTGTCAGCACAGGTTCATCTTGCAACTGTTACCCACGCTCAACAATAGATCGTTTCACCACTTTGGCTTTGCCCTGTTTGGTTTCATCAAAATTGCCAAAAAAATTCAGGAAAATAAAAAAAAATTGTCAAAGTTTTTGCACGCTTTTCAGAGAACGTGCTGTATTTCTGTAGACCACATCCCACCTCAGTTGTAGGTGACAATTTTTGTGGTTGCATCTTTTTTATCCTTGTTCAGAGAAAAAGATAAATAAAATAGTGAAAAAATAAAAAAATTTGATTCCTACTAGTGCCTTTTGGAAAATTCCAGGAAAAATTCAGGAAAAAGGAAAAATCCGGACTATCTGCTTGTTCTGTGAGTTCTTTCCATCGTCCTTTATTTTCACCTTGCTGCGCTACGTGTGGACACGTCTTAGCCAGCACCTGTGATTTATACTTTGGATCAGGATTGAACAATCGCTAATCCACACTCGTTAATTGCTAATCCTTGCTGTCATATTGTGTGCCTACCCGTAGCTCCACATATTTTTCTGTCAGCACAGGTTCATCTTGCAACTGTTACCCACGCTCAACAACAGATTGTTTCACCACTTTGGCTTTGTCTTGTTTGGTTTCATCAAAATTGCTAAAAAAATTCAGGAAAATAAAGAAAAAAATTGTTAAAGTTTTTGCACGCTTTTTAGAGAACGTGCTGTATTTCTGTAGACCACATCCCACCTCAGTTGTAGGTGCCAATTTTTATGCTTGCATCTTTTTTATCCTTGTTCAGAGAAAAATACAAAAAAATTGTGAAAAAATATAAAAATTTTGATTCCTACTAGTGCCTTTTGGAAAATTCAGGAAAAAATTCAGGAAAAAGGAAAAATCCGGACTATCTGCTTGTTCTGTGAGTTCTTTCCATCGTCCTTTGTTTTCACCTTGCTACGCTACGTGTCGACACGTCTTAGCCAGCACCTGTGATTTGTACTTTGGATCCGGATTGAACAATCGCTAATCCACATTCGTTAACTGCTAATCATTGCTGTCATATTGTGTGCCTACCCATAGCTCCACATATTCTTTTGTCAGCACAGGTTCATCTTGCAACTGTTACCCATGCTCAACAATAGATTGTTTCACCACTTTGGCTTTGTCCTGTTTGGTTTCATCAAAATTGCCAAAAAAATTCAGGAAAATAAAGAAAAAAAATTGTCAAAGTTTTTACACGCTTTTCAGAGAACGTGCTGTATTTCTGTAGACCACATCCCACCTCAGTTGTAGGTGCCAATTTTTGTGGTTGCATCTTTTTTATCCTTGTTCATAGAAAAATATAAAAAAAATAGTGAAAAAATAAAATTTTTTTTTGATTCCTACCAGTGCCTTTTGGAAAATTCCGGGGAAAATTCAGGAAAAAGGAAAAATCCAGACTATCTGCTTGTTCAGTGAGTTCTTTCCATCGTCCTTTGTTTTCACCTTGTTGGGCTACGTCTGGACACGTCTTAGCCAGCACCTGTGATTGTACTTTGGATCCGGATTGAACAATCGCTAATCTACATTCGTTAATCGCTAATCCTTGCTGTAATATTATGTGCCAACCCATGGCTTCACATATTCTTCTGTCAGCACAGGTTCATCTTGCAACTGTTACCCACGTTCAACAACAGATTATTTCACCACTTTGGCTTTGCCCTATTTGGTTTCATCAAAATTGCCAAAAAAATTCAGGAAAATAAAGAAAAAAATTGTCAAAGTTTTTGAACGCTTTTTAGAGAACATGCTGTATTTCTGTAGAGCACATCCCACCTCAGTTGTCGGTGCCAATTTTTGTGGTTGCATCTTTTTTGATCCTTGTTCATAGAAAAATATAAAAAATACTGAAAAAATATAAAAAATTTTGATTCGTACTAGTGCCTTTTGGAAAATTCCGTGAAAAATTCAGGAAAAAGGAAAAATTAGGACTATCTACTTGTTCTGTGAGTTCTTTCCATCGTCCTTTGTTTTCACCTTGTTGCCCTACATCTCGACACGTCCTAGCCAGCACCTGTGACTTGTACTTTGGATCCGGATTGAACAATCACTAATCTGCATTCGTTAATTGCTAATCCTTGCTGTCATATTGTGTGCCTACCCATAGCTCCATATATTCTTCTGTCAGCACAGGTTCATCTTGCAACTATTACCCACGCTCAACAACAGATTATTTCACCACTTTGGCTTTGCCCTGTTTGGTTTCATCAAAATTGCCAAAAAAATTCAGAAAAATAAAGAAAAAAAGTGTCAAAGTTTTTGCACGCTTTTCAGAGAATGTACTGTATTTCTGTAGACCACATCCCACCTGAGTTGTAGCTGTCAATTTTTGTGGCTGCATCTTTTTTTATCCTTGTTCAGAGAAAAATATAAAAAATAGTGAAAAAATAAAAAAAAATTTGATTCCTACTAGTGCCTTTTGGAAAATTCCGGGAAAAATTCAGGAAAAAGGAAAAATCCGGACTATCTGCTTATTCTGTGAGTTCTTTCCATCGTCCTTTGTTTTCACCTTGCTGCGCTACGTGTCGACACGTCTTAGCCAGCACCAGTGATTTGTACTTTGGATCCGGATTGAACAATCGCTAATCTGCATTCGTTACCCACGCACAACAACAGATTGTTTCACCACTTTGGCTTTGCCCTGTTTGGTTTCATCAAAATTGCCAAAAAAATTTAGGAAAATAAAGAAAAAAATTGTCAAAGTTTTTGCATGCTTTTTAGAGAACGTGCTGTATTTCTGTAGACCACATCCCAACTCTGTTGTAGGTGCCAATTTTTGTGGTTGCATCTTTTTTGATCCTTGTTTAGAGAAAAATATAAAAAAATAGTGAAAAAATAAAAAAATTTTGATTCCTACTAGTGCCTTTTGGAAAATTCCGGGAAAAATTCAGAAAAAAGGAAAAATTCGGACTATCTGCTTGTTCTGTGAGTTCTTTCCATCGTCCTTTGTTTTCACCTTGCTGCGCTACGTGTCGACACGTCTTAGCCAGCACATGTGATTTGTACTTTGGATCCGGATTGAACAATCGCTAATCTGCATTCGTTAATTGCTAATCCTTGCTGTCATATTGTGTGCCTAGCCATAGCTCCACATATTCTTCTGTCAGCACAGGTTCATCTTGCAATTGTTACCGACGCTCAACAACAGATTGTTTCACCACTTTGGCTTTGCCCTGTTTGGTTTCACTAAAATTGCCAAAAAAATCAGGAAAATAAAGAAAAAAAATTGTCAAAGTTTTTGCACGCTTTTCAGAGAATGTGCTGTATTTCTGTAGACCACATCCCACCTTAGTTGTAGGTGCCAATTTTTCTGGTTGCATTTTTTTATCCTTGTTCAGAGAAAAATACAAAAAAATAGTGAAAAAATAAAAAATTTTGATTCCTACTAGTGCCTTTTGAAAAATTCCGGGAAAAATTCAGGAAAAAGGAAAAATTCAGACTATCTGCTTGTTCTGTGAGTTCTTTCCATCGTCCTTTGTTTTCACCTTGTTGGGCTACGTCTGGACACGTCTTAGCCAGCACCTGTGATTGTACTTTGGATCCGGATTGAATAATCGCTAATCTGCATTCGTTAATCGCTAATCCTTGCTGTCATATTATGTGCCTACCCATGGCTTCACATATTCTTCTGTCAACACAAGTTCATCTTGCAACTGTTACCCACGTTCAACAACAGATTGTTTCACCACTTTGGCTTTGCCCTGTTTGGTTTCATCAAAATTGCCAAAAAAATTCAGGAAAATAAAGAAAAAAATTGTCAAAGTTTTTAAACGCTTTTTAGAGAACATGCTGTATTTCTGTAGACCACATCCCACTTGAGTTTTAGGTGCCAATTTTTGTGGTTGCATTTTTTTATCCTTGTTCAGAGAAAAATACAAAAAAATAGTGAAAAAATAAAAAATTTTGATTCCTACTAGTGCCCTTTGGAAAATTCAGGAAAAAGGAAAAATCCGGACTATCTGCTTGTTCTATGAGTTCTTTCCATCGTCCTTTGTTTTCACCTTGTTGCGCTACGTCTCGACACGTCTTAGCCAGCACCTGTGATTTGTACTTTGGATCCGGATTGAACAATCGCTAATCTGCATTCGTTACCCACGCTCAACAACAGATTGTTTCACCACTTTGGCTTTGCCCTGTTTGGTTTCATCAAAATTGCCAAAAAATTCATTAAAATAAAGAAAAAAATTGTCAAAGTTTTTGCACGCTTTTCAGAGAACGTGCTGTATTTTTGTAGACCATATCCCAACTCAGTTGTAGGTGCCAATTTTTGTGGTTGCATCTTTTTTGATCCTTGTTCAGAGAAAAATATAAAAAAATAGTGAAAAAATAAAAAAAATTTGATTCCTAATAGTGCCTTTTGGAAAATTCCGAGAAAAATTCAGGAAAAAGGAAAAAATCGGACTATCTGCTTGTTCTGTGAGTTCTTTCCATCGTCCTTTGTTTTCACCTTGCTACGCTACGTGTCGACACGCCTTAGCCAGCACCTGTGATTTGTACTTTGGATCCGGATTGAACAATCACTAATCTGCATTCGTTAATTGCTAATCCTTGCTGTCATTTTGTGTGCCTATCCATAGCTCCACATATTCTTCTGTCAGCACAGGTTTATCTTGCAACTGTTACTGACGCTCAACAACAGATTGTTTCACCACTTTGGCTTTGCCCTGTTTGGTTTCATAAAAATTACAAAAAAAAATTCAGGAAAATAAAGAAAAAAATTGTCAAAGTTTTTGCACGCTTTTCAAAGAACGTGCTGTATTTCTATAGACCTCATCCCACCTTAGTTGCAGGTGCCAATTTTTGTGGTTGCATTTTTTTATCCTTGTTCAGAGAAAAATACAAAAAATAGTGAAAAAATAAAAAATTTTGATCCCTACTAGTGCCTTTTGAAAAATTCCGGGAAAAATTCAGGAAAAAGGAAAAATCCGGACTATCTGCTTGTTCTGTGAGTTCTTTCAATCGTCCTTTGTTTTCACCTTGCTGCGCTACGTCTCGACACGTCGTAGCCAGCACCTGTGATTTGTACTTTGGATCTGGATTGAACAATCGCTAATCTGCATTCATTAATTGGTAATCCTTGCTGTCATATTGTGTGCCTACCCATAGGTCCACATATTCTTCTGTCAGCACAGGTTCATCTTGCAACTGTTACCCACGCTCAACAACAGATTGTTTCACCACTTTGGCTTTGCCCTGTTTGGTTTCATCAAAATTGCCTAAAGGAAAATAAAGAAAAAAAATTGTCAAAGTTTTTGCTTGCTTTTCAAAGAATATGCTGTGTTTCTGTAGACCACATCCCACCTGAGTTGTAGGTGTCAATTTTTGTGGTTGCATCTTTTTTGATCCTTGTTCAGAGAAAAATATAAAAAAAATAGTGAAAAAATAAAAAAATTTGATTCCTACTATTGCCTTTTGGAAAATTTCTGGAAAAATTCAGGAAAAAAAGAAAAATCCGGCCTATCTGCTTGTTATGTGAGTTCTTTCCATCGTCCTTTGTTTTCACCTTGTTGCGCTACGTCTCGACACGTCTTAGCCAGCACCTGTGATTTGTACTTTGGATCCGGATTGAACAATCGCTAATCTGCATTCGTTAATTGTTAGTCCTTGCTGTCATATTGTGTGCCTACCCATAGCTCCACATATTCTCCTGTCAGCACAGGTTCATCTTGCAACTGTTACCCACGCTCAACAACAGATTGTTTCACCACTTTGGCTTTGCCCTGTTTGGTTTCACTAAAATTGCCAAAAAAATCAGGAAAATAAAGAAAAAAATTGTCAAAGTTTTTGCACGCTTTTCAGAGAACGTGCTGTATTTCTGTAGACCACATCCCACCTCAGTTGTAGGTGTCAATTTTTGTGGTTGCATCTTTTTTGATCCTTGTTCAGAGAAAAATATAAAAAATAGTGAAAAAATAAAAAAATTTTGATTCCTACTAGTGCCTTTTGGAAAATTCCGGAAAAAATTCAGGAAAAAGGAAAAATCTGGACTATCTGCTTGTTCTGTGAGTTCTTTCCATCGTCCTTTGTTTTCACATTGCTGCGCTACGTGTCGACACGTGTTAGCTAGCACCAGTTGATTTGTACTTTGGATCCGGATTGAACAATCGCTAATCTGCATTCGTTACCCACGCTCAACAACAGATTGTTTCACCACTTTTGCTTTGCCCTGTTTGGTTTCATCAAAATTGCCAAAAAAATCAGGAAAATAAAGAAAAAAATTGTCAAAGTTCTTGCACGCTTTTCAGAGAACGTGCTGTATTTCTGTAGACGACATCCCACCTCAGTTGTAGGTGCCAATTTTTGTGGTTGCATCTTTTTTTATCCTTGTTTAGAGAAAAATATAAAAAAATAGTGAAAAAATAAAAAAAAATTGATTCCTACTAGTGCCTTTTGGAAAATTCCGGGAAAAATTCAAGAAAAAGGAAAAATCCGGACTATCTGCTTGTTCTGTGAGTTCTTTCCATCGTCCTTTGTTTTCACCTTGCTGCGCTACGTGTCGACACGTCTTAGCCAGCACCTGTGATTTGTACTTTGGATCCGGATTGAACAATCGCTAATCTCCATTCGTTAATTGCTAATCCTTGCTGTCATATTGTGTGCCTACCCATAGCCCCCCCACATATTTATTCTGTCAGCACAGGTTCATCTAGCAACTATTACCCATGCTCAACAACAGATTATTTCACCACTTTGGCTTTGCCCTGTTTGGTTTCATCGAAATTGCCAAAAAAATTTAGGAAAATAAAGGAAAAAAATTATCAAAGTTTTTGGACGGTTTTCAGAGAACGTGCTGTATTTCTATAGACCACATCCCACCTCAGTTATAGGTGCCAATTTTTGTGGTTGCATCTTTTTTGATCCTTGTTCAGAGAAAAATATAAAAAAATAGAGAAAAAATAAAATTTTGATTCCTACTAGTCCCTTTTGGAAAATTCCGGAAAAATTTCAGGAAAAAGGAAAAATCTGGACTATCTGCTTGTTCTGTGAGTTCTTTCCATAGTCCTTTGTTTTCACCTTATTGCGCTACGTCTGGGCACGTCTGAGCCAGCACATGTGATTGTACTTTGGATCCGGATTGAACAATCGCTAATCTGCATTCGTAAATTGCTAATTCTTGCTGTCATATTGTGTGCCTATCCATAGCTCCACATATTCTTCTGTCAGCACAGGTTCATCTTGCAACTGTTATCGACGCTCAACAACAGATTGTTTCACCATTTTGGCTTTAGCCTGTTTGGTTTCATCAAAATTGCCAAAAAATTCAGGAAAATAAAGGAAAAAAATTATCAAAGTTTTTGCACGCTTTTCAGAGAACGTGCTGTATTTCTGTAGACCACATCCCACCTCAGTTGTAGGTGCCAATTTTTGTGGTTGCATCTTTTTTATCCTCGTTCAGAGAAAAATATAAAAAATATTGAAAAAATAAAAAAAATTGATTCCTACTAGTGCCTGTTAGAAAATTCCAGGGAAAATTCAGGAAAAAGGAAAAATCCAGACTATCTGCTTGTTCTGTGAGTTCTTTCCATCGTCCTTTGTTTTCACATTTCTGCGCTACGTCTCGACACGTCTTAGCCAGCACCTGTGATTTGTACTTTGGATCCGGATTGAACAATCGCTAATCTGCATTCGTTAATTGCTAATCCTTGCTGTCATATTGAGTGCCTAGCCATAGCTCCACATATTCTTCTGTCAGCACAGGTTCATCTTGTAACTGTTACCCACGCTCAACAACAGATTGTTTCTCCACTTTGGCTTTGCCCTGTTTGGTTTCATCAAAATTGCAAAAAAAATTAGGAAAATAAAGAAAAAATAGTTAAAGTTTTTGCACGCTTTTCAGAGAACATGCTGTATTTCTGTAGACCACATCCCACCTCAGTTGTAGGTGTCAATTTTTGTGGTTGCATCTTTTTTTATCCTTGTTCATAGAAAAATATAAAAAAATAGTGAAAAAATAAAAAAAAATTTGATTTCTACTAGTGTCTTTTGGAAAATTCCGGGAAAAATTTAGGAAAAAGGAAAAATCCGGACTATTTACTTGTTCTGTGAGTTCTTTCCATAGTCCTTTGTTTTCACCTTGTTGCGCTACGTCTGGACACGTCTTAGCCAGCACCTCTGATTGTACTTTGGATCCGGATTGAACAATCGCTAATCTGCATTCGTTAATTGCTAATCATTGCTGTTATATTGTGTGCCTACCCATAGCCCCACATATTCTTCTGTCAACGCAGGTTCATCTTGTAACTGTTACCCCTACTCAACAACATATTGTTTCAACACTTTGGCTTTGCCCTGTTTGGTTTCATCAAAATTGCCAAAAAAATTTAGGAAAATAAAGAAAAAAATTATCAAAGTTTTTTGACGGTTTTCAGAGAACGTGATTTATTTCTGTAGACCACATCCCACCTCAGTTGTAGGTGCCAATTTTTGTGGTTGCATCTTTTTTATCCTTGTTCAGAGAAAAATATAAAAAAATAGTGAAAAAATAAAAAAAATTTGATTCCTACTAGTGCCTTTTGGAAAATTCCGTGAAAAATTCAGGAAAAAGGAAAAATCTGGACTATCTGCTTGTTCTGTGAGTTCTTTCCATCATCCTTTGTTTTCACCTTGCTACGCTACGTGTCGACACGTCTTAGCCAGCACCTGTGATTGTACTTTGGATCCGGATTGAACAATCGCTAATCTACATTCGTTAATTGCTAATCCTTGCTGTCATATTGTGTGCCTATCCATAGCTTCACATATTCTTCTGTCAGCACAGGTTCATCTTGCAACTGTTACCGACGCTCAACAACAGATTGTTTCACCACTTTGGCTTTGCCCTGTTTGGTTTCATCAAAACTGCCAAAAAATTCAGGAAAATAAAGGAAAAAAAATTATCAAAGTTTTTGCACGCTATTGACGGTCCTTAAGTACCAAATATAGTTATCAAATAAATAAAGAAAAGGATCCAAATGCAACCAACACCTAGACTTAGGGTTTTATCTGACAGAATTCCACGAGTTTTGGTGTTTGTCTGTTTCTGCAGGGGGTTATCAGAAAATACGGAGGAAAGGCCCACACGTCGGGTTTACATAGAGATAATAACGTGTTCACCGATTTTCTATCATCTAGAAGACTCCAGAAGCCACGAGATCGAACGGGAGGCCGAACGGGCCCGGAGGCAGGGCGCCCGCCCTGGCCTGAGAGCCAATCAGGCTCCGTCTCGCGGATTATGCTCCACCGACCTAAGGGATCAAGGAAAACCGTGCGATTAATGTCGGTTTGATGCGACGGCCCACGTTCACTTGAGGGGGCTATATAAGCAGGACCCCTGGCCCCTGGAGGAGGCACTCCCTCATTCTCAATTCTTCAAACCCTAATCTCAGGAGGAGAGTCTCTGATCAAGCCCTAGAGCCACCACATCAACTAGATCTCTAGTATAGCATAGCTACATAGGATTAGTACTAGAAGGAGTCAATCTTCGATTGGTTTCCGGATCTGTCAAAAGGATTCTTGGTAATTCCTCTACTGTTCTTCATTGTTCATCTTTGTTCTTCAATATTATGAATACAACTTTGTTCTATTTTAATATATTGATTATGACTATGCTCTACTTGATTATATTTGCGATTATATTGTTCTTAGTTTATCGTAGTTATACGCTTGGCTTAGTTAGATTGCAATTATATACATGTTTAGGATCGTATAGCGTTTATCCATCGGATCCATGGGTAAATGATAAATATTATGTAGGCGTGGTGCTTAGACCATATTTATCTGCGATTGCACCTTATATGCCGGATCGTGGGGTGGTCCGCGATGGTGACAGCTTCGTTGGTTCTTATATAGTCCCCCTCCCGTGTGTAAGGCAGGCAGAGCAACATTATTACGGGGGAGTGATTGCTATGTTTCTCATCTTCCTTGATAATATCACTATGCATGGGCGTAGTCCTTTCTCGCAATGATTGCCAAGTGTACTTGCACTAACTATGATATGCTAGACTTTATAGTTAAGAATAACTTAGGAAATATCCTTGTAGTTCGTCCTAATACCATGCTAATGACTTGCTAGAATATCTGTTGAGGTGCTTATCATTATTATATGTGGCTAGCTGATCAGATTAATTATCTTTGTCACCATTCATACTTTATCTATATTTTATGTGACACTTACCCCTGTATGCAAGAGATAGATGAATGCTCTCACTTATACATGCAATGATTGATACTCATTCCTATATTCCATTCCATAATCAACATTGATGTTAGTAATCCCTTCCCAGTGGTAAAAATATAAATAACGATACCTGGAATACTTCCCGGTTAAAATGCTACATCGGTATTAATCTGTGCGCTTGCAGATCTTATTTATTATTTATTTAGAAGAGCAGTTGCATATTTCAATACCGCGTCTCTCATGTCATGCTGGGGATGACAACTTGGCTTAAGTGGCATGAGGGATAGGTTCGGCATTTTTGGCGCCGTTATCAGAATTAGAAAACTAAGTCTACTTTTGGTAATGACGTTAAGAATGCCCAACAAGCATTTTTGGCGCCGTTGCCGGGGAAGGTTGATTTACTAACAAGGAATGAATATGGAATTTGAGTCATCATTCGCATCATTAAGTGATTGAGATCATCAATTCTCCCATACAGATTTACCCCTGTATTTTTTTTCCATTCTTATTGTTTTGCAGGGTGATGTATGAATAGAGGACATCTTCCAGAAAATTTTGTTGGCAACCCCGAAGCATTAATCAGAGGGGCAAGAGCCAAGCTCAAGAAGTCAACACTTCAACGCAACACTTCATCCAATCCAGAAGACCGCCGAAGTTTCATCCGGAATTTGTCAACAGAGTTCGCAGCCATGGCGAACAAAACGATCCGCGAGTTCTCAGCTCCCACTACGGACAACATTCGCACTGGACCTGCCGCGGCCATCGACAAGAACTTTGAGCTCAAGCCAGGGCTCATCAACATGGTACAAGCCAACCGGTTTTGTGGGAAGCCGCACGAAGATGCAAGTGCTCATCTCCAACACTTCCTGGAGATTTGCAGCACATTCACTTTATTAGATGTTCCCAGAGACGCCATACTACTTCGCCTTTTCCCATTCTCACTATTGGGGAGAGCGAAGCAGTGGTTCTACGCGACGAAGGATAAGAACACTACGTGGGCACTCTGCTCTACGAACTTTCTGGCTAAGTTCTTTCCCATGGGCAAGACCAATGCTCTTCGTGGAAAGATTACAAGTTTTCAGCAACAACATGATGAATCCGTTCCAGAAGCATGGGAGCGCTTTCAAGATTACATCCTAGAATGTCCCCATCATGGAATGGAGAGCTGGCTACTTATGCAGACTTTCTATCATGGGCTCATCACTAGTGCTCGTGAGACCATGGATGCTGCAGCTGGAGACGTATTTCTATCACTCACCATACCACAAGCTACAGCCCTTGTGGAGAAGATGGCGTCCAACCAAGGTTGGAACGAAGAGAGGACTCAAACACGCAAGAAGGGTGGAGGTATGCACCAGCTCAAGTAGGTAGACATGCTGTCTGCAAAGTTAGACCTACTCATGAAAAAGCTCGATGACAAAGCTAGAGACAAAAGAGAAGTCATGAACGTCTACGACTCTCACATGACTTGTGAGGAATGTGGAGACACTGGACACTCAGGCAATCACTGCCATGAGATGCTTGAGGATGCAAGGTACATCAACAACAACAACTACTACAACCGTCCTCAACAAAATCAAGGTTGGAATCAACAGAGGCCTAACTTACTCAGGTAACTACTCAGGTAATTATCAAGGTAATAACTCTTACAACAACAATAATAATTTTCCACCCCTGAGAGAGTTAGTGTCTAATCAAGGAAAGCTAATGGATAACTTGTCTAAGAAATTGGCATCCAATGATAAAATACTAGAAAACATAAATAATAGAATGGATAATTTCTCTACTGCCATCAAAAACCAAATTAGCTTTAATAAAATGATTGAATCTCAGTTAAATCAAATAGCTGCTGCTGTTCCTGCTACTAACCCCGGTATACCATCACAACCGGAAGGATTAGAATCTGCAAATCTTGTAGACATGTTTGATGCAGGTAACTATTGGAGTAATCCCGCTGTCGGAGTACATAATGACCTTCTGCCAGTCAAGAGAGGCGATCCAGGACGCCCCGTCATCCCGATCTCCATCGGCATGGTGGACTTCCCAGAAGCACTCTGTGACTTTGGCTCCAGCGTCAACATTATGCCCAGGGTACTCTATGAAAAATTCTTTACATATCCTTTATCAGAAACAACTATGTGTTTGCAGCTTGCAGATCGGACACTAAGCTTTCCTAAAGGAATATTAAAGAACATGTGTGTCCGAGTTGGTACCTCGTACGCTCCAGCTGACTTCGTGGTGATAGAGACCGGGTCCGATGAGAGGTCACCAGTTATTCTGGGAAGGCCATTCCTGAACACCTCGGGAGCTGTCATCTACGCCAGCGCTGCAAAGATCAACTTCAACATCAAGGGGAGGAAGGAGACGTTTTCCTTCAAGAACAAGATTACACAAATCCCAGAGCAATCCCAACATGAACCAAGGAAGAGGACCAACATGAGGATCAAGCAGAACAAGAACAACCAAGGATGGACCGAATCAGCTAAGATGGTCACTGTAGTTCAAGGAGGTCAAGACCGACGACCCAAGTCGCCGTTCCTAATCAAGAAGGACGACCCAGGTATGCCAAGCATTGAGTGCTCAATCAATGGATACTCCTTTCAGAAGGCGCTCTGCGACACTGGATCAGGCGTCAACATAATGGCCACAGTCACCTATCAGCTCTTGTACGGGACCATGCCCTTAAAACCAACATACACTCAGCTCCAGATGGCAGATCAGACATCCCGAAAGGTCGAAGGTATAGTAACCGATGTCCCCGTTAAAATTAACGATCATTTTGTCCATACAGACTTTCAGGTCATTAACATGGGAGACGACGAGTACGATCCACCCATCATCCTAGGAAGACCGTTCCTAGGCACCGTCAAAGCAATCATCTACATTGGAACCAGAGAAGTCCATATGCATTTCCCCTCTGAGAAGGTACGCCGCTACTTTAATGACCCTAACTATATAGTTGAAGATTCTAAGCAGGTCAGGACAAGAAGAAGGCGACGTAACCATAACCAAAGGAGGCAAACCATCAAGGACGTATGGGCAGACTATGAAGGAGAGGTCATAAGGCCCGAGGATACACAACAGGAGACCGAAGCACCAAGTCGGGTATGGAAGGCGAAGACAGTTACACAAGAAGAGGAGGCGCTGCCGGAACCACCGTCTACGCCACCCAAATCCCAGGACAACTAAGAAGAAAAGAAGTCTTGTTCGGAGGACTTAAAAACACCGAACGCCATGCCAAGAGGTAAACTTGGTAGTTATCATTTTCCCTTTAATTATTGCTTATTTAATCATGTTCATTCTGTCTTAAAAAAATGTTAAAAACGGTAAGCCCCATGTGAGTATGCGAGTGGCATAAAACCCATAAGTACATTCACTGTGGTGGCATAAAAAAAATAATAATATATATTTTTTCTATTCTATAAAAATGAAAATAAAAATAGAGAGTGACATTTATCAAGGAAGCTCAAACATGATAAAGGCTAGATATTTATGCTAACGCTTAATCAAGTTCCACGAAGCTTTGTTGTCTATTTGAGCTCCACAGAATTCAGGAAGACTAGCAGATGGAGGACATCCTAATCGCTGTCAGGGTGCTGCCGACATTCAAATACACCTCTGCACCTGCTAGCTACATCAGAAGAAATTACGTCAAGATCCAGCTTGGGGGAGAGCACCCCCATTTATCCCGATAAGTATTTTTATCTACATTTATACCTATGCTTTATTAAAATAAAAAGATGCATAATCATGAAAACCCAAATAAATATTTTGTGTTTATATATATTTGCTTAGTTTAATAAATAAATAAAGTAGCTATGCTAAACTGAATCTTAAAAATAAAACTCTAGCATGGATATGATGAATAGTTGCTCTACCTAATTTTCAAATTTGTTCTCTCTCTAGTTTAGACATAACTGTTATAATTTAAAACTGGCTCTAAACCTGAACTAGTGGGAAGAGAACTTGATCTGAAGTCTAAGTTGTTAGCGGATATGATATGGGAAGGTTGAGCTGTTGTTTATCTGTTCTTAAAGATGCTAGAATTCTGGAGAATTTTATCTTTGAAAATCTTTAAAATGTTGCATGATGAGTTCCTGTATGATGAGAGTTTAAATTCCTACCACAGCCATATATACATGCTTGTTAGAATAAGAGCCGCACTTTTACTACTTACTGCTTATGGGCATTGAGTGTGGTCAAGCTGTGTAGACCCTTAGGAACTTGTCATGTGGTTAAAATCAAGATTCACTTGCACGTTCACTCATACATGCTGCTTCTACTCTGGAAGTACGCATCCACATATATCCACTCATTTCCATCTCCAGATTCACCCAAAATTATTCTACTCCTAACCCGGGAGAGAATAGCCAAAAACATTATCCCATTCCTGTTATTCCCTGTGAAGTTAATGCTCAAGTCATTTCTACTACCACTTGCTATATTTTCAAAAGAGGGAGATTGCTCTAAAAAATATAAATACGAGGAAATAAAAAGGAGCAAGTGCTCGGAACCTCGAAGAAAGAAAAAGTGAGACGAGAGGTAAAAATGGACAAGTGTCCGACAGTAGAATTAGGGGTACAAGATACCCACCTGAGAGAAAAAAAAATAGAGCATCTCATTCCCCTCAAAAGTTTTAAAAAGCAAGAAAGGTATGTATTCCCTCAAAAAGAGCATTAGACTTTTGTTATCACCATTATCACCATACACCACTCATTCACCACACATGCACATCTTGATTTGACTTATTGACTTGTTTCTCTGGATCCATGGTTTGACTATGCAATAAATGTTCTATGAGTATGTATACTGTATCTCCCACCTATGAGCTCCAGATATCAAAGCCTTATTAGAGTAGGGTGAGGAGAAGGCAATGTCACTACGCCTTATACCATAAATACCACATACTTTGAGAGAGAAGGCATATACCATTACTGCCTTGGTAAGGATCCAGAAATACCACAAAAGAGAGACCCGAGAGAGTCATACAAGGAATCTCTGAGTTTTATTTGAAAAATTTGCAAAAACTCCAGAGCTATAGCTGATCAAGAATAAGAGACATGGCGTTTGACTAGACCGTTCTATCTTTTAACCACTCAAGATGCAGGTGACGGTTGCAAGCCCCATGGTGAAAGGTAAAATGAGTAAGTTTTAAATCTTGACAGTTTACTCTAACTCAGGGATGAGACCTTATTTGAAAGCATATGTACCGTCAACGTTCAAACGCGTTGCAGCAACTTTTGCTCCATAATGAGTCTATCCTTGCTCAGGACGAGCAAGAGGTAAGCTTGGGGGAGTTTGTTGACGGTCCTTAAGTACCAAATATAGTTATCAAATAAATAAAGAAAAGGATCCAAATGCAACCAACACCTAGACTTAGGGTTTTATCTGACAGAATTCCACGAGTTTTGGTGTTTGTCTATTTCTGCAGGGGGTTATCAGAAAATACGGAGGAAAGGCCCACACGTCGGGTTTACAGAGATAATAACGTGTTCACCGATTTTCTATCATCTAGAAGACTCTAGAAGCCACGAGATCGAACGGGAGGCCGAACGGGCCCGGAGGCAGGGCGCCCGCCCTGGCCTGAGAGCCAATCAGGCTCTGTCTCGCGGATTATGCTCCACCGACCTAAGGGATCAAGGAAAACCGTGCGATTAATGTCAGTTTGATCCGACGGCCCACGTTCACTTGAGGGGGCTATATAAGCAGGACCCCTGGCCCCTGGAGGAGGCACTCCCTCATTCTCAATTCTTCAAACCCTAATCTCAGGAGGAGAGTCTCTGATCAAGCCCTAGAGCCACCACATCAACTAGATCTCTAGTATAGCATAGCTACATAGGATTAGAACTAGAAGGAGTCAATCTTTGATTGGTTTCCGGATCTGTCAAAAGGATTCTTGGTAATTCCTCTACTGTTCTTCATTGTTCATCTTTGTTCTTCAATATTATGAATACAACTTTGTTCTATTTCAATATATTGATTATGACTATGCTCTACTTGATTGTTTTTGCGATTATATTGTTCTTAGTTTATCGTAGTTATACGCTTGGCTTAGTTAGATTGGAATTATATACATGTTTAGGATCGTATAGCGTTTATCCATCGGATCCATGGGTAAATGATAAATATTGTGTAGGCGTGGTGCTTAGACCATATTTATCTGCGATTGCACCTTATATGCCGGATCGTGGGGTGGTCCGCGATGGTGACAGCTTCGTTGGTTCTTATATAGTCCCCCTCCCGTGTGTAAGGCAGGCAGAGCAACATTATTACGGGGGAGTGATTGCTATGTTTCTCATCTTCCTTGATAATATCACTATGCATGGGCGTAGTCCTTTCTCGCAATGATTGCCAAGTGTACTTGCACTAACTATGATATGCTAGACTTTATAGTTAAGAATAACTTAGGAAATATCCTTGTAGTTCGTCCTAATACCATGCTAATGACTTGCTAGAATATCTGTTGAGGTGCTTATCATTATTATATGTGGCTAGCTGATCAGATTAATTATCTTTGTCACCATTCATACTTTATCTATATTTTATGTGACACTTACCCCTGTATGCAAGAGATAGATGAATGCTCTCACTTATACATGCAATGATTGATACTCATTCCTATATTCCATTCCATAATCAACATTGATGTTAGTAATCCCTTCCCAGTGGTAAAAATATAAATAACGATACCTGGAATACTTCCCGGTTAAAATGCTACATCGGTATTAATCTGTGCGCTTGCAGATCTTATTTATTATTTATTTAGAAGAGCAGTTGCATATTTCAATACCGCGTCTCTCATGTCATGCTGGGGATGACAACTTGGCTTAAGTGGCATGAGGGATAGGTTCGGCATTTTTGGCGCCGTTATCAGAATTAGAAAACTAAGTCTACTTTTGGTAATGACGTTAAGAATGCCCAACACACGCTTTTCAGAGAACGTGCTGTATTTCTGTAGACCACATCCCACCCCAGTTGTAGGTGCCAATTTTTGTGGTTGCATCTTTTTTATCCTCGTTCAGAGAAAAATATAAAAAATAGTGAAAAAATAAAAAAAATTTGATTCCTACTAGTGCCTTTTAGAAAATTCTAGGGAAAATTCAGGAAAAAGGAAAAATCCGGACTATCTGCTTGTTCTGTGAGTTCTTTCCATCGTCCTTTGTTTTCACCTTGTTGCGCTACGTCTCGACACGTCTTAGCCAGCACCTGTGATTTGTACTTCGGATCCGGACTGAACAATCGCTAATCTGCATTCGTTAATTGCTAATCCTTTTTGTCATATTGTGTGCCTACCCATAGCTCCACATATTCTTCTGTCAGTACAGGTTCATCTTGCAACTGTTACCCACGTCAACAACAGATTGTTTGTCCACTTTGGCTTTGCCCTGTTTGGTTTCATCAAAATTGCCAAAAAAAATTAGGAAAATAAAGAAAAAAAATTATCAAAGTTTTTGGACGGTTTTCAGAGAACATGTTGTATTTCTGTAGACCACATCCCACCTTAGTTGTAGGTGCCAATTTTTGGGGTTGCATCTTTTTTGATCCTTGTTAAGAGAAAAATATAAAAAATAGTGAAAAAAATAAAAAAAATTTGATTCCTACTAGTGCCTTTTGGAAAATTTCAGGAAAAATTCAGGAAAAAGGAAAAATCTGGACTATCTGCTTGTTCTGTGAGTTCTTTCCATCGTCCTTTGTTTTCACCTTGCTGCGCTACGTGTCGACACGTCTTAGCCTGCACCTGTGATTTGAACTTTGGATCCGGATTGAACAATCGCTAATCTGCATTCGTTATTTGCTAATCCTTGCCGTCATGTTGTGTGCCTATCCATAGCTCCACATATTCTTCTGCCAGCACAGGTTCATCTTGCAACTGTTACCGACGCTCAACAACAGATTGTTTCACCACTTTGGCTTTGCCCTGTTTGGTTTCATCAAAATTGACAAAAAAATTCAGGAAAATAAAGAAAAAAAATTATCAAAGTTTTTGCACGCTTTTCAGAGAACGTGCTGTATTTCTGTAGACCACATCCCACCTTAATTGTAGGTGCTAATTTTTGTGGTTGCATCTTTTTTATCCTCATTCAGAGAAAAATATAAAAAATAGTGAAAAAATAAAAAAATTTGATTCCTACTAGTGCCTTTTGGAAAATTCCAGGGAAAATTCAGGAAAAAGGAAAAATCTGGACTATCTGCTTGTTCTGTGAGTTCTTTCCATCGTCCTTTGTTTTCACCTTGTTGCGCTACGTCTCGACACTCTTAGCCAGCACCTATGATTTGTACTTCGGATCCAGATTGAACAATCGCTAATCTGCATTCGTTAATTGCTAATCCTTGGTGTCATATTGTGTGCCTACCCATAGCTCCACATATTCTTCTATCAGTATAGGTTCATCTTGCAACTGTTACCCATGCTCAACAACAGATTATTTTTCCACTTTGGCTTTACCCTGTTTGGTTTCACCAAAATTGCCAAAAAAATCAGGAAAATAAAGAAAAAAATTGTTAAAGTTTTTGCACGCTTTTCAGAGAACGTGCTGTATTTCTGTAGACCACATCCCACCTCAGTTGTAGGTGTCAAATTTTGTGGTTGCATCTTTTTTTATCCTTGTTCATAGAAAAATATAAAAAAAATAGTGAAAAAATAAAAAAAATTTGATTCCTATTAGTGCCTTTTGGAAAATTCTGGGAAAAATTCAGGAAAAAGGAAAAATCCGGACTATCTGCTTGTTCTGTGAGTTCTTTCCATTGTCCGTTGTTTTCACCTTGTTGCGCTACGTCTGGACACGTCTTAGCCAACACCTGTTATTCTACTTTGGATCCGTATTGAACAATCGCTAATCTGCATTCGTTAATTGCTAATCCTTGCTGTCATATTGTGTGCCTACCCATAGCTCCTCATATTCTTCTGTCAGCACAGGTTCATCTTGCAACTGTTACCCACACTCAACAACAGATTGTTTCACCACTTTGGCTTTGCCCTGTTTGGTTTCATCAAAATTGCCAAAAAAATTCAGGAAAATAAAGAAAAAAAATTATCAAAGTTTTTGCACGCTTTTCAGAGAACGTGCTTTATTTCTGTAGACCACATCCCACCTCAGTTGTAGGTGCCAATTTTTATGGTTGCATCTTTTTTATCCTCGTTCAGAGAAAAAATATAAAAAATAGTGAAAAAATAAAAAAAAATTGATTTCTACTAGTGCCTTTTGGAAAATTCCAGGGAAAATTTAGGAAAAAGGAAAAATCCGGACTATCTGCTTGTTCTGTGAGTTCTTTCCATCGTCCTTTGTTTTCACCTTGTTGCGCTACGTCTCGACACGTCTTAGCCAGCACCTGTGATTTGTAGTTCGGATCCGGATTGAACAATCGCTAATCTGCATTCGTAAATTGCTAATCCTTGCTGTCATATTGTGTGCCTATCCATAGCTCCACATATTCTTCTCTCAGCACAGGTTCATCTTGCAACTATTACCGACGCTCAACAACAGATTGTTTCACCATTTTGGCTTTAGCCTGTTTGGTTTCATCAAAATTGCCAAAAAATTCAGGAAAATAAAGGAAAAAAATTATCAAAGTTTTTGCACGCTTTTTAGAGAACGTGCTGTATTTCTGTAGACCACATCCCACCTCAGTTGTAGGTGCCAATTTTTGTGGTTGCATCTTTTTTATCCTCGTTCAAAGAAAAAAATAAAAAATATTGAAAAAATAAAAAAAATTGATTCCTACTAGTGCCTTTTAGAAAATTCCAGGGAAAATTCAGGAAAAAGGAAAAATCCGGACTATCTGCTTGTTCTGTGAGTCCTTTCCATCGTCCTTTGTTTTCACCTTTCTGCGCTACGTCTCGACACGTCTTAGCCAGCACCTGTGATTTGTACTTTGGATCCGGATTGAACAATCGCTAATCTGCATTCGTTAATTGCTAATCCCGAATGTCATATTGAGTGCCTACCCATAGCTCCACATGTTCTTCTGTCAGCACAGGTTCATCTTGTAACTGTTACCCACGCTCAACAACAGATTGTTTCTCCACTTTGGCTTTGCCCTGTTTGGTTTCATCAAAATTGCAAAAAAAATTAGGAAAATAAAGAAAAAAATAGTTAAAGTTTTTGCACGCTTTTCAGAGAACATGCTGTATTTCTGTAGACCACATCCCACCTTAGTTGTAGGTGTCAATTTTTGTGGTTGCATCTTTTTTTATCCTTGTTCACAGAAAAATATAAAAAAATAGTGAAAAAATAAAAAAATTGATTCCTACTAGTGCCTTTTAGAAAATTCTAGGGAAAATTCAGGAAAAAGGAAAAATCCGGACTATCTACTTGTTCTGTGAGTTCTTTCCATAGTCTTTTGTTTTCACCTTATTGCACTACGTCTGGACACGTCTTAGCCAGCACCTCTGATTGTACTTTGGATCCGGATTGAACAATCGCTAATCTGCATTCGTTAATTGCTAATCCTTGTTGTTATATTGTGTGCCTACCCATAGCCCCACATATTCTTCTGTCAGCACAGGTTCATCTTGTAACTGTTACCCCTACTCAACAACAGATTGTTTCACCACTTTGGCTTTGCCCTGTTTGGTTTCATCAAAATTGCCAAAAAAATTTAGGAAAATAAAGAAAAAAATTATCAAAGTTTTTGGACGGTTTTCAGAGAACGTGCTGTATTTCTGTAGACCACATCCCACCTCAGTTGTAGGTGCCAATTTTTGTGGTTGCATCTTTTTGATCCTTGTTCAGAGAAAAATATAAAAAAATAGTGAAAAAATAAAAAAATTGATTCCTACTAGTGCCTTTTAGAAAATTCTAGGGAAAATTCAGGAAAAAGGAAAAATCCGGACTATCTACTTGTTCTGTGAGTTCTTTCCATCGTCCTTTGTTTTCACCTTGTTGCGCTACGTCTCGACACGTCTTAGCCAGCACCTGTGATTTGTTCTTCGGATCCGGACTGAACAATCGCTAATCTGCATTCGTTAATTGCTAATCCTTGTTGTCATATTGTGTGCCTACCCATAGCTCCACATATTCTTCTGTCAGTACAGGTTCATCTTGCAACTGTTACCCACGTCAACAATAGATTGTTTGTCCACTTTGGCTTTGCCCTGTTTGGTTTCATCAAAATTGCCAAAAAAATCAGGAAAATAAAGAAAAAAATTGTTAAAGTTTTTGCACGCTTTTTAGAGAACGTGCTGTATTTCTGTAGACCACATCCCACCTCAGTTGTAGGTGTCAATTTTTGTGGTTGCATCTTTTTTTATCCTTGTTCATAGAAAATATAAAAAAATAGTGAAAAAATAAAAAAATTTGATTCCTACTAGTGCCTTTTGGAAAATTTCAGGAAAAATTCAGGAAAAAGGAAAAATCCGGACTATCTGCTTGTTCTGTGAGTTCTTTCCATAGTCCTTTGTTTTCACCTTGTTGTGCTACGTCCGGACACGTCTTAGCCAGCACCTGTGATTGTACTTTGGATCCGGATTGAACAATCGCTAATATGCATTCGTTAATAGCTAATCCTTGCTGTCATATTGTGTGCCTACCCATAGCCCCACATATTTTTCTGTCAGCATAGGTTCATCTTGCAACTATTACCCACGCTCAACAACAGATTGTTTCACCACTTTGGCTTTGCCCTGTTTGGTTTCATCAAAATTGCCAAAAAAATTCAAGAAAATAAAGAAAAAAATTATCAAAGTTTTTGGACGGTTTTCAGAGAACGTGTTGTATTTCTGTAGACCACATCCCATCTCAGTTGTAGGTGCCTATTTTTGTGGTTGCATCTTTTTTTATCCTTGTTAAGTGAAAAATATAAAAAATAGAGAAAAAAATAAAAAAATTTTGATTCCTACTAGTGCCTTTTGGAAAATTTCAGGAAAAATTCAGGAAAAAGGAAAAATCTGGACTATCTGCTTGTTCTGTGAGTTCTTTCCATCGTCCTTTGTTTCCACCTTGCTGCGCTACGTGTCGACACGTCTTAGCCAGCACCTGTGATTTGAACTTTGGATCCGGATTGAACAATCGCTAATCTGCATTCGTTAATTGCTAATCCTTGCTATCATATTGTGCGCCTATCCATAGCTCCACATATTCTTCTGTCAGCACAGGTTCATCTTGCAACTGTTACCGACGCTCAACAGCAGATTGTTTCACCACTTTAGCTTTGCCCTGTTTGGTTTCATCAAAATTGCCAAAAAAATTCAGGAAAATAAAGGAAAATAAATTATCAAAGTTTTTGCACGCTTTTCAAAGAACGTGCTGTATTTCTGTAGACCACATCCCACCTCAGTTGTAGGTGCCAATTTTTGTGGTTGCATCTTTTTTATCCTCGTTCAGAGAAAAATATAAAAAATAGTGAAAAAATAAAAAAAAAATTGATTCCTACTAGTGCCTTTTGGAAAATTCCTGGAAAAATTCAGGAAAAAGGAAAAATCCGAACTATCTGCTTGTTCTGTGAGTTCTTTCCATAGTCCTTTGTTTTCACCTTATTGCGCTACGTCTGGGCACGTTTGAGCCAGCACATGTGATTGTACTTTGGATCCGGATTGAACAATCGCTAATCTGCATTCGTTGATTGCTAATCCTTGCTGTCATATTATGTGCCTGCCCATAGCCCCCCCACATATTATTCTGTCAGCACAGGTTCATCTAGCAACTGTTACCCATGCTCAACAACAGATTGTTTCACCACTTTGGTTTTGCCCTGTTTGGTTTCATCGAAATTGCCAAAAAAATTTAGGAAAATAAAGGAAAAAAATTATCAAAGTTTTTGGATGGTTTTCAGAGAACGTGCTGTATTTCTATAGACCACATTCCACCTCAGTTATAGGTGCCAATTTTTGTGGTTGCATCTTTTTTCATCCTTGTTCAGAGAAAAATATAAAAAAAATAGAGAAAAAATAAAAAAATTTGATTCCTACTAGTCCCTTTTGGAAAATTCCGGAAAAATTTCAGTAAAAAGGAAAAATCTGGACTATCTGCTTGTTCTGTGAGTTCTTTCCACCGTCCTTTGTTTTCACCTTGCTGCGCTACGTGTCGACATGTCTTAGCCCGCACCTGTGATTTGTACTTTGGATCCGGATTGAACAATCGCTAATCTGCATTCGTAAATTGCTAATCCTTGCTGTCATATTGTGTGCCTATCCATAGCTCCACATATTCTTCTGTCAGCACAGGTTCATCTTGCAACTGTTACCGACGCTCAACAACAGATTGTTTCACCATTTTGGCTTTAGCCTGTTTGGTTTCATCAAAATTGCCAAAAAATTCAGGAAAATAAAGGAAAAAAATTATCAAAGTTTTTGCACGCTTTTCAGAGAACGTGCTGTATTTCTGTAGACCACATCCCACCTCAGTTGTAGGTGCCAATTTTTGTGGTTGCATCTTTTTTATCCTCGTTCAGAGAAAAATATAAAAAATATTGAAAAAATAAAAAAAATTGATTCCTACTAGTGCCTGTTAGAAAATTCTAGGGAAAATTCAGGAAAAAGGAAAAATCCGGACTATCTGCTTGTTCTGTGAGTTCTTTCCATCGTCCTTTGTTTTCACATTTCTGCGCTACGTCTCGACACGTCTTAGCCAGCACCTGTGATTTGTACTTTGGATCCGGATTGAACAATCGCTAATCTGCATTCGTTAATTGCTAATCCTTGCTGTCATATTGAGTGCCTAGCCAAAGCTCCACATATTCTTCTATCAGCACAGGTTCATTTTATAACTGTTACCCACGCTCAACAACAGATTGTTTCTCCACTTTGGCTTTGCCCTGTTTGGTTTCATCAAAATTGCAAAAAAAATTAGGAAAATAAAGAAAAAAATAGTTAAAGTTTTTGCACGCTTTTCAGAGAACATGCTGTATTTCTGTAGACCACATCCCACCTCAGTTGTAGGTGTCAATTTTTGGGGTTACATCTTTTTTTATCCTTGTTCATAGAAAAATATAAAAAAAATAGTGAAAAAATAAAAAAAATTTGATTTCTACTAGTGTCTTTTGGAAAATTCCGGGACAAATTCAGGAAAAAGGAAAAATCCAGACTATTTACTTGTTCTGTGAGTTCTTTCCATAGTCCTTTGTTTTCACCTTGTTGCGCTACGTCTGGACACGTCTTAGCCAGCACCTCTGATTGTACTTTGGATCCGGATTGAACAATCGCTAATCTGCATTCGTTAATTGCTAATCCTTGCTGTTATATTGTGTGCCTACCCATAGCCCCACATATTCTTCTGTCAACGCAGGTTCATCTTGTAACTGTTACCCCTACTCAACAACATATTGTTTCAACACTTTGGCTTTGCCCTGTTTGGTTTCATCAAAATTGCCAAAAAAATTTAGGAAAATAAAGAAAAAAATTATCAAAGTTTTTTGACGGTTTTCAGAGAACGTGATTTATTTCTGTAGACCACATCCCACCTCAGTTGTAGGTGCCAATTTTTGTGGTTGCATCTTTTTGATCCTTGTTTAGAGAAAAATATAAAAAAATAGTGAAAAAATAAAAAAATTTTGATTCCTACTAGTGCCTTTTGGAAAATTCCATGAAAAATTCAGGAAAAAGGAAAAATCTGGACTATCTGCTTGTTCTGTGAGTTCTTTCCATCATCCTTTGTTTTAACCTTGCTGCGCTACGTGTCGACACGTCTTAGCCAGCACCTGTGATTGTACTTTGGATCCGGATTGAACAATCGCTAATCTACATTCGTTAATTGCTAATCCTTGCTGTCATATTGTGTGCCTATCCATAGCTTCACATATTCTTCTGTCAGCACATGTTCATCTTGCAACTGTTACCGACGCTCAACAACAGATTGTTTCACCACTTTGGCTTTGCCCTGTTTGGTTTCATCAAAACTGCCAAAAAATTCAGGAAAAAAAAGGAAAAAAAATTATCAAAGTTTTTGCACGCTATTGACGGTCCTTAAGTACCAAATATAGTTATCAAATAAATAAAGAAAAGGATCCAAATGCAACCAACACCTAGACTTAGGGTTTTATCTGACAGAATTCCACGAGTTTTGGTGTTTGTCTGTTTCTGCAGGGGGTTATCAGAAAATACGGAGGAAAGGCCCACACGTCGGGTTTACATAGAGATAATAACGTGTTCACCGATTTTCTATCATCTAGAAGACTCCAGAAGCCACGAGATCGAACGGGAGGCCGAACGGGCCCGGAGGCAGGGCGCCCGCCCTGGCCTGAGAGCCAATCAGGCTCCGTCTCACGGATTATGCTCCACCGACCTAAGGGATCAAGGAAAACCGTGCGATTAATGTCGGTTTGATGCGACGGCCCACGTTCACTTGAGGGGGCTATATAAGTAGGACCCCTGGCCCCTGGAGGAGGCACTCCCTCATTCTCAATTCTTCAAACCCTAATCTCAGGAGGAGAGTCTCTTATATAGTCCCCCTCCCGTGTGTAAGGCAGGCAGAGCAACATTATTACGGGGGAGTGATTGCTATGTTTCTCATCTTCCTTGATAATATCACTATGCATGGGCGTAGTCCTTTCTCGCAATGATTGTCAAGTGTACTTGCACTAACTATGATATGCTAGACTTTATAGTTAAGAATAACTTAGGAAATATCCTTGTAGTTCATCCTAATACCATGCTAATGACTTGCTAGAATATCTGTTGAGGTGCTTATCATTATTATATGTGGCTAGCTGATCAGATTAATTATCTTTGTCACCATTCATACTTTATCTATATTTTATGTGACACTTACCCCTGTATGCAAGAGATAGATGAATGCTCTCACTTATACATGCAATGATTGATACTCATTCCTATATTCCATTCCATAATCAACATTGATGTTAGTAATCCCTTCCCAGTGGTAAAAATATAAATAACGATACCTGGAATACTTTCCGGTTAAAATGCTACATCGGTATTAATCTGTGCGCTTGCAGATCTTATTTATTATTTATTTAGAAGAGCAGTTGCATATTTCAATACCGCGTCTCTCATGTCATGCTGGGGATGACAACTTGGCTTAAGTGGCATGAGGGATAGGTTCGGCATTTTTGGCGCTGTTATCAGAATTAGAAAACTAAGTCTACTTTTGGTAATGACGTTAAGAATGCCCAACAAGCATTTTTGGCGCCGTTGCCGGGGAAGGTTGATTTACTAACAAGGAATGAATACGGAATTTGAGTCATCATTCGCATCATTAAGTGATTGAGATCATCAATTCTCCCATACAGATTTACCCCTGTATTTTTTTCCATTCTTATTGTTTTGCAGGGTGATGTATGAATAGAGGACATCTTCCAGAAAATTTTGTTGACAACCCTGAAGCATTAATCAGAGGGGCAAGAGCCAAGCTCAAGAAGTCAACACTTCGACGCAACACTTCATCCAATCCAGAAGACCGCCGAAGTTTCATCCGGAATTTGTCAACAGAGTTCGCAGCCATGGCGAACAAAACGATCCGCGAGTTCTCAGCTCCCACTACGGACAACATCCGCACTGGACCTGCCGCAGCCATCGACAAGAACTTTGAGCTCAAGCCAGGGCTCATCAACTGGTACAAGCCAACCAGTTTTGTGGGAAGCCGCACGAAGATGCAAGTGCTCATCTCCAACACTTCCTGGAGATTTGCAGCACATTCACTTTATTAGATGTTCCCAGAGACGCCATACTACTTCGCCTTTTCCCATTCTCACTATTGGGGAGAGCGAAGCAGTGGTTCTACGCGACGAAGGATAAGAACACTACGTGGGCACTCTGCTCTACGAACTTTCTGGCTAAGTTCTTTCCCATGGGCAAGACCAATGCTCTTCGTGGAAAGATTACAAGTTTTCAGCAACAACATGATGAATCCGTTCCAGAAGCATGGGAGCGCTTTCAAGATTACATCCTAGAATGTCCCCATCATGGAATGGAGAGCTGGCTACTTATGTAGACTTTCTATCATGGGCTCATCACTAGTGCTCGTGAGACCATGGATGCTGCAGCTGGAGACGTATTTCTATCACTCACCATACCACAAGCTACAGCCCTTGTGGAGAAGATGGCGTCCAACCAAGGTTGGAACGAAGAGAGGACTCAAACACGCAAGAAGGGTGGAGGTATGCACCAGCTCAAGTAGGTAGACATGCTGTCTGCAAAGTTAGACCTACTCATGAAAAAGCTCGATGATAAAGCTAGAGACAAAAGAGAAGTCATGAACGTCTACGACTCTCACATGACTTGTGAGGAATGTGGAGACACTGGACACTCAGGCAATCACTGCCATGAGATGCTTGAGGATGCAAGGTACATCAACAACAACTACTACTACAATCGTCCTCAACAAAATCAAGGTTGGAATCAACAGAGGCCTAACTTACTCAGGTAACTACTCAGGTAATTATCAAGGTAATAACTCTTACAACAATAATAATAATTTTCCACCCCTGAGAGAGTTAGTGTCTAATCAAGGAAAGCTAATGGATAACTTGTCTAAGAAATTGGCATCCAATGATAAAATACTAGAAAACATAAATAATAGAATGGATAATTTCTCTACTGCCATCAAAAACCAAATTAGCTTTAATAAAATGATTGAATCTCAGTTAAATCAAATAGCTGCTGCTGTTCCTGCTACTAACCCCGGTATACCATCACAACCGGAAGGATTAGAATCTGCAAATCTTGTAGACATGTTTGATGCAGGTAACTATTGGAGTAATCCCGCTGTCGGAGTACATAATGACCTTCTGCCAGTCAAGAGAGGCGATCCAGGACGCCCCGTCATCCCGATCTCCATCGGCATGGTGGACTTCCCAGAAGCACTCTGTGACTTTGGCTCCAGCGTCAACATTATGCCCAGGGTACTCTATGAAAAATTCTTTACATATCCTTTATCAGAAACAACTATGTGTTTGCAGCTTGCAGATCGGACACTAAGCTTTCCTAAAGGAATATTAAAGAACATGTGTGTCCGAGTTGGTACCTCGTACGCTCCAGTTGACTTCGTGGTGATAGAGACCGGGTCCGATGAGAGGTCACCAGTTATTCTGGGAAGGCCATTCCTGAACACCTCGGGAGCTGTCATCTACGCCAGCGCTGCAAAGATCAACTTCAACATCAAGGGGAGGAAGGAGACGTTTTCCTTCAAGAACAAGATTACACAAATCCCAGAGCAATCCCAACATGAACCAAGGAAGAGGACCAACATGAGGATCAAGCAGAACAAGAACAACCAAGGATGGACCGAATCAGCTAAGATGGTCACTGCAGTTCAAGGAGGTCAAGACCGACGACCCAAGTCGCCGTTCCTAATCAAGAAGGACGACCCAGGTATGCCAAGCATTGAGTGCTCAATCAATGGATACTCCTTTCAGAAGGTGCTCTGCGACACTGGATCAGGCGTCAACATAATGGCCACAGTCACCTATCAGCTCTTGTACGGGACCATGCCCTTAAAACCAACATACACTCAGCTCCAGATGGCAGATCAGACATCCCGAAAGGTCGAAGGTATAGTAACCGATGTCCCCGTTAAAATTAACGATCATTTTGTCCATACAGACTTTCAGGTCATTAACATGGGAGACGATGAGTACGATCCACCCATCATCCTAGGAAGACCGTTCCTAGGCACCGTCAAAGCAATCATCTACATTGGAACCAGAGAAGTCCATATGCATTTCCCCTCTGAGAAGGTACGCCGCTACTTTAATGACCCTAACTATATAGTTGAAGATTCTAAGCAGGTCAGGACAAGAAGAAGGCGACGTAACCATAACCAAAGGAGGCAAACCATCAAGGACGTATGGGCAGACTATGAAGGAGAGGTCATAAGGCCCGAGGATACACAACAGGAGACCGAAGCACCAAGTCGGGTATGGAAGGCGAAGACAGTTACACAAGAAGAGGAGGCGCTGCCGGAACCACCGTCTACGCCACCCAAATCCCAGGACAACTAAGAAGAAAAGAAGTCTTGTTCGGAGGACTTAAAAACACCGAACGCCATGCCAAGAGGTAAACTTGGTAGTTATCATTTTCCCTTTAATTATTGCTTATTTAATCATGTTCATTCTGTCTTAAAAAAATGTTAAAAACGGTAAGCCCCATGTGAGTATGCGAGTGGCATAAAACCCATAAGTACATTCACTGTGGTGGCATAAAAAAATAATAATATATATTTTTTCTATTCTATAAAAATGAAAATAAAAATAGAGAGTGACATTTATCAAGGAAGCTCAAACATGATAAAGGCTAGATATTTATGCTAACGCTTAATCAAGTTCCACGAAGCTTTGTTGTCTATTTGAGCTCCACAGAATTCAGGAAGACTAGCAGATGGAGGACATCCTAATCGCTATCAGGGTGCTGCCGACATTCAAATACACCTCTGCACCTGCTAGCTACATCAGAAGAAATTACGTCAAGATCCAGCTTGGGGGAGAGCACCCCCATTTATCCCGATAAGTATTTTTATCTACATTTATACCTATGCTTTATTAAAATAAAAAGATGCATAATCATGAAAACCCAAATAAATATTTTGTGTTTATATATATTTGCTTAGTTTAATAAATAAATAAAGTAGCTATGCTAAACTGAATCTTAAAAATAAAACTCTAGCATGGATATGATGAATAGTTGCTCTACCTAATTTTCAAATTTGTTCTCTCTCTAGTTTAGACATAACTGTTATAATTTAAAACTGGCTCTAAACCTGAACTAGTGGGAAGAGAACTTGATCTGAAGTCTAAGTTGTTAGCGGATATGATATGGGAAGGTTGAGCTGCTGTTTATCTGTTCCTAAAGATGCTAGAATTCTGGAGAATTTTATCTTTGAAAATCTTTAAAATGTTGCATGATGAGTTCCTGTATGATGAGAGTTTAAATTCCTACCACAGCCATATATACATGCTTGTTAGAATAAGAGCCGCACTTTTACTACTTACTGCTTATGGGCATTGAGTGTGGTCAAGCTGTGTAGACCCTTAGGAACTTGTCATGTGGTTAAAATCAAGATTCACTTGCACGTTCACTCATACATGCTGCTTCTACTCTGGAAGTACGCATCCACATATATCCACTCATTTCCATCTCCAGATTCACCCAAAATTATTCTACTCCTAACCCGGGAGAGAATAGCCAAAAACATTATCCCATTCCTGTTATTCCCTGTGAAGTTAATGCTCAAGTCATTTCTACTACCACTTGCTATATTTTCAAAAGAGGGAGATTGCTCTAAAAAAATATAAATACGAGGAAATAAAAAGGAGCAAGTGCTCGGAACCTCGAAGAAAGAAAAAGTGAGACGAGAGGTAAAAATGGACAAGTGTCCGACAGTAGAATTAGGGGTACAAGATACCCACCTGAGAGAAAAAAAAATAGAGCATCTCATTCCCCTCAAAAGTTTTAAAAAGCAAGAAAGGTATGTATTCCCTCAAAAAGAGCATTAGACTTTTGTTATCACCATTATCACCATACACCACTCATTCACCACACATGCACATCTTGATTTGACTTATTGACTTGTTTCTCTGGATCCATGGTTTGACTATGCAATAAATGTTCTATGAGTATGTATACTGTATCTCCCACCTATGAGCTCCAGATATCAAAGCCTTATTAGAGTAGGGTGAGGAGAAGGCAATGTCACTACGCCTTATACCATAAATACCACATACTTTGAGAGAGAAGGCATATACCATTACTGCCTTGGTAAGGATCCAGAAATACCACAAAAGAGAGACCCGAGAGAGTCATACAAGGAATCTCTGAGTTTTATTTGAAAAATTTGCAAAAACTCCAGAGCTATAGCTGATCAAGAATAAGAGACATGGCGTTTGACTAGACCGTTCTATCTTTTAACCACTCAAGATGCAGGTGACGGTTGCAAGCCCCATGGTGAAAGGTAAAATGAGTAAGTTTTAAATCTTGACAGTTTACTCTAACTCAGGGATGAGACCTTATTTGAAAGCATATGTACCGTCAACGTTCAAACGCGTTGCAGCAACTTCTGCTCCATAATGAGTCTATCCTTGCTCAGGACGAGCAAGAGGTAAGCTTGGGGGAGTTTGTTGACGGTCCTTAAGTACCAAATATAGTTATCAAATAAATAAAGAAAAGGATCCAAATGCAACCAACACCTAGACTTAGGGTTTTATCTGACAGAATTCCACGAGTTTTGGTGTTTGTCTGTTTCTGCAGGGGGTTATCAGAAAATACGGAGGAAAGGCCCACACGTCGGGTTTACATAGAGATAATAACGTGTTCACCGATTTTCTATCATCTAGAAGACTCCAGAAGCCACGAGATCGAACGGGAGGCCGAACGGGCCCGGAGGCAGGGCGCCCGCCCTGCTCCCTAGGGCGCCCGCCCTGGCCTGAGAGCCAATCAGGCTCCGTCTCGTGGATTATGCTCCACCGACCTAAGGGATCAAGGAAAACCGTGCGATTAATGTCGGTTTGATCCGACGGCCCACGTTCACTTGAGGGGGCTATATAAGCAGGACCCCTGGCCCCTGGAGGAGGCACTCCCTCATTCTCAATTCTTCAAACCCTAATCTCAGGAGGAGAGTCTCTGATCAAGCCCTAGAGCCACCACATCAACTAGATCTCTAGTATAGCATAGCTACATAGGATTAGAACTAGAAGGAGTCAATCTTCGATTGGTTTCCGGATCTGTCAAAAGGATTCTTGGTAATTCCTCTACTGTTCTTCATTGTTCATCTTTGTTCTTCAATATTATGAATACAACTTTGTTCTATTTCAATATATTGATTATGACTATGCTCTACTTGATTATATTTGCGATTATATTGTTCTTAGTTTATCGTAGTTATACGCTTGGCTTAGTTAGATTGGAATTATATACATGTTTAGGATCGCATAGCGTTTATCCATCGGATCCATGGGTAAATGATAAATATTGTGTAGGCGTGGTGCTTAGACCATATTTATCTGTGATTGCACCTTATATGCCGGATCGTGGGGTGGTCCGCGATGGTGACAGCTTCGTTGGTTCTTATATAGTCCCCCTCCCATGTGTAAGGCAGGCAGAGCAACATTATTATGGGGGAGTGATTGCTATGTTTCTCATCTTCCTTGATAATATCACTATGCATGGGCGTAGTCCTTTCTCGCAATGATTGCCAAGTGTACTTGCACTAACTATGATATGCTAGACTTTATAGTTAAGAATAACTTAGGAAATATCCTTGTAGTTCGTCCTAATACCATGCTAATGACTTGCTAGAATATCTGTTGAGGTGCTTATCATTATTATATGTGGCTAGCTGATCAGATTAATTATCTTTGTCACCATTCATACTTTATCTATATTTTATGTGACACTTACCCCTGTATGCAAGAGATAGATGAATGCTCTCACTTATACATGCAATGATTGATACTCATTCCTATATTCCATTCCATAATCAACATTGATGTTAGTAATCCCTTCCTAGTGGTAAAAATATAAATAACGATACCTGGAATACTTCCCGGTTAAAATGCTACATCGGTATTAATCTGTGCGCTTACAGATCTTATTTATTATTTATTTAGAAGTGCAGTTGCATATTTCCATACCACGTCTCTCATGTCAAGCTGGGGATGACAACTTGGCTTAAGTGGCATGAGGGATAGGTTCGGCATTTTTGGCGCCGTTATCAGAATTAGAAAACTAAGTCTACTTTTGGTAATGACGTTAAGAATGCCCAACACACGCTTTTCAGAGAACGTGCTGTATTTCTGTAGACCACATCCCACCCCAGTTGTAGGTGCCAATTTTTGTGGTTGCATCTTTTTTATCCTCGTTCAGAGAAAAATATAAAAAATAGTGAAAAAATAAAAAAATTTGATTCCTACTAGTGCCTTTTAGAAAATTCTAGGGAAAATTCAGGAAAAAGGAAAAATCCGGACTATCTGCTTGTTCTGTGAGTTCTTTCCATCGTCCTTTGTTTTCACCTTGTTGCGCTACGTCTCGACACGTCTTAGCCAGCACCTGTGATTTGTACTTCGGATCCGGACTGAACAATCGCTAATCTGCATTCGTTAATTGCTAATCCTTGTTGTCATATTGTGTGCCTACCCATAGCTCCACATATTCTTCTGTCAGTACAGGTTCATCTTGCAACTGTTACCCACGTCAACAACAGATTGTTTGTCCACTTTGGCTTTGCCCTGTTTGGTTTCATCAAAATTGCCAAAAAAAATCAGGAAAATAAAGAAAAAAAATTATCAAAGTTTTTGGACGGTTTTCAGAGAACGTGTTGTATTTCTGTAGACCACATCCCACCTCAGTTGTAGGTGCCAATTTTTGGGGTTGCATCTTTTTTGATCCTTGTTAAGAGAAAAATATAAAAAATAGTGAAAAAAATAAAAAAATTTTGATTCCTACTAGTGCCTTTTGGAAAATTTCAGGAAAAATTCAGGAAAAAGGAAAAATCTGGACTATCTGCTTGTTCTGTGAGTTCTTTCCATCGTCCTTTGTTTTCACCTTGCTGCGCTACGTGTCGACACGTCTTAGCCTGCACCTGTGATTTGAACTTTGGATCCGGATTGAACAATCGCTAATCTGCATTCGTTAATTGCTAATCCTTGCCGTCATGTTGTGTGCCTATCCATAGCTCCACATATTCTTCTGCCAGCACAGGTTCATCTTGCAACTGTTACCGACGCTCAACAACAGATTGTTTCACCACTTTGGCTTTGCCCTGTTTGGTTTCATCAAAATTGACAAAAAAATTCAGGAAAATAAAGAAAAAAAATTATCAAAGTTTTTGCACGCTTTTCAGAGAACGTGCTGTATTTCTGTAGACCACATCCCACCTTAATTGTAGGTGCTAATTTTTTTGGTTGCATCTTTTTTATCCTCGTTCAGAGAAAAATATAAAAAATAGTGAAAAAATAAAAAAATTTGATTCCTACTAGTGCCTTTTGGAAAATTCCAGGGAAAATTCAGGAAAAAGGAAAAATCTGGACTATCTGCTTGTTCTGTGAGTTCTTTCCATCGTCCTTTGTTTTCACCTTGTTGCGCTACGTCTCGACACTCTTAGCCAGCACCTATGATTTGTACTTCGGATCCAGATTGAACAATCGCTAATCTGCATTCGTTAATTGCTAATCCTTGGTGTCATATTGTGTGCCTACCCATAGCTCCACATATTCTTCTATCAGTATAGGTTCATCTTGCAACTGTTACCCATGCTCAACAACAGATTGTTTCTCCACTTTGGCTTTACCCTGTTTGGTTTCATCAAAATTGCCAAAAAAATCAGGAAAATAAAGAAAAAAATTGTTAAAGTTTTTGCACGCTTTTCAGAGAACGTGCTGTATTTCTGTAGACCACATCCCACCTCAGTTGTAGGTGTCAAATTTTGTGGTTGCATCTTTTTTTATCCTTGTTCATAGAAAAATATAAAAAAAATAGTGAAAAAATAAAAAAATTTGATTCCTATTAGTGCCTTTTGGAAAATTCTGGGAAAAATTCAGGAAAAAGGAAAAATCCGGACTATCTGCTTGTTCTGTGAGTTCTTTCCATTGTCTGTTGTTTTCACCTTGTTGCGCTACGTCTGGACACGTCTTAGCCAGCACCTGTTATTCTACTTTGGATCCGTATTGAACAATCGCTAATCTGCATTCGTTAATTGCTAATCCTTGCTGTCATATTGTGTGCCTACCCATAGCTCCTCATATTCTTCTGTCAGCACAGGTTCATCTTGCAACTGTTACCCACGCTCAACAACAGATTGTTTCACCACTTTGGCTTTGCCCTGTTTGGTTTCATCAAAATTGCCAAAAAAATTCAGGAAACTAAAGAAAAAAAATTATCAAAGTTTTTGCACGCTTTTCAGAGAACGTGCTTTATTTCTGTAGACCACATCCCACCTCAGTTGTAGGTGCCAATTTTTATGGTTGCATCTTTTTTATCCTCGTTCATAGAAAAAATATAAAAAATAGTGAAAAAATAAAAAAAATTTGATTTCTACTAGTGCCTTTTGGAAAATTCCAGGGAAAATTTAGGAAAAAGGAAAAATCCGGACTATCTGCTTGTTCTGTGAGTTCTTTCCATCGTCCTTTGTTTTCACCTTGTTGCGCTATGTCTCGACACGTCTTAGCCAGCACCTGTGATTTGTAGTTCGGATCCGGATTGAACAATCGCTAATCTGCATTCATAAATTGCTAATCCTTGCTGTCATATTGTGTGCCTATCCATAGCTCCACATATTCTTCTGTCAGCACAGGTTCATCTTGCAACTATTACCGACGCTCAACAACAGATTGTTTCACCATTTTGGCTTTAGCCTGTTTGGTTTCATCAAAATTGCCAAAAAATTCAGGAAAATAAAGGAAAAAAATTATCAAAGTTTTTGCACGCTTTTTAGAGAACGTGCTGTATTTCTGTAGACCACATCCCACCTCAGTTGTAGGTGCCAATTTTTGTGGTTGCATCTTTTTTATCCTCGTTCAAAGAAAAAAATAAAAAATATTGAAAAAATAAAAAAATTGATTCCTACTAGTGCCTTTTAGAAAATTCCAGGGAAAATTCAGGAAAAAGGAAAAATCCGGACTATCTGCTTGTTCTGTGAGTTCTTTCCATCGTCCTTTGTTTTCACCTTTCTGCGCTACGTCTCGACACGTCTTAGCCAGCACCTGTGATTTGTACTTTGGATCCGGATTGAACAATCGCTAATCTGCATTCGTTAATTGCTAATCCCGAATGTCATATTGAGTGCCTACCCATAGCTCCACATGTTCTTCTGTCAGCACAGGTTCATCTTGTAACTGTTACCCACGCTCAATAACAGATTGTTTCTCCACTTTGGCTTTGCCCTGTTTGGTTTCATCAAAATTGCAAAAAAAATTAGGAAAATAAAGAAAAAAATAGTTAAAGTTTTTGCACGCTTTTCAGAGAACATGCTGTATTTCTGTAGACCACATCCCACCTTAGTTGTAGGTGTCAATTTTTGTGGTTGCATCTTTTTTTATCCTTGTTCACAGAAAAATATAAAAAAATAGTGAAAAAATAAAAAAAAATTTGATTTCTACTAGTGTCTTTTGGAAAATTCCGGGAAAAATTCAGGAAAAAGGAAAAATCCGGACTATCTACTTGTTCTGTGAGTTCTTTCCATAGTCTTTTGTTTTCACCTTATTGCGCTACGTCTGGACACGTCTTAGCCAGCACCTCTGATTATACTTTGGATCCGGATTGAACAATCGCTAATCTGCATTCGTTAATTGCTAATCCTTGCTGTTATATTGTGTGCCTACCCATAGCCCCACATATTCTTCTGTCAGCACAGGTTCATCTTGTAACTGTTACCCCTACTCAACAACAGATTGTTTCACCACTTTGGCTTTGCCCTGTTTGGTTTCATCAAAATTGCCAAAAAAAATTTAGGAAAATAAAGAAAAAAATTATCAAAGTTTTTGGACGGTTTTCAGAGAACGTGTTGTATTTCTGTAGACCACATCCCACCTCAGTTGTAGGTGCCAATTTTTGTGGTTGCATCTTTTTGATCCTTGTTCAGAGAAAAATATAAAAAAATAGTGAAAAAATAAAAAAAAATTGATTCCTACTAGTGCCTTTAGGAAAATTCCGTGAAAAATTCAGGAAAAAAGAAAAATCTAGACTATCTGCTTGTTCTGTGAGTTCTTTCCATCATCCTTTGTTTTCACCTTGCTGCGCTACGTGTCGACACGTCTTAGCCAGCACCTATGATTGTACTTTGGATCCGGATTGAACAATCGCTAATCTGCATTCGTTAATTGCTAATCCTTGCTGTCACATTGTGTGCCTATCCATAGCTTCACATCTTCTTCTGTCAGCACAGGTTCATCTTGCAACTGTTACCGACGCTCAACAACAGATTGTTTCACCACTTTGGCATTGCCCTGTTTGGTTTCATCAAAACTGCCAAAAAATTCAGGAAAATAAAGTAAAAAAATTTATCAAAGTTTTTGCACGCTTTTCAGAGAACGTGCTGTATTTCTGTAGACCACATCCCACCTCAGTTGTAGGTGCCAATTTTTGTGGTTGCATCTTTTTTATCCTCGTTCAGAGAAAAATATAAAAAATAGTGAAAAAAATAAAAAAATTGATTCCTACTAGTGCCTTTTAGAAAATTCTAGGGAAAATTCAGGAAAAAGGAAAAATCCGGACTATCTACTTGTTCTGTGAGTTCTTTCCATCGTCCTTTGTTTTCACCTTATTGCGCTACGTCTCGACACGTCTTAGCCAGCACCTGTGATTTGTTCTTCGGATCCGGACTGAACAATCGCTAATCTGCATTCGTTAATTGCTAATCCTTGTTGTCATATTGTGTGCCTACCCATAGCTCCACATATTCTTCTGTCAGTACAGGTTCATCTTGCAACTGTTACCCACGTCAACAACAGATTGTTTGTCCACTTTGGCTTTGCCCTGTTTGGTTTCATCAAAATTGCCAAAAAAATCAGGAAAATAAAGAAAAAAATTGTTAAAGTTTTTGCACGCTTTTCAGAGAACGTGCTGTATTTCTGTAGACCACATCCCACCTCAGTTGTAGGTGTCAATTTTTGTGGTTGCATCTTTTTTTATCCTTGTTCATAGAAAATATAAAAAAATAGTGAAAAAATAAAAAATTTTGATTCCTACTGGTGCCTTTTGGAAAATTTCAGGAAAAATTCAGGAAAAAGGAAAAATCCGGACTATCTGCTTGTTCTGTGAGTTCTTTCCATAGTCCTTTGTTTTCACCTTGTTGTGCTACGTCCGGACACGTCTTAGCCAGCACCTGTGATTGTACTTTGGATCCGGATTGAACAATCGCTAATATGCATTCGTTAATAGCTAATCCTTGCTGTCATATTGTGTGCCTACCCATAGCCCCACATATTCTTCTGTCAGCATAGGTTCATCTTGCAACTATTACCCATGCTCAACAACAGATTGTTTCACCACTTTGGCTTTGCCCTGTTTGGTTTCATCAAAATTGCCAAAAAAATTCAGGAAAATAAAGAAAAAAATTATCAAAGTTTTTGGACGGTTTTCAGAGAACATGTTGTATTTCTGTAGACCACATCCCATCTTAGTTGTAGGTGCCAATTTTTGTGGTTGCATCTTTTTTTATCCTTGTTAAGAGAAAAATATAAAAAATAGTGAAAAAAATAAAAAAAATTTTGATTCCTACTAGTGCCTTTTGGAAAATTTCAGGAAAAATTCAGGAAAAAGGAAAAATCTGGACTATCTGCTTGTTCTGTGAGTTCTTTCCATCGTCCTTTGTTTTCACCTTGCTGCGCTACGTGTCGACACGTCTTAGCCAGCACCTGTGATTTGAACTTTGGATCCGGATTGAACAATCGCTAATCTGCATTCGTTAATTGCTAATCCTTGCCGTCATGTTGTGTGCCTATCCATAGCTCCACATATTCTTCTGTCAGCACAGGTTCATCTTGCAACTGTTACCGACGCTCAACAACAGATTGTTTCACCACTTTGGCTTTGCCCTGTTTGGTTTCATCAAAATTGACAAAAAAATTCAGGAAAATAAAAAAAAAATTATCAAAGTTTTTGCATGCTTTTCAGAGAACGTGCTGTATTTCTGTAGACCACATCACACCTTAATTGTAGGTGCTAATTTTTGTGGTTGCATCTTTTTTATCCTCGTTCAGTGAAAAATATAAAAAATAGTGAAAAAATAAAAAAATTTTGATTCCTACTAGTGCCTATTGGAAAATTCCAGGGAAAATTCAGGAAAAAGGAAAAATCCGGACTATCTGCTTGTTCTGTGAGTTCTTTTCATCGTCCTTTGTTTTCACCTTGTTGCGCTATGTCTCGACACTCTTAGCCAGCACCTATGATTTGTACTTCGGATCTAGATTGAACAATCGCTAATCTGCATTCGTTAATTGTTAATCCTTGGTGTCATATTGTGTGCCTACCCATAGCTCCACATATTCTTCTGTCAGCACAGGTTCATCTTGCAACTGTTACCCATGCTCAACAACAGATTGTTTCTCCACTTTGGCTTTACCCTGTTTGGTTTCATCAAAATTGCCAAAAAAATTCAGGAAAATAAATAAAAAATTATCAAAGTTTTTGCACGCTTTTTAGAGAACGTGCTGTATTTCTGTAGACCACATCCCACCTCAGTTGTAGGTGCTAATTTTTGTGGTTACATCTTTTTTATCCTCGTTCAGAGAAAAATATAAAAAATAGTGAAAAAATAAAAAAAATGATTCCTACTAGTGCCTTTTGGAAAATTCCAGGGAAAATTCAGGAAAAAGGAAAAATCTGGACTATCTGCTTGTTCTGTGAGTTCTTTCCATCGTCCTTTGTTTTCACCTTGTTGCGCTACGTCTCGACATGTCTTAGCCAGCACCTGTGATTTGTAGTTCGGATCTGGATTGAACAATCGCTAATCTGCATTCGTTAATTGCTAATCCTTGTTGTCATATTGTGTGCCTACCCATAGCTCCACATATTCTTCTATCAGCACAGGTTCATCTTGCAACTGTTACCCACGCTCAACAACAGATTGTTTCTCCACTTTGGCTTTGCCCTATTTGGTTTCATCAAAATTGCCAAAAAATTAGGAAAATAAAGAAAAAATTGTTAAAGTTTTTGCACGCTTTTCAGAGAACGTGCTGTATTTCTGTAGACCACACCCCACCACAGTTGTAGGTGTCAGTTTTTGTGGTTGCATCTTCTTTTATCCTTGTTCAAAGAAAAATATAAAAAATAGTGAAAAAATAAAAAAATTGATTCCTACTAGTGCCTTTTGGAAAATTCTAGGAAAAATTCAGGAAAAAGGAAAAATCCAGACTATTTGCTTGTTCTGTGAGTTCTTTCCATAGTCCTTTGTTTTTACCTTGTTGCGCTACGTCTGGACACGTCTTAGCCAACACCTGTGATTGTACTTTGGATCCGGATTGAACAATCGCTAATCTGTATTCGTTAATTGCTAATCCTTGCTGTCATATTGTGTGCCTACCCATAGCCCCACATATTCTTCTGTCAGCACAGGTTCATCTTGCAACTATTACCCTTGCTCAACAGCAGATTGTTTCACCACTTTGGCTTTGCCCTGTTTGGTTTCATCAAAATTGCTAAAAAAATTCAGAAAAATAAAGAAAAAAATTATCAAAGTTTTTGGACGGTTTTCAGAGAACGTGCTGCATTTCTGTAGACCACATCCCACCTCAGTTGTAGGTGCCAATTTTTGTGGTTGCATCTTTTTTGATCCTTGTTCAGAGAAAAATATATAAAAATAGTGAAAAAATAAAAAAAAAATTGATTCCTACTAGTGCCTTTTGGAAAATTCTGGAAAAAATTCAGGAAAAAGGAAAAATCTGGACTATCTGCTTGTTTTGTGAGTTCTTTCCATCGTCCTTTGTTTTCACCTTGCTGCGCTACGTGTCGACACGTCTTAGCCAGCACCTGTGATTGTACTTTGGATCCGGATTGAACAATCGCTAATCTGCATTCGTTAATTGCTAATCCTTGCTATCATATTGTGCGCCTATCCATAGCTCCACATTTTCTTCTGTCAGCACAGGTTCATCTTGCAACTGTTACCGACGCTCAACAACAGATTGTTTCACCACTTTAGCTTTGCCCTGTTTGGTTTCATCAAAATTGCCAAAAAAATTCAGGAAAATAAAGGAAAATAAATTATCAAAGTTTTTGCACGCTTTTCAGAGAACGTGCTGGATTTCTGTAGACCACATCCCACCTTAGTTGTAGGTGCCAATTTTTGTGGTTGCATCTTTTTTATCCTCGTTCAGAGAAAAATATAAAAAATAGTGAAAAAATAAAAAAAAATTGATTCCTACTAGTGCCTTTTGGAAAATTCCTGGGAAAATTCAGGAAAAAGGAAGAATTCGGACTATCTGCTTGTTCTGTGAGTTCTTTCCATAGTCCTTTGTTTTCATCTTGTTGCGCTACGTCTGGACACGTCTTAGCCAGCACCTGTGATTGTACTTTGGATCCGGATTGAACAATCGCTAACCTGCATTCGTTAATTGCTAATCCTTGCTGTCATATTATGTGCCTACCCATAGCTCCACATATTCTTCTGTCAGCACAGGTTCATCTTGCAACTGTTACCCACGCTCAACAACAGATTGTTTGTCCACTTTGGCTTTGGCCAGTTTGGTTTCATCAAAATTGCCAAAAAAATCAGGAAAATAAAGAAAAAAATTGTTAAAATTTTTGCACACTTTTCAGAGAACGTGCTGTATTTCTGTAGACCACATCCCACCTCAGTTGTAGGTGTCAATTTTTGTGGTTGCATCTTTTTTTTATCCTTGTTCATAGAAAAATATAAAAAAATAGTGAAAAAATAAAAAAAAATTAGATTCCTACTAGCGCCTTTTGGAAAATTCCGGGAAAAATTCAGGAAAAAGGAAAAATCCAGACTATCTACTTGTTCTGTGAGTTCTTTCCATAGTCCTTTGTTTTCACCTTGTTGCGCTACGTCTCGACACGTCTTAGCCAGCACCTGTGATTTGTAGTTCGGATCCGGATTGAACAATCGCTAATCTGCATTCGTTAATTGCTAATCCTTGTTGTCATATTGTGTGCCTACCCATAGCTCAACATATTCTTCTGTCAGCACAGGTTCATCTTGTAACTGTTACCCACGCTCAACAACAGATTGTTTCACCACTTTGGCTTTGCCCTGTTTGGTTTCATCAAAATTGCCAAAAAAATTCAGGAAAATAAAGAAAAAAATTGTCAAAGTTATTGCATGCTTTTCAGAGAACGTGCTGTATTTCTGTAGACCACATCCCACCTCAGTTGTAGGTGCCAATTTTTGTGGTTGCATCTTTTTTTATCCTTGTTCTGAAAAAAATATAAAAAAAATAGTGAAAAAATAAAAAAAATGATTCCTACTAGTGCCTTTTGGAAAATTCCGGGGAAAATTCAGGAAAAAGGAAAAATTCAGACTATCTGCTTGTTCTGTGAGTTCTTTCCATCGTCCTTTGTTTTCACCTTGTTGCGCTACGTCTCGACACGTCTTAGCCAGCACTTGTGATTTGTACTTTGGATCCGGATTGAACAATCGCTAATCTGCATTCGTTAATTGCTAATCCTTGCTGTCATATTGTGTGCCTACCCATAGCTCTACATATTCTTCTGTCAGCATAGGTTCATCTTGCAACTGTTACCCACGCTCAACAATAGATTGTTTCACCACTTTGGCTTTGCCCTGTTTGGTTTCATCAAAATTGCCAAAAAAATTTAGGAAAATAAAGGAAAATAAATTATCAAAGTTTTTGCACGCTTTTCAGAGAACGTGCTGTATTTCTGTAGACCATATCCCACCTCAGTTGTAGGTGCCAATTTTTGTGGTTGCATCTTTTTTATCCTCGTTCAGAGAAAATTATAAAAAATAGTGAAAAAATAAAAAAAATTGATTCCTACTAGTGCCTTTTGGAAAATTCCAGGGAAAATTTAGGAAAAAGAAAGAATCCGGACTATCTGCTTGTTCTATGAGTTCTTTCCATAGTCCTTCGTTTTCATCTTGTTGCGCTACGTCTGGACACGTCTTAGCTAGCACCTGTGATTTTACTTTGGATCCGGATTGAACAATCGCTAATCTGCATTCGTTAATTGCTAATCGTTGCTGTCATATTATGTGCCTACCCATAGCTCCACATATTCTTCTGTCAGCACAGGTTCATCTTGCAACTGTTACCCACGCTCAACAACAGATTGTTTGTCCACACTGGCTTTGCCCAGTTTGGTTTCATCAAAATTGCCAAAAAAAAATCAGGAAAATAAAGAAAAAAATTGTTAAAATTTTTGCACGCTTTTCAGAGAACGTGCTGTATTTCTGTAGACCACATCCCACCTCAGTTGTAGGTGTCAATTTTTGTGGTTGCATCTTTTTTTATCCTTGTTCATAGAAAAATATAAAAAAATAGTGAAAAAATAAAAAAATTTAGATTCCTACTAGTGCCTTTTGGAAAATTCCGGGAAAAATTCAGGAAAAAGGAAAAATCCGGACTATCTACTTGTTCTGTGAGTTCTTTCCATAGTCCTTTGTTTTCACCTTGTTGCGCTACGTCTCGACACGTCTTAGCCAGCACCTGTGATTTGTAGTTCGGATCCGGATTGAACAATCGCTAATCTGCATTCGTTAATTGCTAATCCTTGTTGTCATATTGTGTGCCTACCCATAGCTCAACATATTCTTCCGTCAGCACAGGTTCATCTTGTAACTGTTACCCACGCTCAACAACAGATTGTTTCACCACTTTGGCTTTGCCCTGTTTGGATTCATCAAAATTGCCAAAAAAATTCAGGAAAATAAAGAAAAAAATTGTCAAAGTTATTGCACGCTTTTCAGAGAATGTGCTGTATTTCTGTAGACCACATCCCACCTCAGTAGTAGGTACCAATTTTTGTGGTTGCATCTTTTTTTATCCTTGTTCTGAAAAAATAAAAAAATAGTGAAAAATAAAAAAATTGATTCCTACTGGTGCCTTTTGGAAAATTCCGGGGAAAATTTAGGAAAAAGGAAAAATCCGGACTGTCTGCTTGTTCTGTGAGTTCTTTCCATCATCCTTTGTTTTCACCTTGTTGCGCTACGTCTGGACACGTCTTAGCCAGCACCTGTGATTGTACTTTGGATCCGGATTGGACAATCGCTAATCTGCATTCGTTAATTGCTAATCCTTGCTGTCATATTGTGTGCCTACCCATAGCCCCACATATTCTTCTGTCAGCACAGGTTCATCTTGCAACTGTTACCCTTGCTCAACAACAGATTGTTTCACCACTTTGGCTTTGCCCTGTTTGGTTTCATCAAAATTACCAAAAAAATTCAGGAAAATAAAGAAAAAAAATTATCAAAGTTTTTGGACGATTTTCAGAGAACGTGCTGCATTTCTGTAGACCACATCCCACCTCAGTTGTAGGTGCCAATTTTTGTGGTTGCATCTTTTTTGATCCTTGTTCAGAGAAAAATATATAAAAATAGTGAAAAAATAAAAAAAATTGATTCCTACTAGTGCCTTTTGAAAATTCTAGGAAAAATTCAGGAAAAAGGAAAAATCTGGACTATCTGCTTGTTCTGTGAGTTCTTTCCATCGTTCTTTGTTTTCACCTTGCTGCGCTACGTGTCGACACGTCTTAGCCAGCACCTGTGATTGTACTTTGGATCCGGATTGAACAATCGCTAATCTGCATTCGTTAATTGCTAATCCTTGCTATCATATTGTGTGCCTATCCATAGCTTCACATATTCTTCTGTCAGCACAGGTTCATCTTGCAACTGTTACCGACGCTCAACAACAGATTGTTTCACCACTTTAGCTTTGCCCTGTTTGGTTTCATCAAAATTGCCAAAAAAATTCAGGAAAATAAAGGAAAATAAATTATCAAAGTTTTTGCACGCTTTTCAGAGAACGTGCTGTATTTCTATAGACCACATCCCACCTCAGTTGTCGGTGCCAATTTTTGTGGTTGCATCTTTTTTATCCTCGTTCAGAGAAAAATATAAAAAATAGTGAAAAAATAAAAAAAAAATTGATTCCTACTAGTGCCTTTTGGAAAATTCCTGGGAAAATTCAGGAAAAAGGAAGAATTCGGACTATCTGCTTGTTCTGTGAGTTCTTTCCATAGTCCTTCGTTTTCATCTTGTTGCGCTACGTCTGGACACGTCTTAGCTAGCACCTGTGATTGTACTTTGGATCCGGATTGAACAATCGCTAATCTGCATTCGTTAATTGCTAATCCTTGCTGTCATATTATGTGCCTACCCATAGCTCCACATATTCTTCTGTCAGCACAGGTTCATCTTGCAACTGTTACCCACGCTCAACAACAGATTGTTTGTCCACTTTGGCTTTGGCCAGTTTGGTTTCATCAAAATTGCCAAAAAAATCAGGAAAATAAAGAAAAAAATTGTTAAAATTTTTGCACGCTTTTCAGAGAACGTGCTGTATTTCTGTAGACCACATCCCACCTCAGTTGTAGGTGTCAATTTTTGTGGTTGCATCTTTTTTTTATCCTTGTTCATAGAAAAATATAAAAAAATAGTGAAAAAATAAAAAAAATTTAGATTCCTACTAGCGCCTTTTGGAAAATTCCGGGAAAAATTCAGGAAAAAGAAAAAATCCGGACTATCTACTTGTTCTGTGAGTTCTTTCCATAGTCCTTTGTTTTCACCTTGTTGCGCTACGTCTCGACACGTCTTAGCCAGCACCTGTAATTTATAGTTCGGATCCGGATTGAACAATCGCTAATCTACATTCGTTAATTGCTAATCCTTGTTGTCATATTGTGTGCCTACCCATAGCTCAACATATTCTTCTGTCAGCACAGGTTCATCTTGTAACTGTTACCCACGCTCAACAACAGATTGTTTCACCACTTTGGCTTTGCCCTGTTTGGTTTCATCAAAATTGCCAAAAAAATTCAGGAAAATAAAGAAAAAAATTGTCAAAGTTATTGCATGCTTTTCAGAGAACGTGCTGTATTTCTGTAGACCACATCCCACCTCAGTTGTAGGTGCCAATTTTTGTGGTTGCATCTTTTTTTATCCTTGTTCTGAAAAAAATATAAAAAAATAGTGAAAAAATAAAAAAAATGATTCCTACTAGTGCCTTTTGGAAAATTCCAGGGAAAATTTAGGAAAAAGGAAGAATCCGGACTATCTGCTTGTTCTCTGAGTTCTTTCCATAGTCCTTCGTTTTCATCTTGTTGCGCTACGTCTGGACACGTCTTAGCTAGCACCTGTGATTTTACTTTGGATCCGGATTGAACAATCGCTAATCTGCATTCGTTAATTGCTAATCGTTGCTGTCATATTATGTGCCTACCCATAGCTCCACATATTCTTCTGTCAGCACAGGTTCATCTTGCAACTGTTACCCACGCTCAACAACAGATTGTTTGTCCACACTGGCTTTGCCCAGTTTGGTTTCATCAAAATTGCCAAAAAAATCAGGAAAATAAAGAAAAAAATTGTTAAAATTTTTGCACGCTTTTCAGAGAACGTGCTGTATTTCTGTAGACCACATCCCACCTCAGTTGTAGGTGTTAATTTTTGTGGTTGCATCTTTTTTTATCCTTGTTCATAGAAAAATATAAAAAAATAGTGAAAAAATAAAAAAATTTAGATTCCTACTAGTGCCTTTTGGAAAATTCCGGGAAAAATTCAGGAAAAAGGAAAAATCCAGACTATCTACTTGTTCTGTGAGTTCTTTCCATAGTCCTTTGTTTTCACCTTATTGCGCTACGTCTCGACACGTCTTAGCCAGCACCTGTGATTTGTAGTTCGGATCCGGATTGAACAATCGCTAATCTGCATTCGTTAATTGCTAATCCTTGTTGTCATATTGTGTGCCTACCCATAGCTCAACATATTCTTCCGTCAGCACAGGTTCATCTTGTAACTGTTACCCACGCTCAACAACAGATTGTTTCACCACTTTGGTTTTGCCCTGTTTGGATTCATCAAAATTGCCAAAAAAATTCAGGAAAATAAAGAAAAAAATTGTCAAAGTTATTGCACGCTTTTCAGAGAATGTGCTGTACTTCTGTAGACCACATCCCACCTCAGTTGTAGGTACCAATTTTTGTGGTTGCATCTTTTTTTATCCTTGTTCTGAAAAAATATAAAAAAATAGTGAAAAATAAAAAAAATTGATTCCTACTGGTGCCTTTTGGAAAATTTCGGGGAAAATTTAGGAAAAAGGAAAAATCCGGACTATCTGCTTGTTCTGTGAGTTCTTTCCATCGTCCTTTGTTTTCACCTTGTTGCGCTACGTCTGGACACGTCTTAGCCAGCACCTGTGATTGTACTTTGGATCCGGATTGGACAATCGCTAATCTGCATTCGTTAATTGCTAATCCTTGCTGTCATGTTGTGTGCCTACCCATAGCCCCACATATTCTTCTGTCAGCACAGGTTCATCTTGCAACTGTTACCCTTGCTCAACAACAGATTGTTTCACCACTTTGGCTTTGCCCTGTTTGGTTTCATCAAAATTGCCAAAAAAAATCAGGAAAATAAAGAAAAAAAATTATCAAAGTTTTTGGACGATTTTCAGAGAACGTGCTGCATTTCTGTAGACCACATCCCACCTCAGTTGTAGGTGTCAATTTTTGTGGTTGCATCGTTTTTTATCCTTGTTCATAGAAAAATATAAAAAAATAGTGAAAAAATAAAAAATTTAGATTCCTACTAGTGCCTTTTGGAAAATTCTGGGAAAAATTCAGGAAAAAGGAAAAATCCGGACTATCTACTTGTTCTGTGAGTTCTTTCCATAGTCCTTTGTTATCACCTTGTTGCGCTACGTCTCGACACGTCTTAGCCAGCACCTGTGATTTGTAGTTCGGATCCGGATTGAACAATCGCTAATCTGCATTCGTTAATTGCTAATCCTTGTTGTAAAATTTGTGTGCCTACCCATAGCTCCACATATTCTTCTGTCAGCACAGGTTCATCTTGTAACTGTTACCCACGCTCAACAACAGATTGTTTCACCACTTTGGCTTTGCCCTGTTTGGTTTCATCAAAATTGCCAAAAAAATTCAGGAAAATAAAGAAAAAAATTGTCAAAGTTGTTGCACGCTTTTCAGAGAACGTGCTATATTTCTGTAAACCACATCCCACCTCAGTTGTTGGTGCCAATTTTTGTGGTTGCATCTTTTTGTATCCTTGTTCCGAGAAAAATATAGAAAAAATAGTGAAAAAATAAAAAAAATTGATTCCTACTAGTGCCTTTTGGAAAATTCCGGGGAAATTCAGGAAAAAGGAAAAATCCGGACTATCTGCTTGTTCTGTGAGTTCCTTCCATCGTCCTTTGTTTTCACCTTTCTGCGCTACGTCTCGACACGTCTTAGCCAGCACCTGTGATTTGTACTTTGGATCCGGATTGAACAATCGCTAATCTACATTCGTTAATTGCTAATCCTTGCTGTCATATTGTGTGCCTACCCATAGCTCCACATATTCTTCTATCAGCACAGGTTCATCTTGCAACTGTTACCCACGCTCAACAACAGATTGTTTCACCACTTTGGCTTTGCCCTGTTTGGTTTCATCAAAATTGCCAAAAAAATTTAGGAAAATAAAGAAAAAAATTGTCAAAGTTATGCACGCTTTTCAGAGAACGTGCTGTATTTCTGTAGACCACATCCCACCTCAGTTGTAGGTGCCAATTTTTGTGGTTGCATCTTTTTTGATCCTTGTTCTGAAAAAGATATAAAAAAATAGTGAAAAAATAAAAAAAATTGATTCCTACTAGTGCCTTTTGGAAAATTCTGGGGAAAATTTAGGAAAAAGGAAAAATCCGGACTATCTGCTTGTTCTGTGTGTTCTTTCCGTCATCCTTTGTTTTCACCTTGTTGCGCTACGTCTCGACACGTCTTAGCCAGCACCTATGATTTGTACTTTGGATCCGGATTGAACAATCACTAATCTGCATTCGTTAATTGCTAATCATTGCTGTCATATTGTGTGCCTACCCATAGCTCCACATATTCTTCTGTCAGCACAGGTTCATCTTGCAACTGTTACCCACGCTCAACAACAGATTGTTTCACCACTTTGGCTTTGCCCTGTTTGGTTTCATCAAAATTGCCAAAAAAATTCAGGAAAATAAAGGAAAATAAATTATCAAAGTTTTTGCACGCTTTTCAGAGAACGTGCTGTATTTCTGTAGACCACATCCCACCTCAGTTGTAGGTGCCAATTTTTGTGGTTGCATCTTTTTATATCCTCGTTCAGAGAAAATTATTAAAAATAGTGAAAAAATAAAAAAAATTGATTCCTACTAGTGCCTTTTGGAAAATTCCAGGAAAAATTTAGGAAAAAGGAAGAATCCGGACTATCTGCTTGTTCTATGAGTTCTTTCCATAGTCCTTCGTTTTCATCTTGTTGCGCTACGTCTGGACACGTCTTAGCTAGCACCTGTGATTTTACTTTGGATCCGGATTGAACAATCGCTAATCTGCATTCGTTAATTGCTAATCGTTGCTGTCATATTATGTGCCTACCCATAGCTCCACATATTCTTCTATCAGCACAGGTTCATCTTGCAACTATTACCCACGCTCAACAACAGATTGTTTGTCCACACTGGCTTTGCCCAGTTTGGTTTCATCAAAATTGCCAAAAAAAATCAGGAAAATAAAGAAAAAAATTGTTAAAATTTTTGCACGCTTTTCAGAGAACGTGCTGTATTTCTGTAGACCACATCCCACCTCAGTTGTAGGTGTCAATTTTTGTGGTTGCATCTTTTTTTATCCTTGTTCATAGAAAAATATAAAAAAATAGTGAAAAAATAAAAAAATTTAGATTCCTACTAGTGCCTTTTGGAAAATTCCGGGAAAAATTCAGGAAAAAGGAAAAATCCGGACTATCTACTTGTTCTGTGAGTTCTTTCCATATTCCTTTGTTTTCACCTTGTTGCGCTACGTCTCGACACGTCTTAGCCAGCACCTGTGATTTGTAGTTCGGATCCGGATTGAACAATCGCTAATCTGCATTCGTTAATTGCTAATCCTTGTTGTCATATTGTGTGCCTACCCATAGCTCAACATATTCTTCCGTCAGCACAGGTTCATCTTGTAACTGTTACCCACGCTCAACAACAGATTGTTTCACCACTTTGGCTTTGCCCTGTTTGGATTCATCAAAATTGCCAAAAAAATTCAGGAAAATAAAGAAAAAAATTGTCAAAGTTATTGCACGCTTTTCAGAGAACGTGCTGTACTTCTGTAGCCCACATCCCACCTCAGTTGTAGGTACCAATTTTTGTGGTTGCATCTTTTTTTATCCTTGTTATGAAAAAAATATAAAAAAATAGTGAAAAATAAAAAAAAATTGATTCCTACTGGTGCCTTTTGGAAAATTTCGGGGAAAATTCAGGAAAAAGGAAAAATCTGGACTATCTGCTTGTTCTGTGAGTTCTTTCCATCGTCCTTTGTTTTCACCTTGTTGCGCTACGTCTAGACACGTCTTAGCCAGCACCTGTGATTGTACTTTGGATCCGGATTGGACAATCGCTAATCTGCATTCGTTAATTGCTAATCCTTGCTGTCATATTGTGTGCCTACCCATAGCCCCACATATTCTTCTGTCAGCACAGGTTCATCTTGCAACTGTTACCCTTGCTCAACAACAGATTGTTTCACCACTTTGGCTTTGCCCTGTTTGGTTTCATCAAAATTGCCAAAAAAATTCAGGAAAATAAAGAAAAAAAATTATCAAAGTTTTTGGACGATTTTCAGAGAACGTGCTGCATTTCTGTAGACCACATCCCACCTCAGTTGTAGGTGCCAATTTTTGTGGTTGCATCTTTTTTGATCCTTGTTCAGAGAAAAATATATAAAAATAGTGAAAAAATAAAAAAAAATTGATTCCTACTAGTGCCTTTTGAAAATTCTAGGAAAAATTTAGGAAAAAGGAAAAATCTGGACTATCTGCTTGTTCTGTGAGTTCTTTCCATCGTCCTTTGTTTTCACCTTGCTGCGCTATGTGTCGACACGTCTTAGCCAGCACCTGTGATTGTACTTTGGATCCGGATTGAACAATCGCTAATCTGCATTCGTTAATTGCTAATCCTTGCTATCATATTGTGTGCCTATCCACAGCTTCACATATTCTTCTGTCAGCACAGGTTCATCTTGCAACTGTTACCGACGCTCAACAACAGATTGTTTCACCACTTTAGCTTTGCCCTATTTGGTTTCATCAAAATTGCCAAAAAAATTCAGGAAAATAAAGAAAAAAATTGTTAAAATTTTTGCACGCTTTTCAGAGAACGTGCTGTATTTCTATAGACCACATCCCACCTCAGTTGTAGGTGTCAATTTTTGTGGTTGCATCGTTTTTTATCCTTGTTCATAGAAAAATATAAAAAAATAGTGAAAAAATAAAAAATTTAGATTCCTACTAGTGCCTTTTGGAAAATTCCGGGAAAAATTCAGGAAAAAGGAAAAATCCGGACTATCTACTTGTTCTGTGAGTTCTTTCCATAGTCCTTTGTTATCACCTTGTTGCGCTACGTCTCGACACGTCTTAGCCAGCACCTGTGATTTGTAGTTCGGATCCGGATTGAACAATCGCTAATCTGCATTCGTTAATTGCTAATCCTTGTTGTCATATTGTGTGCCTACCCATAGCTCCACATATTCTTCTGTCAGCACAGGTTCATCTTGTAACTGTTACCCACGCTCAACAACAGATTGTTTCACCACTTTGGCTTTGCCCTGTTTGGTTTCATCAAAATTGCCAAAAAAATTCAGGAAAATAAAGAAAAAAATTATCAAAGTTATTGCACGCTTTTCAGAGAACGTGCTATATTTCTGTAGACCACATCCCACCTCAGTTGTTGGTGCCAATTTTTGTGGTTGCATCTTTTTGTATCCTTGTTCTGAGAAAAATATAGAAAAAAATAGTGAAAAAATAAAAAAAAATTGATTCCTACTAGTGCCTTTTTGAAAATTCCGGGGAAATTCAGGAAAAAGGAAAAATCTGGACTATCTGCTTGTTCTGTGAGTTCCTTCCATCGTGCTTTGTTTTCACCTTGTTGCGCTATGTCTCGACACGTCTTAGCCAGCACCTGTGATTTGTACTTTGGATCCGGATTGAACAATCGCTAATCTACATTCGTTAATTGCTAATCCTTGCTGTCATATTGTGTGCCTACCCATAGCTCCACATATTCTTCTATCAGCACAGGTTCATCTTGCAACTGTTACCCACGCTCAACAACAGATTGTTTCACCACTTTGGCTTTGCCCTGTTTGGTTTCATCAAAATTGCCAAAAAAATTTAGGAAAATAATGAAAAAAATTGTCAAAGTTATTGCACGCTTTTCAGAGAACGTGCTATATTTCTGTAGACCACATCCCACCTTATTGTAGGTGCCAATTTTTCTGGTTGCATCTTTTTTGATCCTTGTTCTGAAAAAAATATAAAAAAATAGTGAAAAAATAAAAAAAATTTGATTCCTACTAGTGCCTTTTGGAAAATTCCGGGGAAAATTCAGGAAAAAGGAAAAATCCGGACTATCTGATTGTTCTATGAGTACTTTCCATCATCCTTTGTTTTCACCTTGTTGCGCTACGTCTCAACACATCTTTGCTAGCACCTGTGATTTGTACTTTGGATCCGGATTGAACAATCGCTAATCTGCATTCGTTAATTGCTAATCCTTGCTGTCATATTGTGTGCCTACCCATAGCTCCACATATTCTTCTGTCAGCACAAGTTCATCTTGCAACTGTTACCCACGCTCAACAACAGATTGTTTCACCACTTTGGCTTTGCCCTGTTTGGTTTCATCAAAATTGCCAAAAAAATTCAGGAAAATAAAGAAAAAAAATTGTCAAAGTTATGCACGCTTTTCAGAGAACGTGCTGTATTTCTGTAGACCACATCCCACCTCAGTTGTAGGTGCCAATTTTTGTGGTTGCATCTTTTTTGATCCTTGTTCTGAAAAAGATATAAAAAAATAGTGAAAAAATAAAAAAAATTGATTCCTACTAGTGCCTTTTGGAAAATTCTGGGGAAAATTTAGGAAAAAGGAAAAATCCGGACTATCTGCTTGTTCTGTGTGTTCTTTCCGTCGTCCTTTGTTTTCACCTTGTTGCGCTACGTCTCGACACGTCTTAGCCAGCACCTGTGATTTGTACTTTGGATCCGGATTGAACAATCACTAATCTGCATTCGTTAATTGCTAATCATTGCTGTCATATTGTGTGCCTACCCATAGCTCCACATATTCTTCTGTCAGCACAGGTTCATCTTGCAACTGTTACCCACGCTCAACAACAGATTGTTTCACCACTTTGGCTTTGCCCTGTTTGGTTTCATCAAAATTGCCAAAAAAATTTGAGGAAAATAAAGAAAAAAATGTCAAAGTTATTGCACGCTTTTCAGAGAACGTGCTGTATTTCTGTAGACCACATCCCACCTCAGTTGTAGGTGCCAATTTTTGTGGTTGCATCTTTTTTGATCTTTGTTCTGAGAAAAATATAAAAAAATAGTGAAAAAATAAAAAAAATTGATTCCTACTAGTGCCTTTTGGAAAATTCAGGAAAAAGGAAAAATCCGGACTATCTCCTTGTTTTGTGAGTTCTTTCCATCGTCCTTTGTTTTCACCTTGTTGCGCTACGTCTCGACACGTCTTAGCCAGCACCTGTGATTTGTACTTTGGATCCGGATTGAACAATCGCTAATCTGCATTCGTTAATTGCTAATCCTTGCTGTCATATTGTGTGCCTACCCATAGCTCCACATATTCTTCTGTCAGCACAGGTTCATCTTGCAACTGTTACCCACGCTCAACAACAGATTGTTTCACCACTTTGGCTTTGCCCTGTTTGGTTTCATCAAAATTGCCAAAAAAATTCAGGAAAATAAAGAAAAAAAAAGTCAAAGTTATTGCACGCTTTTCAGAGAATGTGCTGTATTTCTGTAGACCACATCCCACCTCAGTTGTAGGTGCCAATTTTTGTGGTTGCATCTTTTTTGATCCTTGTTCTGAGAAAAATATAAAAAAAATAGTGAAAAAATAAAAAAATTGATTCCTACTAGTGCCTTTTGGAAAATTCAGGAAAAAGGAAAAATCCGGACTATCTCCTTGTTTTGTGAGTTCTTTCCATCGTCCTTCGTTTTCACCTTGTTGCGCTACGTCTCGACACGTCTTAGCCAGCACCTGTGATTTGTACTTTGGATCCGGATTGAACAATCGCTAATCTGCATTCGTTAATTGCTAATCCTTGCTGTCATATTGTGTGCCTACCCATAGCTCCACATATTCTTCTGTCAGCACAGGTTCATCTTGCAACTGTTACCCACGCTCAATAACAGATTGTTTCACCACTTTGGCTTTGCCCTGTTTGGTTTCATCAAAATTGCCAAAAAAATTCAGGAGAATAATGAAAAAAAATTGTCAAAGTTATTGCACGCTTTTCAGAGAACGTGCTATATTTTTGTAGACCACATCCCACCGCAGTTATAGGAGCCAATTTTTGTGGTTGCATCTTTTTTGATCCTTGTTCTGAGAAAAATATAAAAAAATAGTGAAAAAATAAAAATAAAATTGATTCCTACTAGTGCCTTTTGGAAAATTCTGGGGAAAATTCAGGAAAAAGGAAAAATCCGGACTATCTGCTTGTTCTGTGAGTTCTTTCCGTCTTCCTTTGTTTTCACCTTGTTGCGCTACGTCTCGACACGTCTTAGCCAGCACCTGTGATTTGTACTTTGGATCCGGATTGAACAATCGCTAATCTGCATTCGTTAATTGCTAATCATTGCTGTCATATTGTGTGCCTACCCATACCTCCACATATTCTTCTGTCAGCACAGGTTCATCTTGCAACTGTTACCTACGCTCAACAACAGATTGTTTCACCACTTTGGCTTTCCCTTGTTTGGTTTCATCAAAATTGCCAAAAAAATTCAGGAAAATAAAGAAAAAAATTTGTCAAAGTTATTGCACGCTTTTCAGAGAACGTGCTATATTTTTGTAGACCACATCCCACCTCAGTTGTAGGTGCCAATTTTTGTGGTTGCATCTTTTTTGATCCTTGTTCTGAGAAAAATATAAAAAAATAGTGAAAAAATAAAAAAAATTGATTCCTACTAGTGCCTTTTAGAAAATTCAGGAAAAAGGAAAAATCCGGACTATCTGCTTGTTTTGTGAGTTCTTTCAATCGTCCTTTGTTTTTACCTTGTTGCGCTACGTCTCGACACGTCTTAGCCAGCACCTGTGATTTGTACTTTAGATCCGGATTGAACAATCGCTAATCTGCATTCGTTAATTGCTAATCCTTGCTGTCATATTGTGTGCCTACCCATAGCTCCACATATTCTTCAATCAGCACAGGTTCATCTTGCAACTGTTACCCACGCTCAACAACAGATTGTTTCACCACTTTGGCTTTGCCCTGTTTGGTTTCATCAAAATTGCCAAAAAAATTCAGGAAAATAGAGAAAAAAATTGTCAAAGTTTTTGCACGCTTTTCAGAGAACGTGCTGTATTTCTGTAGACCACATCCCACCTCAGTTGTAGGTGCCAATTTTTGTGGTTGCATCTTTTTTTATCCTTGTTCTGAGAAAATATAGAAAAAATAGTGAAAAAATAAAAAAAATTGATTCCTACTAGTGCCTTTTGGAAAATTCCGAGGAAATTCAGGAAAAAGGAAAAATCCGGACTATCTGCTTGTTTTGTGAGTTCTTTCAATCGTCCTTTGTTTTTACCTTGTTGCGCTACGTCTCGACACGTCTTAGCCAGCACCTGTGATTTGTACTTTAGATCCGGATTGAACAATCGCTAATCTGCATTCGTTAATTGCTAATCCTTGCTGTCATATTGTGTGCCTACCCATAGCTCCACATATTCTTCAATCAGCACAGGTTCATCTTGCAACTGTTACCCACGCTCAACAACAGATTGTTTCACCACTTTGGCTTTGCCCTGTTTGGTTTCATCAAAATTGCCAAAAAAATTCAGGAAAATAGAGAAAAAAATTGTCAAAGTTTTTGCACGCTTTTCAAAGAACGTGCTGTATTTCTGTAGACCACATCCCACCTCAGTTGTAGGTGCCAATTTTTGTGGTTGCATCTTTTTTTATCCTTGTTCTGAGAAAATATAGAAAAAATAGTGAAAAAATAAAAAAAATTGATTCCTACTAGTGCCTTTTGGAAAATTCCGAGGAAATTCAGGAAAAAGGAAAAATCCGGACTATCTGCTTGTTCTGTGAGTTCTTTCCATCGTCCTTTGTTTTCACCTTATTGCGCTACGTCTCGACACGTCTTAGCCAGCACCTGTGATTTGTACTTTGGATCCGGATTGAACAATCGCTAATCTGCATTCGTTAATTGCTAATCCTTGCTGTCATATTGTGTGCCTACCCATAGCTCCATATATTCTTCTATCAGCACAGGTTCATCTTGCAACTGTTACCCACGCTCAACAACAGATTGTTTCACCACTTTGGCTTTGCCCTGTTTGGTTTCATCAAAATTGCCAAAAAAATTCAGGAAAATAGAGAAAAAAATTGTCAAAGTTTTTGCACGCTTTTCAGAGAACGTGCTGTATTTCTGTAGACCACATCCCACCTCAGTTGTAGGTGCCAATTTTTGTGGTTGCATCTTTTTTGATCCTTGTTCTGAAAAAGATATAAAAAAATAGTGAAAAAATAAAAAAAAATTGATTCCTACTAGTGCCTTTTGGAAAATTCTGGGGAAAATTTAGGAAAAAGGAAAAATTCGGACTATCTGCTTGTTCTGTGTGTTCTTTCCGTCGTCCTTTGTTTTCACCTTGTTGCGCTACGTCTCGACACGTCTTAGCCAGCACCTATGATTTGTACTTTGGATCCGGATTGAACAATCACTAATCTGCATTCGTTAATTGCTAATCATTGCTGTCATATTGTGTGCCTACCCATAGCTCCACATATTCTTCTGTCAGCACAGGTTCATCTTGCAACTGTTACCCACGCTCAACAACAGATTGTTTCACCACTTTGGCTTTGCCCTGTTTGGTTTCATCAAAATTGCCAAAAAAATTCAGGAAAATAGAGAAAAAAATTGTCAAAGTTTTTGCACGCTTTTCAGAGAACGTGCTGTATTTCTGTAGACCACATCCCACCTCAGTTGTAGGTGCCAATTTTTGTGGTTGCATCTTTTTTTATCCTTGTTCTGAGAAAATATAGAAAAAATAGTGAAAAAATAAAAAAAATTGATTCCTACTAGTGCCTTTTGGAAAATTCCGAGGAAATTCAGGAAAAAGGAAAAATCCGGACTATCTGCTTGTTCTGTGAGTTCTTTCCATCGTCCTTTGTTTTCACCTTATTGCGCTACGTCTCGACACGTCTTAGCCAGCACCTGTGATTTGTACTTTGGATCCGGATTGAACAATCGCTAATCTGCATTCGTTAATTGCTAATCATTGCTGTCATATTGTGTGCCTACCCATAGCTCCACATATTCTTCTGTCAGCACAGGTTCATCTTGCAACTGTTACCCACGCTCAACAACAGATTGTTTCACCACTTTGGCTTTGCCCTGTTTGGTTTCATCAAAATTGCCAAAAAAATTTGAGGAAAATAAAGAAAAAAATGTCAAAGTTATTGCACGCTTTTCAGAGAACGTACTGTATTTCTGTAGACCACATCCCACCTCAGTTGTAGGTGCCAATTTTTGTGGTTGCATCTTTTTTGATCTTTGTTCTGAGAAAAATATAAAAAAATAGTGAAAAAATAAAAAAAATTGATTCCTACTAGTGCCTTTTGGAAAATTCAGGAAAAAGGAAAAATCCGGACTATCTCCTTGTTTTGTGAGTTCTTTCCATCGTCCTTTGTTTTCACCTTGTTGCGCTACGTCTCGACACGTCTTAGCCAGCACCTGTGATTTGTACTTTGGATCTGGATTGAACAATCGCTAATCTGCATTCGTTAATTGCTAATCCTTGCTGTCATATTGTGTGCCTACCCATAGCTCCACATATTCTTCTGTCAGCACAGGTTCATCTTGCAACTGTTACCCACGCTCAACAACAGATTGTTTCACCACTTTGGCTTTGCCCTGTTTGGTTTCATCAAAATTGCCAAAAAAATTCAGGAAAATAAAGAAAAAAAAATGTCAAAGTTATTGCACGCTTTTCAGAGAATGTGCTGTATTTCTGTAGACCACATCCCACCTCAGTTGTAGGTGCCAATTTTTGTGGTTGCATCTTTTTTGATCCTTGTTCTGAGAAAAATATAAAAAAAAATAGTGAAAAAATAAAAAAATTGATTCCTACTAGTGCCTTTTGGAAAATTCAGGAAAAAGGAAAAATCCGGACTATCTCCTTGTTTTGTGAGTTCTTTCCATCGTCCTTCGTTTTCACCTTGTTGCGCTACGTCTCGACACGTCTTAGCCAGCACCTGTGATTTGTACTTTGGATCCGGATTGAACAATCGCTAATCTGCATTCGTTAATTGCTAATCCTTGCTGTCATATTGTGTGCCTACCCATAGCTCCACATATTCTTCTGTCAGCACAGGTTCATCTTGCAACTGTTACCCACGCTCAATAACAGATTGTTTCACCACTTTGGCTTTGCCCTGTTTGGTTTCATCAAAATTGCCAAAAAAATTCAGGAGAATAATGAAAAAAAATTGTCAAAGTTATTGCACGCTTTTCAGAGAACGTGCTATATTTTTGTAGACCACATCCCACCGCAGTTATAGGAGCCAATTTTTGTGGTTGCATCTTTTTTGATCCTTGTTCTGAGAAAAATATAAAAAAATAGTGAAAAAATAAAAATAAAATTGATTCCTACTAGTGCCTTTTGGAAAATTCTGGGGAAAATTCAGGAAAAAGGAAAAATCCGGACTATCTGCTTGTTCTGTGAGTTCTTTCCGTCTTCCTTTGTTTTCACCTTGTTGCGCTACGTCTCGACACGTCTTAGCCAGCACCTGTGATTTGTACTTTGGATCCGGATTGAACAATCGCTAATCTGCATTCGTTAATTGCTAATCATTGCTGTCATATTGTGTGCCTACCCATACCTCCACATATTCTTCTGTCAGCACAGGTTCATCATGCAACTGTTACCTACGCTCAACAACAGATTGTTTCACCACTTTGGCTTTCCCCTGTTTGGTTTCATCAAAATTGCCAAAAAAATTCAGGAAAATAAAGAAAAAAATTTGTCAAAGTTATTGCACGCTTTTCAGAGAACGTGCTATATTTTTGTAGACCACATCCCACCTCAGTTGTAGGTGCCAATTTTTGTGGTTGCATCTTTTTTGATCCTTGTTCTGAGAAAAATATAAAAAAATAGTGAAAAAATAAAAAAAATTGATTCCTACTAGTGCCTTTTGGAAAATTCAGGAAAAAGGAAAAATCCGGACTATCTGCTTGTTTTGTGAGTTCTTTCAATCGTCCTTTGTTTTTACCTTGTTGCGCTACGTCTCGACACGTCTTAGCCAGCACCTGTGATTTGTACTTTAGATCCGGATTGAACAATCGCTAATCTGCATTCGTTAATTGCTAATCCTTGCTGTCATATTGTGTGCCTACCCATAGCTCCACATATTCTTCAATCAGCACAGGTTCATCTTGCAACTGTTACCCACGCTCAACAACAGATTGTTTCACCACTTTGGCTTTGCCCTGTTTGGTTTCATCAAAATTGCCAAAAAAATTCAGGAAAATAGAGAAAAAAATTGTCAAAGTTTTTGCACGCTTTTTAGAGAACGTGGTGTATTTCTGTAGACCACATCCCACCTCAGTTGTAGGTGCCAATTTTTGTGGTTGCATCTTTTTTTATCCTTGTTCTGAGAAAATATAGAAAAAATAGTGAAAAAATAAAAAAAATTGATTCCTACTAGTGCCTTTTGGAAAATTCCGAGGAAATTCAGGAAAAAGGAAAAATCCGGACTATCTGCTTGTTCTGTGAGTTCTTTCCATCGTCCTTTGTTTTCACCTTATTGCGCTGCGTCTCGACACGTCTTAGCCAGCACCTGTGATTTGTACTTTGGATCCGGATTGAACAATCGCTAATCTGCATTCGTTAATTGCTAATCCTTGCTGTCATATTGTGTGCCTACCCATAGCTCCATATATTCTTCTATCAGCACAGGTTCATCTTGCAACTGTTACCCACGCTCAACAACAGATTGTTTCACCACTTTGGCTTTGCCCTGTTTGGTTTCATCAAAATTGCCAAAAAAATTCAGGAAAATAGAGAAAAAAATTGTCAAAGTTTTTGCACGCTTTTCAGAGAACGTGCTGTATTTCTGTAGACCACATCCCACCTCAGTTGTAGGTGCCAATTTTTGTGGTTGCATCTTTTTTGATCCTTGTTCTGAAAAAGATATAAAAAAATAGTGAAAAAATAAAAAAAATTGATTCCTACTAGTGCCTTTTGGAAAATTCTGGGGAAAATTTAGGAAAAAGGAAAAATCCGGACTATCTGCTTGTTCTGTGTGTTCTTTCCGTCGTCCTTTGTTTTCACCTTGTTGCGCTACGTCTCGACACGTCTTAGCCAGCACCTATGATTTGTACTTTGGATCCGAATTGAACAATCACTAATCTGCATTCGTTAATTGCTAATCATTGCTGTCATATTGTGTGCCTACCCATAGCTCCACATATTCTTCTGTCAGCACAGGTTCATCTTGCAACTGTTACCCACGCTCAACAACAGATTGTTTCACCACTTTGGCTTTGCCCTGTTTGGTTTCATCAAAATTGCCAAAAAAATTCAGGAAAATAAAGGAAAATAAATTATCAAAGTTTTTGCACGCTTTTCAGAGAACGTGCTGTATTTCTGTAGACCACATCCCACCTCAGTTGTAGGTGCCAATTTTTGTGGTTGCATCTTTTTATATCCTCGTTCAGAGAAAATTATTAAAAATAGTGAAAAAATAAAAAAAATTGATTCCTACTAGTGCCTTTTGGAAAATTCCAGGAAAAATTTAGGAAAAAGGAAGAATCCGGACTATCTGCTTGTTCTATGAGTTCTTTCCATAGTCCTTCGTTTTCATCTTGTTGCGCTACGTCTGGACACGTCTTAGCTAGCACCTGTGATTTTACTTTGGATCCGGATTGAACAATCGCTAATCTGCATTCGTTAATTGCTAATCGTTGCTGTCATATTATGTGCCTACCCATAGCTCCACATATTCTTCTATCAGCACAGGTTCATCTTGCAACTATTACCCACGCTCAACAACAGATTGTTTGTCCACACTGGCTTTGCCCAGTTTGGTTTCATCAAAATTGCCAAAAAAAATCAGGAAAATAAAGAAAAAAATTGTTAAAATTTTTGCACGCTTTTCAGAGAACGTGCTGTATTTCTGTAGACCACATCCCACCTCAGTTGTAGGTGTCAATTTTTGTGGTTGCATCTTTTTTTATCCTTGTTCATAGAAAAATATAAAAAAATAGTGAAAAAATAAAAAAATTTAGATTCCTACTAGTGCCTTTTGGAAAATTCCGGGAAAAATTCAGGAAAAAGGAAAAATCCGGACTATCTACTTGTTCTGTGAGTTCTTTCCATATTCCTTTGTTTTCACCTTGTTGCGCTACGTCTCGACACGTCTTAGCCAGCACCTGTGATTTGTAGTTCGGATCCGGATTGAACAATCGCTAATCTGCATTCGTTAATTGCTAATCCTTGTTGTCATATTGTGTGCCTACCCATAGCTCAACATATTCTTCCGTCAGCACAGGTTCATCTTGTAACTGTTACCCACGCTCAACAACAGATTGTTTCACCACTTTGGCTTTGCCCTGTTTGGATTCATCAAAATTGCCAAAAAAATTCAGGAAAATAAAGAAAAAAATTGTCAAAGTTATTGCACGCTTTTCAGAGAACGTGCTGTACTTCTGTAGCCCACATCCCACCTCAGTTGTAGGTACCAATTTTTGTGGTTGCATCTTTTTTTATCCTTGTTATGAAAAAAATATAAAAAAATAGTGAAAAATAAAAAAAAATTGATTCCTACTGGTGCCTTTTGGAAAATTTCGGGGAAAATTCAGGAAAAAGGAAAAATCTGGACTATCTGCTTGTTCTGTGAGTTCTTTCCATCGTCCTTTGTTTTCACCTTGTTGCGCTACGTCTAGACACGTCTTAGCCAGCACCTGTGATTGTACTTTGGATCCGGATTGGACAATCGCTAATCTGCATTCGTTAATTGCTAATCCTTGCTGTCATATTGTGTGCCTACCCATAGCCCCACATATTCTTCTGTCAGCACAGGTTCATCTTGCAACTGTTACCCTTGCTCAACAACAGATTGTTTCACCACTTTGGCTTTGCCCTGTTTGGTTTCATCAAAATTGCCAAAAAAATTCAGGAAAATAAAGAAAAAAAATTATCAAAGTTTTTGGACGATTTTCAGAGAACGTGCTGCATTTCTGTAGACCACATCCCACCTCAGTTGTAGGTGCCAATTTTTGTGGTTGCATCTTTTTTGATCCTTGTTCAGAGAAAAATATATAAAAATAGTGAAAAAATAAAAAAAAATTGATTCCTACTAGTGCCTTTTGAAAATTCTAGGAAAAATTTAGGAAAAAGGAAAAATCTGGACTATCTGCTTGTTCTGTGAGTTCTTTCCATCGTCCTTTGTTTTCACCTTGCTGCGCTACGTGTCGACACGTCTTAGCCAGCACCTGTGATTGTACTTTGGATCCGGATTGAACAATCGCTAATCTGCATTCGTTAATTGCTAATCCTTGCCATCATATTGTGTGCCTATCCACAGCTTCACATATTCTTCTGTCAGCACAGGTTCATCTTGCAACTGTTACCGACGCTCAACAACAGATTGTTTCACCACTTTAGCTTTGCCCTATTTCGTTTCATCAAAATTGCCAAAAAAATTCAGGAAAATAAAGAAAAAAATTGTTAAAATTTTTGCACGCTTTTCAGAGAACGTGCTGTATTTCTATAGACCACATCCCACCTCAGTTGTAGGTGTCAATTTTTGTGGTTGCATCGTTTTTTATCCTTGTTCATAGAAAAATATAAAAAAATAGTGAAAAAATAAAAAATTTAGATTCCTACTAGTGCCTTTTGGAAAATTCCGGGAAAAATTCAGGAAAAAGGAAAAATCCGGACTATCTACTCGTTCTGTGAGTTCTTTCCATAGTCCTTTGTTATCACCTTGTTGCGCTACGTCTCGACACGTCTTAGCCAGCACCTGTGATTTGTAGTTCGGATCCGGATTGAACAATCGCTAATCTGCATTCGTTAATTGCTAATCCTTGTTGTCATATTGTGTGCCTACCCATAGCTCCACATATTCTTCTGTCAGCACAGGTTCATCTTGTAACTGTTACCCACGCTCAACAACAGATTGTTTCACCACTTTGGCTTTGCCCTGTTTGGTTTCATCAAAATTGCCAAAAAAATTCAGGAAAATAAAGAAAAAAATTGTCAAAGTTATTGCACGCTTTTCAGAGAACGTGCTATATTTCTGTAGACCACATCCCACCTTAGTTGTTGGTGCCAATTTTTGTGGTTGCATCTTTTTGTATCCTTGTTCTGAGAAAAATATAGAAAAAAATAGTGAAAAAATAAAAAAAAATTGATTCCTACTAGTGCCTTTTGGAAAATTCCGGGGAAATTCAGGAAAAAGGAAAAATCTGGACTATCTGCTTGTTCTGTGAGTTCCTTCCATCGTGCTTTGTTTTCACCTTGTTGCGCTATGTCTCGACACGTCTTAGCCAGCACCTGTGATTTGTACTTTGGATCCGGATTGAACAATCGCTAATCTACATTCGTTAATTGCTAATCCTTGCTGTCATATTGTGTGCCTACCCATAGCTCCACATATTCTTCTATCAGCACAGGTTCATCTTGCAACTGTTACCCACGCTCAACAACAGATTGTTTCACCACTTTGGCTTTGCCCTGTTTGGTTTCATCAAAATTGCCAAAAAAATTTAGGAAAATAATGAAAAAAATTGTCAAAGTTATTGCACGCTTTTCAGAGAACGTGCTATATTTCTGTAGACCACATCCCACCTTATTGTAGGTGCCAATTTTTCTGGTTGCATCTTTTTTGATCCTTGTTCTGAAAAAAATATAAAAAAATAGTGAAAAAATAAAAAAAAATTGATTCCTACTAGTGCCTTTTGGAAAATTCCGGGGAAAATTCAGGAAAAAGGAAAAATCCGGACTATCTGATTGTTCTATGAGTACTTTCCATCATCCTTTGTTTTCACCTTGTTGCGCTACGTCTCGACACATCTTTGCTAGCACCTGTGATTTGTACTTTGGATCCGGATTGAACAATCGCTAATCTGCATTCGTTAATTGCTAATCCTTGCTGTCATATTGTGTGCCTACCCATAGCTCCACATATTCTTCTGTCAGCACAAGTTCATCTTGCAACTGTTACCCACGCTCAACAACAGATTGTTTCACCACTTTGGCTTTGCCCTGTTTGGTTTCATCAAAATTGCCAAAAAAATTCAGGAAAATAAAGAAAAAAAATTGTCAAAGTTATGCACGCTTTTCAGAGAACGTGCTGTATTTCTGTAGACCACATCCCACCTCAGTTGTAGGTGCCAATTTTTGTGGTTGCATCTTTTTTGATCCTTGTTCTGAAAAAGATATAAAAAAATAGTGAAAAAATAAAAAAAATTGATTCCTACTAGTGCCTTTTGGAAAATTCTGGGGAAAATTTAGGAAAAAGGAAAAATCCGGACTATCTGCTTGTTCTGTGTGTTCTTTCCGTCGTCCTTTGTTTTCACCTTGTTGCGCTACGTCTCGACACGTCTTAGCCAGCACCTATGATTTGTACTTTGGATCCGAATTGAACAATCACTAATCTGCATTCGTTAATTGCTAATCATTGCTGTCATATTGTGTGCCTACCCATAGCTCCACATATTCTTCTGTCAGCACAGGTTCATCTTGCAACTGTTACCCACGCTCAACAACAGATTGTTTCACCACTTTGGCTTTGCCCTGTTTGGTTTCATCAAAATTGCCAAAAAAATTTGAGGAAAATAAAGAAAAAAATGTCAAAGTTATTGCACGCTTTTCAGAGAACGTGCTGTATTTCTGTAGACCACATCCCACCTCAGTTGTAGGTGCCAATTTTTGTGGTTGCATCTTTTTTGATCTTTGTTCTGAGAAAAATATAAAAAAATAGTGAAAAAATAAAAAAAATTGATTCCTACTAGTGCCTTTTGGAAAATTCAGGAAAAAGGAAAAATCCGGACTATCTCCTTGTTTTGTGAGTTCTTTCCATCGTCCTTTGTTTTCACCTTGTTGCGCTACGTCTCGACACGTCTTAGCCAGCACCTGTGATTTGTACTTTGGATCCGGATTGAACAATCGCTAATCTGCATTCGTTAATTGCTAATCCTTGCTGTCATATTGTGTGCCTACCCATAGCTCCACATATTCTTCTGTCAGCACAGGTTCATCTTGCAACTGTTACCCACGCTCAACAACAGATTGTTTCACCACTTTGGCTTTGCCCTGTTTGGTTTCATCAAAATTGCCAAAAAAATTCAGGAAAATAAAGAAAAAAAAATGTCAAAGTTATTGCACGCTTTTCAGAGAATGTGCTGTATTTCTGTAGACCACATCCCACCTCAGTTGTAGGTGCCAATTTTTGTGGTTGCATCTTTTTTGATCCTTGTTCTGAGAAAAATATAAAAAAAAATAGTGAAAAAATAAAAAAATTGATTCCTACTAGTGCCTTTTGGAAAATTCAGGAAAAAGGAAAAATCCGGACTATCTCCTTGTTTTGTGAGTTCTTTCCATCGTCCTTCGTTTTCACCTTGTTGCGCTACGTCTCGACACGTCTTAGCCAGCACCTGTGATTTGTACTTTGGATCCGGATTGAACAATCGCTAATCTGCATTCGTTAATTGCTAATCCTTGCTGTCATATTGTGTGCCTACCCATAGCTCCACATATTCTTCTGTCAGCACAGGTTCATCTTGCAACTGTTACCCACGCTCAATAACAGATTGTTTCACCACTTTGGCTTTGCCCTGTTTGGTTTCATCAAAATTGCCAAAAAAATTCAGGAGAATAATGAAAAAAAATTGTCAAAGTTATTGCACGCTTTTCAGAGAACGTGCTATATTTTTGTAGACCACATCCCACCGCAGTTATAGGAGCCAATTTTTGTGGTTGCATCTTTTTTGATCCTTGTTCTGAGAAAAATATAAAAAAATAGTGAAAAAATAAAAATAAAATTGATTCCTACTAGTGCCTTTTGGAAAATTCTGGGGAAAATTCAGGAAAAAGGAAAAATCTGGACTATCTGCTTGTTCTGTGAGTTCTTTCCGTCTTCCTTTGTTTTCACCTTGTTGCGCTACGTCTCGACACGTCTTAGCCAGCACCTGTGATTTGTACTTTGGATCCGGATTGAACAATCGCTAATCTGCATTCGTTAATTGCTAATCATTGCTGTCATATTGTGTGCCTACCCATACCTCCACATATTCTTCTGTCAGCACAGGTTCATCTTGCAACTGTTACCTACGCTCAACAACAGATTGTTTCACCACTTTGGCTTTCCCCTGTTTGGTTTCATCAAAATTGCCAAAAAAATTCAGGAAAATAAAGAAAAAAATTTGTCAAAGTTATTGCACGCTTTTCAGAGAACGTGCTATATTTTTGTAGACCACATCCCACCTCAGTTGTAGGTGCCAATTTTTGTGGTTGCATCTTTTTTGATCCTTGTTCTGAGAAAAATATAAAAAAATAGTGAAAAAATAAAAAAAATTGATTACTACTAGTGCCTTTTGGAAAATTCAGGAAAAAGGAAAAATCCGGACTATCTGCTTGTTTTGTGAGTTCTTTCAATCGTCCTTTGTTTTTACCTTGTTGCGCTACGTCTCGACACGTCTTAGCCAGCACCTGTGATTTGTACTTTAGATCCGGATTGAACAATCGCTAATCTGCATTCGTTAATTGCTAATCCTTGCTGTCATATTGTGTGCCTACCCATAGCTCCACATATTCTTCAATCAGCACAGGTTCATCTTGCAACTGTTACCCACGCTCAACAACAGATTGTTTCACCACTTTGGCTTTGCCCTGTTTGGTTTCATCAAAATTGCCAAAAAAATTCAGGAAAATAGAGAAAAAAATTGTCAAAGTTTTTGCACGCTTTTCAGAGAACGTGCTGTATTTCTGTAGACCACATCCCACCTCAGTTGTAGGTGCCAATTTTTGTGGTTGCATCTTTTTTTATCCTTGTTCTGAGAAAATATAGAAAAAATAGTGAAAAAATAAAAAAAATTGATTCCTACTAGTGCCTTTTGGAAAATTCCGAGGAAATTCAGGAAAAAGGAAAAATCCGGACTATCTGCTTGTTCTGTGAGTTCTTTCCATCGTCCTTTGTTTTCACCTTATTGCGCTACGTCTCGACACGTCTTAGCCAGCACCTGTGATTTGTACTTTGGATCCGGATTGAACAATCGCTAATCTGCATTCGTTAATTGCTAATCATTGCTGTCATATTGTGTGCCTACCCATAGCTCCACATATTCTTCTGTCAGCACAGGTTCATCTTGCAACTGTTACCCACGCTCAACAACAGATTGTTTCACCACTTTGGCTTTGCCCTGTTTGGTTTCATCAAAATTGCCAAAAAAATTTGAGGAAAATAAAGAAAAAAATGTCAAAGTTATTGCACGCTTTTCAGAGAACGTACTGTATTTCTGTAGACCACATCCCACCTCAGTTGTAGGTGCCAATTTTTGTGGTTGCATCTTTTTTGATCTTTGTTCTGAGAAAAATATAAAAAAATAGTGAAAAAATAAAAAAAATTGATTCCTACTAGTGCCTTTTGGAAAATTCAGGAAAAAGGAAAAATCCGGACTATCTCCTTGTTTTGTGAGTTCTTTCCATCGTCCTTTGTTTTCACCTTGTTGCGCTACGTCTCGACACGTCTTAGCCAGCACCTGTGATTTGTACTTTGGATCTGGATTGAACAATCGCTAATCTGCATTCGTTAATTGCTAATCCTTGCTGTCATATTGTGTGCCTACCCATAGCTCCACATATTCTTCTGTCAGCACAGGTTCATCTTGCAACTGTTACCCACGCTCAACAACAGATTGTTTCACCACTTTGGCTTTGCCCTGTTTGGTTTCATCAAAATTGCCAAAAAAATTCAGGAAAATAAAGAAAAAAAATGTCAAAGTTATTGCACGCTTTTCAGAGAATGTGCTGTATTTCTGTAGACCACATCCCACCTCAGTTGTAGGTGCCAATTTTTGTGGTTGCATCTTTTTTGATCCTTGTTCTGAGAAAAATATAAAAAAAAATAGTGAAAAAATAAAAAAATTGATTCCTACTAGTGCCTTTTGGAAAATTCAGGAAAAAGGAAAAATCCGGACTACCTCCTTGTTTTGTGAGTTCTTTCCATCGTCCTTCGGTTTCACCTTGTTGCGCTACGTCTCGACACGTCTTAGCCATCTCCTGTGATTTGTACTTTGGATCCGGATTGAACAATCGCTAATCTGCATTCGTTAATTGCTAATCCTTGCTGTCATATTGTGTGCCTACCCATAGCTCCACATATTCTTCTGTCAGCACAGGTTCATCTTGCAACTGTTACCCACGCTCAATAACAGATTGTTTCACCACTTTGGCTTTGCCCTGTTTGGTTTCATCAAAATTGCCAAAAAAATTCAGGAGAATAATGAAAAAAAATTGTCAAAGTTATTGCACGCTTTTCAGAGAACGTGCTATATTTTTGTAGACCACATCCCACCGCAGTTATAGGAGCCAATTTTTGTGGTTGCATCTTTTTTGATCCTTGTTCTGAGAAAAATATAAAAAAATAGTGAAAAAATAAAAATAAAATTGATTCCTACTAGTGCCTTTTGGAAAATTCTGGGGAAAATTCAGGAAAAAGGAAAAATCCGGACTATCTGCTTGTTCTGTGAGTTCTTTCCGTCTTCCTTTGTTTTCACCTTGTTGCGCTACGTCTCGACACGTCTTAGCCAGCACCTGTGATTTGTACTTTGGATCCGGATTGAACAATCGCTAATCTGCATTCGTTAATTGCTAATCATTGCTGTCATATTGTGTGCCTACCCATACCTCCACATATTCTTCTGTCAGCACAGGTTCATCTTGCAACTGTTACCTACGCTCAACAACAGATTGTTTCACCACTTTGGCTTTCCCCTGTTTGGTTTCATCAAAATTGCCAAAAAAATTCAGGAAAATAAAGAAAAAAATTTGTCAAAGTTATTGCACGCTTTTCAGAGAACGTGCTATATTTTTGTAGACCACATCCCACCTCAGTTGTAGGTGCCAATTTTTGTGGTTGCATCTTTTTTGATCCTTGTTCTGAGAAAAATATAAAAAAATAGTGAAAAAATAAAAAAAATTAATTCCTACTAGTGCCTTTTGGAAAATTCAGGAAAAAGGAAAAATCCGGACTATCTGCTTGTTTTGTGAGTTCTTTCAATCGTCCTTTGTTTTTACCTTGTTGCGCTACGTCTCGACACGTCTTAGCCAGCACCTGTGATTTGTACTTTAGATCCGGATTGAACAATCGCTAATCTGCATTCGTTAATTGCTAATCCTTGCTGTCATATTGTGTGCCTACCCATAGCTCCACATATTCTTCAATCAGCACAGGTTCATCTTGCAACTGTTACCCACGCTCAACAACAGATTGTTTCACCACTTTGGCTTTGCCCTGTTTGGTTTCATCAAAATTGCCAAAAAAATTCAGGAAAATAGAGAAAAAAATTGTCAAAGTTTTTGCACGCTTTTCAGAGAACGTGCTGTATTTCTGTAGACCACATCCCACCTCAGTTGTAGGTGCCAATTTTTGTGGTTGCATCTTTTTTTATCCTTGTTCTGAGAAAATATAGAAAAAATAGTGAAAAAATAAAAAAAATTGATTCCTACTAGTGCCTTTTGGAAAATTCCGAGGAAATTCAGGAAAAAGGAAAAATCCGGACTATCTGCTTGTTCTGTGAGTTCTTTTTTTGATTCCTACTAGTGCCTTTTTTTGACTATCTCCACATATTCTTCTGTCAGCACAGGTTCATCTTGCAACTGTTACCCACGCTCAACAACAGATTGTTTCACCACTTTGGCTTTGCCCTGTTTGGTTTCATCAAAATTGCCAAAAAAATTTGAGGAAAATAAAGAAAAAAATGTCAAAGTTATTGCACGCTTTTCAGAGAACGTACTGTATTTCTGTAGACCACATCCCACCTCAGTTGTAGGTGCCAATTTTTGTGGTTGCATCTTTTTTGATCTTTGTTCTGAGAAAAATATAAAAAAATAGTGAAAAAATAAAAAAAATTGATTCCTACTAGTGCCTTTTGGAAAATTCAGGAAAAAGGAAAAATCCGGACTATCTCCTTGTTTTGTGAGTTCTTTCCATCGTCCTTTGTTTTCACCTTGTTGCGCTACGTCTCGACACGTCTTAGCCAGCACCTGTGATTTGTACTTTGGATCTGGATTGAACAATCGCTAATCTGCATTCGTTAATTGCTAATCCTTGCTGTCATATTGTGTGCCTACCCATAGCTCCACATATTCTTCTGTCAGCACAGGTTCATCTTGCAACTGTTACCCACGCTCAACAACAGATTGTTTCACCACTTTGGCTTTGCCCTGTTTGGTTTCATCAAAATTGCCAAAAAAATTCAGGAAAATAAAGAAAAAAAATGTCAAAGTTATTGCACGCTTTTCAGAGAATGTGCTGTATTTCTGTAGACCACATCCCACCTCAGTTGTAGGTGCCAATTTTTGTGGTTGCATCTTTTTTGATCCTTGTTCTGAGAAAAATATAAAAAAAAATAGTGAAAAAATAAAAAAATTGATTCCTACTAGTGCCTTTTGGAAAATTCAGGAAAAAGGAAAAATCCGGACTATCTCCTTGTTTTGTGAGTTCTTTCCATCGTCCTTCGTTTTCACCTTGTTGCGCTACGTCTCGACACGTCTTAGCCATCTCCTGTGATTTGTACTTTGGATCCGGATTGAACAATCGCTAATCTGCATTCGTTAATTGCTAATCCTTGCTGTCATATTGTGTGCCTACCCATAGCTCCACATATTCTTCTGTCAGCACAGGTTCATCTTGCAACTGTTACCCACGCTCAATAACAGATTGTTTCACCACTTTGGCTTTGCCCTGTTTGGTTTCATCAAAATTGCCAAAAAAATTCAGGAGAATAATGAAAAAAAATTGTCAAAGTTATTGCACGCTTTTCAGAGAACGTGCTATATTTTTGTAGACCACATCCCACCGCAGTTATAGGAGCCAATTTTTGTGGTTGCATCTTTTTTGATCCTTGTTCTGAGAAAAATATAAAAAAATAGTGAAAAAATAAAAATAAAATTGATTCCTACTAGTGCCTTTTGGAAAATTCTGGGGAAAATTCAGGAAAAAGGAAAAATCCGGACTATCTGCTTGTTCTGTGAGTTCTTTCCGTCTTCCTTTGTTTTCACCTTGTTGCGCTACGTCTCGACACGTCTTAGCCAGCACCTGTGATTTGTACTTTGGATCCGGATTGAACAATCGCTAATCTGCATTCGTTAATTGCTAATCATTGCTGTCACATTGTGTGCCTACCCATACCTCCACATATTCTTCTGTCAGCACAGGTTCATCTTGCAACTGTTACCTACGCTCAACAACAGATTGTTTCACCACTTTGGCTTTCCCCTGTTTGGTTTCATCAAAATTGCCAAAAAAATTCAGGAAAATAAAGAAAAAAATTTGTCAAAGTTATTGCACGCTTTTCAGAGAACGTGCTATATTTTTGTAGACCACATCCCACCTCAGTTGTAGGTGCCAATTTTTGTGGTTGCATCTTTTTTGATCCTTGTTCTGAGAAAAATATAAAAAAATAGTGAAAAAATAAAAAAAATTAATTCCTACTAGTGCCTTTTGGAAAATTCAGGAAAAAGGAAAAATCCGGACTATCTGCTTGTTTTGTGAGTTCTTTCAATCGTCCTTTGTTTTTACCTTGTTGCGCTACGTCTCGACACGTCTTAGCCAGCACCTGTGATTTGTACTTTAGATCCGGATTGAACAATCGCTAATCTGCATTCGTTAATTGCTAATCCTTGCTGTCATATTGTGTGCCTACCCATAGCTCCACATATTCTTCAATCAGCACAGGTTCATCTTGCAACTGTTACCCACGCTCAACAACAGATTGTTTCACCACTTTGGCTTTGCCCTGTTTGGTTTCATCAAAATTGCCAAAAAAATTCAGGAAAATAGAGAAAAAAATTGTCAAAGTTTTTGCACGCTTTTCAGAGAACGTGCTGTATTTCTGTAGACCACATCCCACCTCAGTTGTAGGTGCCAATTTTTGTGGTTGCATCTTTTTTTATCCTTGTTCTGAGAAAATATAGAAAAAATAGTGAAAAAATAAAAAAAATTGATTCCTACTAGTGCCTTTTGGAAAATTCCGAGGAAATTCAGGAAAAAGGAAAAATCCGGACTATCTGCTTGTTCTGTGAGTTCTTTCCATCGTCCTTTGTTTTCACCTTATTGCGCTACGTCTCGACACGTCTTAGCCAGCACCTGTGATTTGTACTTTGGATCCGGATTGAACAATCGCTAATCTGCATTCGTTAATTGCTAATCCTTGCTGTCATATTGTGTGCCTACCCATAGCTCCATATATTCTTCTATCAGCACAGGTTCATCTTGCAACTGTTACCCACGCTCAACAACAGATTGTTTCACCACTTTGGCTTTGCCCTGTTTGGTTTCATCAAAATTGCCAAAAAAATTCAGGAAAATAGAGAAAAAAATTGTCAAAGTTTTTGCACGCTTTTCAGAGAACGTGCTGTATTTCTGTAGACCACATCCCACCTCAGTTGTAGGTGCCAATTTTTGTGGTTGCATCTTTTTTTATCCTTGTTCTGAGAAAATATAGAAAAAATAGTGAAAAAATAAAAAAAAAATTGATTCCTACTAGTGCCTTTTGGAAAATTCCGGGGAAATTCAGGAAAAAGGAAAAATCTGGACTATCTGCTTGTTCTGTGAGTTCTTTCCATCGTCCTTTGTTTTCACCTTGTTGCGCTACGTCTCGACACTCTTAGCCAGCACCTGTGATTTGTACTTTGGATCCGGATTGAACAATCGCTAATCTGCATTCGTTAATTGCTAATCCTTGCTGTCATATTGTGTGCCTACCCATAGCTCCACATATTCTTCTGTCAGCACAGGTTCATCTTGCAACTGTTACCCACGCTCAACAACAGATTGTTTCACCACTTTGGCTTTGCCCTGTTTGGTTTCATCAAAATTGCCAAAAAAATTCATGAAAATAAAGAAAAAAATTGTCAAAGTTATTGCACGCTTTTCAGAGAATGTGCTGTATTTCTATAGACCACATCCCACCTCATTTGTAGGTGCCAATTTTTGTGGTTGCATCTTTTTTTATCCTTGTTCTGAGAAAAATATAAAAAAAGTAGTGAAAAAATAAAAAAAAATTGATTCCTACTAGTGCCTTTTGGAAAATTCCGGGGAAATTCAGGAAAAAGGAAAAATCCAGACTATCTGCTTGTTCTGTGAGTTCTTTCCATCGTCCTTTGTTTTCACCTTGTTGCGCTACGTCTCGACACGTCTTAGCCAGCACCTGTGATTTGTACTTTGGATCCGGATTGAACAATCGCTAATCTGCATTCGTTAATTGCTAATCCTTGCTGTCATATTGTGTGCCTACCCATAGCTCCACATATTCTTCTGTCAGCACAGGTTCATCTTGCAACTGTTACCCACGCTCAACAACAGATTGTTTCACCACTTTGGCTTTGCCCTGTTTGGTTTCATCAAAATTGCCAAAAAAATTCAGGAAAATAAAGAAAAAAAAATGTCAAAGTTATTGCACGCTTTTCAGAGAACGTGTTGTATTTCTGTAGACCACATCCCACCTCAGTTGTAGGTGCCAATTTTTGTGGTTGCATCTTTTTTGATCCTTGTTCTGAGAAAAATATAAAAAAAATAGTGAAAAAATAAAAAAATTGATTCCTACTAGTGCCTTTTGGAAAATTCAGGAAAAAGGAAAAATCCGGACTATCTCCTTGTTTTGTGAGTTCTTTCCATCGTCCTTCGTTTTCACCTTGTTGCGCTACGTCTCGACACGTCTTAGCCAGCACCTGTGATTTGTACTTTGGATCCGGATTGAACAATCGCTAATCTGCATTCGTTAATTGCTAATCCTTGCTGTCATATTGTGTGCCTACCCATAGCTCCACATATTCTTCTGTCAGCACAGGTTCATCTTGCAACTGTTACCCACGCTCAATAACAGATTGTTTCACCACTTTGGCTTTGCCCTGTTTGGTTTCATCAAAATTGCCAAAAAAATTCAGGAGAATAATGAAAAAAAATTGTCAAAGTTATTGCACGCTTTTCAGAGAACGTGCTATATTTTTGTAGACCACATCCCACCGCAGTTATAGGAGCCAATTTTTGTGGTTGCATCTTTTTTGATCCTTGTTCTGAGAAAAATATAAAAAAATAGTGAAAAAATAAAAATAAAATTGATTCCTACTAGTGCCTTTTGGAAAATTCTGGGGAAAATTCAGGAAAAAGGAAAAATCCGGACTATCTGCTTGTTCTGTGAGTTCTTTCCGTCTTCCTTTGTTTTCACCTTGTTGCGCTACGTCTCGACACGTCTTAGCCAGCACCTGTGATTTGTACTTTGGATCCGGATTGAACAATCGCTAATCTGCATTCGTTAATTGCTAATCATTGCTGTCATATTGTGTGCCTACCCATACCTCCACATATTCTTCTGTCAGCACAGGTTCATCTTGCAACTGTTACCTACGCTCAACAACAGATTGTTTCACCACTTTGGCTTTCCCCTGTTTGGTTTCATCAAAATTGCCAAAAAAATTCAGGAAAATAAAGAAAAAAATTTGTCAAAGTTATTGCACGCTTTTCAGAGAACGTGCTATATTTTTGTAGACCACATCCCACCTCAGTTGTAGGTGCCAATTTTTGTGGTTGCATCTTTTTTGATCCTTGTTCTGAGAAAAATATAAAAAAATAGTGAAAAAATAAAAAAAATTGATTCCTACTAGTGCCTTTTGGAAAATTCAGGAAAAAGGAAAAATCCGGACTATCTGCTTGTTTTGTGAGTTCTTTCAATCGTCCTTTGTTTTTACCTTGTTGCGCTACGTCTCGACACGTCTTAGCCAGCACCTGTGATTTGTACTTTAGATCCGGATTGAGCAATCGCTAATCTGCATTCGTTAATTGCTAATCCTTGCTGTCATATTGTGTGCCTACCCATAGCTCCACATATTCTTCAATCAGCACAGGTTTATCTTGCAACTGTTACCCACGCTCAACAACAGATTGTTTCACCACTTTGGCTTTGCCCTGTTTGGTTTCATCAAAATTGCCAAAAAAATTCAGGAAAATAGAGAAAAAAATTGTCAAAGTTTTTGCACGCTTTTCAGAGAACGTGCTGTATTTCTGTAGACCACATCCCACCTCAGTTGTAGGTGCCAATTTTTGTGGTTGCATCTTTTTTTATCCTTGTTCTGAGAAAATATAGAAAAAATAGTGAAAAAATAAAAAAAAATTGATTCCTACTAGTGCCTTTTGGAAAATTCCGAGGAAATTCAGGAAAAAGGAAAAATCCGGACTATCTACTTGTTCTGTGAGTTCTTTCCATCGTCCTTTGTTTTCACCTTATTGCGCTATGTCTCGACACGTCTTAGCCAGCACCTGTGATTTGTACTTTGGATCCGGATTGAACAATCGCTAATCTGCATTCGTTAATTGCTAATCCTTGCTGTCATATTGTGTGCCTACCCATAGCTCCATATATTCTTCTATCAGCACAGGTTCATCTTGCAACTGTTACCCACGCTCAACAACAGATTGTTTCACCACTTTGGCTTTGCCCTGTTTGGTTTCATCAAAATTGCCAAAAAAAATTCAGGAAAATAGAGAAAAAAATTGTCAAAGTTTTTGCACGCTTTTCAGAGAACGTGCTGTATTTTTGTAGACCACATCCCACCTCAGTTGTAGGTGCCAATTTTTGTGGTTGCATCTTTTTTATCCTTGTTCTGAGAAAATATAGAAAAAATAGTGAAAAAATAAAAAAAAATTGATTCCTACTAGTGCCTTTTGGAAAATTCCGGGGAAATTCAGGAAAAAGGAAAAATCTGGACTATCTGCTTGTTCTGTGAGTTCTTTCCATCGTCCTTTGTTTTCACCTTGTTGCGCTACATCTCGACACTCTTAGCCAGCACCTGTGATTTGTACTTTGGATCCGGATTGAACAATCGCTAATCTGCATTCGTTAATTGCTAATCCTTGCTGTCATATTGTGTGCCTACCCATAGCTCCACATATTCTTCTGTCAGCACAGGTTCATCTTGCAACTGTTACCCACGCTCAACAACAGATTGTTTCACCACTTTGGCTTTGCCCTGTTTGGTTTCATCAAAATTGCCAAAAAAATTCATGAAAATAAAGAAAAAAATTGTCAAAGTTATTGCACGCTTTTCAGAGAATGTGCTGTATTTCTATAGACCACATCCCACCTCATTTGTAGGTGCCAATTTTTGTGGTTGCATCTTTTTTTATCCTTGTTCTGAGAAAAATATAAAAAAAGTAGTGAAAAAATAAAAAAAAATTGATTCCTACTAGTGCCTTTTGGAAAATTCCGGGGAAATTCAGGAAAAAGGAAAAATCCAGACTATCTGCTTGTTCTGTGAGTTCTTTCCATCGTCCTTTGTTTTCACCTTGTTGCGCTACGTCTCGACACGTCTTAGCCAGCACCTGTGATTTGTACTTTGGATCCGGATTGAACAATCGCTAATCTGCATTCGTTAATTGCTAATCCTTGCTGTCATATTGTGTGCCTACCCATAGCTCCACATATTCTTCTATCAGCACAGGTTCATCTTGCAACTGTTACCCACGCTCAACAACAGATTGTTTCACCACTTTGGCTTTGCCCTGTTTGGTTTCATCAAAATTGCCAAAAAAATTCAGGAAAATAATGAAAAAAATTGTCAAATTTATTGCACGCTTTTCAGAGAACGTGCTATATTTCTATAGACCACTTCCCACCTCAGTTGTAGGTGCCAATTTTTGTGGTTGCATCTTTTTTTATCCTTGTTCTGAGAAAAATATAAAAAAAATAGTGAAAAATAAAAAAATTTGATTCCAACTAGTGCCTTTTGGAAAATTCAGGAAAAAGGAAAAATCCGGACTATCTGCTTGTTCTGTGAGTTCTTTCCATCGTCCTTTGTTTTCACCTTGTTGCGCTACGTCTCGACACGTCTTAGCCAGCACCTGTGATTTCTACTTTGGATCTGGATTGAACAATCGCTAATCTGCATTCGTTAATTGCTAATCCTTGCTGTCATATTGTGTGCCTACCCATAGCTCCACATATTCTTCTGTCAGCACAGGTTCATCTTGCAACTGTTACCCATGCTCAACAACAGATTGTTTCACCACTTTGGCTTTGCCCTGTTTGGTTTCATCAAAATTGCCAAAAAAATTTAGGAAAATAAAGGAAAATAAATTATCAAAGTTTTTGCACGCTTTTCAGAGAACGTGCTGTATTTCTGTAGACCACATCCCACCTCAGTTGTAGGTGCCAATTTTTGTGGTTGCATCTTTTTTTATCCTTGTTTAGAGAAAAATATAAAAAAAGTAGTGAAAAAATAAAAAAAATTTTGATTCGAACTAGTGCCTTTTGGAAAATTCCAGGGAAAATTCAGGAAAAAGGAAAAATCCGGACTATCTGCTTGTTCTGTGAGTTCTTTCCATCGTCCTTTATTTTCACCTTGTTGCGCTGCGTCTCGACACGTCTTAGCCAGCACCTGTGATTTGTACTTTGGATCCGGATTGAACAATCGCTAATCTGCATTCGTTAATTGCTAATCCTTGCTGTCATATTGTGTGCCTACCCATAGCTCCACATATTCTTCTGTCAGCACAGGTTTATCTTGCAACTGTTACCCACGCTCAACAACAGATTGTTTCACCACTTTGGCTTTGCCCTGTTTGCTTTCATTAAAATTGCCAAAAAAATTCAGGAAAATAAAGAAAAAAAATTGTGAAAGTTATTGCACGCTTTTTAGAGAACGTGCTGTATTTATCTAGACCATATCCCACCTCAGTTGTAGCTCCCAATTTTTGTGGTTGCATCTTTTTTGATCCTTGTTCTGAGAAAAATATAAAAAAAAGTAGTGAAAAAAAAATTGATTTCTACTAGTGCCTTTTGGAAAATTCCGGGGAAAATTCAGGAAAAAAGAAAAATCCGGACTATCTGGTTGTTCTGTGAGTTCTTTCCATCGTCCTTTGTTTTCACCTTGTTGGGCTACGTCTCGACACGTCTTAGCCAGCAGTTATGATTTTTAATTTGGATCCGGATTGAACAATCGCTAATCTGCATTCGTTAATTGCTAATCCTTGCTGTCATATTGTGTGCCTACCCATAGCTCAACATATTCTTCTATCAGCACAGGTTCATCTTGCAACTGTTACCCACGCTCAACAACAGATTGTTTCACCACTTTGGCTTTGCCCTGTTTGGTTTCATCAAAATTGAAAAAAAAATTCAGGAAAATAAAGAAAAAAATTGTCAATGTTTTTGCACGCTTTTCAGAGAATGTGGTATATTTCTATAGACCACATCCCACCTCAGTTGTAGGTGCCATTTTTTGTGGTTGCATCTTTTTTGATCCCTGTTCAGAGAAAAATATAAAAAAATAGTGAAAAAATGAAAAAAATGATTCCTACTAGTGCCTTTTGGAAAATTCCAGGGAAAATTCAGGAAAAAGGAAAAATCCGGACTATCTGCTTGTTCTGTGAGTTCTTTCCATCGTCCTTTGTTTTCACCTTGTTGCGCTACGTCTCGACACGTCTTAGCCAGCACCTGTGATTTGTACTTTGGATCCGGATTGAACAATCGCTAATCTGCATTCGTTAATTGCTAATCCTTGCTGTCATATTATGTGTCGACCCATAGCTCCACATATTCTTCTGTCAGCATAGGTTCATCTTGCAACTATTAATCACGCTCAACAACAGATTGTTTCACCACTTTGGCTTTGCCCTGTTTGGTTTCATCAAAATTGCCTAAAAAATTCAGGAAAATAAAGAAAAAAAATTGTCAAAGTTTTTGCACGCTTTTTAGAGAACGTGGTATATTTCTGTAGACCACATCCCACCTCAGTTGTAGGTGCCAATTTTTGTGGTTGCATCTTTTTTTATCCATGTTCAGAGAAAAATATAAAAAAATAGTGAAAAAATAAAAAAAAATTGATTCCTACTAGTGCCTTTTGGAATCTTCCGGGTAAAATTCAGGAAAAAGAAAAAATCCGGACTATCTGCTTGTTCTGTGAGTTCTTTCCATCGTCCTTTGTGTTCATCTTGTTGCGCTACGTCTCGACACGTCTTTGCCAGCACTTGTGATTTGTACTTTGGATCCGGATTGAACAATCGATAATCTACATTCGTTAATTGCTAATTCTTGCTGTCATATTGTGTGCCGACCCATAGCTCCACATATTCTTCTGTCAGCATAGGTTCATCTTGCAACTGTTACCCACACTCAACAACAGATTGTTTCACCACTTTGGCTTTGCCCTGTTTGGTTTCATCAAAATTGCCAAAAAAAATTCAAGAAAATAAAGAAAAAAAATTGTTTATGTTTTTGCACTCTTTTCAGAGAACGTGTTGTATTTCTGTAGACCACATCCCACCTCAGTTGTAGGTGCCAATTTTTGTTGTTGCATCTTTTTTTATCCTTGTTCAGAGAAAAATATAAAAAAATAGTGAAAAAATAAAAAAAATTTGATTCCTACCAGTGCCTTTTGGAAAATTCCGGGGAAAATTCAGGAAAAAGGAAAAATCCGGACTATCTGCTTGTTCTATGAGTTCTTTCCATCATCCTTTGTTTTCACCTTGTTGCGCTACGTCTCGACACGTCTTAGCCAGCACCTGTGATTTGTACTTTGGATCCGGATTGAACAATCGCTAATCTACATTCGTTAATTGCTAATCCTTGCTGTCATATTGTGTGTCTACCCATAGCTGCACATATTCTTCTGTCAGCACAGGTTCATCTTGCAACTGTTACCCACGCTCAACAACAGATTGTTTCACCACTTTGGCTTTGCCCTGTTTGGTTTCATCAAAATTGCCAAAAAAAATTCAGGAAAATAAAGAAAAAAATTGTCAAAGTTATTGCACGCTTTTCAGAGAACGTGCTGTATTTCTGTAGATCAAATCCCACCTCAGTTGTAGGTGCCAAATTTTGTGGTTACATCTTTTTTTATCCTTGTTCTGAAAAAAATATAAAAAAATAGTGAAAAAATAAAAAAAAATTGATTCCTACAGTGTCTTTTGGAAAATTCCGGGGAAAATTCAGGAAAAAGGAAAAATCCGGACTATCTGATTGTTCTATGAGTACTTTCCATCGTCCTTTGTTTTCACCTTGTTGCGCTACGTCTCGACACGTTTTAGCCAGCACCTGTGATTTGTACTTTGGATCAGGATTGAACAATCGCTAATCTGCATTCGTTAATTGCTAATCCTTGCTGTCATATTATGTGCCTACCCATAGCTCCACATATTCTTCTATCAGCACAGGTTCATCTTACAACTGTTACCCACGCTCAACAACAGATTGTTTCACCACTTTGGCTTTGCCCTGTTTGGTTTCATCAAAATTGCCAAAAAAATTCAGGAAAATAATGAAAAAAAATTGTTAAAGTTATTGCACGCTTTTCAGAGAACGTGCTATATTTCTGTAGACCACATCCCACCTCAGTTGTAGGTGCCAATTTTTGTGGTTGCATCTTTTTTTATCCATGTTCAAAGAAAAATATAAAAAAAATAGTGAAAAAATAAAAAAAAATTGATTCCTACTAGTGCCTTTTGGAATCTTCCGGGGAAAATTCAGGAAAAAGGAAAAATCCGGACTATCTGCTTGTTCTGTGAGTTCTTTCCATCGTCCTTTGTTTTCATCTTGTTGCGCTATGTCTCGACACGTCTTTGCCAGCACTTGTGATTTGTACTTTGGATCCGGATTGAACAATCGCTAATTTGCATTCGTTAATTGCTAATTCTTGCTGTCATATTGTGTGCCGACCCATAGCTCCACATATTCTTCTGTCAGCATAGGTTCATCTTGCAACTGTTACCCACACTCAACAACAGATTGTTTCACCACTTTGGCTTTGCCCTGTTTGGTTTCATCAAAATTGCCAAAAAAATTCAAGAAAATAAAGAAAAAAAATTGTTTATGTTTTTGCACTCTTTTCAGAGAACGTGTTGTATTTCTGTAGACCACATCCCACCTCAGTTGTAGGTGCCAATTTTTGTGGTTGCATCTTTTTTGATCCTTGTTCAGAGAAAAATATAAAAAAATAGTGAAAAAATAAAAAAAAAATTGATTCCTACCAGTGCCTTTTGGAAAATTCTGGGGAAAATTCAGGAAAAAGGAAAAATCCGGACTATCTGCTTGTTCTATGAGTTCTTTCCATCATCCTTTGTTTTCACCTTGTTGCGCTACGTCTCGACACGTCTTAGCCAGCACCTGTGATTTGTACTTTGGATCCGGATTGAACAATCGCTAATCTACATTCGTTAATTGCTAATCCTTGCTGTCATATTGTGTGTCTACCCATAGCTGCACATATTCTTCTGTCAGCACAGGTTCATCTTGCAACTGTTACCCACGCTCAACAACAGATTGTTTCACCACTTTGGCTTTGCCCTGTTTGGTTTCATCAAAATTGCCAAAAAAAATTCAGGAAAATAAAGAAAAAAATTGTCAAAGTTATTGCACGCTTTTCAGAGAACGTGCTGTATTTCTGTAGATCAAATCCCACCTCAGTTGTAGGTGCCAAATTTTGTGGTTACATCTTTTTTTATCCTTGTTCTGAAAAAAATATAAAAAAATAGTGAAAAAATAAAAAAAAATTGATTCCTACAGTGTCTTTTGGAAAATTCCGGGGAAAATTCAGGAAAAAGGAAAAATCCGGACTATCTGATTGTTCTATGAGTACTTTCCATCGTCCTTTGTTTTCACCTTGTTGCGCTACGTCTCGACACGTTTTAGCCAGCACCTGTGATTTGTACTTTGGATCAGGATTGAACAATCGCTAATCTGCATTCGTTAATTGCTAATCCTTGCTGTCATATTGTGTGCCTACCCATAGCTCCACATATTCTTCTATCAGCACAGGTTCATCTTACAACTGTTACCCACGCTCAACAACAGATTGTTTCACCACTTTGGCTTTGCCCTGTTTGGTTTCATCAAAATTGCCAAAAAAATTCAGGAAAATAATGAAAAAAAATTGTTAAAGTTATTGCACGCTTTTCAGAGAACGTGCTATATTTCTGTAGACCACATCCCACCTCAGTTGTAGGTGCCAATTTTTGTGGTTGCATCTTTTTTTATCCATGTTCAGAGAAAAATATAAAAAAAATAGTGAAAAAATAAAAAAAAATTGATTCCTACTAGTGCCTTTTGGAATCTTCCGGGGAAAATTCAGGAAAAAGGAAAAATCCGGACTATCTGCTTGTTCTGTGAGTTCTTTCCATCGTCCTTTGTTTTCATCTTGTTGCGCTATGTCTCGACACGTCTTTGCCAGCACTTGTGATTTGTACTTTGGATCCGGATTGAACAATCGCTAATTTGCATTCGTTAATTGCTAATTCTTGCTGTCATATTGTGTGCCGACCCATAGCTCCACATATTCTTCTGTCAGCATAGGTTCATCTTGCAACTGTTACCCACACTCAACAACAGATTGTTTCACCACTTTGGCTTTGCCCTGTTTGGTTTCATCAAAATTGCCAAAAAAATTCAAGAAAATAAAGAAAAAAAATTGTTTATGTTTTTGCACTCTTTTCAGAGAACGTGTTGTATTTCTGTAGACCACATCCCACCTCAGTTGTAGGTGCCAATTTTTGTGGTTGCATCTTTTTTGATCCTTGTTCAGAGAAAAATATAAAAAAATAGTGAAAAAATAAAAAAAAAATTGATTCCTACCAGTGCCTTTTGGAAAATTCTGGGGAAAATTCAGGAAAAAGGAAAAATCCGGACTATCTGCTTGTTCTATGAGTTCTTTCCATCATCCTTTGTTTTCACCTTGTTGCGCTACGTCTCGACACGTCTTAGCCAGCACCTGTGATTTGTACTTTGGATCCGGATTGAACAATCGCTAATCTACATTCGTTAATTGCTAATCCTTGCTGTCATATTGTGTGTCTACCCATAGCTGCACATATTCTTCTGTCAGCACAGGTTCATCTTGCAACTGTTACCCACGCTCAACAATAGATTGTTTCACCACTTTGGCTTTGCCCTGTTTGGTTTCATCAAAATTGCCAAAAAAAATTCAGGAAAATAAAGAAAAAAATTGTCAAAGTTATTGCACGCTTTTCAGAGAACGTGCTGTATTTCTGTAGATCAAATCCCACCTCAGTTGTAGGTGCCAAATTTTGTGGTTACATCTTTTTTTATCCTTGTTCTGAAAAAAATATAAAAAAATATTGAAAAAATAAAAAAAAATTGATTCCTACAGTGTCTTTTGGAAAATTCCGGGGAAAATTCAGGAAAAAGGAAAAATCCGGACTATCTGATTGTTCTATGAGTACTTTCCATCGTCCTTTGTTTTCACCTTGTTGCGCTACGTCTCGACACGTTTTAGCCAGCACCTGCGATTTGTACTTTGGATCAGGATTGAACAATCGCTAATCTGCATTCGTTAATTGCTAATCCTTGCTGTCATATTGTGTGCCTACCCATAGCTCCACATATTCTTCTATCAGCACAGGTTCATCTTACAACTGTTACCCACGCTCAACAACAGATTGTTTCACCACTTTGGCTTTGCCCTGTTTGGTTTCATCAAAATTGCCAAAAAAATTCAGGAAAATAATGAAAAAAAATTGTTAAAGTTATTGCACGCTTTTCAGAGAACGTGCTATATTTCTGTAGACCACATCCCACCTCAGTTGTAGGTGCCAATTTTTGTGGTTGCATCTTTTTTTATCCATGTTCAGAGAAAAATATAAAAAAAAATAGTGAAAAAATAAAAAAAAATTGATTCCTACTAGTGCCTTTTGGAATATTCCGGGGAAAATTCAGGAAAAAGGAAAAATCCGGACTATCTGCTTGTTCTGTGAGTTCTTTCCACCGTCCTTTGTTTTCATCTTGTTGCGCTATGTCTCGACACGTCTTTGCCAGCACTTGTGATTTGTACTTTGGATCCGGATTGAACAATCGCTAATCTGCATTCGTTAATTGCTAATTCTTGCTGTCATATTGTGTGCCGACCCATAGCTCCACATATTCTTCTGTCAGCATAGGTTCATCTTGCAACTGTTACCCACACTCAACAACAGATTGTTTCACCACTTTGGCTTTGCCCTGTTTGGTTTCATCAAAATTGCCAAAAAAATTCAAGAAAATAAAGAAAAAAATTGTTTATGTTTTTGCACTCTTTTCAGAGAACGTGTTGTATTTCTGTAGACCACATCCCACCTCAGTTGTAGGTGCCAATTTTTGTGGTTGCATCTTTTTTGATCCTTGTTCAGAGAAAAATATAAAAAAATAGTGAAAAAATAAAAAAAAATTGATTCCTACCAGTGCCTTTTGGAAAATTCCGGGGAAAATTCAGGAAAAAGGAAAAATCCGGACTATCTGCTTGTTCTATGAGTTCTTTCCATCATCCTTTGTTTTCACCTTGTTGCGCTACGTCTCGACACGTCTTAGCCAGCACCTGTGATTTGTACTTTGGATCCGGATTGAACAATCGCTAATCTACATTCGTTAATTGCTAATCCTTGCTGTCATATTGTGTGTCTACCCATAGCTCCACATATTCTTCTGTCAGCACAGGTTCATCTTGCAACTGTTACCCACGCTCAACAATAGATTGTTTCACCACTTTGGCTTTGCCCTGTTTGGTTTCATCAAAATTGCCAAAAAAAATTCAGGAAAATAAAGAAAAAAATTGTCAAAGTTATTGCACGCTTTTCAGAGAACGTGCTGTATTTCTGTAGATCAAATCCCACCTCAGTTGTAGGTGCCAAATTTTGTGGTTACATCTTTTTTTATCCTTGTTCTGAAAAAAATATAAAAAAATAGTGAAAAAATAAAAAAAAATTGATTCCTACAGTGTCTTTTGGAAAATTCCGGGGAAAATTCAGGAAAAAGGAAAAATCCGGACTATCTGATTGTTCTATGAGTACTTTCCATCGTCCTTTGTTTTCACCTTGTTGCGCTACGTCTCGACACGTTTTAGCCAGCACCTGTGATTTGTACTTTGGATCAGGATTGAACAATCGCTAATCTGCATTCGTTAATTGCTAATCCTTGCTGTCATATTGTGTGCCTACCCATAGCTCCACATATTCTTCTATCAGCACAGGTTCATCTTACAACTGTTACCCACGCTCAACAACAGATTGTTTCACCACTTTGGCTTTGCCCTGTTTGGTTTCATCAAAATTGCCAAAAAAATTCAGGAAAATAATGAAAAAAAATTGTTAAAGTTATTGCACGCTTTTCAGAGAACGTGCTATATTTCTGTAGACCACATCCCACCTCAGTTGTAGGTGCCAATTTTTGTGGTTGCATCTTTTTTTATCCATGTTCAGAGAAAAATATAAAAAAAATAGTGAAAAAATAAAAAAAAATTGATTCCTAATAGTGCCTTTTGGAATATTCCGGGGAAAATTCAGGAAAAAGGAAAAATCCGGACTATCTGCTTGTTCTGTGAGTTCTTTCCATCGTCCTTTGTTTTCATCTTGTTGCGCTATGTCTCGACACGTCTTTGCCAGCACTTGTGATTTGTACTTTGGATCCGGATTGAACAATCGCTAATCTGCATTCGTTAATTGCTAATTCTTGCTGTCATATTGTGTGCCGACCCATAGCTCCACATATTCTTCTGTCAGCATAGGTTCATCTTGCAACTGTTACCCACACTCAACAACAGATTGTTTCACCACTTTGGCTTTGCCCTGTTTGGTTTCATCAAAATTGCCAAAAAAATTCAAGAAAATAAAGAAAAAAAATTGTTTATGTTTTTGCACTCTTTTCAGAGAACGTGTTGTATTTCTGTAGACCACATCCCACCTCAGTTGTAGGTGCCAATTTTTGTGGTTGCATCTTTTTTGATCCTTGTTCAGAGAAAAATATAAAAAAATAGTGAAAAAATAAAAAAAAATTGATTCCTACCAGTGCCTTTTGGAAAATTCCGGGGAAAATTCAGGAAAAAGGAAAAATCCGGACTATCTGCTTGTTCTATGAGTTCTTTACATCATCCTTTGTTTTCACCTTGTTGCGCTACGTCTCGACACGTCTTAGCCAGCACCTGTGATTTGTACTTTGGATCCGGATTGAACAATCGCTAATCTACATTCGTTAATTGCTAATCCTTGCTATCATATTGTGTGTCTACCCATAGCTCCACATATTCTTCTGTCACCACAGGTTCATCTTGCAACTGTTACCCACGCTCAACAACAGATTGTTTCACCACTTTGGCTTTGCCCTGTTTGGTTTCATCAAAATTGCCTTTAAAATTCAGGAAAATAAAGAAAAAAATTGTCAAAGTTATTGCACGCTTTTCAGAGAACGTGCTGTATTTCTGTAGACCAAATCCCACCTCAGTTGTAGGTGCCAATTTTTGTGGTTACATCTTTTTTGATCCTTGTTCTGAAAAAAATATAAAAAAATAGTGAAAAAATAAAAAAAAATTGATTCCTACTAGTGCATTTTGGAAAATTCCGGGGAAAATTCAGGAAAAAGGAAAAATCTGGACTATCTGCTTGTTCTGTGAGTTCTTTCCATCGTCCTTTGTTTTCACCTTGTTGCGCTGCGTCTCGACACGTCTTAGCCAGCACCTGTGATTTGTACTTTGGATCCGGATTGAACAATCGCTAATCTGCATTCGTTAATTCCTAATCCTTGCTGTCATATTGTGTGCCTACCCATAGCTCCACATATTCTTCTGTCAGCACAGGTTTATCTTGCAACTGTTACCCACGCTCAACAACAGATTGTTTCACCACTTTGGCTTTGCCCTGTTTGCTTTCATTAAAATTGCCAAAAAAATTCAGGAAAATAAAGAAAAAAAATTGTGAAAGTTATTGCACGCTTTTCAGAGAACGTGCTGTATTTATGTAGACCACATCCCACCTCAGTTGTAGGTGCCAATTTTTGTGGTTGCATCTTTTTTGATCCTTGTTCTGAGAAAAATATAAAAAAAGTAGTGAAAAAATAAAAAAAATGATTTCTACTAGTGCCTTTTGGAAAATTCCGGGGAAAATTCAGGAAAAAGGAAAAATCCGGACTATCTGGTTGTTCTGTGAGTTCTTTCCATCGTCCTTTGTTTTCACCTTGTTGCGCTACGTCTCGACACGTCTTAGCCAGCACCTATGATTTTTAATTTGGATCCGGATTGAACAATCGCTAATCTGCAGTCGTTAATTGCTAATCCTTGCTGTCATATTGTGTGCCTACCCATAGCTCAACATATTTTTCTATCCGCACAGGTTCATCTTGCAACTGTTACCCACGCTCAACAACAGATTGTTTCACCACTTTGGCTTTGCCCTGTTTGGTTTCATCAAAATTGAAAAAAAAATTCAGGAAAATAAAGAAAAAAAATTGTCAAAGTTTTTGCACGCTTTTCAGAGAATGTGGTATATTTCTGTAGACCACATCCCACCTCAGTTGTAGGTGCCATTTTTTGTGGTTGCATGTTTTTTGATCCCTGTTCTGAGAAAAATATAAAAAAATAGTGAAAAAATGAAAAAAATGATTCCTACTAGTGCCTTTTGGAAAATTCCAGGGAAAATTCAGGAAAAAGGAAAAATTCGGACTATCTGCTTGTTCTGTGAGTTCTTTCCATCGTCCTTTGTTTTCACCTTGTTGCGCTACGTCTCGACACGTCTTAGCCAGCACCTGTGATTTGTACTTTGGATCCGGATTGAACAATCGCTAATCTGCATTCGTTAATTGCTAATCCTTGCTGTCATATTATGTGTCGACCCATAGCTCCACATATTCTTCTGTCAGCACAGGTTCATCTTGCAACTGTTAATCACGCTCAACAACAGATTGTTTCACCACTTTGGCTTTGCCCTGTTTGGTTTCATCAAAATTGCCTAAAAAATTCAGGAAAATAAAGAAAAAAAATTGTCAAAGTTTTTGCACGCTTTTCAGAGAACGTGGTATATTTCTGTAGACCACATCCCACCTCAGTTGTAGGTGCCAATTTTTGTGGTTGCATCTTTTTTTATCCATGTTCAGAGAAAAATATAAAAAAAATAGTGAAAAAATAAAAAAAATTGATTCCTACTAGTGCCTTTTAGAATATTCCGGGGAAAATTCAGGAAAAAGGAAAAATCCGGACTATCCGCTTGTTCTGTGAGTTCTTTCCATCGTCCTTTGTTTTCATCTTGTTGCGCTACGTCTCGACACGTCTTTGCCAGCACTTGTGATTTGTACTTTGGATCCGGATTGAACAATCGCTAATCTGCATTCGTTAATTGCTAATTCTTGCTGTCATATTGTGTGCCGACCCATAGCTCCACATATTCTTCTGTCAGCATAGGTTCATCTTGCAACTGTTACCCACACTCAACAACAGATTGTTTCACCACTTTGGCTTTGCCCTGTTTGGTTTCATCAAAATTGCCAAAAAAATTCAAGAAAATAAAGAAAAAAAATTGTTTATGTTTTTGCACTCTTTTCAGAGAACGTGTTGTATTTCTGTAGACCACATCCCACCTCAGTTGTAGGTGCCAATTTTTGTGGTTGCATCTTTTTTGATCCTTGTTCAGAGAAAAATATAAAAAAATAGTGAAAAAATAAAAAAAAGTTGATTCCTACCAGTGCCTTTTGGAAAATTCCGGGGAAAACTCAGGAAAAAGGAAAAATCCGGACTATCTACTTGTTCTATGAGTTCTTTCCATCATCCTTTGTTTTCACCTTGTTGCGCTACGTCTCGACACATCTTAGCCAGCACCTGTGATTTGTACTTTGGATCCGGATTGAACAATCGCTAATCTACATTCGTTAATTGCTAATCCTTGCTGTCATATTGTGTGTCTACCCATAGCTCCACATATTCTTCTGCCAGCACAGGTTCATCTTGCAACTGTTACCCACGCTCAACAATAGATTGTTTCACCACTTTGGCTTTGCCCTGTTTGGTTTCATCAAAATTACCAAAAAAATTCAGGAAAATAAAGAAAAAAATTGTCAAAGTTATTGCACGCTTTTCAGAGAACGTGCTGTATTTCTGTAGACCACATCCCACCTCAGTTGTAGGTGCCAATTTTTGTGGTTACATCTTTTTTGATCCTTGTTCTGAAAAAAATATAAAAAAATAGTGAAAAAATAAAAAAAAAATTGATTCCTACTAGTGTCTTTTGGAAAATTCCGGGGAAAATTCAGGAAAAAGGAAAAATCCGGACTATCTGCTTGTTCTGTGAGTTCTTTCCATCGTCCTTTGTTTTCACCTTGTTGCGCTACGTCTCGACACGTTTTAGCCAGCACCTGTGATTTGTACTTTGGATCCGGATTGAACAATCGCTAATCTGCATTCGTTAATTGCTAATCCTTGCTGTCATATTGTGTGCCTACCCATAGCTCCATATATTCTTCTATCAGCATAGGTTCATCTTGCAACTGTTACCCACGCTCAACAACAAATTGTTTCACCACTTTGGCTTTGCCCTGTTTGGTTTCATCAAAATTGCCAAAAAAATTCAGAAAAATAATGAAAAAAAATTGTCAAAGTTATTGCACGCTTTTCAGTGAACGTGCTATATTTCTGTAGACCACATCCCACCTCAGTTGTAGGTGCTAATTTTTGCGGTTGCATCTTTTTTGATCCTTGTTCTGAGAAAAATATAAAAAAATAGTGAAAAAATAAAAAAAATTGATTCCTACTAGTGCCTTTTGGAAAATTCCGGGGAAAATTTAGAAAAAAGAAAAAATTCGGACTATCTGATTGTTCTATGAGTACTTTCCATCGTCCTTTGTTTTCGCCTTGTTGCACTACGTCTTGACACGTCTTAGCCAACACCTGTGATTTATACTTTGGATCCGGATTGAACAATCGCTAATCTGCATTCGTTAATTGCTAATCCTTGCTGTCATATTGTGTGCCTACCCATAGCTCCACATATTCTTCTGTCAACACAGGTTCATCTTGCAACTGTTACCCACGCTCAACAACAGATTGTTTCACCACTTTGGCTTTGCCCTATTTGGTTTCATCAAAATTGCCAAAAAAATTCAGGAAAATAAAGAAAAAAAATTGTCAAAGTTATTGCACGCTTTTCAGAGAACGTGCTATATTTCTGTAGACCACATCCCACCTCAGTTGTAGGTGCCAATTTTTGTGGTTGCATCTTTTTTGATCCTTGTTCTGAGAAAAATATAAAAAAAATAGTGAAAAAAATAAAAAAATTGATTCCTACTAGTGCCTTTTGGAAAATTCAGGAAAAAGGAAAAATCCGGACTATCTGCTTCTTTTGTGAGTTCTTTCCATCGTCCTTTGTTTTCACCTTGTTGCGCTACGTCTCGACACGTCTTAGCCAGCACCTGTGATTTGTACTTTGGATCCGGATTGAACAATCGCTAATCTGCATTCGTTAATTCCTAATCCTTGCTGTCATATTGTGTGCCTACCCATAGCTCCACATATTCTTCTATCAGCACAGGTTCATCTTGCAACTGTTACCCACGCTCAACAACAGATTGTTTCACCACTTTGGCTTTGCCCTGTTTGGTTTCATTAAAATTGCCAAAAAAATTCAGGAAAATAATGAAAAAAAATTGTCAAAGTTATTGCACGCTTTTCAGAGAACGTGCTATATTTCTGTAGACCACATCCCACCTCAGTTGTATGTGCCAATTTTTGTGGTTGCATCTTTTTTGATCCTTGTTCTGAGAAAAATATAAAAAAATAGTGAAAAAAATAAAAAAAATTGATTCCTACTAGTGCCTTTTAGAAAATTCAGGAAAAAGGAAAAATCCGGACTATCTGCTTCTTTTGTGAGTTCTTTCCATCGTCCTTTGTTTTCACCTTGTTGCGCTACGTCTCGACACGTCTTAGCCAGCACCTGTGATTTGTACTTTGGATCCGGATTGAACAATCGCTAATCTGCATTCGTTAATTCCTAATCCTTGCTGTCATATTGTGTGCCTACCCATAGCTCCACATATTCTTCTATCAGCACAGGTTCATCTTGCAACTGTTACCCACGCTCAACAACAGATTGTTTCACCACTTTGGCTTTGCCCTGTTTGGTTTCATCAAAATTGCCAAAAAAATTCAGGAAAATAATGAAAAAAAATTGTCAAAGTTATTACACGCTTTTCAGAGAACGTGCTATATTTCTGTAGACCACATCCCACCTCAGTTGTAGGTGCCAATTTTGTGGTTGCATCTTTTTTGATCCTTGTTTTGAAAAAATATAAAAAAATAGTGAAAAAATAAAAAAAAATTGATTCCTACTAGTGCCTTTTAGAAAATTCCGGGGAAAATTCAGAAAAAAGGAAAAATCCGGACTATCTGATTGTTCTATGAGTACTTTCCATCGTCCTTTGTTTTCACCTTGTTGCGCTACGTCTCGACACGTCTTTGCCAGCACCTGTGATTTATACTTTGGATCCGGATTGAACAATCGCTAATCTGCATTCGTTAATAGCTAATCCTTGCTGTCATATTGTGTGCCTACCCATAGCTCCACATATTCTTCTATCAGCACAGGTTCATCTTGCAACTGTTACCCACGCTCAACAACAGATTGTTTCACCACTTTGGCTTTGCCCTGTTTGGTTTCATCAAAATTGCCAAAAAAATTCAGGAAAATAATGAAAAAAAATTGTCAAAGTTATTACACGCTTTTCAGAGAACGTGCTATATTTCTGTAGACCAGATCCCACCTCAGTTGTAGGTGCCAATTTTTGTGGTTGCATCTTTTTTGATCCTTGTTCTGAAAAAAATATAAAAAAACAGTGAAAAAATAAAAAAAATTTGATTCCTACTAGTGCCTTTTGGAAAATTCCGGGGAAAATTTAGGAAAAAGAAAAAATTCGGACTATCTGATTGTTCTATGAGTACTTTCCATCGTCCTTTGTTTTCGCCTTGTTGCACTACGTCTTGACACGTCTTAGCCAACACCTGTGATTTATACTTTGGATCCGGATTGAACAATCGCTAATCTGCATTCGTTAATTGCTAATCCTTGCTGTCATATTGTGTGCCTACCCATAGCTCCACATATTCTTCTGTCAACACAGGTTCATCTTGCAACTGTTACCCACGCTCAACAACAGATTGTTTCACCACTTTGGCTTTGCCCTATTTGGTTTCATCAAAATTGCCAAAAAAATTCAGGAAAATAAAGAAAAAAAATTGTCAAAGTTATTGCACGCTTTTCAGAGAACGTGCTATATTTCTGTAGACCACATCCCACCTCAGTTGTAGGTGCCAATTTTTGTGGTTGCATCTTTTTTGATCCTTGTTCTGAGAAAAATATAAAAAAAATAGTGAAAAAAATAAAAAAATTGATTCCTACTAGTGCCTTTTGGAAAATTCAGGAAAAAGGAAAAATCCGGACTATCTGCTTCTTTTGTGAGTTCTTTCCATCGTCCTTTGTTTTCACCTTGTTGCGCTACGTCTCGACACGTCTTAGCCAGCACCTGTGATTTGTACTTTGGATCCGGATTGAACAATCGCTAATCTGCATTCGTTAATTCCTAATCCTTGCTGTCATATTGTGTGCCTACCCATAGCTCCACATATTCTTCTATCAGCACAGGTTCATCTTGCAACTGTTACCCACGCTCAACAACAGATTGTTTCACCACTTTGGCTTTGCCCTGTTTGGTTTCATTAAAATTGCCAAAAAAATTCAGGAAAATAATGAAAAAAAATTGTCAAAGTTATTGCACGCTTTTCAGAGAACGTGCTATATTTCTGTAGACCACATCCCACCTCAGTTGTATGTGCCAATTTTTGTGGTTGCATCTTTTTTGATCCTTGTTCTGAGAAAAATATAAAAAAATAGTGAAAAAAATAAAAAAAATTGATTCCTACTAGTGCCTTTTAGAAAATTCAGGAAAAAGGAAAAATCCGGACTATCTGCTTCTTTTGTGAGTTCTTTCCATCGTCCTTTGTTTTCACCTTGTTGCGCTACGTCTCGACACGTCTTAGCCAGCACCTGTGATTTGTACTTTGGATCCGGATTGAACAATCGCTAATCTGCATTCGTTAATTCATAATCCTTGCTGTCATATTGTGTGCCTACCCATAGCTCCACATATTCTTCTATCAGCACAGGTTCATCTTGCAACTGTTACCCACGCTCAACAACAGATTGTTTCACCACTTTGGCTTTGCCCTGTTTGGTTTCATCAAAATTGCCAAAAAAATTCAGGAAAATAATGAAAAAAAATTGTCAAAGTTATTACACGCTTTTCAGAGAACGTGCTATATTTCTGTAGACCACATCCCACCTCAGTTGTAGGTGCCAATTTTGTGGTTGCATCTTTTTTGATCCTTGTTTTGAAAAAATATAAAAAAATAGTGAAAAAATAAAAAAAAATTGATTCCTACTAGTGCCTTTTAGAAAATTCCGGGGAAAATTCAGAAAAAAGGAAAAATCCGGACTATCTGATTGTTCTATGAGTACTTTCCATCGTCCTTTGTTTTCACCTTGTTGCGCTACGTCTCGACACGTCTTTGCCAGCACCTGTGATTTATACTTTGGATCCGGATTGAACAATCGCTAATCTGCATTCGTTAATAGCTAATCCTTGCTGTCATATTGTGTGCCTACCCATAGCTCCACATATTCTTCTATCAGCACAGGTTCATCTTGCAACTGTTACCCACGCTCAACAACAGATTGTTTCACCACTTTGGCTTTGCCCTGTTTGGTTTCATCAAAATTGCCAAAAAAATTCAGGAAAATAATGAAAAAAAATTGTCAAAGTTATTACACGCTTTTCAGAGAACGTGCTATATTTCTGTAGACCAGATCCCACCTCAGTTGTAGGTGCCAATTTTTGTGGTTGCATCTTTTTTGATCCTTGTTCTGAAAAAAATATAAAAAACAGTGAAAAAATAAAAAAATTTGATTCCTACTAGTGCCTTTTGGAAAATTCCAGGGAAAATTCAGGAAAAAGGAAAAATCCGGACTATCTAATTGTTCTATGAGTACTTTCCATCGTCCTTTGTTTTCACCTTGTTGCGCTACGTCTCGACACGTCTTTGCCAGCACCTGTGATTTATACTTTGGATCCGGATTGAACAATCGCTAATCTGCATTCGTTAATTGCTAATCCTTGCTGTCATATTGTGTGCCTACCCATAGCTCCACATATTCTTCTATCAGCACAGGTTCATCTTGCAACTGTTACCCATGCTCAACAATAGATTGTTTCACCACTTTGGCTTTGCCCTGTTTGGTTTCTTCAAAATTGCCAAAAAAATTCAGGAAAATAATGAAAAAAAATTGTCAAAGTTATTGCACGCTTTTCAGAGAACGTGCTATATTTCTGTAGACCACATCCCACCTCAGTTGTAGGTGCCAATTTTTGTGGTTGCATCTTTTTGGATCCTTGTTCTAAAAAAAATATAAAAAAATAGTGCAAAAATAAAAAAAATTGATTCCTACTAGTGCCTTTTGGAAAATTCAGGAAAAAGGAAAAATCTGGACTATCTGCTTCTTTTGTGAGTTCTTTCCATCGTCCTTTGTTTTCACCTTGTTGCGCTACGTCTCGACACGTCTTAGCCAGCACCAGTGATTTGTACTTTGGATCCGGATTGAACAATCGCTAATCTGCATTCGTTAATTGCTAATCCTTGCTGTCATATTGTGTGCCTACCCACAGCTCTACATATTATTCTATTAGCACAGGTTCATCTTGCAACTGTTACCCACGCTCAACAACAGATTGTTTCACCACTTTGGCTTTGCCCTGTTTGGTTTCATCAAAATTGAAAAAAAAATTCAGGAAAATAAAGAAAAAAAATTGTCAAAGTTTTTGCACGCTTTTCAGAGAATGTGGTATATTTCTGTAGACCACATCCCACCTCAGTTGTAGGTGCCATTTTTTGTGGTTGCATCTTTTTTGATCCCTGTTCTGAGAAAAATATAAAAAAATAGTGAAAAAATGAAAAAAATGATTCCTACTAGTGCCTTTTGGAAAATTCCAGGGAAAATTCAGGAAAAAGGAAAAATTCGGACTATCTGCTTGTTCTGTGAGTTCTTTCCATCGTCCTTTGTTTTCACCTTGTTGCGCTACGTCTCGACACGTCTTAGCCAGCACCTGTGATTTGTACTTTGGATCCGGATTGAACAATCGCTAATCTGCATTCGTTAATTGCTAATCCTTGCTGTCATATTATGTGTCGACCCATAGCTCCACATATTCTTCTGTCAGCACAGGTTCATCTTGCAACTGTTAATCACGCTCAACAACAGATTGTTTCACCACTTTGGCTTTGCCCTGTTTGGTTTCATCAAAATTGCCTAAAAAATTCAGGAAAATAAAGAAAAAAAATTGTCAAAGTTTTTGCACGCTTTTCAGAGAACGTGGTATATTTCTGTAGACCACATCCCACCTCAGTTGTAGGTGCCAATTTTTGTGGTTGCATCTTTTTTTATCCATGTTCAGAGAAAAATATAAAAAAAATAGTGAAAAAATAAAAAAAATTGATTCCTACTAGTGCCTTTTAGAATATTCCGGGGAAAATTCAGGAAAAAGGAAAAATCCGGACTATCTGCTTGTTCTGTGAGTTCTTTCCATCGTCCTTTGTTTTCATCTTGTTGCGCTACGTCTCGACACGTCTTTGCCAGCACTTGTGATTTGTACTTTGGATCCGGATTGAACAATCGCTAATCTGCATTCGTTAATTGCTAATTCTTGCTGTCATATTGTGTGCCGACCCATAGCTCCACATATTCTTCTGTCAGCATAGGTTCATCTTGCAACTGTTACCCACACTCAACAACAGATTGTTTCACCACTTTGGCTTTGCCCTGTTTGGTTTCATCAAAATTGCCAAAAAAATTCAAGAAAATAAAGAAAAAAAATTGTTTATGTTTTTGCACTCTTTTCAGAGAACGTGTTGTATTTCTGTAGACCACATCCCACCTCAGTTGTAGGTGCCAATTTTTGTGGTTGCATCTTTTTTGATCCTTGTTCAGAGAAAAATATAAAAAAATAGTGAAAAAATAAAAAAAAGTTGATTCCTACCAGTGCCTTTTGGAAAATTCCGGGGAAAACTCAGGAAAAAGGAAAAATCCGGACTATCTACTTGTTCTATGAGTTCTTTCCATCATCCTTTGTTTTCACCTTGTTGCGCTACGTCTCGACACATCTTAGCCAGCACCTGTGATTTGTACTTTGGATCCGGATTGAACAATCGCTAATCTACATTCGTTAATTGCTAATCCTTGCTGTCATATTGTGTGTCTACCCATAGCTCCACATATTCTTCTGTCAGCACAGGTTCATCTTGCAACTGTTACCCACGCTCAACAATAGATTGTTTCACCACTTTGGCTTTGCCCTGTTTGGTTTCATCAAAATTACCAAAAAAATTCAGGAAAATAAAGAAAAAAATTGTCAAAGTTATTGCACGCTTTTCAGAGAACGTGCTGTATTTCTGTAGACCACATCCCACCTCAGTTGTAGGTGCCAATTTTTGTGGTTACATCTTTTTTGATCCTTGTTCTGAAAAAAATATAAAAAAATAGTGAAAAAATAAAAAAAAAATTGATTCCTACTAGTGTCTTTTGGAAAATTCCGGGGAAAATTCAGGAAAAAGGAAAAATCCGGACTATCTGCTTGTTCTGTGAGTTCTTTCCATCGTCCTTTGTTTTCACCTTGTTGCGCTACGTCTCGACACGTTTTAGCCAGCACCTGTGATTTGTACTTTGGATCCGGATTGAACAATCGCTAATCTGCATTCGTTAATTGCTAATCCTTGCTGTCATATTGTGTGCCTACCCATAGCTCCATATATTCTTCTATCAGCATAGGTTCATCTTGCAACTGTTACCCACGCTCAACAACAAATTGTTTCACCACTTTGGCTTTGCCCTGTTTGGTTTCATCAAAATTGCCAAAAAAATTCAGAAAAATAATGAAAAAAAATTGTCAAAGTTATTGCACGCTTTTCAGTGAACGTGCTATATTTCTGTAGACCACATCCCACCTCAGTTGTAGGTGCTAATTTTTGCGGTTGCATCTTTTTTGATCCTTGTTCTGAGAAAAATATAAAAAAATAGTGAAAAAATAAAAAAAATTGATTCCTACTAGTGCCTTTTGGAAAATTCCGGGGAAAATTTAGGAAAAAGAAAAAATTCGGACTATCTGATTGTTCTATGAGTACTTTCCATCGTCCTTTGTTTTCGCCTTGTTGCACTACGTCTTGACACGTCTTAGCCAACACCTGTGATTTATACTTTGGATCCGGATTGAACAATCGCTAATCTGCATTCGTTAATTGCTAATCCTTGCTGTCATATTGTGTGCCTACCCATAGCTCCACATATTCTTCTGTCAACACAGGTTCATCTTGCAACTGTTACCCACGCTCAACAACAGATTGTTTCACCACTTTGGCTTTGCCCTATTTGGTTTCATCAAAATTGCCAAAAAAATTCAGGAAAATAAAGAAAAAAAATTGTCAAAGTTATTGCACACTTTTCAGAGAACATGCTATATTTCTGTAGACCACATCCCACCTCAGTTGTAGGTGCCAATTTTTGTGGTTGCATCTTTTTTGATCCTTGTTCTGAGAAAAATATAAAAAAAATAGTGAAAAAAATAAAAAAATTGATTCCTACTAGTGCCTTTTGGAAAATTCAGGAAAAAGGAAAAATCCGGACTATCTGCTTCTTTTGTGAGTTCTTTCCATCGTCCTTTGTTTTCACCTTGTTGCGCTACGTCTCGACACGTCTTAGCCAGCACCTGTGATTTGTACTTTGGATCCGGATTGAACAATCGCTAATCTGCATTCGTTAATTCCTAATCCTTGCTGTCATATTGTGTGCCTACCCATAGCTCCACATATTCTTCTATCAGCACAGGTTCATCTTGCAACTGTTACCCACGCTCAACAACAGATTGTTTCACCACTTTGGCTTTGCCCTGTTTGGTTTCATTAAAATTGCCAAAAAAATTCAGGAAAATAATGAAAAAAAATTGTCAAAGTTATTACACGCTTTTCAGAGAACGTGCTATATTTCTGTAGACCACATCCCACCTCAGTTGTAGGTGCCAATTTTGTGGTTGCATCTTTTTTGATCCTTGTTTTGAAAAAATATAAAAAAATAGTGAAAAAATAAAAAAAAATTGATTCCTACTAGTGCCTTTTAGAAAATTCCGGGGAAAATTCAGAAAAAAGGAAAAATCCGGACTATCTGATTGTTCTATGAGTACTTTCCATCGTCCTTTGTTTTCACCTTGTTGCGCTACGTCTCGACACGTCTTTGCCAGCACCTGTGATTTATACTTTGGATCAGGATTGAACAATCGCTAATCTGCATTCGTTAATTGCTAATCCTTGCTGTCATATTGTGTGCCTACCCATAGCTCCACATATTCTTCTATCAGCACAGGTTCATCTTACAACTGTTACCCACGCTCAACAACAGATTGTTTCACCACTTTGGCTTTGCCCTGTTTGGTTTCATCAAAATTGCCAAAAAAATTCAGGAAAATAATGAAAAAAAATTGTTAAAGTTATTGCACGCTTTTCAGAGAACGTGCTATATTTCTGTAGACCACATCCCACCTCAGTTGTAGGTGCCAATTTTTGTGGTTGCATCTTTTTTTATCCATGTTCAGAGAAAAATATAAAAAAAATAGTGAAAAAATAAAAAAAAATTGATTCCTACTAGTGCCTTTTGGAATATTCCGGGGAAAATTCAGGAAAAAGGAAAAATCCGGACTATCTGCTTGTTCTGTGAGTTCTTTCCACCGTCCTTTGTTTTCATCTTGTTGCGCTATGTCTCGACACGTCTTTGCCAGCACTTGTGATTTGTACTTTGGATCCGGATTGAACAATCGCTAATCTGCATTCGTTAATTGCTAATTCTTGCTGTCATATTGTGTGCCGACCCATAGCTCCACATATTCTTCTGTCAGCATAGGTTCATCTTGCAACTGTTACCCACACTCAACAACAGATTGTTTCACCACTTTGGCTTTGCCCTGTTTGGTTTCATCAAAATTGCCAAAAAAATTCAAGAAAATAAAGAAAAAAATTGTTTATGTTTTTGCACTCTTTTCAGAGAACGTGTTGTATTTCTGTAGACCACATCCCACCTCAGTTGTAGGTGCCAATTTTTGTGGTTGCATCTTTTTTGATCCTTGTTCAGAGAAAAATATAAAAAAATAGTGAAAAAATAAAAAAAAATTGATTCCTACCAGTGCCTTTTGGAAAATTCCGGGGAAAATTCAGGAAAAAGGAAAAATCCGGACTATCTGCTTGTTCTATGAGTTCTTTCCATCATCCTTTGTTTTCACCTTGTTGCGCTACGTCTCGACACGTCTTAGCCAGCACCTGTGATTTGTACTTTGGATCCGGATTGAACAATCGCTAATCTACATTCGTTAATTGCTAATCCTTGCTGTCATATTGTGTGTCTACCCATAGCTCCACATATTCTTCTGTCAGCACAGGTTCATCTTGCAACTGTTACCCACGCTCAACAATAGATTGTTTCACCACTTTGGCTTTGCCCTGTTTGGTTTCATCAAAATTGCCAAAAAAAATTCAGGAAAATAAAGAAAAAAATTGTCAAAGTTATTGCACGCTTTTCAGAGAACGTGCTGTATTTCTGTAGATCAAATCCCACCTCAGTTGTAGGTGCCAAATTTTGTGGTTACATCTTTTTTTATCCTTGTTCTGAAAAAAATATAAAAAAATAGTGAAAAAATAAAAAAAAATTGATTCCTACAGTGTCTTTTGGAAAATTCCGGGGAAAATTCAGGAAAAAGGAAAAATCCGGACTATCTGATTGTTCTATGAGTACTTTCCATCGTCCTTTGTTTTCACCTTGTTGCGCTACGTCTCGACACGTTTTAGCCAGCACCTGTGATTTGTACTTTGGATCAGGATTGAACAATCGCTAATCTGCATTCGTTAATTGCTAATCCTTGCTGTCATATTGTGTGCCTACCCATAGCTCCACATATTCTTCTATCAGCACAGGTTCATCTTACAACTGTTACCCACGCTCAACAACAGATTGTTTCACCACTTTGGCTTTGCCCTGTTTGGTTTCATCAAAATTGCCAAAAAAATTCAGGAAAATAATGAAAAAAAATTGTTAAAGTTATTGCACGCTTTTCAGAGAACGTGCTATATTTCTGTAGACCACATCCCACCTCAGTTGTAGGTGCCAATTTTTGTGGTTGCATCTTTTTTTATCCATGTTCAGAGAAAAATATAAAAAAAATAGTGAAAAAATAAAAAAAAATTGATTCCTAATAGTGCCTTTTGGAATATTCCGGGGAAAATTCAGGAAAAAGGAAAAATCCGGACTATCTGCTTGTTCTGTGAGTTCTTTCCATCGTCCTTTGTTTTCATCTTGTTGCGCTATGTCTCGACACGTCTTTGCCAGCACTTGTGATTTGTACTTTGGATCCGGATTGAACAATCGCTAATCTGCATTCGTTAATTGCTAATTCTTGCTGTCATATTGTGTGCCGACCCATAGCTCCACATATTCTTCTGTCAGCATAGGTTCATCTTGCAACTGTTACCCACACTCAACAACAGATTGTTTCACCACTTTGGCTTTGCCCTGTTTGGTTTCATCAAAATTGCCAAAAAAATTCAAGAAAATAAAGAAAAAAAATTGTTTATGTTTTTGCACTCTTTTCAGAGAACGTGTTGTATTTCTGTAGACCACATCCCACCTCAGTTGTAGGTGCCAATTTTTGTGGTTGCATCTTTTTTGATCCTTGTTCAGAGAAAAATATAAAAAAATAGTGAAAAAATAAAAAAAAATTGATTCCTACCAGTGCCTTTTGGAAAATTCCGGGGAAAATTCAGGAAAAAGGAAAAATCCGGACTATCTGCTTGTTCTATGAGTTCTTTACATCATCCTTTGTTTTCACCTTGTTGCGCTACGTCTCGACACGTCTTAGCCAGCACCTGTGATTTGTACTTTGGATCCGGATTGAACAATCGCTAATCTACATTCGTTAATTGCTAATCCTTGCTATCATATTGTGTGTCTACCCATAGCTCCACATATTCTTCTGTCACCACAGGTTCATCTTGCAACTGTTACCCACGCTCAACAACAGATTGTTTCACCACTTTGGCTTTGCCCTGTTTGGTTTCATCAAAATTGCCTTTAAAATTCAGGAAAATAAAGAAAAAAATTGTCAAAGTTATTGCACGCTTTTCAGAGAACGTGCTGTATTTCTGTAGACCAAATCCCACCTCAGTTGTAGGTGCCAATTTTTGTGGTTACATCTTTTTTGATCCTTGTTCTGAAAAAAATATAAAAAAATAGTGAAAAAATAAAAAAAAATTGATTCCTACTAGTGCATTTTGGAAAATTCCGGGGAAAATTCAGGAAAAAGGAAAAATCTGGACTATCTGCTTGTTCTGTGAGTTCTTTCCATCGTCCTTTGTTTTCACCTTGTTGCGCTGCGTCTCGACACGTCTTAGCCAGCACCTGTGATTTGTACTTTGGATCCGGATTGAACAATCGCTAATCTGCATTCGTTAATTCCTAATCCTTGCTGTCATATTGTGTGCCTACCCATAGCTCCACATATTCTTCTGTCAGCACAGGTTTATCTTGCAACTGTTACCCACGCTCAACAACAGATTGTTTCACCACTTTGGCTTTGCCCTGTTTGCTTTCATTAAAATTGCCAAAAAAATTCAGGAAAATAAAGAAAAAAAATTGTGAAAGTTATTGCACGCTTTTCAGAGAACGTGCTGTATTTATGTAGACCACATCCCACCTCAGTTGTAGGTGCCAATTTTTGTGGTTGCATCTTTTTTGATCCTTGTTCTGAGAAAAATATAAAAAAAGTAGTGAAAAAATAAAAAAAAAATGATTTCTACTAGTGCCTTTTGGAAAATTCCGGGGAAAATTCAGGAAAAAGGAAAAATCCGGACTATCTGGTTGTTCTGTGAGTTCTTTCCATCGTCCTTTGTTTTCACCTTGTTGCGCTACGTCTCGACACGTCTTAGCCAGCACCTATGATTTTTAATTTGGATCCGGATTGAACAATCGCTAATCTGCAGTCGTTAATTGCTAATCCTTGCTGTCATATTGTGTGCCTACCCATAGCTCAACATATTTTTCTATCCGCACAGGTTCATCTTGCAACTGTTACCCACGCTCAACAACAGATTGTTTCACCACTTTGGCTTTGCCCTGTTTGGTTTCATCAAAATTGAAAAAAAAAATTCAGGAAAATAAAGAAAAAAAATTGTCAAAGTTTTTGCACGCTTTTCAGAGAATGTGGTATATTTCTGTAGACCACATCCCACCTCAGTTGTAGGTGCCATTTTTTGTGGTTGCATGTTTTTTGATCCCTGTTCTGAGAAAAATATAAAAAAATAGTGAAAAAATGAAAAAAATGATTCCTACTAGTGCCTTTTGGAAAATTCCAGGGAAAATTCAGGAAAAAGGAAAAATTCGGACTATCTGCTTGTTCTGTGAGTTCTTTCCATCGTCCTTTGTTTTCACCTTGTTGCGCTACGTCTCGACACGTCTTAGCCAGCACCTGTGATTTGTACTTTGGATCCGGATTGAACAATCGCTAATCTGCATTCGTTAATTGCTAATCCTTGCTGTCATATTATGTGTCGACCCATAGCTCCACATATTCTTCTGTCAGCACAGGTTCATCTTGCAACTGTTAATCACGCTCAACAACAGATTGTTTCACCACTTTGGCTTTGCCCTGTTTGGTTTCATCAAAATTGCCTAAAAAATTCAGGAAAATAAAGAAAAAAAATTGTCAAAGTTTTTGCACGCTTTTCAGAGAACGTGGTATATTTCTGTAGACCACATCCCACCTCAGTTGTAGGTGCCAATTTTTGTGGTTGCATCTTTTTTTATCCATGTTCAGAGAAAAATATAAAAAAAATAGTGAAAAAATAAAAAAAATTGATTCCTACTAGTGCCTTTTAGAATATTCCGGGGAAAATTCAGGAAAAAGGAAAAATCCGGACTATCTGCTTGTTCTGTGAGTTCTTTCCATCGTCCTTTGTTTTCATCTTGTTGCGCTACGTCTCGACACGTCTTTGCCAGCACTTGTGATTTGTACTTTGGATCCGGATTGAACAATCGCTAATCTGCATTCGTTAATTGCTAATTCTTGCTGTCATATTGTGTGCCGACCCATAGCTCCACATATTCTTCTGTCAGCATAGGTTCATCTTGCAACTGTTACCCACACTCAACAACAGATTGTTTCACCACTTTGGCTTTGCCCTGTTTGGTTTCATCAAAATTGCCAAAAAAATTCAAGAAAATAAAGAAAAAAAATTGTTTATGTTTTTGCACTCTTTTCAGAGAACGTGTTGTATTTCTGTAGACCACATCCCACCTCAGTTGTAGGTGCCAATTTTTGTGGTTGCATCTTTTTTGATCCTTGTTCAGAGAAAAATATAAAAAAATAGTGAAAAAATAAAAAAAAGTTGATTCCTACCAGTGCCTTTTGGAAAATTCCGGGGAAAACTCAGGAAAAAGGAAAAATCCGGACTATCTACTTGTTCTATGAGTTCTTTCCATCATCCTTTGTTTTCACCTTGTTGCGCTACGTCTCGACACATCTTAGCCAGCACCTGTGATTTGTACTTTGGATCCGGATTGAACAATCGCTAATCTACATTCGTTAATTGCTAATCCTTGCTGTCATATTGTGTGTCTACCCATAGCTCCACATATTCTTCTGCCAGCACAGGTTCATCTTGCAACTGTTACCCACGCTCAACAATAGATTGTTTCACCACTTTGGCTTTGCCCTGTTTGGTTTCATCAAAATTACCAAAAAAATTCAGGAAAATAAAGAAAAAAATTGTCAAAGTTATTGCACGCTTTTCAGAGAACGTGCTGTATTTCTGTAGACCACATCCCACCTCAGTTGTAGGTGCCAATTTTTGTGGTTACATCTTTTTTGATCCTTGTTCTGAAAAAAATATAAAAAAATAGTGAAAAAATAAAAAAAAAATTGATTCCTACTAGTGTCTTTTGGAAAATTCCGGGGAAAATTCAGGAAAAAGGAAAAATCCGGACTATCTGCTTGTTCTGTGAGTTCTTTCCATCGTCCTTTGTTTTCACCTTGTTGCGCTACGTCTCGACACGTTTTAGCCAGCACCTGTGATTTGTACTTTGGATCCGGATTGAACAATCGCTAATCTGCATTCGTTAATTGCTAATCCTTGCTGTCATATTGTGTGCCTACCCATAGCTCCATATATTCTTCTATCAGCATAGGTTCATCTTGCAACTGTTACCCACGCTCAACAACAAATTGTTTCACCACTTTGGCTTTGCCCTGTTTGGTTTCATCAAAATTGCCAAAAAAATTCAGAAAAATAATGAAAAAAAATTGTCAAAGTTATTGCACGCTTTTCAGTGAACGTGCTATATTTCTGTAGACCACATCCCACCTCAGTTGTAGGTGCTAATTTTTGCGGTTGCATCTTTTTTGATCCTTGTTCTGAGAAAAATATAAAAAAATAGTGAAAAAATAAAAAAAATTGATTCCTACTAGTGCCTTTTGGAAAATTCCGGGGAAAATTTAGAAAAAAGAAAAAATTCAGACTATCTGATTGTTCTATGAGTACTTTCCATCGTCCTTTGTTTTCGCCTTGTTGCACTACGTCTTGACACGTCTTAGCCAACACCTGTGATTTATACTTTGGATCCGGATTGAACAATCGCTAATCTGCATTCGTTAATTGCTAATCCTTGCTGTCATATTGTGTGCCTACCCATAGCTCCACATATTCTTCTGTCAACACAGGTTCATCTTGCAACTGTTACCCACGCTCAACAACAGATTGTTTCACCACTTTGGCTTTGCCCTATTTGGTTTCATCAAAATTGCCAAAAAAATTCAGGAAAATAAAGAAAAAAAATTGTCAAAGTTATTGCACGCTTTTCAGAGAACGTGCTATATTTCTGTAGACCACATCCCACCTCAGTTGTAGGTGCCAATTTTTGTGGTTGCATCTTTTTTGATCCTTGTTCTGAGAAAAATATAAAAAAAATAGTGAAAAAAATAAAAAAATTGATTCCTACTAGTGCCTTTTGGAAAATTCAGGAAAAAGGAAAAATCCGGACTATCTGCTTCTTTTGTGAGTTCTTTCCATCGTCCTTTGTTTTCACCTTGTTGCGCTACGTCTCGACACGTCTTAGCCAGCACCTGTGATTTGTACTTTGGATCCGGATTGAACAATCGCTAATCTGCATTCGTTAATTCCTAATCCTTGCTGTCATATTGTGTGCCTACCCATAGCTCCACATATTCTTCTATCAGCACAGGTTCATCTTGCAACTGTTACCCACGCTCAACAACAGATTGTTTCACCACTTTGGCTTTGCCCTGTTTGGTTTCATTAAAATTGCCAAAAAAATTCAGGAAAATAATGAAAAAAAATTGTCAAAGTTATTGCACGCTTTTCAGAGAACGTGCTATATTTCTGTAGACCACATCCCACCTCAGTTGTATGTGCCAATTTTTGTGGTTGCATCTTTTTTGATCCTTGTTCTGAGAAAAATATAAAAAAATAGTGAAAAAAATAAAAAAAATTGATTCCTACTAGTGCCTTTTAGAAAATTCAGGAAAAAGGAAAAATCCGGACTATCTGCTTCTTTTGTGAGTTCTTTCCATCGTCCTTTGTTTTCACCTTGTTGCGCTACGTCTCGACACGTCTTAGCCAGCACCTGTGATTTGTACTTTGGATCCGGATTGAACAATCGCTAATCTGCATTCGTTAATTCCTAATCCTTGCTGTCATATTGTGTGCCTACCCATAGCTCCACATATTCTTCTATCAGCACAGGTTCATCTTGCAACTGTTACCCACGCTCAACAACAGATTGTTTCACCACTTTGGCTTTGCCCTGTTTGGTTTCATCAAAATTGCCAAAAAAATTCAGGAAAATAATGAAAAAAAATTGTCAAAGTTATTACACGCTTTTCAGAGAACGTGCTATATTTCTGTAGACCACATCCCACCTCAGTTGTAGGTGCCAATTTTGTGGTTGCATCTTTTTTGATCCTTGTTTTGAAAAAATATAAAAAAATAGTGAAAAAATAAAAAAAAATTGATTCCTACTAGTGCCTTTTAGAAAATTCCGGGGAAAATTCAGAAAAAAGGAAAAATCCGGACTATCTGATTGTTCTATGAGTACTTTCCATCGTCCTTTGTTTTCACCTTGTTGCGCTACGTCTCGACACGTCTTTGCCAGCACCTGTGATTTATACTTTGGATCCGGATTGAACAATCGCTAATCTGCATTCGTTAATAGCTAATCCTTGCTGTCATATTGTGTGCCTACCCATAGCTCCACATATTCTTCTATCAGCACAGGTTCATCTTGCAACTGTTACCCACGCTCAACAACAGATTGTTTCACCACTTTGGCTTTGCCCTGTTTGGTTTCATCAAAATTGCCAAAAAAATTCAGGAAAATAATGAAAAAAAATTGTCAAAGTTATTACACGCTTTTCAGAGAACGTGCTATATTTCTGTAGACCAGATCCCACCTCAGTTGTAGGTGCCAATTTTTGTGGTTGCATCTTTTTTGATCCTTGTTCTGAAAAAAATATAAAAAAACAGTGAAAAAATAAAAAAATTTGATTCCTACTAGTGCCTTTTGGAAAATTCCGGGGAAAATTTAGGAAAAAGAAAAAATTCGGACTATCTGATTGTTCTATGAGTACTTTCCATCGTCCTTTGTTTTCGCCTTGTTGCACTACGTCTTGACACGTCTTAGCCAACACCTGTGATTTATACTTTGGATCCGGATTGAACAATCGCTAATCTGCATTCGTTAATTGCTAATCCTTGCTGTCATATTGTGTGCCTACCCATAGCTCCACATATTCTTCTGTCAACACAGGTTCATCTTGCAACTGTTACCCACGCTCAACAACAGATTGTTTCACCACTTTGGCTTTGCCCTATTTGGTTTCATCAAAATTGCCAAAAAAATTCAGGAAAATAAAGAAAAAAAATTGTCAAAGTTATTGCACGCTTTTCAGAGAACGTGCTATATTTCTGTAGACCACATCCCACCTCAGTTGTAGGTGCCAATTTTTGTGGTTGCATCTTTTTTGATCCTTGTTCTGAGAAAAATATAAAAAAAATAGTGAAAAAAATAAAAAAATTGATTCCTACTAGTGCCTTTTGGAAAATTCAGGAAAAAGGAAAAATCCGGACTATCTGCTTCTTTTGTGAGTTCTTTCCATCGTCCTTCGTTTTCACCTTGTTGCGCTACGTCTCGACACGTCTTAGCCAGCACCTGTGATTTGTACTTTGGATCCGGATTGAACAATCGCTAATCTGCATTCGTTAATTCCTAATCCTTGCTGTCATATTGTGTGCCTACCCATAGCTCCACATATTCTTCTATCAGCACAGGTTCATCTTGCAACTGTTACCCACGCTCAACAACAGATTGTTTCACCACTTTGGCTTTGCCCTGTTTGGTTTCATTAAAATTGCCAAAAAAATTCAGGAAAATAATGAAAAAAAATTGTCAAAGTTATTGCACGCTTTTCAGAGAACGTGCTATATTTCTGTAGACCACATCCCACCTCAGTTGTATGTGCCAATTTTTGTGGTTGCATCTTTTTTGATCCTTGTTCTGAGAAAAATATAAAAAAATAGTGAAAAAAATAAAAAAAATTGATTCCTACTAGTGCCTTTTAGAAAATTCAGGAAAAAGGAAAAATCCGGACTATCTGCTTCTTTTGTGAGTTCTTTCCATCGTCCTTTGTTTTCACCTTGTTGCGCTACGTCTCGACACGTCTTAGCCAGCACCTGTGATTTGTACTTTGGATCCGGATTGAACAATCGCTAATCTGCATTCGTTAATTCATAATCCTTGCTGTCATATTGTGTGCCTACCCATAGCTCCACATATTCTTCTATCAGCACAGGTTCATCTTGCAACTGTTACCCACGCTCAACAACAGATTGTTTCACCACTTTGGCTTTGCCCTGTTTGGTTTCATCAAAATTGCCAAAAAAATTCAGGAAAATAATGAAAAAAAATTGTCAAAGTTATTACACGATTTTCAGAGAACGTGCTATATTTCTGTAGACCACATCCCACCTCAGTTGTAGGTGCCAATTTTGTGGTTGCATCTTTTTTGATCCTTGTTTTGAAAAAATATAAAAAAATAGTGAAAAAATAAAAAAAAAATTGATTCCTACTAGTGCCTTTTAGAAAATTCCGGGGAAAATTCAGAAAAAAGGAAAAATCCGGACTATCTGATTGTTCTATGAGTACTTTCCATCGTCCTTTGTTTTCACCTTGTTGCGCTACGTCTCGACACGTCTTTGCCAGCACCTGTGATTTATACTTTGGATCCGGATTGAACAATCGCTAATCTGCATTCGTTAATAGCTAATCCTTGCTGTCATATTGTGTGCCTACCCATAGCTCCACATATTCTTCTATCAGCACAGGTTCATCTTGCAACTGTTACCCACGCTCAACAACAGATTGTTTCACCACTTTGGCTTTGCCCTGTTTGGTTTCATCAAAATTGCCAAAAAAATTCAGGAAAATAATGAAAAAAAATTGTCAAAGTTATTACACGCTTTTCAGAGAACGTGCTATATTTCTGTAGACCAGATCCCACCTCAGTTGTAGGTGCCAATTTTTGTGGTTGCATCTTTTTTGATCCTTGTTCTGAAAAAAATATAAAAAAACAGTGAAAAAATAAAAAAATTTGATTCCTACTAGTGCCTTTTGGAAAATTCCAGGGAAAATTCAGGAAAAAGGAAAAATCCGGACTATCTAATTGTTCTATGAGTACTTTCCATCGTCCTTTGTTTTCACCTTGTTGCGCTACGTCTCGACACGTCTTTGCCAGCACCTGTGATTTATACTTTGGATCCGGATTGAACAATCGCTAATCTGCATTCGTTAATTGCTAATCCTTGCTGTCATATTGTGTGCCTACCCATAGCTCCACATATTCTTCTATCAGCACAGGTTCATCTTGCAACTGTTACCCATGCTCAACAATAGATTGTTTCACCACTTTGGCTTTGCCCTGTTTGGTTTCTTCAAAATTGCCAAAAAAATTCAGGAAAATAATGAAAAAAAATTGTCAAAGTTATTGCACGCTTTTCAGAGAACGTGCTATATTTCTGTAGACCACATCCCACCTCAGTTGTAGGTGCCAATTTTTGTGGTTGCATCTTTTTGGATCCTTGTTCTAAAAAAAATATAAAAAAATAGTGCAAAAATAAAAAAAATTGATTCCTACTAGTGCCTTTTGGAAAATTCAGGAAAAAGGAAAAATCTGGACTATCTGCTTCTTTTGTGAGTTCTTTCCATCGTCCTTTGTTTTCACCTTGTTGCGCTACATCTCGACACGTCTTAGCCAGCACCAGTGATTTGTACTTTGGATCCGGATTGAACAATCGCTAATCTGCATTCGTTAATTGCTAATCCTTGCTGTCATATTGTGTGCCTACCCACAGCTCTACATATTATTCTATTAGCACAGGTTCATCTTGCAACTGTTACCCACGCTCAACAACAGATTGTTTCACCACTTTGGCTTTGCCCTGTTTGGTTTCATCAAAATTGAAAAAAAAATTCAGGAAAATAAAGAAAAAAAATTGTCAAAGTTTTTGCACGCTTTTCAGAGAATGTGGTATATTTCTGTAGACCACATCCCACCTCAGTTGTATGTGCCATTTTTTGTGGTTGCATCTTTTTTGATCCCTGTTCTGAGAAAAATATAAAAAAATAGTGAAAAAATGAAAAAAATGATTCCTACTAGTGCCTTTTGGAAAATTCCAGGGAAAATTCAGGAAAAAGGAAAAATTCGGACTATCTGCTTGTTCTGTGAGTTCTTTCCATCGTCCTTTGTTTTCACCTTGTTGCGCTACGTCTCGACACGTCTTAGCCAGCACCTGTGATTTGTACTTTGGATCCGGATTGAACAATCGCTAATCTGCATTCGTTAATTGCTAATCCTTGCTGTCATATTATGTGTCGACCCATAGCTCCACATATTCTTCTGTCAGCACAGGTTCATCTTGCAACTGTTAATCACGCTCAACAACAGATTGTTTCACCACTTTGGCTTTGCCCTGTTTGGTTTCATCAAAATTGCCTAAAAAATTCAGGAAAATAAAGAAAAAAAATTGTCAAAGTTTTTGCACGCTTTTCAGAGAACGTGGTATATTTCTGTAGACCACATCCCACCTCAGTTGTAGGTGCCAATTTTTGTGGTTGCATCTTTTTTTATCCATGTTCAGAGAAAAATATAAAAAAAATAGTGAAAAAATAAAAAAAATTGATTCCTACTAGTGCCTTTTAGAATATTCCGGGGAAAATTCAGGAAAAAGGAAAAATCCGGACTATCTGCTTGTTCTGTGAGTTCTTTCCATCGTCCTTTGTTTTCATCTTGTTGCGCTACGTCTCGACACGTCTTTGCCAGCACTTGTGATTTGTACTTTGGATCCGGATTGAACAATCGCTAATCTGCATTCGTTAATTGCTAATTCTTGCTGTCATATTGTGTGCCGACCCATAGCTCCACATATTCTTCTGTCAGCATAGGTTCATCTTGCAACTGTTACCCACACTCAACAACAGATTGTTTCACCACTTTGGCTTTGCCCTGTTTGGTTTCATCAAAATTGCCAAAAAAATTCAAGAAAATAAAGAAAAAAAATTGTTTATGTTTTTGCACTCTTTTCAGAGAACGTGTTGTATTTCTGTAGACCACATCCCACCTCAGTTGTAGGTGCCAATTTTTGTGGTTGCATCTTTTTTGATCCTTGTTCAGAGAAAAATATAAAAAAATAGTGAAAAAATAAAAAAAAGTTGATTCCTACCAGTGCCTTTTGGAAAATTCCGGGGAAAACTCAGGAAAAAGGAAAAATCCGGACTATCTACTTGTTCTATGAGTTCTTTCCATCATCCTTTGTTTTCACCTTGTTGCGCTACGTCTCGACACATCTTAGCCAGCACCTGTGATTTGTACTTTGGATCCGGATTGAACAATCGCTAATCTACATTCGTTAATTGCTAATCCTTGCTGTCATATTGTGTGTCTACCCATAGCTCCACATATTCTTCTGTCAGCACAGGTTCATCTTGCAACTGTTACCCACGCTCAACAATAGATTGTTTCACCACTTTGGCTTTGCCCTGTTTGGTTTCATCAAAATTACCAAAAAAATTCAGGAAAATAAAGAAAAAAATTGTCAAAGTTATTGCACGCTTTTCAGAGAACGTGCTGTATTTCTGTAGACCACATCCCACCTCAGTTGTAGGTGCCAATTTTTGTGGTTACATCTTTTTTGATCCTTGTTCTGAAAAAAATATAAAAAAATAGTGAAAAAATAAAAAAAAAATTGATTCCTACTAGTGTCTTTTGGAAAATTCCGGGGAAAATTCAGGAAAAAGGAAAAATCCGGACTATCTGCTTGTTCTGTGAGTTCTTTCCATCGTCCTTTGTTTTCACCTTGTTGCGCTACGTCTCGACACGTTTTAGCCAGCACCTGTGATTTGTACTTTGGATCCGGATTGAACAATCGCTAATCTGCATTCGTTAATTGCTAATCCTTGCTGTCATATTGTGTGCCTACCCATAGCTCCATATATTCTTCTATCAGCATAGGTTCATCTTGCAACTGTTACCCACGCTCAACAACAAATTGTTTCACCACTTTGGCTTTGCCCTGTTTGGTTTCATCAAAATTGCCAAAAAAATTCAGAAAAATAATGAAAAAAAATTGTCAAAGTTATTGCACGCTTTTCAGTGAACGTGCTATATTTCTGTAGACCACATCCCACCTCAGTTGTAGGTGCTAATTTTTGCGGTTGCATCTTTTTTGATCCTTGTTTTGAGAAAAATATAAAAAAATAGTGAAAAAATAAAAAAAATTGATTCCTACTAGTGCCTTTTGGAAAATTCCGGGGAAAATTTAGGAAAAAGAAAAAATTCGGACTATCTGATTGTTCTATGAGTACTTTCCATCGTCCTTTGTTTTCGCCTTGTTGCACTACGTCTTGACACGTCTTAGCCAACACCTGTGATTTATACTTTGGATCCGGATTGAACAATCGCTAATCTGCATTCGTTAATTGCTAATCCTTGCTGTCATATTGTGTGCCTACCCATAGCTCCACATATTCTTCTGTCAACACAGGTTCATCTTGCAACTGTTACCCACGCTCAACAACAGATTGTTTCACCACTTTGGCTTTGCCCTATTTGGTTTCATCAAAATTGCCAAAAAAATTCAGGAAAATAAAGAAAAAAAATTGTCAAAGTTATTGCACACTTTTCAGAGAACATGCTATATTTCTGTAGACCACATCCCACCTCAGTTGTAGGTGCCAATTTTTGTGGTTGCATCTTTTTTGATCCTTGTTCTGAGAAAAATATAAAAAAAATAGTGAAAAAAATAAAAAAATTGATTCCTACTAGTGCCTTTTGGAAAATTCAGGAAAAAGGAAAAATCCGGACTATCTGCTTCTTTTGTGAGTTCTTTCCATCGTCCTTTGTTTTCACCTTGTTGCGCTACGTCTCGACACGTCTTAGCCAGCACCTGTGATTTGTACTTTGGATCCGGATTGAACAATCGCTAATCTGCATTCGTTAATTCCTAATCCTTGCTGTCATATTGTGTGCCTACCCATAGCTCCACATATTCTTCTATCAGCACAGGTTCATCTTGCAACTGTTACCCACGCTCAACAACAGATTGTTTCACCACTTTGGCTTTGCCCTGTTTGGTTTCATTAAAATTGCCAAAAAAATTCAGGAAAATAATGAAAAAAAATTGTCAAAGTTATTGCACGCTTTTCAGAGAACGTGCTATATTTCTGTAGACCACATCCCACCTCAGTTGTATGTGCCAATTTTTGTGGTTGCATCTTTTTTGATCCTTGTTCTGAGAAAAATATAAAAAAATAGTGAAAAAAATAAAAAAAATTGATTCCTACTAGTGCCTTTTAGAAAATTCAGGAAAAAGGAAAAATCCGGACTATCTGCTTCTTTTGTGAGTTCTTTCCATCGTCCTTTGTTTTCACCTTGTTGCGCTACGTCTCGACACGTCTTAGCCAGCACCTGTGATTTGTACTTTGGATCCGGATTGAACAATCGCTAATCTGCATTCGTTAATTCCTAATCCTTGCTGTCATATTGTGTGCCTACCCATAGCTCCACATATTCTTCTATCAGCACAGGTTCATCTTGCAACTGTTACCCACGCTCAACAACAGATTGTTTCACCACTTTGGCTTTGCCCTGTTTGGTTTCATCAAAATTGCCAAAAAAATTCAGGAAAATAATGAAAAAAAATTGTCAAAGTTATTACACGCTTTTCAGAGAACGTGCTATATTTCTGTAGACCACATCCCACCTCAGTTGTAGGTGCCAATTTTGTGGTTGCATCTTTTTTGATCCTTGTTTTGAAAAAATATAAAAAAATAGTGAAAAAATAAAAAAAAATTTGATTCCTACTAGTGCCTTTTAGAAAATTCCGGGGAAAATTCAGAAAAAAGGAAAAATCCGGACTATCTGATTGTTCTATGAGTACTTTCCATCGTCCTTTGTTTTCACCTTGTTGCGCTACGTCTCGACACGTCTTTGCCAGCACCTGTGATTTATACTTTGGATCCGGATTGAACAATCGCTAATCTGCATTCGTTAATAGCTAATCCTTGCTGTCATATTGTGTGCCTACCCATAGCTCCACATATTCTTCTATCAGCACAGGTTCATCTTGCAACTGTTACCCACGCTCAACAACAGATTGTTTCACCACTTTGGCTTTGCCCTGTTTGGTTTCATCAAAATTGCCAAAAAAATTCAGGAAAATAATGAAAAAAAATTGTCAAAGTTATTACACGCTTTTCAGAGAACGTGCTATATTTCTGTAGACCAGATCCCACCTCAGTTGTAGGTGCCAATTTTTGTGGTTGCATCTTTTTTGATCCTTGTTCTGAAAAAAATATAAAAAAACAGTGAAAAAATAAAAAAATTTGATTCCTACTAGTGCCTTTTGGAAAATTCCAGGGAAAATTCAGGAAAAAGGAAAAATCCGGACTATCTAATTGTTCTAAGAGTACTTTCCATCGTCCTTTGTTTTCACCTTGTTGCGCTACGTCTCGACACGTCTTTGCCAGCACCTGTGATTTATACTTTGGATCCGGATTGAACAATTGCTAATCTGCATTCGTTAATTGCTAATCCTTGCTGTCATATTGTGTGCCTACCCATAGCTCCACATATTCTTCTATCAGCACAGGTTCATCTTGTAACTGTTACCCATGCTCAACAATAGATTGTTTCACCACTTTGGCTTTGCCCTGTTTGGTTTCTTCAAAATTGCCAAAAAAATTCAGGAAAATAATGAAAAAAAATTGTTAAAGTTATTGCACGCTTTTCAGAGAACGTGCTATATTTCTGTAGACCACATCCCACCTCAGTTGTAGGTGCCAATTTTTGTGGTTGCATCTTTTTGGATCCTTGTTCTAAAAAAAATATAAAAAAATAGTGCAAAAATAAAAAAAATTGATTCCTACTAGTGCCTTTTGGAAAATTCAGGAAAAAGGAAAAATCTGGACTATCTGCTTCTTTTGTGAGTTCTTTCCATCGTCCTTTGTTTTCACCTTGTTGCGCTACGTCTCGACACGTCTTAGCCAGCACCAGTGATTTGTACTTTGGATCCGGATTGAACAATCGCTAATCTGCATTCGTTAATTGCTAATCCTTGCTGTCATATTGTGTGCCTACCCACAGCTCTACATATTATTCTATTAGCACAGGTTCATCTTGCAACTGTTACCCACGCTCAACAACAGATTGTTTCACCACTTTGGCTTTGCCCTGTTTGGTTTCATCAAAATTGCCAAAAAAATTCAGGAAAATAATGAAAAAAAAATTGTCAAAGTTATTACACGCTTTTCAGAGAACGTGCTATATTTCTGTAGACCACATCCCACCTCAGTTGTAGGTGCCAATTTTGGTGGTTGCATCTTTTTTGATCCTTGTTCTAAAAAAAATATAAAAATATAGTGAAAAAATAAAAAAAATTGATTCTTACTAGTGCCATTTGGAAAATTCCGGGGAAAATTCAGGAAAAAGGAAAAATTCGGACTATCTGCTTGTTCTGTGAGTTCTTTCCATCGTCCTTTGTTTTCACCTTGTTGCACTACGTCTCGATACGTCTTAGCCAGCACCTGTGTTTTATACTTTGGATCCAGATTGAACAATCGCTAATCTGCATTCGTTAATTGCTAATCCTTGCTGTCATATTATGTGCCTACCCATAGCTCCACATATTCTTCTGTCAGCACAGGTTCATCTTGCAACTGTTACCCACGCTCAACAACAGATTGTTTCACCACTTTGGCTTTGCCCTGTTTGGTTTCATCAAAATTGCCAAAAAAATTCAGGAAAATAAAGAAAAAAAATTGTCAAAGTTATTGCACGCTTTTCAAAGAACGTGCTGTATTTCTATAGACCACATCCCACCTCAGTTGTAGGTGCCAATTTTTGTGGTTGCATCTTTTTTGATCCTTGTTCTGAGAAAAATATAAAATAAAAGTGAAAAAATAAAAAAAATGATTCCTACTAGTGCCTTTTGGAAAATTCAGGAAAAAAGAAAAATCCGGACTATCTGCTTCTTTTGTGAGTTCTTTCCATCGTCCTTCGTTTTCATCTTGTTGCGCTACGTCTCGACACGTCTTAGCCAGCACCTGTGATTTGTACTTTGGATCCGGATTGAACAATCGCTAATCTGCATTCGTTAATTGCTAATCCTTGCTGTCATATTGTGTGCCTACCCATAGCTGCACATATTCTTCTATCAGCACAGGTTCATCTTGCAACTGTTACCCACGCTCAACAATAGATTGTTTCACCACTTTGGCTTTGCCCTGTTTGGTTTCATCAAACTTGCCAAAAAAATTCAGGAAAATAATGAAAAAAAAATTGTCAAAGTTATTACACGCTTTTCAGAGAACGTGCTATATTTCTGTAGACCAGATCCCACCTCAGTTGTAGGTGCCAATTTTTGTGGTTGCATCTTTTTTGATCCTTGTTCTGAAAAAAATATAAAAAAAATAGTGAAAAAATAAAAAAAATTCATTCCTACTAGTGCCTTTTGGAAAATTCAGGAAAAAGGAAAAATCCGGACTATCTGCTTCTTTTGTGAGTTCTTTCCATCGTCCTTTGTTTTCACCTTGTTGCGCTACGTCTCGACACGTCTTAGCCAGCACCTGTGATTTGTACTTTGGATCCGGATTGAACAATCGCTAATCTGTATTCGTTAATTGCTAATCCTTGCTGTCATATTGTGTGCCTACCCATAGCTCCACATATTCTTCTATCAGCACAGGTTCATCTTGCAACTGTTACCCACGCTCAACAACAAATTGTTTCACCACTTTAGCTTTGCCCTGTTTGGTTTCATCAAAATTGCCAAAAAAATTCAGGAAAATAATGAAAAAAAAAATTGTCAAAGTTATTACACGCTTTTCAGAGAATGTGCTATATTTCTGTAGACCACATCCCACCTCAGTTGTAGGTGCCAATTTTGGTGGTTGCATCTTTTTTGATCCTTGTTCTGAAAAAAATATAAAAATATAGTGAAAAAATAAAAAAATTTGATTCCTACTAGTGCCATTTGGAAAATTCCGGGGAAAATTCAGGAAAAAGGAAAAATTCGGACTATCTGCTTGTTCTGTGAGTTCTTTCCATCGTCCTTTGTCTTCACCTTGTTGCACTACATCTCGACACGTCTTAGCCAGCACCTGTGTTTTATACTTTGGATCCGGATTGAACAATCGCTAATCTGCATTCGTTAATTGCTAATCCTTGCTGTCATATTGTGTGCCTACCCATAGCTCCACATATTCTTCTGTCAGCACAGGTTCATCTTGCAACTGTTACCCACGCTCAACAACAGATTGTTTCACCACTTTGGCTTTGCCCTATTTGGTTTCATCAAAATTGCCAAAAAAATTCAGGAAAATAAAGAAAAAAAATTGTCAAAGTTATTACACGCTTTTCAGAGAACGTGCTATATTTCTGTAGACCAGATCCCACCTCAGTTGTAGGTGCCAATTTTTGTGGTTGCATCTTTTTTGATCCTTGTTCTGAAAAAAATATAAAAAAAATAGTGAAAAAATAAAAAAAAATCATTCCTACTAGTGCCTTTTGGAAAATTCTGGGGAAAATTCAAGAAAAAGGAAAAATCCAGACTATCTGCTTGTTCTATGAGTACTTTCCATCGTCCTTTGTTTTCACCTTGTTGCGCTACGTCTCGACACGTCTTTGCCAGCACCTGTGATTTATACTTTGGATCCGGATTGAACAATCGCTAATCTGCATTCGTTAATTGCTAATCCTTGCTGTCATATTGTGTGCCTACCCATAGCTCCACATATTCTTCTATCAGCACAGGTTCATCTTGCAACTGTTACCCACGCTCAACAACAGATTGTTTCACCACTTTGGCTTTGCCCTGTTTGGTTTCTTCAAAATTGCCAAAAAAATTCAGGAAAATAATGAAAAAAAATTGTCAAAGTTATTGCACGCTTTTCAGAGAACGTGCTATATTTCTGTAGACCACATCCCACCTCAGTTGTAGGTGCCAATTTTTGTGGTTGCATCTTTTTGGATCCTTGTTCTGAGAAAAATATAAAAAATAGTGCAAAAATAAAAAAAATTGATTCCTACTAGTGGATTTTGGAAAATTCAGGAAAAAGGAAAAATCCGGACTATCTGCTTCTTTTGTGAGTTCTTTCCATCGTCCTTTGTTTTCACCTTGTTGCGCTACGTCTCGACACGTCTTAGCCAGCACCTGTGATTTGTACTTTGGATCCGGATTGAACAATCGCTAATCTGCATTCGTTAATTGCTAATCCTTGCTGTCATATTGTGTGCCTACCCATAGCTCCACATATTCTTCTATCAGCACAGGTTCATCTTGCAACTGTTACCCACGCTCAACAACAGATTGTTTCACCACTTTGGCTTTGCCCTGTTTGGTTTCATCAAAATTGCCAAAAAAATTCAGGAAAATAAAGAAAAAAAATTGTCAAAGTTATTGCACGCTTTTCAGAGAACGTGCTGTATTTCTGTAGACCACATCCCACCTCAGTTGTAGGTGCCAATTTTTGTGGTTGCATCTTTTTTGATCCTTGTTCTGAGAAAAATATAAAAAAAAGTGAAAAAATAAAAAAAATGATTCCTACTAGTGCCTTTTGGAAAATTCAGGAAAAAGGAAAAATCCGGACTATCTGCTTCTTTTGTGAGTTCTTTCCATCGTCCTTTGTTTTCACCTTGTTGCGCTACGTCTCGACACGTCTTAGCCAGCACCTGTGATTTGTACTTTGGATCCGGATTGAACAATCGCTAATCTGCATTCGTTAATTGCTAATCCTTGCTGTCATATTGTGTGCCTACCCATAGCTCCACATATTCTTCTATCAGCACAGGTTCATCTTGCAACTGTTACCCACGCTCAACAACAGATTGTTTCACCACTTTGGCTTTGCCCTGTTTGGTTTCATCAAAATTGCCAAAAAAATTCAGGAAAATAATGAAAAAAAATTGTCAAAGTTATTACACGCTTTTCAGAGAACGTGCTACATTTCTGTAGACCAGATCCCACCTCAGTTGTAGGTGCCAATTTTTTTGGTTGCATCTTTTTTGATCCTTGTTCTGAAAAAAATATAAAAAAATAGTGAAAAAATAAAAAAAATTCATTCCTACTTGTGCCTTTTGGAAAATTCAGGAAAAAGGAAAAATCCGGACTATCTGCTTCTTTTGTGAGTTCTTTCCATCGCCCTTTGTTTTCACCTTGTTGCGCTATGTCTCGACACGTCTTAGCCAGCACCTGTGATTTGTACTTTGGATCCGGATTCAACAATCGCTAATCTGCATTCGTTAATTGCTAATCCTTGCTGTCATATTGTGTGCCTACCCATAGCTCCACATATTCTTCTATCAGCACAGGTTCATCTTGCAACTGTTACCCACGCTCAACAACAGATTATTTCACCACTTTGGCTTTGCCCTGTTTGGTTTCATCAAAATTGCCAAAAAAATTCAGGAAAATAATGAAAAAAAATTGTCAAAGTTATTACACGCTTTTCAGAGAACGTGCTATATTTCTGTAGACCAGATCCCACCTCAGTTGTAGGTGCCAATTTTGGTGGTTGCATCTTTTTTGATCCTTGTTCTGAAAAAAATATAAAAAAATTGTGAAAAAATAAAAAAATTTGATTCCTACTAGTGCCTTTTGGAAAATTCCGGGGAAAATTCAAGAAAAAGGAAAAATCCGGACTATCTGCTTGTTCTATGAGTACTTTCCATCGTCCTTTGTTTTCACCTTGTTGCGCTACGTCTCGACACGTCTTTGCCAGCACCTGTGATTTATACTTTGGATCCGGATTGAACAATCGCTAATCTGCATTCGTTAATTGCTAATCCTTGCTGTCATATTGTGTGCCTACCCATAGCTCCACATATTCTTCTATCAGCACAGGTTCATCTTGCAACTGTTACCCACGCTCAACAACAGATTGTTTCACCACTTTGGCTTTGCCCTGTTTGGTTTCTTCAAAATTGCCAAAAAAATTCAGGAAAATAAAGAAAAAAAATTGTCAAAGTTATTGCACGCTTTTCAGAGAACGTGCTGTATTTCTGTAGACCACATCCCACCTCAGTTGTAGGTGCCAATTTTTGTGGTTGCATCTTTTTTGATCCTTGTTCTGAGAAAAATATAAAAAAAAGTGAAAAAATAAAAAAAATGATTCCTACTAGTGCCTTTTGGAAAATTCAGGAAAAAGGAAAAATCCGGACTATCTGCTTCTTTTGTGAGTTCTTTCCATCGTCCTTTGTTTTCACCTTGTTGCGCTATGTCTCGACACGTCTTAGCCAGCACCTGTGATTTGTACTTTGGATCCGGATTGAACAATCGCTAATCTGCATTCGTTAATTGCTAATCCTTGCTGTCATATTGTGTGCCTACCCACAGCTCTACATATTCTTCTATCAGCACAGGTTCATCTTGCAACTGTTACCCACGCTCAACAACAGACTGTTTCACCACTTTGGCTTTGCCCTGTTTGGTTTCATCAAAATTGCCAAAAAAATTCAGGAAAATAATAAAAAAAAATTGTCAAAGTTATTACACGCTTTTCAGAGAACGTGCTACATTTCTGTAGACCAGATCCCACCTCAGTTGTAGGTGCCAATTTTTGTGGTTGCATCTTTTTTGATCCTTGTTCTGAAAAAAATATAAAAAAATAGTGAAAAAATAAAAAAAATTCATTCCTACTAGTGCCTTTTGGAAAATTCAGGAAAAAGGAAAAATCCGGACTATCTGCTTCTTTTGTGAGTTCTTTCCATCGTCCTTTGTTTTCACCTTGTTGCGCTATGTCTCGACACGTCTTAGCCAGCACCTGTGATTTGTACTTTGGATCCGGATTCAACAATCGCTAATCTGCATTCGTTAATTGCTAATCCTTGCTGTCATATTGTGTGCCTACCCATAGCTCCACATATTCTTCTATCAGCACAGGTTCATCTTGCAACTGTTACCCACGCTCAACAACAGATTGTTTCACCACTTTGGCTTTGCCCTGTTTGGTTTCATCAAAATTGCCAAAAAAATTCAGGAAAATATTGAAAAAAAATTGTCAAAGTTATTACACGCTTTTCAGAGAACGTGCTATATTTCTGTAGACCAGATCCCACCTCAGTTGTAGGTGCCAATTTTGGTGGTTGCATCTTTTTTGATCCTTGTTCTGAAAAAAATATAAAAAAATTGTGAAAAAATAAAAAAATTTGATTCCTACTAGTGCCTTTTGGAAAATTCCGGGGAAAATTCAAGAAAAAGGAAAAATCCGGACTATCTGCTTGTTCTATGAGTACTTTCCATCGTCCTTTGTTTTCACCTTGTTGCGCTACGTCTCGACACGTCTTTGCCAGCACCTGTGATTTATACTTTGGATCCGGATTGAACAATCGCTAATCTGCATTCGTTAATTGCTAATCCTTGCTGTCATATTGTGTGCCTACCCATAGCTCCACATATTCTTCTATTAGCACAGGTTCATCTTGCAACTGTTACCCACGCTCAACAACAGATTGTTTCACCACTTTGGCTTTGCCCTGTTTGGTTTCTTCAAAATTGCCAAAAAAATTCAGGAAAATAAAGAAAAAAAATTGTCAAAGTTATTGCACGCTTTTCAGAGAACGTGCTGTATTTCTGTAGACCACATCCCACCTCAGTTGTAGGTGCCAATTTTTGTGGTTGCATCTTTTTTGATCCTTGTTCTGAGAAAAATATAAAAAAAAGTGAAAAAATAAAAAAAATGATTCCTACTAGTGCCTTTTGGAAAATTCAGGAAAAAGGAAAAATCCGGACTATCTGCTTCTTTTGTGAGTTCTTTCCATCGTCCTTTGTTTTCACCTTGTTGCGCTATGTCTCGACACGTCTTAGCCAGCACCTGTGATTTGTACTTTGGATCCGGATTCAACAATCGCTAATCTGCATTCGTTAATTGCTAATCCTTGCTGTCATATTGTGTGCCTACCCATAGCTCCACATATTCTTCTATCAGCACAGGTTCATCTTGCAACTGTTACCCACGCTCAACAACAGATTGTTTCACCACTTTGGCTTTGCCCTGTTTGGTTTCATCAAAATTGCCAAAAAAATTCAGGAAAATAATGAAAAAAAATTGTCAAAGTTATTACACGCTTTTCAGAGAACGTGCTATATTTCTGTAGACCAGATCCCACCTCAGTTGTAGGTGCCAATTTTTGTGGTTGCATCTTTTTTGATCCTTGTTTTGAGAAAAATATAAAAAAATAGTGAAAAAATAAAAAAAAATCATTCCTACTAGTGCCTTTTGGAAAATTCCGGGGAAAATTTAGGAAAAAGAAAAAATTCGGACTATCTGATTGTTCTATGAGTACTTTCCATCGTCCTTTGTTTTTGCCTTGTTGCACTACGTCTTGACACGTCTTAGCCAGCACCTGTGATTTATACTTTGGATCCGGATTGAACAATCGCTAATCTACATTCGTTAATTGCTAATCCTTGCTGTCATATTGTGTGCCTACCCATAGCTCCACATATTCTTCTGTCAACACAGGTTCATCTTGCAACTGTTACCCACGCTCAACAACAGATTGTTTCACCACTTTGGCTTTGCCCTATTTGGTTTCATCAAAATTGCCAAAAAAATTCAGGAAAATAAAGAAAAAAAATTGTCAAAGTTATTGCACGCTTTTCAGAGAACGTGCTATATTTCTGTAGACCACATCCCACCTCAGTTGTAGGTGCCAATTTTTGTGGTTGCATCTTTTTTGATCCTTGTTCTGAGAAAAATATAAAAAAAATAGTGAAAAAAATAAAAAAATTGATTCCTACTAGTGCCTTTTGGAAAATTCAGGAAAAAGGAAAAATCCGGACTATCTGCTTCTTTTGTGAGTTCTTTCCATCGTCCTTTGTTTTCACCTTGTTGCGCTACGTCTCGACACGTCTTAGCCAGCACCTGTGATTTGTACTTTGGATCCGGATTGAACAATCGCTAATCTGCATTCGTTAATTCCTAATCCTTGCTGTCATATTGTGTGCCTACCCATAGCTCCACATATTCTTCTATCAGCACAGGTTCATCTTGCAACTGTTACCCACGCTCAACAACAGATTGTTTCACCACTTTGGCTTTGCCCTGTTTGGTTTCATTAAAATTGCCAAAAAAATTCAGGAAAATAATGAAAAAAAATTGTCAAAGTTATTGCACGCTTTTCAGAGAACGTGCTATATTTCTGTAGACCACATCCCACCTCAGTTGTATGTGCCAATTTTTGTGGTTGCATCTTTTTTGATCCTTGTTCTGAGAAAAATATAAAAAAATAGTGAAAAAAATAAAAAAAAATTGATTCCTACTAGTGCCTTTTAGAAAATTCAGGAAAAAGGAAAAATCCGGACTATCTGCTTCTTTTGTGAGTTCTTTCCATCGTCCTTTGTTTTCACCTTGTTGCGCTACGTCTCGACACGTCTTAGCCAGCACCTGTGATTTGTACTTTGGATCCGGATTGAACAATCGCTAATCTGCATTCGTTAATTCCTAATCCTTGCTGTCATATTGTGTGCCTACCCATAGCTCCACATATTCTTCTATCAGCACAGGTTCATCTTGCAACTGTTACCCACGCTCAACAACAGATTGTTTCACCACTTTGGCTTTGCCCTGTTTGGTTTCATCAAAATTGCCAAAAAAATTCAGGAAAATAATGAAAAAAAATTGTCAAAGTTATTACACGCTTTTCAGAGAACGTGCTATATTTCTGTAGACCACATCCCACCTCAGTTGTAGGTGCCAATTTTGTGGTTGCATCTTTTTTGATCCTTGTTTTGAAAAAATATAAAAAAATAGTGAAAAAATAAAAAAAATTTGATTCCTACTAGTGCCTTTTAGAAAATTCCGGGGAAAATTCAGAAAAAAGGAAAAATCCGGACTATCTGATTGTTCTATGAGTACTTTCCATCGTCCTTTGTTTTCACCTTGTTGCGCTACGTCTCGACACGTCTTAGCCAGCACCTGTGATTTGTACTTTGGATCCGGATTGAACAATCGCTAATCTGCATTCGTTAATTCCTAATCCTTGCTGTCATATTGTGTGCCTACCCATAGCTCCACATATTCTTCTATCAGCACAGGTTCATCTTGCAACTGTTACCCACGCTCAACAACAGATTGTTTCACCACTTTGGCTTTGCCCTGTTTGGTTTCATCAAAATTGCCAAAAAAATTCAGGAAAATAATGAAAAAAAATTGTCAAAGTTATTACACGCTTTTCAGAGAACGTGCTATATTTCTGTAGACCACATCCCACCTCAGTTGTAGGTGCCAATTTTGTGGTTGCATCTTTTTTGATCCTTGTTTTGAAAAAATATAAAAAAATAGTGAAAAAATAAAAAAAATTTGATTCCTACTAGTGCCTTTTAGAAAATTCCGGGGAAAATTCAGAAAAAAGGAAAAATCCGGACTATCTGATTGTTCTATGAGTACTTTCCATCGTCCTTTGTTTTCACCTTGTTGCGCTACGTCTCGACACGTCTTTGCCAGCACCTGTGATTTATACTTTGGATCCGGATTGAACAATCGCTAATCTGCATTCGTTAATAGCTAATCCTTGCTGTCATATTGTGTGCCTACCCATAGCTCCACATATTCTTCTATCAGCACAGGTTCATCTTGCAACTGTTACCCACGCTCAACAACAGATTGTTTCACCACTTTGGCTTTGCCCTGTTTGGTTTCATCAAAATTGCCAAAAAAATTCAGGAAAATAATGAAAAAAAATTGTCAAAGTTATTGCACGCTTTTCAGAGAACGTGCTATATTTCTGTAGACCAGATCCCACCTCAGTTGTAGGTGCCAATTTTTGTGGTTGCATCTTTTTTGATCCTTGTTCTGAAAAAAATATAAAAAAACAGTGAAAAAATAAAAAAATTTGATTCCTACTAGTGCCTTTTGGAAAATTCCAGGGAAAATTCAGGAAAAAGGAAAAATCCGGACTATCTAATTGTTCTATGAGTACTTTCCATCGTCCTTTGTTTTCACCTTGTTGCGCTACGTCTCGACACGTCTTTGCCAGCACCTGTGATTTATACTTTGGATCCGGATTGAACAATCGCTAATCTGCATTCGTTAATTGCTAATCCTTGCTGTCATATTGTGTGCCTACCCATAGCTCCACATATTCTTCTATCAGCACAGGTTCATCTTGCAACTGTTACCCATGCTCAACAATAGATTGTTTCACCACTTTGGCTTTGCCCTGTTTGGTTTCTTCAAAATTGCCAAAAAAATTCAGGAAAATAATGAAAAAAAATTGTCAAAGTTATTGCACGCTTTTCAGAGAACGTGCTATATTTCTGTAGACCACATCCCATCTCAGTTGTAGGTGCCAATTTTTGTGGTTGCATCTTTTTTGATCCTTGTTCTGAAAAAAATATAAAAAAATAGTGCAAAAATAAAAAAAATTGATTCCTACTAGTGCCTTTTGGAAAATTCAGGAAAAAGGAAAAATCTGGACTATCTGCTTCTTTTGTGAGTTCTTTCCATCGTCCTTTGTTTTCACCTTGTTGCGCTACGTCTCGACACGTCTTAGCCAGCACCAGTGATTTGTACTTTGGATCCGGATTGAACAATCGCTAATCTGCATTCGTTAATTGCTAATCCTTGCTGTCATATTGTGTGCCTACCCACAGCTCTACATATTATTCTATTAGCACAAGTTCATCTTGCAACTGTTACCCACGCTCAACAACAGATTGTTTCACCACTTTGGCTTTGCCCTGTTTGGTTTCATCAAAATTGCCAAAAAAATTCAGGAAAATAATGAAAAAAAAATTGTCAAAGTTATTACACGCTTTTCAGAGAATGTGCTATATTTCTGTAGACCACATCCCACCTCAGTTGTAGGTGCCAATTTTGGTGGTTGCATCTTTTTTGATCCTTGTTCTGAAAAAAATATAAAAATATAGTGAAAAAATAAAAAAATTTGATTCCTACTAGTGCCATTTGGAAAATTCCGGGGAAAATTCAGGAAAAAGGAAAAATTCGGACTATCTGCTTGTTCTGTGAGTTCTTTCCATCGTCCTTTGTCTTCACCTTGTTGCACTACATCTCGACACGTCTTAGCCAGCACCTGTGTTTTATACTTTGGATCCGGATTGAACAATCGCTAATCTGCATTCGTTAATTGCTAATCCTTGCTGTCATATTGTGTGCCTACCCATAGCTCCACATATTCTTCTGTCAGCACAGGTTCATCTTGCAACTGTTACCCACGCTCAACAACAGATTGTTTCACCACTTTGGCTTTGCCCTGTTTGGTTTCATCAAAATTGCCAAAAAAATTCAGGAAAATAAAGAAAAAAAATTGTCAAAGTTATTACACGCTTTTCAGAGAACGTGCTATATTTCTGTAGACCAGATCCCACCTCAGTTGTAGGTGCCAATTTTTGTGGTCGCATCTTTTTTGATCCTTGTTCTGAGAAAAATATAAAAAAAAAGTGAAAAAATAAAAAAAATGATTCCTACTAGTGCCTTTTGGAAAATTCAGGAAAAAGGAAAAATCCGGACTATCTGCTTCTTTTGTGAGTTCTTTCCATCGTCCTTTGTTTTCACCTTGTTGCGCTACGTCTCGACACGTCTTAGCCAGCACCTGTGATTTGTACTTTGGATCCGGATTGAACAATCGCTAATCTGCATTCGTTAATTGCTAATCCTTGCTGTCATATTGTGTGCCTACCCATAGCTCCACATATTTTTCTATCAGCACAGGTTCATCTTGCAACTGTTACCCACGCTCAACAACAGATTGTTTCACCACTTTGGCTTTGCCCTGTTTGGTTTCATCAAAATTGCCAAAAAAATTCAGGAAAATAATGAAAAAAAATTGTCAAAGTTATTACACGCTTTTCAGAGAACGTGCTATATTTCTGTAGACCAGATCCCACCTCAGTTGTAGGTGCCAATTTTTGTGGTTGCATCTTTTTTGATCCTTGTTCTGAAAAAAAATATAAAAAAATAGTGAAAAAATAAAAAAAAATCATTCCTACTAGTGCCTTTTGGAAAATTCAGGAAAAAGGAAAAATCCGGACCATCTGCTTCTTTTGTGAGTTCTTTCCATCGTCCTTTGTTTTCACCTTGTTGCGCTACGTCTCGACACGTCTTAGCCAGCACCTGTGATTTGTACTTTGGATCCGGATTGAACAATCGCTAATCTACATTCGTTAATTGCTAATCCTTGCTGTCATATTGTGTGCCTACCCATAGCTCCACATATTCTTCTATCAGCACAGGTTCATCTTGCAACTGTTACCCACGCTCAACAACAGATTGTTTCACCACTTTGGCTTTGCCCTGTTTGGTTTCATCAAAATTGCCAAAAAAATTCAGGAAAATAATGAAAAAAAATTGTCAAAGTTATTACACGCTTTTCAGAGAACGTGCTATATTTCTGTAGACCAGATCCCACCTCAGTTGTAGGTGCCAATTTTTGTGGTTGCATCTTTTTTGATCCTTGTTCTGAAAAAAATATAAAAAAACAGTGAAAAAATAAAAAAATTTGATTCCTACTAGTGCCTTTTGGAAAATTCCAGGGAAAATTCAGGAAAAAGGAAAAATCCGGACTATCTAATTGTTCTATGAGTACTTTCCATCGTCCTTTGTTTTCACCTTGTTGCGCTACGTCTCGACACGTCTTTGCCAGCACCTGTGATTTATACTTTGGATCCGGATTGAACAATCGCTAATCTGCATTCGTTAATTGCTAATCCTTGCTGTCATATTGTGTGCCTACCCATAGCTCCACATATTCTTCTATCAGCACAGGTTCATCTTGCAACTGTTACCCATGCTCAACAATAGATTGTTTCACCACTTTGGCTTTGCCCTGTTTGGTTTCTTCAAAATTGCCAAAAAAATTCAGGAAAATAATGAAAAAAAATTGTCAAAGTTATTGCACGCTTTTCAGAGAACGTGCTATATTTCTGTAGACCACATCCCACCTCAGTTGTAGGTGCCAATTTTTGTGGTTGCATCTTTTTGGATCCTTGTTCTAAAAAAAATATAAAAAAATAGTGCAAAAATAAAAAAAATTGATTCCTACTAGTGCCTTTTGGAAAATTCAGGAAAAAGGAAAAATCTGGACTATCTGCTTCTTTTGTGAGTTCTTTCCATCGTCCTTTGTTTTCACCTTGTTGCGCTACGTCTCGACACGTCTTAGCCAGCACCAGTGATTTGTACTTTGGATCCGGATTGAACAATCGCTAATCTGCATTCGTTAATTGCTAATCCTTGCTGTCATATTGTGTGCCTACCCACAGCTCTACATATTATTCTATTAGCACAGGTTCATCTTGCAACTGTTACCCACGCTCAACAACAGATTGTTTCACCACTTTGGCTTTGCCCTGTTTGGTTTCATCAAAATTGCCAAAAAAATTCAGGAAAATAATGAAAAAAAAATTGTCAAAGTTATTACACGCTTTTCAGAGAACGTGCTATATTTCTGTAGACCACATCCCACCTCAGTTGTAGGTGCCAATTTTGGTGGTTGCATCTTTTTTGATCCTTGTTCTGAAAAAAATATAAAAATATAGTGAAAAAATAAAAAAAAATTGATTCTTACTAGTGCCATTTGGAAAATTCCGGGGAAAATTCAGGAAAAAGGAAAAATTCGGACTATCTGCTTGTTCTGTGAGTTCTTTCCATCGTCCTTTGTTTTCACCTTGTTGCACTACGTCTCGATACGTCTTAGCCAGCACCTGTGTTTTATACTTTGGATCCAGATTGAACAATCGCTAATCTGCATTCGTTAATTGCTAATCCTTGCTGTCATATTATGTGCCTACCCATAGCTCCACATATTCTTCTGTCAGCACAGGTTCATCTTGCAACTGTTACCCACGCTCAACAACAGATTATTTCACCACTTTGGCTTTGCCCTGTTTGGTTTCATCAAAATTGCCAAAAAAATTCAGGAAAATAAAGAAAAAAAATTGTCAAAGTTATTGCACGCTTTTCAGAGAACGTGCTGTATTTCTGTAGACCAGATCCCACCTCAGTTGTAGGTGCCAATTTTTGTGGTCGCATCTTTTTTGATCCTTGTTCTGAGAAAAATATAAAAAAAAAGTGAAAAAATAAAAAAAATGATTCCTACTAGTGCCTTTTGGAAAATTCAGGAAAAAGGAAAAATCCGGACTATCTGCTTCTTTTGTGAGTTCTTTCCATCGTCCTTTGTTTTCACCTTGTTGCGCTACGTCTCGACACGTCTTAGCCAGCACCTGTGATTTGTACTTTGGATCCGGATTGAACAATCGCTAATCTGCATTCGTTAATTGCTAATCCTTGCTGTCATATTGTGTGCCTACCCATAGCTCCACATATTTTTCTATCAGCACAGGTTCATCTTGCAACTGTTACCCACGCTCAACAACAGATTGTTTCACCACTTTGGCTTTGCCCTGTTTGGTTTCATCAAAATTGCCAAAAAAATTCAGGAAAATAATGAAAAAAAATTGTCAAAGTTATTACACGCTTTTCAGAGAACGTGCTATATTTCTGTAGACCAGATCCCACCTCAGTTGTAGGTGCCAATTTTTGTGGTTGCATCTTTTTTGATCCTTGTTCTGAAAAAAAATATAAAAAAATAGTGAAAAAATAAAAAAAAATCATTCCTACTAGTGCCTTTTGGAAAATTCAGGAAAAAGGAAAAATCCGGACCATCTGCTTCTTTTGTGAGTTCTTTCCATCGTCCTTTGTTTTCACCTTGTTGCGCTACGTCTCGACACGTCTTAGCCAGCACCTGTGATTTGTACTTTGGATCCGGATTGAACAATCGCTAATCTACATTCGTTAATTGCCAATCCTTGCTGTCATATTGTGTGCCTACCCATAGCTCCACATATTCTTCTATCAGCACCGGTTCATCTTGCAACTGTTACCCACGCTCAACAACAGATTGTTTCACCACTTTGGCTTTGCCCTGTTTGGTTTCATCAAAATTGCCAAAAAAATTCAGGAAAATAATGAAAAAAAATTGTCAAAGTTATTACACGCTTTTCAGAGAACGTGCTATATTTCTGTAGACCAGATCCCACCTCAGTTGTAGGTGCCAATTTTGGTGGTTGCATCTTTTTTGATCCTTGTTCTGAAAAAAATATAAAAAAAATAGTGAAAAAATAAAAAAATTTGATTCCTACTAGTGCCTTTTGGAAAATTCTGGGGAAAATTCAAGAAAAAGGAAAAATCCAGACTATCTGCTTGTTCTATGAGTACTTTCCATCGTCCTTTGTTTTCACCTTGTTGCGCTACGTCTCGACACGTCTTTGCCAGCACCTGTGATTTATACTTTGGATCCGGATTGAACAATCGCTAATCTGCATTCGTTAATTGCTAATCCTTGCTGTCATATTGTGTGCCTACCCATAGCTCCACATATTCTTCTATCAGCACAGGTTCATCTTGCAACTGTTACCCATGCTCAACAACAGATTGTTTCACCACTTTGGCTTTGCCCTGTTTGGTTTCTTCAAAATTGCCAAAAAAATTCAGGAAAATAATGAAAAAAAATTGTCAAAGTTATTGCACGCTTTTCAGAGAACGTGCTATATTTCTGTAGACCACATCCCACCTCAGTTGTAGGTGCCAATTTTTGTGGTTGCATCTTTTTGGATCCTTGTTCTGAGAAAAATATAAAAAATAGTGCAAAAATAAAGAAAATTGATTCCTACTAGTGGCTTTTGGAAAATTCAGGAAAAAGGTAAAATCCGGACTATCTGCTTCTTTTGTGAGTTCTTTCCATCGTCCTTTGTTTTCACCTTGTTGCGCTACGTCTCGACACGTCTTAGCCAGCACCTGTGATTTGTACTTTGGATCCGGATTGAACAATCGCTAATCTGCATTCGTTAATTGCTAATCCTTGCTGTCATATTGTGTGCCTACCCATAGCTCCACATATTTTTCTATCAGCACAGGTTCATCTTGCAACTGTTACCCACGCTCAACAACAGATTGTTTCACCACTTTGGCTTCGCCCTGTTTGGTTTCATCAAAATTGCCAAAAAAATTCAGGAAAATAATGAAAAAAAATTGTCAAAGTTATTACACGCTTTTCAGAGAACGTGCTATATTTCTGTAGACCAGATCCCACCTCAGTTGTAGGTGCCAATTTTTGTGGTTGCATCTTTTTTGATCCTTGTTCTGAAAAAAAATATAAAAAAATAGTGAAAAAATAAAAAAAAATCATTCCTACTAGTGCCTTTTGGAAAATTCAGGAAAAAGGAAAAATCCGGACCATCTACTTCTTTTGTGAGTTCTTTCCATCGTCCTTTGTTTTCACCTTGTTGCGCTACGTCTCGACACGTCTTAGCCAGCACCTGTGATTTGTACTTTGGATCCGGATTGAACAATCGCTAATCTACATTCGTTAATTGCTAATCCTTGCTGTCATATTGTGTGCCTACCCATAGCTCCACATATTCTTCTATCAGCACAGGTTCATCTTGCAACTGTTACCCACGCTCAACAACAGATTGTTTCACCACTTTGGCTTTGCCCTGTTTGGTTTCATCAAAATTGCCAAAAAAATTCAGGAAAATAATGAAAAAAAATTGTCAAAGTTATTACACGCTTTTTAGAGAACGTGCTATATTTCTGTAGACCAGATCCCACCTCAGTTGTAGGTGCCAATTTTGGTGGTTGCATCTTTTTTGATCCTTGTTCTGAAAAAAATATAAAAAAAATAGTGAAAAAATAAAAGAATTTGATTCCTACTAGTGCCTTTTGGAAAATTCTGGGGAAAATTCAAGAAAAAGGAAAAATCCAGACTATCTGCTTGTTCTATGAGTACTTTCCATCGTCCTTTGTTTTCACCTTGTTGCGCTACGTCTCGACACGTCTTTGCCAGCACCTGTGATTTATACTTTGGATCCGGATTGAACAATCGCTAATCTGCATTCGTTAATTGCTAATCCTTGCTGTCATATTGTGTGCCTACCCATAGCTCCACATATTCTTCTATCAGCACAGGTTCATCTTGCAACTGTTACCCACGCTCAACAACAGATTGTTTCACCACTTTGGCTTTGCCCTGTTTGGTTTCTTCAAAATTGCCAAAAAAATTCAGGAAAATAATGAAAAAAAATTGTCAAAGTTATTGCACGCTTTTCAGAGAACGTGCTATATTTCTGTAGACCACATCCCACCTCAGTTGTAGGTGCCAATTTTTGTGGTTGCATCTTTTTGGATCCTTGTTCTGAGAAAAATATAAAAAATAGTGCAAAAATAAAAAAAATTGATTCCTACTAGTGGCTTTTGGAAAATTCAGGAAAAAGGAAAAATCCGGACTATCTGCTTCTTTTGTGAGTTCTTTCCATCGTCCTTTGTTTTCACCTTGTTGCGCTACGTCTCGACACGTCTTAGCCAGCACCTGTGATTTGTACTTTGGATCCGGATTGAACAATCGCTAATCTGCATTCGTTAATTGCTAATCCTTGCTGTCATATTGTGTGCCTACCCATAGCTCCACATATTCTTCTATCAGCACAGGTTCATCTTGCAACTGTTACCCACGCTCAACAACAGATTGTTTCACCACTTTGGCTTTGCCCTGTTTGGTTTCATCAAAATTGCCAAAAAAATTCAGGAAAATAAAGAAAAAAAATTGTCAAAGTTATTGCACGCTTTTCAGAGAACGTGCTGTATTTCTGTAGACCACATCCCACCTCAGTTGTAGGTGCCAATTTTTGTGGTTGCATCTTTTTTGATCCTTGTTCTGAGAAAAATATAAAAAAAAGTGAAAAAATAAAAAAAATGATTCCTACTAGTGCCTTTTGGAAAATTCAGGAAAAAGGAAAAATCCGGACTATCTGCTTCTTTTGTGAGTTCTTTCCATCGTCCTTTGTTTTCACCTTGTTGCGCTACGTCTCGACACGTCTTAGCCAGCACCTGTGATTTGTACTTTGGATCCGGATTGAACAATCGCTAATCTGCATTCGTTAATTGCTAATCCTTGCTGTCATATTGTGTGCCTACCCATAGCTCCACATATTCTTCTATCAGCACAGGTTCATCTTGCAACTGTTACCCACGCTCAACAACAGATTGTTTCACCACTTTGGCTTTGCCCTGTTTGGTTTCATCAAAATTGCCAAAAAAATTCAGGAAAATAATGAAAAAAAAATTGTCAAAGTTATTACACGCTTTTCAGAGAACGTGCTATATTTCTGTAGACCAGATCCCACCTCAGTTGTAGGTGCCAATTTTTGTGGTTGCATCTTTTTTGATCCTTGTTCTGAAAAAAATATAAAAAAATAGTGAAAAAATAAAAAAAATTCATTCCTACTAGTGCCTTTTGGAAAATTCAGGAAAAAGGAAAAATCCGGACTATCTGCTTCTTTTGTGAGTTCTTTCCATCGTCCTTTGTTTTCACCTTGTTGCGCTATGTCTCGACACGTCTTAGCCAGCACCTGTGATTTGTACTTTGGATTCGGATTCAACAATCGCTAATCTGCATTCGTTAATTGCTAATCCTTGCTGTCATATTGTGTGCCTACCCATAGCTCCACATATTCTTCTATCAGCACAGGTTCATCTTGCAACTGTTACCCACGCTCAACAACAGATTGTTTCACCACTTTGGCTTTGCCCTGTTTGGTTTCATCAAAATTGCCAAAAAAATTCAGGAAAATAATGAAAAAAAATTATCAAAGTTTTTGCATGCTTTTCAGAGAACGTGCTTTATTTCTGTAGACCACATCCCACCTCAGTTGTAGGTGCCAATTTTTGTGGTTGCATCTTTTTTGATCCTTGTTCTGAAAAAAATATAAAAAAATAGTGAAAAAATAAAAAAAATTTGATTCCTACCAGTGCCTTTTGGAAAATTCCGGGGAAAATTCAAGAAAAAGGAAAAATTCGGACTATCTGATTGTTCTATGAGTACTTTCCATCGTCCTTTGTTTTCACCTTGTTGCGCTACGTCTCGACACGTCTTTGCCAGCACCTGTGATTTATACTTTGGATCCGGATTGAACAATCGCTAATCTGTATTCGTTAATTGCTAATCCTTGCTGTCATATTGTGTGCCTACCCATAGCTCCACATATTCTTCTATCAGCACAGGTTCATCTTGCAACTGTTACCCAGGCTCAACAACAGATTGTTTCACCACTTTGGCTTTGCCCTGTTTGGTTTCTTCGAAATTGCCAAAAAAATTCAGGAAAATAATGAAAAAAAATTGTCAAAGTTATTGCACGCTTTTCAGAGAACGTGCTATATTTCTGTAGACCACATCCCACCTCAGTTGTAGGTGCCAATTTTTGTGGTTGCATCTTTTTGGATCCTTGTTCTAAAAAAAATATAAAAAATAGTGCAAAAATAAAAAAAATTTGATTCCTACTAGTGCCTTTTGGAAAATTCAGGAAAAAGGAAAAATCCGGACTATCTGCTTCTTTTGTGAGTTCTTTCCATCGTCCTTTGTTTTCACCTTGTTGCGCTACGTCTCGACACGTCTTTGCCAGCACCTGTGATTTATACTTTGGATCCGGATTGAACAATCGCTAATCTGCATTCGTTAATTGCTAATCCTTGCTGTCATATTGTGTGCCTACCCATAGCTCCACATATTCTTCTATCAGCACAGGTTCATCTTGCAACTGTTACCCACGCTCAACAACAGATTGTTTCACCACTTTGGCTTTGCCCTGTTTGGTTTCTTCAAAATTGCCAAAAAAATTCAGGAAAATAATGAAAAAAAATTGTCAAAGTTATTGCACGCTTTTCAGAGAACGTGTTATATTTCTGTAGACCACATCCCACCTCAGTTGTAGGTGCCAATTTTTGTGGTTGCATCTTTTTGGATCCTTGTTCTGAGAAAAATATAAAAAATAGTGCAAAAATAAAAAAAATTGATTCCTACTAGTGGCTTTTGGAAAATTCAGGAAAAAGGAAAAATCCGGACTATCTGCTTCTTTTGTGAGTTCTTTCCATCGTCCTTTGTTTTCACCTTGTTGCGCTACGTCTCGACACGTCTTAGCCAGCACCTGTGATTTGTACTTTGGATCCGGATTGAACAATCGCTAATCTGCATTCGTTAATTGCTAATCCTTGCTGTCATATTGTGTGCCTACCCATAGCTCCACATATTCTTCTATCAGCACAGGTTCATCTTGCAACTGTTACCCACGCTCAACAACAGATTGTTTCACCACTTTGGCTTTGCCCTGTTTGGTTTCATCAAAATTGCCAAAAAAATTCAGGAAAATAAAGAAAAAAAATTGTCAAAGTTATTGCACGCTTTTCAGAGAACGTGCTGTATTTCTGTAGACCACATCCCACCTTAGTTGTAGGTGCCAATTTTTGTGGTTGCATCTTTTTTGATCCTTGTTCTGAGAAAAATATAAAAAAAAGTGAAAAAATAAAAAAAATGATTCCTACTAGTGCCTTTTGGAAAATTCAGGAAAAAGGAAAAATCCGGACTATCTGCTTCTTTTGTGAGTTCTTTCCATCGTCCTTTGTTTTCACCTTGTTGCGCTACGTCTCGACACGTCTTAGCCAGCACCTGTGATTTGTACTTTGGATCCGGATTGAACAATCGCTAATCTGCATTCGTTAATTGCTAATCCTTGCTGTCATATTGTGTGCCTACCCATAGCTCCACATATTCTTCTATCAGCACAGGTTCATCTTGCAACTGTTACCCACGCTCAACAACAGATTGTTTCACCACTTTGGCTTTGCCCTGTTTGGTTTCATCAAAATTGCCAAAAAAATTCAGGAAAATAATGAAAAAAAATTGTCAAAGTTATTACACGCTTTTCAGAGAACGTGCTATATTTCTGTAGACCAGATCCCACCTCAGTTGTAGGTGCCAATTTTTGTGGTTGCATCTTTTTTGATCCATGTTCTCAAAAAAATATAAAAAAATAGTGAAAAAATAAAAAAAATTCATTCCTACTAGTGCCTTTTGGAAAATTCAGGAAAAAGGAAAAATCCAGACTATCTGCTTCTTTTGTGAGTTCTTTCCATCGTCCTTTGTTTTCACCTTGTTGCGCTACGTCTCGACACGTCTTAGCCAGCACCTGTGATTTGTACTTTGGATCCGGATTGAACAATCGCTAATCTGCATTCGTTAATTGCTAATCCTTGCTGTCATATTGTGTGCCTACCCATAGCTCCACATATTCTTCTATCAGCACAGGTTCATCTTGCAACTGTTACCCACGCTCAACAACAGATTGTTTCACCACTTTGGCTTTGCCCTGTTTGGTTTCATCAAAATTGCCAAAAAAATTCAGGAAAATAATGAAAAAAAATTGTCAAAGTTATTACACGCTTTTCAGAGAACGTGCTATATTTCTGTAGACCAGATCCCACCTCAGTTGTAGGTGCCAATTTTGGTGGTTGCATCTTTTTTGATCCTTGTTCTGAAAAAAATATAAAAAAATTGTGAAAAAATAAAAAAATTTGATTCCTACTAGTGCCTTTTGGAAAATTTCGGGGAAAATTCAAGAAAAAGGAAAAATCCGGACTATCTGCTTGTTCTATGAGTACTTTCCATCGTCCTTTGTTTTCACCTTGTTGCGCTACATCTCGACACGTCTTTGCCAGCACCTATGATTTATACTTTGGATCCGGATTGAACAATCGCTAATCTGCATTCGTTAATTGCTAATCCTTGTTGTCATATTGTGTGCCTACCCATAGCTCCACATATTCTTCTATCAGCACATGTTCATCTTGCAACTGTTACCCACGCTCAACAACAGATTGTTTCACCACTTTGGCTTTGCCCTGTTTGGTTTCTTCAAAATTGCCAAAAAAATTCAGGAAAATAAAGAAAAAAAATTGTCAAAGTTATTGCACGCTTTTCAGAGAACGTGCTGTATTTCTGTAGACCACATCCCACCTTAGTTGTAGGTGCCAATTTTTGTGGTTGCATCTTTTTTGATCCTTGTTCTGAGAAAAATATAAAAAAAGTGAAAAAATAAAAAAAATGATTCCTACTAGTGCCTTTTGGAAAATTCAGGAAAAAGGAAAAATCCGGACTATCTGCTTCTTTTGTGAGTTCTTTCCATCGTCCTTTGTTTTCACCTTGTTGCGCTACGTCTCGACACGTCTTAGCCAGCACCTGTGATTTGTACTTTGGATCCGGATTGAACAATCGCTAATCTGCATTCGTTAATTGCTAATCCTTGCTGTCATATTGTGTGCCTACCCATAGCTCCACATATTCTTCTATCAGCACAGGTTCATCTTGCAACTGTTACCCACTCTCAACAACAGATTGTTTCACCACTTTGGCTTTGCCCTGTTTGGTTTCATCAAAATTGCCAAAAAAATTCAGGAAAATAATGAAAAAAAATTGTCAAAGTTATTACACGCTTTTCAGAGAACGTGCTATATTTCTGTAGACCAGATCCCACCTCAGTTGTAGGTGCCAATTTTTGTGGTTGCATCTTTTTTGATCCATGTTCTCAAAAAAATATAAAAAAATAGTGAAAAAATAAAAAAAATTCATTCCTACTAGTGCCTTTTGGAAAATTCAGGAAAAAGGAAAAATCCGGACTATCTGCTTCTTTTGTGAGTTCTTTCCATCGTCCTTTGTTTTCACCTTGTTGCGCTACGTCTCGACACGTCTTAGCCAGCACCTGTGATTTGTACTTTGGATCCGGATTGAACAATCGCTAATCTGCATTCGTTAATTGCTAATCCTTGCTGTCATATTGTGTGCCTACCCATAGCTCCACATATTCTTCTATCAGCACAGGTTCATCTTGCAACTGTTACCCACGCTCAACAACAGATTGTTTCACCACTTTGGCTTTGCCCTGTTTGGTTTCATCAAAATTGCCAAAAAAATTCAGGAAAATAATGAAAAAAAATTATCAAAGTTATTACACGCTTTTCAGAGAACGTGCTATATTTCTGTAGACCAGATCCCACCTCAGTTGTAGGTGCCAATTTTGGTGGTTGCATCTTTTTTGATCCTTGTTCTGAAAAAAATATAAAAAAATTGTGAAAAAATAAAAAAATTTGATTCCTACTAGTGCCTTTTGGAAAATTCCGGGGAAAATTCAAGAAAAAGGAAAAATCCGGACTATCTGCTTGTTCTATGAGTACTTTCCATCGTCCTTTGTTTTCACCTTGTTGCGCTACGTCTCGACACGTCTTTGCCAGCACCTGTGATTTATACTTTGGATCCGGATTGAACAATCGCTAATCTGCATTCGTTAATTGCTAATCCTTGCTGTCATATTGTGTGCCTACCCATAGCTCCACATATTCTTCTATCAGCACATGTTCATCTTGCAACTGTTACCCACGCTCAACAACAGATTGTTTCACCACTTTGGCTTTGCCCTGTTTGGTTTCTTCAAAATTGCCAAAAAAATTCAGGAAAATAAAGAAAAAAAATTGTCAAAGTTATTGCACGCTTTTCAGAGAACGTGCTGTATTTCTGTAGACCACATCCCACCTTAGTTGTGGGTGCCAATTTTTGTGGTTGCATCTTTTTTGATCCTTGTTCTGAGAAAAATATAAAAAAAAGTGAAAAAATAAAAAAATGATTCCTACTAGTGCCTTTTGGAAAATTCAGGAAAAAGGAAAAATCCGGACTATCTGCTTCTTTTGTGAGTTCTTTCCATCGTCCTTTGTTTTCACCTTGTTGCGCTACGTCTCGACACGTCTTAGCCAGCACCTGTGATTTGTACTTTGGATCCGGATTGAACAATCGCTAATCTGCATTCGTTAATTGCTAATCCTTGCTGTCATATTGTGTGCCTACCCATAGCTCCACATATTCTTCTATCAGCACAGGTTCATCTTGCAACTGTTACCCACGCTCAACAACAGATTGTTTCACCACTTTGGCTTTGCCCTGTTTGGTTTCATCAAAATTGCCAAAAAAATTCAGGAAAATAATGAAAAAAAATTGTCAAAGTTATTACACGCTTTTCAGAGAACGTGCTATATTTCTGTAGACCAGATCCCACCTCAGTTGTAGGTGCCAATTTTTGTGGTTGCATCTTTTTTGATCCATGTTCTCAAAAAAATATAAAAAAATAGTGAAAAAATAAAAAAAAAATTCATTCCTACTAGTGCCTTTTGGAAAATTCAGGAAAAAGGAAAAATCCGGACTATCTGCTTCTTTTGTGAGTTCTTTCCATCGTCCTTTGTTTTCACCTTGTTGCGCTACGTCTCGACACGTCTTAGCCAGCACCTGTGATTTGTACTTTGGATCCGGATTGAACAATCGCTAATCTGCATTCGTTAATTGCTAATCCTTGCTGTCATATTGTGTGCCTACCCATAGCTCCACATATTCTTCTATCAGCACAGGTTCATCTTGCAACTGTTACCCACGCTCAACAACAGATTGTTTCACCACTTTGGCTTTGCCCTGTTTGGTTTCATCAAAATTGCCAAAAAAATTCAGGAAAATAATGAAAAAAAATTATCAAAGTTTTTGCACGCTTTTCAGAGAACGTGCTTTATTTCTGTAGACCACATCCCACCTCAGTTGTAGGTGCCAATTTTTGTGGTTGCATCTTTTTTGATCCTTGTTCTGAAAAAAATATAAAAAAATAGTGAAAAAATAAAAAAATTTGATTCCTACCAGTGCCTTTTGGAAAATTCCGAGGAAAATTCAAGAAAAAGGAAAAATTCAGACTATCTGATTGTTCTATGAGTACTTTCCATCGTCCTTTGTTTTCACCTTGTTGCGCTACGTCTCGACACGTCTTTGCCAGCACCTGTGATTTATACTTTGGATCCGGATTGAACAATCGCTAATCTGTATTCGTTAATTGCTAATCCTTGCTGTCATATTGTGTGCCTACCCATAGCTCCACATATTCTTCTATCAGCACAGGTTCATCTTGCAACTGTTACCCATGCTCAACAACAGATTGTTTCACCACTTTGGCTTTGCCCTGTTTGGTTTCTTCGAAATTGCCAAAAAAATTCAGGAAAATAATGAAAAAAAATTGTCAAAGTTATTGCACGCTTTTCAGAGAACGTGCTATATTTCTGTAGACCACATCCCACCTCAGTTGTAGGTGCCAATTTTTGTGGTTGCATCTTTTTGGATCCTTGTTCTAAAAAAAATATAAAAAATAGTGCAAAAATAAAAAAAATTTGATTCCTACTAGTGCCTTTTGGAAAATTCAGGAAAAAGGAAAAATCCGGACTATCTGCTTCTTTTGTGAGTTCTTTCCATCGTCCTTTGTTTTCACCTTGTTGCGCTACGTCTCGACACGTCTTTGCCAGCACCTGTGATTTGTACTTTGGATCCGGATTGAACAATCGCTAATCTGCATTCGTTAATTGCTAATCCTTGCTGTCATATTGTGTGCCTACCCATAGCTCCACATATTCTTCTATCAGCACAGGTTCATCTTGCAACTGTTACCCACGCTCAACAACAGATTGTTTCACCACTTTGGCTTTGCCCTGTTTGGTTTCATCAAAATTGCCAAAAAAATTCAGGAAAATAATGAAAAAAAATTGTCAAAGTTATTACACGCTTTTCAGAGAACGTGCTATATTTCTGTAGACCAGATCCCACCTCAGTTGTAGGTGCCAATTTTTGTGGTTGCATCTTTTTTGATCCATGTTCTCAAAAAAATATAAAAAAATAGTGAAAAAATAAAAAAAATTCATTCCTACTAGTGCCTTTTGGAAAATTCAGGAAAAAGGAAAAATCCGGACTATCTGCTTCTTTTGTGAGTTCTTTCCATCGTCCTTTGTTTTCACCTTGTTGCGCTACGTCTCGACACGTCTTAGCCAGCACCTGTGATTTGTACTTTGGATCCGGATTGAACAATCGCTAATCTGCATTCGTTAATTGCTAATCCTTGCTGTCATATTGTGTGCCTACCCATAGCTCCACATATTCTTCTATCAGCACAGGTTCATCTTGCAACTGTTACCCACGCTCAACAACAGATTGTTTCACCACTTTGGCTTTGCCCTGTTTGGTTTCATCAAAATTGCCAAAAAAATTCAGGAAAATAATGAAAAAAAATTGTCAAAGTTATTACACGCTTTTCAGAGAACGTGCTATATTTCTGTAGACCAGATCCCACCTCAGTTGTAGGTGCCAATTTTGGTGGTTGCATCTTTTTTGATCCTTGTTCTGAAAAAAATATAAAAAAATTGTGAAAAAATAAAAAAATTTGATTCCTACTAGTGCCTTTTGGAAAATTCCGGGGAAAATTCAAGAAAAAGGAAAAATCCAGACTATCTGCTTGTTCTATGAGTACTTTCCATCGTCCTTTGTTTTCACCTTGTTGCGCTACGTCTCGACACGTCTTTGCCAGCACCTGTGATTTATACTTTGGATCCGGATTGAACAATCGCTAATCTGCATTCGTTAATTGCTAATCCTTGCTGTCATATTGTGTGCCTACCCATAGCTCCACATATTCTTCTATCAGCACATGTTCATCTTGCAACTGTTACCCACGCTCAACAACAGATTGTTTCACCACTTTGGCTTTGCCCTGTTTGGTTTCTTCAAAATTGCCAAAAAAATTCAGGAAAATAAAGAAAAAAAATTGTCAAAGTTATTGCACGCTTTTCAGAGAACGTGCTGTATTTCTGTAGACCACATCCCACCTTAGTTGTAGGTGCCAATTTTTGTGGTTGCATCTTTTTTGATCCTTGTTCTGAGAAAAATATAAAAAAAAGTGAAAAAATAAAAAAAATGATTCCTACTAGTGCCTTTTGGAAAATTCAGGAAAAAGGAAAAATCTGGACTATCTGCTTCTTTTGTGAGTTCTTTCCATCGTCCTTTGTTTTCACCTTGTTGCGCTACGTCTCGACACGTCTTAGCCAGCACCTGTGATTTGTACTTTGGATCCGGATTGAACAATCGCTAATCTGTATTCGTTAATTGCTAATCCTTGCTGTCATATTGTGTGCCTACCCATAGCTCCACATATTCTTCTATCAGCACAGGTTCATCTTGCAACTGTTACCCACGCTCAACAACAGATTGTTTCACCACTTTGGCTTTGCCCTGTTTGGTTTCATCAAAATTGCCAAAAAAATTCAGGAAAATAATGAAAAAAAATTGTCAAAGTTATTACACGCTTTTCAGAGAACGTGCTATATTTCTGTAGACCAGATCCCACCTCAGTTGTAGGTGCCAATTTTTGTGGTTGCATCTTTTTTGATCCATGTTCTCAAAAAAATATAAAAAAATAGTGAAAAAATAAAAAAAAATTCATTCCTACTAGTGCCTTTTGGAAAATTCAGGAAAAAGGAAAAATCCGGACTATCTGCTTCTTTTGTGAGTTCTTTCCATCGTCCTTTGTTTTCACCTTGTTGCGCTACGTCTCGACACGTCTTAGCCAGCACCTGTGATTTGTACTTTGGATCCGGATTGAACAATCGCTAATCTGCATTCGTTAATTGCTAATCCTTGCTGTCATATTGTGTGCCTACCCATAGCTCCACATATTCTTCTATCAGCACAGGTTCATCTTGCAACTGTTACCCATGCTCAACAACAGATTGTTTCACCACTTTGGCTTTGCCCTGTTTGGTTTCATCAAAATTGCCAAAAAAATTCAGGAAAATAATGAAAAAAAATTATCAAAGTTTTTGCACGCTTTTCAGAGAACGTGCTTTATTTCTGTAGACCACATCCCACCTCAGTTGTAGGTGCCAATTTTTGTGGTTGCATCTTTTTTGATCCTTGTTCTGAAAAAAATATAAAAAAATAGTGAAAAAATAAAAAAATTTGATTCCTACCAGTGCCTTTTGGAAAATTCCGGGGAAAATTCAAGAAAAAGGAAAAATTCGGACTATCTGATTGTTCTATGAGTACTTTCCATCGTCCTTTGTTTTCACCTTGTTGCGCTACGTCTCGACACGTCTTTGCCAGCACCTGTGATTTATACTTTGGATCCGGATTGAACAATCGCTAATCTGTATTCGTTAATTGCTAATCCTTGCTGTCATATTGTGTGCCTACCCATAGCTCCACATATTCTTCTATCAGCACAGGTTCATCTTGCAACTGTTACCCATGCTCAACAACAGATTGTTTCACCACTTTGGCTTTGCCCTGTTTGGTTTCTTCGAAATTGCCAAAAAAATTCAGGAAAATAATGAAAAAAAATTGTCAAAGTTATTGCACGCTTTTCAGAGAACGTGCTATATTTCTGTAGACCACATCCCACCTCAGTTGTAGGTGCCAATTTTTGTGGTTGCATCTTTTTGGATCCTTGTTCTAAAAAAATATAAAAAATAGTGCAAAAATAAAAAAAATTTGATTCCTACTAGTGCCTTTTGGAAAATTCGGGAAAAAGGAAAAATCCGGACTATCTGCTTCTTTTGTGAGTTCTTTCCATCGTCCTTTGTTTTCACCTTGTTGCGCTACGTCTCGACACGTCTTAGCCAGCACCTGTGATTTGTACTTTGGATCCGGATTGAACAATCGCTAATCTGCATTCGTTAATTGCTAATCCTTGCTGTCATATTGTGTGCCTACCCATAGCTCCACATATTCTTCTATCAGCACAGGTTCATCTTGCAACTGTTACCCACGCTCAACAACAGATTGTTTCACCACTTTGGCTTTGCCCTGTTTGGTTTCATCAAAATTGCCAAAAAAATTCAGGAAAATAATGAAAAAAAATTGTCAAAGTTATTACACGCTTTTCAGAGAACGTGCTATATTTCTGTAGACCACATCCCACCTCAGTTGTAGGTGCCAATTTTGGTGGTTGCATCTTTTTTGATCCTTGTTCTGAAAAAAATATAAAAATATAGTGAAAAAATAAAAAAATTTGATTCCTACTAGTGCCATTTGGAAAATTCCGGGGAAAATTTAGGAAAAAGGAAAAATTCGGACTATCTGCTTGTTCTGTGAGTTCTTTCCATCGTCCTTTGTTTTGACCTTGTTGCACTACATCTCGACATGTCTTAGCCAGCACCTGTGTTTTATACTTTGGATCCGGATTGAACAATCGCTAATCTGCATTCGTTAATTGCTAATCCTTGCTGTCATATTGTGTGCCTACCCATAGCTCCACATATTCTTCTGTCAGCACTGGTTCATCTTGCAACTGTTACCCACGCTCAACAACAGATTGTTTCACCACTTTGGCTTTGCCCTGTTTGGTTTCATCAAAATTGCCAAAAAAATTCAGGAAAATAAAGAAAAAAAATTGTCAAAGTTATTGCACGCTTTTCAGAGAACGTGCTGTATTTCTGTAGACCACATCCCACCTCAGTTGTAGGTGCCAATTTTTGTGGTTGCATCTTTTTTGATCCTTGTTCTGAGAAAAATATAAAAAAAAGTGAAAAAATAAAAAAAATGATTCCTACTAGTGCCTTTTGGAAAATTCAGGAAAAAGGAAAAATCCGGACTATCTGCTTCTTTTGTGAGTTCTTTCCATCGTCCTTTGTTTTCACCTTGTTGCGCTACGTCTCGACACGTCTTAGCCAGCACCTGTGATTTGTACTTTGGATTTGGATTGAACAATCGCTAATCTGCATTCGTTAATTGCTAATCCTTGCTGTCATATTGTGTGCCTACCCATAGCTCCACATATTCTTCTATCAGCACAGGTTCATCTTGCAACTGTTACCCACGCTCAACAACAGATTGTTTCACCACTTTAGCTTTGCCCTGTTTGGTTTCATCAAAATTGGCAAAAAAATTCAGGAAAATAATGAAAAAAAATTGTCAAAGTTATTACACGCTTTTCAGAGAACGTGCTATATTTCTGTAGACCAGATCCCACCTCAGTTGTAGGTGCCAATTTTTGTGGTTGCATCTTTTTTGATCCTTGTTCTGAAAAAAATATAAAAAAATAGTGAAAAAATAAAAAAAATTCATTCCTACTAGTGCCTTTTGGAAAATTCAGGAAAAAGGAAAAATCCGGACTATCTGCTTCTTTTGTGAGTTCTTTCCATCGTCCTTTGTTTTCACCTTGTTGCGCTACGTCTCGACACGTCTTTGCCAGCACCTGTGATTTATACTTTGGATCCGGATTGAACAATCGCTAATCTGTATTCGTTAATTGCTAATCCTTGCTGTCATATTGTGTGCCTACCCATAGCTCCACATATTCTTCTATCAGCACAGGTTCATCTTGCAACTGTTACCCATGCTCAACAACAGATTGTTTCACCACTTTGGCTTTGCCCTGTTTGGTTTCTTCGAAATTGCCAAAAAAATTCAGGAAAATAATGAAAAAAAATTGTCAAAGTTATTGCACGCTTTTCAGAGAACGTGCTATATTTCTGTAGACCACATCCCACCTCAGTTGTAGGTGCCAATTTTTGTGGTTGCATCTTTTTTGATCCTTGTTCTGAAAAAAATATAAAAAAATAGTGAAAAAATAAAAAAAATTCATTCCTACTAGTGCCTTTTGGAAAATTCAGGAAAAAGGAAAAATCCGGACTATCTGCTTCTTTTGTGAGTTCTTTCCATCGTCCTTTGTTTTTACCTTGTTGCGCTACGTCTCGACACGTCTTAGCCAGCACCTGTGATTTGTACTTTGGATCCGGATTGAACAATCGCTATCTGCATTCGTTAATTGCTAATCCTTGCTGTCATATTGTGTGCCTACCCATAGCTCCACATATTCTTCTATCAGCACAGGTTCATCTTGCAACTGTTACCCATGCTCAACAACAGATTGTTTCACCACTTTGGCTTTGCCCTGTTTGGTTTCATCAAAATTGCCAAAAAAATTCAGGAAAATAATGAAAAAAAATTATCAAAGTTTTTGCACGCTTTTCAGAGAACGTGCTTTATTTCTGTAGACCACATCCCACCTCAGTTGTAGGTGCCAATTTTTGTGGTTGCATCTTTTTTGATCCTTGTTCTGAAAAAAATATAAAAAAATAGTGAAAAAATAAAAAAATTTGATTCCTACCAGTGCCTTTTGGAAAATTCCGGGGAAAATTCAAGAAAAAGGAAAAATTCGGACTATCTGATTGTTCTATGAGTACTTTCCATCGTCCTTTGTTTTCACCTTGTTGCGCTACGTCTCGACACGTCTTTGCCAGCACCTGTGATTTATACTTTGGATCCGGATTGAACAATCGCTAATCTGTATTCGTTAATTGCTAATCCTTGCTGTCATATTGTGTGCCTACCCATAGCTCCACATATTCTTCTATCAGCACAGGTTCATCTTGCAACTGTTACCCATGCTCAACAACAGATTGTTTCACCACTTTGGCTTTGCCCTGTTTGGTTTCTTCGAAATTGCCAAAAAAATTCAGGAAAATAATGAAAAAAAAATTGTCAAAGTTATTGCACGCTTTTCAGAGAACGTGCTATATTTCTGTAGACCACATCCCACCTCAGTTGTAGGTGCCAATTTTTGTGGTTGCATCTTTTTGGATCCTTGTTCTAAAAAAATATAAAAAATAGTGCAAAAATAAAAAAAATTTGATTCCTACTAGTGCCTTTTGGAAAATTCAGGAAAAAGGAAAAATCCGGACTATCTGCTTCTTTTGTGAGTTCTTTCCATCGTCCTTTGTTTTCACCTTGTTGCGCTACGTCTCGACACGTCTTAGCCAGCACCTGTGATTTGTACTTTGGATCCGGATTGAACAATCGCTAATCTGCATTCGTTAATTGCTAATCCTTGCTGTCATATTGTGTGCCTACCCATAGCTCCACATATTCTTCTATCAGCACAGGTTCATCTTGCAACTGTTACCCACGCTCAACAACAGATTGTTTCACCACTTTGGCTTTGCCCTGTTTGGTTTCATCAAAATTGCCAAAAAAATTCAGGAAAATAATGAAAAAAAATTGTCAAAGTTATTACACGCTTTTCAGAGAACGTGCTATATTTCTGTAGACCACATCCCACCTCAGTTGTAGGTGCCAATTTTGGTGGTTGCATCTTTTTTGATCCTTGTTCTGAAAAAAACATAAAAATATAGTGAAAAAATAAAAAAATTTGATTCCTACTAGTGCCATTTGGAAAATTCCGGGGAAAATTTAGGAAAAAGGAAAAATTCGGACTATCTGCTTGTTCTGTGAGTTCTTTCCATCGTCCTTTGTTTTCACCTTGTTGCACTACATCTCGACATGTCTTAGCCAGCACCTGTGTTTTATACTTTGGATCCGGATTGAACAATCGCTAATCTGCATTCGTTAATTGCTAATCCTTGCTGTCATATTGTGTGCCTACCCATAGCTCCACATATTCTTCTGTCAGCACTGGTTCATCTTGCAACTGTTACCCACGCTCAACAACAGATTGTTTCACCACTTTGGCTTTGCCCTGTTTGGTTTCATCAAAATTGCCAAAAAAATTCAGGAAAATAAAGAAAAAAAATTGTCAAAGTTATTGCACGCTTTTCAGAGAACGTGCTGTATTTCTGTAGACCACATCCCACCTCAGTTGTAGGTGCCAATTTTTGTGGTTGCATCTTTTTTGATCCTTGTTCTGAGAAAAATATAAAAAAAAGTGAAAAAATAAAAAAAATGATTCCTACTAGTGCCTTTTGGAAAATTCAGGAAAAAGGAAAAATCCGGACTATCTGCTTCTTTTGTGAGTTCTTTCCATCGTCCTTTGTTTTCACCTTGTTGCGCTACGTCTCGACACGTCTTAGCCAGCACCTGTGATTTGTACTTTGGATTCGGATTGAACAATCGCTAATCTGCATTCGTTAATTGCTAATCCTTGCTGTCATATTGTGTGCCTACCCATAGCTCCACATATTCTTCTATCAGCACAGGTTCATCTTGCAACTGTTACCCACGCTCAACAACAGATTGTTTCACCACTTTAGCTTTGCCCTGTTTGGTTTCATCAAAATTGGCAAAAAAATTCAGGAAAATAATGAAAAAAAATTGTCAAAGTTATTACACGCTTTTCAGAGAACGTGCTATATTTCTGTAGACCAGATCCCACCTCAGTTGTAGGTGCCAATTTTTGTGGTTGCATCTTTTTTGATCCTTGTTCTGAAAAAAATATAAAAAAATAGTGAAAAAATAAAAAAAAATTCATTCCTACTAGAGCCTTTTGGAAAATTCAGGAAAAAGGAAAAATCCGGACTATCTGCTTCTTTTGTGAGTTCTTTCCATCGTCCTTTGTTTTCACCTTGTTGCGCTACGTCTCGACACGTCTTTGCCAGCACCTGTGATTTATACTTTGGATCCGGATTGAACAATCGCTAATCTGTATTCGTTAATTGCTAATCCTTGCTGTCATATTGTGTGCCTACCCATAGCTCCACATATTCTTCTATCAGCACAGGTTCATCTTGCAACTGTTACCCATGCTCAACAACAGATTGTTTCACCACTTTGGCTTTGCCCTGTTTGGTTTCTTCGAAATTGCCAAAAAAATTCAGGAAAATAATGAAAAAAAATTGTCAAAGTTATTGCACGCTTTTCAGAGAACGTGCTATATTTCTGTAGACCACATCCCACCTCAGTTGTAGGTGCCAATTTTTGTGGTTGCATCTTTTTTGATCCTTGTTCTGAAAAAAATATAAAAAAATAGTGAAAAAATAAAAAAAATTCATTCCTACTAGTGCCTTTTGGAAAATTCAGGAAAAAGGAAAAATCCGGACTATCTGCTTCTTTTGTGAGTTCTTTCCATCGTCCTTTGTTTTCACCTTGTTGCGCTACGTCTCGACACGTCTTAGCCAGCACCTGTGATTTGTACTTTGGATCCGGATTGAACAATCGCTATCTGCATTCGTTAATTGCTAATCCTTGCTGTCATATTGTGTGCCTACCCATAGCTCCACATATTCTTCTATCAGCACAGGTTCATCTTGCAACTGTTACCCACGCTCAACAACAGATTGTTTCACCACTTTGGCTTTGCCCTGTTTGGTTTCATCAAAATTGCCAAAAAAATTCAGGAAAATAATGAAAAAAAATTATCAAAGTTTTTGCACGCTTTTCAGAGAACGTGCTTTATTTCTGTAGACCACATCCCACCTCAGTTGTAGGTGCCAATTTTTGTGGTTGCATCTTTTTTGATCCTTGTTCTGAAAAAAATATAAAAAAATAGTGAAAAAATAAAAAAATTTGATTCCTACTAGTGCCTTTTGGAAAATTCCGGGGAAAATTCAAGAAAAAGGAAAAATCCGGACTATCTGATTGTTCTATGAGTACTTTCCATCGTCCTTTGTTTTCACCTTGTTGCGCTACGTCTCGACACGTCTTTGCCAGCACCTGTGATTTATACTTTGGATCCGGATTGAACAATCGCTAATCTGTATTCGTTAATTGCTAATCCTTGCTGTCATATTGTGTGCCTACCCATAGCTCCACATATTCTTCTATCAGCACAGGTTCATCTTGCAACTGTTACCCATGCTCAACAACAGATTGTTTCACCACTTTGGCTTTGCCCTGTTTGGTTTCTTCGAAATTGCCAAAAAAATTCAGGAAAATAATGAAAAAAAATTGTCAAAGTTATTGCACGCTTTTCAGAGAACGTGCTATATTTCTGTAGACCACATCCCACCTCAGTTGTAGGTGCCAATTTTTGTGGTTGCATCTTTTTTTATCCTTGTTCTGAAAAAAATATAAAAAAATAGTGAAAAAATAAAAAAAATTCATTCCTACTAGTGCCTTTTGGAAAATTCAGGAAAAAGGAAAAATCCGGACTATCTGCTTCTTTTGTGAGTTCTTTCCATCGTCCTTTGTTTTCACCTTGTTGCGCTACGTCTCGACACGTCTTAGCCAGCACCTGTGATTTGTACTTTGGATCCGGATTGAACAATCGCTATCTGCATTCGTTAATTGCTAATCCTTGCTGTCATATTGTGTGCCTACCCATAGCTCCACATATTCTTCTATCAGCACAGGTTCATCTTGCAACTGTTACCCACGCTCAACAACAGATTGTTTCACCACTTTGGCTTTGCCCTGTTTGGTTTCATCAAAATTGCCAAAAAAATTCAGGAAAATAATGAAAAAAAATTATCAAAGTTTTTGCACGCTTTTCAGAGAACGTGCTTTATTTCTGTAGACCACATCCCACCTCAGTTGTAGGTGCCAATTTTTGTGGTTGCATCTTTTTTGATCCTTGTTCTGAAAAAAATATAAAAAAATAGTGAAAAAATAAAAAAATTTGATTCCTACTAGTGCCTTTTGGAAAATTCCGGGGAAAATTCAAGAAAAAGGAAAAATCCGGACTATCTGATTGTTCTATGAGTACTTTCCATCGTCCTTTGTTTTCACCTTGTTGCGCTACGTCTCGACACGTCTTTGCCAGCACCTGTGATTTATACTTTGGATCCGGATTGAACAATCGCTAATCTGTATTCGTTAATTGCTAATCCTTGCTGTCATATTGTGTGCCTACCCATAGCTCCACATATTCTTCTATCAGCACAGGTTCATCTTGCAACTGTTACCCATGCTCAACAACAGATTGTTTCACCACTTTGGCTTTGCCCTGTTCGGTTTCTTCGAAATTGCCAAAAAAATTCAGGAAAATAATGAAAAAAAATTGTCAAAGTTATTGCACGCTTTTCAGAGAACGTGCTATATTTCTGTAGACCACATCCCACCTCAGTTGTAGGTGCCAATTTTTGTGGTTGCATCTTTTTGGATCCTTGTTCTAAAAAAAATATAAAAAATAGTGCAAAAATAAAAAAATTTGATTCCTACTAGTGCCTTTTGGAAAATTCAGGAAAAAGGAAAAATCCAGACTATCTGCTTCTTTTGTGAGTTCTTTCCATCGTCCTTTGTTTTCACCTTGTTGCGCTACGTCTCGACACGTCTTAGCCAGCACCTGTGATTTGTACTTTGGATCCGGATTGAACAATCGCTAATCTGCATTCGTTAATTGCTAATGCTTGCTGTCATATTGTGTGCCTACCCATAGCTCCACATATTCTTCTATCAGCACAGGTTCATCTTGCAACTGTTACCCACGCTCAACAACAGATTGTTTCACCACTTTGGCTTTGCCCTGTTTGGTTTCATCAAAATTGCCAAAAAAATTCAGGAAAATAATGAAAAAAAAATTGTCAAAGTTATTACACGCTTTTCAGAGAACGTGCTATATTTCTGTAGACCACATCCCACCTCAGTTGTAGGTGCCAATTTTGGTGGTTGCATCTTTTTTGATCCTTGTTCTGAAAAAAATATAAAAATATAGTGAAAAAATAAAAAAAATTGATTCCTACTAGTGCCATTTGGAAAATTCAGGAAAAAGGAAAAATCCGGACTATCTGCTTCTTTTGTGAGTTCTTTCCATCGTCCTTTGTTTTCACCTTGTTGCGCTACGTCTCGACACGTCTTAGCCAGCACCTGTGATTTGTACTTTGGATCCGGATTGAACAATCGCTAATCTGCATTCGTTAATTGCTAATCCTTGCTGTCATATTGTGTGCCTACCCATAGCTCCACATATTCTTCTATCAGCACAGGTTCATCTTGCAACTGTTACCCACGCTCAACAACAGATTGTTTCACCACTTTGGCTTTGCCCTGTATGGTTTCATCAAAATTGCCAAAAAAATTCAGGAAAATAATGAAAAAAAATTATCAAAGTTTTTGCACGCTTTTCAGAGAACGTGCTTTATTTCTGTAGACCACATCCCACGTCAGTTGTAGGTGCCAATTTTTGTGGTTGCATCTTTTTTTATCCTTGTTCTGAAAAAAATATAAAAAAATAGTGAAAAAATAAAAAAATTTGATTCCTACTAGTGCCTTTTGGAAAATTCCGGGGAAAATTCAAGAAAAAGGAAAAATCCGGACTATCTGCTTGTTCTATGAGTTCTTTCCATCGTCCTTTGTTTTCACCTTGTTGCGCTACGTCTCGACACGTCTTTGCCAGCACCTGTGATTTATACTTTGGATCCGGATTGAACAATCGCTAATCTGCATTCGTTAATTGCTAATCCTTGCTGTCATATTGTGTGCCTACCCATAGCTCCACATATTCTTCTATCAGCACAGGTTCATCTTGCAACTGTTACCCACGCTCAACAACAGATTGTTTCACCACTTTGGCTTTGCCCTGTTTGGTTTCATCAAAATTGCCAAAAAAATTCAGGAAAATAATGAAAAAAAATTGTCAAAGTTATTACACGCTTTTCAGAGAACGTGCTATATTTCTGTAGACCAGATCCCACCTCAGTTGTAGGTGCCAATTTTTGTGGTTGCATCTTTTTTGATCCATGTTCTCAAAAAAATATAAAAAAATAGTGAAAAAATAAAAAAATTTGATTCCTACTAGTGCCTTTTGGAAAATTCAGGAAAAAGGAAAAATCCGGACTATCTGCTTCTTTTGTGAGTTCTTTCCATCGTCCTTTGTTTTCACCTTGTTGCGCTACGTCTCGACACGTCTTAGCCAGCACCTGTGATTTGTACTTTGGATCCGGATTGAACAATCGCTAATCTGCATTCGTTAATTGCTAATCCTTGCTGTCATATTGTGTGCCTACCCATAGCTCCACATATTCTTCTATCAGCACAGGTTCATCTTGCAACTGTTACCCACGCTCAACAACAGATTGTTTCACCACTTTGGCTTTGCCCTGTATGGTTTCATCAAAATTGCCAAAAAAATTCAGGAAAATAATGAAAAAAAATTGTCAAAGTTATTACACGCTTTTCAGAGAACGTGCTATATTTCTGTAGACCAGATCCCACCTCAGTTGTAGGTGCCAATTTTGGTGGTTGCATCTTTTTTGATCCTTGTTCTGAAAAAAATATAAAAAAATAGTGAAAAAATAAAAAAAATTGATTCCTACTAGTGCCTTTTGGAAAATTCCGGGGAAAATTCAAGAAAAAGGAAAAATCCGGACTATCTGCTTGTTCTATGAGTACTTTCCATCGTCCTTTGTTTTCACCTTGTTGCGCTACGTCTCGACACGTCTTTGCCAGCACCTGTGATTTATACTTTGGATCCGGATTGAACAATCGCTAATCTGCATTCGTTAATTGCTAATCCTTGCTGTCATATTGTGTGCCTACCCATAGCTCCACATATTCTTCTATCAGCACAGGTTCATCTTGCAACTGTTACCCACGCTCAACAACAGATTGTTTCACCACTTTGGCTTTGCCCTGTTTGGTTTCTTCAAAATTGCCAAAAAAATTCAGGAAAATAAAGAAAAAAAATTATCAAAGTTTTTGCACGCTTTTCAGAGAACGTGCTTTATTTCTGTAGACCACATCCCACCTCAGTTGTAGGTGCCAATTTTTGTGGTTGCATCTTTTTTGATCCTTGTTCTGAAAAAAATATAAAAAAATAGTGAAAAAATAAAAAAATTTGATTCCTACTAGTGCCTTTTGGAAAATTCCGGGGAAAATTCAAGAAAAAGGAAAAATCCGGACTATCTGATTGTTCTATGAGTACTTTCCATCGTCCATTGTTTTCACCTTGTTGCGCTACGTCTCGACACGTCTTTGCCAGCACCTGTGATTTATACTTTGGATCCGGATTGAACAATCGCTAATCTGTATTCGTTAATTGCTAATCCTTGCTGTCATATTGTGTGCCTACCCATAGCTCCACATATTCTTCTATCAGCACAGGTTCATCTTGCAACTGTTACCCATGCTCAACAACAGATTGTTTCACCACTTTGGCTTTGCCCTGTTTGGTTTCTTCGAAATTGCCAAAAAAATTCAGGAAAATAATGAAAAAAAATTGTCAAAGTTATTGCACGCTTTTCAGAGAACGTGCTATATTTCTGTAGACCACATCCCACCTCAGTTGTAGGTGCCAATTTTTGTGGTTGCATCTTTTTGGATCCTTGTTCTAAAAAAAATATAAAAAATAGTGCAAAAATAAAAAAATTTGATTCCTACTAGTGCCTTTTGGAAAATTCAGGAAAAAGAAAAAATCCGGACTATCTGCTTCTTTTGTGAGTTCTTTCCATCGTCCTTTGTTTTCACCTTGTTGCGCTACGTCTCGACACGTCTTAGCCAGCACCTGTGATTTGTACTTTGGATCCGGATTGAACAATCGCTAATCTGCATTCGTTAATTGCTAATCCTTGCTGTCATATTGTGTGCCTACCCATAGCTCCACATATTCTTCTATCAGCACAGGTTCATCTTGCAACTGTTACCCACGCTCAACAACAGATTGTTTCACCACTTTGGCTTTGCCCTGTTTGGTTTCATCAAAATTGCCAAAAAAATTCAGGAAAATAATGAAAAAAAATTATCAAAGTTTTTGCACGCTTTTCAGAGAACGTGCTTTATTTCTGTAGACCACATCCCACCTCAGTTGTAGGTGCCAATTTTTGTGGTTGCATCTTTTTTTATCCTTGTTCTGAAAAAAATATAAAAAAATAGTGAAAAAATAAAAAAATTTGATTCCTACTAGTGCCTTTTGGAAAATTCCGGGGAAAATTCAAGAAAAAGGAAAAATCCGGACTATCTGCTTGTTCTATGAGTTCTTTCCATCGTCCTTTGTTTTCACCTTGTTGCGCTACGTCTCGACACGTCTTTGCCAGCACCTGTGATTTACACTTTGGATCCGGATTCAACAATCGCTAATCTGCATTCGTTAATTGCTAATCCTTGCTGTCATATTGTGTGCCTACCCATAGCTCCACATATTCTTCTATCAGCACAGGTTCATCTTGCAACTGTTACCCACGCTCAACAACAGATTGTTTCACCACTTTGGCTTTGCCCTGTTTGGTTTCATCAAAATTGCCAAAAAAAATCAGGAAAATAATGAAAAAAAATTATCAAAGTTTTTGCACGCTTTTCAGAGAACGTGCTTTATTTCTGTAGACCACATCCCACCTCAGTTGTAGGTGCCAATTTTTGTGGTTGCATCTTTTTTGATCCCTGTTCTGAGAAAAATATAAAAAAATAGTGAAAAAATAAAAAAATTTGATTCCTACTAGTGCCTTTTGGAAAATTCAGGAAAAAGGAAAAATCCGGACTATCTGCTTCTTTTGTGAGTTCTTTCCATCGTCCTTTGTTTTCACCTTGTTGCGCTACGTCTCGACACGTCTTAGCCAGCACCTGTGATTTGTACTTTGGATCCGGATTGAACAATCGCTAATCTGCATTCGTTAATTGCTAATCCTTGCTGTCATATTATGTGCCTACCCATAGCTCCACATATTCTTCTATCAGCACAGGTTCATCTTGCAACTGTTACCCACGCTCAACAACAGATTGTTTCACCACTTTGGCGTTGCCCTGTTTGGTTTCATCAAAATTGCCAAAAAAATTCAGGAAAATAATGAAAAAAAATTGTCAAAGTTATTACACGCTTTTCAGAGAACGTGCTATATTTCTGTAGACCACATCCCACCTCAGTTGTAGGTGCCAATTTTTGTGGTTGCATCTTTTTTTATCCTTGTTCTGAAAAAATATAAAAAAATAGTGAAAAAATAAAAAAATTTGACTCCTATTAGTGCCTTTTAGAAAATTCTGGGGAAAATTCAGGAAAAAGGAAAAATCCAGACTATCTGCTTGTTCTGTGAGTTCTTTCCATCGTCCTTTGTTTTCACCTTGTTGCGCTACGTCTCGACACGTCTTTGCCAGCACCTGTGATTTATACTTTGGATCCGGATTGAACAATCGCTAATCTGCATTCGTTAATTGCTAATCCTTGTTGTCATATTGTGTGCCTACCCATAGCTCCACATATTCTTCTGTCAGCACAGGTTCATCTTGCAACTGTTACCCACGCTCAACAACAGATTGTTTCACCACTTTGGGTTTGCCCTATTTGGTTTCATCAAAATTGCCAAAAAAATTCAGGAAAATAAAGAAAAAAAATTGTCAAAGTTATTGCACGCTTTTCAAAGAACGTGCTGTATTTCTGTAGACCACATCCCACCTCAGTTGTAGGTGCCAATTTTTGTGGTTGCATCTTTTTTGATCCTTGTTCAGTGAAAAATATAAAAAAAAACAGTGAAAAAATAAAAAAATTGATTCCTACTAGTGCCTTTTGGAAAATTCAGGAAAAAGGAAAAATCTGGACTATCTGCTTCTTTTGTGAGTTCTTTCCATCGTCCTTTGTTTTCACCTTGTTGCGCTACGTCTCGACACGTCTTAGCCAGCACCTGTGATTTGTACTTTGGATCCGGATTGAACAATCGCTAATCTGCATTCGTTAATTGCTAATCCTTGCTGTCATATTGTGTGCCTACCCATAGCTCCACATATTCTTCTATCAGCACAGGTTCATCTTGCAACTGTTACCCACGCTCAACAACAGATTGTTTCACCACTTTGGCTTTGCCCTGTTTGGTTTCATCAAAATTGCCAAAAAAAATCAGGAAAATAATGAAAAAAAATTATCAAAGTTTTTGCACGCTTTTCAGAGAACGTGCTTTATTTCTGTAGACCACATCCCACCTCAGTTGTAGGTGCCAATTTTTGTGGTTGCATCTTTTTTGATCCTTGTTCTGAGAAAAATATAAAAAAATAGTGAAAAAATAAAAAAATTTGATTCCTACTAGTGCCTTTTGGAAAATTCAGGAAAAAGGAAAAATCCGGACTATCTGCTTCTTTTGTGAGTTCTTTCCATCGTCCTTTGTTTTCACCTTGTTGCGCTACGTCTCGACACGTCTTAGCCAGCACCTGTGATTTGTACTTTGGATCCGGATTGAACAATCGCTAATCTGCATTCGTTAATTGCTAATCCTTGCTGTCATATTATGTGCCTACCCATAGCTCCACATATTCTTCTATCAGCACAGGTTCATCTTGCAACTGTTACCCACGCTCAACAACAGATTGTTTCACCACTTTGGCGTTGCCCTGTTTGGTTTCATCAAAATTGCCAAAAAAATTCAGGAAAATAATGAAAAAAAATTGTCAAAGTTATTACACGCTTTTCAGAGAACGTGCTATATTTCTGTAGACCACATCCCACCTCAGTTGTAGGTGCCAATTTTTGTGGTTGCATCTTTTTTTATCCTTGTTCTGAAAAAATATAAAAAAATAGTGAAAAAATAAAAAAATTTGACTCCTATTAGTGCCTTTTAGAAAATTCTGGGGAAAATTCAGGAAAAAGGAAAAATCCAGACTATCTGCTTGTTCTGTGAGTTCTTTCCATCGTCCTTTGTTTTCACCTTGTTGCGCTACGTCTCGACACGTCTTTGCCAGCACCTGTGATTTATACTTTGGATCCGGATTGAACAATCGCTAATCTGCATTCGTTAATTGCTAATCCTTGTTGTCATATTGTGTGCCTACCCATAGCTCCACATATTCTTCTGTCAGCACAGGTTCATCTTGCAACTGTTACCCACGCTCAACAACAGATTGTTTCACCACTTTGGGTTTGCCCTATTTGGTTTCATCAAAATTGCCAAAAAAATTCAGGAAAATAAAGAAAAAAAATTGTCAAAGTTATTGCACGCTTTTCAAAGAACATGCTGTATTTCTGTAGACCACATCCCACCTCAGTTGTAGGTGCCAATTTTTGTGGTTGCATCTTTTTTGATCCTTGTTCAGTGAAAAATATAAAAAAAATAGTGAAAAAATAAAAAAATTGATTCCTACTAGTGCCTTTTGGAAAATTCAGGAAAAAGGAAAAATCTGGACTATCTGCTTCTTTTGTGAGTTCTTTCCATCGTCCTTTGTTTTCACCTTGTTGCGCTACGTCTCGACACGTCTTAGCCAGCACCTGTGATTTGTACTTTGGATCCGGATTGAACAATCGCTAATCTGCATTCGTTAATTGCTAATCCTTGCTGTCATATTGTGTGCCTACCCATAGCTCCACATATTCTTCTATCAGCACAGGTTCATCTTGCAACTGTTACCCACGCTCAACAACAGATTGTTTCACCACTTTGGCTTTGCCCTGTTTGGTTTCGTCAAAATTGCCAAAAAAATTCAGGAAAGTAATGAAAAAAAATTGTCAAAGTTATTACACGCTTTTCAGAGAACGTGCTATATTTCTGTAGACCACATCCCACCTCAGTTGTAGGTGCCAATTTTTGTGGTTGCATCTTTTTTGATCCTTGTTCTGAAAAAAATATAAAAAAATAGTGAAAAAATAAAAAAAATTGATTCCTACTAGTGCCTTTTAGAAAATTCCAGGGAAAATTCAGAAAAAAGGAAAAATCTGGACTATCTGATTGTTCTATGAGTACTTTCCATCGTCCTTTGTTTTCACCTTGTTGCGCTACGTCTCGACACGTCTTTGCCAGCACCTGTGATTTATACTTTGGATCCGGATTGAACAATCGCTAATCTGTATTCGTTAATTGCTAATCCTTGCTGTCATATTGTGTGCCTACCCATAGCTCCACATATTCTTCTATCAGCATAGGTTCATCTTGCAACTGTTACCCACGCTCAACAACAGATTGTTTCACCACTTTTGCTTTGCCCTGTTTGGTTTCATCAAAATTGCCAAAAAAATTCAGGAAAATAATGAAAAAAAATTGTCAAAGTTATTGCACGCTTTTCAGAGAACGTGCTATATTTCTGTAGACCACATCCCACCTCAGTTCTAGGTGCCAATTTTTGTGGTTGCATCTTTTTTTATCCTTGTTCTGAAAAAATATAAAAAAAATAGTGAAAAAATAAAAAAATTTGATTCCTATTAGTGCCTTTTAGAAAATTCCGGGGAAAATTCAGGAAAAAGGAAAAAATCCAGACTATCTGCTTGTTCTGTGAGTTCTTTCCATCGTCCTTTGTTTTCACCTTGTTGCGCTACGTCTCGACACGTCTTTGCCAGCACCTGTGATTTATACTTTGGATCCGGATTGAACAATCGCTAATCTGCATTCGTTAATTGCTAATCCTTGTTGTCATATTGTGTGCCTACCCATAGCTCCACATATTCTTCTGTCAGCACAGGTTCATCTTGCAACTGTTACCCACGCTCAACAACAGATTGTTTCACCACTTTGGCATTGCCCTGTTTGGTTTCAACAAAATTGCCAAAAAAATTCAGGAAAATAAAGAAAAAAAATTGTCAAAGTTATTGCACGCTTTTCAAAGAACGTGCTGTATTTCTGTAGACCACATCCCACCTCAGTTGTAGGTGCCAATTTTTGTGGTTGCATCTTTTTTGATTCTTGTTCTGAAAAAAATATAAAAAAAATAGTGAAAAAATAAAAAAAATTCATTCCTACTAGTGCCTTTTGGAAAATTCAGGAAAAAGGAAAAATCCGGACTATCTGCTTCTTTTGTGAGTTCTTTCCATCGTCCTTTGTTTTCACCTTGTTGCGCTACGTCTCGACACGTCTTAGCCAGCACCTGTGATTTGTACTTTGGATCCGGATTGAACAATCGCTAATCTGCATTCGTTAATTGCTAATCCTTGCTGTCATATTGTGTGCCTACCCATAGCTCCACATATTCTTCTATCAGCACAGGTTCATCTTGCAACTGTTACCCACGCTCAACAACAGATTGTTTCACCACTTTGGCTTTGCCCTGTTTGGTTTCATCAAAATTGCCAAAAAAATTTAGGAAAATAATGAAAAAAAATTGTCAAAGTTATTACACGCTTTTCAGAGAACGTGCTGTATTTCTGTAGACCACATCCCACCTCAGTTGTAGGTGCCAATTTTTGTGGTTGCATCTTTTTTGATCCTTGTTCTGAGAAAAATATAAAAAAAATAGTGAAAAAATAAAAAAAATGATTCCTACTAGTGCCTTTTGGAAAATTCAGGAAAAAGGAAAAATCCGAAATATCTGCTTCTTTTGTGAGTTCTTTCCATCGTCCTTTGTTTTCACCTTGTTGCGTTACGTCTCGACACGTCTTAGCCAGCACCTGTGATTTGTACTTTGGATCGGGATTGAACAATCGCTAATCTGCATTCGTTAATTGCTAATCCTTGCTGTCATATTATGTGCCTACCCATAGCTCCACATATTCTTCTATCAGCACAGGTTCATCTTACAACTGTTACCCACGCTCAACAACAGATTGTTTCACCACTTTGGCTTTGCCCTGTTTGGTTTCATCAAAATTGCCAAAAAAATTCAGGAAAATAATGAAAAAAAATTGTCAAAGTTATTACACGCTTTTCAGAGAACGTGCTATATTTCTGTAGACCACATCCCACCTCAGTTGTAGGTGCCAATTTTTGTGGTTGCATCTTTTTTTATCCTTGTTCTGAAAAAATATAAAAAAATAGTGAAAAAATAAAAAAATTTGATTCCTATTAGTGCCTTTTAGAAAATTCCGGGGAAAATTCAGGAAAAAGGAAAAATCCAGACTATCTGCTTGTTCTGTGAGTTCTTTCCATCGTCCTTTGTTTTCACCTTGTTGCGCTACGTCTCGACACGTCTTTGCCAGCACCTGTGATTTATACTTTGGATCCGGATTGAACAATCGCTAATCTGCATTCGTTAATTGCTAATCCTTGTTGTCATATTGTGTGCCTACCCATAGCTCCACATATTCTTCTGTCAGCACAGGTTCATCTTGCAACTGTTACCCACGCTCAACAACAGATTGTTTCACCACTTTGGGTTTGCCCTGTTTGGTTTCATCAAAATTGCCAAAAAAATTCAGGAAAATAAAGAAAAAAAATTGTCAAAGTTATTGCACGCTTGTCAAAGAACGTGCTGTATTTCTGTAGACCACATCCCACCTTAGTTGTAGGTGCCAATTTTTGTGGTTGCATCTTTTTTGATCCTTGTTCTGAAAAAAATATAAAAAAATAGTGAAAAAATAAAAAAAATTCATTCCTACTAGTGCCTTTTGGAAAATTCAGGAAAAAGGAAAAATCCGGACTATCTGCTTCTTTTGTGAGTTCTTTCCATCGTCCTTTGTTTTCACCTTGTTGCGCTACGTCTCGACACGTCTTAGCCAGCACCTGTGATTTGTACTTTGGATCCGGATTGAACAATCGCTAATCTGCATTCGTTAATTGCTAATCCTTGCTGTCATATTGTGTGCCTACCCATAGCTCCACATATTCTTCTATCAGCACAGGTTCATCTTGCAACTGTTACCCACGCTCAACAACAGATTGTTTCACCACTTTGGCTTTGCCCTGTTTGGTTTCATCAAAATTGCCAAAAAATTCAGGAAAATAATGAAAAAAAATTGTCAAAGTTATTACACGCTTTTCAGAGAACGTGCTATATTTCTGTAGACCACATCCCACCTCAGTTGTAGGTGCCAATTTTTGTGGTTGCATCTTTTTTGATCCTTGTTCTGAAAAAAATATAAAAAAATAGTGAAAAAATAAAAAAAATTGATTCCTACTAGTGCCTTTTAGAAAATTCCAGGGAAAATTCAGAAAAAAGGAAAAATCCGGACTATCTGATTGTTCTATGAGTACTTTCCATCGTCCTTTGTTTTCACCTTGTTGCGCTACGTCTCGACACGTCTTTGCCAGCACCTGTGATTTATACTTTGGATCCGGATTGAACAATCGCTAATCTGTATTCTTTAATTGCTAATCCTTGCTGTCATATTGTGTGCCTACCCATAGCTCCACATATTCTTCTATCAGCATAGGTTCATCTTGCAACTGTTACCCACGCTCAACAACAGATTGTTTCACCACTTTTGCTTTGCCCTGTTTGGTTTCATCAAAATTGCCAAAAAAATTCAGGAAAATAATGAAAAAAAATTGTCAAAGTTATTGCACGCTTTTCAGAGAACGTGCTATATTTCTGTAGACCACATCCCACCTCAGTTGTTGGTGCCAATTTTTGTGGTTGCATCTTTTTGGATCCTTGTTCTGAGAAAAATATAAAAAAAATAGTCAAAAAATAAAAAAAAAATTGATTCCTACTAGTGCCTTTTGGAAAATTCCGGGGAAAATTCAGGAAAAAGGAAAAATTCGGACTATCTGCTTGTTCTGTGAGTTTTTTCCATCGTCCTTTGTTTTCACCTTGTTGCGCTACGTCTCGACACGTCTTAGCCAGCACCTGTGATTTATACTTTGGATCCGGATTGAACAATCGCTAATCTGCATTCGTTAATTGGTAATCCTTGTTGTCATATTGTGTGCCTACCCATAGCTCCACATATTCTTCTGTCAGCACAGGTTCATCTTGTAACTGTTACCCACGCTCAACAACAGATTGTTTCACCACTTTGGCATTGCCCTGTTTGGTTTCATCAAAATTGCCAAAAAAATTCAGGAAAATAAAGAAAAAAAAATTGTCAAAGTTATTGCACGCTTTTCACAGAACGTGCTGTATTTCTGTAGACCACATCCCACCTCAGTTGTAGGTGCCAATTTTTGTGGTTGCATCTTTTTTGATTCTTGTTCTGAAAAAAAATATAAAAAAATAGTGAAAAAATAAAAAAATTTCATTCCTACTAGTGCCTTTTGGAAAATTCAGGAAAAAGGAAAAATCCGGACTATCTGCTTCTTTTGTGAGTTCTTTCCATCGTCCTTTGTTTTCACCTTGTTGCGCTACGTCTCGACACGTCTTAGCCAGCACCTGTGATTTGTACTTTGGATCCGGATTGAACAATCGCTAATCTGCATTCGTTAATTGCTAATCCTTGTTGTCATATTGTGTGCCTACCCATAGCTCCATATATTCTTCTATCAGCATAGGTTCATCTTGCAACTGTTACCCACGCTCAACAACAGATTGTTTCACCACTTTGGCTTTGCCCTGTTTGGTTTCATCAAAATTGCAAAAAAATTCAGGAAAATAATGAAAAAAAATTGTCAAAGTTATTGCACGCTTTTCAGAGAACGTGCTGTATTTCTGTAGACCACATCCCACCTCAGTTGTAGGTGCCAATTTTTGTGGTTACATCTTTTTTGATCCTTGTTCTAAAAAAAATATAAAAAAATAGTGAAAAAATAAAAAAAATGATTCCTACTAGTGCCTTTTGGAAAATTCTGGAGAAAATTCAGGAAAAAGGAAAAATTCAGACTATCTGATTGTTCTATGAGTACTTTCCATCGTCCTTTGTTTTCACCTTGTTGCGCTATGTCTCGACACGTCTTAGCCAGCACCTATGATTTGACTTTGGATCCGGATTGAACAATCGCTAATCTGCATTCGTTAATTACTAATTCTTGCTGTCATATTGTGTGCCTACCCATAGCTCCACATATTCTTCTATCAGCATAGGTTCATCTTGCAACTGTTACCCACGCTCAACAACAGATTGTTTCACCACTTTGGCTTTGCCCTGTTTGGTTTCATCAAAATTGCAAAAAAATTCAGGAAAATAATGAAAAAAAATTGTCAAAGTTATTGCACGCTTTTCAGAGAACGTGCTATATTTCTGTAGACCACATCCCACCTCAGTTGTTGGTGCCAATTTTTGTGGTTGCATCTTTTTTGATCCTTGTTCTGAGAAAAATATAAAAAAATAGTCAAAAAATAAAAAAAAATTGATTCCTACTAGTGCCTTTTGGAAAATTCCGGAGAAAATTCAGGAAAAAGGAAAAATTTGGACTATCTGCTTGTTCTGTGAGTTCTTTCCATCGTCCTTTGTTTTCACCTTGTTGCGCTACGTCTCGACACGTCTTAGCCAGCACCTGTGATTTGTACTTTGGATCCGGATTGAACAATCGCTAATCTGCATTCGTTAATTGCTAATCCTTGCTGTCATATTGTGTGCCTACCCATAGCTCCACATATTCTTCTATCAGCACAGGTTCATCTTGCAACTGTTACCCACGCTCAACAACAGATTGTTTCACCACTTTGGCTTTGCCCTGTTTGGTTTCATCAAAATTGCCAAAAAAATTCAGGAAAATAAAGAAAAAAAATTGTCAAAGTTATTGCACGCTTTTCAAAGAACGTGCTGTATTTCTGTAGACCACATCCCACCTCAGTTGTAGGTGCCAATTTTTGTGGTTGCATCTTTTTTGATCCTTGTTCTGAAAAAATATAAAAAAATAGTGAAAAAATAAAAAAATTTCATTCCTACTAGTGCCTTTTGGAAAATTCAAGAAAAAGGAAAAATCCGGACTATCTGCTTCTTTTGAGAGTTCTTTCCATCGTCCTTTGTTTTTACCTTGTTGCGCTACGTCTCGACACGTCTTAGCCTGCACCTGTGATTTGTACTTTGGATCCGGATTGAACAATCGCTAATCTGCATTCGTTAATTGCTAATCCTTGCTGTCATATTGTGTGCCTACCCATAGCTCCACATATTCTTCTATCAGCACAGGTTCATCTTGCAACTGTTACCCACGCTCAACAACAGATTGTTTCACCACTTTGGCTTTGCCCTGTTTGGTTTCATCAAAATTGCCAAAAAAATTCAGGAAAATAATGAAAAAAAATTGTCAAAGTTATTACACGCTTTTCAGAGAACGTGCTATATTTCTGTAGACCACATCCCACCTCAGTTGTAGGTGCCAATTTTTGTGGTTGCATCTTTTTTGATCCTTGTTCTGAAAAAAATATAAAAAAATAGTGAAAAAATAAAAAAATTTGATTCCTACTAGTGCCTTTTAGAAAATTCCAGGGAAAATTCAGAAAAAAGGAAAAATCCGGACTATCTGATTGTTCTATGAGTACTTTCCATCGTCCTTTGTTTTCACCTTGTTGCGCTACGTCTCGACACGTCTTTGCCAGCACCTGTGATTTATACTTTGGATCCGGATTGAACAATCGCTAATCTGTATTCGTTAATTGCTAATCCTTGCTGTCATATTGTGTGCCTACCCATAGCTCCACATATTCTTCTATCAGCATAGGTTCATCTTGCAACTGTTACCCACGCTCAACAACAGATTGTTTCACCACTTTTGCTTTGCCCTGTTTGGTTTCATCAAAATTGCCAAAAAAATTCAGGAATATAATGAAAAAAAATTGTCAAAGTTATTGCACGCTTTTCAGAGAACGTGCTATATTTCTGTAGACCACATCCCACCTCAGTTCTAGGTGCCAATTTTTGTGGTTGCATCTTTTTTTATCCTTGTTCTGAAAAAATATAAAAAAAATAGTGAAAAAAATAAAAAAATTTGATTCCTATTAGTGCCTTTTAGAAAATTCCGGGGAAAATTCAGGAAAAAGGAAAAATCCAGACTATCTGCTTGTTCTGTGAGTTCTTTCCATCGTCCTTTGTTTTCACCTTGTTGCGCTATGTCTCGACACGTCTTTGCCAGCACCTGTGATTTATACTTTGGATCCGGATTGAACAATCGCTAATCTGCATTCGTTAATTGCTAATCCTTGTTGTCATATTGTGTGCCTACCCATAGCTCCACATATTCTTCTGTCAGCACAGGTTCATCTTGTAACTGTTACCCACGCTCAACAACAGATTGTTTCACCACTTTGGCATTGCCCTGTTTGGTTTCATCAAAATTGCCAAAAAAATTCAGGAAAATAAAGAAAAAAAATTGTCAAAGTTATTGCACGCTTTTCAAAGAACGTGCTGTATTTCTGTAGACCACATCCCACCTCAGTTGTAGGTGCCAATTTTTGTGGTTGCATCTTTTTTGATTCTTGTTCTGAAAAAAAATATAAAAAAATAGTGAAAAAATAAAAAAAATTCATTCCTACTAGTGCCTTTTGGAAAATTCAGGAAAAAGCAAAAATCCGGACTATCTGCTTCTTTTGTGAGTTCTTTCCATCGTCCTTTGTTTTCACCTTGTTGCGCTACGTCTCGACACGTCTTAGCCAGCACCTGTGATTTGTACTTTGGTTCCGGATTGAACAATCGCTAATCTGCATTCGTTAATTGCTAATCCTTGCTGTCATATTGTGTGCCTACCCATAGCTCCACATATTCTTCTATCAGCACAGGTTCATCTTGCAACTGTTATCCACGCTCAACAATAGATTGTTTCACCACTTTGGCTTTGCCCTGTTTGGTTTCATCAAAATTGCCAAAAAAATTCAGGAAAATAATGAAAAAAAATTGTCAAAGTTATTACACGCTTTTCAGAGAACGTGCTATATTTCTGTAGACCACATCCCACCTCAGTTGTAGGTGCCAATTTTTGTGGTTGCATCTTTTTTTATCCTTGTTCTGAAAAAAATATAAAAAAAATAGTGAAAAAATAAAAAAATTTGATTCCTACTAGTGCCTTTTAGAAAATTCCAGGGAAAATTCAGAAAAAAGGAAAAATCCAGACTATCTGATTGTTCTATGAGTACTTTCCATCGTCCTTTGTTTTCACCTTGTTGCGCTACGTCTCGACACGTCTTTGCCAGCACCTGTGATTTATACTTTGGATCCGGACGAACAATCGCTAATCTGTATTCGTTAATTGCTAATCCTTGCTGTCATATTGTGTGCCTACCCATAGCTCCACATATTCTTCTATCAGCATAGGTTCATCTTGCAACTGTTACCCACGCTCAACAACAGATTGTTTCACCACTTTGGCTTTGCCCTGTTTGGTTTCATCAAAATTGCCAAAAAAATTCAGGAAAATAATGAAAAAAATTTGTCAAAGTTATTGCACGCTTTTCAGAGAACGTGCTATATTTCTGTAGACCACATCCCACCTCAGTTGTAGGTGCCAATTTTTGTGGTTACATCTTTTTTGATCCTTGTTCTGAAAAAAATATAAAAAAATAGTGAAAAAATAAAAAAAATGATTCCTACTAGTGCCTTTTGGAAAATTCCGGGGAAAATTCAGGAAAAAGGAAAAATTCAGACTATCTGATTGTTCTATGAGTACTTTCCATCGTCCTTTGTTTTCACCTTGTTGCGCTACGTCTCGACACGTCTTAGCCAGCACCTATGATTTGACTTTGGATCCGGATTGAACAATCGCTAATCTGCATTCGTTAATTGCTAATTCTTGCTGTCATATTGTGTGCCTACCCATAGCTCCACATATTCTTCTATCAGCATAGGTTCATCTTGCAACTGTTACCCACGCTCAACAATAGATTGTTTCACCACTTTGGCTTTGCCCTGTTTGGTTTCATCAAAATTGCAAAAAAATTCAGGAAAATAATGAAAAAAAATTGTCAAAGTTATTGCACGCTTTTCAGAGAACGTGCTATATTTCTGTAGACCACATCCCACCTCAGTTGTTGGTGCCAATTTTTGTGGTTGCATCTTTTTTTATCCTTGTTCTGAGAAAAATATAAAAAAATAGTCAAAAAATAAAAAAAATTGATTCCTACTAGTGCCTTTTGGAAAATTCCGGGGAAAATTCAGGAAAAAGGAAAAATTCGGACTATCTGCTTGTTCTGTGAGTTCTTTCCATCGTCCTTTGTTTTCACCTTGTTGCGCTACGTCTCGACACGTCTTAGCCAGCACCTGTGATTTGTACTTTGGATCCGGATTGAACAATCGCTAAACTGCATTCGTTAATTGCTAATCCTTGCTGTCATATTGTGTGCCTACCCATAGCTCCACATATTCTTCTATCAGCACAGGTTCATCTTGCAACTGTTACCCACGCTCAACAACAGATTGTTTCACCACTTTGGCTTTGCCCTGTTTGGTTTCATCAAAATTGCCAAAAAAATTCAGGAAAATAATGAAAAAAATTTGTCAAAGTTATTGCACGCTTTTCAGAGAACGTGCTATATTTCTGTAGACCACATCCCACCTCAGTTGTTGGTGCCAATTTTTGTGGTTGCATCTTTTTTGATCCTTGTTCTAAAAAAATAAAAAAAAATAGTGAAAAAATAAAAAAAATTGATTGCTACTAGTGCCTTTTGGAAAATTCCGGAGAAAATTCAGGAAAAAGGAAAAATCCGGACTATCTGATTGTTCTATGAGTACTTTCCATCGTCCTTTGTTTTTACCTTGTTGCGCTACGTCTCGACACGTCTTAGCCAGCACCTGTGATTTGTACTTTGGATCCGGATTGAACAATCACTAATCTGCATTCGTTAATTGCTAATCCTTGCTGTCATATTGTGTGCCTACCCATAGCTCCACATATTCTTCTGTCAGTACAGGTTCATCTTGCAACTGTTACCCACGCTCAACAACAGATTGTTTCACCACTTTGGCTTTGCCCTGTTTGGTTTCGTCAAAATTGCCAAAAAAATTCAGGAAAATAAAGAAAAAAATTATCAAAGTTTTTGCACGCTTTTCAGAGAACATGCTGTATTTCTGTAGACCACATCCCACCTCAGTTGTAGGTGCTAATTTTTATGGTTGCATCTTTTTTGATCCTTGTTCAGAGAAAAATATAAAAAAATAGTGAAAAAATAAAAAAATCGATTCCTACTAGTGCCTTTTGGAAAATTCCGGGGAAAATTTAGGAAAACGGAAAAATCCGGACTATCTGCTTGTTCTGTGAGTTCTTTCCATGATGCTTTGTTTTCACCTTGTTGCGCTACGTCTCGACACGTCTTAGCCAGCACCTGTGATTTGTACTTTGGATCCGGATTGAACAATCGCTAATCTGCATTCGTTAATTGCTAATCCTTGCGGTCATATTGTGTGCCTACCCATAGCTCCACATATTCTTCTGTCAGCACAGGTTCATCTTGCAACTGTTACCCACGCTCAACAACAGATTGTTTCACCACTTTGGCTTTGCCCTGTTTGGTTTCATCAAAATTGCCAAAAAAATTCAGAAAAATAAAGAAAAAAAATTGTCAAAGTTATTGCACGCTTTTCAAAGAACGTGCTGTATTTCTGTAGACCACATTCCACCTCAGTTGTAGGTGCCAATTTTTGTGGTTGCATCTTTTTTGATCCTTGTTCTGAGTAAAATATAAAAAAAATAGTGAAAAAATAAAAAAATTGATACCCACTAGTGCCTTTTGGAAAATTCAGGAAAAAGGAAAAATCTGGACTATCTGCTTGTTTTGTGAGTTCTTTCCATCGTCCTTTGTTTTCACCTTGTTGCGCTACGTCTCGACACGTCTTAGCCAGCACCTGTGATTTGTACTTTGGATCCGGATTGAATAATCGCTAATCTGCATTCGTTAATTGCTAATCCTTGTTGTCATATTGTGTGCCTACCCATAGCTCCACATATTCTTCTATCAGCATAGGTTCATCTTGCAACTGTTACCCACGCTCAGCAACTGATTGTTTCACCACTTTAGCTTTGCCCTGTTTGGTTTCATCAAAATTGCTAAAAAAATTCAGGAAAATAATGAAAAAAAATTGTCAAAGTTATTGCACGCTTTTCAAAGAACGTGCTATATTTCTGTAGACCACATCCCATATCAGTTGTTGGTGCCAATTTTTGTGGTTACATCTTTTTTGATCCTTGTTCTGAGAAAAATATAAAAAAATAGTCAAAAAATAAAAAAAATTGATTCCTACTAGTGCCTTTTGGAAAATTCCGGGGAAAATTCAGGAAAATGGAAAAATTCAGACTATCTGCTTGTTCTGTGAGTTCTTTCCATCGTCCTTTGTTTTCACCTTGTTGCACTACGTCTCGACACGTCTTAGACAGCACCTGTGATTTGTACTTTGGATCCGGATTGAACAATCGCTAATCTGCATTCGTTAATTGCTAATCCTTGCTGTCATATTGTGTGCCTACCCATAGCTCCACATATTCTTCTGTCAGCACAGGTTCATCTTGCAACTGTTACCCACGCTCAACAACAGATTGTTTCACCACTTTAGCTTTGCCCTGTTTGGTTTCATCAAAATTGCCAAAAAATTTTTTGGAAAATAAAGAAAAAAATTGTCAAAGTTATTGCACGCTTTTCAAAGAACGTGCTGTATTTCTGTAAACCACATCCCACCTCAGTTGTAGGTGCCAATTTTTGTGGTTGCATCTTTTTTGATCCTTGTTCTGAGAAAAATATAAAAAAATATTGAAAAAATAAAAAAATTGATTCCTACTAGTGCCTTTTGGAAAATTCAGGAAAAATGAAAAATCCGGACTATCTACTTGTTTTGTGAGTTCTTTCCATCGTCCTTTGTTTTCACCTTGTTGCGCTACGTCTCGACACGTCTTAGCCAGCACCTATGATTTGTAATTTGGATCCGGATTGAACAATCGCTAATCTGCATTCGTTAATTGCTAATCCTTGCTGTCATATTGTGTGCCTACCCATAGCTCCACATATTCTTGTGTCAGCACAGGTTCATCTTGCAACTGTTACCCACGCTCAACAACAGATTGTTTCACCACTTTGGCTTTGCCCTGTTTGGTTTCATCAAAATTGCCAAAAAAATTCAGGAAAATAAAGAAAAAAATTGTCAAAGTTTTTGCACGCTTTTCGGAGAACGTGCTGTATTTCTGTAGACCACATCCCACCTCAGTTGTAGGTGCTAATTTTTATGGTTGCATCTTTTTTGATCCTTGTTCAGAGAAAAATATAAAAAAATAGTGAAAAAATAAAAAAATCGATTCCTACTAGTGCCTTTTGGAAAATTCCGAGGAAAATTCAGGAAAACGGAAAAATCCGGACTATCTGCTTGTTCTGTGAGTTCTTTCCATCATCCTTTGTTTTCACCTTGTTGCGCTACGTCTCGACACGTCTTAGCCAGCACCTGTGATTTGTACTTTGGATCCAGATTGAACAATCTCTAATCTGCATTCGTTAATTGCTAATCCTTGCTGTCATATTGTGTGCCTACCCATAGCTCCACATATTCTTCTGTCAGCACAGGTTCATCTTGCAACTGTTACCCACGCTCAACAACAGATTGTTTCACCACTTTGGCTTTGCCCTGTTTGGTTTCATCAAAATTGCCAAAAAAATTCAGGAAAATAAAGAAAAAAAATTGTCAAAGTTATTGCACGCTTTTCAGAGAACGTGCTGTATTTCTGTAGACCACATCCCACCTCAGTTGTAGGTACCAATTTTTGTGGTTGCATCTTTTTTTATCCTTGCTCTGAGAAAAATATAAAAAAATAGTGAAAAAATAAAAAAATTGATTCCCACTAGTGCCTTTTGGAAAATTCAGGAAAAAGGAAAAATCCGGACTACCTGCTTGTTTTGTGAGTTCTTTCCATCGTCCTTTATTTTCGCCTTGTTGCGCTACATCTCGACACGTCTTAGCCAGCACCTGTGATTTGTACTTTGGATCCGGATTGAACAATCGCTAATCTGCATTCGTTAATTGCTAATCCTTGCTGTCATATTGTGTGCCGACCCATAGCTCAACATATTCTTCTATCAGCACAGGTTCATCTTGCAACTGTTACCCACGCTCAACAACAGATTGTTTCACCACTTTGGCTTTGCCCTGTTTGGTTTCATCAAAATTGCCAAAAAAATTCAGGAAAATAATGAAAAAATTGTCAAAGTTATTACACGCTTTTCAGAGAATGCGCTATATTTTTGTAGACCACATCCCACCTCAGTTGTAGGTGCCAATTTTTGTGGTTGCATCTTTTTTTATCCTTGTTCTGAAAAAATATAAAAAAATAGTGAAAAAATAAAAAAATTTGATTCCCACTAGTGCCTTTTGGAAAATTCAGGAAAAAGGAAAAATCCGGACTACCTGCTTGTTTTGTGAGTTCTTTCCATCGTCCTTTATTTTCGCCTTGTTGCGCTACATCTCGACACGTCTTAGCCAGCACCTGTGATTTGTACTTTGGATCCGGATTGAACAATCGCTAATCTGCATTCGTTAATTGCTAATCCTTGCTGTCATATTGTGTGCCGACCCATAGCTCCACATATTCTTCTATCAGCACAGGTTCATCTTGCAACTGTTACCCACGCTCAACAACAGATTGTTTCACCACTTTGGCTTTGCCCTGTTTGGTTTCATCAAAATTGCCAAAAAAATTCAGGAAAATAATGAAAAAATTTTGTCAAAGTTATTGCACGCTTTTCAGAGAACGTGCTATATTTCTGTAGACCACATCCCACCTCAGTTGTTGGTGCCAATTTTTGTGGTTGCATCTTTTTTGATCCTTGTTCTGAGAAAAATATAAAAAAAATAGTCAAAAAATAAAAAAAAAATTGATTCCTACTAGTGCCTTTTGGAAAATTCCGGGGAAAATTCAGGAAAAAGGAAAAATTCGGACTATCTGCTTGTTCTGTGAGTTTTTTCCATCGTCCTTTGTTTTCACCTTGTTGCGCTACGTCTCGACACGTCTTAGCCAGCACCTGTGATTTATACTTTGGATCCGGATTGAACAATCGCTAATCTGCATTCGTTAATTGCTAATCCTTGTTGTCATATTGTGTGCCTACCCATAGCTCCACATATTCTTCTGTCAGCACAGGTTCATCTTGTAACTGTTACCCACGCTCAACAACAGATTGTTTCACCACTTTGGCATTGCCCTGTTTGGTTTCATCAAAATTGCCAAAAAAATTCAGGAAAATAAAGAAAAAAAAATTGTCAAAGTTATTGCACGCTTTTCACAGAACGTGCTGTATTTCTGTAGACCACAACCCACCTCAGTTGTAGGTGCCAATTTTTGTGGTTGCATCTTTTTTGATTCTTGTTCTGAAAAAAAATATAAAAAAATAGTGAAAAAATAAAAAAATTTCATTCCTACTAGTGCCTTTTGGAAAATTCAGGAAAAAGGAAAAATCCGGACTATCTGCTTCTTTTGTGAGTTCTTTCCATCGTCCTTTGTTTTCACCTTGTTGCGCTACGTCTCGACACGTCTTAGCCAGCACCTGTGATTTGTACTTTGGATCCGGATTGAACAATCGCTAATCTGCATTCGTTAATTGCTAATCCTTGCTGTCATATTGTGTGCCTACCCATAGCTCCATATATTCTTCTATCAGCATAGGTTCATCTTGCAACTGTTACCCACGCTCAACAACAGATTGTTTCACCACTTTGGCTTTGCCCTGTTTGGTTTCATCAAAATTGCAAAAAAATTCAGGAAAATAATGAAAAAAAATTGTCAAAGTTATTGCACGCTTTTCAGAGAACGTGCTGTATTTCTGTAGACCACATCCCACCTCAGTTGTAGGTGCCAATTTTTGTGGTTACATCTTTTTTGATCCTTGTTCTAAAAAAAATATAAAAAAATAGTGAAAAAATAAAAAAAATGATTCCTACTAGTGCCTTTTGAAAAATTCTGGAGAAAATTCAGGAAAAAGGAAAAATTCAGACTATCTGATTGTTCTATGAGTACTTTCCATCGTCCTTTGTTTTCACCTTGTTGCGCTACGTCTCGACACGTCTTAGCCAGCACCTATGATTTGACTTTGGATCCGGATTGAACAATCGCTAATCTGCATTCGTTAATTACTAATTCTTGCTGTCATATTGTGTGCCTACCCATAGCTCCACATATTCTTCTATCAGCATAGGTTCATCTTGCAACTGTTACCCACGCTCAACAACAGATTGTTTCACCACTTTGGCTTTGCCCTGTTTGGTTTCATCAAAATTGCAAAAAAATTCAGGAAAATAATGAAAAAAAATTGTCAAAGTTATTGCACGCTTTTCAGAGAACGTGCTATATTTCTGTAGACCACATCCCACCTCAGTTGTTGGTGCCAATTTTTGTGGTTGCATCTTTTTTGATCCTTGTTCTGAGAAAAATATAAAAAAATAGTCAAAAAATAAAAAAAAATTGATTCCTACTAGTGCCTTTTGGAAAATTCCGGAGAAAATTCAGGAAAAAGGAAAAATTCGGACTATCTGCTTGTTCTGTGAGTTCTTTCCATCGTCCTTTGTTTTCACCTTGTTGCGCTACGTCTCGACACGTCTTAGCCAGCACCTGTGATTTGTACTTTGGATCCGGATTGAACAATCGCTAATCTGCATTCGTTAATTGCTAATCCTTGCTGTCATATTGTGTGCCTACCCATAGCTCCACATATTCTTCTATCAGCACAGGTTCATCTTGCAACTGTTACCCACGCTCAACAACAGATTGTTTCACCACTTTGGCTTTGCCCTGTTTGGTTTCATCAAAATTGCCAAAAAAATTCAGGAAAATAAAGAAAAAAAATTGTCAAAGTTATTGCACGCTTTTCAAAGAACGTGCTGTATTTCTGTAGACCACATCCCACCTCAGTTGTAGGTGCCAATTTTTGTGGTTGCATCTTTTTTGATCCTTGTTCTGAAAAAAATATAAAAAAATAGTGAAAAAATAAAAAAATTTCATTCCTACTAGTGCCTTTTGGAAAATTCAGGAAAAAGGAAAAATCCGGACTATCTGCTTCTTTTGTGAGTTCTTTCCATCGTCCTTTGTTTTTACCTTGTTGCGCTACGTCTCGACACGTCTTAGCCTGCACCTGTGATTTGTACTTTGGATCCGGATTGAACAATCGCTAATCTGCTTTCGTTAATTGCTAATCCTTGCTGTCATATTGTGTGCCTACCCATAGCTCCACATATTCTTCTATCAGCACAGGTTCATCTTGCAACTGTTACCCACGCTCAACAACAGATTGTTTCACCACTTTGGCTTTGCCCTGTTTGGTTTCATCAAAATTGCCAAAAAAATTCAGGAAAATAATGAAAAAAATTGTCAAAGTTATTACACGCTTTTCAGAGAACGTGCTATATTTCTGTAGACCACATCCCACCTCAGTTGTAGGTGCCAATTTTTGTGGTTGCATTTTTTTTGATCCTTGTTCTGAAAAAAATATAAAAAAATAGTGAAAAAATAAAAAAATTTGATTCCTACTAGTGCCTTTTAGAAAATTCCAGGGAAAATTCAGAAAAAAGGAAAAATCCGGACTATCTGATTGTTCTATGAGTACTTTCCATCGTCCTTTGTTTTCACCTTGTTGCGCTACGTCTCGACACGTCTTTGCCAGCACCTGTGATTTATACTTTGGATCCGGATTGAACAATCGCTAATCTGTATTCGTTAATTGCTAATCCTTGCTGTCATATTGTGTGCCTACCCATAGCTCCACATATTCTTCTATCAGCATAGGTTCATCTTGCAACTGTTACCCACGCTCAACAACAGATTGTTTCACCACTTTTGCTTTGCCCTGTTTGGTTTCATCAAAATTGCCAAAAAAATTCAGGAATATAATGAAAAAAAATTGTCAAAGTTATTGCACGCTTTTCAGAGAACGTGCTATATTTCTGTAGACCACATCCCACCTCAGTTCTAGGTGCCAATTTTTGTGGTTGCATCTTTTTTTATCCTTGTTCTGAAAAAATATAAAAAAATAGTGAAAAAAATAAAAAAATTTGATTCCTATTAGTGCCTTTTAGAAAATTCCGGGGAAAATTCAGGAAAAAGGAAAAATCCAGACTATCTGCTTGTTCTGTGAGTTCTTTCCATCGTCCTTTGTTTTCACCTTGTTGCGCTACGTCTCGACACGTCTTTGCCAGCACCTGTGATTTATACTTTGGATCCGGATTGAACAATCGCTAATCTGCATTCGTTAATTGCTAATCCTTGTTGTCATATTGTGTGCCTACCCATAGCTCCACATATTCTTCTGTCAGCACAGGTTCATCTTGTAACTGTTACCCACGCTCAACAACAGATTGTTTCACCACTTTGGCATTGCCCTGTTTGGTTTCATCAAAATTGCCAAAAAAATTCAGGAAAATAAAGAAAAAAAATTGTCAAAGTTATTGCACGCTTTTCAAAGAACGTGCTGTATTTCTGTAGACCACATCCCACCTCAGTTGTAGGTGCCAATTTTTGTGGTTGCATCTTTTTTGATTCTTGTTCTGAAAAAAAATATAAAAAAATAGTGAAAAAATAAAAAAAATTCATTCCTACTAGTGCCTTTTGGAAAATTCAGGAAAAAGCAAAAATCCGGACTATCTGCTTCTTTTGTGAGTTCTTTCCATCGTCCTTTGTTTTCACCTTGTTGCGCTACGTCTCGACACGTCTTAGCCAGCACCTGTGATTTGTACTTTGGATCCGGATTGAACAATCGCTAATCTGCATTCGTTAATTGCTAATCCTTGCTGTCATATTGTGTGCCTACCCATAGCTCCACATATTCTTCTATCAGCACAGGTTCATCTTGCAACTGTTACCCACGCTCAACAATAGATTGTTTCACCACTTTGGCTTTGCCCTGTTTGGTTTCATCAAAATTGCCAAAAAAATTCAGGAAAATAATGAAAAAAAATTGTCAAAGTTATTACACGCTTTTCAGAGAACGTGCTATATTTCTGTAGACCACATCCCACCTCAGTTGTAGGTGCCAATTTTTGTGGTTGCATCTTTTTTTATCCTTGTTCTGAAAAAAATATAAAAAAAATAGTGAAAAAATAAAAAAATTTGATTCCTACTAGTGCCTTTTAGAAAATTCCAGGGAAAATTCAGAAAAAAGGAAAAATCCGGACTATCTGATTGTTCTATGAGTACTTTCCATCGTCCTTTGTTTTCACCTTGTTGCGCTACGTCTCGACACGTCTTTGCCAGCACCTGTGATTTATACTTTGGATCCGGACGAACAATCGCTAATCTGTATTCGTTAATTGCTAATCCTTGCTGTCATATTGTGTGCCTACCCATAGCTCCACATATTCTTCTATCAGCATAGGTTCATCTTGCAACTGTTACCCACGCTCAACAACAGATTGTTTCACCACTTTGGCTTTGCCCTGTTTGGTTTCATCAAAATTGCCAAAAAAATTCAGGAAAATAATGAAAAAAATTTGTCAAAGTTATTGCACGCTTTTCAGAGAACGTGCTATATTTCTGTAGACCACATCCCACCTCAGTTGTAGGTGCCAATTTTTGTGGTTACATCTTTTTTGATCCTTGTTCTGAAAAAAATATAAAAAAATAGTGAAAAAATAAAAAAAATGATTCCTACTAGTGCCTTTTGGAAAATTCCGGGGAAAATTCAGGAAAAAGGAAAAATTCAGACTATCTGATTGTTCTATGAGTACTTTCCATCGTCCTTTGTTTTCACCTTGTTGCGCTATGTCTCGACACGTCTTAGCCAGCACCTATGATTTGACTTTGGATCCGGATTGAACAATCGCTAATCTGCATTCGTTAATTGCTAATTCTTGCTGTCATATTGTGTGCCTACCCATAGCTCCACATATTCTTCTATCAGCATAGGTTCATCTTGCAACTGTTACCCACGCTCAACAATAGATTGTTTCACCACTTTGGCTTTGCCCTGTTTGGTTTCATCAAAATTGCAAAAAAATTCAGGAAAATAATGAAAAAAATTGTCAAAGTTATTGCACGCTTTTCAGAGAACGTGCTATATTTCTGTAGACCACATCCCACCTCAGTTGTTGGTGCTAATTTTTGTGGTTGCATCTTTTTTTATCCTTGTTCTGAGAAAAATATAAAAAAATAGTCAAAAAATAAAAAAAATTGATTCCTACTAGTGCCTTTTGGAAAATTCCGGGGAAAATTCAGGAAAAAGGAAAAATTCGGACTATCTGCTTGTTCTGTGAGTTCTTTCCATCGTCCTTTGTTTTCACCTTGTTGCGCTACGTCTCGACACGTCTTAGCCAGCACCTGTGATTTGTACTTAGGATCCGGATTGAACAATCGCTAAACTGCATTCGTTAATTGCTAATCCTTGCTGTCATATTGTGTGCCTACCCATAGCTCCACATATTCTTCTATCAGCACAGGTTCATCTTGCAACTGTTACCCACGCTCAACAACAGATTGTTTCACCACTTTGGCTTTGCCCTGTTTGGTTTCATCAAAATTGCCAAAAAAATTCAGGAAAATAATGAAAAAAATTTGTCAAAGTTATTGCACGCTTTTCAGAGAACGTGCTATATTTCTGTAGACCACATCCCACCTCAGTTGTTGGTGCCAATTTTTGTGGTTGCATCTTTTTTGATCCTTGTTCTAAAAAAATAAAAAAAAATAGTGAAAAAATAAAAAAATTGATTGCTACTAGTGCCTTTTGGAAAATTCCGGAGAAAATTCAGGAAAAAGGAAAAATCCGGACTATCTGATTGTTCTATGAGTACTTTCCATCGTCCTTTGTTTTTACCTTGTTGCGCTACGTCTCGACACGTCTTAGCCAGCACCTGTGATTTGTACTTTGGATCCGGATTGAACAATCACTAATCTGCATTCGTTAATTGCTAATCCTTGCTGTCATATTGTGTGCCTACCCATAGCTCCACATATTCTTCTGTCAGCACAGGTTCATCTTACAACTGTTACCCACGCTCAACAACAGATTGTTTCACCACTTTGGCTTTGCCCTGTTTGGTTTCGTCAAAATTGCCAAAAAATTCAGGAAAATAAAGAAAAAAATTATCAAAGTTTTTGCACGCTTTTCAGAGAACATGCTGTATTTCTGTAGACCACATCCCACCTCAGTTGTAGGTGCTAATTTTTATGGTTGCATCTTTTTTGATCCTTGTTCAGAGAAAAATATAAAAAAATAGTGAAAAAATAAAAAAATCGATTCCTACTAGTGCCTTTTGGAAAATTCCGGGGAAAATTTAGGAAAACGGAAAAATCCGGACTATCTGCTTGTTCTGTGAGTTCTTTCCATCATCCTTTGTTTTCACCTTGTTGCGCTACGTCTCGACACGTCTTAGCCAGCACCTGTGATTTGTACTTTGGATCCGGATTGAACAATCGCTAATCTGCATTCGTTAATTGCTAATCCTTGCGGTCATATTGTGTGCCTACCCATAGCTCCACATATTCTTCTGTCAGCACAGGTTCATCTTGCAACTGTTACCCACGCTCAACAACAGATTGTTTCACCACTTTGGCTTTGCCCTGTTTGGTTTCATCAAAATTGCCAAAAAAATTCAGAAAAATAAAGAAAAAAAATTGTCAAAGTTATTGCACGCTTTTCAAAGAACGTGCTGTATTTCTGTAGACCACATTCCACCTCAGTTGTAGGTGCCAATTTTTGTGGTTGCATCTTTTTTGATCCTTGTTCTGAGTAAAATATAAAAAAAATAGTGAAAAAATAAAAAAATTGATACCCACTAGTGCCTTTTGGAAAATTCAGGAAAAAGGAAAAATCTGGACTATCTGCTTGTTTTGTGAGTTCTTTCCATCGTCCTTTGTTTTCACCTTGTTGCGCTACGTCTCGACACGTCTTAGCCAGCACCTGTGATTTGTACTTTGGATCCGGATTGAATAATCGCTAATCTGCATTCGTTAATTGCTAATCCTTGTTGTCATATTGTGTGCCTACCCATAGCTCCACATATTCTTCTATCAGCATAGGTTCATCTTGCAACTGTTACCCACGCTCAACAACTGATTGTTTCACCACTTTAGCTTTGCCCTGTTTGGTTTCATCAAAATTGCCAAAAAAATTCAGGAAAATAATGAAAAAAAATTGTCAAAGTTATTGCACGCTTTTCAGAGAACGTGCTATATTTCTGTAGACCACATCCCATATCAGTTGTTGGTGCCAATTTTTGTGGTTACATCTTTTTTGATCCTTGTTCTGAGAAAAATATAAAAAAATAGTCAAAAAATAAAAAAAATTGATTCCTACTAGTGCCTTTTGGAAAATTCCGGGGAAAATTCAGGAAAATGGAAAAATTCAGACTATCTGCTTGTTCTGTGAGTTCTTTCCATCGTCCTTTGTTTTCACCTTGTTGCACTACGTCTCGACACGTCTTAGCCAGCACCTGTGATTTGTACTTTGGATCCGGATTGAACAATCGCTAATCTGCATTCGTTAATTGCTAATCCTTGCTGTCATATTGTGTGCCTACCCATAGCTCCACATATTCTTCTGTCAGCACAGGTTCATCTTGCAACTGTTACCCACGCTCAACAACAGATTGTTTCACCACTTTAGCTTTGCCCTGTTTGGTTTCATCAAAATTGCCAAAAAAATTTTTGGAAAATAAAGAAAAAAATTGTCAAAGTTATTGCACGCTTTTCAAAGAACGTGCTGTATTTCTGTAAACCACATCCCACCTCAGTTGTAGGTGCCAATTTTTGTGGTTGCATCTTTTTTGATCCTTGTTCTGAGAAAAATATAAAAAAATATTGAAAAAATAAAAAAATTGATTCCTACTAGTGCCTTTTGGAAAATTCAGGAAAAATGAAAAATCCGGACTATCTACTTGTTTTGTGAGTTCTTTCCATCGTCCTTTTGTTTTCACCTTGTTGCGCTACGTCTCGACACGTCTTAGCCAGCACCTGTGATTTGTAATTTGGATCCGGATTGAACAATCGCTAATCTGCATTCGTTAATTGCTAATCCTTGCTGTCATATTGTGTGCCTACCCATAGCTCCACATATTCTTGTGTCAGCACAGGTTCATCTTGCAACTGTTACCCACGCTCAACAACAGATTGTTTCACCACTTTGGCTTTGCCCTGTTTGGTTTCATCAAAATTGCCAAAAAAATTCAGGAAAATAAAGAAAAAAATTGTCAAAGTTTTTGCACGCTTTTCGGAGAACGTGCTGTATTTCTGTAGACCACATCCCACCTTAGTTGTAGGTGCTAATTTTTATGGTTGCATCTTTTTTGATCCTTGTTCAGAGAAAAATATAAAAAAATAGTGAAAAAATAAAAAAATCGATTCCTACTAGTGCCTTTTGGAAAATTCCGGGGAAAATTCTGGAAAACGGAAAAATCCGGACTATCTGCTTGTTCTGTGAGTTCTTTCCATCATCCTTTGTTTTCACCTTGTTGCGCTACGTCTCGACACGTCTTAGCCAGCACCTGTGATTTGTACTTTGGATCCAGATTGAACAATCTCTAATCTGCATTCGTTAATTGCTAATCCTTGCTGTCATATTGTGTGCCTACCCATAGCTCCACATATTCTTCTGTCAGCACAGGTTCATCTTGCAACTGTTACCCACGCTCAACAACAGATTGTTTCACCACTTTGGCTTTGCCCTGTTTGGTTTCATCAAAATTGCCAAAAAAATTCAGGAAAATAAAGAAAAAAAATTGTCAAAGTTATTGCACGCTTTTCAGAGAACGTGCTGTATTTCTGTAGACCACATCCCACCTCAGTTGTAGGTACCAATTTTTGTGGTTGCATCTTCTTTTATCCTTGCTCTGAGAAAAATATAAAAAAATAGTGAAAAAATAAAAAAAATGATTCCCACTAGTGCCTTTTGGAAAATTCAGGAAAAAGGAAAAATCCGGACTACCTGCTTGTTTTGTGAGTTCTTTCCATCGTCCTTTATTTTCGCCTTGTTGCGCTACATCTCGACACGTCTTAGCCAGCACCTGTGATTTGTACTTTGGATCCGGATTGAACAATCGCTAATCTGCATTCGTTAATTGCTAATCCTTGCTGTCATATTGTGTGCCGACCCATAGCTCCACATATTCTTCTATCAGCACAGGTTCATCTTGCAACTGTTACCCACGCTCAACAACAGATTGTTTCACCACTTTGGCTTTGCCCTGTTTGGTTTCATCAAAATTGCCAAAAAAATTCAGGAAAATAATGAAAAAAATTGTCAAAGTTATTACACGCTTTTCAGAGAATGCGCTATATTTCTGTAGACCACATCCCACCTCAGTTGTAGGTGCCAATTTTTGTGGTTGCATCTTTTTTTATCCTTGTTCTGAAAAAATATAAAAAAATAGTGAAAAAATAAAAAAATTTGATTCCCACTAGTGCCTTTTGGAAAATTCAGGAAAAAGGAAAAATCCGGACTACCTGCTTGTTTTGTGAGTTCTTTCCATCGTCCTTTATTTTCGCCTTGTTGCGCTACATCTCGACACGTCTTAGCCAGCACCTGTGATTTGTACTTTGGATCCGGATTGAACAATCGCTAATCTGCATTCGTTAATTGCTAATCCTTGCTGTCATATTGTGTGCCGACCCATAGCTCCACATATTCTTCTATCAGCACAGGTTCATCTTGCAACTGTTACCCACGCTCAACAACAGATTGTTTCACCACTTTGGCTTTGCCCTGTTTGGTTTCATCAAAATTGCCAAAAAAATTCAGGAAAATAATGAAAAAAATTGTCAAAGTTATTACACGCTTTTCAGAGAATGCGCTATATTTCTGTAGACCACATCCCACCTCAGTTGTAGGTGCCAATTTTTGTGGTTGCATCTTTTTTTATCCTTGTTCTGAAAAAATATAAAAAAATAGTGAAAAAATAAAAAAATTTGATTCCTACTGGTGCCTTTTGGAAAATTCCGGGGAAAATTCAGGAAAAAGGAAAAATCCAGACTATCTGATTGTTCTATGAGTACTTTCCATCGTCCTTTGTTTTCACCTTGTTGCGCTACGTCTCGACACATCTTTGCCAGCACCTGTGATTTATAATTTGGATCCGGATTGAACAATCGCTAATCTGCATTCGTTAATTGCTAATCCTTGCTGTCATATTGTGTGCCTACCCATAGCTCCACATATTCTTCTATCAGCACAGGTTCATCTTGCAACTGTTACCCACGCTCAACAACAGATTGTTTCACCACTTTGGCTTTGCCCAGTTTGGTTTCATCAAAATTACCAAAAAAATTCAGGAAAATAATGAAAAAAAATTGTCAAAGTTATTACACGCTTTTCAGAGAACGTGCTATATTTCTGTACACCACATCCCACCTCAGTTGTAGGTGCCAATTTTTGTGGTTGCATCTTTTTTGATCCTTGTTCTGAAAAAAAATATAAAAAAAATAGTGAAAAAATAAAAAAATTTGATAACTACTAGTGCCTTTTGGAAAATTCCGAGGAAAATTTAGGAGAAAGAAAAAATTTGGACTATCTGATTGTTCTATGAGTACTTTCCATCGTCCTTTGTTTTCACCTTGTTGCGCTACGTCTCGACACGTCTTAGCCAGCACCTGTGATTTGTACTTTGGATCCGGATTGAACAATCGCTAATCTGCATTCGTTAATTGCTAATCCTTGCGGTCATATTGTGTGCCTACCCATAGCTCCACATATTCTTCTGTCAGCACAGGTTCATCTTGCAACTGTTACCCACGCTCAACAACAGATTGTTTCACCACTTTGGCTTTGCCCTGTTTGGTTTCATCAAAATTGCCAAAAAAATTCAGAAAAATAAAGAAAAAAAATTGTCAAAGTTATTGCACGCTTTTCAAAGAACGTGCTGTATTTCTGTAGACCACATTCCACCTCAGTTGTAGGTGCCAATTTTTGTGGTTGCATCTTTTTTGATCCTTGTTCTGAGTAAAATATAAAAAAATAGTGAAAAAATAAAAAAATTGATACCCACTAGTGCCTTTTGGAAAATTCAGGAAAAAGGAAAAATCTGGACTATCTGCTTGTTTTGTGAGTTCTTTCCATCGTCCTTTGTTTTCACCTTGTTGCGCTACGTCTCGACACGTCTTAGCCAGCACCTGTGATTTGTACTTTGGATCCGGATTGAATAATCGCTAATCTGCATTCGTTAATTGCTAATCCTTGTTGTCATATTGTGTGCCTACCCATAGCTCCACATATTCTTCTATCAGCATAGGTTCATCTTGCAACTGTTACCCACGCTCAACAACTGATTGTTTCACCACTTTAGCTTTGCCCTGTTTGGTTTCATCAAAATTGCCAAAAAAATTCAGGAAAATAATGAAAAAAAATTGTCAAAGTTATTGCACGCTTTTCAGAGAACGTGCTATATTTCTGTAGACCACATCCCATATCAGTTGTTGGTGCCAATTTTTGTGGTTACATCTTTTTTGATCCTTGTTCTGAGAAAAATATAAAAAAATAGTCAAAAAATAAAAAAAATTGATTCCTACTAGTGCCTTTTGGAAAATTCCGGGGAAAATTCAGGAAAATGGAAAAATTCAGACTATCTGCTTGTTCTGTGAGTTCTTTCCATCGTCCTTTGTTTTCACCTTGTTGCACTACGTCTCGACACGTCTTAGCCAGCACCTGTGATTTGTACTTTGGATCCGGATTGAACAATCGCTAATCTGCATTCGTTAATTGCTAATCCTTGCTGTCATATTGTGTGCCTACCCATAGCTCCACATATTCTTCTGTCAGCACAGGTTCATCTTGCAACTGTTACCCACGCTCAACAACAGATTATTTCACCACTTTAGCTTTGCCCTGTTTGGTTTCATCAAAATTGCCAAAAAATTTTTTGGAAAATAAAGAAAAAAATTGTCAAAGTTATTGCACGCTTTTCAAAGAACGTGCTGTATTTCTGTAAACCACATCCCACCTCAGTTGTAGGTGCCAATTTTTGTGGTTGCATCTTTTTTGATCCTTGTTCTGAGAAAAATATAAAAAAATATTGAAAAAATAAAAAAATTGATTCCTACTAGTGCCTTTTGGAAAATTCAGGAAAAATGAAAAATCCGGACTATCTACTTGTTTTGTGAGTTCTTTCCATCGTCCTTTGTTTTCACCTTGTTGCGCTACGTCTCGACACGTCTTAGCAAGCACCTGTGATTTGTAATTTGGATCCGGATTGAACAATCGCTAATCTGCATTCGTTAATTGCTAATCCTTGCTGTCATATTGTGTGCCTACCCATAGCTCCACATATTCTTGTGTCAGCACAGGTTCATCTTGCAACTGTTACCCACGCTCAACAACAGATTGTTTCACCACTTTAGCTTTGCCCTGTTTGGTTTCATCAAAATTGCCAAAAAATTTTTTGGAAAATAAAGAAAAAAATTGTCAAAGTTATTGCACGCTTTTCAAAGAACGTGCTGTATTTCTGTAAACCACATCCCACCTCAGTTGTAGGTGCCAATTTTTGTGGTTGCATCTTTTTTGATCCTTGTTCTGAGAAAAATATAAAAAAATATTGAAAAAATAAAAAAATTGATTCCTACTAGTGCCTTTTGGAAAATTCAGGAAAAATGAAAAATCCGGACTATCTACTTGTTTTGTGAGTTCTTTCCATCGTCCTTTGTTTTCACCTTGTTGCGCTACGTCTCGACACGTCTTAGCCAGCACCTGTGATTTGTAATTTGGATCCGGATTGAACAATCGCTAATCTGCATTCGTTAATTGCTAATCCTTGCTGTCATATTGTGTGCCTACCCATAGCTCCACATATTCTTGTGTCAGCACAGGTTCATCTTGCAACTGTTACCCACGCTCAACAACAGATTGTTTCACCACTTTGGCTTTGCCCTGTTTGGTTTCATCAAAATTGCCAAAAAAATTCAGGAAAATAAAGAAAAAAATTGTCAAAGTTTTTGCACGCTTTTCGGAGAACGTGCTGTATTTCTGTAGGCCACATCCCACCTCAGTTGTAGGTGCTAATTTTTATGGTTGCATCTTTTTTGATCCTTGTTCAGAGAAAAATATAAAAAAATAGTGAAAAAATAAAAAAATCGATTCCTACTAGTGCCTTTTGGAAAATTCCGGGGAAAATTCAGGAAAAAGGAAAAATCCGGACTATCTGCTTGTTCTGTGAGTTCTTTCCATCATCCTTTGTTTTCACCTTGTTGCGCTACGTCTCGACACGTCTTAGCCAGCACCTGTGATTTGTACTTTGGATCCGGATTGAACAATCGCTAATCTGCATTCGTTAATTGCTAATCCTTGCTGTCATATTGTCAAAGTTATTGCACGTTAATTGCCAATTTTTGTGGTTGCATCTTTTTTGATCCTTGTTCTGAGTAAAATATAAAAAAAATAGTGAAAAAATAAAAAAATTGATACCCACTAGTGCCTTTTGGAAAATTCAGGAAAAAGGAAAAATCTGGACTATCTGCTTGTTTTGTGAGTTCTTTCCATCGTCCTTTGTTTTCACCTTGTTGCGCTACGTCTCGACACGTCTTAGCCAGCACCTGTGATTTGTACTTTGGATCCGGATTGAATAATCGCTAATCTGCATTCGTTAATTGCTAATCCTTGTTGTCATATTGTGTGCCTACCCATAGCTCCACATATTCTTCTATCAGCATAGGTTCATCTTGCAACTGTTACCCACGCTCAACAACTGATTGTTTCACCACTTTAGCTTTGCCCTGTTTGGTTTCATCAAAATTGCCAAAAAAATTCAGGAAAATAATGAAAAAAAATTGTCAAAGTTATTGCACGCTTTTCAGAGAACGTGCTATATTTCTGTAGACCACATCCCATATCAGTTGTTGGTGCCAATTTTTGTGGTTACATCTTTTTTGATCCTTGTTCTGAGAAAAATATAAAAAATAGTCAAAAAATAAAAAAAATTGATTCCTACTAGTGCCTTTTGGAAAATTCCGGGGAAAATTCAGGAAAATGGAAAAATTCAGACTATCTGCTTGTTCAGTGAGTTCTTTCCATCGTCCTTTGTTTTCACCTTGTTGCACTACGTCTCGACACGTCTTAGCCAGCACCTGTGATTTGTACTTTGGATCCGGATTGAACAATCGCTAATCTGCATTCGTTAATTGCTAATCCTTGCTGTCATATTGTGTGCCTACCCATAGCTCCACATATTCTTCTGTCAGCACAGGTTCATCTTGCAACTGTTACCCACGCTCAACAACAGATTGTTTCACCACTTTAGCTTTGCCCTGTTTGGTTTCATCAAAATTGCCAAAAAAAATTCAGGAAAATAAAGAAAAAAATTGTCAAAGTTATTGCACGCTTTTCAAAGAACGTGCTGTATTTCTGTAAACCACATCCCACCTCAGTTGTAGGTGCCAATTTTTGTGGTTGCATCTTTTTTGATCCTTGTTCTGAGAAAAATATAAAAAAATATTGAAAAAATAAAAAAATTGATTCCTACTAGTGCCTTTTGGAAAATTCAGGAAAAATGAAAAATCCGGACTATCTACTTGTTTTGTGAGTTCTTTCCATCGTCCTTTGTTTTCACCTTGTTGCGCTACGTCTCGACACGTCTTAGCCAGCACCTGTGATTTGTAATTTGGATCCGGATTGAACAATCGCTAATCTGCATTCGTTAATTGCTAATCCTTGCTGTCATATTGTGTGCCTACCCATAGCTCCACATATTCTTGTGTCAGCACAGGTTCATCTTGCAACTGTTACCCACGCTCAACAACAGATTATTTCACCACTTTGGCTTTGCCCTGTTTGGTTTCATCAAAATTGCCAAAAAAATTCAGGAAAATAAAGAAAAAAATTGTCAAAGTTTTTGCACGCTTTTCGGAGAACGTGCTGTATTTCTGTAGACCACATCCCACCTCAGTTGTAGGTGCTAATTTTTATGGTTGCATCTTTTTTGATCCTTGTTCAGAGAAAAATATAAAAAAATAGTGAAAAAATAAAAAAATCGATTCCTACTAGTGCCTTTTGGAAAATTCCGGGGAAAATTCAGGAAAACGGAAAAATCCGGACTATCTGCTTGTTCTGTGAGTTCTTTCCATCATCCTTTGTTTTCACCTTGTTGCGCTACGTCTCGACACGTCTTAGCCAGCACCTGTGATTTGTACTTTGGATCCGGATTGAACAATCTCTAATCTGCATTCGTTAATTGCTAATCCTTGCTGTCATATTGTGTGCCTACCCATAGCTCCACATATTCTTCTGTCAGCACAGGTTCATCTTGCAACTGTTACCCACGCTCAACAACAGATTGTTTCACCACTTTGGCTTTGCCCTGTTTGGTTTCATCAAAATTGCCAAAAAAATTCAGGAAAATAAAGAAAAAAAATTGTCAAAGTTATTGCACGCTTTTCAGAGAACGTGCTGTATTTCTGTAGACCACATCCCACCTCAGTTGTAGGTACCAATTTTTGTGGTTGCATCTTTTTTTATCCTTGCTCTGAGAAAAATATAAAAAAATAGTGAAAAAATAAAAAAATTGATTCCCACTAGTGCCTTTTGGAAAATTCAGGAAAAAGGAAAAATCCGGACTACCTGCTTGTTTTGTGAGTTCTTTCCATCGTCCTTTATTTTCGCCTTGTTGCGCTACATATCGACACGTCTTAGCCAGCACCTGTGATTTGTACTTTGGATCCGGATTGAACAATCGCTAATCTGCATTCGTTAATTGCTAATCCTTGCTGTCATATTGTGTGCCGACCTATAGCTTCACATATTCTTCTATCAGCACAGGTTCATCTTGCAACTGTTACCCACGCTCAACAACAGATTGTTTCACCACTTTGGCTTTGCCCTGTTTGGTTTCATCAAAATTGCCAAAAAAATTCAGGAAAATAATGAAAAAAATTGTCAAAGTTATTACACGCTTTTCAGAGAATGCGCTATATTTCTGTAGACCACATCCCACCTCAGTTGTAGGTGCCAATTTTTGTGGTTGCATCTTTTTTTATCCTTGTTCTGAAAAAATATAAAAAAATAGTGAAAAAATAAAAAAATTTGATTCCCACTAGTGCCTTTTGGAAAATTCAGGAAAAAGGAAAAATCCGGACTACCTGCTTGTTTTGTGAGTTCTTTCCATCGTCCTTTATTTTCGCCTTGTTGCGCTACATCTCGACACGTCTTAGCCAGCACCTGTGATTTGTACTTTGGATCCGGATTGAACAATCGCTAATCTGCATTCGTTAATTGCTAATCCTTGCTGTCATATTGTGTGCCGACCCATAGCTCCACATATTCTTCTATCAGCACAGGTTCATCTTGCAACTGTTACCCACGCTCAACAACAGATTGTTTCACCACTTTGGCTTTGCCCTGTTTGGTTTCATCAAAATTGCCAAAAAAATTTAGGAAAATAATGAAAAAAATTGTCAAAGTTATTACACGCTTTTCAGAGAATGCGCTATATTTCTGTAGACCACATCCCACCTCAGTTGTAGGTGCCAATTTTTGTGGTTGCATCTTTTTTTATCCTTGTTCTGAAAAAATATAAAAAAATAGTGAAAAAATAAAAAAATTTGATTCCTACTGGTGCCTTTTGGAAAATTCCGGGGAAAATTCAGGAAAAAGGAAAAATCCGGACTATCTGATTGTTCTATGAGTACTTTCCATCGTCCTTTGTTTTCACCTTGTTGCGCTACGTCTCGACACATCTTTGCCAGCACCTGTGATTTATAATTTGGATCCGGATTGAACAATCGCTAATCTGCATTCGTTAATTGCTAATCCTTGCTGTCATATTGTGTGCCTACCCATAGCTCCACATATTCTTCTATCAGCACAGGTTCATCTTGCAACTGTTACCCACGCTCAACAACAGATTGTTTCACCACTTTGGCTTTGCCCAGTTTGTTTCATCAAAATTACCAAAAAAATTCAGGAAAATAATGAAAAAAAATTGTGAAAGTTATTACACGCTTTTCAGAGAACGTGCTATATTTCTGTACACCACATCCCACCTCAGTTGTAGGTGCCAATTTTTGTGGTTGCATCTTTTTTGATCCTTGTTCTGAAAAAAATATAAAAAAATAGTGAAAAAATAAAAAAATTTGATAACTACTAGTGCCTTTTGGAAAATTCCGAGGAAAATTTAGGAGAAAGAAAAAATTCGGACTATCTGATTGTTCTATGAGTACTTTCCATCGTCCTTTGTTTTCACCTTGTTGCGCTACGTCTCGACACGTCTTTGCCAGCACCTGTGATTTATACTTTGGATCCGGATTGAACAATCACTAATCTGTATTCGTTAATTGCTAATCCTTGCTGTCATATTGTGTGTCTACCCATAGCTCCACATATTCTTCTGTCAGCATAGGTTCATCTTGCAACTGTTACCCACGCTCAACAACAGATTGTTTCACCACTTCGGCTTTGCCCTGTTTGGTTTCATCAAAATTGCCAAAAAAAATTCAAGAAAATAAAGAAAAAAATTGTTAAAGTTTTTGCACGCTTTTCACAGAACGTGTTGTATTTCTGTAGACCACATCCCACCTCAGTTGTAGGTGCCAATTTTTGTGGTTGCATCTGTTCTGATCCTTGTTCTGAGAAAAATATAAAAAAAATAGTGAAAAAATAAAAAAATGATTCCTACTAGTGCCTTTTGGAAAATTCCGGGGAAAATTCCGGAAAAAGGAAAAATCCGGACTATCTGCTTGTTCTGTGAGTTCTTTCCGTCATCCTTTGTTTTCACCTTGTTGCACTACGTCTCGACACGTCTTAGCCAGCACCTGTGATTTGTACTTTGGATCCGGATTGAACAATCGCTAATCTGCATTCGTTAATTGCTAATCCTTGCTGTCATATTGTGTGCCTACCCATAGCTCCACATATTCTTCTGTCAGCACAGGTTCATCTTGCAACTGTTACCCACGCTCAACAACAGATTGTTTCACCACTTTGGCTTTGCCCTGTTTGGTTTCATCAAAATTGCCAAAAAAAATCAGGAAAATAAACAAAAAAATTTATCAAAGTTATTGCACGCTTTTCAGAGAACGTGCTATATTTTTGTAGACCACATCCCACCTCAGTTGTAGGTGCCATTTTTTGTGGTTGCATCTTTTTTGATCCTTGTTCTGAGAAAAATATAAAAAAATAGTGAAAAAATAAAAAAAATTGATTCCTACTAGTGCCTTTTGGAAAATTCAGGAAAAAGGAAAAATCCGGATTGAACAATCGCTAATCTGCATTCGTTAATTGCTCATCCTTGCTGTCATATTATGTGCCTACCCATAGCTCCACATATTCTTCTATCAACACAGGTTCATCTTGCAACTGTTACCCACGCTCAACAACAGATTGTTTCACCACTTTGGCTTTGCCCTGTTTGGTTTCATCAAAATTGCCAAAAAAAATTCAGAAAAATAATGAAAAAAAATTGTCAAAGTTATTGCACGCTTTTTAGAGAACGTGCTATATTTTTGTAGACCACATCCCACCTCAGTTGTAGGTGCCAATTTTTGTGGTTGCATCTGTTTTGATCCTTGTTCTGAGAAAAATATTAAAAAAATAGTGAAAAAATAAAATGATTCCTACTAGTGCCTTTTGGAAAATTCCGGGGAAAATTCAGGAAAAAGGAAAAATCCGGACTATCTGCTTGTTCTGTGAGTTCTTTCCATCGTCCTTTGTTTTCACCTTGTTGCGCTACGTCTCGACACGTCTTAGCCATCACCTGTAATTTGTACTTTGGATCCGGATTGATCAATCGCTAATCTGCATTCGTTAATTGCTAATCCTTGCTGTCATATTGTGTGCCTACCCATAGCACCACATACTCTTTTGTCAGCACAGGTTCATCTTGCAACTGTTACCCACGCTCAACAACAGATTGTTTCACCACTTTGGCTTTGCCCTGTTTGGTTTTATCAAAATTGCCAAAAAAATTCAGGCAAATAAAGAAAAAAATTATCAAAGTTATTGCACGCTTTTCAGAGAACGTGCTGTATTTCTGTAGACCACATCCCACCTCAGTTGTAGGTGCCAATTTTTGTGGTTGCATCTTTTTTTATCCTTGTTCTGAAAAAAATATAAAAAAATAGTGAAAAAATAAAAAAAATTCATTCCTACTAGTGCCTTTTGGAAAATTCCGGGGAAAATTCAGGAAAAAGGAAAAATCCGGACTATCTGCTTGTTCTATGAGTTCTTTCCGTCGTCCTTTGTTTTCACCTTGTTGCGCTACGTCTTGACACGTCTTAGCCAGCACCTGTGAATTGTACTTTGGATCCGGATTGAACAATCGCTAATCTGCATTCGTTAATTGCTAATCCTTGCTGTCATATTATGTGCCTACCCATAGCTCCACATATTCTTCTATCAGCACAGGTTCATCTTGCAACTGTTACCCACGCTCAACAACAGATTGTTTCACCACTTTGGCTTTGCCCTGTTTGGTTTCATCAAAATTGCCAAAAAAAATTCAAGAAAATAAAGAAAAAAATTGTTAAAGTTTTTGCACGCTTTTCACAGAACGTGTTGTATTTCTGTAGACCACATCCCACCTCAGTTGTAGGTGCCAATTTTTGTGGTTGCATCTGTTCTGATCCTTGTTCTGAGAAAAATATAAAAAAAATAGTGAAAAAATAAAAAAATGATTCCTACTAGTGCCTTTTGGAAAATTCCGGGGAAAATTCCGGAAAAAGGAAAAATCCGGACTATCTGCTTGTTCTGTGAGTTCTTTCCGTCATCCTTTGTTTTCACCTTGTTGCACTACGTCTCGACACGTCTTAGCCAGCACCTGTGATTTGTACTTTGGATCCGGATTGAACAATCGCTAATCTGCATTCGTTAATTGCTAATCCTTGCTGTCATATTGTGTGCCTACCCATAGCTCCACATATTCTTCTGTCAGCACAGGTTCATCTTGCAACTGTTACCCACGCTCAACAACAGATTGTTTCACCACTTTGGCTTTGCCCTGTTTGGTTTCATCAAAATTGCCAAAAAAAATCAGGAAAATAAACAAAAAAATTTATCAAAGCTATTGCACGCTTTTCAGAGAACGTGCTATATTTTTGTAGACCACATCCCACCTCAGTTGTAGGTGCCATTTTTTGTGGTTGCATCTTTTTTGATCCTTGTTCTGAGAAAAATATAAAAAAATAGTGAAAAAATAAAAAAAATTGATTCCTACTAGTGCCTTTTGGAAAATTCAGGAAAAAGGAAAAATCCGGATTGAACAATCGCTAATCTGCATTCGTTAATTGCTCATCCTTGCTGTCATATTATGTGCCTACCCATAGCTCCACATATTCTTCTATCAACACAGGTTCATCTTGCAACTGTTACCCACGCTCAACAACAGATTGTTTCACCACTTTGGCTTTGCCCTGTTTGGTTTCATCAAAATTGCCAAAAAAAATTCAGAAAAATAATGAAAAAAAATTGTCAAAGTTATTGCACGCTTTTTAGAGAACGTGCTATATTTTTGTAGACCACATCCCACCTCAGTTGTAGGTGCCAATTTTTGTGGTTGCATCTGTTTTGATCCTTGTTCTGAGAAAAATATAAAAAAATAGTGGAAAAATAAAATGATTCCTACTAGTGCCTTTTGGAAAATTCCGGGGAAAATTCAGGAAAAAGGAAAAATCCGGACTATCTGCTTGTTCTGTGAGTTCTTTCCATCGTCCTTTGTTTTCACCTTGTTGCGCTACGTCTCGATATGTCTTAGCCATCACCTGTAATTTGTACTTTGGATTCGGATTGATCAATCGCTAATCTGCATTCGTTAATTGCTAATCCTTGCTGTCATATTGTGTGCCTACCCATAGCACCACATACTCTTTTGTCAGCACAGGTTCATCTTGCAACTGTTACCCACGCTCAACAACAGATTGTTTCACCACTTTGGCTTTGCCCTGTTTGGTTTTATCAAAATTGCCAAAAAAATTCAGGAAAATAAAGAAAAAAATTATCAAAGTTATTGCACGCTTTTCAGAGAACGTGCTGTATTTCTGTAGACCACATCCCACCTCAGTTGTAGGTGCCAATTTTTGTGGTTGCATCTTTTTTTATCCTTGTTCTGAAAAAAATATAAAAAAATAGTGAAAAAATAAAAAAAATTCATTCCTACTAGTGCCTTTTGGAAAATTCCGGGGAAAATTCAGGAAAAAGGAAAAATCCGGACTATCTGCTTGTTCTATGAGTTCTTTCCGTCGTCCTTTGTTTTCACCTTGTTGCGCTACGTCTCGACACGTCTTAGCCAGCACCTGTGAATTGTACTTTGGATCCGGATTGAACAATCGCTAATCTGCATTCGTTAATTGCTAATCCTTGCTGTCATATTATGTGCCTACCCATAGCTCCACATATTCGTCTATCAGCACAGGTTCATCTTGCAACTGTTACCCACGCTCAACAACAGATTGTTTCACCACTTTGGCTTTGCCCTGTTTGGTTTCATCAAAATTGCCAAAAAAATTCAGGAAAATAATGAAAAAAATTGTCAATGTTATTGCACGCTTTTCAAAGAACATGCTATATTTTTGTAGACCACATCCCACCTCAGTTGTAGGTGCCAATTTTTGTGGTTGCATCTGTTTTGATCCTTGTTCTGAGAAAAATATAAAAAAAATAGTGAAAAAATAAAAAAAAATCATTCCTACTAGTGCCTTTTGGAAAATTCCGGGGAAAATTCCGAAAAAAGGAAAAATCTGGACTATATGCTTGTTCTGTGAGTTCTTACCGTCGTCCTTTGTTTTCACCTTGTTGCGCTACGTCTCGACACGTCTTAGCCAGCACCTGTGATTTGTACTTTGGATCCGGATTGAACAATCGCTAATCTGCATTCGTTAATTGCTAATCCTTGCTGTCATATTGTGTGCCTACCCATAGCTCCACATATTCTTCTGTCAGCACAGGTTCATCTTGCAACTGTTACCCACGCTCAACAACAGATTGTTTCACCACTTTGGCTATGCCCTGTTTGGTTTCATCAAAATTGCCAAAAAAATTCAGGAAAATAAAGAAAAAAATTTGTCAAATTTATTGCACGCTTTTCAGAGAACGTGCTATATTTTTGTAGACCACATCCCACCTCAATTGTAGGTGCCAATTTTGTGGTTGCATCTTTTTTGATCCTTGTTCTGAGAAAAATATAAAAAAAATAGTGAAAAAATAAAAAAAAAATTGATTCCTACTAGTGCCTTTTGGAAAATTCAGGAAAAAGGAAAAATCTGGATTGAACAATCGCTAATCTGCATTCGTTAATTGATAATCCTTGCTGTCATATTATGTGCCTACCCATAGCTCCACATATTCTTCTATCAGCACAGGTTCATCTAGCAACTGTTACCCACGCTCAACAACAGAATGTTTCACCACTTTGGCTTTGCCCTGTTTGGTTTCATCAAAATTGCCAAAAAAATTCAGAAAAATAATGAAAAAAAATTGTCAAAGTTATTGCACGCTTTTCAGAGAACGTGTTATATTTTTGTAGACCACATCCCACCTCAGTTGTAGGTGCCAATTTTTGTGGTTGCATCTGTTTTGATCCTTGTTCTGAGAAAAATATAAAAAAAATAGTGAAAAAATAAAATGATTCCTACTAGTGCCTTTTGGAAAATTCCGGGGAAAATTCAGGAAAAAGGAAAAATCCGGACTATCTGCTTGTTCTGTGAGTTCTTTCCGTCGTCCTTTGTTTTCACCTTGTTGCGCTATGTCTCGACACGTCATAGCCAGCACCTGTGATTTGTACTTTGGATCCAGATTGAACAATCGCTAATCTGCATTCGTTAATTGCTAATCCTTGCTGTCATATTATGTGCCTACCCATAGCTCCACATATTCTTCTATCAGCACAGGTTCATCTTGCAACTGTTACCCACGCTCAACAACAGATTGTTTCACCACTTTGGCTTTGCCCTGTTTGGTTTCATCAAAATTGCCAAAAAAATTCAGAAAAATAATGAAAAAAATTGTCAAAGTTATTGCACGCTTTTCAGAGAATGTGCTATATTTTTGTAGACCACATCCCACCTCAGTTGTAGGTGCCAATTTTTGTGGTTGCATCTGTTTTGATCCTTGTTCTAAGAAAAATATAAAAAAAATAGTGAAAAAATAAAATGATTCCTACTAGTGCCTTTTGGAAAATTCCGGGGAAAATTCAGTAAAAAGAAAAAATCCGGACTATCTACTTGTTCTGTGAGTTCTTTCCGTCGTCCTTTGTTTTCGCCTTGTTGCGCTATGTCTCGACACGTCTTAGCCAACACCTATGATTTGTACTTTGGATCCGGATTGAACAATCGCTAATCTGCATTCGTTAATTGCTAATCCTTGCTGTCATATTGTGTGCCTACCCATAGCTCTACATATTCTTCTGTCAGCACAGGTTCATCTTGCAACTGTTACCCACGCTCAACAACAGATTGTTTCACCACTTTGGCTTTGCCCTGTTTGGTTTCATCAAAATTGCCAAAAAATTCAAGAAAATAAAGAAAAAAATTGTTAAAGTTTTTGCACGCTTTTCAGAGAACATGCTGTATTTCTGTAGACCAATCCCACCTCAGTTGTAGGTGCCAATTTTTGTGGTTGCATCTTTTTTGATCCTTGTTCGGAGAAAAATATAAAAAATAGTGAAAAAATAAAAAAAATTGATTCCAACTAGTGCCTTTTGGAAAATTCCGAGGAAAATTTAGGAAAAAGGAAAAATCCGGACTATCTGCTTGTTCTGTGAGTTCTTTCCATCGTCCTTTGTTTTCACCTTGTTGCGCTACGTCTCGACACGTCTTAGCCAGCACCTGTGATTTGTACTTTGGATCCGGATTGAACAATCGCTAATCTGCATTCGTTAATTGCTAATCCTTGCTGTCATATTGTGTGCCTACCCATAGCTCCACATATTCTTCTGTCAGCACAGGTTCATCTTGCAACTGTTACCCACGCTCAACAATAGATTGTTTCACCACTTTGGCTTTGCCCTGTTTGGTTTCATCAAAATTGCCAAAAAAATTCAGGAAAATAAAGAAAAAAATTGTCAAAGTTTTTGCACGCTTTTCAGAGAACGTGCTGTATTTCTATAGACCACATCCCACCTTAGTTGTAGGTGCCAATTTTTATGGTTGCATCTGTTTTGATCCTTGTTCAGAGAAAAATGTAAAAAAATAGTGAAAAAATAAAAAAAATTGATTCCTACCAGTGCCTTTTGGAAAATTCCAGGGAAAATTCAGGAAAAAGGAAAAATCCGGACTATCTGCTTGTTCTATGAGTTCTTTCCGTCGTCCTTTGTTTTCACCTTGTTGCGCTACGTTTCGACACGTCTTAGCCAGCCCTGTGATTTGTACTTTGGATCCGGATTGAACAATCGCTAATCTGCATTCGTTAATTGCTAATCCTTGCTGTCATCTTGTGTGCCTACCCATAGCTCCACATATTCTTCTGTCAGCACAGGTTCATCTTGCAACTGTTACCCACGCTCAACAACAGATTGTTTCACCACTTTGGCTTTGCCCTGTTTGGTTTCATCAAAATTGCCAAAAAAATTCAGGAAAATAAAGAAAAAAATTTGTCAAAGTTATTGCACGCTTTTCAGAGAACGTGCTATATTTTTGTAGACCACATCCCACCTCAGTTGTAGGTGCCAATTTTTATGGTTGCATCTTTTTTGATCCTTGTTCTGAGAAAAATATAAAAAAAATAGTGAAAAAATAAAAAAAATTGGTTCCTACTAGTGCCTTTTGGAAAATTCAGGAAAAAGGAAAAATCCGGATTGAACAATCGTTAATCTGCATTCGTTAATTGCTAATCCTTGCTGTCATATTATGTGCCTACCCATAGCTCCGCATATTCTTCTATCAGCACAGGTTCATCTTGCAACTGTTACCCACGCTCAACAACAGATTGTTTCACCACTTTGGCTTTGCCCTGTTTGGTTTCATCAAAATTGCCAAAAAAATTCAGAAAAATAATGAAAAAAATTGTCAAAGTTATTGCACGCTTTTCAGAGAACGTGCTATATTTTTGTAGACCACATCCCACCTCAGTTGTAGGTGCCAATTTTTTTGGTTGCATATGTTTTGATCCTTGTTCTGAGAAAAATATAAAAAAAATAGTGAAAAAATAAATTGATTCCTACTAGTGCCTTTTGGAAAATTCTAGGAAAAATTTAGGAAAAAGGAAAAATCCGGACTATTTGCATGTTCTGTGAGTTCTTTCCGTCGTCCTTTGTTTTCACCTTGTTGCGCTACGTCTCGACATGTCTTAGCCAGCACCTGTGATTTGTACTTTGGATCCGGATTGAACAATCGCTAATCTGCATTTGTTAATTGCTAATCCTTGCTGTCATATTGTGTGCCTACCCATAGCTCCACATATTCTTCTGTCAGCACAGGTTCATCTTGCAACTGTTACCCACGCTCAACAACAGATTGTTTCACCACTTTGGCTTTGCCCTATTTGGTTTCATCAAAATTCCCAAAAAATTCAAGAAAATAAGGAAAAAAATTGTTAAAGTTTTTGCACGCTTTTCAGAGAACGTGTTGTATTTCTGTAGACCACATCCCACCTCAGTTGTAGGTGCCAATTTTTGTGGTTGCATCTTTTTTGATCCTTGTTCGGAGAAAAATATAAAAATATAGTGAAAAAATAAAAAAAAATTGATTCCAACTAGTGCCTTTTGGAAAATTCCGGGGAAAATTTAGGAAAAAGGAAAAATCCGGACTATCTGCTTGTTCTGTGAGTTCTTTCGATCATCCTTTGTTTTCACCTTGTTGCGCTACGTCTCGACACGTCTTAGCCAGCACCTGTGATTTGTACTTTGGATCCGGATTGAACAATCGCTAATCTGCATTCGTTAATTGCTAATCCTTGCTGTCATATTGTGTGCCTACCCATAGCTCCACACATTCTTCTGTCAGCACAGGTTCATCTTGCAACTGTTACCCACGCTCAACAATAGATTGTTTCACCACTTTGGCTTTGCCCTGTTTGGTTTCATCAAAATTGCACGCTTTTCAGAGAACGTGCTGTATTTCTGTAGACCATATCCCACCTTAGTTGTAGGTGCCAATTTTTATGGTTGCATCTTTTTTTATCCTTGTTCAGAGAAAAATATAAAAAAATAGTGAAAAAATAAAAAAATTTGATTCCTACTAGTGCCTTTTGGAAAATTCCAGGGAAAATTCAGGAAAAAGGAAAAATCCGGACTATATGCTTGTTCTGTGAGTTCTTTCCGTCGTCCTTTGTTTTCTCCTTGTTGCGCTACGTTTCGACACGTCTTAGCCAGCACTGTGATTTGTACTTTGGATCCGGATTGAACAATCGCTAATCTGCATTCGTTAATTGCTAATAATTGCTGTCATATTGTGTGCCTACCCATAGCTCCACATATTCTTCTGTCAGCACAGGTTCATCTTGCAACTGTTACCCACGCTCAACAACAAATTGTTTCACCACTTTGGCTTTGCCCTGTTTGGTTTCATTAAAATTGCCAAAAAAATTCAGAAAAATAATGAAAAAAAATTGTTAAAGTTATTGCACGCTTTTTCAGAGAACGTGTTATATTTTTGTAGACCACATCCCACCTTAGTTGTAGGTGCCAATTTTTGTGGTTGCATCTGTTTTGATCCTTGTTTTGAGAAAAATATAAAAAAAATAGTGAAAAAATAAAAAAAATTGATTCCTACACCTTTTGGAAAATCCCGGGGAAAATTCAGCAAAAAGGAAAAATCTGGACTATCTGCTTGTTCTGTGAGTTCTTTCCATCGTCCTTTGTTTCCACCTTGTTGCGCTACGTCTCGACACGTCTTAGCCAGCACCTGTGATTTGTACTTTGGATCCGGATTGAACAATCGCTAATCTGCATTCGTTAATTGCTAATCCTTGCTGTCATATTATGTGCCTACCCATAGCTCCACATATTCTTCTATTAGCACAGGTTCATCTTGCAACTGTTACCCACGCTCAACAACAGATTGTTTCACCACTTTGGCTTTGCCCTGTTTGGTTTCATCAAAATTGCCAAAAAATTTTAGGAAAATAATGAAAAAAATTGTCAAAGTTATTGCACGCTTTTTCAGAGAACGTGCTATATTTTTGTAGACCACATCCCACATCAGTTGTAGGTGCCAATTTTTGTGGTTGCATCTGTTTTCATCCTTGTTCTGAGAAAAATATAAAAAAATAGTGAAAAAATAAAAAAAAATTGATTCCTACTAGTGCCTTTTGGAAAATTCCGGGGAAAATTCAGGAAAAAGGAAAAATCCGGACTATCTGCTTGTTCTGTGAGTTCTTTCCGTCATCCTTTGTTTTCACCATGTTGCACTACGTTTCGACACGTCTTAGCCAGCACCTATGATTTGTACTTTTGATCCGGATTGAACAATCGCTAATCTGCATTCGTTAATTGCTAATCCTTGCTGTCATATTGTGTGCCGACACATAGCTCCACATATTCTTCTGTCAGCAAAGGTTCATCTTGCAACTATTACCCATGCCCAACAACAGATTGTTTCACCACTTTGGCTTTGCCCTATTTGGTTTCATCAAAATTGCCAAAAAAATTCAAGAAAATAAAGAAAAAAATTGTTAAAGTTTTTGCACGCTTTTCAGAGAACGTGTTGTATTTCTGTAGACCACATCCCACCTCAGTTGTAGGTGCCAATTTTTGTGGTTGCATCTTTTTTGATCCTTGTTCAGAGAAAAATATAAAAAAATAGTGAAAAAATAAAAAAAATTGATTCCAACTAGTGCCTTTTGGAAAATTCCGGGGAAAATTTAGCAAAAAGGAAAAATCCGGACTATCTGCTTGTTCTGTGAGTTCTTTCCATCGTCCTTTGTTTTTACCTTGTTGCGCTACGTCTCGACACGTCTTAGCCAGCACCTGTGATTTGTACTTTGGATCCGGATTGAACAATCGCTAATCTGCTTTCGTTAATTGCTAATCCTTGCTGTCATATTGTGTGCCTACCCATAGCTCCACATATTCTTCTGTCAGCACAGGTTCATCTTGCAACTGTTACCCACGCTCAACAATAGATTGTTTCACCACTTTGGCTTTGCCCTGTTTGGTTTTATCAAAATAGCCAAAACAATTCAGGAAAATAAAGAAAAAATTGTCAAAGTTTTTGCACGCTTTTCAGAGAACGTGCTGTATTTCTGTAGACCACATCCCACCTCAGTTGTAGGTGCCAATTTTTATGGTTGCATCTTTTTTGATCCTTGTTTAGAGAAAAATGTAAAAAAATAGTGAAAAAATAAAAAAATTGATAACTACTAGTGCCTTTTGGAAAATTCCGGGGAAAATTCAGGAAAAAGAAAAAATCCGGACTATCTGCTTGTTCTGTGAGTTCTTTCCATCGTCCTTTGTTTTCACCTTGTTGCGCTACGTTTCGACACGTCTTAGCCAGCACCTATGATTTGTACTTTCGATCCGGATTGAACAATCGCTAATCTGCATTCGTTAATTGCTAATCCTTGCTGTCATATTGTGTGCCGACCCATAGCTCTACATATTCTTCTGTCAGCAAAGGTTCATCTTGCAACTATTACCCACGCTCAACAACAGATTGTTTCACCACTTTGGCTTTGCCCTGTTTGGTTTCATCAAAATTGCCAAAAAAATTCAAGTAAATAAAGAAAAAAAAATGTTAAAGTTTTTGCACGCTTTTCAGAGAACGTGTTGTATTTCTGTAGACCACATCCCACCTCAGTTGTAGGTGCCAATTTTTGTGGTTGCATCTTTTTTGATCCTTGTTCAGAGAAAAATATAAAAAAATAGTGAAAAAATAAAAAAAATTGATTCCAACTAGTGCCTTTTGGAAAATTCTGGGGAAAATTTAGGAAAAAGGAAAAATCTGGACTATCTGCTTGTTCTGTGAGTTCTTTCCATCGTCCTTTGTTTTCACCTTGTTGCGCTACGACTCGACACGTCTTAGCCAGCACCTGTGATTTGTACTTTGGATCCGGATTGAACAATCGCTAATCTGCATTCGTTAATTGCTAATCCTTGCTGTCATATTGTGTGCCTACCCATAGCTCCACATATTCTTCTGTCAGCACAGGTTCATCTTACAACTGTTACCCACGCTCAACAATAGATTGCTTCACCACTTTGGCTTTGCCCTGTTTGGTTTTATCAAAATTGCCAAAAAAATTCAGGAAAATAAAGAAAAAAATTGTCAAAGTTTTTGCACGCTTTTCAGAGAACATGCTGTATTTCTGTAGACCACATCCCACCTCAGTTGTAGGTGCTAATTTTTATGGTTGCATCTTTTTTGATCCTTGTTCAGAGAAAAATGTAAAAAAATAGTGAAAAAATAAAAAAATTGATAACTACTACTGCCTTTTGGAAAATTCCAGGGAAAATTCAGGAAAAAGGAAAAATCCGGACTATCTGCTTGTTCTGTGAGTTCTTTCCATCGTCCTTTGTTTTCACCTTGTTGCGCTATGTTTCGACACGTCTTAGCCAGCACCTGTGATTTGTACTTTGGATCCGGATTGAACAATCGCTAATCTGCATTCGTTAATTGCTAATCCTTGCTGTCATATTGTGTGCCGACACATAGCTCCACATATTCTTCTGTCAGCAAAGGTTCATCTTGCAACTATTACCCACGCTCAACAACAGATTGTTTCACCACTTTGGCTTTGCCCTGTTTGGTTTCATCAAAATTGCCAAAAAAATTCAAGAAAATAAAGAAAAAAATTGTTAAAGTTTTTGCACGCTTTTCAGAGAACGTGTTGTATTTCTGTAGACCTCATCCCACCTCAGTTGTAGGTGCCAATTTTTGTGGTTGCATCTTTTTTGATCCTTGTTCAGAGAAAAATATAAAAAAATAGTGAAAAAATAAAAAAAATTGATTCCAACTAGTGCCTTTTGGAAAATTCCGGGGAAAATTTAGGAAAAAGGAAAAATCCGGACTATCTGCTTGTTCTGTGAGTTCTTTCCATCGTCCTTTGTTTTCACCTTGTTGCGCTACGTCTCGACACGTCTTAGCCAGCACCTGTGATTTGTACTTTGGATCCGGATTGAACAATCGCTAATCTGCATTCGTTAATTGCTAATCCTTGCTATCATATTGTGTACCTACCCATAGCTCCACATATTCTTCTGTCAGCACAGGTTCATCTTGCAACTGTTACCCACGCTCAACAATAGATTATTTCACCACTTTGGCTTTGCCCTGTTTGGTTTTATCAAATTTGCCAAAAAAATTCAGGAAAATAAAGAAAAAAATTGTCAAAGTTTTTGCACGCTTTTCAGAGAACGTGCTGTATTTCTGTAGACCACATCCCACCTTAGTTGTAGGTGCCAATTTTTATGGTTGCATCTTTTTTGATCCTAGTTCAGAGAAAAATGTAAAAAAATAGTGAAAAAATAAAAAAATTGATAACTACTAGTGCCTTTTGGAAAATTCCAGGGAAAATTCAGGAAAAAGGAAAAATCCAGACTATCTGCTTGTTCTGTGAGTTCTTTCCATCGTCCTTTGTTTTCACCTTGTTGCGCTACGTTTTGACACGTCTTAGCCAGCACCTATGATTTGTACTTTCGATCCGGATTGAACAATCGCTAATCTGCATTCGTTAATTGCTAATCCTTGCTGTCATATTGTGTGCCGACCCACAGCTCTACATATTCTTCTGTCAGCAAAGGTTCATCTTGCAACTATTACCCACGCTCAACAACAGATTGTTTCACCACTTTGGCTTTGCCCTGTTTGGTTTCATCAAAATTGCCAAAAAAATTCAAGTAAATAAAGAAAAAAAAATGTTAAAGTTTTTGCACGCTTTTCAGAGAACGTGTTGTATTTCTGTAGACCACATCCCACCTCAGTTGTAGGTGCCAATTTTTGTGGTTGCATCTTTTTTGATCCTTGTTCAGAGAAAAATATAAAAAAATAGTGAAAAAATAAAAAAAATTGATTCCAACTAGTGCCTTTTGGAAAATTCTGGGGAAAATTTAGGAAAAAGGAAAAATCCGGACTATCTGCTTGTTCTGTGAGTTCTTTCCATCGTCCTTTGTTTTCACCTTGTTGCGCTACGACTCGACACGTCTTAGCCAGCACCTGTGATTTGTACTTTGGATCCGGATTGAACAATCGCTAATCTGCATTCGTTAATTGCTAATCCTTGCTGTCATATTGTGTGCCTACCCATAGCTCCACATATTCTTCTGTCAGCACAGGTTCATCTTGCAACTGTTACCCACGCTCAACAATAGATTGCTTCACCACTTTGGCTTTGCCCTGTTTGGTTTTATCAAAATTGCCAAAAAAAAATCAGGAAAATAAAGAAAAAAATTGTCAAAGTTTTTGCACGCTTTTCAGAGAACATGTTGTATTTCTGTAGACCACATCCCACCTCAGTTGTAGGTGCTAATTTTTATGGTTGCATCTTTTTTGATCCTTGTTCAGAGAAAAATGTAAAAAAATAGTGAAAAAATAAAAAAATTGATAACTACTACTGCCTTTTGGAAAATTCCAGGGAAAATTCAGGAAAAAGGAAAAATCCGGACTATCTGCTTGTTCTGTGAGTTCTTTCCATCGTCCTTTGTTTTCACCTTGTTGCGCTATGTTTCGACACGTCTTAGCCAGCACCTGTGATTTGTACTTTGGATCCGGATTGAACAATCGCTAATCTGTATTCGTTAATTGCTAATCCTTGCTGTCATATTGTGTGCCGACACATAGCTCCACATATTCTTCTGTCAGCAAAGGTTCATCTTGTAACTATTACCCACGCTCAACAACAGATTGTTTCACTACTTTGGCTTTGCCCTGTTTGGTTTCATCAAAATTGCCAAAAAAATTCAAGACAATAAAGAAAAAAATTGTTAAAGTTTTTGCACGCTTTTCAGAGAACGTGTTGTATTTCTGTAGACCTCATCCCACCTCAGTTGTAGGTGCCAATTTTTGTGGTTGCATCTTTTTTGATCCTTGTTCACAGAAAAATATAAAAAAATAGTGAAAAAATAAAAAAAAAATTGATTCCAACTAGTGCCTTTTGGAAAATTCCGGGGAAAATTTAGGAAAAAGGAAAAATCCGGACTATCTGCTTGTTCTGTGAGTTCTTTCCATCGTCCTTTGTTTTCACCTTGTTGCGCTACGTCTCGACACGTCTTAGCCAGCACCTGTGATTTGTACTTTGGATCCGGATTGAACAATCGCTAATCTGCATTCGTTAATTGCTAATCCTTGCTGTCATATTGTGTACCTACCCATAGCTCCACATATTCTTCTGTCAGCTCAGGTTCATCTTGCAACTGTTACCCACGCTCAACAATAGATTATTTCACCACTTTGGCTTTGCCCTATTTGGTTTTATCAAATTTGCCAAAAAAATTCAGGAAAATAAAGAAAAAAATTGTCAAAGTTTTTGCACGCTTTTCAGAGAACGTGCTGTATTTCTGTAGACCACATCCCACCTCAGTTGTAGGTGCCAATTTTTATGGTTGCATCTTTTTTGATCCTAGTTCAGAGAAAAATGTAAAAAAATAGTGAAAAAATAAAAAAATTGATAACTACTAGTGCCTTTTGGAAAATTCCGTTGAAAATTCAGGAAAAAGGAAAAATCCGGACTATCTGCTTGTTCTGTGAGTTCTTTCCATCGTCCTTTGTTTTCACCTTGTTGCGCTACGTTTCGACACGTCTTAGCCAGCACCTACGATTTGTACTTTCGATCTGGATTGAACAATCGCTAATCTGCATTCGTTAATTGCTAATCCTTGCTGTCATATTGTGTGCCGACCCATAGCTCTACATATTCTTCTGTCAGCAAAGGTTCATCTTGCAACTATTACCCACGCTCAACAACAGATTGTTTCACCACTTTGGCTTTGCCCTGTTTGGTTTCATCAAAATTGCCAAAAAAATTCAAGTAAATAAAGAAAAAATTGTTAAAGTTTTTGCACGCTTTTCAGAGAACGTGTTGTATTTCTGTAGACCACATCCCACCTCAGTTGTAGGTGCCAATTTTTGTGGTTGCATCTTTTTTGATCCTTGTTCAGAGAAAAATATAAAAAAATAGTGAAAAAATAAAAAAAATTGATTCCAACTAGTGCCTTTTGGAAAATTCTGGGGAAAATTTAGGAAAAAGGAAAAATCCGGACTATCTGCTTGTTCTGTGAGTTCTTTCCATCGTCCTTTGTTTTGACCTTGTTGCGCTACGACTCGACACGTCTTATCCAGCACCTGTGATTTGTACTTTGGATCCGGATTGAACAATCGCTAATCTGCATTCGTTAATTGCTAATCCTTGCTGTCATATTGTGTGCCTACCCATAGCTCCACATATTCTTCTGTCAGCACAGGTTCATCTTGCAACTGTTACCCACGCTCAACAAAAGATTGTTTCACCACTTTGGCTTTGCCATGTTTGGTTTTATCAAAATTGCCAAAAAAATTCAGGAAAATAAAGAAAAAAATTGTCAAAGTTTTTGCATGCTTTTCAGAGAACGTGCTGTATTTCTGTAGACCACATCCCACCTCAGTTGTAGGTGCCAATTTTTATGGTTGCATCTTTTTTGATCCTTGTTCAGAGAAAAATGTAAAAAAATAGTGAAAAAATAAAAAAAATTGATAACTACTAGTGCCTTTTGGAAAATTCCAGGGAAAATTCAGGAAAAAGGAAAAATTCGGACTATCTGCTTGTTCTGTGAGTTCTTTCCATCGTCCTTTGTTTTCACCTTGTTGCGCTACGTTTCGACACGTCTTAGCCAGCACCTATGATTTGTACTTTCGATCCGGATTGAACAATCGCTAATCTGCATTCGTTAATTGCTAATCCTTGCTGTCATATTGTGTGCCGACACATAGCTCCACATATTCTTCTGTCAGCAAAGGTTCATCTTGCAACTATTACCCACGCTCAACAACAGATTGTTTCACCACTTTGGCTTTGCCCTGTTTGGTTTCATCAAAATTGCCAAAAAAATTCAAGAAAATAAAGAAAAAAATTGTTAAAGTTTGTGCACGCTTTTCAGAGAACGTGTTGTATTTCTGTAGACCACATCCCACCTCAGTTGTAGGTGCCAATTTTTGTGGTTGCATCTTTTTTGATCCTTGTTCAGAGAAAAATATAAAAAAATAGTGAAAAAATAAAAAAAGTTGATTCCAACTAGTGCCTTTTGGAAAATTCCGGGGAAAATTTAGGAAAAAAGAAAAATCCGGACTATCTGCTTGTTCTGTGAGTTCTTTCCATCATCCTTTGTTTTCACCTTGTTGCGCTACGTCTCGACACGTCTTAGCCATCACCTGTGATTTGTACTTTGGATCCAGATTGAACAATCGCTAATCTGCATTCGTTAATTGCTAATCCTTGCTGTCATATTGTGTGCCTACCCATAGCTCCACATATTCTTCTGTCAGCACAGGTTCATCTTGCAACTGTTACCCACGCTCAACAATAGATTATTTCACCACTTTGGCTTTGCCCTGTTTGGTTTTATCAAATTTGCCAAAAAAATTCAGGAAAATAAAGAAAAAAATTGTCAAAGTTTTTGCACGCTTTTAAGAGAACGTGTTATATTTCTGTAGACCACATCCCACCTCAGTTGTAGGTGCCAATTTTTATGGTTGCATCTTTTTTGATCCTAGTTCAGAGAAAAATGTAAAAAAATAGTGAAAAAATAAAAAACTGATTCCTACTAGTGCCTTTTGGAAAATTCCAAGGAAAATTCAGGAAAAAGGAAAAATCCGGACTATCTGCTTGTTCTGTGAGTTCTTTCCATCGTCCTTTGTTTTCACCTTGTTGCGCTACGTTTTGACATGTCTTAGCCAGCACCTATGATTTGTACTTTCGATCCGGATTGAACAATCGCTAATCTGCATTCGTTAATTGCTAATCCTTGCTGTCATATTGTGTGCCGACCCATAGCTCTACATATTCTTCTGTCAGCAAAGGTTCATCTTGCAACTATTACCCACGCTCAACAACAGATTGTTTCACCACTTTGGCTTTGCCCTGTTTGGTTTCATCAAAATTGCCAAAAAAATTCAAGTAAATAAAGAAAAAAATTGTTAAAGTTTTTGCACGCTTTTCAGAGAACGTGTTGTATTTCTGTAGACCACATCCCACCTCAGTTGTAGGTGCCAATTTTTGTGGTTGCATCTTTTTTTATCCTTGTTCAGAGAAAAATATAAAAAATAGTGAAAAAATAAAAAAAATTGATTCCTACTAGTGCCTTTTGGAAAATTCTGGGGAAAATTCAGGAAAAAGGAAAAATCCGGACTATCTGCTTGTTCTGTGAGTTCTTTCCATCGTCCTTTGTTTTCACCTTGTTGCGCTACGTCTCGACACGTCTTAGCCAGCACCTGTGATTTGTACTTTGGATCCGGATTGAACAATCGCTAATCTGCATTCGTTAATTGCTAATCCTTACTGTCATATTGTGTGCCTACCCATAGCTCCACATATTCTTCTGTCAGCACAGGTTCATCATGCAACTGTTACCCACGCTCAACAATAGATTGTTTCACCACTTTGGCTTTGCCCTGTTTGGTTTCATCAAAATTGCCAAAAAAATTCAGGAAAATAAAGAAAAAAATTGTCAAAGTTTTTGCACGCTTTTCAGAGAATGTGCTGTATTTCTGTAGACCACATCCCACCTCAGTTGTAGGTGCCAATTTTTGTGGGTGCATCTTTTTTGATCCTTGTTCAGAGAAAAATATAAAAAAAATAGTGAAAAAATAAAAAAATTGATTCCTACTAGTGCCTTTTGGAAAATTCCGGGGAAAATTCAGGAAAAAGAAAAAATCCAGACTATCTGCTTGTTCTGTGAGTTCTTTCCATCGTCCTTTGTTTGCACCTTGTTGCGCTACGTCTCGACACATCTTAGCCAGCACCTGTGATTTATACTTTGGATCCGGATTGAACAATCGCTAATCTGCATTTGTTAATTGCTAATCCTTGCTGTCATATTGTGTGCCTACCCATAGCTCCACATATTCTTCTGTCAGCACATGTTCATCTTGCAACTGTTACCCACGCTCAACAACAGATTGTTTCACCACTTTGGCTTTGCCCTGTTTGGTTTCATCAAAATTGCCAAAAAATTTTAGGAAAATAAAGAAAAAAAATTGTCAAAGTTATTGCACGCTTTTCAGAGAATGTGCTGTATTTCTGTAGACCACATCCCACCTCAGTTGTAGGTGGTAATTTTTGTGGTTGCATCTTTTTTGATCCTTGTTGATGAGGACATGACACCAACAGATACGACCATTTATTATAAGGTGCACTCGTTCCTACATTTGCATAGTAATTTTGGGTACAATTCACTTGGTTCCACATGTACATGTCGTTATTTGAATGTAGGTACAAATGTGTCTCAAAGTACAAATCCATCAAAGTTGAACTTTTGGTTCGTCGGCAGCCCGATAGTGCTTCATTGGGAAGGCCATAACTCATCCATCCGGAGTGCGATCGAGGTCAATGAGCACTTGATAGAAAGCTTATTTGATAAGCTTTTAAATAGATCTGGTCCCATCTCAATATCACATTGGCAAGGCCTCCAAATCATCAAGACATTCTGCCACTATTTCTGTCGGGTGCTACAGCGTCGTCATGGGCTTATTATTCACACTTGGGACCCAGGACCAAGTTGGAGCACGCCCCAAGAAGATAGAGAACACCTAAGAGATGCCCAAAGACGTCCTCCTCCTTGGCCACCACCTTAGGAGGCCAGCAAGAACGTCCAAGCCAAGCCGGAGGCCCAGTCCAATTCGAGTTCGAGTCTGCTTCGGCCTTCTGGACCAGTCTGCAATAAAACGGACGCCCATGATGCATCCGGACTCCGTTTTCGATGATCCATATATGGATGGAAAGATAATTTCATAAGCTAACCAATGGCTTTGGTTTGAGACCCAAATTCCATCAGAGTCAATGGGAATCATCGAAACAAGTTGACGTCCAGAATCTGTCCGGGCGCTGCGTCGCCGTCTTTTGGGCCGTTTGGGCCTTGTAATGTGTCGAGACTCCTTAGCGACGTGAGTAGTGGTTCTTGGATGCCCTTAGGCTTTATAATCAGTAGCCACCACCTATGTTGGGGTTTGGGTTTTGCTTAGATTATTCTGTTGATAACAGTTTCGCCGCCGCCGTCGGTTTGTGAGACCCCAACTTTGTGAGATTAATCATTCATCTGCAATTTGGTTGCATTCCTTTGTGTTCTTGCTTGTGTTCTCGATTTGCAGGCAAGGACTTAGCCTTCTTGGCGAGGTCGACCGTGCAATGCCGGTCGATAACCAGAGGAGTCGTGGTGCTGCGATTGCGGGGTTCAGAGCTGAGTTGTTCGGAAGCCGGATCGAATTGTGTCGTGACTCCACCAAATCGAGAGTTATCAGAACCTTTCGGAAGATCGGGATCCCTAGTTCACATCAATTGGTATCGGAGCTTCAGGTATACCGTTAGGTTTAATTTTACCCTAGTTTAGTTTGATTTTGCCTTCGTCCTAGAGTCCACAGAAAAGCCAAAAAAAATAGTGTTAGGTTTTTCCCCTATCCCAGAAACCACGTTTAGCCTTTTGCATAATTCTTTTCAGATTCCGTCGTGTTGAGTTTGTGTCCTGATCAAGGGCTTGTTGCTGGTTTAGATTGTGTTCTTTTCTAGTTTGTGTTGATCCCTCCACCCGCCGCTATCCCATATCACCATCAGTTTGCATCTTGTGTCCACTAAAACCCTGATTCGAGCAGTTTTCATAAAACAGTCATAACTTTTGTATCCGAACTCGGAACAGGGCAAATTTTATATCTACGGAGAATGCCAGAAAATTTTAGATCCGTTTTATCCTAGCAAAGCTAGGTTCGTAAAAATTAGATTTGCGAAATTCGATCAGGAAAATCGAGTTTCTAGGCCCACAAGTTTTGATATGCTTTTTGGAGCACAATCCTAATTTTCTATAGGCCACATCTTTTATCCAATTGAGCTCATTTTTTTTGGTGTTTATTGTTGTGTGCTCCTTGCTGAGAAAAAAATATCAAAAGAGCAAAAGCAAGGAAAAAATTTGGGCCAAAAACAAGAAAAGAAAAAAATAGCAAAAGAGAAGAGAAGAGATAAAAAAGGAGCACATAAGGAACACTCGATAGCTCTATTGTTTGTTGTGTCTTTTGCCTTGTCCGTATTTTCATTGCTATTCATTGTTATCCATCATACTTGTTTCTCCATTTTGTTATCACACATCTAGTATTTGGAACACGTTAGACCAGCAACGAGAGCAAGTATTTGGGACTATAATTCAGCATTACTTTCTGTTTTTGAATTGTGTTCCACTCACATATTTGGCCTGCTTGCCTTAACTCCACATACTTCTTCTGGACAATATAAGTTTTGACCCCTGTAATCGCAGTGCTACGCCTTTCAGGTATCCTTGACCTTGCTAGTAAGAACCTTGTAAGAGCTTGAGAAGGGGTCTCCTTTTGCTGTGATCTTGAGAGGCACTACTCCACCTACTTAGTAGATTATTAGGGATAACTTTCACTGTTTGTTCCTGTTTTGTGTCTACAATGACAGGTTACAACACTCATCGATATGAGACATCAATGATGCATGAGCCATGCACTATTGCTGCTACACCTCCTTCTGCAGGTCGTTCTATTCTTTCTTCTCCACCTACTTATGATGGTATTGGTGCTGATGAGTACATTGAGTGGGAAAGTAAAATAGATAATATTTCTGCACACTGTCATATGTGTGAACGGAGGAAGATTAAGAATGCATCTAGTGTTTTGAGACATTTAGCATTAATTTGGTGGGAGTCTTTAAGTTCTTCAGATAAACCTCATACATGGAACGATATGAAAATTCTTATGAGAGAAACTTTTGTTAATCCATCTCTTGTAATTAATTCATATGATGAGGAACATCAACTAGACCAATCTCCTATTATTCCTCCTGCTGTGCCTAATCTTTTGCAGGACAATGCACAAAAGAGCGGGGATGACATGACAGAAAATGAGGTGCTCCCAGTCTCATGTAAAAATTCAACACGTGATACTTCTGCTGACAGTGAGAGCAAAGGTAATGCCAATGATGCTAATCTCACAGAAGATGAGAGTTCTCTTGTTGTAATGAATTTTCCCACCAATGATGCTAATAATTCTATACTAAAACCTTCTATTGATTTACCTTTGTCACATGGCGAATGTTCTACTGATCTTTGTGATAAAGAAAAGTTGTGTGATAGTGATATGATTATTCATGAGCAGCAACCAGTGAATGAGAATGATTCTTTTGTTTTGGAACAAAATACTTGTGCTAAAAATAAACAATTGCTTCCAATTGCCACTGAACAAGATGAACTAAAATTGTTGACTTCTTTAAATACTTTGGGATATATTGAGTTTGAAACACTATGTGCTCTGAGTAGTTTGGAGGAGAAATTTTTATGTGCTGAATTACCATGGTTGTCTACATGTATATATCAATTTATTGGCAAATATAATTGTAAAGGAGAATATATGGTACACCGAGTTTATATTTGTTCAAATCTAAAATCTCCTTTTCTGTGCATCAATATGACCAATCAAAGGGTTGCATTAGATATAATCATGTCATGTCAAGATCCCCAAGTTTTGCTATAAAGCAACAGGTTAAATTTCAAAAAGAGAAGCAATATTGGCTACAACCTACAATCTGTCCTCCAACTAAGCTCAAACCGAGGACGGTTTATTGTCAAGAAGGGGAGGATGATGAGGACATGACACCAACAGATACGACCATTTATTATAAGGTGCACTCGTTCCTACATTTGCATAGTAATTTTGGGTACAATTCACTTGGTTCCACATGTACATGTCGTTATTTGAATGTAGGTACAAATGTGTCTCAAAGTACAAATCCATCAAAGTTGAACTTTCGGTTCATCGGCAGCCCGATAGTGCTTCATTGGGAAGGCCATAACTCATCCATCCGGAGTGCGATCGAGGTCAATGAGCACTTGATAGAAAGCTTATTTGATAAGCTTTCAAATAGATCTGGTCCCATCTCAATATCACATTGGCAAGGCCTCCAAATCATTAAGACATTCTGCCGCTATTTCTGTCAGGTGCTACAGCGTCGTCATGGGCTTATTATTCAAGCACGCCCCAAGAAGATAGAGAACACCTAAGAGATGCCCAAAGACGTCCTCCTCCTTGGCCACCACCTTAGGAGGCCAGCAAGAACGTCCAAGCCAAGCCGGAGGCCCAGTCCAATTCGAGTTCGAGTCTGCTTCGGCCTTCTGGACCAGTCTGCAATAAAATGGACGCCCATGATGCATCCGGACTCCGTTTTCGATGATCCATATATGGATGGAAAGATAATTTCATAAGCTAACCAATGGCTTTGGTTTGAGACCCAAATTCCATAAGAGTCAACGGAAATCATCGAAATAAGTTGACGTCCAGAATCTGTCAGGGCGCTGCGTCGCCGTCTTTTGGGCCGTTTGGGCCTTGTAATGTGTCGAGACTCCTTAGCGACGTGAGTAGGGGTTCTTGGATGCCCTTAGGCTTTATAATCAGTAGCCGCCGCCTATGTTGGGGTTTGGGTTTTGCTTAGATTATTCTGTTGATAACAGTTTCGCCGCCGCCGTCGGTTTGTGAGACCCCAACTTTGTGAGATTAATCATTCATCTGCAATTTGGTTGCATTCCTTTGTGTTCTTGCTTGTGTTCTCGATTTGCAGGCAAGGACTTAGCCTTCTTGGCGAGGTCGACCGTGCAACGCCGGTCGATAACTAGAGGAGTCGTGGTGCTGCGATTGCGGGGTTCAGAGCCGAGTTGTTCGGAAGCCGGATCGAATTATGTCGTGACTCCACCAAATCGAGAGTTATCAGAACCTTTCGAAAGATCGGGATCCCTAGTTCACATCACTTGTTCTGAAAAAAATATAAAAAAATAGTGAAAAAATAAAAAAAATTGATTCCTACTAGTGCCTTTTGGAAAATTCCGAGGAAAATTCAGGAAAAAGGAAAAATCCGGACTATCTGCTTGTTCTGTGAGTTCTATCCATCGTCCTTTGTTTTCACCTTGTTGCGCTACGTCTCGACACGTCTTAGCCAGCACCTGTGATTTGTACTTTAGATCCGAATTGAACAATCACTAATCTGCATTCGTTAATTGCTAATCCTTGCTGTCATATTGTGTGCCTACCCATAGCTCCACATATTCTTCTGTCAGCACAGGTTCATCTTGCAACTGTTACCCACGCTCAACAACAGATTGTTTCACCACTTTGGCTTTGCCCTGTTTGGTTTCATCAAAATTGCCAAAAAAATTCAGGAAAATAAAGAAAAAAATTGTCAAAGTTTTTGCATGCTTTTCAGAGAACGTGCTGTATTTCTGTAGACCACATCCCACCTCAGTTGTAGGTGCCAATTTTTATGGTTGCATCTTTTTTGATCCTTGTTCAGAGAAAAATATAAAAAAAATAGTGAAAAAATAAAAAAAATGATTCCTACTAGTGCCTTTTGGAAAATTCTGGGGAAAATTCAGGAAAAACGAAAAATCTGGAGTATCTGCTTGTTCTGTGAGTTCTTTCTATCGTCCTTTGTTTTCACCTTGTTGCGTTACGTCTCGACACGTCTTAGCCAGCACCTGTGATTTGTACTTTGGATCCGGATTGAACAATCGCTAATCTGCATTTGTTAATTGCTAATCCTTGCTGTCATATTGTGTGCCTACCCATAGCTCCACATATTCTTCTGTCAGCACAGGTTAATCTCGCAACTGTTACCCACGCTCAACAATAGATTGTTTCACCACTTTGGCTTTGCCCTATTTGGTTTCATCAAAATTGCCAAAAAAATTCAGGAAAATAAAGAAAAAAAATTGTCAAAGTTATTGCATGCTTTTCAGAGAATGTGCTGTATTTCTGTAGACCACATCCCACCTCAGTTGTAGGTGCTAATTTTTGTGGTTGCATCTTTTTTGATCCTTGTTCTGAAAAAAATATAAAAAAAAATAGTGAAAAAATAAAAAAATTGATTCCTACTAGTGCTTTTTGGAAAATTCCGGGGAAAATTCAGGAAAAAGGAAAAATCCGGACTATCTGCTTGTTCTGTGAGTCCTTTCCATCGTCCTTTGTTTTCACCTTGTTGCGCGACGTCTCGACACGTCTTAGCCAGCACCTGTGATTTGTACTTTAGATCCAGATTGAACAATCGCTAATCTGCATTCATTAATTGCTAATCCTTGCTGTCATATTGTGTGCCTACCCATAGCTCCACATATTCTTCTGTCAGCACAGGTTCATCTTGCAACTGCTACCCACGCTCAACAACAGATTGTTTCACCACTTTGGCTTTACCCTGTTTGGTTTCATCAAAATTGCCAAAAAAATTCAGGAAAATAAAGAAAAAAATTGTCAAAGTTTTTGCACGCTTTTCAGAGAACGTGCTGTATTTCTGTAGACCACATCCCACCTCAGTTGTAGGTGCCAATTTTTGTGGTTGCATCTTTTTTTATCCTTGTTCAGTGAAAAATATAAAAAAAAATAGTGTAAAAATAAAAAAATTGATTCCTACTAGTGCCTTATGGAAAATTCCGGGGAAAATTCAGGAAAAAGGAAGAATCTGGACTGTCTGCTTGTTCTGTGAGTTCTTTCCATCGTCCTTTGTTTTCACCTTGTTGCGCTACGTCTCGACACGTCTTAGCCAGCACCTGTGATTTGTACTTTAGATCCGGATTGAACAATCACTAATCTGCATTCGTTAATTGCTAATCCTTGCTGTCACATTGTGTGCCTACCCATAGCTCCACATATTCTTCTATCAGCACAGGTTCATCATGCAACTGTTACCCACGCTCAACAACAGATTGTTTCACCACTTTGGCTTTGTCCTGTTTGGTTTCATCAAAATTGCCAAAAAAAATTCAGGAAAATAATGAAAAAAAATTTGTCAAAGTTATTGCACGCTTTTCAGAGAACGTGCTATATTTCTGTAGACCACATCCCACCTCAGTTGTAGGTGCCAATTTTTGTGGTTGCATCTTTTTTTATCCTTGTTCTGAAAAAAATATAAAAAAATAGTGAAAAAAATAAAAAAAAATTGATTCCTACTAGTGTCTTTTGGAAAATTCCGGGGAAAATTTAGGAAAAAGGAAAAATCCGGACTATCTGCTTGTTCTGTGAGTCCTTTCCATCGTCCTTTATATTCACCTTATTGCGCGACGTCTCGACACGTCTTAGCCAGCACCTGTGATTTGTACTTTGGATCCAGATTGAACAATTGCTAATCTGCATTCGTTAATTGCTAATCCTTGTTGTCATATTGTGTGCCTACCCATAGCTCCACATATTCTTCTGTTAGCACAGGTTCAACTTGCAACTGTTACCCATGCTCAACAACAGATTGTTTCACCACTTTGGCTTTGCCCTGTTTGGTTTCATCAAAATTGCCAAAAAAATTCAAGAAAATAAAGAAAAAAATTGTCAAAGTTTTTGCACGCTTTTCAGAGAACGTGCTGTATTTCTATAGACAACATCCCACCTCAGTTGTTGGTGCCAATTTTTGTGGTTGCATCTTTTTTTATCCTTTTTCAGAGAAAAATATAAAAAAATAGTGAAAAAATAAAAAATTGATTCCTACTAGTGCCTTTTGGAAAATTCCGGGGAAAATTCAGGAAAAAGGAAAAATCCGGACTATCTGCTTGTTCTGTGAGTTCTTTCCATCGTCCTTTGTTTTCACCTTGTTACGCTACGTCTCGACACATCTTAGCCAGCACCTGTGATTTGTACTTTGGATCCGGATTGAACAATCGCTAATCTGCATTTGTTAATTGCTAATCCTTGCTGTCATATTGTGTGCCTACCCATAGCTCCACATATTCTTCTGTCAGCACAGGTTCATCTTGCAACTGCTACCCACGCTCAACAACAGATTGTTTCACCACTTTGGCTTTGCCCTGTTTGGTTTCATCAAAATTGCCAAAAAAATTCAGGAAAATAAAGAAAAAAATTATCAAAGTTTTTGCACGCTTTTCAGAGAACGTGCTGTATTTCTGTAGACCACATGCCACCTCAGTTGTAGGTGCCAATTTTTGTGGTTGCATCTTTTTTGATCCTTGTTCAGAGAAAAATATAAAAAAAATAGTGAAAAAATAAAAAACTGATTCCTACTAGTGCCTTTTGGAAAATTTCGGTGAAAATTCAGGAAAAAGGAAAAATCCGGACTATCTGCTTGTTCTGTGAGTTCTTTCCATCGTCCTTTGTTTTCACCTTGTTGCGCTACGTCTCGACACATCTTAGCCAGCACCTGTGATTTGTACTTTGGATCCGGATTGAACAATCGCTAATCTGCATTTGTTAATTGCTAATCCTTGCTGTCATATTGTGTGCCTACCCATAGCTCCACATATTCTTCTGTCAGCACAGGTTCATCTTGCAACTATTACCCACGCTCAACAACAGATTGTTTCACCACTTTGGCTTTGCCCTGTTTGGTTTCATCAAAATTGCCAAAAAAATTCAGGAAAATAAAGAAAAAAATTGTCAAAGTTTTTGCACGCTTTTCAGAGAACGTGCTGTATTTCCGTAGACCACATCCCACCTCAGTTGTAGGTGCCAATTTTTGTGGTTGCATCTTTTTTGATCCTTGTTCAGAGAAAAATATAAAAAAAATAGTGAAAAAATAAAAAAATTGATTCCTACTAGTGCCTTTTGGAAAATTCCAGGGAAAATTCAGGAGAAAGGAAAAATCCGGACTATCTGCTTGTTCTGTGAGTCCTTTCCATCGTCCTTTGTTTTCACCTTGTTGCGCGACGTCTCGACACGTCTTAGCCAGCACCTGTGATTTGTACTTTACATCCAGATTGAACAATCGTTAATCTGCATTCGTTAATTGCTAATCCTTGCTGTCATATTGTGTGCCTACCCATAGCTCCACATATTCTTCTATCAACACAGGTTCATCTTGCAACTGTTACCCACGCTCAACAACAGATTGTTTCACCACTTTGGCTTTGCCCTGTTTGGTTTCATCAAAATTGCCAAAAAAATTCACGAAAATAAAGAAAAAAAATTGTCAAAGTTATTGCACGCTTTTCAGAGAACTTGCTGTATTTCTGTAGACCACATCCCACCTCAGTTGTAGGTGCCAATTTTTGTGGTTGCATCTTTTTTGATCCTTGTTCTGAAAAAATATAAAAAAAATAGTGAAAAAATAAAAAAAATTGATTCCTACTAGTGCCTTTTGGAAAATTCCGGGGAAAATTCAGGAAAAAGGAAAAATCTGGACTATCTGCTTGTTCTGTGAGTCCTTTCCATCGTCCTTTGTTTTCACCTTGTTGCGCGACGTCTCGACACGTCTTAGCCAGCACCTGTGATTTGTACTTTAGATCCGGATTGAACAATCGCTAATCTGCATTCATTAATTGCTAATCCTTGCTGTCATATTGTGTGCCTACCCATAGCTCCACATATTCTTCTGTCAGCACAGGTTCATCTTGCAACTGCTACCCACGCTCAACAACAGATTGTTTCACCACTTTGGCTTTGCCCTGTTTGGTTTCATCAAAATTGCCAAAAAAATTCAAGAAAATAAAGAAAAAAATTGTCAAAGTTTTTGCACGCTTTTCAGAGAACGTGCTGTATTTCTATAGACAACATCCCACCTCAGTTGTTGGTGCCAATTTTTGTGGTTGCATCTTTTTTTATCCTTATTCAGAGAAAAATATAAAAAAATAGTGAAAAAATAAAAAATTGATTCCTACTAGTGCCTTTTGGAAAATTCCGGGGAAAATTCAGGAAAAAGGAAAAATCCGGACTATCTGCTTGTTATGTGAGTTCTTTCCATCGTCCTTTGTTTTCACCTTGTTACGCTACGTCTCGACACATCTTAGCCAGCACCTGTGATTTGTACTTTGGATCCGGATTGAACAATCGCTAATCTGCATTTGTTAATTGCTAATCCTTGCTGTCATATTGTGTGCCTACCCATAGCTCCACATATTCTTCTGTCAGCACAGGTTCATCTTGCAACTGCTACCCACGCTCAACAACAGATTGTTTCACCACTTTGGCTTTGCCCTGTTTGGTTTCATCAAAATTGCCAAAAAAATTCAGGAAAATAAAGAAAAAAATTATCAAAGTTTTTGCACGCTTTTCAGAGAACGTGCTGTATTTCTGTAGACCACATGCCACCTCAGTTGTAGGTGCCAATTTTTGTGGTTGCATCTTTTTTGATCCTTGTTCAGAGAAAAATATAAAAAAAATAGTGAAAAAATAAAAAACTGATTCCTACTAGTGCCTTTTGGAAAATTTCGGTGAAAATTCAGGAAAAAGGAAAAATCCGGACTATCTGCTTGTTCTGTGAGTTCTTTCCATCGTCCTTTGTTTTCACCTTGTTGCGCTACGTCTCGACACATCTTAGCCAGCACCTGTGATTTGTACTTTGGATCCGGATTGAACAATCGCTAATCTGCATTTGTTAATTGCTAATCCTTGCTGTCATATTGTGTGCCTACCCATAGCTCCACATATTCTTCTGTCAGCACAGGTTCATCTTGCAACTATTACCCACGCTCAACAACAGATTGTTTCACCACTTTGGCTTTGCCCTGTTTGGTTTCATCAAAATTGCTAAAAAAATTCAGGAAAATAAAGAAAAAAATTGTCAAAGTTTTTGCACGCTTTTCAGAGAACGTGCTGTATTTCCGTAGACCACATCCCACCTCAGTTGTAGGTGCCAATTTTTGTGGTTGCATCTTTTTTGATCCTTGTTCAGAGAAAAATATAAAAAAAATAGTGAAAAAATAAAAAAATTGATTCCTACTAGTGCCTTTTGGAAAATTCCAGGGAAAATTCAGGAGAAAGGAAAAATCCGGACTATCTGCTTGTTCTGTGAGTCCTTTCCATCGTCCTTTGTTTTCACCTTGTTGCGCGACGTCTCGACATGTCTTAGCCAGCACCTGTGATTTGTACTTTACATCCAGATTGAACAATCGTTAATCTGCATTCGTTAATTGCTAATCCTTGCTGTCATATTGTGTGCCTACCCATAGCTCCACATATTCTTCTATCAACACAGGTTCATCTTGCAACTGTTACCCACGCTCAACAACAGATTGTTTCACCACTTTGGCTTTGCCCTGTTTGGTTTCATCAAAATTACCAAAAAAATTCACGAAAATAAAGAAAAAAAATTGTCAAAGTTATTGCACGCTTTTCAGAGAACTTGCTGTATTTCTGTAGACCACATCCCACCTCAGTTGTAGGTGCCAATTTTTGTGGTTGCATCTTTTTTGATCCTTGTTCTGAAAAAATATAAAAAAAATAGTGAAAAAATAAAAAAAATTGATTCCTACTAGTGCCTTTTGGAAAATTCCGGGGAAAATTCAGGAAAAAGGAAAAATCCGGACTATCTGCTTGTTCTGTGAGTCCTTTCCATCGTCCTTTGTTTTCACCTTGTTGCGCGACGTCTCGACACGTCTTAGCCAGCACCTGTGATTTGTACTTTAGATCCGGATTGAACAATCGCTAATCTGCATTCATTAATTGCTAATCCTTGCTGTCATATTGTGTGCCTACCCATAGCTCCACATATTCTTCTGTCAGCACAGGTTCATCTTGCAACTGCTACCCACGCTCAACAACAGATTGTTTCACCACTTTGGCTTTACCCTGTTTGGTTTCATCAAAATTGCCAAAAAAATTCAGGAAAATAAAGAAAAAAATTGTCAAAGTTTTTGCACGCTTTTCAGAGAACGTGCTGTATTTCTGTAGACCACATCCCACCTCAGTTGTAGGTGCCAATTTTTGTGGTTGCATCTTTTTTTATCCTTGTTCAGTGAAAAATATAAAAAAAATAGTGAAAAAATAAAAAAATTGATTCCTACTAGTGCCTGCATTCATTAATTGCTAATCCTTGCTGTCATATTGTGTGCCTACCCATAGCTCCACATATTCTTCTGTCAGCACAGGTTCATCTTGCAACTGCTACCCACGCTCAACAACAGATTGTTTCACCACTTTGGCTTTACCCTGTTTGGTTTCATCAAAATTGCCAAAAAAATTCAGGAAAATAAAGAAAAAAATTGTCAAAGTTTTTGCACGCTTTTCAGAGAACGTGCTGTATTTCTGTAGACCACATCCCACCTCAGTTGTAGGTGCCAATTTTTGTGGTTGCATCTTTTTTTTATCCTTGTTCAGTGAAAAATATAAAAAAAATAGTGAAAAAATAAAAAAATTGATTCCTACTAGTGCCTTTTGGAAAATTCCGGGGAAAATTCAGGAAAAAGGAAGAATCTGGACTATCTGCTTGTTCTGTGAGTTCTTTCCATCGTCCTTTGTTTTCATCTTGTTGCGCTACGTCTCGACACGTCTTAGCCAGCACCTGTGATTTGTACTTTAGATCCGGATTAAACAATCGCTAATCTGCATTCGTTAATTGCTAATCCTTGCTGTCATATTGTGTGCCTACCCATAGCTCCACATATTCTTCTATCAGCACAGGTTCATCTTGCAACTGTTACCCACGCTCAACAACAGATTGTTTCACCACTTTGGCTTTGCCCTGTTTGGTTTCATCAAAATTGCCAAAAAAAATTCAGGAAAATAATGAAAAAAAATTAGTCAAAGTTATTGCACGCTTTTCAGAGAACGTGCTATATTTCTGTAGACCACATCCCACCTCAGTTGTAGGTGCCAATTTTTGTGGTTACATCTTTTTTTATCCTTGTTCTGAAAAAAATATAAAAAATAGTGAAAAAAATAAAAAAAAAATTGATTCCTACTAGTGTCTTTTGGAAAATTCCGGGGAAAATTCAGGAAAAAGGAAAAATCCGGACTATCTGCTTGTTCTGTGAGTCCTTTCCATCGTCCTTTATATTCACCTTATTGCGCGACGTCTCGACACGTCTTAGCCAGCACCTGTGATTTGTACTTTGGATCCAGATTGAACAATTGCTAATCTGCATTCGTTAATTGCTAATCCTTGTTGTCATATTGTGTGCCTACCCATAGCTCCACATATTCTTCTGTTAGCACAGGTTCAACTTGCAACTGTTACCCACGCTCAACAACAGATTGTTTCACCACTTTGGCTTTGCCCTGTTTGGTTTCATCAAAATTGCCAAAAAAATTCAGGAAAATAAGGAAAAAAATTGTCAAAGTTTTTGCACGCTTTTCAGAGAATGTGCTGTATTTCTGTAGACAACATCCCACCTCAGTTGTTGGTGCCAATTTTTGTGGTTGCATCTTTTTTTATCCTTGTTCAGAGAAAAATATAAAAAAATAGTGAAAAAATAAAAAATTGATTCCTACTAGTGCCTTTTGGAAAATTCCGGGGAAAATTCAGGAAAAAGGAAAAATCCGGACTATCTGCTTGTTCTGTGAGTTCTTTCCATCGTCCTTTGTTTTCACCTTGTTACGCTACGTCTCGACACATCTTAGCCAGCACCTGTGATTTGTACTTTGGATCCAGATTGAACAATCGCTAATCTGCATTTGTTAATTGCTAATCCTTGCTGTCATATTGTGTGCCTACCCATAGCTCCACATATTCTTCTGTCAGCACAGGTTCATCTTGCAACTGTTACCCACGCTCAACAACAGATTGTTTCACCACTTTGGCTTTGCCCTGTTTGGTTTCATCAAAATTGCCAAAAAAATTTAGGAAAATAAAGAAAAAAATTGTCAAAGTTTTTGCACGCTTTTCAGAGAACGTGCTGTATTTTCGTAGACCACATCCCACCTCAGTTGTAGGTGACAATTTTTGTGGTTGCATCTTTTTTTATCCTTGTTCAGAGAAAAATATAAAAAAAATAGTGAAAAAATAAAAAAATTGATTCCTACTAGTGCCTTTTGGAAAATTCCAGGGAAAATTCAGGAAAAAGGAAAAATCCGGACTATCTGCTTGTTCTGTGAGTCCTTTCCATCGTCCTTTGTTTTCACCTTGTTGCGCGACGTCTCGACACGTCTTAGCCAGCACCTGTGATTTGTACTTTAGATCCAGATTGAACAATCGTTAATCTGCATTCGTTAATTGCTAATCCTTGCTGTCATATTGTGTGCCTACCCATAGCTCCACATATTCTTCTATCAACACAGGTTCATCTTGCAACTGTTACCCACGCTCAACAACAGATTGTTTCCCCACTTTGGCTTTGCCCTGTTTGGTTTCATCAAAATTGCCAAAAAAATTCACGAAAATAAAGAGAAAAAATTGTCAAAGTTATTGCACGCTTTTCAGAGAACTTGCTGTATTTCTGTAGACCACATCCCACCTTAGTTGTAGGTGCCAATTTTTGTGGTTGCATCTTTTTTGATCCTTGTTCAGAGAAAAATATAAAAAAATAGTGAAAAAATAAAAAAAATTGATTCCTACTAGTGCCTTTTGGAAAATTCCGGGGAAAATTCAGGAAAAAGGAAAAATCAGGACTATCTGCTTGTTCTGTGAGTTCTTTCCATCGTCCTTTGTTTTCACCTTGTTGCGCTACGTCTCGACACGTTTTAGCCAGCACCTGTGATTTGTACTTTGGATCCGGATTGAACAATCGCTAATCTGCATTTGTTAATTGCTAATCCTTACTGTCATATTGTGTGCCTACCCATAGCTCCACATATTCTTCTGTCAGCACAGGTTCATCTTGCAACTGCTACCCACGCTCAACAACAGATTGTTTCACCACTTTGGCTTTGCCCTGTTTGGTTTCATCAAAATTGCCAAAAAAAATTCAGGAAAATAAAGAAAAAATTGTCAAAGTTTTTGCACGCTTTTCAGAGAACGTGCTATATTTCTGTAGACCACATCCCACCTCAGTTGTAGGTCCCAATTTTTGTGGTTGCATCTTTTTTGATCCTTGTTCTGAAAAAAATATAAAAAAAATAGTGAAAAAAATAAAAAAAAAATTGATTCCTACTAGTGTCTTTTGGAAAATTCCGGGGAAAATTCAGGAAAAAGGAAAAATCCGGACTATCTGCTTGTTCTGTGAGTCCTTTCCATCGTCCTTTATATTCACCTTATTGCGCGACGTCTCGACACGTCTTAGCCACCACCTGTGATTTGTACTTTGGATCCAGATTGAACAATTGCTAATCTGCATTCGTTAATTGCTAATCCTTGTTGTCATATTGTGTGCCTACCCATAGCTCCACATATTCTTCTGTTAGCACAGGTTCAACTTGCAACTGTTACCCACGCTCAACAACAGATTGTTTCACCACTTTGGCTTTGCTCTGTTTGGTTTCATCAAAATTGCCAAAAAAATTCAGGAAAATAAAGAAAAAAATTGTCAAAGTTTTTGCACGCTTTTCAGAGAACGTGCTGTATTTCTGTAGACCACATGCCACCTCAGTTGTAGATGCCAATTTTTGTGGTTGCATCTTTTTTGATCCTTGTTCAGAGAAAAATATAAAAAAAATAGTGAAAAAATAAAAAAAATTGATTCCTACTAGTGCCTTTTGGAAAATTCCGGGGAAAATTCAGGAAAAAGGAAAAATCCGGACTATCTGCTTGTTCTGTGAGTCCTTTCCATCGTCCTTTGTTTTCACCTTGTTGCGCGACGTCTCGACACGTCTTAGCCAGCACCTGTGATTTGTACTTTAGATCCGGATTGAACAATCGCTAATCTGCATTCATTAATCGCTAATCCTTGCTGTCATATTGTGTGCCTACCCATAGCTCCACATATTCTTCTGTCAGCACAGGTTCATCTTGCAACTGCTACCCACGCTCAACAACAGATTGTTTCACCACTTTGGCTTTACCCTGTTTGGTTTCATCAAAATTGCCAAAAAAATTCAGGAAAATAAAGAAAAAAATTGTCAAAGTTTTTGCACGCTTTTCAGAGAACGTGCTGTATTTCTGTAGACCACATCCCACCTCAGTTGTAGGTGCCAATTTTTGTGGTTGCATCTTTTTTTATCCTTGTTCAGTGAAAAATATAAAAAAAATAGTGAAAAAATAAAAAAATTGATTCCTACTAGTGCCTTTTGGAAAATTCCGGGGAAAATTCAGGAAAAAGAAAGAATCTGGACTATCTGCTTGTTCTGTGAGTTCTTTCCATCGTCCTTTGTTTTCACCTTGTTGCGCTACGTCTCGACACGTCTTAGCCAGCACCTGTGATTTGTACTTTAGATCCGGATTAAACAATCGCTAATCTGCATTCGTTAATTGCTAATCCTTGCTGTCATATTGTGTGCCTACCCATAGCTCCACATATTCTTCTATCAGCACAGGTTCATCTTGAAACTGTTACCCACGCTCAACAACAGATTGTTTCACCACTTTGGCTTTGCCCTGTTTGGTTTCATCAAAATTGCCAAAAAAAATTCAGGAAAATAATGAAAAAAAATTTGTCAAAGTTATTGCATGCTTTTCAGAGAACGTGCTATATTTCTGTAGACCACATCCCACCTCAGTTGTAGGTGCCAATTTTTGTGGTTGCATCTTTTTTTATCCTTGTTCTGAAAAAAATATAAAAAAATAGTGAAAAAAATAAAAAAAATTGATTCCTACTAGTGTCTTTTGGAAAATTCCGGGGAAAATTTAGGAAAAAGGAAAAATCCGGACTATCTGCTTGTTCTGTGAGTCCTTTCCATCGTCCTTTATATTCACCTTATTGCGTGACGTCTCGACACGTCTTAGCCAGCACCTGTGATTTGTACTTTGGATCCAGATTGAACAATTGCTAATCTGCATTCGTTAATTGCTAATCCTTGTTGTCATATTGTGTGCCTACCCATAGCTCCACATATTCTTCTGTTAGCACAGGTTCAACTTGCAACTGTTACCCACGCTCAACAACAGATTGTTTCACCACTTTGGCTTTGCCCTGTTTGGTTTCATCAAAATTGCCAAAAAAATTCAGGAAAATAAAGAAAAAAATTGTCAAAGTTTTTGCACGCTTTTCAGAGAACGTGCTGTATTTCTGTAGACAACATCCCACCTCAGTTGTTGGTGCCAATTTTTGTGGTTGCATCTTTTTTATCCTTGTTCAGAGAAAAATATAAAAAAATAGTGAAAAAATAAAAAATTGATTCCTACTAGTGCCTTTTGGAAAATTCCGGGGAAAATTCAGGAAAAAGGAAAAATCCGGACTATCTGCTTGTTCTATGAGTTCTTTCCATCGTCCTTTGTTTTCACCTTGTTACGCTACGTCTCGACACATCTTAGCCAGCACCTGTGATTTGTACTTTGGATCCGGATTGAACAATCGCTAATCTGCATTTGTTAATTGCTAATCCTTGCTGTCATATTGTGTGCCTACCCATAGCTCCACATATTCTTCTGTCAGCACAGGTTCATCTTGCAACTGCTACCCACGCTCAACAACAGATTGTTTCACCACTTTGGCTTTGCCCTGTTTGGTTTCATCAAAATTGCCAAAAAAATTCAGGAAAATAAAGAAAAAAATTATCAAAGTTTTTGCACGCTTTTCAGAGAACGTGCTGTATTTCTGTAGACCACATGCCACCTCAGTTGTAGGTGCCAATTTTTGTGGTTGCATCTTTTTTGATCCTTGTTCAGAGAAAAATATAAAAAAAATAGTGAAAAAATAAAAAACTGATTCCTACTAGTGCCTTTTGGAAAATTTCGGTGAAAATTCAGGAAAAAGGAAAAATCCGGACTATCTGCTTGTTCTGTGAGTTCTTTCCATCGTCCTTTGTTTTCACCTTGTTGCGCTACGTCTCGACACATCTTAGCCAGCACCTGTGATTTGTACCTTGGATCCGGATTGAACAATCGCTAATCTGCATTTGTTAATTGCTAATCCTTGCTGTCATATTGTGTGCCTACCCATAGCTCCACATATTCTTCTGTCAGCACAGGTTCATCTTGCAACTGTTACCCACGCTCAACAACAGATTGTTTCACCACTTTGGCTTTGCCCTGTTTGGTTTCATCAAAATTGCCAAAAAAATTTAGGAAAATAAAGAAAAAAATTGTCAAAGTTTTTGCACGCTTTTCAGAGAACGTGCTGTATTTCCGTAGACCACATCCCACCTCAGTTGTAGGTGCCAATTTTTGTGGTTGCATCTTTTTTGATCCTTGTTCAGAGAAAAATATAAAAAAAATAGTGAAAAAATAAAAAAATTGATTCCTACTAGTGCCTTTTGGAAAATTCCAGGGAAAATTCAGGAAAAAGGAAAAATCCGGACTATCTGCTTGTTCTGTGAGTCCTTTCCATCGTCCTTTGTTTTCACCTTGTTGCGCGACGTCTCGACACGTCTTAGCCAGCACCTGTGATTTGTACTTTAGATCCAGATTGAACAATCGTTAATCTGCATTCGTTAATTGCTAATCCTTGCTGTCATATTGTGTGCCTACCCATAGCTCCACATATTCTTCTATCAACACAGGTTCATCTTGCAACTGTTACCCACGCTCAACAACAGATTGTTTCACCACTTTGGCTTTGCCCTGTTTGGTTTCATCAAAATTGCCAAAAAAATTCACGAAAATAAAGAAAAAAAATTGTCAAAGTTTTTGCACGCTTTTCAGAGAACGTGCTGTATTTCTGTAGACAACATCCCACCTCAGTTGTTGGTGCCAATTTTTGTGGTTGCATCTTTTTTTATCCTTGTTCAGAGAAAAATATAAAAAAATAGTGAAAAAATAAAAAATTGATTCCTACTAGTGCCTTTTGGAAAATTCCGGGGAAAATTCAGGAAAAAGGAAAAATCCGGACTATCTGCTTGTTCTGTGAGTTCTTTCCATCGTCCTTTGTTTTCACCTTGTTACGCTACGTCTCGACACATCTTAGCCAGCACCTGTGATTTGTACTTTGGATCCGGATTGAACAATCGCTAATCTGCATTTGTTAATTGCTAATCCTTGCTGTCATATTGTGTGCCTACCCATAGCTCCACATATTCTTCTGTCAGCACAGGTTCATCTTACAACTGCTACCCACGCTCAACAACAGATTGTTTCACCACTTTGGCTTTGCCCTGTTTGGTTTCATCAAAATTGCCAAAAAAATTCAGGAAAATAAAGAAAAAAATTATCAAAGTTTTTGCACGCTTTTCAGAGAACGTGCTGTATTTCTGTAGACCACATGCCACCTCAGTTGTAGGTGCCAATTTTTGTGGTTGCATCTTTTTTTATCCTTGTTCAGAGAAAAATATAAAAAAAATAGTGAAAAAATAAAAAACTGATTCCTACTAGTGCCTTTTGGAAAATTTCGGTGAAAATTCAGGAAAAAGGAAAAATCCGGACTATCTGCTTGTTCTGTGAGTTCTTTCCATCGTCCTTTGTTTTCACCTTGTTGCGCTACGTCTCGACACATCTTAGCCAGCACCTGTGATTTGTACTTTGGATCCGGATTGAACAATCGCTAATCTGCATTTGTTAATTGCTAATCCTTGCTGTCATATTGTGTGCCTACCCATAGCTCCACATATTCTTCTGTCAGCACAGGTTCATCTTGCAACTGTTACCCACGCTCAACAACAGATTGTTTCACCACTTTGGCTTTGCCCTGTTTGGTTTCATCAAAATTGCCAAAAAAATTCAGGAAAATAAAGAAAAAAATTGTCAAAGTTTTTGCACGCTTTTCAGAGAACGTGCTGTATTTCCGTAGACCACATCCCACCTCAGTTGTAGGTGCCAATTTTTGTGGTTGCATCTTTTTTGATCCTTGTTCAGAGAAAAATATAAAAAAAATAGTGAAAAAATAAAAAAATTGATTCCTACTAGTGCCTTTTGGAAAATTCCAGGGAAAATTCAGGAAAAAGGAAAAATCCGGACTATCTGCTTGTTCTGTGAGTCCTTTCCATCGTCCTTTGTTTTCACCTTGTTGCGCGACGTCTCGACACGTCTTAGCCAGCACCTGTGATTTGTACTTTAGATCCAGATTGAACAATCGTTAATCTGCATTCGTTAATTGCTAATCCTTGCTGTCATATTGTGTGCCTACCCATAGCTCCACATATTCTTCTATCAACACAGGTTCATCTTGCAACTGTTACCCACGCTCAACAACAGATTGTTTCACCACTTTGGCTTTGCCCTGTTTGGTTTCATCAAAATTGCCAAAAAAATTCACGAAAATAAAGAAAAAAAATTGTCAAAGTTATTGCACGCTTTTCAGAGAACTTGCTGTATTTCTGTAGACCACATCCCACCTCAGTTGTAGGTGCCAATTTTTGTGGTTGCATCTTTTTTGATCCTTGTTCTGAAAAAAAATATAAAAAAAATAGTGAAAAAAATAAAAAAAATTGATTCCTACTAGTGTCTTTTGGAAAATTCCGGGGAAAATTCAGGAAAAAGGAAAAATCCGGGCTATCTGCTTGTTCTGTGAGTCCTTTCCATCGTCCTTTATTTTCACCTTATTGCGCGACGTCTCGACACGTCTTAGCCAGCACCTGTGATTTGTACTTTGGATCCAGATTGAACAATTGCTAATCTCCATTCGTTAATTGCTAATCCTTGCTGTCATATTGTGTGCCTACCCATAGCTCCACATATTCTTCTGTTAGCACAGGTTCATCTTGCAACTGTTACCCACGCTCAACAACAGATTGCTTCACCACTTTGGCTTTGCCCTGTTTGGTTTCATCAAAATTGCCAAAAAAATTCAGGAAAATAAAGAAAAAAATTATCAAAGTTTTTGCACGCTTTTCAGAGAACGTGCTGTATTTCTGTAGACCACATGCCACCTCAGTTGTAGGTGCCAATTTTTGTGGTTGCATCTTTTTTGATCCTTGTTCAGAGAAAAATATAAAAAAAATAGTGAAAAAATAAAAAACTGATTCCTACTAGTGCCTTTTGGAAAATTTCGGTGAAAATTCAGGAAAAAGGAAAAATCCGGACTATCTGCTTGTTCTGTGAGTTCTTTCCATCGTCCTTTGTTTTCACCTTGTTGCGCTACGTCTCGACACATCTTAGCCAGCACCTGTGATTTGTACCTTGGATCCGGATTGAACAATCGCTAATCTGCATTTGTTAATTGCTAATCCTTGCTGTCATATTGTGTGCCTACCCATAGCTCCACATATTCTTCTGTCAGCACAGGTTCATCTTGCAACTGTTACCCACGCTCAACAACAGATTGTTTCACCACTTTGGCTTTGCCCTGTTTGGTTTCATCAAAATTGCCAAAAAAATTTAGGAAAATAAAGAAAAAAATTGTCAAAGTTTTTGCACGCTTTTCAGAGAACGTGCTGTATTTCCGTAGACCACATCCCACCTCAGTTGTAGGTGCCAATTTTTGTGGTTGCATCTTTTTTGATCCTTGTTCAGAGAAAAATATAAAAAAAATAGTGAAAAAATAAAAAAATTGATTCCTACTAGTGCCTTTTGGAAAATTCCAGGGAAAATTCAGGAAAAAGGAAAAATCCGGACTATCTGCTTGTTCTGTGAGTCCTTTCCATCGTCCTTTGTTTTCACCTTGTTGCGCGACGTCTCGACACGTCTTAGCCAGCACCTGTGATTTGTACTTTAGATCCAGATTGAACAATCGTTAATCTGCATTCGTTAATTGCTAATCCTTGCTGTCATATTGTGTGCCTACCCATAGCTCCACATATTCTTCTATCAACACAGGTTCATCTTGCAACTGTTACCCACGCTCAACAACAGATTGTTTCACCACTTTGGCTTTGCCCTGTTTGGTTTCATCAAAATTGCCAAAAAAATTCACGAAAATAAAGAAAAAAAATTGTCAAAGTTTTTGCACGCTTTTCAGAGAACGTGCTGTATTTCTGTAGACAACATCCCACCTCAGTTGTTGGTGCCAATTTTTGTGGTTGCATCTTTTTTTATCCTTGTTCAGAGAAAAATATAAAAAAATAGTGAAAAAATAAAAAATTGATTCCTACTAGTGCCTTTTGGAAAATTCCGGGGAAAATTCAGGAAAAAGGAAAAATCCGGACTATCTGCTTGTTCTGTGAGTTCTTTCCATCGTCCTTTGTTTTCACCTTGTTACGCTACGTCTCGACACATCTTAGCCAGCACCTGTGATTTGTACTTTGGATCCGGATTGAACAATCGCTAATCTGCATTTGTTAATTGCTAATCCTTGCTGTCATATTGTGTGCCTACCCATAGCTCCACATATTCTTCTGTCAGCACAGGTTCATCTTACAACTGCTACCCACGCTCAACAACAGATTGTTTCACCACTTTGGCTTTGCCCTGTTTGGTTTCATCAAAATTGCCAAAAAAATTCAGGAAAATAAAGAAAAAAATTATCAAAGTTTTTGCACGCTTTTCAGAGAACGTGCTGTATTTCTGTAGACCACATGCCACCTCAGTTGTAGGTGCCAATTTTTGTGGTTGCATCTTTTTTTATCCTTGTTCAGAGAAAAATATAAAAAAAATAGTGAAAAAATAAAAAACTGATTCCTACTAGTGCCTTTTGGAAAATTTCGGTGAAAATTCAGGAAAAAGGAAAAATCCGGACTATCTGCTTGTTCTGTGAGTTCTTTCCATCGTCCTTTGTTTTCACCTTGTTGCGCTACGTCTCGACACATCTTAGCCAGCACCTGTGATTTGTACTTTGGATCCGGATTGAACAATCGCTAATCTGCATTTGTTAATTGCTAATCCTTGCTGTCATATTGTGTGCCTACCCATAGCTCCACATATTCTTCTGTCAGCACAGGTTCATCTTGCAACTGTTACCCACGCTCAACAACAGATTGTTTCACCACTTTGGCTTTGCCCTGTTTGGTTTCATCAAAATTGCCAAAAAAATTCAGGAAAATAAAGAAAAAAATTGTCAAAGTTTTTGCACGCTTTTCAGAGAACGTGCTGTATTTCCGTAGACCACATCCCACCTCAGTTGTAGGTGCCAATTTTTGTGGTTGCATCTTTTTTGATCCTTGTTCAGAGAAAAATATAAAAAAAATAGTGAAAAAATAAAAAAATTGATTCCTACTAGTGCCTTTTGGAAAATTCCAGGGAAAATTCAGGAAAAAGGAAAAATCCGGACTATCTGCTTGTTCTGTGAGTCCTTTCCATCGTCCTTTGTTTTCACCTTGTTGCGCGACGTCTCGACACGTCTTAGCCAGCACCTGTGATTTGTACTTTAGATCCAGATTGAACAATCGTTAATCTGCATTCGTTAATTGCTAATCCTTGCTGTCATATTGTGTGCCTACCCATAGCTCCACATATTCTTCTATCAACACAGGTTCATCTTGCAACTGTTACCCACGCTCAACAACAGATTGTTTCACCACTTTGGCTTTGCCCTGTTTGGTTTCATCAAAATTGCCAAAAAAATTCACGAAAATAAAGAAAAAAAATTGTCAAAGTTATTGCACGCTTTTCAGAGAACTTGCTGTATTTCTGTAGACCACATCCCACCTCAGTTGTAGGTGCCAATTTTTGTGGTTGCATCTTTTTTGATCCTTGTTCTGAAAAAAAATATAAAAAAAATAGTGAAAAAAATAAAAAAAATTGATTCCTACTAGTGTCTTTTGGAAAATTCCGGGGAAAATTCAGGAAAAAGGAAAAATCCGGGCTATCTGCTTGTTCTGTGAGTCCTTTCCATCGTCCTTTATTTTCACCTTATTGCGCGACGTCTCGACACGTCTTAGCCAGCACCTGTGATTTGTACTTTGGATCCAGATTGAACAATTGCTAATCTGCATTCGTTAATTGCTAATCCTTGCTGTCATATTGTGTGCCTACCCATAGCTCCACATATTCTTCTGTTAGCACAGGTTCATCTTGCAACTGTTACCCACGCTCAACAACAGATTGCTTCACCACTTTGGCTTTGCCCTGTTTGGTTTCATCAAAATTGCCAAAAAAATTCAGGAAAATAAAGAAAAAAATTATCAAAGTTTTTGCACGCTTTTCAGAGAACGTGCTGTATTTCTGTAGACCACATGCCACCTCAGTTGTAGGTGCCAATTTTTGTGGTTGCATCTTTTTTTATCCTTGTTCAGAGAAAAATATAAAAAAAATAGTGAAAAAATAAAAAACTGATTCCTACTAGTGCCTTTTGGAAAATTTCGGTGAAAATTCAGGAAAAAGGAAAAATCCGGACTATCTGCTTGTTCTGTGAGTTCTTTCCATCGTCCTTTGTTTTCACCTTGTTGCGCTACGTCTCGACACATCTTAGCCAGCACCTGTGATTTGTACTTTGGATCCGGATTGAACAATCGCTAATCTGCATTTGTTAATTGCTAATCCTTGCTGTCATATTGTGTGCCTACCCATAGCTCCACATATTCTTCTGTCAGCACAGGTTCATCTTGCAACTGTTACCCACGCTCAACAACAGATTGTTTCACCACTTTGGCTTTGCCCTGTTTGGTTTCATCAAAATTGCCAAAAAAATTCAGGAAAATAAAGAAAAAAATTGTCAAAGTTTTTGCACGCTTTTCAGAGAACGTGCTGTATTTCCGTAGACCACATCCCACCTCAGTTGTAGGTGCCAATTTTTGTGGTTGCATCTTTTTTGATCCTTGTTCTGAAAAAAAATATAAAAAAAATAGTGAAAAAAATAAAAAAAATTGATTCCTACTAGTGTCTTTTGGAAAATTCCGGGGAAAATTCAGGAAAAAGGAAAAATCCGGGCTATCTGCTTGTTCTGTGAGTCCTTTCCATCGTCCTTTATTTTCACCTTATTGCGCGACGTCTCGACACGTCTTAGCCAGCACCTGTGATTTGTACTTTGGATCCAGATTGAACAATTGCTAATCTGCATTCGTTAATTGCTAATCCTTGCTGTCATATTGTGTGCCTACCCATAGCTCCACATATTCTTCTGTTAGCACAGGTTCATCTTGCAACTGTTACCCACGCTCAACAACAGATTGCTTCACCACTTTGGCTTAGCCCTGTTTGGTTTCATCAAAATTGCCAAAAAAATTCAGGAAAATAAAGAAAAAAATTGTCAAAGTTTTTGCACGCTTTTCAGAGAACGTGCTGTATTTCTGTAGACCACATCCCACCTCAGTTGTAGGTGCCAATTTTTGTGGTTGCATCTTTTTTGATCCTTGTTCAGAGAAAAATATAAAAAAAATAGTGAAAAAATAAAAAAAATTGATTCCTACTAGTGCCTTTTGGAAAATTCCGGGGAAAATTCAGGAAAAAGGAAAAATCCGGACTATCTGCTTGTTCTGTGAGTCCTTTCCATCGTCCTTTGTTTTCACCTTGTTGCGCGACGTCTCGACACGTCTTAGCCAGCACCTGTGATTTGTACTTTAGATCCGGATTGAACAATCGCTAATCTGCATTCATTAATTGCTAATCCTTGCTGTCATATTGTGTGCCTACCCATAGCTCCACATATTCTTCTGTCAGCACAGGTTCATCTTGCAACTGCTACCCACGCTCAACAACAGATTGTTTCACCACTTTGGCTTTACCCTGTTTGGTTTCATCAAAATTGCCAAAAAAATTTAGGAAAATAAAGAAAAAAATTATCAAAGTTTTTGCACGCTTTTCAGAGAACGTGCTGTATTTCTGTAGACCACATCCCACCTCAGTTGTAGGTGCCAATTTTTGTGGTTGCATCTTTTTTTATCCTTGTTCAGTGAAAAATATAAAAAAAATAGTGAAAAAATAAAAAAATTGATTCCTACTAGTGCCTGCATTCATTAATTGCTAATCCTTGCTGTCATATTGTGTGCCTACCCATAGCTCCACATATTCTTCTGTCAGCACAGGTTCATCTTGCAACTGCTACCCACGCTCAACAACAGATTGTTTCACCACTTTGGCTTTACCCTGTTTGGTTTCATCAAAATTGCCAAAAAAATTCAGGAAAATAAAGAAAAAAATTGTCAAAGTTTTTGCACGCTTTTCAGAGAACGTGCTGTATTTCTGTAGACCACATCCCACCTCAGTTGTAGGTGCCAATTTTTGTGGTTGCACCTTTTTTTATCCTTGTTCAGTGAAAAATATAAAAAAAATAGTGAAAAAATAAAAAAATTGATTCCTACTAGTGCCTTTTGGAAAATTCCGGGGAAAATTCAGGAAAAAGGAAGAATCTGGACTATCTGCTTGTTCTGTGAGTTCTTTCCATCGTCCTTTGTTTTCACCTTGTTGCGCTACGTCTCGACACGTCTTAGCCAGCACCTGTGATTTGTACTTTAGATCCGGATTAAACAATCGCTAATCTGCATTCGTTAATTGCTAATCCTTGCTGTCATATTGTGTGCCTACCCATAGCTCCACATATTCTTCTATCAGCACAGGTTCATCTTGCAACTGTTACCCACGCTCAACAACAGATTGTTTCACCACTTTGGCTTTGCCCTGTTTGGTTTCATCAAAATTGCCAAAAAAATTCAGGAAAATAAAGAAAAAAATTGTCAAAGTTATTGCACGCTTTTCAGAGAACGTGCTATATTTCCGTAGACCACATCCCACCTCAGTTGTAGGTGCCAATTTTTGTGGTTGCATCTTTTTTGATCCTTGTTCAGAGAAAAATATAAAAAAATAGTGAAAAAATAAAAAATTGATTCCTACTAGTGCCTTTTGGAAAATTCCGGGGAAAATTCAGGAAAAAGGAAAAATCCGGACTATCTGCTTGTTCTGTGAGTTCTTTCCATCGTCCTTTGTTTTCACCTTGTTACGCTACGTCTCGACACATCTTAGCCAGCACCTGTGATTTATACTTTGGATCCGGATTGAACAATCGCTAATCTGCATTCGTTAATTGCTAATCCTTGCTGTCATATTGTGTGCCTACCCATAGCTCCACATATTCTTCTGTCAGCACAGGTTCATCTTGCAACTGCTACCCACGCTCAACAACAGATTGTTTCACCACTTTGGCTTTGCCCTGTTTGGTTTCATCAAAATTGCCAAAAAAATTCAGGAAAATAAAGAAAAAAATTGTCAAAGTTTTTGCATGCTTTTCAGAGAACGTGCTGTATTTCCGTAGACCACATCCCACCTCAGTTGTAGGTGCCAATTTTTGTGGTTGCATCTTTTTTGATCCTTGTTCAGAGAAAAATATAAAAAAATAGTGAAAAAATAAAAAATTGATTCCTACTAGTGCCTTTTGGAAAATTCCGGGGAAAATTCAGGAAAAAGGAAAAATCCGGACTATCTGCTTGTTCTGTGAGTTCTTTCCATCGTCCTTTGTTTTCACCTTGTTACGCTACGTCTCGACACATCTTAGCCAGCACCTGTGATTTGTACTTTGGATCCGGATTGAACAATCGCTAATCTGCATTTGTTAATTGCTAATCCTTGCTGTCATATTGTGTGCCTACCCATAGCTCCACATATTCTTCTGTCAGCACAGGTTCATCTTGCAACTGTTACCCACGCTCAACAACAGATTGTTTCACCACTTTGGCTTTGCCCTGTTTGGTTTCATCAAAATTGCCAAAAAAATTCAGGAAAATAAAGAAAAAAATTGTCAAAGTTTTTGCACGCTTTTCAGAGAACGTGCTGTATTTCCGTAGACCACATCCCACCTCAGTTGTAGGTGCCAATTTTTGTGGTTGCATCTTTTTTGATCCTTGTTCAGAGAAAAATATAAAAAAATAGTGAAAAAATAAAAAATTGATTCCTACTAGTGCCTTTTGGAAAATTCCGGGGAAAATTCAGGAAAAAGGAAAAATCCGGACTATCTGCTTGTTCTGTGAGTTCTTTCCATCGTCCTTTGTTTTCACCTTGTTACGCTACGTCTCGACACATCTTAGCCAGCACCTGTGATTTGTACTTTGGATCCGGATTGAACAATCGCTAATCTGCATTTGTTAATTGCTAATCCTTGCTGTCATATTGTGTGCCTACCCATAGCTCCACATATTCTTCTGTCAGCACAGGTTCATCTTGCAACTGCTACCCACGCTCAACAACAGATTGTTTCACCACCTTGGCTTTGCCCTGTTTGGTTTCATCAAAATTGCCAAAAAAATTCAGGAAAATAAAGAAAAAAATTATCAAAGTTTTTGCACGCTTTTCAGAGAACGTGCTGTATTTCCGTAGACCACATGCCACCTCAGTTGTAGGTGCCAATTTTTGTGGTTGCATCTTTTTTGATCCTTGTTCAGAGAAAAATATAAAAAAAATAGTGAAAAAATAAAAAACTGATTCCTACTAGTGCCTTTTGGAAAATTTCGGTGAAAATTCAGGAAAAAGGAAAAATCCGGACTATCTGCTTGTTCTGTGAGTTCTTTCCATCGTCCTTTGTTTTCACCTTGTTGCGCGACGTCTCGACACGTCTTAGCCAGCACCTGTGATTTGTACTTTAGATCCAGATTGAACAATCGTTAATCTGCATTCGTTAATTGCTAATCCTTGCTGTCATATTGTGGGCCTACCCATAGCTCCACATATTCTTCTATCAACACAGGTTCATCTTGCAACTGTTACCCACGCTCAACAACAGATTGTTTCACCACTTTGGCTTTGCCCTGTTTGGTTTCATCAAAATTGCCAAAAAAATTCATGAAAATAAAGAAAAAAAATTGTCAAAGTTATTGCACGCTTTTCAGAGAACTTGCTGTATTTCTGTAGACCACATGCCACCTCAGTTGTAGGTGCCAATTTTTGTGGTTGCATCTTTTTTGATCCTTGTTCAGAGAAAAATATAAAAAAAATAGTGAAAAAATAAAAAACTGATTCCTACTAGAGCCTTTTGGAAAATTTCGGTGAAAATTCAGGAAAAAGGAAAAATCCGGACTATCTGCTTGTTCTGTGAGTTCTTTCCATCGTCCTTTGTTTTCACCTTGTTGCGCTACGTCTCGACACATCTTAGCCAGCACCTGTGATTTGTACTTTGGATCCGGATTGAACAATCGCTAATCTGCATTTGTTAATTGCTAATCCTTGCTGTCATATTGTGTGCCTACCCATAGCTCCACATATTCTTCTGTCAGCACAGGTTCATCTTGCAACTGTTACCCACGCTCAACAACAGATTGTTTCACCACTTTGGCTTTGCCCTGTTTGGTTTCATCAAAATTGCCAAAAAAATTCAGGAAAATAAAGAAAAAAATTGTCAAAGTTTTTGCACGCTTTTCAGAGAACGTGCTGTATTTCCGTAGACCACATCCCACCTCAGTTGTAGGTGCCAATTTTTGTGGTTGCATCTTTTTTGATCCTTGTTCAGAGAAAAATATAAAAAATAGTGAAAAAATAAAAAATTGATTCCTACTAGTGCCTTTTGGAAAATTCCGGGGAAAATTCAGGAAAAAGGAAAAATCCGGACTATCTGCTTGTTCTGTGAGTTCTTTCCATCGTCCTTTGTTTTCACCTTGTTACGCTACGTCTCGACACATCTTAGCCAGCACCTGTGATTTGTACTTTGGATCCGGATTGAACAATCGCTAATCTGCATTTGTTAATTGCTAATCCTTGCTGTCATATTGTGTGCCTACCCATAGCTCCACATATTCTTCTGTCAGCACAGGTTCATCTTGCAACTGCTACCCACGCTCAACAACAGATTGTTTCACCACTTTGGCTTTGCCCTGTTTGGTTTCATCAAAATTGCCAAAAAAATTCAGGAAAATAAAGAAAAAAATTGTCAAAGTTTTTGCACGCTTTTCAAAGAACGTGCTGTATTTCCGTAGACCACATCCCACCTCAGTTGTAGGTGCCAATTTTTGTGGTTGCATCTTTTTTGATCCTTGTTCAGAGAAAAATATAAAAAAATAGTGAAAAAATAAAAAATTGATTCCTACTAGTGCCTTTTGGAAAATTCCGGGGAAAATTCAGGAAAAAGGAAAAATCCGGACTATCTGCTTGTTCTGTGAGTTCTTTCCATCGTCCTTTGTTTTCACCTTGTTACGCTACGTCTCGACACATCTTAGCCAGCACCTGTGATTTGTACTTTGGATCCGGATTGAACAATCGCTAATCTGCATTTGTTAATTGCTAATCCTTGCTGTCATATTGTGTGCCTACCCATAGCTCCACATATTCTTCTGTCAGCACAGGTTCATCTTGCAACTGCTACCCACGCTCAACAACAGATTGTTTCACCACTTTGGCTTTGCCCTGTTTGGTTTCATCAAAATTGCCAAAAAAAATTCAGGAAAATAAAGAAAAAAATTGTCAAAGTTTTTGCACGCTTTTTAGAGAACGTGTTGTATTTCCGTAGACCACATCCCACCTCAGTTGTAGGTGCCAATTTTTGTGGTTGCATCTTTTTTGATCCTTGTTCAGAGAAAAATATAAAAAAAATAGTGAAAAAATAAAAAAATTGATTCCTACTAGTGCCTTTTGGAAAATTCCAGGGAAAATTCAGGAAAAAGGAAAAATCCGGACTATCTGCTTGTTCTGTGAGTCCTTTCCATCGTCCTTTGTTTTCACCTTGTTGCGCGACGTCTCGACACGTCTTAGCCAGCACCTGTGATTTGTACTTTAGATCCAGATTGAACAATCGTTAATCTGCATTCGTTAATTGCTAATCCTTGCTGTCATATTGTGGGCCTACCCATAGCTCCACATATTCTTCTATCAACACAGGTTCATCTTGCAACTGTTACCCACGCTCAACAACAGATTGTTTCACCACTTTGGCTTTGCCCTGTTTGGTTTCATCAAAATTGCCAAAAAAATTCATGAAAATAAAGAAAAAAAATTGTCAAAGTTATTGCACGCTTTTCAGAGAACTTGCTGTATTTCTGTAGACCACATGCCACCTCAGTTGTAGGTGCCAATTTTTGTGGTTGCATCTTTTTTGATCCTTGTTCAGAGAAAAATATAAAAAAAATAGTGAAAAAATAAAAAACTGATTCCTACTAGAGCCTTTTGGAAAATTTCGGTGAAAATTCAGGAAAAAGGAAAAATCCGGACTATCTGCTTGTTCTGTGAGTTCTTTCCATCGTCCTTTGTTTTCACCTTGTTGCGCTACGTCTCGACACATCTTAGCCAGCACCTGTGATTTGTACTTTGGATCCGGATTGAACAATCGCTAATCTGCATTTGTTAATTGCTAATCCTTGCTGTCATATTGTGTGCCTACCCATAGCTCCACATATTCTTCTGTCAGCACAGGTTCATCTTGCAACTGTTACCCACGCTCAACAACAGAATGTTTCACCACTTTGGCTTTGCCCTGTTTGGTTTCATCAAAATTGCCAAAAAAATTCAGGAAAATAAAGAAAAAAATTGTCAAAGTTTTTGCACGCTTTTCAGAGAACGTGCTGTATTTCCGTAGACCACATCCCACCTCAGTTGTAGGTGCCAATTTTTGTGGTTGCATCTTTTTTGATCCTTATTCAGAGAAAAATATAAAAAAAATAGTGAAAAAATAAAAAAAATTGATTCCTACTAGTGCCTATTGGAAAATTCCGGGGAAAATTCAGGTAAAAGGAAAAATCAGGACTATCTGCTTGTTCTGTGAGTTCTTTCCATCGTCCTTTGTTTTCACCTTGTTGCGCTACGTCTCGACACGTCTTAGCCAGCACCTGTGATTTGTACTTTGGATCCGGATTGAACAATCGCTAATCTGCATTTGTTAATTGCTAATCCTTACTGTCATATTGTGTGCCTACCCATAGCTCCACATATTCTTCTGTCAGCACGGGTTCATCTTGCAACTGCTACCCACGCTCAACAACAGATTGTTTCACCACTTTGGCTTTGCCCTGTTTGGTTTCATCAAAATTGCCAAAAAAATTCAGGAAAATAAAGAAAAAATTGTCAAAGTTATTGCACGCTTTTCAGAGAACGTGCTATATTTCTGTAGACCACATCCCACCTCAGTTGTAGGTGCCAATTTTTGTGGTTGAATCTTTTTTGATCCTTCTTCTGAAAAAAATATAAAAAAAATAGTGAAAAAAATAAAAAAAATTGATTCCTACTAGTGTCTTTTGGAAAATTCCGGGGAAAATTCAGGAAAAAGGAAAAATCCGGACTATCTGCTTGTTCTGTGAGTCCTTTCCATCGTCCTTTATATTCACCTTATTGCGCGACGTCTCGACACGTCTTAGCCAGCACCTGTGATTTGTACTTTGGATCCAGATTGAACAATTGCTAATCTGCATTCGTTAATTGCTAATCCTTGTTGTCATATTGTGTGCCTACCCATAGCTCCACATATTCTTCTGTTAGCACAGGTTCAACTTGCAACTGTTACCCACGCTCAACAACAGATTGTTTCACCACTTTGGCTTTGCCCTGTTTGGTTTCATCAAAATTGCCAAAAAAATTCAGGAAAATAAAGAAAAAAATTGTCAAAGTTTTTGCACGCTTTTCAGAGAACGTGCTGTATTTCTGTAGACCACATGCCACCTCAGTTGTAGGTGCCAATTTTTGTGGTTGCATCTTTTTTGATCCTTGTTCAGAGAAAAATATAAAAAAAATAGTGAAAAAATAAAAAACTGATTCCTACTAGTGCCTTTTGGAAAATTTCGGTGAAAATTCAGGAAAAAGGAAAAATCCGGACTATCTGCTTGTTCTGTGAGTTCTTTCCATCGTCCTTTGTTTTCACCTTGTTGCGCTACGTCTCGACACATCTTAGCCAGCACCTGTGATTTGTACTTTGGATCCGGATTGAACAATCGCTAATCTGCATTTGTTAATTGCTAATCCTTGCTGTCATATTGTGTGCCTACCCATAGCTCCACATATTCTTCTGTCAGCACAGGTTCATCTTGCAACTGTTACCCACGCTCAACAACAGAATGTTTCACCACTTTGGCTTTGCCCTGTTTGGTTTCATCAAAATTGCCAAAAAAATTCAGGAAAATAAAGAAAAAAATTGTCAAAGTTTTTGCACGCTTTTCAGAGAACGTGCTGTATTTCCGTAGACCACATCCCACCTCAGTTGTAGGTGCCAATTTTTGTGGTTGCATCTTTTTTGATCCTTGTTCAGAGAAAAATATAAAAAAATAGTGAAAAAATAAAAAATTGATTCCTACTAGTGCCTTTTGGAAAATTCCAGGAAAAATTCAGGAAAAAGGAAAAATCCGGACTATCTGCTTGTTCTGTGAGTCCTTTCCATCGTCCTTTGTTTTCACCTTGTTGCGCGACATCTCGACACGTCTTAGCCAGCACCTGTGATTTGTACTTTTGATCCAGATTGAACAATCGCTAATCTGCATTCGTTAATTGCTAATCCTTGCTGTCATATTGTGTGCCTACCCATAGCTCCACATACTCTTCTATCAACACAGGTTCATCTTGCAACTGTTACCCACGCTCAACAACAGATTGTTTCACCACTTTGGCTTTGCCCTGTTTGGTTTCATCAAAATTGCCAAAAAAATTCACGAAAATAAAGAAAAAAAATTGTCAAAGTTATTGCACGCTTTTCAGAGAACTTGCTGTATTTCTGTAGACCACATCCCACCTCAGTTGTAGGTGCCAATTTTTGTGGTTGCATCTTTTTTTATCCTTGTTCAGAGAAAAATATAAAAAAAATAGTGAAAAAATAAAAAAAATTGATTCCTACTAGTGCCTTTTGGAAAATTCCGGGGAAAATTCAGGAAAAAGGAAAAATCTGGACTATCTGCTTGTTCTGTGAGTTCTTTCCATCGTCCTTTGTTTTCACCTTATTGCGCTACGTCTCGACACGTCTTAGCCAGCACCTGTGATTTGTACTTTGGATCCGGATTGAACAATCGCTAATCTGCATTTGTTAATTGCTAATCCTTGCTGTCATATTGTGTGCCTACCCATAGCTTCACATATTCTTCTGTTAGCACAGGTTCATCTAGCTACTATTACCCACGCTCAACAATAGATTGTTTCACCACTTTGGCTTTGCCCTGTTTGGTTTCATCAAAATTGCCAAAAAAATTCACGAAAATAAAGAAAAAAAATTGTCAAAGTTATTGCACGCTTTTCAGAGAACTTGCTGTATTTCTGTAGACCACATCCCACCTCAGTTGTAGGTGCCAATTTTTGTGGTTGCATCTTTTTTGATCCTTGTTCAGAGAAAAATATAAAAAAATAGTGAAAAAATAAAAAATTGATTCCTACTAGTGCCTTTTGGAAAATTCCGGGGAAAATTCAGGAAAAAGGAAAAATCCGGACTATCTGCTTGTTCTGTGAGTTCTTTCCATCGTCCTTTGTTTTCACCTTGTTACGCTACGTCTCGACACATCTTAGCCAGCACCTGTGATTTGTACTTTGGATCCGGATTGAACAATCGCTAATCTGCATTCGTTAATTGCTAATCCTTGCTGTCATATTGTGTGCCTACCCATAGCTCCACATATTCTTCTGTCAGCACAGGTTCATCTTGCAACTGCTACCCACGCTCAACAACAGATTGTTTCACCACTTTGGCTTTGCCCTGTTTGGTTTCATCAAAATTGCCAAAAAAATTCAGGAAAATAAAGAAAAAAATTGTCAAAGTTTTTGCACGCTTTTCAGAGAACGTGCTGTATTTCCGTAGACCACATCCCACCTCAGTTGTAGGTGCCAATTTTTGTGGTTGCATCTTTTTTGATCCTTGTTCAGAGAAAAATATAAAAAAATAGTGAAAAAATAAAAAATTGATTCCTACTAGTGCCTTTTGGAAAATTCCGGGGAAAATTCAGGAAAAAGGAAAAATCCGGACTATCTGCTTGTTCTGTGAGTTCTTTCCATCGTCCTTTGTTTTCACCTTGTTACGCTACGTCTCGACACATCTTAGCCAGCACCTGTGATTTGTACTTTGGATCCGGATTGAACAATCGCTAATCTGCATTTGTTAATTGCTAATCCTTGCTGTCATATTGTGTGCCTACCCATAGCTCCACATATTCTTCTGTCAGCACAGGTTCATCTTGCAACTGTTACCCACGCTCAACAACAGATTGTTTCACCACTTTGGCTTTGCCCTGTTTGGTTTCATCAAAATTGCCAAAAAAATTCAGGAAAATAAAGAAAAAAATTGTCAAAGTTTTTGCACGCTTTTCAGAGAACGTGCTGTATTTCCGTAGACCACATCCCACCTCAGTTGTAGGTGCCAATTTTTGTGGTTGCATCTTTTTTGATCCTTGTTCAGAGAAAAATATAAAAAAATAGTGAAAAAATAAAAAATTGATTCCTACTAGTGCCTTTTGGAAAATTCCGGGGAAAATTCAGGAAAAAGGAAAAATCCGGACTATCTGCTTGTTCTGTGAGTTCTTTCCATCGTCCTTTGTTTTCACCTTGTTACGCTACGTCTCGACACATCTTAGCCAGCACCTGTGATTTGTACTTTGGATCCGGATTGAACAATCGCTAATCTGCATTTGTTAATTGCTAATCCTTGCTGTCATATTGTGTGCCTACCCATAGCTCCACATATTCTTCTGTCAGCACAGGTTCATCTTGCAACTGCTACCCACGCTCAACAACAGATTGTTTCACCACTTTGGCTTTGCCCTGTTTGGTTTCATCAAAATTGCCAAAAAAATTCAGGAAAATAAAGAAAAAAATTATCAAAGTTTTTGCACGCTTTTCAGAGAACGTGCTGTATTTCCGTAGACCACATGCCACCTCAGTTGTAGGTGCCAATTTTTGTGGTTGCATCTTTTTTGATCCTTGTTCAGAGAAAAATATAAAAAAAATAGTGAAAAAATAAAAAACTGATTCCTACTAGTGCCTTTTGGAAAATTTCGGTGGAAATTCAGGAAAAAGGAAAAATCCGGACTATCTGCTTGTTCTGTGAGTTCTTTCCATCGTCCTTTGTTTTCACCTTGTTGCGCGACGTCTCGACACGTCTTAGCCAGCACCTGTGATTTGTACTTTAGATCCAGATTGAACAATCGTTAATCTGCATTCGTTAATTGCTAATCCTTGCTGTCATATTGTGGGCCTACCCATAGCTCCACATATTCTTCTATCAACACAGGTTCATCTTGCAACTGTTACCCACGCTCAACAACAGATTGTTTCACCACTTTGGCTTTGCCCTGTTTGGTTTCATCAAAATTGCCAAAAAAATTCATGAAAATAAAGAAAAAAAATTGTCAAAGTTATTGCACGCTTTTCAGAGAACTTGCTGTATTTCTGTAGACCACATGCCACCTCAGTTGTAGGTGCCAATTTTTGTGGTTGCATCTTTTTTGATCCTTGTTCAGAGAAAAATATAAAAAAAATAGTGAAAAAATAAAAAACTGATTCCTACTAGAGCCTTTTGGAAAATTTCGGTGAAAATTCAGGAAAAAGGAAAAATCCGGACTATCTGCTTGTTCTGTGAGTTCTTTCCATCGTCCTTTGTTTTCACCTTGTTGCGCTACGTCTCGACACATCTTAGCCAGCACCTGTGATTTGTACTTTGGATCCGGATTGAACAATCGCTAATCTGCATTTGTTAATTGCTAATCCTTGCTGTCATATTGTGTGCCTACCCATAGCTCCACATATTCTTCTGTCAGCACAGGTTCATCTTGCAACTGTTACCCACGCTCAACAACAGATTGTTTCACCACTTTGGCTTTGCCCTGTTTGGTTTCATCAAAATTGCCAAAAAAATTCAGGAAAATAAAGAAAAAAATTGTCAAAGTTTTTGCACGCTTTTCAGAGAACGTGCTGTATTTCCGTAGACCACATCCCACCTCAGTTGTAGGTGCCAATTTTTGTGGTTGCATCTTTTTTGATCCTTGTTCAGAGAAAAATATAAAAAATAGTGAAAAAATAAAAAATTGATTCCTACTAGTGCCTTTTGGAAAATTCCGGGGAAAATTCAGGAAAAAGGAAAAATCCGGACTATCTGCTTGTTCTGTGAGTTCTTTCCATCGTCCTTTGTTTTCACCTTGTTACGCTACGTCTCGACACATCTTAGCCAGCACCTGTGATTTGTACTTTGGATCCGGATTGAACAATCGCTAATCTGCATTTGTTAATTGCTAATCCTTGCTGTCATATTGTGTGCCTACCCATAGCTCCACATATTCTTCTGTCAGCACAGGTTCATCTTGCAACTGCTACCCACGCTCAACAACAGATTGTTTCACCACTTTGGCTTTGCCCTGTTTGGTTTCATCAAAATTGCCAAAAAAATTCAGGAAAATAAAGAAAAAAATTGTCAAAGTTTTTGCACGCTTTTCAGAGAACGTGCTGTATTTCCGTAGACCACATCCCACCTCAGTTGTAGGTGCCAATTTTTGTGGTTGCATCTTTTTTGATCCTTGTTCAGAGAAAAATATAAAAAAATAGTGAAAAAATAAAAAATTGATTCCTACTAGTGCCTTTTGGAAAATTCCGGGGAAAATTCAGGAAAAAGGAAAAATCCGGACTATCTGCTTGTTCTGTGAGTTCTTTCCATCGTCCTTTGTTTTCACCTTGTTACGCTACGTCTCGACACATCTTAGCCAGCACCTGTGATTTGTACTTTGGATCCGGATTGAACAATCGCTAATCTGCATTTGTTAATTGCTAATCCTTGCTGTCATATTGTGTGCCTACCCATAGCTCCACATATTCTTCTGTCAGCACAGGTTCATCTTGCAACTGCTACCCACGCTCAACAACAGATTGTTTCACCACTTTGGCTTTGCCCTGTTTGGTTTCATCAAAATTGCCAAAAAAAATTCAGGAAAATAAAGAAAAAAATTGTCAAAGTTTTTGCACGCTTTTTAGAGAACGTGTTGTATTTCCGTAGACCACATCCCACCTCAGTTGTAGGTGCCAATTTTTGTGGTTGCATCTTTTTTGATCCTTGTTCAGAGAAAAATATAAAAAAAATAGTGAAAAAATAAAAAAATTGATTCCTACTAGTGCCTTTTGGAAAATTCCAGGGAAAATTCAGGAAAAAGGAAAAATCCGGACTATCTGCTTGTTCTGTGAGTCCTTTCCATCGTCCTTTGTTTTCACCTTGTTGCGCGACGTCTCGACACGTCTTAGCCAGCACCTGTGATTTGTACTTTAGATCCAGATTGAACAATCGTTAATCTGCATTCGTTAATTGCTAATCCTTGCTGTCATATTGTGGGCCTACCCATAGCTCCACATATTCTTCTATCAACACAGGTTCATCTTGCAACTGTTACCCACGCTCAACAACAGATTGTTTCACCACTTTGGCTTTGCCCTGTTTGGTTTCATCAAAATTGCCAAAAAAATTCATGAAAATAAAGAAAAAAAATTGTCAAAGTTATTGCACGCTTTTCAGAGAACTTGCTGTATTTCTGTAGACCACATGCCACCTCAGTTGTAGGTGCCAATTTTTGTGGTTGCATCTTTTTTGATCCTTATTCAGTGAAAAATATAAAAAAAATAGTGAAAAAATAAAAAAAATTGATTCCTACTAGTGCCTATTGGAAAATTCCGGGGAAAATTCAGGTAAAAGGAAAAATCAGGACTATCTGCTTGTTCTGTGAGTTCTTTCCATCGTCCTTTGTTTTCACCTTGTTGCGCTACGTCTCGACACGTCTTAGCCAGCACCTGTGATTTGTACTTTGGATCCGGATTGAACAATCGCTAATCTGCATTTGTTAATTGCTAATCCTTACTGTCATATTGTGTGCCTACCCATAGCTCCACATATTCTTCTGTCAGCACGGGTTCATCTTGCAACTGCTACCCACGCTCAACAACAGATTGTTTCACCACTTTGGCTTTGCCCTGTTTGGTTTCATCAAAATTGCCAAAAAAATTCAGGAAAATAAAGAAAAATTTGTCAAAGTTTTTGCACGCTTTTCAGAGAACGTGCTATATTTCTGTAGACCACATCCCACCTCAGTTGTAGGTGCCAATTTTTGTGGTTGAATCTTTTTTGATCCTTCTTCTGAAAAAAATATAAAAAAAATAGTGAAAAAAATAAAAAAAATTGATTCCTACTAGTGTCTTTTGGAAAATTCCGGGGAAAATTCAGGAAAAAGGAAAAATCCGGACTATCTGCTTGTTCTGTGAGTCCTTTCCATCGTCCTTTATATTCACCTTATTGCGCGACGTCTCGACACGTCTTAGCCAGCACCTGTGATTTGTACTTTGGATCCAGATTGAACAATTGCTAATCTGCATTCGTTAATTGCTAATCCTTGTTGTCATATTGTGTGCCTACCCATAGCTCCACATATTCTTCTGTTAGCACAGGTTCAACTTGCAACTGTTACCCACGCTCAACAACAGATTGTTTCACCACTTTGGCTTTGCCCTGTTTGGTTTCATCAAAATTGCCAAAAAAATTCAGGAAAATAAAGAAAAAAATTGTCAAAGTTTTTGCACGCTTTTCAGAGAACGTGCTGTATTTCTGTAGACCACATGCCACCTCAGTTGTAGGTGCCAATTTTTGTGGTTGCATCTTTTTTGATCCTTGTTCAGAGAAAAATATAAAAAAAATAGTGAAAAAATAAAAAACTGATTCCTACTAGTGCCTTTTGGAAAATTTCGGTGAAAATTCAGGAAAAAGGAAAAATCCGGACTATCTGCTTGTTCTGTGAGTTCTTTCCATCGTCCTTTGTTTTCACCTTGTTGCGCTACGTCTCGACACATCTTAGCCAGCACCTGTGATTTGTACTTTGGATCCGGATTGAACAATCGCTAATCTGCATTTGTTAATTGCTAATCCTTGCTGTCATATTGTGTGCCTACCCATAGCTCCACATATTCTTCTGTCAGCACAGGTTCATCTTGCAACTGTTACCCACGCTCAACAACAGAATGTTTCACCACTTTGGCTTTGCCCTGTTTGGTTTCATCAAAATTGCCAAAAAAATTCAGGAAAATAAAGAAAAAAATTGTCAAAGTTTTTGCACGCTTTTCAGAGAACGTGCTGTATTTCCGTAGACCACATCCCACCTCAGTTGTAGGTGCCAATTTTTGTGGTTGCATCTTTTTTGATCCTTGTTCAGAGAAAAATATAAAAAAATAGTGAAAAAATAAAAAATTGATTCCTACTAGTGCCTTTTGGAAAATTCCAGGAAAAATTCAGGAAAAAGGAAAAATCCGGACTATCTGCTTGTTCTGTGAGTCCTTTCCATCGTCCTTTGTTTTCACCTTGTTGCGCGACATCTCGACACGTCTTAGCCAGCACCTGTGATTTGTACTTTTGATCCAGATTGAACAATCGCTAATCTGCATTCGTTAATTGCTAATCCTTGCTGTCATATTGTGTGCCTACCCATAGCTCCACATACTCTTCTATCAACACAGGTTCATCTTGCAACTGTTACCCACGCTCAACAACAGATTGTTTCACCACTTTGGCTTTGCCCTGTTTGGTTTCATCAAAATTGCCAAAAAAATTCACGAAAATAAAGAAAAAAAATTGTCAAAGTTATTGCACGCTTTTCAGAGAACTTGCTGTATTTCTGTAGACCACATCCCACCTCAGTTGTAGGTGCCAATTTTTGTGGTTGCATCTTTTTTTATCCTTGTTCAGAGAAAAATATAAAAAAAATAGTGAAAAAATAAAAAAAATTGATTCCTACTAGTGCCTTTTGGAAAATTCCGGGGAAAATTCAGGAAAAAGGAAAAATCTGGACTATCTGCTTGTTCTGTGAGTTCTTTCCATCGTCCTTTGTTTTCACCTTGTTGCGCTACGTCTCGACACGTCTTAGCCAGCACCTGTGATTTGTACTTTGGATCTGGATTGAACAATCGCTAATCTGTATTTGTTAATTGCTAATCCTTGCTGTCATATTGTGTGCCTACCCATAGCTCCACATATTCTTCTGTTAGCACAGGTTCATCTAGCTACTGTTACCCACGCTCAACAACAGATTGTTTCACCACTTTGGCTTTGCCCTGTTTGGTTTCATCAAAATTGCCAAAAAAATTCAGGAAAATAAAGAAAAAAATTGTCAAAGTTTTTGCACGCTTTTCAGAGAACGTGCTGTATTTCTGTAGACCACATCCCACCTCAGTTGTAGGTGCCAATTTTTGTGGTTGCATCTTTTTTGATCCTTGTTCAGAGAAAAATATAAAAAAAAATAGTGAAAAAATAAAAAAAACTGATTCCTACTGGTGCCTTTTGGAAAATTTCAGGGAAAATTCAGGAAAAAGGAAAAATCCAGACTATCTGCTTGTTCTGTGAGTTCTTTCCATCGTCCATTGTTTTCACCTTGTTGCGCTACATCTCGACACATCTTAACCAGCACCTGTGATTTGTACTTTGGATCCGGATTGAACAATCGCTAATCTGCATTTGTTAATTGCTAATCCTTGCTGTCATATTGTGTGCCTACCCATAGCTCCACATATTCTTCTGTCAGCACAGGTTCATCTTGCAACTGTTACCCACGCTCAACAACAGATTGTTTCACCACTTTGGCTTTGCCCTGTTTGGTTTCATCAAAATTGCCAAAAAAATTTAGGAAAATAAAGAAAAAAATTGTCAAAGTTTTTGCACACTTTTCAGAGAACGTGTTGTATTTCCGTAGACCACATCCCACCTCAGTTGTAGGTGCCAATTTTTGTGGTTGCATCTTTTTTGATCCTTGTTCAGAGAAAAATATAAAAAAAATAGTGAAAAAATAAAAAAAAATTGATTCCTACTAGTGCCTTTTGGAAAATTCCAGGGAAAATTCAGGAAAAAGGAAAAATCCGGACTATCTGCTTGTTCTGTGAGTCCTTTCCATCGTCCTTTGTTTTCACCTTGTTGCGCGACGTCTCGACACGTCTTAGCCAGCACCTGTGATTTGTACTTTAGATCCAGGTTGAACAATCGCTAATCTGCATTCGTTAATTGCTAATCCTTGCTGTCATATTGTGTGCCTACCCATAGCTCCACATATTCTTCTATCAACACAGGTTCATCTTGCAACTGTTACCCACGCTCAACAACAGATTGTTTCACCACTTTGGCTTTGCCCTGTTTGGTTTCATCAAAATTGCCAAAAAAATTCACGAAAATAAAGAAAAAAAATTGTCAAAGTTATTGCACGCTTTTCAGAGAACGTGCTGTATTTCTGTAGACCACATCCCACCTCAGTTGTAGGTGCCAATTTTTGTGGTTGCATCTTTTTTTATCCTTGTTCGGAGAAAAATATAAAAAAAATAGTGAAAAAATAAAAAAATTGATTACTACTAGTGCCTTTTGGAAAATTCCGGGAAAAATTTAGGAAAAAGGAAAAATCTGGACTATCTGCTTGTTCTGTGAGTTCTTTCCATCGTCCTTTGTTTTCACCTTGTTGCGCTACGTCTCGACACGTCTTAGCCAGCACCTGTGATTTGTACTTTGGATCCGGATTGAACAATCGCTAATCTGCATTTGTTAATTGCTAATCCTTGTTGTCATATTGTGTGCCTACCCATAGCTCCACATATTCTTCTATCAGCACAGGTTCATCTTGCAACTGCTACCCACGCTCAACAACAGATTGTTTCACCACTTTGGCTTTGCCCTGTTTGGTTTCATCAAAATTGCCAAAAAAATTCGGAAAAATAAAAAAAAAAATTGTCAAAGTTTTTGCACGCTTTTCAAAGAACGTGCTGTATTTCTATAGACGACATCCCACCTCAGTTGTAGGTGCCAATTTTTGTGGTTGCATCTTTTTTTTATCCTTGTTTAGAGAAAAATATAAAAAATAGTGAAAAAATAAAAAAGTTTGATTCGTACTAGTGCCTTTTGAAAAAATCTGGGAAAAAATCAGGAAAAAGTAAAAATCCGGGCTATTTGCTTGTCCTGTGAGTTCTTTCCATCGTCCTTTGTTTTCACGTTGTCGTGCTACATCTCGACACGTCTTAGCCAGCACCTGTGATTTGTACTTTGGATCCGGATTGAACAATCGCTAATCCGCATTCGTTAATTGCTAATCCTTGCTGTCATATGGTGTGCCTACCCGTAGCTCCACATATTCTTCTGTCAGCACAGGTTCATTTTGCAACTGTTATCCACGCTCAACAACAGATTGTTTCGCCACTTTAGCTTTGCCCTGTTTGGTTTCATCAAAATTGCCAAAAAAATTTGGGAAAATAAAAAAAATTTGTCAAAGTTTTTGCACGCTTTTCAAAGAACGTGCTGTATTTCTATAGACCACATCCCACCACAGTTGTAGGTGCCAATTTTTGTGGTTGCATCTTTTTTATCCTTGTTTAGAGAAAAATATAAAAAAATAGTGAAAAAATAAAAAAGTTTGATTCCTACTAGTGCCTTTTGGAAAAATCAGTGAAAAATTCAGGAAAAAGTAAAAATCCGGGCTATTTGCTTGTTTTGTGAGTTCTTTACATTGTCCTTTGTTTTCACCTTGTTGCGCTACGTCTCGACACGTCTTAGCCAGCAGCTGTGATTTGTACTTTGGATCCCGATTGAACAATCGCTAATCCGCATTCGTTAATTGCTAATCCTTGCTGTCATATTGTGTGCCTACCCGTAGCTCCACATATTCTTCTATCAGCACAGGTTCATTTTGCAACTGTTATCCACGCTCAAAAACAGATTGTTTCACCACTTTGGCTTTGCCCTGTTTGGTTTCATCAAAATTGCCAAAAAAATTCGGGAAAATAAAGAAAAAAATTGTCAAAGTTTTTACACGCTTTTTAAAGAACATGCTGTATTTCTGTAGACCACATCCCACCTCAGTTGTAGGTGCCAATTTTTGTGGTTGCATCTTTTTTATCCTTGTTTAGAGAAAAATATAAAAAAATAGTGAAAAAATAAAAAAGTTTGATTCCTACTAGTGCCTTTTCGAAAAATCAGTGAAAAATTCAAGAAAAAGAAAAAATCTAGGCTATTTGCTTGTTCTGTGAGTTCTTTACATTGTCCTTTGTTTTCACCTTGTTGCGCTACGTCTCGACACGTCTTAGCCAGCACCTGTGATTTGTACTTTGGTTCCCGATTGAACAATCGCTAATCCACATTCGTTAATTGCTAATCCTTGTTGTCATATTGTGTGTCTACCCGTAGCTCCACATATTCTTCTGTCAGCACAGGTTCATCTTGCAACTGTTACCCACGCTCAGTAATAGATTGTTTCACCACTTTGGCTTTGCCCTGTTTGGTTTCATCAAAATTGCCAAAAAAAAATTCAGGAAAATAAAGAAAAAAATTGTCAAAGTTGTTGCACGCTTTTCACAGAACGTGTTGTATTTCTATAGACCACATCCCACCTCAGTTGTAGGTGCCAATTTTTGTGGTTGCATCTTTTTTGATCCTTGTTCAGAGAAAAATATAAAAAAAATAGTGAAAAAATAAAAAAACTGATTCCTACTAGTGCCTTTTGGAAAATTTCGGGGAAAATTCAGGAAAAAGGAAAAATCCGGACTATCTGCTTGTTCTGTGAGTTCTTTTCATCGTCCTTTGTTTTCACCTTGTTGCGCTACGTCTCGACACATCTTAGCCAGCACCTGTGATTTGTACTTTGGATCCGGATTGAACAGTCGCTAATCTGCATTTGTTAATTGCTAATCCTTGCTGTCATATTGTGTGCCTACCCATAGCTCCACATATTCTTCTGTCAGCACAGGTTCATCTTGCAACTGTTACCCACGCTCAACAACAGATTGTTTCACCACTTTGGCTTTGCCCTATTTGGTTTCATCAAAATTGCCAAAAAAATTCAGGAAAATAAAGAAAAAAATTGTCAAAGTTTTTGCACACTTTTTAGAGAACGTGCTGTATTTCCGTAGACCACATCCCACCTCAGTTGTAGGTGCCAATTTTTGTGGTTGCATCTTTTTTGATCCTTGTTCAGAGAAAAATATAAAAAAAAATAGTGAAAAAATAAAAAAAATTGATTCCTACTAGTGCCTTTTGGAAAATTCCAGGGAAAATTCAGGAAAAAGGAAAAATCCGGACTATCTGCTTGTTCTGTGAGTCCTTTCCATCGTCCTTTGTTTTCACCTTGTTGCGCGACGTCTCGACACGTCTTAGCCAGCACCTGTGATTTGTACTTTAGATCCAGGTTGAACAATCGCTAATCTGCATTCGTTAATTGCTAATCCTTGCTGTCATATTGTGTGCCTACCCATAGCTCCACATATTCTTCTATCAACACAGGTTCATCTTGCAACTGTTACCCACGCTCAACAACAGATTGTTTCACCACTTTGGCTTTGCCCTGTTTGGTTTCATCAAAATTGCCAAAAAAATTCACGAAAATAAAGAAAAAAATTTGTCAAAGTTATTGCACGCTTTTCAGAGAACGTGCTGTATTTCTGTAGACCACATCCCACCTCAGTTGTAGGTGCCAATTTTTGTGGTTGCATCTTTTTTTATCCTTGTTCAGAGAAAAATATAAAAAAATAGTGAAAAAAAAAATTGATTCCTACTAGTGCCTTTTGGAAAATTCCGGGAAAAATTTAGGAAAAAGGAAAAATCTGGACTATCTGCTTGTTCTGTGAGTTCTTTCCCTCGTCCTTTGTTTTCACCTTGTTGCGCTACGTCTCGACACGTCTTAGCCAGCACCTGTGATTTGTACTTTGGATCCGGATTGAACAATCGCTAATCTGCATTTGTTAATTGCTAATCCTTGTTGTCATATTGTGTGCCTACCCATAGCTCCACATATTCTTCTGTCAGCACAGGTTCATCTTGCAACTGCTACCCACGCTCAACAACAAATTGTTTCACCACTTTGGCTTTGCCCTGTTTGGTTTCATCAAAATTGCCAAAAAAATTCGGAAAAATAAAGAAAAAAATTTGTCAAAGTTTTTGCACGCTTTTCAAAGAACGTGCTGTATTTCTATAGACGACATCCCACCTTAGTTGTAGGTGCCAATTTTTGTGGTTGCATCTTTTTTTATCCTTGTTTAGAGAAAAAAATAAAAAAATAGTGAAAAAATAAAAAAGTTTGATTCGTACTAGTGCCTTTTGAAAAAATCAGGGAAAAAATCAGGAAAAAGTAAAAATCCGGGCTATTTGCTTGTCCTGTGAGTTCTTTCCATCGTCCTTTGTTTTCACGTTGTCGTGCTACATCTCGACACGTCTTAGCCAGCACCTGTGATTTGTACTTTGGATCCGGATTGAACAATCGCTAATCCACATTCGTTAATTGCTAATCCTTGCTGTCATATGGTGTGCCTACCCGTAGCTCCACATATTCTTCTGTCAGCACAGGTTCATTTTGCAACTGTTATCCACGCTCAACAACAGATTGTTTCGCCACTTTGGCTTTGCCCTATTTGGTTTCATCAAAATTGCCAAAAAAATTTGGGAAAATAAAAAAAATTTGTCAATGATTTTGCACGCTTTTCAAAGAACGTGCTGTATTTCTATAGACCACATCCCACCTCAGTTGTAGGTGCCAATTTTTGTGGTTGCATCTTTTTTATCCTTATTTAGAGAAAAATATAAAAAAATAGTGAAAAAATAAAAAAGTTTGATTCCTACTAGTGCCTTTTCGAAAAATCAGTGAAAAATTCAAGAAAAAGAAAAAAATCTAGGCTATTTGCTTGTTCTGTGAGTTCTTTACATTGTCCTTTGTTTTCACCTTGTTGCGCTACGTCTCGACACGTCTTAGCCAGCACCTGTGATTTGTACTTTGGTTCCCGATTGAACAATCGCTAATCCACATTCATTAATTGCTAATCCTTGTTGTCATATTGTGTGTCTACCCGTAGCTCCACATTTTCTTCTGTCAGCACAGGTTCATCTTGCAACTGTTACCCACGCTCAGTAATAGATTGTTTCACCACTTTGGCTTTGCCCTGTTTGGTTTCATCAAAATTGCCAAAAAAATTCAGGAAAATAAAGAAAAAAATTGTCAAAGTTGTTGCACGCTTTTCACAGAACGTGTTGTATTTCTATAGACCACATCCCACCTCAGTTGTAGGTGCCAATTTTTGTGGTTGCATCTTTTTTGATCCTTGTTCAGAGAAAAATATAAAAAAAATAGTGAAAAAATAAAAAAACTGATTCCTACTAGTGCCTTTTGGAAAATTTCGGGGAAAATTCAGGAAAAAGGAAAAATCCAGACTATCTGCTTGTTCTGTGAGTTCTTTTCATCGTCCTTTGTTTTCACCTTGTTGCGCTACGTCTCGACACATCTTAGCCAGCACCTGTGATTTGTACTTTGGATCCGGATTGAACAATCGCTAATCTGCATTTGTTAATTGCTAATCCTTGCTGTCATATTGTGTGCCTACCCATAGCTCCACATATTCTTCTGTCAGCATAGGTTCGTCTTGCAACTGTTACCCACGCTCAACAACAGATTGTTTCACCACTTTGGCTTTGCCCTGTTTGGTTTCATCAAAATTGCCAAAAAAATTCAGGAAAATAAAGAAAAAAATTGTAAAAGTTTTTGCACACTTTTCAGAGAACGTGCTGTATTTCCGTAGACCACATCCCACCTCAGTTGTAGGTGCCAATTTTTGTGGTTGCATCTTTTTTGATCCTTGTTCAGAGAAAAATATAAAAAAATAGTGAAAAAATAAAAAAAAATTGATTCCTACTAGTGCCTTTTGGAAAATTTCAGGGAAAATTCAGGAAAAAGGAAAAATCCGGACTATCTGCTTGTTCTGTGAGTCCTTTCCATCGTCCTTTGTTTTCACCTTGTTGCGCGACGTCTCGACACGTCTTAGCCAGCACCTGTGATTTGTACTTTAGATCCAGGTTGAACAATCGCTAATCTGCATTCGTTAATTGCTAATCCTTGCTGTCATATTGTGTGCCTACCCATAGCTCCACATATTCTTCTATCAACACAGGTTCATCTTGCAACTGTTACCCACGCTCAACAACAGATTGTTTCACCACTTTGGCTTTGCCCTGTTTGGTTTCATCAAAATTGCCAAAAAAATTCACGAAAATAAAGAAAAAAAATTGTCAAAGTTATTGCACGCTTTTCAGAGAACGTGCTGTATTTCTGTAGACCACATCCCACCTCAGTTGTAGGTGCCAATTTTTGTGGTTGCATCTTTTTTTATCCTTGTTCAGAGAAAAATATAAAAAAAATAGTGAAAAAATAAAAAAATTGATTCCTACTAGTGCCTTTTGGAAAATTCCGGGAAAAATTTAGAAAAAAGAAAAAATCTGGACTATCTGCTTGTTCTGTGAGTTCTTTCCATCGTCCTTTGTTTTCACCTTGTTGCGCTACGTCTCCACACGTCTTAGCCAGCACCTGTGATTTGTACTTTGGATCCGGATTGAACAATCGCTAATCTGCATTTGTTAATTGCTAATCCTTGTTGTCATATTGTGTGCCTACCCATAGCTCCACATATTCTTCTGTCAGCACAGGTTCATCTTGCAACTGCTACCCACGCTCAACAACAAATTGTTTCGCCACTTTGGCTTTGCCCTGTTTGGTTTCATCAAAATTGCCAAAAAAATTCGGAAAAATAAAGAAAAAAAATTATCAAAGTTTTTGCACGCTTTTCAAAGAACGTGCTGTATTTCTATAGACGACATCCCACCTTAGTTGTAGGTGCCAATTTTTGTGGTTGCATCTTTTTTTATCCTTGTTTAGAGAAAAATATAAAAAAATAGTGAAAAAATAAAAAAGTTTGATTCGTACTAGTGCCTTTTGAAAAAATCAGGGAAAAAATCAGGAAAAAGTAAAAATCCGGGCTATTTGCTTGTCCTGTGAGTTCTTTCCATCGTCCTTTGTTTTCACGTTGTCGTGCTACATCTCGACACGTCTTGCCAGCACCTATGATTTGTACTTTGGATCCGGATTGAACAATCGCTAATCCGCATTCGTTAATTGCTAATCCTTGCTGTCATATGGTGTGCCTACCCGTAGCTCCACATATTCTTCTGTCAGCACAGGTTCATTTTGCAACTGTTATCCACGCTCAACAACAGATTGTTTCGCCACTTTGGCTTTGCGCTGTTTGGTTTCATCAAAATTGCCAAAAAAATTTGGGAAAATAAAAAAAATTTGTCAAAGTTTTTGCACGCTTTTCAAAGAACGTGCTGTATTTCTATAGACCACATCCCACCTCAGTTGTAGGTGCCAATTTTTGTGGTTGCATCTTTTTTATCCTTGTTTAGAGAAAAATATAAAAAAATAGTGAAAAAATAAAAAAGTTTGATTCCTACTAGTGCCTTTTGGAAAAATCAGTGAAAAATTCAGGAAAAAGTAAAAATCCGGGCTATTTGCTTGTTCTGTGAGTTCTTTACATTGTCCTTTGTTTTCACTTTGTTGCGCTACGTCTCGACATGTCTTAGCCAGCACCTGTGATTTGTACTTTGGATCCCGATTGAACAATCGCTAATCCGCATTCGTTAATTGCTAATCCTTGCTGTCATATTGTGTGCCTACCCGTAGCTCCACATATTCTTCTATCAGCACAGGTTCATTTTGCAACTGTTATCCACGCTCAAAAACAGATTGTTTCGCCACTTTGGCTTTGCCCTGTTTGGTTTCATCAAAATTGCCAAAAAAATTCGGGAAAATAAAGAAAAAAATTGTCAAAGTTTTTACACGCTTTTTAAAGAACATGCTGTATTTCTGTAGACCACATCCCACCTCAGTTGTAGGTGCCAATTTTTGTGGTTGCATCTTTTTTATCCTTGTTTAGAGAAAAATATAAAAAAATAGTGAAAAAATAAAAAGTTTGATTCCTACTAGTGCCTTTTCGAAAAATCAGTGAAAAATTCAAGAAAAAGAAAAAATCTAGGCTATTTGCTTGTTCTGTGAGTTCTTTACATTGTCCTTTGTTTTCACCTTGTTGCGCTACGTCTCGACACGTCTTAGCCAGCACCTGTGATTTGTACTTTGGTTCCCGATTGAACAATCGCTAATCCACATTCGTTAATTGCTAATCCTTGTTGTCATATTGTGTGTCTACCCGTAGCTCCACATATTCTTCTGTCAGCACAGGTTCATCTTGCAACTATTACCGACGCTCAGTAATAGATTGTTTCACCACTTTGGCTTTGCCCTGTTTGGTTTCATCAAAATTGCCAAAAAAAAATTCAGGAAAATAAAGAAAAAAATTGTCAAAGTTGTTGCACGCTTTTCACAGAACGTGTTGTATTTCTATAGACCACATCCCACCTCAGTTGTAGGTGCCAATTTTTGTGGTTGCATCTTTTTTGATCCTTGTTCAGAGAAAAATATAAAAAAAATAGTGAAAAAATAAAAAAACTGATTCCTACTAGTGCCTTTTGGAAAATTTCGGGGAAAATTCAGGAAAAAGGAAAAATCCGGACTATCTGCTTGTTCTGTGAGTTCTTTTCATCGTCCTTTGTTTTCACCTTGTTGCGCTACGTCTCGACACATCTTAGCCAGCACCTGTGATTTGTACTTTGGATCCGGATTGAACAATCGCTAATCTGCATTTGTTAATTGCTAATCCTTGCTGTCATATTGTGTGCCTACCCATAGCTCCACATATTCTTCTGTCAGCACAGGTTCATCTTGCAACTGTTACCCACGCTCAACAACAGATTGTTTCACCACTTTGGCTTTGCCATGTTTGGTTTCATCAAAATTGCCAAAAAAATTCAGGAAAATAAAGAAAAAAAATTGTCAAAGTTATTGCACGTTTTTCAGAGAACGTGCTGTATTTCTGTAGACCACATCCCACCTCGGTTGTAGGTGCCAATTTTTGTGGTTGCATCTTTTTTGATCCTTATTCTGAGAAAAATATAAAAAAAATAGTGAAAAAATAAAAAAATTAATTCCTACTAGTGCCTTTTGGAAAATTCCGGGGAAAATTCAGGAAAAAGGAAAAATCCAGACTATCTGCTTGTTCTGTGAGTTCTTTGCATCGTCCTTTGTTTTCACCTTGTTGTGCTACGTCTCGACACATCTTAGCCAGCACCTGTGATTTGTACTTTGGATCCGGATTGATCTTGCAACTCTGCATTTGTTAATTGCTAATCCTTGCTGTCATATTGTGTGCCTACCCATAGCTCCACATATTCTTCTGTTAGCACAGGTTCATCTAGCTACTGTTACCCACGCTCAACAACAGATTGTTTCACCACTTTGGCTTTGCCCTGTTTGGTTTCATCAAAATTGCCAAAAAAAATTCAGGAAAATAAAGAAAAAAATTGTCAAAGTTTTTGCACGCTTTTCAGAGAACGTGTTGTATTTCTGTAGACCACATCCCACCTCAGTTGTAGGTGCCAATTTTTGTGGTTGCATCTTTTTTGATCCTTGTTTAGAGAAAAATATAAAAAAAATAGTGAAAAAATAAAAAAAACTGATTCGTACTGGTGCCTTTTGGAAAATTTCAGGGAAAATTCTGGAAAAAGGAAAAATCCAGATTATCTGCTTGTTCTGTGAGTTCTTTCCATCGTCCTTTGTTTTCACCTTGTTGCGCTACGTCTTGACACATCTTAGCCAGCACCTGTGATTTGTACTTTGGATCCGGATTGAACAATCGCTAATCTGCATTTGTTAATTGCTAATCCTTGCTGTCATATTATGTGCCTACCCATAGCTCCACATATTCTTTTGTCAGCACAGGTTCATCTTGCAACTGCTACCCACGCTCAACAACAGATTGTTTCACCACTTTGGCTTTGCCCTGTTTGGTTTCATCAAAATTGCCAAAAAAATTCAGGAAAATAAAGAAAAATTGTCAAAGTTTTTGCACGCTTTTCAGAGAACGTGCTGTATTTCTGTAGACCACATCCCACCTCAGTTGTAGGTGCCAATTTTTGTGGTTGCATCTTTTTTATCCTTGTTCAGAGAAAAATATAAAAAAAATAGTGAAAAAATAAAAAAACTGATTCCTACTAGTGCCTTTTGGAAAATTTCGGGTAAAATTCAGGAAAAAGGAAAAATCCGGACTATCTGCTTGTTCTGTGAGTTCTTTTCATCGGCTTTGTTTTCACCTTGTTGCGCTACGTCTCGACACATCTTAGCCAGCACCTGTGATTTGTACTTTGGATCCGGATTGAACAATCGCTAATCTGCATTTGTTAATTGCTAATCCTTGCTGTAATATTGTGTGCCTACCCATAGCTCCACATATTCTTCTGTCAGCACAGGTTCATCTTGCAACTGCTACCCACGCTCAACAACAGATTGTTTCACCACTTTGGCTTTGCCCTGTTTGGTTTCATCAAAATTGCCAAAAAAATTCAGGAAAATAAAGAAAAAAATTTTCAAAGTTTTTGCACGCTTTTTAGAGAACGTGTTGTATTTCTGTAGACCACATCCCACCTCAGTTGTAGGTGCCAATTTTTGTGGTTGCATCTTTTTTGATCCTTGTTCAGAGAAAAATATAAAAAAATAGTGAAAAAATAAAAAAATTGATTCCTACTAGTGCCTTTTGGAAAATTTTAGGGAAAATTCAGGAAAAAGGAAAAATACGGACTATCTGCTTGTTCTGTGAGTTCTTTCCATCGTTCTTTGTTTTCACCTTGTTGCGCTACGTCTCGACACATCTTAGCCTGCACCTGTGATTTGTACTTTGGATCCGGATTGAACAATCGCTAATCTGCATTTGTTAATTGCTAATCCTTGCTGTCATATTGTGTGCCTACCCATAGCTCCACATGTTCTTCTGTCAGCACAGGTTCATCTTGCAACTGTTACCCATGCTCAACAACAGATTGTTTCACCACTTTGGCTTTGCCCTGTTTGGTTTCATCAAAATTGCCAAAAAAATTCAGGAAAATAAAGAAAAAAATTGTCAAAGTTTTTGCACGCTTTTCAGAGAACGTGTTGTATTTCTGTAGACCACATCCCACCTCAGTTGTAGGTGCCAATTTTTGTGGTTGCATCTTTTTTGATCCTTGTTCAGAGAAAACTATAAAAAAAATAGTGAAAAAATAAAAAAAACTGATTCCTACTAGTGCCTTTTGGAAAATTCCGGGGAAAATTCAGGAAAAAGGAAAAATCCGGACTATCTGCTTGTTCTGTGAGTCCTTTCCATCGTCCTTTGTTTTCAACTTGTTGCGCGACGTCTCGACACGTCTTAGCCAGCACCTGTGATTTGTACTTTAGATCCGGATTGAACAATCGCTAATCTGCATTCGTTAATTGCTAATCCTTGCTGTCATATTGTGTGCCTACCCATAGCTCCACTTATTCTTCTGTCAGCACAGGTTCATCTTGCAACTGTTACCCACGCTCAACAACAGATTGTTTCACCACTTTGGCTTTGCCCTGCTTGGTTTCATCAAAATTGCCAAAAAAATTCAGGAAAATAAAGAAAAATTGTCAAAGTTTTTGCACGCTTTTCAGAGAACGTGCTGTATTTCTGTAGACCACATCCCACCTCAGTTGTAGGTGCCAATTTTTGTGGTTGCATCTTTTTTATCCTTGTTCAGAGAAAACTATAAAAAAAATAGTGAAAAAATAAAAAAAACTGATTCCTACTAGTGCCTTTTGGAAAATTCCGGGAAAAATTCAGGAAAGAGGAAAAATCTGGACTATCTGCTTGTTCTGTGAGTTCTTTCCATCGTCCTTTGTTTTCAACTTGTTGCGCGACGTCTCGACACGTCTTAGCCAGCACCTGTGATTTGTACTTTGGATCCGGATTGAACAATCGCTAATCAGCATTTGTTAATTGCTAATCCTTGCTGTCATATTGTGTGCCTACCCATAGCTCCACATATTCTTCTGTCAGCACAGGTTCATCTTGCAACTGCTACCCACGCTCAACAACAGATTGTTTCACCACTTTGGCTTTGTCCTGTTTGGTTTCATCAAAATTGCCAAAAAAATTCAGGAAAATAAAGAAAAAATTGTCAAAGTTTTTGCACGCTTTTCAGAGAACGTGCTGTATTTCTGTAGACCACATCCCACCTCAGTTGTAGGTGCCAATTTTTGTGGTTGCATCTTTTTTTATCCTTGTTCAGAGAAAAATATAAAAAAAAATAGTGAAAAAATAAAAAAAACTGATTCCTACTAGTGCCTTTTGGAAAATTTCGGGGAAAATTCAGGAAAAAGGAAAAATCCGGACTATCTGCTTGTTCTGTGAGTTCTTTTCATCGTCCTTTGTTTTCACCTTGTTGCGCTACGTCTCGACACATCTTAGCCAGCACCTGTGATTTGTACTTTGGATCCGGATTGAACAATCGCTAATCTGCATTTGTTAATTGCTAATCCTTGCTGTAATATTGTGTGCCTACCCATAGCTCCACATATTCTTCTGTCAGCACAGGTTCATCTTGCAACTGCTACCCACGCTCAACAACAGATTGTTTCACCACTTTGGCTTTGCCCTGTTTGGTTTCATCAAAATTGCCAAAAAAATTCAGGAAAATAAAGAAAAAAATTGTCAAAGTTTTTGCACGCTTTTCAGAGAACGTGTTGTATTTCTGTAGACCACATCCCACCTCAGTTGTAGGTGCCAATTTTTGTGGTTGCATCTTTTTGATCCTTGTTCAGAGAAAAATATAAAAAAAAATAGTGAAAAAATAAAAAAATTGATTCCTACTAGTGCCTTTTGGAAAATTTCAGGGGAAATTCAGGAAAAAGGAAAAATACGGACTATCTGCTTGTTCTGTGTGTCCTTTCCATCGTCCTTTGTTTTCAACTTGTTGCGCGACGTCTCGACACGTCTTAGCCAGCACCTGTGATTTGTACTTTAGATCCGGATTGAACAATCGCTAATCTACATTCGTTAATTGCTAATCCATGCTGTCATATTGTGTGCCTACCCATAGCTCCACATATTCTTCTGTCAGCACAGGTTCATCTTGCAGCTGTTACCCACGCTCAACAACAGATTGTTTCACCACTTTGGCTTTGCCCTGTTTGGTTTCATCAAAATTGCCAAAAAAATTCAGGAAAATAAAGAAAAAAATTGTCAAAGTTTTTGCACGCTGTTCAGAGAACGTGCTGTATTTCCATAGACCACATCCCACCTCAGTTGTAGGTGCCAATTTTTGTGGTTGCATCTTTTTTGTCCTTGTTCAGAGAAAAATATAAAAAAAATAGTGAAAAAATAAAAAAATTGATTCCTACTAGTGCCTTTTGGAAAATTCCAGGGAAAATTCAGGAAAAAGGAAAAATCCGGACTATCTGCTTGTTCTGTGAGTCCTTTCCATCGTCCTTTGTTTTCACCTTGTTGCGCTACGTCTCGACACGTCTTAGCTAGCACCTGTGATTTGTACTTTGGATCCGGATTGAACAATCGCTAATCTGCATTTGTTAATTGCTAATCCTTGCTGTCATATTGTGTGCCTACCCATAGCTCCACATGTTCTTCTGTCAGCACAGGTTCATCTTGCAACTGTTACCCATGCTCAACAACAGATTGTTTCACCACTTTGGCTTTGCCCTGTTTGGTTTCATTAAAATTGCCAAAAAAATTCAGGAAAATAAAGAAAAAAATTGTCAAAGTTTTTGCACGCTTTTCAGAGAACGTGTTGTATTTCTGTAGACCACATCCCAACTCAGTTGTAGGTGCCAATTTTTGTGGTTGCATCTTTTTTTATCCTTGTTCAGAGAAAACTATAAAAAAAATAGTGAAAAAATAAAAAAACTGATTCCTACTAGTGCCTTTTGGAAAATTCCGGGGAAAATTCAGAAAAAAGGAAAAATCTGGACTATCTGCTTGTTCTGTGAGTCCTTTCCATCGTCCTTTGTTTTCAACTTGTTGCCCGACGTCTCGACACGTCTTAGCCAGCACCTGTGATTTGTACTTTAGATCCGGATTGAACAATCGCTAATCTCCATTCGTTAATTGCTAATCCTTGCTGTCATATTGTGTGCCTACCCATAGCTCCACATATTCTTCTGTCAGCACAGGTTCATCTTGCAACTGCTACCCACGCTCAACAACAGATTGTTTCACCACTTTGGCTTTGCCCTGTTTGGTTTCATCAAAATTGCCAAAAAAATTCAGGAAAATAAACAAAAAATTGTCAAAGTTTTTGCACGCTTTTCAGAGAACGTGTTGTATTTCTGTAGACCACATCCCACCTTAGTTGTAGGTGCCAATTTTTGTGGTTGCATCTTTTTTGATCCTTGTTCAGAGAAAAATATAAAAAAAATAGTGAAAAAATAAAAAAAACTGATTCCTACTAGTGCCTTTTGGAAAATTTTAGGGAAAATTCACGAAAAAGGAAAAATCCGGACTATCTGCTTGTTCTGTGAGTTCTTTCTATCGTCCTTTGTTTTCATCTTGTTGCGCTACGTCTCGACACATCTTAGCCTGCACCTGTGATTTGTACTTTGGATCCGGATTGAACAATCGCTAATCTGCATTTGTTAATTGCTAACCCTTGCTCTCATATTGTGTGCCTACCCATAGCTCCACATGTTCTTCTGTCAGCACAGGTTCATCTTGCAACTGTTACCCATGCTCAACAACAAATTGTTTCACCACTTTGGCTTTGCCCTGTTTGATTTCATCAAAATTGCCAAAAAAATTCAGGAAAATAAACAAAAAATTGTCAAAGTTTTTGCACGCTTTTCAGAGAACGTGTTGTATTTCTGTAGACCACATCCCACCTCAGTTGTAGGTGCCAATTTTTGTGGTTGCATCTTTTTTGATCCTTGTTCAGAGAAAAATATAAAAAAAATAGTGAAAAAATAAAAAAATTGATTCCTACTAGTGCCTTTTGGAAAACTTTAGGGAAAATTCAGGAAAAAGGAAAAATACGGACTATCTGCTTGTTCTGTGAGTTCTTTCCATCGTTCTTTGTTTTCACCTTGTTGCGCTACGTCTCGACACATCTTAGCCTGCACCTGTGATTTGTACTTTGGATCCGGATTGAACAATCGCTAATCTGCATTTGTTAATTGCTAATCCTTGCTGTCATATTGTGTGCCTACCCATAGCTCCACATGTTCTTCTGTCAGCACAGGTTCATTTTGCAACTGTTACCCATGCTCAACAACAGATTGTTTCACCACTTTGGCTTTGCCCTGTTTGGTTTCATCAAAATTGCCAAAAAAATTCAGGAAAATAAAGAAAAAAATTGTCAAAGTTTTTGCACGCTTTTCAGAGAACGTGTTGTATTTCTGTAGACCACATCCCACCTCAGTTGTAGGTGCCAATTTTTGTGGTTGCATCTTTTTTGATCCTTGTTCAGAGAAAACTATAAAAAAATAGTGAAAAAATAAAAAAAACTGATTCCTACTAGTGCCTTTTGGAAAATTCCGGGGAAAATTCAGGAAAAAGGAAAAATCCGGACTATCTGCTTGTTCTGTGAGTCCTTTCCATCGTCCTTTGTTTTCAACTTGTTGCGCGACGTCTCGACACGTCTTAGCCAGCACCTGTGATTTGTACTTTAGATCCGGATTGAACAATCGCTAATCAGCATTCGTTAATTGCTAATCCTTGCTGTCATATTGTGTGCCTACCCATAGCTCCACTTATTCTTCTGTCAGCACAGGTTCATCTTGCAACTGTTACCCACGCTCAACAACAGATTGTTTCACCACTTTGGCTTTGCCCTGTTTGGTTTCATCAAAATTGCCAAAAAAATTCAGGAAAATAAAGAAAAAAATTGTCAAAGTTTTTGCACGCTTTTCAGAGAACGTGCTGTATTTCCGTAGACCACATCCCACCTCAGTTGTAGGTGCCAATTTTTGTGGTTGCATCTTTTTTGATCCTTGTTCAGAGAAAAATATAAAAAAAATAGTGAAAAAATAAAAAAACTGATTCCTACTAGTGCCTTTTGGAAAATTTCGGGTAAAATTCAGGAAAAAGGAAAAATCCGGACTATCTGCTTGTTCTGTGAGTTCTTTTCATCGGCTTTGTTTTCACCTTGTTGCGCTACGTCTCGACACATCTTAGCCAGCACATGTGATTTGTACTTTGGATCCGGATTGAACAATCGCTAATCTGCATTTGTTAATAGATAATCCTTGCTGTAATATTGTGTGCCTACCCATAGCTCCACATATTCTTCTGTCAGCACAGGTTCATCTTGCAACTGCTACCCACGCTCAACAACAGATTGTTTCACCACTTTGGCTTTGCCCTGTTTGGTTTCATCAAAATTGCCAAAAAAATTCAGGAAAATAAAGAAAAAAATTTTCAAAGTTTTTGCACGCTTTTTAGAGAACGTGTTGTATTTCTGTAGACCACATCCCACCTCAGTTGTAGGTGCCAATTTTTGTGGTTGCATCTTTTTTGATCCTTGTTCAGAGAAAAATATAAAAAAATAGTGAAAAAATAAAAAAATTGATTCCTACTAGTGCCTTTTGGAAAATTTTAGGGAAAATTCAGGAAAAAGGAAAAATACGGACTATCTGCTTGTTCTGTGAGTTCTTTCCATCGTTCTTTGTTTTCACCTTGTTGCGCTACGTCTCGACACATCTTAGCCTGCACCTGTGATTTGTACTTTGGATCCGGATTGAACAATCGCTAATCTGCATTAGTTAATTGCTAATCCTTGCTGTCATATTGTGTGCCTACCCATAGCTCCACATGTTCTTCTGTCAGCACAGGTTCATCTTGCAACTGTTACCCATGCTCAACAACAGATTGTTTCACCACTTTGGCTTTGCCCTGTTTGGTTTCATCAAAATTGCCAAAAAAATTCAGGAAAATAAAGAAAAAAATTGTCAAAGTTTTTGCACGCTTTTCAGAGAACGTGTTGTATTTCTGTAGACCACATCCCACCTCAGTTGTAGGTGCCAATTTTTGTGGTTGCATCTTTTTTGATCCTTGTTCAGAGAAAACTATAAAAAAAATAGTGAAAAAATAAAAAAAACTGATTCCTACTAGTGCCTTTTGGAAAATTCCGGGGAAAATTCAGGAAAAAGGAAAAATCCGGACTATCTGCTTGTTCTGTGAGTCCTTTCCATCGTCCTTTGTTTTCAACTTGTTGCGCGACGTCTCGACACGTCTTAGCCAGCACCTGTGATTTGTACTTTAGATCCGGATTGAACAATCGCTAATCAGCATTCGTTAATTGCTAATCCTTGCTGTAATATTGTGTGCCTACCCATAGCTCCACATATTCTTCTGTCAGCACAGGTTCATCTTGCAACTGCTACCCACGCTCAACAACAGATTGTTTCACCACTTTGGCTTTGCCCTGTTTGGTTTCATCAAAATTGCCAAAAAAATTCAGGAAAATAAAGAAAAAAATTTTCAAAGTTTTTGCACGCTTTTTAGAGAACGTGTTGTATTTCTGTAGACCACATCCCACCTCAGTTGTAGGTGCCAATTTTTGTGGTTGCATCTTTTTTGATCCTTGTTCAGAGAAAAATATAAAAAAATAGTGAAAAAATAAAAAAATTGATTCCTACTAGTGCCTTTTGGAAAATTTTAGGGAAAATTCAGGAAAAAGGAAAAATACGGACTATCTGCTTGTTCTGTGAGTTCTTTCCATCGTTCTTTGTTTTCACCTTGTTGCGCTACGTCTCGACACATCTTAGCCTGCACCTGTGATTTGTACTTTGGATCCGGATTGAACAATCGCTAATCTGCATTAGTTAATTGCTAATCCTTGCTGTCATATTGTGTGCCTACCCATAGCTCCACATGTTCTTCTGTCAGCACAGGTTCATCTTGCAACTGTTACCCATGCTCAACAACAGATTGTTTCACCACTTTGGCTTTGCCCTGTTTGGTTTCATCAAAATTGCCAAAAAAATTCAGGAAAATAAAGAAAAAAATTGTCAAAGTTTTTGCACGCTTTTCAGAGAACGTGTTGTATTTCTGTAGACCACATCCCACCTCAGTTGTAGGTGCCAATTTTTGTGGTTGCATCTTTTTTGATCCTTGTTCAGAGAAAACTATAAAAAAAATAGTGAAAAAATAAAAAAAACTGATTCCTACTAGTGCCTTTTGGAAAATTCCGGGGAAAATTCAGGAAAAAGGAAAAATCCGGACTATCTGCTTGTTCTGTGAGTCCTTTCCATCGTCCTTTGTTTTCAACTTGTTGCGCGACGTCTCGACACGTCTTAGCCAGCACCTGTGATTTGTACTTTAGATCCGAATTGAACAATCGCTAATCAGCATTCGTTAATTGCTAATCCTTGCTGTCATATTGTGTGCCTACCCATAGCTCCACTTATTCTTCTGTCAGCACAGGTTCATCTTGCAACTGTTACCCACGCTCAACAACAGATTGTTTCACCACTTTGGCTTTGCCCTGTTTGGTTTCATCAAAATTGCCAAAAAAATTCAGGAAAATAAAGAAAAAAATTGTCAAAGTTTTTGCACGCTTTTCAGAGAACGTGCTGTATTTCCGTAGACCACATCCCACCTCAGTTGTAGGTGCCAATTTTTGTGGTTGCATCTTTTTTGATCCTTGTTCAGAGAAAAATATAAAAAAAAATAGTGAAAAAATAAAAAAACTGATTCCTACTAGTGCCTTTTGGAAAATTTCGGGTAAAATTCAGGAAAAAGGAAAAATCCGGACTATCTGCTTGTTCTGTGAGTTCTTTTCATCGGCTTTGTTTTCACCTTGTTGCGCTACGTCTCGACACATCTTAGCCAGCACATGTGATTTGTACTTTGGATCCGGATTGAACAATCGCTAATCTGCATTTGTTAATAGATAATCCTTGCTGTAATATTGTGTGCCTACCCATAGCTCCACATATTCTTCTGTCAGCACAGGTTCATCTTGCAACTGCTACCCACGCTCAACAACAGATTGTTTCACCACTTTGGCTTTGCCCTGTTTGGTTTCATCAAAATTGCCAAAAAAATTCAGGAAAATAAAGAAAAAAATTTTCAAAGTTTTTGCACGCTTTTTAGAGAACGTGTTGTATTTCTGTAGACCACATCCCACCTCAGTTGTAGGTGCCAATTTTTGTGGTTGCATCTTTTTTGATCCTTGTTCAGAGAAAAATATAAAAAAATAGTGAAAAAATAAAAAAATTGATTCCTACTAGTGCCTTTTGGAAAATTTTAGGGAAAATTCAGGAAAAAGGAAAAATACGGACTATCTGCTTGTTCTGTGAGTTCTTTCCATCGTTCTTTGTTTTCACCTTGTTGCGCTACGTCTCGACACATCTTAGCCTGCACCTGTGATTTGTACTTTGGATCCGGATTGAACAATCGCTAATCTGCATTAGTTAATTGCTAATCCTTGCTGTCATATTGTGTGCCTACCCATAGCTCCACATGTTCTTCTGTCAGCACAGGTTCATCTTGCAACTGTTACCCATGCTCAACAACAGATTGTTTCACCACTTTGGCTTTGCCCTGTTTGGTTTCATCAAAATTGCCAAAAAAATTCAGGAAAATAAAGAAAAAAATTGTCAAAGTTTTTGCACGCTTTTCAGAGAACGTGTTGTATTTCTGTAGACCACATCCCACCTCAGTTGTAGGTGCCAATTTTTGTGGTTGCATCTTTTTTGATCCTTGTTCAGAGAAAACTATAAAAAAAATAGTGAAAAAATAAAAAAAACTGATTCCTACTAGTGCCTTTTGGAAAATTCCGGGGAAAATTCAGGAAAAAGGAAAAATCCGGACTATCTGCTTGTTCTGTGAGTCCTTTCCATCGTCCTTTGTTTTCAACTTGTTGCGCGACGTCTCGACACGTCTTAGCCAGCACCTGTGATTTGTACTTTAGATCCGGATTGAACAATCGCTAATCTGCATTCGTTAATTGCTAATCCTTGCTGTCATATTGTGTGCCTACCCATAGCTCCACTTATTCTTCTGTCAGCACAGGTTCATCTTGCAACTGTTACCCACGCTCAACAACAGATTGTTTCACCACTTTGGCTTTGCCCTGTTTGGTTTCATCAAAATTGCCAAAAAAATTCAGGAAAATAAAGAAAAAAATTGTCAAAGTTTTTGCACGCTTTTCAGAGAACGTGCTGTATTTCCGTAGACCACATCCCACCTCAGTTGTAGGTGCCAACTTTTGTGGTTGCATCTTTTTTGATCCTTGTTCAGAGAAAAATATAAAAAAAATAGTGAAAAAATAAAAAAAATTGATTCCTACTAGTGCCTTTTGGAAAATTCCAGGGAAAATTCAGGAAAAAGGAAAAATCCGGACTATCTGCTTGTTCTGTGAGTCCTTTCCATCGTCCTTTGTTTTCACCTTGTTGCGCGACGTCTCGACACGTTTTAGCCAGCACCTGTGATTTCTACTTTAGATCCAGGTTGAACAATCGCTAATCTGCATTCGTTAATTGCTAATCCTTGCTGTCATATTGTGTGCCTACCCATAGCTCCACATATTCTTCTATCAACACAGGTTCATCTTGCAACTGTTACCCACGCTCAACAACAGCTTGTTTCACCACTTTGGCTTTGCCCTGCTTGGTTTCATCAAAATTGCCAAAAAAATTCACGAAAATAAAGAAAAAAAATTGTCAAAGTTATTGCACGCTTTTCAGAGAACGTGCTGTATTTCTGTAGACCACATCCCACCTCAGTTGTAGGTGCCAATTTTTGTGGTTGCATCTTTTTTTATCCTTGTTCAGAGAAAAATATAAAAAAAATAGTGAAAAAATAAAAAAATTGATTCCTACTAGTGCCTTTTGGAAAATTCCGGGAAAAATTCAGGAAAATGGAAAAATCTGGACTATCTGCTTGTTCTGTGAGTTCTTTCCATCGTCCTTTGTTTTCACCTTGTTGCGCTACGTCTCGACACGTCTTAGCCAGCACCTGTGATTTGTACTTTGGATCCGGATTGAACAATCGCTAATCAGCATTTGTTAATTGCTAATCCTTGCTGTCATATTGTGTGCCTACCCATAGCTCCACATATTCTTCTGTCAGCACAGGTTCATCTTGCAACTGCTACCCACGCTCAACAACAGATTGTTTCACCACTTTGGCTTTGTCCTGTTTGGTTTCATCAAAATTGCCAAAAAAATTCAGGAAAATAAAGAAAAAATTGTCAAAGTTTTTGCACGCTTTTCAGAGAACGTGCTGTATTTCTGTAGACCACATCCCACCTCAGTTGTAGGTGCCAATTTTTGTGGTTGCATCTTTTTTTATCCTTGTTCAGAGAAAAATATAAAAAAAAATAGTGAAAAAATAAAAAAAACTGATTCCTACTAGTGCCTTTTGGAAAATTTCGGGGAAAATTCAGGAAAAAGGAAAAATTCGGACTATCTGCTTGTTCTGTGAGTTCTTTTCATCGTCCTTTGTTTTCACCTTGTTGCGCTACGTCTCGACACATCTTAGCCAGCACCTGTGATTTGTACTTTGGATCCGGATTGAACAATCGCTAATCTGCATTTGTTAATTGCTAATCCTTGCTGTAATATTGTGTGCCTACCCATAGCTCCACATATTCTTCTGTCAGCACAGGTTCATCTTGCAACTGCTACCCACGCTCAACAACAGATTGTTTCACCACTTTGGCTTTGCCCTGTTTGGTTTCATCAAAATTGCCAAAAAAATTCAGGAAAATAAAGAAAAAAATTGTCAGCACAGGTTCATCTTGCAACTGTTACCCATGCTCAACAACAGATTGTTTCACCACTTTGGCTTTGCCCTGTTTGGTTTCATCAAAATTGCCAAAAAAATTCAGGAAAATAAAGAAAAAAATTGTCAAAGTTTTTGCACGCTTTTCAGAGAACGTGTTGTATTTCTGTAGACCACATCCCACCTCAGTTGTAGGTGCCAATTTTTGTGGTTGCATCTTTTTTGTCCTTGTTCAGAGAAAAATATAAAAAAAATAGTGAAAAAATAAAAAAATTGATTCCTACTAGTGCCTTTTGGAAAATTCCAGGGAAAATTCAGGAAAAAGGAAAAATCCGGACTATCTGCTTGTTCTGTGAGTCCTTTCCATCGTCCTTTGTTTTCACCTTGTTGCGCTACGTCTCGACACGTCTTAGCTAGCACCTGTGATTTGTACTTTGGATCCGGATTGAACAATCGCTAATCTGCATTTGTTAATTGCTAATCCTTGCTGTCATATTGTGTGCCTACCCATAGCTCCACATGTTCTTCTGTCAGCACAGGTTCATCTTGCAACTGTTACCCATGCTCAACAACAGATTGTTTCACCACTTTGGCTTTGCCCTGTTTGGTTTCATTAAAATTGCCAAAAAAATTCAGGAAAATAAAGAAAAAAATTGTCAAAGTTTTTGCACGCTTTTCAGAGAACGTGTTGTATTTCTGTAGACCACATCCCAACTCAGTTGTAGGTGCCAATTTTTGTGGTTGCATCTTTTTTTATCCTTGTTCAGAGAAAACTATAAAAAAATAGTGAAAAAATAAAAAAACTGATTCCTACTAGTGCCTTTTGGAAAATTCCGGGGAAAATTCAGAAAAAGGAAAAATCTGGACTATCTGCTTGTTCTGTGAGTCCTTTCCATCGTCCTTTGTTTTCAACTTGTTGCCCGACGTCTCGACACGTCTTAGCCAGCACCTGTGATTTGTACTTTAGATCTGGATTGAACAATCGCTAATCTCCATTCGTTAATTGCTAATCCTTGCTGTCATATTGTGTGCCTACCCATAGCTCCACATATTCTTCTGTCAACACAGGTTCATCTTGCAACTGCTACCCACGCTCAACAACAGATTGTTTCACCACTTTGGCTTTGCCCTGTTTGGTTTCATCAAAATTGCCAAAAAAATTCAGGAAAATAAACAAAAAATTGTCAAAGTTTTTGCACGCTTTTCAGAGAACGTGTTGTATTTCTGTAGACCACATCCCACCTCAGTTGTAGGTGCCAATTTTTGTGGTTGCATCTTTTTTGATCCTTGTTCAGAGAAAAATATAAAAAAAATAGTGAAAAAATAAAAAAAACTGATTCCTACTAGTGCCTTTTGGAAAATTTTAGGGAAAATTCACGAAAAAGGAAAAATCCGGACTATCTGCTTGTTCTGTGAGTTCTTTCTATCGTCCTTTGTTTTCATCTTGTTGCGCTACGTCTCGACACATCTTAGCCTGCACCTGTGATTTGTACTTTGGATCCGGTTTGAACAATCGCTAATCTGCATTTGTTAATTGCTAACCCTTGCTCTCATATTGTGTGCCTACCCATAGCTCCACATGTTCTTCTGTCAGCACAGGTTCATCTTGCAACTGTTACCCATGCTCAACAACAAATTGTTTCACCACTTTGGCTTTGCCCTGTTTGGTTTCATCAAAATTGCCAAAAAAATTCAGGAAAATAAACAAAAAATTGTCAAAGTTTTTGCACGCTTTTCAGAGAACGTGTTGTATTTCTGTAGACCACATCCCACCTCAGTTGTAGGTGCCAATTTTTGTGGTTGCATCTTTTTTGATCCTTGTTCAGAGAAAAATATAAAAAAAATAGTGAAAAAATAAAAAAATTGATTCCTACTAGTGCCTTTTGGAAAACTTTAGGGAAAATTCAGGAAAAAGGAAAAATACGGACTATCTGCTTGTTCTGTGAGTTCTTTCCATCGTTCTTTGTTTTCACCTTGTTGCGCTACGTCTCGACACATCTTAGCCTGCACCTGTGATTTGTACTTTGGATCCGGATTGAACAATCGCTAATCTGCATTTGTTAATTGCTAATCCTTGCTGTCATATTGTGTGCCTACCCATAGCTCCACATGTTCTTCTGTCAGCACAGGTTCATCTTGCAACTGTTACCCATGCTCAACAACAGATTGTTTCACCACTTTGGCTTTGCCCTGTTTGGTTTCATCAAAATTGCCAAAAAAATTCAGGAAAATAAAGAAAAAAATTGTCAAAGTTTTTGCACGCTTTTTAGAGAACGTGTTGTATTTCTGTAGACCACATCCCACCTCAGTTGTAGGTGCCAATTTTTGTGGTTGCATCTTTTTTGATCCTTGTTCAGAGAAAACTATAAAAAATAGTGAAAAAATAAAAAAAACTGATTCCTACTAGTGCCTTTTGGAAAATTCCGGGGAAAATTCAGGAAAAAGGAAAAATCCGGACTATCTGCTTGTTCTGTGAGTCCTTTCCATCGTCCTTTGTTTTCAACTTGTTGCGCGACGTCTCGACACGTCTTAGCCAGCACCTGTGATTTGTACTTTAGATCCGGATTGAACAATCGCTAATCAGCATTCGTTAATTGCTAATCCTTGCTGTCATATTGTGTGCCTACCCATAGCTCCACATATTCTTCTGTCAGCACAGGTTCATCTTGCAACTGCTACCCACGCTCAACAACAGATTGTTTCACCACTTTGGCTTTGCCCTGTTTGGTTTCATCAAAATTGCCAAAAAAATTCAGGAAAATAAAGAAAAAAATTGTCAAAGTTTTTGCACGCTTTTCAGAGAACGTGTTGTATTTCTGTAGACCACATCCCACCTCAGTTGTAGGTGCCAATTTTTGTGGTTGCATCTTTTTGATCCTTGTTCAGAGAAAAATATAAAAAAATAGTGAAAAAATAAAAAATTGATTCCTACTAGTGCCTTTTGGAAAATTCCGGGGAAAATTCAGGAAAAAGGAAAAATCCGGACTATCTGCTTGTTCTGTGAGTTCTTTCCATCGTCCTTTGTTTTCACCTTGTTGCGCTACGTCTCGACACATCTTAGCCTGCACCTGTGATTTGTACTTTAGATCCGGATTGAACAATCGCTAATCTGCATTTGTTAATTGCTAATCCTTGCTGTCATATTGTGTGCCTACCCATAGCTCCACATGTTCTTCTGTCAGCACAGGTTCATCTTGCAACTGTTACCCATGCTCAACAACAGATTGTTTCACCACTTTGGCTTTGCCCTGTTTGGTTTCATCAAAATTGCCAAAAAAATTAAGGAAAATAAAGAAAAAAATTGTCAAAGTTTTTGCACGCTTTTTAGAGAACGTGTTGTATTTCTGTAGACCACATCCCACCTCAGTTGTAGGTGCCAATTTTTGTGGTTGCATCTTTTTTGATCCTTGTTCAGAGAAAACTATAAAAAAATAGTGAAAAAATAAAAAAACTGATTCCTACTAGTGCCTTTTGGAAAATTCCGGGGAAAATTCAGGAAAAAGGAAAAATCCGGACTATCTGCTTGTTCTATGTGTCCTTTCCATCGTCCTTTGTTTTCAACTTGTTGCGCGACGTCTCGACACGTCTTAGCCAGCACCTGTGATTTGTACTTTAGATCCGGATTGAACAATCGCTAATCTGCATTCGTTAATTGCTAATCCTTGCTGTCATATTGTGTGCCTACCCATAGCTCCACATATTCTTCTGTCAGCACAGGTTCATCTTGCAACTGCTACCCATGCTCAACAACAGATTGTTTCACCACTTTGGCTTTGCCCTGTTTGGTTTCATCAAAATTGCCAAAAAAATTTAGGAAAATAAACAAAAAATTGTCAAAGTTTTTGCACGCTTTTCAGAGAACATGTTGTATTTCTGTAGACCACATCCCACCTCAGTTGTAGGTGCCAATTTTTGTGGTTGCATCTTTTTTGATCCTTGTTCAGAGAAAAATATAAAAAAAATAGTGAAAAAATAAAAAAAACAGATTCCTACTAGTTCCTTTTGGAAAATTTTAGGGAAAATTCACGAAAAAGGAAAAATCCGGACTATCTGCTTGTTCTGTGAGTTCTTTCTATCGTCCTTTGTTTTCATCTTGTTGCGCTACGTCTCGACACATCTTAGCCAGCACCTGTGATTTGTACTTTTGATCCGGATTGAACAATCGCTAATCTGCATTTGTTAATTGCTAATCCTTGCTGTCATATTGTGTGCCTACCCATAGCTCCACATGTTCTTCTGTCAGCACAGGTTCATCTTGCAACTGTTACCCATGCTCAACAACAAATTGTTTCACCACTTTGGCTTTGCCCTGTTTGGTTTCATCAAAATTGCCAAAAAAATTCAGGAAAATAAAGAAAAAAATTGTCAAAGTTTTTGCACGCTTTTTAGAGAACGTGTTGTATTTCTATAGACCACATCCCACCTCAGTTGTAGGTGCCAATTTTTGTGGTTGCATCTTTTTTGATCCTTGTTCAGAGAAAACTATAAAAAATAGTGAAAAAATAAAAAAAACTGATTCCTACTAGTGCCTTTTGGAAAATTCCGGGGAAAATTCAGAAAAAACGAAAAATCCGGACTATCTGCTTGTTCTGTGAGTCCTTTCCATCGTCCTTTGTTTTCAACTTGTTGCCCGACGTCTCGACACGTCTTAGCCAGCACCTGTGATTTGTACTTTAGATCCGGATTGAACAATCGCTAATCTGCATTCGTTAATTGCTAATCCTTGCTGTCATATTATGTGCCTACCCATAGCTCCACATATTCTTCTGTCAGCACAGGTTCATCTTGCAACTGCTACCCACGCTCAACAACAGATTGTTTCACCACTTTGGCTTTGCCCTATTTGGTTTCATCAAAATTGCCAAAAAAATTCAGGAAAATAAAGAAAAAATTGTCAAAGTTTTTGCACGCTTTTCAGAGAACGTGCTGTATTTCTGTAGACCACATCCCACCTCAGTTGTAGGTGCCAATTTTTGTGGTTGCATCTTTTTTGATCCTTATTCAGAGAAAAATATAAAAAAAATAGTGAAAAAATAAAAAAACTGATTCCTACTAGTGCCTTTTGGAAAATTTCGGTGGAAATTCAGGAAAAAGGAAAAATCCGGACTATCTGCTTGTTCTGTGAGTTCTTTCCATCGTCCTTTGTATTCACCTTGTTGCGCTACGTCTCGACACATCTTAGCTAGCACCTGTGATTTGTGCTTTGGATCCGGATTGAACAATCGCTAATCTGCATTTGTTAATTGCTAATCCTTGCTGTCATATTGTGTGCCTACCCATAGCACCACATATTCTTCTGTCAGCACTGGTTCATCTTGCAACTGTTGCCCACGCTCAACCACAGATTGTTTCACCACTTTGGCTTTGCCCTGTTTGGTTTCATCAAAATTGCCAAAAAAATTCAGGAAAATAAAAAAAAATTGTCAAAGTTATTGCACGCTTTTCAGAGAACGTGCTGTATTTCTGTAGACCACGTCCCACATCGGTTGTAGGTGCCAATTTTTGTGGTTGCATCTTTTTTTATCCTTGTTCAGAGAAAAATATAAAAAAATAGTGAAAAAATAAAAAAAATTGATTCCTACTAGTTCCTTTTGGAAAATTCCGGGGAAAATTCAGGAAAAAGGAAAAATCCGGACTATCAGCTTGTTCTGTGAGTTCTTTCCATCGTCCTTTGTTTTCACCTTGTTGTGCTACGTCTCGACACATCTTAGCCAGCACCTGTGATTTGTACTTTGGATCCGGATTGAACAATCGCTAATCTGCATTTGTTAATTGCTAATCCTTGCTGTCATATTGTGTGCCTACCCATAGCTCCACAAATTCTTCTGTCAGCACAGGTTCATCTTGCAACTGCTACCCACGCTCAACAACAGATTGTTTCACCACTTTGGCTTTGCCCTGTTTGGTTTCATCAAAATTGCCAAAAAAATTCAGGAAAATAAAGAAAAAATTGTCAAAGTTTTTGCACGCTTTTCAGAGAACGTGCTGTATTTCTGTAGACCACATCCCACCTCAGTTGTAGGTGCCAATTTTTGTGGTTGCATCTTTTTTTATCCTTGTTCAGAGAAAAATATAAAAAAATAGTGAAAAAATAAAAAAAACTGATTTCTACTAGTGCCTTTTGGAAAATTTCAGGGAAAATTCAGGAAAAAGGAAAAATCCGGACTATCTGCTTGTTCTGTGAGTTCTTTCCACCGTCCTTTGTTTTCACCTTGTTGCGCAACGTCTCGACACATCTTAGCCAGCACCTGTGATTTGTACTTTGGATCCGGATTGAACAATCGCTAATCTGCATTTGTTAATTGCTAATCCTTGCTGTCATATTGTGTGCCTACCCATAGCTCCACATATTCTTCTGTCAGCACAGGTTCATCTTGCAACTGCTACCCACGCTCAACAACAGATTGTTTCACCACTTTGGCTTTGCCCTGTTTGGTTTCATCAAAATTGCCAAAAAAATTCAGGAAAATAAAGAAAAAATTGTCAAAGTTTTTGCACGCTTTTTAGAGAACGTGCTGTATTTCTGTAGACCACATCCCACCTCAGTTGTAGGTGCCAATTTTTGTGGTTGCATCTTTTTTTATCCTTGTTCAGAGAAAAATATAAAAAAAATAGTGAAAAAATAAAAAAAACTGATTCCTACTAGTGCCTTTTGGAAAATTTCGATGGAAATTCAGGAAAACGGAAAAATCCGGACTATCTGCTTGTTCTGTGAGTTCTTTCCATCGTCCTTTGTATTCACCTTGTTGCGCTACGTCTCGACACATCTTAGCCAGCACCTGTGATTTGTACTTTGGATCCGGATTGAACAATCGCTAATCTGCATTTGTTAATTGCTAATCCTTGCTGTCATATTGTGTGCCTACCCATAGCACCACATATTCTTCTGTCAGCACAGGTTCATCTTACAACTGTTGCCCACGCTCAACAACAGATTGTTTCACCACTTTGGCTTTGCCCTGTTATTGGGCATTCTTAACGTCATTACCAAAAGTAGACTTAGTTTTCTAATTCTGATAACGGCGCCAAAAATGCCGAACCTATCCCTCATGCCACTTAAGCTAAGTTGTCATCCCCAGCATGATATGAGAGACGCGGTATTGAAATATGCAACTGCTCTTCTAAATAAATAATAAATAAGATCTGCAAGCGCACAGATTAATACCGATGTAGCATTTTAACCGGGAAGTATTCCAGGTATCGTTATTTATATTTTTACCACTGGGAAGGGATTACTAACATCAATGTTGATTATGGAATGGAATATAGGAATGAGTATCAATCATTGCATGTATAAGTGAGAGCATTCATCTATCTCTTGCATACAGGGGTAAGTGTCACATAAAATATAGATAAAGTATGAATGGTGACAAAGATAATTAATCTGATCAGCTAGCCACATATAATAATGATAAGCACCTCAACAGATATTCTAGCAAGTCATTAGCATGGTATTAGGACGAACTACAAGGATATTTCCTAAGTTATTCTTAACTATAAAGTCTAGCATATCATAGTTAGTGCAAGTACACTTGGCAATCATTGCGAGAAAGGACTATGCCCATGCATAGTGATATTATCAAGGAAGATGAGAAACATAGCAATCACTCCCCTGTAATAATGTTGCTCTGCCTGCCTTACACACGGGAGGGGAACTATATAAGAACCAACGAAGCTGTCACCATCGCGGACCACCCCACGATCCGACATATAAGGTGCAATCGCAGATAAATATGGTCTAAGCACCACGCCTACACAATATTTATCATTTACCCATGGATCCGATGGATAAACGCTATACGATCCTAAACATGTATATAATTCCAATCTAACTAAGCCAAGCGTATAACTACGATAAACTAAGAACAATATAATCGCAAACATAAACAAGTAGAGCATAGTCATAATCAATATATTGAAATAGAACAAAGTTGTATTCATAATATTGAAGAACAAAGATGAACAATGAAGAACAGTAAAGGAATTACCAAGAATCCTCTTGACAGATCCGGAAACCAATCGAAGATTGACTCCTTCTAGTTCTAATCCTATGTAGCTATGCTATACTAGAGATCTAGTTGATGTGGTGGCTCTAGGGCTTGATCAGAGACTCTCCTCCTGAGATTAGGATTTGAGGAATTGAGAATGAGGGAGTGCCTCCTCCAGGGGCAGGGGTCCTGCTTATATAGCCCCCTCAAGTGAACGTGGGCCGTCGGATCAAACCGACATTAATCGCACGGTTTTCCTTGATCCCTTAGGTCGGTGGAGCATAATCCGCGAGACAGAGCCTGATTGGCTCTCAGGCCAGGGCGGGCGCCCTAGGGAGCAGGGCGGGCGCCCTGCCTCCGGGCCCGTTCGGCCTCCCGTTCGATCTCGTGGCTTCTGGAGTCTTCTAGATGATAGAAAATCGGTGAACACGTTATTATCTCTATGTAAACCCAACGTGTGGGCCTTTCCTCCGTATTTTCTGATAACCCCCTGCAGAAACAGACAAACACCAAAACTCATGGAATTCTGTCAGATAAAACCCTAAGTCTAGGTGTTGGTTGCATTTGGATCCTTTTCTTTATTTATTTGATAACTATATTTGGTACTTAAGGACCGTCAACATGATCGTTAATTTTAACAGGGACATCGGTTACTATACCTTCGACCTTTCGGGATGTCTGATCTGCCATCTGGAGCTGAGTGTATGTTGGTTTAAAGGGCATGGTCCCGTACAAGAGCTGATAGGTGACTGTGGCCATTATGTTGACGCTTGATCCAGTGTCGCAGAGCGCCTTCTGAAAGGAGTATCCATTGATTGAGCACTCAATGCTTGGCATGCCTGGGTCGTCCTTCTTGATTAGGAACGGCGACTTGGGTCGTCGGTCTTGACCTCCTTGAACTGCAGTGACCATCTTAGCTGATTCGGTCCATCCTTGGTTGTTCTTGTTCTGCTTGTTCCTCCTATTGGTCCTCTTCCTTGGTTCATGTTGGGATTGCTCTGGGATTTGTGTAATCTTGTTCTTGAAGGAAAACGTCTCCTTCCTCCCCTTGATGTTGAACTTGATCTTCGCAGCGCTGGTGTAGATGACAGCTCCCGAGGTGTTCAGGAATGGCCTTCCCAGAATAACTGGTGACTGTTGACGGTCCTTAAGTACCAAATATAGTTATCAAATAAATAAAGAAAAGGATCCAAATGCAACCAACACCTAGACTTAGGGTTTTATCTGACAGAATTCCACGAGTTTTGGTGTTTGTCTGTTTCTGCAGGGGGTTATCAGAAAATACGGAGGAAAGGCCCACACGTCGGGTTTACATAGAGATAATAACGTGTTCACCGATTTTCTATCATCTAGAAGACTCTAGAAGCCACGAGATCGAACGGGAGGCCGAACGGGCCCGGAGGCAGGGCGCCCACCCTGCTCCCTAGGGCGCCCGCCCTGGCCTGAGAGCCAATCAGGCTCCGTCTCGCGGATTATGCTCCACCGACCTAAGGGATCAAGGAAAACCGTGCGATTAATGTCGGTTTGATCCGACGGCCCACGTTCACTTGAGGGGGCTATATAAGCAGGACCCCTGGCCCCTGGAGGAGGCACTCCCTCATTCTCAATTCCTCAAACCCTAATCTCAGGAGGAGAGTCTCTGATCAAGCCCTAGAGCCACCACATCAACTAGATCTCTAGTATAGCATAGCTACATAGGATTAGAACTAGAAGGAGTCAATCTTCGATTGGTTTCCGGATCTGTCAAGAGGATTCTTGGTAATTCCTTTACTGTTCTTCATTGTTCATCTTTGTTCTTCAATATTATGAATATAACTTTGTTCTATTTCAATATATTGATTATGACTATGCTCTACTTGTTTATGTTTGCGATTATATTGTTCTTAGTTTATCGTAGTTATACGCTTGGCTTAGTTAGATTGGAATTATATACATGTTTAGGATCGTATAGCGTTTATCCATCGGATCCATGGGTAAATGATAAATATTGTGTAGGCGTGGTGCTTAGACCATATTTATCTGCGATTGCACCTTATATGCCGGATCGTGGGGTGGTCCGCGATGGTGACAGCTTCGTTGGTTCTTATATAGTCCCCCTCCCGTGTCTAAGGCAGGCAGAGCAACATTATTACAGGGGAGTGATTGCTATGTTTCTCATCTTCCTTGATAATATCACTATGCATGGGCATAGTCCTTTCTCGCAATGATTGCCAAGTGTACTTGCACTAACTATGATATGCTAGACTTTATAGTTAAGAATAACTTAGGAAATATCCTTGTAGTTCATCCTAATACCATGCTAATGACTTGCTAGAATATCTGTTGAGGTGCTTATCATTATTATATGTGGCTAGCTGATCAGATTAATTATCTTTGTCACCATTCATACTTTATCTATATTTTATGTGACACTTACCCCTGTATGCAAGAGATAGATGAATGCTCTCACTTATACATGCAATGATTGATACTCATTCCTATATTCCATTCCATAATCAACATTGATGTTAGTAATCCCTTCCCAGTGGTAAAAATATAAATAACGATACCTGGAATACTTCCCGGTTAAAATGCTACATCGGTATTAATCTGTGCGCTTGCAGATCTTATTTATTATTTATTTAGAAGAGCAGTTGCATATTTCAATACCGCGTCTCTCATGTCATGCTGGGGATGACAACTTGGCTTAAGTGGCATGAGGGATAGGTTCGGCATTTTTGGCGCCGTTATCAGAATTAGAAAACTAAGTCTACTTTTGGTAATGACGTTAAGAATGCCCAACAAGCATTTTTGGCGCCGTTGCCGGGGAAGGTTGATTTACTAACAAGGAATGAATACGGAATTTGAGTCATCATTCGCATCATTAAGTGATTGAGATCATCAATTCTCCCATACAGATTTACCCCTGTATTTTTCCATTCTTATTGTTTTGCAGGGTGATGTATGAATAGAGGACATCTTCCAGAAAATTTTGTTGACAACCCCGAAGCATTAATCAGAGGGGCAAGAGCCAAGCTCAAGAAGTCAACACTTCGACGCAACACTTCATCCAATTCAGAAGACCGCCGAAGTTTCATCCGGAATTTGTCAACAGAGTTCGCAGCCATGGCGAACAAGACGATCCGTGAGTTCTCAGCTCCCACTACGGACAACATCCGCACTGGACCTGCCGCGGCCATCGACAAGAACTTTGAGCTCAAGCCAGGGCTCATCAACATGGTACAAGCCAACCAGTTTTGTGGGAAGCCGCACGAAGATGCAAGTGCTCATCTCCAACACTTCCTGGAGATTTGCAGCACATTCACTTTATTAGATGTTCCCAGAGATGCCATACTACTTCGCCTTTTCCCATTCTCACTATTGGGGAGAGCGAAGCAGTGGTTCTACGCGACGAAGGATAAGAACACTACGTGGGCACTCTGCTCTATGAACTTTCTGGCTAAGTTCTTTCCCATGGGCAAGACCAATGCTCTCCGTGGGAAGATTACAAGTTTTCAGCAACAACATGATGAATCCGTTCCAGAAGCATGGGAGCGCTTTCAAGATTACATCCTAGAATGTCCCCATCATGGAATGGAGAGCTGGCTACTTATGCAGACTTTCTATCATGGGCTCATCACTAGTGCTCGTGAGACCATGGACGCTGCAGCTGGAGGCGCATTTCTATCACTCACCATACCACAAGCTACAGCCCTTGTGGAGAAGATGGCGTCCAACCAAGGTTGGAACGAAGAGAGGATCCAAACACGCAAGAAGGGTGGAGGTCTGCACCAGCTCAAGGAGGTAGACATGCTGTCTGCAAAGTTAGACCTACTCATGAAAAAGCTCGATGACAAAGCTGGAGACAAAAGAGAAGTCATGAACGTCTACGACTCTCACATGACTTGTGAGGAATGTGGAGATACTGGACACTCAGACAATCACTGCCCTGAGATGCTTGAGGATGCAAGGTACATCAACAACAACAACAACTACAACCGTCCTCAAAATCAAGGTTGGAATCAACAGAGGCCTAACTACTCAGGTAACTACTCAGGTAATTATCAAGGCAATAACTCTTACAACAACAATAATAATTTTCCACCCCTAAGAGAGTTAGTGTCTAATCAAGGAAAGCTAATGGATAACTTGTCTAAGAAATTGGCATCCAATGATAAAATACTAGAAAACATAAATAATAGAATGGATAATTTCTCTACTGCCATCAAAAACCAAATTAGCTTTAATAAAATGATTGAATCTCAGTTAAATCAAATAGCTGCTGCTGTTCCTGCTACTAACCCCGGTATACCATCACAACCGGAAGGATTAGAAACTGCAAATCTTGTAGACATGTTTGATGCAGGTAACTATTGGAGTAATCCCACTGTCGGAGTACATAATGACCTTCTGCCAGTCAAGAGAGGCGATCCAGGACGCCCCGTCATCCTGATCTCCATCGGCATGGTGGACTTCCCAGAAGCACTCTATGACTTTGGCTCCAGCGTCAACATTATACCCAGGGTACTCTATGAAAAATTCTTTACATATCCTTTATCAGAAACAACTATGTGTTTGCAGCTTGCAGATCGGACACTAAGCTTTCCTAAAGGAATATTAAAGAACATGTGTGTCCGAGTTGGTACCTCGTATGCTCCAGCTGACTTCGTGGTGATAGAGACCGGGTCCGATGAGAGGTCACCAGTTATTCTGGGAAGGCCATTCCTGAACACCTCGGGAGCTGTTATCTACGCCAGCGCTGCGAAGATCAACTTCAACATCAAGGGGAGGAAGGAGACATTTTCCTTCAAGAACAAGATTACACAAATCCCAGAGCAACCCTAACATGAACCAAGGAAGAGGACCAACAGGAGGATCAAGCAGAACAAGAACAACCAAGGATGGACCGAATCAGCTAAGATGGTCACTGCAGTTCAAGGAGGTCAAGACCGACGACTCAAGTCGCCGTTCCTAATCAAGAAGGATGACCCAGGCATGCCAAGCATTGAGTGCTCAATGTTGACGGTTCTTAAGTATCAATTTTAATTATCCAATAAATAAGGAAAAGGACCTATATGCAAGCAACACCTGGAATTAGGGTTTGATCTGACAGAATTCCACGAGTTTTGTTGTTTATCTATTTCTGCAGGGGGTTATCAGGAAATACAAAGGAAAGGCCCACACGTCGGAATTACATAGAGATATTAACGTGTTCACCGATTTTCTATCATCTAGAAGACTCCAGAAGCCACGGGATCGAACGGGAGGCCGAACGGGCCCGGGACCAGGGCGCCCGCCCTGGACCCTGGGGCGCCCGCCCTAGGTCTGCAACCAATCAGGATGAGTCTCGCGGATTATGCCCCACCGACCTAAAGGATCAAGGAAAACCGTGCGATTAATGTCGGTTTGATCCGACGGCCCAGATTCACTTGAAGGGACTATATAAGCAGGACCGCTGGCCCCTGGAGAGGAGAATCCAAGTCCATTATTTTCATATTTTCCAGAGAGGATTCAGAGAGAGAGGTTCCCTTAGGGTTCCCACCTCATTAGGGCTTAGCATCCAATGTGAGATTAGACTTAGTTCTTCTAGATTGAGAGAGATAGAGTGGAGGTATAGATCGAAGGAAGCCCGGCCTGTCGGTGACTACTTCGAGGTTGTACCTGCGGGATCAAGTTCTTCTAACCCGAGGCTTGCTCCTAGGATTCTTCAGTATTTCGACTTCTAAATTCTAGTAAGTTCTTTGTTTTATTGTTCTTTGGTTTATGAGTTTACTTTAATCTCTTCGCGTAGAGTTTAGAGTAATCATCTCTAGCGTAAACGAGGTGTTTGGGCTAGGATACTCATAGATATCCCCTGTCTAGCCGGACCGTGGTAGTAGCGAGGAACGTGACATTTCCGTAGCTACCTTTGTATTCCATATCCCGTTAGCAGGATCGATAGGGTTTATAGGTGCGGGTCGAACATCCTTTGAGGTGTCTAGATTTCGTGAGCCTCCCCAATAGAGCAGTAGATCATCCTTACCAAGGTTAGAACGAGAGTGCAGTTGCAGTCTTCTCTATACATCGCTCACATCAAATCACAGTGGTTGTAGCCTAAAGGTTAGTAGTAATAGATTTGGTTAGTCAGATGCACGCTTTCTCCTAGTGGTAAAAAAATAAATACGATACTCTGGATAACATCCCGGGTGAAGTGCTCACCGATATCCGTGCGCTTGCGAATCATTTCCTAATTGCGTTACCAAATATCAACAAGCATTTCTGGCGCCGTTGCCGGGGAGAAAGACGGTTTGCTGAGATAACCTTGAATCTTACTACTAGCTTGTACCTATACTTTTATCTTTCTTTATCTTTTTATTCCTTATCTTTTTATATTCTTTATTCTTACCTTCCAAGATTCTAAATCAATCTATCAATTTGCAACACCTTCGGAAACTGACCTTTTACCATGGGAGTCATCACAGCCTATCCAAACATCCCAGTATAGGTTAAGTTCAAGGTTAATTGCCATGATTGAGAACCTATCCTTTTCGGGAAAGGAAGATGAAAATCCTTACCTTCATATTAGAGATTTTGAGCAAACATGCGATTGTCTTCGCATTGAAGGCATTTCTGATAAGACTTTACGTTGGAAGCTTTTTCCTTTTTCCTTAAGAGGAGAAGCTAGATGATGGTATAGTCAGAAGGTAAGTAAACAACGAGGTGAATGGGGAGTCTTATGAGCCAACTTCTGTTTAGATTTTTATTCCCTCGATCGTATCGCCGACCTTAGACTCGAAGTTCTATCTTTTAAACAAAAAGAAAATGAAACTTTGGGAAAATCCTGGAAACGTTTTTCTGATCTTTTAGAATCTGGTCCAAAACTCAATATTGAAGACCCTATTCTCCTTTTTCATTTCTTTCGAGGTCTTCAGAAAGATCATAAACAAATGCTACATACAATGTCTAGAGGTTCTTTCTTTCGTATCCCTACTGATGAAGCTAGAGCGATCCTAGATAGAATCCTAGAAGCTGAGATGGATAATACCCTCCATGATGAAACCTACGAAGCCGAAGTAGACACTCTGCCGAATTCTTCACCTACTTCAGCTATCCCAAGTTTTGAGCCACAAAAGGAAGAAATTCCACCACCTGATTTCATGTTGGATATAGAATCCGATCTTTTTGCCGATTTTGGAAACATTTCAAACTACCATTCTATAGACAAACCCCAAAGCGGCCATTATAGCATTTGTTTACCAAGTGAATATCAATTGAGAGAGCTTATCTCAGTCATGAGTAGCGAATGGTTGGAGGAGTCAGAGCTTTCCTCTGAAGTGATCCGTTTGGATACACCTCCTATCACTATACGCTGTGCTTATGATTCTGATCAATTTGATGCTCTCTATAATCCTGTTGTGGGGATCAATATTATGTCTGAAGCTTTTGCACTTAAATTATTTGGAAAATTAATTTTAACCCCCACAACAAAGTTCATGAAGGAATCTTCGGGACGATTGGTCCCCAGTCTTGGAATTGTGAATGTCCTACCCTTTATGGTAGAAGGCTCCACGATTCATTTGAACTTTTATATCTTTGATACATGGGACTTCGACCTGTTGATAGGACAACCATTTAGAAGACTCATTTATGAAGGTCAAACTGGAAAGCTACACATTTCTTTTGGAAAGGATTTTAAATTCCCTATGACAATTTCTCACTCCTTGAATAATAAGATCGAGTCATCTCTTTTGCTTGATCCTATGGAAGAGGTAAAAGCTGCGTCTCTAGAGCTTTTAAATGAATCAGACTTAGAAGAAGAAGCCCCTTTCTTCATAGAAGAGGAAGCTGAACCTTCTGAACCTGAACCTTTAGATGAGTTTGCAGAAACACCCAGACCTCCTATAGAGCTTAAAACTTTACCACTCGGTCTTATCTATGCTTTCCTAAACAATAATCCAGAGTTTCCTGTGATCATTAGTAATAAACTCACTCAGGAACAAACTCTACGATTAATGACCGTTTTAGAAAAACATCACTCAGTCTTTGGCTACTCACTCCAAGATCTTACAGGAATCAGTCCTATGATTTGCACCCATCGCATTCCGACAGATCCTTCTGTTTCACCTTCTCGGGAACCCCAACGTAGACTCAACAACGCGATGAGAGAAGTAGTTAAAAAGGAAGTTATAAAGTTGCTGCATGCAGGGATTATATATCCTGTGCCGCATAGTGAGTGGGTGAGCCCTGTTCAAGTTGTGCCTAAAAAGGGAGGCATGACTGTTGTTACAAATGAGAAGAACGAGCTAATTCCGCAACGCACCATCACAGGGTGGCGGATGTGCATTGACTATAGAAAACTGAATAAAGCCATGAAAAAGGATCACTTTCCTTTACCTTTTATAGATGAGATGTTAGAGCGGTTAGTGAACCATTCGTTCTTCTGTTTCTTAGATGGATATTCAGGGTACCACCAGATCCCGATCCATCCTGATGATCAAAGCAAAACCACTTTTACCTGTCCATACGGAACTTATGCTTATCGTAGAATGTCTTTTGGGCTATGTAATGCACTCTGGGCATACCGGACAGCATACAAGACCCCAATTGGAATGACCCCATACCAATTGGTGTACGGGAAGACTTGCCACTTGCCTGTTGAACTAGAGTTCAAAGCACACTGGGCCATAAGAAGATGGAATATGGACCTAGATGTTGCTGGAGATCATAGAAGAATGCAACTATCAGAATTGGAAGAATGGCGAGAGAAAGCATATCACAATTCGAAGATCTACAAAGAAAGAGTCAAAAGATGGCATGACAAGAGGATCAAGAAGAAGGAGTTCTCACCCGGAGATAAGGTATTACTTTTTAATTCCAGGGTAAAGCTTTTCGGGCATGGAAAACTCTAGAGTAAATGGGAAGGACCATACAAGGTAGTCAATTCATCATCCCACGGAGCTATTACACTTCGAAACGACGAAGGTACGTTATTCAAGGTAAATGGTCAACGTCTTAAATTATTTTTAGAACCCAATAAAGAATTAGAAGAAATAGACGTGATCCATTTTTACCTTCCGATGGAGAATTAGAGCCCGACCTTTTTAATCTGACGTTTTTGGGCCACGTATATATTTTTTGGGATAAAAATACTTCTAGAAACACGCTCGAGCAAGCGGGCACCCTGCCCTGGAGTCCCCTCGGCCCCGGCCTCTTCCGACGTGCTTTCCTCATCTATGGTTATCCAGAAAATTCCGTGAATGGGTTGTTACGCACGCCCGGCAGCGGGATGGATCTATGGAAACCCTAGAGGCACTTTTTGACCCCTATATAAACAGACCCCTGACGTCAGCTTTCAACACCAATTCATTCAATCCTTCTCTCCTCCTCAATTAGAGCTTGTCTAGTTTCTTGCTTCTCCAATGGCCGACAAGACCCACCGCAACTGGGAGATCGTCCCTTACAACCTCAACCGCAAGCCCAAGGATGACCCCGACGCCTACGCTCTCGTCCCGGCCAACACAGAGCGATAGCTAGCAGCCCCACCATCAAACCAGCGCAGCTCAATCTCATCCTACTACGCCCAACCAGTTCTTACTGCACCACCGCAGCCCCTTCTTCTCAAGGGACCATCGTCCAAGCAAGAAGCCATCGTCAAGGTACCAGCCGGCACGAAAATCCTACCACCTAAACCCACTGAGCGGGTTGTAGGCGTCAAGACCAACCGGAGCGGCGAGATCAGCAGCGTCCACTACACTACGGAGAAGGAGAGGCCCCGCTTCGAAGGAGTTAAGACAGCAAAAGTTCACTTCATCCCACCAAAGGAAGCTCCTAAGCACGCTCTCAATTCGTTTGAGACACCACCGAAGCACCGCAGGACCATAGCAGATGTGGATGAGGACATCAGGACAGCAAATAGACATATTATGGAACTTCAGTCCACAGTTAGCTCCCTTAGTAGGCAGGTCTCCAACCTGAACACTACTGTGCTCGCGCTTAAACGTGACCTTTCTGATGCCCTTGCTAGGATCAGGGATTTAGAGCAACACTGAGCTATCTAGATTAGACCTTGAGGCAGTGTGTCTTAGTCTTCATCATTAGATTCAATTAGATTCAATTCAGTTTAGATTAGTTCGCTTCATTAGTCAGTGTAATAAATGCCTCAAGACAAATAAAGATTATTATTATTATTATGCCTCGTGTATCTCCACTTTATTTTTATGCAAGAAAGCAGGAAACAAGTATGGGGGAATCCCCTCGACATGGTAAAAGCACTTCGATTGCACCACTCCACGATTCAGGTACATGCTCTGCACGCTTTATTTACATATATACAAATACATATTGGGCTGTGTAGAATATTGTTCCTAACATGATAATTTAAAAAGACAAAAATATTTCTAATCATGATCAATCTCACTCTGTGATATTTCTGAAAACCTGCATTTATTGAAAATCATTTTAAAAACCATGTGTTACTCAAGTCATTGTGGAATGTGAGATGGTAGAATATGAGTATCTTATTCTTGAAATCTTTGTCGCTTGGAGATTTTCTTTTCAAAAAAAAAACTTCAAAAATATAGCTACCATCCTCAATATTTTATATGCCTGATAAACCTAAAAATATTAATTTGCTTTGTATTGAGTTTGTGCAAAACGAGTTAGACCCTTGTTGAGAGATTTATCATGCTCCCAAGATCAAGACATTTTTATTCAGAAAGATTCACTCTTCCGAAGTATTATTGCATTAGAGGCATGGGCTATGCAAAAATATATTTCGAGGAAATAAAAAGGAGCAAGTGCTCGACAACCTCGTAGAAAAATGGACAAGTGTCCAGAAGTAGAATTAGGGGTACCTCAGTATCCACCTGAAAAAATGAGATGATAAAAATATATATGGTAAACAAATGATAGCCCATGGTCCCTCTAATAAGCAATATGCCAGTAAGAGTTGACAAGTTTTAATTTTCAAAGTCTTTGATCTAAGAGTATGGCATTCCTCTCCTCGGATCCCGTTTTGACCCAGGCAATATATGCAAAGTAAGTATGCTTGAGAATTTCTACAAATTAAAACAGCCTCAGTGAGATATACAAAAGATAAATGAGTGATCTGAGAGCCCCTATGAGGATAAAGGTATGCTAAGTTTTCTATTCAAAAATATATAAAAACTCCAAGTGACAGGGTTGAGAAGAAGAAAGGATCTCTACTTCAACCATATATTTCCCTGACTATAGTGCACAGTGGACATTCACAACACCCTGCAGGTATAAAAAGAATGCTTTACAATGTTTCAACCCCAGTTATTTTTCTGAACCATCCTTTTCTCGAGGACGAGTAAAAGCCTAAGTATGGGGGTGTTTGTTGACGGTTCTTAAGTATCAATTTTAATTATCCAATAAATAAGGAAAAGGACCTATATGCAAGCAACACCTAGAATTAGGGTTTGATCTGACAGAATTCCACAAGTTTTGTTGTTTATCTGTTTCTGCAGGGGGTTATCAGGAAATACAAAGGAAAGGCCCACACGTCGGAATTACATAGAGATATTAACGTGTTCACCGATTTTCTATCATCTAGAAGACTCCAGAAGCCACGGGATCGAACGGGAGGCCGAACGGGCCCGGGACCAGGGCGCCCGCCCTAGGTCTGCAACCAATCAGGATGAGTCTCGCGGATTATGCCCCACCGACCTAAAGGATCAAGGAAAACCATGCGATTAATGTCGGTTTGATCCGACGGCCCAGATTCACTTGAAGGGACTATATAAGCAGGACCCCTGGCCCCTGGAGAGGAGAATCCAAGTCCATTATTTTCATATTTTCTAGAGAGGATTCAGAGAGAGAGGTTCCCTTAGGGTTCCCACCTCATTAGGGCTTAGCATCCAATGTGAGATTAGACTTAGTTCTTCTAGATTGAGAGAGATAGAGTGGAGGTATAGATCGAAGGAAGCCCGGCCTGTCGGTGACTACTTCGAGGTTGTACCTGCGGGATCAAGTTCTCCTAACCCGAGGCTTGCTCCTAGGATTCTTCAGTATTTCGACTTCTAAATTCTAGTAAGTTCTTTGTTTTATTGTTCTTTGGTTTATGAGTTTACTTTAATCTCTTCGCGTAGAGTTTAGAGTAATCATCTCTAGCGTAAACGAGGTGTTTGGGCTAGGATACTCATAGATATCCCCTGTCTAGCCGGACCGTGGTAGTAGCGAGGAACGTGACATTTCCGTAGCTACCTTTGTATTCCATATCCCGTTAGCAGGATCGATAGGGTTTATAGGTGTGGGTCGAACATCCTTTGAGGTGTCTAGATTCCGTGAGCCTCCCCAATAGAGCAGTAGATCATCCTTACCAAGGTTAGAATGAGAGTGCAGTTGTAGTCTTCTCTATACATCGCTCACATCAAATCACAGTGGTTGTAGCCTAAAGGTTAGTAGTAATAGATTTGGTTAGTCAGATGCACGCTTTCTCCTAGTGGTAAAAAAATAAATACGATACTCTGGATAACATCCCGGGTGAAGTGCTCACCGATATCCGTGCGCTTACGGATCATTTCCTAATTGCGTTACCAAATATCAACACTCAATCAATGGATACTCCTTTCAGAAGGCGCTCTGCGACACTGGATCAGGCGTCAACATAATGGCCACAGTCACCTATCAGCTCTTGTACGGGACCATGCCCTTAAAACCAACATACACTCAGCTCCAGATGGCAGATCAGACATCCCGAAAGGTTGAAGGTATAGTAACCGATGTCCCTGTTAAAATTAACGATCATTTTGTCCATACAGACTTTCAGGTCGTTGACATGGGAGACGACGAGTACGATCCACCCATCATCCTAGGAAGACCGTTCCTAGGCACCGTCAAAGCAATCATCTACATTGGAACCAGAGAAGTCCATATGCATTTCCCCTCTGAGAAGGTACGCCGCTACTTTAATGACCCTAACTATATAGTTGAAGATTCTAAGCAGGTCAGGACAAGAAGAAGGCGACGTAACCGTAACCAAAGAGGCAAACCATCAAGGACGTATGGGCAGACTATGAAGGAGAGGTCATAAGGCCCGAGGATACACAACAGGAGACCGAAGCACCAAGTCGGGTATGGAAAGTGAAGACAGTTACACAAGAAGAGGAGGCGCTGCCGGAACCACCGTCTACGCCACCCAAATTCCAGGACAACTAAGAAGAAAAGAAGTCCTGTTCGGAGGACTTAAAAACACCGAACGCCGTGCCAAGAGGTAAACTTGGTAGTTATCATTTTCCCTTTAATTATTGCTCAGTTAATCATGTTCATTCTGTCTAAAAAAAATGTTAAAAACAGTAAGCCCCATGTGAGTATGCGAGTGGCATAAAATCCATAAGTACATTCACTGTGGTGGCATAAAAAAAATATAATAATATATATTTTTTTTTCTGTTCTATAAAAATGAAAATAAAAATAGAGAGTGACATTTATCAAGGAAGCTCAAACATGATAAAGGCTAGATATTTATGCTAACGCTTAATCAAGTTCCACGAAGCTTTGTTGTCTATTTGAGCTCCACAGAATTCAGGAAGACTAGCAGATGGAGGACATCCTAATCGCTGTCAGGGTGCTGCCGACATTCAAATACACCTCTGCACCTGCTAGCTACATCAGAAGAAATTATGTCAAGATCCAGCTTGGGGGAGAGCACCCCCATTTATCCCGATAAGTATTTTTATCTACAGTTATACTTATGCTTTATTAAAATAAAAAGATGCATAATCATGAAAACCCAAATAAATATTTTGTGTTTATATATATTTGCTTAGTTTAATAAATAAATAAAGTAGCTATGCTAAACTGAATCTTGAAAATAAAACTCTAGCATGGATATGAATAGTTGCTCTGCCTAATTTTCAAATTTGTTCTCTCTCTAGTTTAGACATAACTGTTATAATTTAAAACTGGCTCTAAACCTGAACTAGTGGGAAGAGAACTTGATCTGAAGTCTAAGTTGTTAGCGGATATGATATGGGAAGGTTGAGCTGCTGTTTATCTGTTCCTAGAGATGCTAGAATTCTGGAGAATTTTATCTTTGAAAATCTTTAAAATGTTGCATGATGAGTTCCTGTATGATGAGAGTTTAAATTCCTACCACAGCCATATATACATGCTTGTTAGATTAAGAGCCGCACTTTTACTACTTACTGCTTATGGGCATTGAGTGTGGTCAAGCTGTGTAGACCCTTAGGAACTTGTCATGTGGTTAAAATCAAGATTCACTTGCACGTTCACTCATACATGCTGCTTCTACTCCGGAAGTACGCATCCACATATATCCACTCATTTCCATCTCCAGATTCACCCAAAATTATTCTACTCCTAACCCGGGAGAGAATAGCCAAAAACATTATCCCATTCCTGTTATTCCCTGTGAAGTTAATGCTCAAGTCATTTCTACTACCACTTGCTATATTTTCAAAAGAGGGAGATTGCTCTAAAAAAATAATAATATAAATACGAGGAAATAAAAAGGAGCAAGTGCTCGGAACCTCGAAGAAAGAAAAAGTGAGACGAGAGGTAAAAATGGACAAGTGTCCGACAGTAGAATTAGGGGTACAAGATACCCACCTGAGAGAAAAAAAAGAAAAAAATATATATACAGAGCATCTCATTCCCCTCAAAAAGTTTTAAAAAGCAAGAAAGGTATGTATTCCCTCAAAAAGAGCATTAGACTTTTGTTATCACCATACACCACTCATTCACCACACATGCACATCTTGATTTGACTTATTGACTTGTTTCTCTGGATCCATGGTTTGACTATGCAATAAATGTTCTATGAGTATGTATACTGTATCTCCCACCTATGAGCTCCAGATATCAAAGCCTTATTAGAGTAGGGTGAGAGAGAAGGCAATGTCACTACGCCTTATACCATAAATACCACATACTTTGAGAGAGAAGGCATATACCATTACTGCCTTGGTAAGGATCCAAAAATACCACAAAAGAGAGACCCGAGAAAGTCATACAAGGAATCTCTGAGTTTTATTTGAAAAATTTGCAAAAACTCCAGAGCTATAGCTGATCAAGAATAAGAGACATGGCGTTTGACTAGACCGTTCTATCTTTTAACCACTCAAGATGCAGGTGACGGTTGCAAGCCCCATGGTGAAAGGTAAAATGAGTAAGTTTTAAGTCTTGATAGTTTACTCTAACTCAGGGATGAGACCTTATTTGAAAGCATATGTACCGTCAACGTTCAAAGGCGTTGCAGCAACTTCTGCTCCATAATGAGTCTATCCTTGCTCAGGGACGAGCAAGAGGTAAGCTTGGGGGAGTTTGTTGACGGTCCTTAAGTACCAAATATAGTTATCAAATAAATAAAGAAAAGGATCCAAATGCAACCAACACCTAGACTTAGGGTTTTATCTGACAGAATTCCACGAGTTTTGGTGTTTGTCTGTTTCTGCAGGGGGTTATCAGAAAATACGGAGGAAAGGCCCACATGTCAGGTTTACATAGAGATAATAACGTGTTCACCGATTTTCTATCATCTAGAAGACTCCAGAAGCCACGAGATCGAACGGGAGGCCGAACGGGCCCGGAGGCAGGGCGCCCGCCCTGCTCCCTAGGGTGCTCGCCCTAGCCTGAGAGCCAATCAGGCTCCGTCTCGCAGATTATGCTCCACCGACCTAAGGGATCAAGGAAAACCGTGCGATTAATGTCGGTTTGATCCGACGGCCCACGTTCACTTGAGGGGGCTATATAAGCAGGACCCCTGGCCTCTGGAGGAGGCACTCCCTCATTCTCAATTCCTTAAACCCTAATCTCAGGAGGAGAGTCTCTGATCAAGCCCTAGAGCCACCACATCAACTAGATCTCTAGTATAGCATAGCTACATAGGATTAGAACTAGAAGGAGTCAATCTTCGATTGGTTTCCGGATCTGTCAAGAGGATTCTTGGTAATTCCTTTACTGTTCTTCATTGTTCATCTTTGTTCTTCAATATTATGAATATAACTTTGTTCTATTTCAATATATTGATTATGACTATGCTCTACTTGTTTATGTTTGCGATTATATTGTTCTTAGTTTATCATAGTTATACGCTTGGCTTAGTTAGATTGGAATTATATACATGTTTAGGATCGTATAGCGTTTATCCATCGGATCCATGGGTAAATGATAAATATTGTGTAGGCGTGGTGCTTAGACCATATTTATCTGCGATTGCACCTTATATGCCGAATCGTGGGGTGGTCTGCGATGGTGACAGCTTCGTTGGTTCTTATATAGTCCCCCTCTCGTGTGTAAGGCAGGCAGAGCAACATTATTACAGGGGAGTGATTGCTATGTTTCTCATCTTCCTTGATAATATCACTATGCATGGGCGTAGTCCTTTCTCGCAATGATTGCCAAGTGTACTTGCACTAACTATGATATGCTAGACTTTATAGTTAAGAATAACTTAGGAAATATCCTTGTAGTTCGTCCTAATACCATGCTAATGACTTGCTAGAATATCTGTTGAGGTGCTTATCATTATTATATGTGGCTAGCTGATCAAATTAATTATCTTTATCACCATTCATACTTTATCTATATTTTATGTGACACTTACCCCTGTATGCAAGAGATAGATGAATGCTCTCACTTATACATGCAATGATTGATACTCATTCCTATATTCCATTCCATAATCAACATTGATGTTAGTAATCCCTTCCTAGTGGTAAAAATATAAATAACGATACCTGGAATACTTCCCGGTTAAAATGCTACATCGGTATTAATTTGTGCGCTTGCAGATCTTATTTATTATTTATTTAGAAGAGCAGTTGCATATTTCAATACCACGTCTCTCATGTCATGCTAGGGATGACAACTTGACTTAAGTGGCATGAGGGATAGGTTTGGCATTTTTGGCGCCGTTATCAGAATTAGAAAACTAAGTCTACTTTTGGTAATGACGTTAAGAATGCCCAACAGTGACCTCTCATCGGACCCGGTCTCTATCACCACGAAATCAGCTGGAGCGTACGAGGTACCAACTCGGACACACATGTTCTTAAATATTCCTTTAGGAAAGCTTAGTGTCCGATCTGCAAGCTGCAAACACATAGTTGTTTCTGATAAAGGATATGTAAAGAATTTTTCATAGAGTACCCTAGGCATAATGTTGACGCTGGAGCCAAAGTCACAGAGTGCTTCTGGGAAGTCCACCGTGCCGATGGAGATCGGGATGATGGGGCGTCCTGGATCGCCTCTCTTGACTGGCAGAAGGTCATTATGTACTTCGATAGCGGGATTACTCCAATAGTTACCTGCATCAAACATGTCTACAAGATTTGCAGTTTCTAATCCTTCCGGTTGTGATGGTATACCGGGGTTAGTAGCAGGAACAGCAGCAGCTATTTGATTTAACTGAGATTCAATCATTTTATTAAAGCTAATTGGGTTTTTGATGGCAGTAGAGAAATTATCCATTCTATTATTTATGTTTTCTAGTATTTTATCATTGGATGCCAATTTCTTAGACAAGTTATCCATTAGCTTTCCTTGATTAGACACTAACTCTCTCAGGGGTGGAAAATTATTATTGTTGTTGTAAGAGTTATTACCTTGATAATTACCTGAGTAGTTACCTGAGTAGTTAGGCCTCTGTTGATTCCAACCTTGATTTTGTTGAGGACGGTTGTAGTTGTTGTTGTTGTTGATGTACCTTGCATCCTCAAGCATCTCAGGGCAGTGATTGCCTGAGTGTCCAGTGTCTCCACATTCCTCACAAGTCATGTGAGAGTCGTAGACGTTCATGACTTCTCTTTTGTCTCCAGCTTTGTCATCGAGCTTTTTTATGAGTAGGTCTAACTTTGCAGACAGCATGTCTACCTCCTTGAGCTGGTGCATACCTCCACCCTTCTTACGTGTTTGGATCCTCTCTTCGTTCCAACCTTGGTTGGACGCCATCTTCTCCACAAGGGCTGTAGCTTGTGGTATGGTGAGTGATAGAAATGCGCCTCCAGCTGCAGCATCCATGGTCTCACGAGCACTAGTGATGAGCCCATGATAGAAAGTCTGCATAAGTAGCCAGCTTTCCATTCCGTGATGGGGACATTCTAGGACGTAATCTTGAAAGCGCTCCCATGCTTCTAGAACGGATTCATCATATTGTTGCTGAAAACTTGTAATCTTCCCACGGAGAGCATTGGTCTTGCCCATGGGAAAGAACTTAGCCAGAAAGTTCGTAGAGCAGAGTGCCCACGTAGTGTTCTTATCCTTCGTCGCGTAGAACCACTGCTTCGCTCTCCCCAATAGTGAGAATGGGAAAAGGCGAAGTAGTATGGCGTCTCTGGGAACATCTAATAAAGTGAATGTGCTGCAAATCTCTAGGAAGTGTTGGAGATGAGCACTTGCATCTTCGTGCGGCTTCCCACAAAACTGGTTGGCTTGTACCATGTTGATGAGCCCTGGCTTGAGCTCAAAGTTCTTGTCGATGGCCGCGGCAGGTCCAGTGCGGATGTTGTCCGTAGTGGGAGCTGAGAACTCGTGGATCGTCTTGTTCGCCATGGCTGCGAACTCTGTTGACAAATTCCGGATGAAACTTCGGCGGTCTTCTGAATTGGATGAAGTGTTGCGTCGAAGTGTTGACTTCTTGAGCTTGGCTCTTGCCCCTCTGATTAATGCTTCGGGGTTGTCAACAAAATTTTCTGGAAGATGTCCTCTATTCATACATCACCCTGCAAAACAATAAGAATGGAAAAATACAGGGGTAAATCTGTATGGGAGAATTGATGATCTCAATCACTTAATGATGCGAATGATGACTCAAATTCCGTATTCATTCCTTGTTAGTAAATCAACCTTCCCCGGCAACGGCGCCAAAAATGCTTGTTGGGCATTCTTAACGTCATTACCAAAAGTAGACTTAGTTTTCTAATTCTGATAACGGCGCCAAAAATGCCGAACCTATCCCTCATGCCACTTAAGCCAAGTTGTCATCCCCAGCATGACATGAGAGACGCAGTATTGAAATATGCAACTGCTCTTCTAAATAAATAATAAATAAGATCTGCAAGCGCACAGATTAATACCGATGTAGCATTTTAACGGGAAGTATTCCAGGTATCGTTATTTATATTTTTACCACTGGGAAGGGATTACTAACATCAATGTTGATTATGGAATGGAATATAGGAATGAGTATCAATCATTGCATGTATAAGTGAGAGCATTCATCTATCTCTTGCATACAGGGGTAAGTGTCACATAAAATATAGATAAAGTATGAATGGTGACAAAGATAATTAATCTGATCAGCTAGCCACATATAATAATGATAAGCACCTCAACAGATATTCTAGCAAGTCATTAGCATGGTATTAGGACGAACTACAAGGATATTTCCTAAGTTATTCTTAACTATAAAGTCTAGCATATCATAGTTAGTGCAAGTACACTTGGCAATCATTGCGAGAAAGGACTACGCCCATGCATAGTGATATTATCAAGGAAGATGAGAAACATAGCAATCACTCCCCTGTAATAATGTTGCTCTGCCTGCCTTACACACGGGAGGGGGACTATATAAGAACCAACGAAGCTGTCACCATCGCGGACCACCCCACGATCCGGCATATAAGGTGCAATCGCAGATAAATATGGTCTAAGCACCACGCCTACACAATATTTATCATTTACCCATGGATCCGATGGATAAACGCTATACGATCCTAAACATGTATATAATTCCAATCTAACTAAGCCAAGCGTATAACTACGATAAACTAAGAACAATACAATCGCAAACATAAACAAGTAGAGCATAGTCATAATCAATATATTGAAATAGAACAAAGTTGTATTCATAATATTGAAGAACAAAGATGAACAATGAAGAACAGTAAAGGAATTACCAAGAATCCTCTTGACAGATCCGAAAACCAATCGAAGATTGACTCCTTCTAGTTCTAATCCTATGTAGCTATGCTATACTAGAGATCTAGTTGATGTGGTGGCTCTAGGGCTTGATCAGAGACTCTCCTCCTGAGATTAGGGTTTGAGGAATTGAGAATGAGGGAGTGCCTCCTCCAGGGGCCAGGGGTCCTGCTTATATAGCCCCCTCAAGTGAACATGGGCCGTCGGATCAAACCGACATTAATCGCACGGTTTTCCTTGATCCCTTAGGTCGGTGGAGCATAATCCGCGAGACGGAGCCTGATTGGCTCTCAGGCCAGGGCGGGCGCCCTAGGGAGCAGGGCGGGCGCCCTACCTCCGGGCTCGTTCGGCCTCCCGTTCGATCTCGTGGCTTCTGGAGTCTTCTAGATGATAGAAAATCGGTGAACACGTTATTATCTCTATGTAAACCCGACGTGTGGGCCTTTCCTCCGTATTTTCTGATAACCCCCTGCAGAAACAGACAAACACCAAAACTCGTGGAATTCTGTCAGATAAAACCCTAAGTCTAGGTGTTGGTTGCATTTGGATCCTTTTCTTTATTTATTTGATAACTATATTTGGTACTTAAGGACCGTCAACAAACTCCCCCAAGCTTACCTCGTCCCTGAGCAAGGATAGACTCATTATAGATTAGAAGTTGATGCAACGCCTTTGAACGTTGACGGTACATATGCTTTCAAATAAGGTCTCATCCCTGAGTTAGAGTAAACTGTCAAGACTTAAAACTTACTCATTTTACCTTTCACCATGGGGCTTGCAACCGTCACCTGCATCTTGAGTGGTTAAAAGATAGAACGGTCTAGTCAAACGCCATGTCTCTTATTCTTGATCAGCTATAGCTCTGGAGTTTTTGCAAATTTTTCAAATAAAACTCAGAGATTCCTTGTATGACTTTCTCGGGTCTCTCTTTTATGGTATTTCTGGATCCTTACTAAGGCAGTAATGGTATATGCCTTCTCTCTCAAAGTATGTGGTATTTATGGTATAAGGCGTAGTGACATTGCCTTCTCTCTCACCCTACTCTAATAAGGCTTTGATATCTGGAGCTCATAGGTGGAAGATACAGTATACATACTCATAGAACATTTATTGCATAGTCAAACCATGGATCCAGAGAAACAAGTCAATAAGTCAAATCAAGATGTGCATGTGTGGTGAATGAGTGGTGTATGGTGATGATGGTGATAACAAAAGTCTAATGCTCTTTTTGAGGGAATACATACCTTTCTTGCTTTTTAAAACTTTTGAGGGGAATGAGATGCTCTGTATTTTCTCTTCTTTTTTTTTCTCTCAGGTGGGTATCTTGTACCCCTAATTCTACTGTCGGACACTTGTCCATTTTTACCTCTCGTCTCACTTTTTCTTTCTTCAAGGTTCCGAGCACTTGCTCCTTTTTATTTCCTCGTATTTATATTTTTTTTAGAGCAATCTCCCTCTTTTGAAAATATAGCAAGTGGTAGTAGAAATGACTTGAGCATTAACTTCACAGGGAATAACAGGAATGAGATAATGTTTTTGGCTATTCTCTCCCGGGTCAGGAGTAGAATAATTTTGGGTGATCTGGAGATGGAAATGAGTGGATATATGTGGATGCGTACTTCCGGAGTAGAAGCAGCATGTATGAGTGAACGTGCAAGTGAATCTTGATTTTAACCACATGACAAGTTCCTAAGGGTCTACACAGCTTGACCACACTCAATGCCCATAAGCAGTAAGTAGTAAAAGTGCGGCTCTTATTCTAACAAGCATGTATATATGGCTGTGGTAGGAATTTAAACTCTCATCATACAGGAACTCATCATGCAACATTTTAAAGATTTTCAAAGATAAAATTCTCCAGAATTCTAGCATCTCTAGGAACAGATAAACAGCAGCTCAACCTTCCCATATCATATCCGTTAACAACTTAGACTTCAGATCAAGTTCTCTTCCCACTAGTTCAGGTTTAGAGCCAGTTTTAAATTATAACAGTTATGTCTAAACTAGAGAGAGAACAAATTTGAAAATTAGGCAGAGCAACTATTCATATCCATGCTAGAGTTTTATTTTCAAGATTCAGTTTAGCATAGCTACTTTATTTATTTATTAAACTAAGCAAATATATATAAACACAAAATATTTATTTGGGTTTTCATGATTATGCATCTTTTTATTTTAATAAAGCATAAGTATAACTGTAGATAAAAATACTTATCGGGATAAATGGGGGTGCTCTCCCCCAAGCTGGATCTTGACGTAATTTCTTCTGATGTAGCTAGCAGGTGCAGAGGTGTATTTGAATGTCGGCAGCACCCTGACAGCGATTAGGATGTCCTCCATCTGCTAGTCTTCCTGAATTCTGTGGAGCTCAAATAGACAACAAAGCTTCGTGGAACTTGATTAAGCGTTAGCATAAATATCTAGCCTTTATCATGTTTGAGCTTCCTTGATAAATGTCACTCTCTATTTTTATTTTCATTTTTATAGAACAGAAAAAATATATATTATTTTTTTTATGCCACCACAGTGAATGTACTTATGGGTTTTATGCCACTCGCATACTCACATGGGGCTTACCGTTTTTAACATTTTTTTTAGACAGAATGAACATGATTAACTGAGCAATAATTAAAGGGAAAATGATAACTACCAAGTTTACCTCTTGGCACGGCGTTCGGTGTTTTTAAGTCCTCCGAACAGGACTTCTTTTCTTCTTAGTTGTTCTAGGATTTGGGTGGCGTAGACGGTGGTTCCGGCAGCGCCTCCTCTTCTTGTGTAACTGTCTTCGCCTTCCATACCCGACTTGGTGCTTCGGTCTCCTGTTGTGTATCCTCGGGCCTTATGACCTCTCCTTCATAGTCTGCCCATACGTCCTTGATGGTTTGCCTCTTTTGGTTACAGTTACGTCGCCTTCTTCTTGTCCTGACCTGCTTAGAATCTTCAACTATATAGTTAGGGTCATTAAAGTAGCGGCGTACCTTCTCAGAGGGGAAATGCATATGGACTTCTCCGGTTCCAATGTAGATGATTGCTTTGACGGTGCCTAGGAACAGTCTTCCTAGGATGATGGGTGGATCGTACTCGTCGTCTCCCATGTCAATGACCTGAAAGTCTGTATGGACAAAATGATCGTTAATTTTAACAGGGACATCGGTTACTATACCTTCGACCTTTCGGGATGTCTGATCTGCCATCTGGAGCTGAGTGTATGTTGGTTTAAAGGGCATGGTCCCGTACAAGAGCTGATAGGTGACTGTGGCCATTATGTTGACGCTTGATCCAGTGTCGCAGAGCGCCTTCTGAAAGGAGTATCCATTGATTGAGCACTCAATGCTTGGCATGCCTGGGTCGTCCTTCTTGATTAGGAACGGCGACTTGGGTCGTCGGTCTTGACCTCCTTGAACTGCAGTGACCATCTTAGCTGATTCGGTCCATCCTTGGCTGTTCTTGTTCTGCTTGTTCCTCCTATTGGTCCTCTTTCTTGGTTCATGTTGGGATTGCTCTGGGATTTGTGTAATCTTGTTCTTGAAGGAAAACGTCTCCTTCCACCCCTTGATGTTGAACTTGATCTTCGTAGCGCTGGCGTAGATGACAGCTCCCGAGGTGTTCAGGAATGGCCTTCCCAGAATAACTGGTGACTGTTGACGGTCCTTAAGTACCAAATATAGTTATCAAATAAATAAAGAAAAGGATCCAAATGCAACCAACACCTAGACTTAGGGTTTTATCTGACAGAATTCCACGAGTTTTGGTGTTTGGCTGTTTCTGTAGGGGGTTATCAGAAAATACGGAGGAAAGGCCCACACGTCAGGTTTACATAGAGATAATAACGTGTTCACCGATTTTCTATCATCTAGAAGACTCCAGAAGCCACGAGATCGAACGGGAGGCCGAACGGGCCCGGAGGCAGGGCGCCCGCCCTGCTCCCTAGGGCGCCCGCCCTGGCCTGAGAGCCAATCAGGCTCCGTCTCGCGGATTATGCTCCACCGACCTAAGGGATCAAGGAAAACCGTGCGATTAATGTCGGTTTGATCCGACGGCCCACGTTCACTTGAGGGGGCTATATAAGTAGGACCCCTGGCCCCTGGAGGAGGCACTCCCTCATTCTCAATTCCTCAAACCCTAATCTCAGGAGGAGAGTCTCTGATCAAGTCCTAGAGCCACCACATCAACTAGATCTCTAGTATAGCATAGCTACATAGGATTAGAACTAGAAGGAGTCAATCTTCGATTGGTTTCCGGATCTGTCAAGAGGATTCTTGGTAATTCCTTTACTGTTCTTCATTGTTCATCTTTGTTCTTCAATATTATGAATATAACTTTGTTCTATTTCAATATATTGATTATGACTATGCTCTACTTGTTTATGTTTGCGATTATATTGTTCTTAGTTTATCGTAGTTATACGCTTGGCTTAGTTAGATTGGAATTATATACATGTTTAGGATCGTATAGCGTTTATCCATCGGATCCATGGGTAAATGATAAATATTGTGTAGGCGTGGTGCTTAGACCATATTTATCTGCGATTGCACCTTATATGCCGGATCGTGGGGTGGTCCGCGATGGTGACAGCTTCGTTGGTTCTTATATAGTCCCCCACCTGTGTCTAAGGCAGGCAGAGCAACATTATTACAGGAGAGTGATTGCTATGTTTCTCATCTTCCTTGATAATATCACTATGCATGGGCATAGTCCTTTCTCGCAATGATTGCCAAGTGTACTTGCACTAACTATGATATGCTAGACTTTATAGTTAAGAATAACTTAGGAAATATCCTTGTAGTTCATCCTAATACCATGCTAATGACTTGCTAGAATATCTGTTGAGGTGCTTATCATTATTATATGTGGCTAGCTGATCAGATTAATTATCTTTGTCACCATTCATACTTTATCTATATTTTATGTGACACTTACCCCTGTATGCAAGAGATAGATGAATGCTCTCACTTATACATGCAATGATTGATACTCATTCCTATATTCCATTCCATAATCAACATTGATGTTAGTAATCCCTTCCCAGTGGTAAAAATATAAATAACGATACCTGGAATACTTCCCGGTTAAAATGCTACATCGGTATTAATCTGTGCGCTTGCAGATCTTATTTATTATTTATTTAGAAGAGCAGTTGCATATTTCAATACCGCGTCTCTCATGTCATGCTGGGGATGACAACTTGGCTTAAGTGGCATGAGGGATAGGTTCGGCATTTTTGGCGCCGTTATCAGAATTAGAAAACTAAGTCTACTTTTGGTAATGACGTTAAGAATGCCCAACAAGCATTTTTGGCGCCGTTGCCGGGGAAGGTTGATTTACTAACAAGGAATGAATACGGAATTTGAGTCATCATTCGCATCATTAAGTGATTGAGATCATCAATTCTCCCATACAGATTTACCCCTGTATTTTTCCATTCTTATTGTTTTGCAGGGTGATGTATGAATAGAGGACATCTTCCAGAAAATTTTGTTGACAACCCCGAAGCATTAATCAGAGGGGCAAGAGCCAAGCTCAAGAAGTCAACACTTCGACGCAACACTTCATCCAATTCAGAAGACCGCCGAAGTTTCATCCGGAATTTGTCAACAGAGTTCGCAGCCATGGCGAATAAGACGATCCACGAGTTCTCAGCTCCCACTACGGACAACATCCGCACTGGACCTGCCGCGGCCATCGACAAGAACTTTGAGCTCAAGCCAGGGCTCATCAACATGGTACAAGCCAACCAGTTTTGTGGGAAGCCGCACGAAGATGCAAGTGCTCATCTCCAACACTTCCTGGAGATTTGCAGCACATTCACTTTATTAGATGTTCCCAGAGATGCCATACTACTTCGCCTTTTCCCATTCTCACTATTGGGGAGAGCGAAGCAGTGGTTCTACGCGACGAAGGATAAGAACACTACGTGGGCACTCTGCTCTATGAACTTTCTGGCTAAGTTCTTTCCCATGGGCAAGACCAATGCTCTCCGTGGGAAGATTACAAGTTTTCAGCAACAACATGATGAATCCGTTCCAGAAGCATGGGAGCGCTTTCAAGATTACATCCTAGAATGTCCCCATCATGGAATGGAGAGCTGGCTACTTATTAAGACTTTCTATCATGGGCTCATCACTAGTGCTCGTGAGACCATGGACGCTGCAGCTGGAGGCGCATTTCTATCACTCACCATACCACAAGCTACAGCCCTTGTGGAGAAGATGGCGTCCAACCAAGGTTGGAACGAAGAGAGGATCCAAACACGCAAGAAGGGTGGAGGTATGCACCAGCTCAAGGAGGTAGACATGCTGTCTGCAAAGTTAGACCTACTCATGAAAAAGCTCGATGACAAAGCTGGAGACAAAAGAGAAGTCATGAACGTCTACGACTCTCACATGACTTGTGAGGAATGTGGAGATACTGGACACTCAGACAATCACTGCCCTGAGATGCTTGAGGATGCAAGGTACATCAACAACAACAACAACTACAACCGTCCTCAAAATCAAGGTTGGAATCAACAGAGGCCTAACTACTCAGGTAACTACTCAGGTAATTATCAAGGCAATAACTCTTACAACAACAATAATAATTTTCCACCCCTGAGAGAGTTAGTGTCTAATCAAGGAAAGCTAATGGATAACTTGTCTAAGAAATTGGCATCCAATGATAAAATACTAGAAAACATAAATAATAGAATGGATAATTTCTCTACTACCATCAAAAACCAAATTAGCTTTAATAAAATGATTGAATCTTAGTTAAATCAAATAGCTGCTGCTGTTCCTGCTACTAACCCCGGTATACCATCACAACCGGAAGGATTAGAAACTGCAAATCTTGTAGACATGTTTGATGCAGGTAACTATTGGAGTAATCCCGCTGTCGGAGTACATAATGACCTTCTGCCAGTCAAGAGAGGCGATCCAGGACGCCCCGTCATCCCGATCTCCATCAGCATGGTGGACTTCCCAGAAGCACTCTGTGACTTTGGCTCCAGCGTCAACATTATGCCCAGGGTACTCTATGAAAAATTCTTTACATATCCTTTATCAGAAACAACTATGTGTTGCAGCTTGCAGATCGGACACTAAGCTTTCCTAAAGGAATATTAAAGAACATGTGTGTCCGAGTTGGTACCTCGTATGCTCCAGCTGACTTCGTGGTGATAGAGACCGGGTCCGATGAGAGGTCACCAGTTATTCTAGGAAGGCCATTCCTGAACACCTCGGGAGCTGTCATCTATGCCAGCGCTGCGAAGATCAACTTCAACATCAAGGGGAGGAAGGAGACGTTTTCCTTCAAGAACAAGATTACACAAATCCCAGAGCAACCCCAACATGAACCAAGGAAGAGGACCAACAGGAGGATCAAGCAGAACAAGAACAACCAAGGATGGACCGAATCAGCTAAGATGGTCACTGCAGTTCAAGGAGGTCAAGACCGACGACATAAGTCGCCGTTCCTAATCAAGAAGGACGACCCAGGCATGCCAAGCATTGAGTGCTCAATGTTGACGGTTCTTAAGTATCAATTTTAATTATCCAATAAATAAGGAAAAGGACCTATATGCAAGCAACACCTGGAATTAGGGTTTGATCTGACAGAATTCCACGAGTTTTGTTGTTTATCTGTTTCTGCAGGGGGTTATCAGGAAATACAAAGAAAAGGCCCACACGTCAGAATTACATAGAGATATTAACGTGTTCACCGATTTTCTATCATCTAGAAGACTCCAGAAGCCACGGGATCGAACGGGAGGCCGAACGGGCCCGGGACCAGGGCGCCCGCCCTGGACCCTGGGGCGCCCGCCCTAGGTCTGCAACCAATCAGGATGAGTCTCGCGGATTATGCCCCACCGACCTAAAGGATCAAGGAAAACCGTGCGATTAATGTCGGTTTGATCCGACGGCCCAGATTCACTTGAAGGGACTATATAAGCAGGACCCCTGGCCCCTGGAGAGGAGAATCCAAGTCCATTATTTTCATATTTTCCAAAGAGGATTCAGAGAGAGAGGTTCCCTTAGGGTTCCCACCTCATTAGGGCTTAGCATCCAATGTGAGATTAGACTTAGTTCTTCTAGATTGAGAGAGATAGAGTGGAGGTATAGATCGAAGGAAGCCCGGCCTGTCGGTGACTACTTCGAGGTTGTACCTGCGGGATCAAGTTCTCCTAACCCGAGGCTTGCTCCTAGGATTCTTCAGTATTTCGACTTCTAAATTCTAGTAAGTTCTTTGTTTTATTGTTCTTTGGTTTATGAGTTTACATTAATCTCTTCGCGTAGAGTTTAGAGTAATCATCTCTAGCGTAAACGAGGTGTTTGGGCTAGGATACTCATAGATATCCCCTGTCTAGCCGGACCGTGGTAGTAGCGAGGAACGTGACATTTCCGTAGCTACCTTTGTATTCCATATCCCGTTAGCAGGATCGATAGGGTTTATAGGTGCGGGTCGAACATCCTTTGAGGTGTCTAGATTCCGTGAGCCTCCCCAATAGAGCAGTAGATCATCCTTACCAAGGTTAGAACGAGAGTGCAGTTGCAGTCTTCTCTATACATCGCTCACATCAAATCACAGTGGTTGTAGCCTAAAGGTTAGTAGTAATAGATTTGGTTAGTCAGATGCACGCTTTCTCCTAGTGGTAAAAAAATAAATACGATACTCTGGATAACATCCCGGGTGAAGTGCTCACCGATATCCGTGCGCTTGCGGATCATTTCCTAATTGCGTTACCAAATATCAACAAGCATTTCTGGCGCTGTTGCCGGGGAGAAAGACGGTTTGCTGAGATAACCTTGAATCTTACTACTAGCTTGTACCTATACTTTTATCTTTCTTTATCTTTTTATTCCTTATCTTTTTATATTCTTTATTCTTACCTTATGGAGAACCAAGATTCTAAATCAATCTATCAATTTGCAACACCTTCGGAAACTGACCTTTTACCATGGGAGTCATCACAGCCTATCCAAACATCCCAGTATAGGTTAAGTTCAAGGTTAATTGCCATGATTGAGAACCTATCCTTTTTGGGAAAGGAAGACGAAAATCCTTACCTTCATATTAGAGATTTTGAGCAAACATGCGATTGTCTTCGCATTGAAGGCATTTCTGATAAGACTTTACGTTGGAAGCTTTTTCCTTTTTCCTTAAGAGGAGAAGCTAGATGATGGTATAGTCAGAAGGTAAGTCAACAACGAGGTGAATGGGGAGTCTTACGAGCCAACTTCTGTTTAGATTTTTATTCCCTCGATCGTATCGCTGACCTTAGACTCGAAGTTCTATCTTTTAAACAAAAAGAAAATGAAACTTTGGGAAAATCCTGGAAACGTTTTTCTGATCTTTTAGAATCTGGTCCAAAACTCAATATTGAAGACCCTATTCTCCTTTTTCATTTCTTTCGAGGTCTTCAGAAAGATCATAAACAAATGCTACATACAATGTCTAGAGGTTCTTTCTTTCATATCCCTACTGATGAAGCTAGAGCGATCCTAGATAGAATCCTAGAAGCTGAGATGGATAATACCCTCCATGATGAAACCTACGAAGCCGAAGTAGACACTCTGCCGAATTCTTCACCTACTTCAGCTATCCCAAGTTTTGAGCCACAAAAGGAAGAAATTCCACCACCTGATTTCATGCTGGATATAGAATCCGATCTTTTTGCCGATTTTGGAAACATTTCAAACTACCATTCTATAGACAAACCCCAAAGCGGCCATTATAGCATTTGTTTACCAAGTGAATATCAATTGAGAGAGCTTATCTCAGTCATGAGTAGCGAATGGTTGGAGGAGTCAGAGCTTTCCTCTGAAGTGATCCGTTTGGATACACCTCCTATCACTATACGCTGTGCTTATGATTCTGATCAATTTGATGCTCTCTATAATCCTGTTGTGGGGATCAATATTATGTCTGAAGCTTTTGCACTTAAATTATTTGGAAAATTAATTTTAACCCCCACAACAAAGTTCATGAAGGAATCTTCGGGACGATTGGTCCCCAGTCTTGGAATTGTGAATGTCCTACCCTTTATGGTAGAAGGCTCCATGATTCATTTGAACTTTTATATCTTTGATACATGGGACTTCGACCTGTTGATAGGACAACCATTTAGAAGACTCCTTTATGAAGGTCAAACTGGAAAGCTACACATTTCTTTTGGAAAGGATTTTAAATTCCCTATGACAATTTCTCACTCCTTGAATAATAAGATCGAGTCATCTCTTTTGCCTGATCCTATGGAAGAGGTAAAAGCTGCGTCTCTAGAGCTTTTAAATGAATCAGACTTAGAAGAAGAAGCCCCTTTCTTCATAGAAGAGGAAGCTGAACCTTCTGAACTTGAACCTTTAGATGAGTTTGCAGAAACACCCAAACCTCCTATAGAGCTTAAAACTTTACCACCCGGTCTTATCTATGCTTTCCTAAACAATAATCCAGAGTTTCCTGTGATCATTAGTAATAAACTCACTCAGGAACAAACTCTGCGATTAATGACCGTTTTAGAAAAACATCACTCAGTCTTTGGCTACTCACTCCAAGATCTTACAGGAATCAGTCCTATGATTTGCACCCATCGCATTCCGACAGATCCTTCTGTTTCACCTTCTCGGGAACCCCAACGTAGACTCAACAACGCGATGAGAGAAGTAGTTAAAAAGGAAGTTATAAAGTTGCTGCATGCAGGGATTATATATCCTGTGCCGCATAGTGAGTGGGTGAGCCCTGTTCAAGTTGTGCCTAAAAAGGGAGGCATGACTGTTGTTACAAATGAGAAGAACGAGCTAATTCCGCAACGCACCATCACAGGGTGGCAGATGTGCATTGACTATAGAAAACTGAATAAAGCCACGAAAAAGGATCACTTTCCTTTACCTTTTATAGATGAGATGTTAGAGCGGTTAGCGAACCATTCGTTCTTCTGTTTCTTAGATGGATATTCAGGGTACCACCAGATCCCGATCCATCCTGATGATCAAAGCAAAACCACTTTTACCTGTCCATACGGAACTTATGCTTATCGTAGAATGTCTTTTGGGCTATGTAATGCACTCTGGGCATACCGGACAGCATACAAGACCCCAATTGGAATGACCCCATACCAATTGGTGTACGGGAAGACTTGCCACTTGCCTATTGAACTAGAGTTCAAAGCACACTGGGCCATAAGAAGATGGAATATGGACCTAGATGTTGCTGGAGATCATAGAAGAATGCAACTATCAGAATTGGAAGAATGGCGAGAGAAAGCATATCACAATTCGAAGATCTACAAAGAAAGAGTCAAAAGATGGCATGACAAGAGGATCAAGAAGAAGGAGTTCTCACCCGGAGATAAGGTATTACTTTTTAATTCCAGGGTAAAGCTTTTCGGGCATGGAAAACTTCGGAGTAAATGGGAAGGACCATACAAGGTAGTCAATTCATCATCCCACGGAGCTATTACACTTCGAAACGACGAAGGTACGTTATTCAAGGTAAATGGTCAACGTCTTAAATTATTTTTAGAACCCAATAAAGAATTAGAAGAAATAGACGTGATCCATTTTTACCTTCCGATGGAGAATTAGAGCCCGACCTTTTTAATCTGACGTTTTTGGGCCACGTATATATTTTTCGGGATAAAAATACTTCTAGAAACACGCTCGAGCAAGCGGGCACCCTGCCCTGGAGTCCCCTCGGCCCCAGCCTCTTCCGACGTGCTTTCCTCATCTATGGTTATCCAGAAAATTCCACGAATGGGTTGTTACGCACGCCCGGCAGCGGGATGGATCTATGGAAACCCTAGAGGCACTTTTTGACCCCTATATAAACAGACCCCTGACGTCAGCTTTCAACACCAATTCATTCAATCCTTCTCTCCTCCTCAATTAGAGCTTGTCTAGTTTCTTGCTTCTCCAATGGCCGACAAGACCCACCGCAACTGGGAGATCGTCCCTTACGACCTCAACCGCAAGCCCAAGGATGACCCCGACGCCTACGCTCTCGTCCCGGCCAACACAGAGCGACAGCTAGCAGCCCCACCATCAAACCAGCGCAGCTCAATCTCATCCTACTATGCCCAACCAGTTCTTACTGCACCACCACAGCCCCTTCTTCTCAAGGGACCGTCGTCCAAGCAAGAAGCCATCGTCAAGGTACCAGCCGGCATGAAAATCCTGCCACCTAAACCCACTGAGCGGGTTGTAGGCGTCAAGACCAACCGGAGCGGCGAGATCAGCAGCGTCCACTACACTACGGAGAAGGAGAGGCCCCGCTTCGAAGGAGTTAAGACAGCAAAAGTTCGCTTCATCCCACCAAAGGAAGCTCCTAAGCACGCTCTCAATTCGTTTGAGACACCACCGAAGCGCCGCAGGACCATAGCAGATGTGGATGAGGACATCAGGACAGCAAATAGACATATTATGGAACTTCAGTCCACAGTTAGCTCCCTTAGTAGGCAGGTCTCCAACCTGAACACTACTGTGCTCGCACTTAAACGTGACCTTTCTGATGCCCTTGCTAGGATCAGGGATTTAGAGCAACACTGAGCTATCTAGATTAGACCTTGAGGCAGTGTGTCTTAGTCTTCATCATTAGATTCAATTAGATTCAATTCAGTTTAGATTAGTTCGCTTCATTAGTCAGTGTAATAAATGCCTCAAGACAAATAAAGATTATTATTATTATTATGCCTCGTGTATCTCCACTTTATTTTTATGCAAGAAAGCAGGAAACAAGTATGGGGGAATCCCCTCGACATGGTAAAAGCACTTTGATTGCACCACTCCACGATTCAGGTACATGCTCTGCACGCTTTATTTACATATATACAAATACATATTGGGCTGTGTAGAATATTGTTCCTAACATGATAATTTAAAAAGACAAAAATATTTCTAATCATGATCAATCTCACTCTGTGATATTTCTGAAAACCTGCATTTATTGAAAATCATTTTAAAAACCATGTGTTACTCAAGTCATTGTGGAATGTGAGATGGTAGAATATGAGTATCTTATTCTTGAAATCTTTGTCGCTTGGAGATTTTCTTTTCAAAAAAAAAACTTCAAAAATATAGCTACCATCCTCAATATTTTATATGCCTGATAAACCTAAAAATATTAATTTGCTTTGTATTGAGTTTGTGCAAAACGAGTTAGACCCTTGTTGAGAGATTTATCATGCTCCCAAGATCAAGACATTTTTATTCAGAAAGATTCACTCTTCCGAAGTATTATTGCATTAGAGGCATGGGCTATGCAAAAATATATTTCGAGGAAATAAAAAGGAGCAAGTGCTCGACAACCTCGCAGAAAAATGGACAAGTGTCCGGAAGTAGAATTAGGGGTACCTCAGTATCCACCTGAAAAAATGAGATGATAAAAATATATATGGTAAAAAAAATGATAGCCCATGGTCCCTCTAATAAGCAATATGCCAGTAAGAGTTGACAAGTTTTAATTTTCAAAGTCTTTGATCTAAGAGTATGGCATTCCTCTCCTCGGATCCCGTTTTGACCCAGGCAATATATGCAAAGTAAGTATGCTTGAGAATTTCTACAAATTAAAACAGCCTCAGTGAGATATACAAAAGATAAATGAGTGATCTGAGAGCCCCTATGAGGATAAAGGTATGCTAAGTTTTCTATTCAAAAATATATAAAAACTCCAAGTGACAGGGTTGAGAAGAAGAAAGGATCTCTACTTCAACCATATATTTCCCTGACTACAGTGCACAGTGGACATTCACAACACCCTGCAGGTATAAAAAGAATGCTTTACAATGTTTCAACCCCAGTTATTTTTCTGAACCATCCTTTTCTCGAGGACGAGTAAAAGCCTAAGTATGGGGGTGTTTGTTGACGGTTCTTAAGTATCAATTTTAATTATCCAATAAATAAGGAAAAGGACCTATATGCAAGCAACACCTGGAATTAGGGTTTGATCTGACAGAATTCCACGAGTTTTGTTGTTTATCTGTTTCTGCAGGGGGTTATCAGGAAATACAAAGGAAAGGCCCACACGTCGGAATTACATAGAGATATTAACGTGTTCACCGATTTTCTATCATCTAGAAGACTCCAGAAGCCACGGGATCGAACGGGAGGCCGAACAGGCCCGGGACCAGGGCGCCCGCCCTGGACCCTGGGGCGCCCGCCCTAGGTCTGCAACCAATCAGGATGAGTCTCGCGGATTATGCCCCACCGACCTAAAGGATCAAGGAAAACCGTGCGATTAATGTCGGTTTGATCCGACGGCCCAGATTCACTTGAAGGGACTATATAAGCAGGACCCCTGGCCCCTGGAGAGGAGAATCCAAGTCCATTATTTTCATATTTTCCAGAGAGGATTCAGAGAGAGAGGTTCCCTTAGGGTTCCCACCTCATTAGGGCTTAGCATCCAATGTGAGATTAGACTTAGTTCTTCTAGATTGAGAGAGATAGAGTGGAGGTATAGATCGAAGGAAGCCCGGCCTGTCGGTGACTACTTCGAGGTTGTACCTGCGGGATCAAGTTCTCCTAACCCGAGGCTTGCTCCTAGGATTCTTCAGTATTTCGACTTCTAAATTCTAGTAAGTTCTTTGTTTTATTGTTCTTTGGTTTATGAGTTTACTTTAATCTCTTCGCGTAGAGTTTAGAGTAATCATCTCTAGCGTAAACGAGGTGTTTGGGCTAGGATACTCATAGATATCCCCTGTCTAGCCGGACCGTGGTAGTAGCGAGGAACGTGACATTTCCGTAGCTACCTTTGTATTCCATATCCCGTTAGCAGGATCGATAGGGTTTATAGGTGCGGGTCGAACATCCTTTGAGGTGTCTAGATTTCGTGAGCCTCCCCAATAGAGCAGTAGATCATCCTTACCAAGGTTAGAACGAGAGTGCAGTTGCAGTCTTCTCTATACATCGCTCACATCAAATCACAGTGGTTGTAGCCTAAAGGTTAGTAGTAATAGATTTGGTTAGTCAGATGCACGCTTTCTCCTAGTGGTAAAAAAATAAATACGATACTCTGGATAACATCCCTGGTGAAGTGCTCACCGATATCCGTGCGCTTGCGGATCATTTCCTAATTGTGTTACCAAATATCAACACTCAATCAATGGATACTCCTTTCAGAAGGCGCTCTGCGACACTGGATCAGGCGTCAACATAATGGCCACAGTCACCTATCAGCTCTTGTACGGGACCATGCCCTTAAAACCAACATACACTCAGCTCCAGATGGCAGATCAGACATCCCGAAAGGTCGAAGGTATAGTAACCGATGTCCCTGTTAAAATTAACGATCATTTTGTCCATACAGACTTTCAGGTCGTTGACATGGGAGACGATGAGTACGATCCACCCATCATCCTAGGAAGACCGTTCCTAGGCACCGTCAAAGCAATCATCTACATTGGAACCAGAGAAGTCCATATGCATTTCCCCTCTGAGAAGGTACGCCGCTACTTTAATGACCCTAACTATATAGTTGAAGATTCTAAGCAGGTCAGGACAAGAAGAAGGCGACGTAACCGTAACCAAAGAGGCAAACCATCAAGGACGTATGGGCAGACTATGAAGGAGAGGTCATAAGGCCCGAGGATACACAACAGGAGACCGAAGCACCAAGTCGGGTATGGAAAGTGAAGACAGTTACACAAGAAGAGGAGGCGCTGCCGGAACCACCGTCTACGCCACCCAAATTCCAGGACAACTAAGAAGAAAAGAAGTCCTGTTCGGAGGACTTAAAAACACCGAACGCCGTGCCAAGAGGTAAACTTGGTAGTTATCATTTTCCCTTTAATTATTGCTCAGTTAATCATGTTCATTCTATCTAAAAAAAATGTTAAAAACAGTAAGCCCCATGTGAGTATGCGAGTGGCATAAAATCCATAAGTACATTCACTGTGGTGGCATAAAAAAATATAATAATATATATTTTTTTTCTGTTCTATAAAAATGAAAATAAAAATAGAGAGTGACATTTATCAAGGAAGCTCAAACATGATAAAGGCTAGATATTTATGCTAACGCTTAATCAAGTTCCACGAAGCTTTGTTGTCTATTTGAGCTCCACAGAATTCAGGAAGACTAGCAGATGGAGGACATCCTAATCGCTGTCAGGGTGCTGCCGACATTCAAATACACCTCTGCACCTGCTAGCTACATCAGAAGAAATTACGTCAAGATCCAGCTTGGGGGAGAGCACCCCCATTTATCCCGATAAGTATTTTTATCTACAGTTATACTTATGCTTTATTAAAATAAAAAGATGCATAATCATGAAAACCCAAATAAATATTTTGTGTTTATATATATTTGCTTAATTTAATAAATAAATAAAGTAGCTATGCTAAACTGAATCTTGAAAATAAAACTCTAGCATGGATATGAATAGTTGCTCTGCCTAATTTTCAAATTTGTTCTCTCTCTAGTTTAGACATAACTGTTATAATTTAAAACTGGCTCTAAACCTGAACTAGTGGGAAGAGAACTTGATCTGAAGTCTAAGTTGTTAGCGGATATGATATGGGAAGGTTGAGCTGCTGTTTATCTGTTCCTAGAGATGCTAGAATTCTGGAGAATTTTATCTTTGAAAATCTTTAAAATGTTGCATGATGAATTCCTGTATGATGAGAGTTTAAATTCCTACCACAGCCATATATACATGCTTGTTAGATTAAGAGCCGCACTTTTACTACTTACTGCTTATGGGCATTGAGTGTGGTCAAGCTGTGTAGACCCTTAGGAACTTGTCATGTGGTTAAAATCAAGATTCACTTGCACGTTCACTCATACATGCTGCTTCTACTCCGGAAGTACGCATCCACATATATCCACTCATTTCCATCTCCAGATTCACCCAAAATTATTCTACTCCTGACCCGGGAGAGAATAGCCAAAAACATTATCCCATTCCTGTTATTCCCTGTGAAGTTAATGCTCAAGTCATTTCTACTACCACTTGCTATATTTTCAAAAGAGGGAGATTGCTCTAAAAAAATAATAATATAAATACGAGGAAATAAAAAGGAGCAAGTGCTCGGAACCTCGAAGAAAGAAAAAGTGAGACGAGAGGTAAAAATGGACAAGTGTCCAACAGTAGAATTAGGGGTACAAGATACCCACCTGAGAGAAAAAAAAAGAAAAAAATATATATACAGAGCATCTCATTCCCCTCAAAAAGTTTTAAAAAGCAAGAAAGGTATGTATTCCCTCAAAAAGAGCATTAGACTTTTGTTATCACCATACACCACTCATTCACCACACATGCACATCTTGATTTGACTTATTGACTTGTTTCTCTGGATCCATGGTTTGACTATGCAATAAATGTTCTATGAGTATGTATACTGTATCTCCCACCTATGAGCTCCAGATATCAAAGCCTTATTAGAGTAGGGTGAGAGAGAAGGCAATGTCACTACGCCTTATACCATAAATACCACATACTTTGAGAGAGAAGGCATATACCATTACTGCCTTGGTAAGGATCCAGAAATACCACAAAAGAGAGACCCAAGAAAGTCATACAAGGAATCTCTGAGTTTTATTTGAAAAATTTGCAAAAACTCCAGAGCTATAGCTGATCAAGAATAAGAGACATGGCGTTTGACTAGACCGTTCTATCTTTTAACCACTCAATATGCAGGTGACGGTTGCAAGCCCCATGGTGAAAGGTAAAATGAGTAAGTTTTAAGTCTTGATAGTTTACTCTAACTCAGGGATGAGACCTTATTTGAAAGCATATGTACCGTCAACGTTCAAAGGCGTTGCAGCAACTTCTGCTCCATAATGAGTCTATCCTTGCTCAGGGACGAGCAAGAGGTAAGCTTGGGGGAGTTTGTTGACGGTCCTTAAGTACCAAATATAGTTATCAAATAAATAAAGAAAAGGATCCAAATGCAACCAACACCTAGACTTAGGGTTTTATCTGACAAAATTCCATGAGTTTTGGTGTTTGTCTGTTTCTGCAGGGGGTTATCAGAAAATACGGAGGAAAGGCCCACACGTCGGGTTTACATAGAGATAATAACGTGTTCACCGATTTTCTATCATCTAGAAGACTCCAGAAGCCACGAGATCGAACGGGAGGCCGAACGGGCCCGGAGGCAGGGCGCCCGCCCTGCTCCCTAGGGCGCCCGCCCTAGCCTAAGAGCCAATCAGGCTCCGTCTCGCGGATTATGCTCCACCGACCTAAGGGATCAAGGAAAACCGTGCGATTAATGTCGGTTTGATCCGACGGCCCACGTTCACTTGAGGGGGCTATATAAGCAGGACCCCTGGCCCCTGGAGGAGGCACTCCCTCATTCTCAATTCCTCAAACCCTAATCTCAGGAGGAGAGTCTCTGATCAAGTCCTAGAGCCACCACATCAACTAGATCTCTAGTATAGCATAGCTACATAGGATTAGAACTAGAAGGAGTCAATCTTCGATTGGTTTCTGGATCTGTCAAGAGGATTCTTGGTAATTCCTTTACTGTTCTTCATTGTTCATCTTTGTTCTTCAATATTATGAATATAACTTTGTTCTATTTCAATATATTGATTATGACTATGCTCTACTTGTTTATGTTTGCGATTATATTGTTCTTAGTTTATCATAGTTATACGCTTGGCTTAGTTAGATTGGAATTATATACATGTTTAGGATCGTATAGCGTTTATCCATCGGATCCATGGGTAAATGATAAATATTGTGTAGGCGTGGTGCTTAGACCATATTTATCTGCGATTGCACCTTATATGCCGGATCGTGGGGTGGTCCGCGATGGTGACAGCTTCGTTGGTTCTTATATAGTCCCCCTCCCGTGTGTAAGGCAGGCAGAGCAACATTATTACAGGGGAGTGATTGCTATGTTTCTCATCTTCCTTGATAATATCACTATGTATGGGCGTAGTCCTTTCTCGCAATGATTGCCAAGTGTACTTGCACTAACTATGATATGCTAGACTTTATAGTTAAGAATAACTTAGGAAATATCCTTGTAGTTCGTCCTAATACCATGCTAATGACTAGCTAGAATATCTGTTGAGGTGCTTATCATTATTATATGTGGCTAGCTGATCAGATTAATTATCTTTGTCACCATTCATACTTTATCTATATTTTATGTGACACTTACCCCTGTATGCAAGAGATAGATGAATGCTCTCACTTATACATGCAATGATTGATACTCATTCCTATATTCCATTCCATAATCAACATTGATGTTAGTAATCCCTTCCCAATGGTAAAAATATAAATAACGATACCTGGAATACTTCCCGGTTAAAATGCTACATCGGTATTAATTTGTGCGCTTGCAGATCTTATTTATTATTTATTTAGAAGAGCAGTTGCATATTTCAATACCGCATCTCTCATGTCATGCTGGGGATGACAACTTGGCTTAAGTGGCATGAGGGACAGGTTCGGCATTTTTGGCACCGTTATCAGAATTAGAAAACTAAGTCTACTTTTGGTAATGACGTTAAGAATGCCCAACAGTGACCTCTCATCGGACCCGGTCTCTATCACCACGAAATCAGCTGGAGCGTACGAGGTACCAACTCGGACACACATGTTCTTTAATATTCCTTTAGGAAAGCTTAGTGTCCGATCTGTAAGCTGCAAACACATAGTTGTTTCTGATAAAGGATATGTAAAGAATTTTTCATAGAGTACCCTAGGCATAATGTTGACGCTGGAGCCAAAGTCATAGAGTGCTTCTGGGAAGTCCACCATGCCGATGGAGATCGGGATGATGGGGCGTCCTGGATCGCCTCTCTTGACTGGCAGAAGGTCATTATGTACTTCGACAGCGGGAGTACTCCAATAGTTACCTGCATCAAACATGTCTACAAGATTTGCAGTTTCTAATCCTTCTGGTTGTGATGGTATACCGGGGTTAGTAGCAGGAACAGCAGCAGCTATTTGATTTAACTGAGATTCAATCATTTTATTAAAGCTAATTGGGTTTTTGATGGCAGTAGAGAAATTATCCATTCTATTATTTATGTTTTCTAGTATTTTATCATTGGATGCCAATTTCTTAGACAAGTTATCCATTAGCTTTCCTTGATTAGACACTAACTCTCTCAGGGGTGGAAAATTATTATTGTTGTTGTAAGAGTTATTACCTTGATAATTACCTGAGTAGTTACCTGAGTAGTTAGGCCTCTGTTGATTCCAACCTTGATTTTGTTGAGGACGGTTGTAGTTGTTGTTGTTGTTGATGTACCTTGCATCCTCAAGCATCTCAGGGCAGTGATTGCCTGAGTGTCCAGTGTCTCCACATTCCTCACAAGTCATGTGAGAGTCGTAGACGTTCATGACTTCTCTTTTGTCTCCAGCTTTGTCATCGAGCTTTTTCATGAGTAGGTCTAACTTTGCAGACAGCATGTCTACCTCCTTGAGCTGGTGCATACCTCCACCCTTCTTGCGTGTTTGGATCCTCTCTTCGTTCCAACCTTGGTTGGACGCCATCTTCTCCACAAGGGCTGTAGCTTGTGGTATGGTGAGTGATAGAAATGCGCCTCCAGCTGCAGCATCCATGGTCTCACGAGCACTAGTGATGAGCCCATGATAGAAAGTCTACATAAGTAGCCAGCTTTCCATTCCATGATGGGGACATTCTAGGACGTAATCTTGAAAGTGCTCCCATGCTTCTGGAACGGATTCATCATATTGTTGCTGAAAACTTGTAATCTTCCCACGGAGAGCATTGGTCTTGCCCATGGGAAAGAACTTAGCCAGAAAGTTCGTAGAGCAGAGTGCCCACGTAGTGTTCTTATCCTTCGTCGCGTAGAACCACTGCTTCGCTCTCCCCAATAGTGAGAATGGGAAAAGGCGAAGTAGTATGGCGTCTCTGGGAACATCTAATAAAGTGAATGTGCTGCAAATCTCTAGGAAGTGTTGGAGATGAGCACTTGCATCTTCGTGCGGCTTCCCACAAAACTGGTTGGCTTGTACCATGTTGATGAGCCCTGGCTTGAGCTCAAAGTTCTTGTCGATGGCCGCGGCAGGTCCAGTGCGGATGTTGTCCGTAGTGGGAGCTGAGAACTCGCAGATCGTCTTGTTCGCCATGGCTGCGAACTCTGTTGACAAATTCCGGATGAAACTTCGGCGGTCTTCTGAATTGGATGAAGTGTTGCATCGAAGTGTTGACTTCTTGAGCTTGGCTCTTGCCCCTCTGATTAATGCTTCGGGGTTGTCAACAAAATTTTCTGGAAGATGTCCTCTATTCATACATCACCCTGCAAAACAATAAGAATGGAAAAATACAGGGGTAAATCTGTATGGGAGAATTGATGATCTCAATCACTTAATGATGCGAATGATGACTCAAATTCCGTATTCATTCCTTGTTAGTAAATCAACCTTCCCCGGCAACGGCGCCAAAAATGCTTGTCGGGCATTCTTAACGTCATTACCAAAAGTAGACTTAGTTTTCTAATTCTGATAACGGCGCCAAAAATGCCGAACCTATCCCTCATGCCACTTAAGCCAAGTTGTCATCCCCAGCATGACATGAGAGACGTGGTATTGAAATATGCAACTGCTCTTCTAAATAAATAATAAATAAGATCTGCAAGCGCACAGATTAATACCGATGTAGCATTTTAACCGGGAAGTATTCCAAGTATCGTTATTTATATTTTTACCACTGGGAAGGGATTACTAACATCAATGTTGATTATGGAATGGAATATAGGAATGAGTATCAATCATTGCATGTATAAGTGAGAGCATTCATCTATCTCTTGCATACAGGGGTAAGTGTCACATAAAATATAGATAAAGTATGAATGGTGACAAAGATAATTAATCTGATCAGCTAGCCACATATAATAATGATAAGCACCTCAACAGATATTCTAGCAAGTCATTAGCATGGTATTAGGACGAACTACAAGGATATTTCCTAAGTTATTCTTAACTATAAAGTCTAGCATATCATAGTTAGTGCAAGTACACTTGGCAATCATTGCGAGAAAGGACTACGCCCATGCATAGTGATATTATCAAGGAAGATGAGAAACATAGCAATCACTCCCCTGTAATAATGTTGCTCTGCCTGCCTTACACACGGGAGGGGGACTATATAAGAACCAACGAAGCTGTCACCATCGCGGACCACCCCACGATCCGGCATATAAGGTGCAATCGCAGATAAATATGGTCTAAGCACCACGCCTACACAATATTTATCATTTACCCATGGATCCGATGGATAAACGCTATACGATCCTAAACATGTATATAATTCCAATCTAACTAAGCCAAGCGTATAACTACGATAAACTAAGAACAATATAATCACAAACATAAACAAGTAGAGCATAGTCATAATCAATATATTGAAATAGAACAAAGTTGTATTCATAATATTGAAGAACAAAGATGAACAATGAAGAACAGTAAAGGAATTACCAAGAATCCTCTTGACAGATCTAGAAACCAATCGAAGATTGACTCCTTCTAGTTCTAATCCTATGTAGCTATGCTATACTAGAGATCTAGTTCATGTGGTGGCTCTAGGGCTTGATTAGAGACTCTCCTCCTGAGATTAGGGTTTGAGGAATTGAGAATGAGGGAGTGCCTCCTCCAGGGGCCAGGGGTCCTGCTTATATAGCCCCCTCAAGTGAACGTGGGCCGTCGGATCAAACCGACATTAATCGCACGGTTTTCCTTGATCCCTTAGGTCGGTGGAGCATAATCCGCGAGATGGAGCCTGATTGGCTCTCAGGCCAGGGCGGGCGCCCTAGGGAGCAGGGCGGGCGCCCTGCCTCCGGGCCCGTTCGGCCTCCCGTTCGATCTCGTGGCTTCTGGAGTCTTCTAGATGATAGAAAATCGGTGAACACGTTATTATCTCTATGTAAACCCGACGTGTGGGCCTTTCCTCCGTATTTTCTGATAACCCCCTGCAGAAACAGACAAACACCAAAACTCGTGGAATTCTGTCAGATAAAACCCTAAGTCTAGGTGTTGGTTGCATTTGGATCCTTTTCTTTATTTATTTGATAACTATATTTGGTACTTAAGGACCGTCAACACCTGTTTCGTTTCATCAAAATTGCCAAAAAAATTCGGGAAAATAAAGAAAAAATTGTCAAAGTTTTTGCACGCTTTTCAGAGAACGTATTGTATTTCTGTAGACCACATCCCACCTCAGTTGTAGGTGCCAATTTTTGTGGTTGCATCTTTTTTGATCCTTGTTCAGAGAAAAATATAAAAAAAATAGTGAAAAAATAAAAAAACTGATTCCTACTAGTGCCTTTTGGAAAATTTCGGGGAAAATTCAGGAAAAAGGAAAAATCCGGACTATCTGCTTGTTCTGTGAGTTCTTTCCATCGTCCTTCGTTTTCACCTTGTTGCGCTACGTCTCGACACATCTTAGCCAGCACCTGTGATTTGTACTTTGGATCCGGATTGAACAATCGCTAATCTGCATTTGTTAATTGCTAATCCTTGCTGTCATATTGTGTACCTACCCATAGCTCCACATATTCTTTTGTCAGCACAGGTTCATCTTGCAACTGCTATCCACGCTCAACAACAGATTGTTTCACCACTTTGGCTTTGCCCTGTTTGGTTTCATCAAAATTGCCAAAAAAATTCAGGAAAATAAAGAAAAAATTGTCAAAGTTTTTGCACGCTTTTCAGAGAACGTGCTGTATTTCTGTAGACCACATCCCACCTCAGTTGTAGGTGCCAATTTTTGTGGTTGCTTCTTTTTTTATCCTTGTTCAGAGAAAAATATAAAAAAATAGTGAAAAAATAAAAAAACTGATTCCTACTAGTGCCTTTTGGAAAATTTCGGGGAAAATTCAGGAAAAAGGAAAAATCCGGAGTATCTGCTTGTTCTGTGAGTTCTTTCCATCGTCCTTTGTTTTCACCTTGTTGCGCTATGTCTCGACACATCTTAGCCAGCACCTGTGATTTGTACTTTGGATCCGGATTGAACAATCGCTAATCTGCATTTGTTAATTGCTAATCCTTGCTGTCATATTGTGTGCCTACCCATAGCTCCACATATTCTTCTGTCAGCACAGGTTCATCTTGCAACTGCTACCCACGCTCAACAACAGATTGTTTCACCACTTTGGCTTTGCCCTGTTTGGTTTCATCAAAATTGCCAAAAAAATTCAGGAAAATAAAGAAAAAATTGTCAAAGTTTTTGCACGCTTTTCAGAGAACGTGCTGTATTTCTGTAGACCACATCCCACCTCAGTTGTAGGTGCCAATTTTTGTGGTTGCATCTTTTTTTATCCTTGTTCAGAGAAAAATATAAAAAAATAGTGAAAAAATAAAAAAACTGATTCCTACTAGTGCCTTTTGGAAAATTTCGGTGGAAATTCAGGAAAAAGGAAAAATCCGGACTATCTGCTTGTTCTGTGAGTTCTTTCCATCGTCCTTTGTATTCACCTTGTTGCGCTACGTCTCGACACATCTTAGCCAGCACCTGTGATTTGTACTTTGGATCCGAATTGAACAATCGCTAATCTGCATTTGTTAATTGCTAATCCTTGCTGTCATATTTTGTGCCTACCCATAGCACCACATATTCTTCTGTCAGCACAGGTTCATCTTGCAACTGTTGCCCACGCTCAACAACAGATTGTTTCACCACTTTGGCTTTGCCCTGTTTGGTTTCATCAAAATTTTCAAAAAAATTCAGGAAAATAAATAAAAAATTGTCAAAGTTATTGCACGCTTTTCAGAGAACATGTTGTATTTTTGTAGACCACATCCCACCTCGGTTGTAGGTGCCAATTTTTGTGGTTGCATCTTTTTTTATCCTTGTTCTGAGAAAAATATAAAAAAATAGTAAAAAAATAAAAAAAAATTGATTCCAACTAGTGCCTTTTGGAAAATTCCGGGGAAAATTCAGGAAAAAGGAAAAATCCGGACTATCTGCTTGTTCTGTGAGTTCTTTCCATCGTCCTTTGTTTTCACCTTGTTGTGCTACGTCTCGACACATCTTAGCCAGCACCTGTGATTTGTACTTTGGATCCGGATTGAACAATCGCTAATCTGCATTTGTTAATTGCTAATCCTTGCTGTCATATTGTGTGCCTACCCATAGCTCCACATATTCTTCTGTCAGCACAGGTTCATCTTGCAACTGCTACCCACGCTCAACAACAGATTGTTTCACCACTTTGGCTTTGCCCTGTTTGGTTTCATCAAAATTGCCAAAAAAATTCAGGAAAATAAAGAAAAAATTGTCAAAGTTTTTGCACGCATTTCAGAGAACGTGCTGTATTTCTGTAGACCACATCCCACCTCAGTTGTAGGTGCCAATTTTTGTGGTTGCATCTTTTTTGATCCTTGTTCAGAGAAAAATATAAAAAAAATAGTGAAAAAATAAAAAAACTGATTTCTACTAGTGCCTTTTGGAAAATTTCGGGGAAAATTCAGGAAAAAGGAAAAATACGGACTATCTGTTTGTTCTGTGAGTTCTTTCCATCATCCTTTGTTTTCACCTTGTTGCGCTACGTCTCGACACATCTTTTCCAGCACCTGTGATTTGTACTTTGGATCCGGATTGAACAATCGCTAATCTGCATTTGTTAATTGCTAATCCTTGCTGTCATATTGTGTGCCTACCCATAGCTCCACATATTCTTCTGTCAGCACATGTTCATCTTGCAACTGCTACCCACGCTCAACAATAGATTGTTTCACCACTTTGGCTTTGCCCTGTTTGGTTTCATCAAAATTGCCAAAAAAATTCAGGAAAATAAAGAAAAAATTGTCAAAGTTTTTGCACGCTTTTCAGAGAACGTGCTGTATTTCTGTAGACCACATCCCACCTCAGTTGTAGGTGCCAATTTTTGTGGTTGCATCTTTTTTGATCCTTGTTCAGAGAAAAATATAAAAAAATAGTGAAAAAATAAAAAAACTGATTCCTACTAGTGCCTTTTGGAAAATTTCGGTGGAAATTCAGGAAAAAGGAAAAATCCGGACTATCTGCTTGTTCTGTGAGTTCTTTCCATCGTCCTTTGTATTCACCTTGTTGCGCTACGTCTCGACACATCTTAGCCAGCACCTGTGATTTGTACTTTGGATCCGAATTGAACAATCGCTAATCTGCATTTGTTAATTGCTAATCCTTGCTGTCATATTTTGTGCCTACCCATAGCACCACATATTCTTCTGTCAGCACAGGTTCATCTTGCAACTGTTGCCCACGCTCAACAACAGATTGTTTCACCACTTTGGCTTTGCCCTGTTTGGTTTCATCAAAATTTTCAAAAAAATTCAGGAAAATAAATAAAAAATTGTCAAAGTTATTGCACGCTTTTCAGAGAACATGTTGTATTTTTGTAGACCACATCCCACCTCGGTTGTAGGTGCCAATTTTTGTGGTTGCATCTTTTTTTATCCTTGTTCTGAGAAAAATATAAAAAAATAGTAAAAAAATAAAAAAAATTGATTCCAACTAGTGCCTTTTGGAAAATTCCGGGGAAAATTCAGGAAATAGGAAAAATCCAGACTATCTGCTTGTTCTGTGAGTTCTTTCCATCGTCCTTTGTTTTCACCTTGTTGTGCTACGTCTCGACACATCTTAGCCAGCACCTGTGATTTGTACTTTGGATCCGGATTGAACAATCGCTAATCTGCATTTGTTAATTGCTAATCCTTGCTGTCATATTGTGTGCCTACCCATAGCTCCACATATTCTTCTGTCAGCACAGGTTCATCTTGCAACTGCTACCCACGCTCAACAACAGATTGTTTCACCACTTTGGCTTTGCCCTGTTTGGTTTCATCAAAATTGCCAAAAAAATTCAGGAAAATAAAGAAAAAATTGTCAAAGTTTTTGCACGCATTTCAGAGAACGTGCTGTATTTCTGTAGACCACATCCCACCTCAGTTGTAGGTGCCAATTTTTGTGGTTGCATCTTTTTTGATCCTTGTTCAGAGAAAAATATAAAAAAAATAGTGAAAAAATAAAAAAACTGATTTCTACTAGTGCCTTTTGGAAAATTTCGGGGAAAATTCAGGAAAAAGGAAAAATACGGACTATCTGTTTGTTCTGTGAGTTCTTTCCATCATCCTTTGTTTTCACCTTGTTGCGCTACGTCTCGACACATCTTTTCCAGCACCTGTGATTTGTACTTTGGATCCGGATTGAACAATCGCTAATCTGCATTTGTTAATTGCTAATCCTTGCTGTCATATTGTGTGCCTACCCATAGCTCCACATATTCTTCTGTCAGCACATGTTCATCTTGCAACTGCTACCCACGCTCAACAATAGATTGTTTCACCACTTTGGCTTTGCCCTGTTTGGTTTCATCAAAATTGCCAAAAAAATTCAGGAAAATAAAGAAAAAATTGTCAAAGTTTTTGCACGCTTTTCAGAGAACGTGCTGTATTTCTGTAGACCACATCCCACCTCAGTTGTAGGTGCCAATTTTTGTGGTTGCATCTTTTTTGATCCTTGTTCAGAGAAAAATATAAAAAAATAGTGAAAAAATAAAAAAACTGATTCCTACTAGTGCCTTTTGGAAAATTTCGGTGGAAATTCAGGAAAAAGGAAAAATCCGGACTATCTGCTTGTTCTGTGAGTTCTTTCCATCGTCCTTTGTATTCACCTTGTTGCGCTACGTCTCGACACATCTTAGCCAGCACCTGTGATTTGTACTTTGGATCCGAATTGAACAATCGCTAATCTGCATTTGTTAATTGCTAATCCTTGCTGTCATATTTTGTGCCTACCCATAGCACCACATATTCTTCTGTCAGCACAGGTTCATCTTGCAACTGTTGCCCACGCTCAACAACAGATTGTTTCACCACTTTGGCTTTGCCCTGTTTGGTTTCATCAAAATTTTCAAAAAAATTCAGGAAAATAAATAAAAAATTGTCAAAGTTATTGCACGCTTTTCAGAGAACATGTTGTATTTTTGTAGACCACATCCCACCTCGGTTGTAGGTGCCAATTTTTGTGGTTGCATCTTTTTTTATCCTTGTTCTGAGAAAAATATAAAAAAATAGTAAAAAAATAAAAAAAATTGATTCCAACTAGTGCCTTTTGGAAAATTCCGGGGAAAATTCAGGAAATAGGAAAAATCCAGACTATCTGCTTGTTCTGTGAGTTCTTTCCATCGTCCTTTGTTTTCACCTTGTTGTGCTACGTCTCGACACATCTTAGCCAGCACCTGTGATTTGTACTTTGGATCCGGATTGAACAATCGCTAATCTGCATTTGTTAATTGCTAATCCTTGCTGTCATATTGTGTGCCTACCCATAGCTCCACATATTCTTCTGTCAGCACAGGTTCATCTTGCAACTGCTACCCACGCTCAACAACAGATTGTTTCACCACTTTGGCTTTGCCCTGTTTGGTTTCATCAAAATTGCCAAAAAAATTCAGGAAAATAAAGAAAAAATTGTCAAAGTTTTTGCACGCATTTCAGAGAACGTGCTGTATTTCTGTAGACCACATCCCACCTCAGTTGTAGGTGCCAATTTTTGTGGTTGCATCTTTTTTGATCCTTGTTCAGAGAAAAATATAAAAAAAATAGTGAAAAAATAAAAAAACTGATTTCTACTAGTGCCTTTTGGAAAATTTCGGGGAAAATTCAGGAAAAAGGAAAAATACGGACTATCTGTTTGTTCTGTGAGTTCTTTCCATCATCCTTTGTTTTCACCTTGTTGCGCTACGTCTCGACACATCTTTTCCAGCACCTGTGATTTGTACTTTGGATCCGGATTGAACAATCGCTAATCTGCCTTTGTTAATTGCTAATCCTTGCTGTCATATTGTGTGCCTACCCATAGCTCCACATATTCTTCTGTCAGCACATGTTCATCTTGCAACTGCTACCCACGCTCAACAATAGATTGTTTCACCACTTTGGCTTTGCCCTGTTTGGTTTCATCAAAATTACCAAAAAAATTCAGGAAAATAAAGAAAAAATAGTCAAAGTTTTTGCACGCTTTTCAGAGAACGTGCTGTATTTCTGTAGACCACATCCCACCTTAGTTGTAGGTGCCAATTTTTGTGGTTGCATCTTTTTTGATCCTTGTTCAGAGAAAATATAAAAAAAATAGTGAAAAAATAAAAAAACTGATTCCTACTAGTGCCTTTTGGAAAATTTCGGTGGAAATTCAGGAAAAAGTAAAAATCCGGACTATCTGCTTGTTCTGTGAGTTCTTTGCATCGTCCTTTGTATTCACCTTGTTGCGCTACGTCTCGACACATTTTAGCCAGCACCTGTGATTTGTACTTTGGATCCGGATTGAACAATCGCTAAGCTGCATTTGTTAATTGCTAATCCTTGCTGTCATATTGTGTGCCTACCCATAGCACCACATATTCTTCTGTCAGCACAGGTTCATCTTGCAACTGTTGCCCACGCTCAACAACAGATTGTTTCACCACTTTGGCTTTGCCCTGTTTGGTTTCATCAAAATTGCCAAAAAAATTCAGGAAAATAAAGAAAAAATTGTCAAAGTTTTTGCACGCTTTTCAGAGAACGTGATGTATTTCTGTAGACCACATCCCGCCTCAGTTGTAGGTGCCAATTTTTGTGGTTGCTTCTTTTTTGATCCTTGTTCAGAGAAAAATGTAAAAAAAATAGTGAAAAAATAAAAAACTGATTCCTACTAGTGCCTTTGGAAAATTTCGGGGAAAATTCAGGAAAAAGGAAAAATCCGGACTATCTGCTTGTTCTGTGAGTTCTTTCCATCGTCCTTTGTTTTCACCTTGTTGCGCTACGTCTCGACACATCTTAGCCGGCACCTGTGATTTGTACTTTGGATCCGGATTGAACAATCGCTAATCTGCATTTGTTAATTGCTAATCCTTGCTGTCATATTGTGTGCCTACCCATAGCTCCACATATTCTTCTGTCAGCACAGGTTCATCTTGCAACTGCTACCCACGCTCAACAACAGATTGTTTCACCACTTTGGCTTTGCCCTGTTTGGTTTCATCAAAATTGCCAAAAAAATTCAGGAAAATAAAGAAAAAATTGTCAAAGTTTTTGCACGCTTTTCAGAGAACGTGCTGTATTTCTGTAGACCACATCCCACCTCAGTTGTAGGTGCCAATTTTTGTGGTTGCATCTTTTTTGATCCTTGTTCAGAGAAAAATATAAAAAAAATAGTGAAAAAATAAAAAAACTGATTCCTACTAGTGCGTTTTGGAAAATTTCGGTGGAAATTCAGGAAAAAGTAAAAATCCGGACTATCTGCTTGTTCTGTGAGTTCTTTCCATCGTCCTTTGTATTCACCTTGTTGCGCTACATCTCGACACATCTTAGCCAGCACCTGTGATTTGTACTTTGGATCCGGATTGAACAATCGCTAAGCTGCATTTGTTAATTGCTAATCCTTGCTGTCATATTGTGTGCCTACCCATAGCACCACATATTCTTCTGTCAGCACAGGTTCATCTTGCAACTGTTGCCCACGCTCAACAACAGATTGTTTCACCACATTGGCTTTGCCCTGTTTGGTTTCATCAAAATTGCCAAAAAAATTCAGGAAAATAAAAAAAAATTATCAAAGTTATTGCACGCTTTTCAGAGAACGTGCTGTATTTCTGTAGACCACATCCCACCTCGGTTGTAGGTGCCAATTTTTGTGGTTACATCTTTTTTTATCCATGTTCTGAGAAAAATAGAAAAAAAATAGTGAAAAAATAAAAAAAATTGATTCCTACTAGTGTCTTTTGAAAAATTCCGGGGAAAATTCAGGAAAAAGGAAAAATCCGGACTATCTGCTTGTTCTGTGAGTTCTTTCCATCGTCCTTTGTTTTCACCTTGTTGTGCTACGTCTCGACACATCTTAGCCAGCACCTGTGATTTGTACTTTGGATCCGGATTGAACAATCGCTAATCTGCATTTGTTAATTGCTAATCCTTGCTGTCATATTGTGTGTCTACCCATAGCTCCACATATTCTTCTGTCAGCACAGGTTCATCTTGCAACTGTTACCCACGCTCAACAATAAATTGTTTCACCACTTTGGCTTTGCCCTGTTTGGTTTCATCAAAATTGCCAAAAAAATTTAGGAAAATAAAGAAAAAAAATTGTCAAAGTTATTGCACGCTTTTCAGAGAACGTGCTGTATTTCTGTAGACCACATCCCACCTCAGTTGTAGGTGCTAATTTTTGTGGTTGCATCTTTTTTTATCCTTGTTCTGAAAAAATATAAAAAAATAGTGAAAAAATAAAAAAATTGATTCCTACTAGTGCCTTTTGGTAAATTCCGGTGAAAATTCAGGAAAAAGGAAAAATCCGGACTATCTGCTTGTTCTGTGAGTCCTTTCCATCGTCCTTTGTTTTCACCTTGTTGCGCGACGTCTCGACACGTCTTAGCCAGCACCTATGATTTGTACTTTGGATCCGGATTGAACAATCGCTAATCTGCATTCGTTAATTGCTAATCCTTGCTGTCATATTGTGTGCCTACCCATAGCTCCACATATTCTTCTGTCAGCACAGGTTCATCTTGCAACTGCTACCCACGCTCAACAACAGATTGTTTCACCACTTTGGCTTTGCCCTGTTTGGTTTCATCAAAATTGCCAAAAAAATTCAGGAAAATAAAGAAAAAAATTGTCAAAGTTTTTGCACGCTTTTCAGAGAACGTGCTGTATTTCTATAGATCACATCCCACCTCAGTTGTAGGTGCTAATTTTTGTGGTTGCATCTTTTTTTATCCTTGTTCTGAAAAAATATAAAAAAAATAGTGAAAAAATAAAAAAATTGATTCCTACTAGTGCCTTTTGGTAAATTCCGGTGAAAATTCAGGAAAAAGGAAAAATCCGGACTATCTGCTTGTTCTGTGAGTCCTTTCCATCGTCCTTTGTTTTCACCTTGTTGCGCGACGTCTCGACACGTCTTAGCCAGCACCTATGATTTGTACTTTGGATCCGGATTGAACAATCGCTAATCTGCATTCGTTAATTGCTAATCCTTGCTGTCATATTGTGTGCCTACCCATAGCTCCACATATTCTTCTGTCAGCACAGGTTCATCTTGCAACTGCTACCCACGCTCAACAACAGATTGTTTCACCACTTTGGCTTTGCCCTGTTTGGTTTCATCAAAATTGCCAAAAAAATTCAGGAAAATAAAGAAAAAAATTGTCAAAGTTTTTGCACGCTTTTCAGAGAAAGTGTTGTATTTCTATAGACCACATCCCACCTCAGTTGTAGGTGCCAATTTTTGTGGTTGCATCTTTTTTGATCCTTGTTCAGAGAAAAATATAAAAAAAATAGTGAAAAAATAAAAAAACTGATTCCTACTAGTGCCTTTTGGAAAATTTCGGGGAAAATTCAGGAAAAAGGAAAAATCCGGACTATCTGCTTGTTCTGTGAGTTCTTTCCATCGTCCTTTGTTTTCACCTTGTTGCGCTACGTTTCGACACATCTTAGCCAGCACCTGTGATTTGTACTTTGGATCCGGATTGAACAATCGCTAATCTGCATTTGTTAATTGCTAATCCTTGCTGTCATATTGTGTGCCTACCCATAGCTCCACATATTCTTCTGTCAGCACAGGTTCATCTTGCAACTGCTACCCACGCTCAACAACAGATTGTTTCACCACTTTGGCTTTGCCCTGTTTGGTTTCATCAAAATTGCCAAAAAAATTCAGGAAAATAAAGAAAAAATTGTCAAAGTTTTTGCACGCTTTTCAGAGAACGTGCTGTATTTCTGTAGACCACATCCCACCTCAGTTGTAGGTGCCAATTTTTGTGGTTGCTTCTTTTTTGATCCTTGTTCAGAGAAAAATAAAAAAAAATAGTGAAAAAATAAAAAAACTGATTCCTACTAGTGCCTTTTGAAAAATTTCGGGGAAAATTCAGGAAAAAGGAAAAATCCGGAGTATCTGCTTGTTCTGTGAGTTCTTTCCATCGTCCTTTGTCTTCACCTTGTTGCGCTACGTCTCGACACATCTTAGCCAGCACCTGTGATTTGTACTTTGGATCCGGATTGAACAATCGCTAATCTGCATTTGTTAATTGCTAATCCTTGCTGTCATATTGTGTGCCTACCCATAGCTCCACATATTCTTCTGTCAGCACAGGTTCATCTTGCAACTGCTACCCACGCTCAACAACAGATTGTTTCACCACTTTGGCTTTGCCCTGTTTGGTTTCATCAAAATTGCCAAAAAAATTCAGGAAAATAAAGAAAAAAATTGTCAAAGTTTTTGCACGCTTTTCAGAGAACGTGTTGTATTTCTATAGACCACATCCCACCTCAGTTGTAGGTGCCAATTTTTGTGGTTGCATCTTTTTTGATCCTTGTTCAGAGAAAAATATAAAAAAAATAGTGAAAAAATAAAAAACTGATTCCTACTAGTGCCTTTTGGAAAATTTCAGGGAAAATTCAGGAAAAAGGAAAAATCCGGACTATCTGCTTGTTCTGTGAGTCCTTTCCATCGTCCTTTGTTTTCACCTTGTTGCGCGACGTCTCGACACGTCTTAGCCAGCACCTGTGATTTGTACTTTGGATCCGGATTGAACAATCGCTAATCTGCATTCGTTAATTGCTAATCCTTGCTGTCATATTGTGTGCCAACCCATAGCTCCACATATTCTTCTGTCAGCACAGGTTCATCTTGCAACTGTTGCCCACGCTCAACAACAGATTGTTTCACCACTTTGGCTTTGCCCTGTTTGGTTTCATCAAAATTGCCAAAAAAATTCAGGAAAATAAAAAAAAAATTGTCAAAGTTATTGCACGCTTTTCAGAGAACGTGCTGTATTTCTGTAGACCACATCCCACCTCGGTTGTAGGTGCCAATTTTTGTGGTTGCATCTTTTTTTATCCATGTTCTGAGAAAAATAGAAAAAAAAAATAGTGAAAAAATAAAAAAAATTGATTCCTACTAGTGCCTTTTGGAAAATTCCGGGGAAAATTCAGGAAAAAGGAAAAATCCGGACTATCTGCTTGTTCTGTGAGTTCTTTCCATCGTCCTTTGTTTTCACCTTGTTGTGCTACGTCTCGACACATCTTAGCCAGCACCTGTGATTTGTACTTTGGATCCGGATTGAACAATTGCTAATCTGCATTTGTTAATTGCTAATCCTTGCTGTCATATTGTGTGTCTACCCATAGCTCCACATATTCTTCTGTCAACACAGGTTCATCTTGCAACTGCTACCCACGCTCAACAACAGATTGTTTCACCATTTTGGCTTTGCCCTGTTTGGTTTCATCAAAATTGCCAAAAAAATTCAGGAAAATAAAGAAAAAAATTGTCAAAGTTTTTGCACGCTTTTCAGAGAACGTGTTGTATTTCTATAGACCACATCCCACCTCAGTTGTAGGTGCCAATTTTTGTGGTTGCATCTTTTTTGATCCTTGTTCAGAGAAAAATATAAAAAAAATAGTGAAAAAATAAAAAAACTGATTCCTACTAGTGCCTTTTGGAAAATTTCGGGGAAAATTCAGGAAAAAGGAAAAATCCGGACTATCTGCTTGTTCTGTGAGTTCTTTCCATCGTCCTTTGTTTTCACCTTGTTGCGCTGCGTCTCGACACATCTTAGCCAGCACCTGTGATTTGTACTTTGGATCCGGATTGAACAATCGCTAATCTGCATTTGTTAATTGCTAATCCTTGCTGTCATATTGTGTGCCTACCCATAGCTCCACATATTCTTCTGTCAGCACAGGTTCATCTTGCAACTGTTGCCCACGCTCAACAACAGATTGTTTCACCACTTTGGCTTTGCCCTGTTTGGTTTCATCAAAATTGCCAAAAAAATTCAGGAAAATAAAGAAAAAATTGTCAAAGTTATTGCACGCTTTTCAGAGAACGTGCTGTATTTCTGTAGACCACATCCCACCTCGGTTGTAGGTGCCAATTTTTGTGGTTGCATCTTTTTTCATCCATGTTCTGAGAAAAATAAAAAAAAATAGTGAAAAAATAAAAAAAATTGATTCCTACTAGTGCCTTTTGGAAAATTCCGGGGAAAATTCAGGAAAAAGGAAAAATCCGGACTATCTGCTTGTTCTGTGAGTTCTTTCCATCGTCCTTTGTTTTCACCTTGTTGTGCTACGTCTCGACACATCTTAGCCAGCACCTGTGATTTATACTTTGGATCCGGATTGAACAATCGCTAATCTGCATTTGTTAATTGCTAATCCTTGCTGTCATATTGTGTGTCTACCCATAGCTCCACATATTCTTCTGTCAGCACAGGTTCATCTTGCAACTGTTACCCACGCTCAACAATAAATTGTTTCACCACTTTGGCTTTGCCCTGTTTGGTTTCATCAAAATTGCCAAAAAAATTCTAGAAAATAAAGAAAAAAAATTGTCAAAGTTATTGCACGCTTTTCAGAGAACGTGCTGTATTTCTGTAGACCACATCCCACCTCAGTTGTTGGTGCTAATTTTTGTGGTTGCATCTTTTTTTATCCTTGTTCTGAAAAAATATAAAAAAAATAGTGAAAAAATAAAAAAATTGATTCCTACTAGTGCCTTTTGGTAAATTCCGGTGAAAATTCAGGAAAAAGGAAAAATCCGGACTATCTGCTTGTTCTGAGAGTCCTTTCCATCGTCCTTTGTTTTCACCTTGTTGCGCGACGTCTCGACACGTCTTAGCCAGCACCTGTGATTTGTACTTTGGATCTGGATTGAACAATTGCTAATCTGCATTTGTTAATTGCTAATCCTTGCTGTCATATTGTGTGTCTACCCATAGCTCCACATATTCTTCTGTCAGCACAGGTTCATCTTGCAACTGCTACCCACGCTCAACAACAGATTGTTTCACCACTTTGGCTTTGCCCTGTTTGGTTTCATCAAAATTGCCAAAAAAATTCAGGAAAATAAAGAAAAAAATTGTCAAAGTTTTTGCACGCTTTTCAGAGAACGTGTTGTATTTCTATAGACCACATCCCACCTCAGTTGTAGGTGCCAATTTTTGTGGTTGCATCTTTTTTGATCCTTGTTCAGAGAAAAATATAAAAAAAATAGTGAAAAAATAAAAAAACTGATTCCTACTAGTGCCTTTTGGAAAATTTCGGGGAAAATTCAGGAAAAAGGAAAAATCCGGACTATCTGCTTGTTCTGTGAGTTCTTTCCATCGTCCTTTGTTTTCACCTTGTTGCGCTGCGTCTCGACACATCTTAGCCAGCACCTGTGATTTGTACTTTGGATCCGGATTGAACAATCGCTAATCTGCATTTGTTAATTGCTAATACTTGCTGTCATATTGTGTGCCTACCCATAGCTCCACATATTCTTCTGTCAGCACAGGTTCATCTTGCAACTGCTACCCACGCTCAACAACAGATTGTTTCACCACTTTGGCTTTGCCCTGTTTGGTTTCATCAAAATTACCAAAAAAATTCGGAAAAATAAAGAAAAAATTGTCAAAGTTTTTGCACGCTTTTTAGAGAACGTGTTGTATTTCTGTAGACCACATCCCACCTCAGTTGTAGGTGCCAATTTTTGTGGTTGCATCTTTTTTTATCCATGTTCTGAGAAAAATAAAAAAAAAAATAGTGAAAAAATAAAAAAAATTGATTCCTACTAGTGCCTTTTGGAAAATTCCGGGGAAAATTCAGGAAAAAGGAAAAATCCGGACTATCTGCTTGTTCTGTGAGTTCTTTCCATCGTCCTTTGTTTTCACCTTGTTGTGCTACGTCTCGACACATCTTAGCCAGCACCTGTGATTTGTACTTTGGATCCGGATTGAACAATTGCTAATCTGCATTTGTTAATTGCTAATCCTTGCTGTCATATTGTGTGTCTACCCATAGCTCCACATATTCTTCTGTCAGCACAGGTTCATCTTGCAACTGCTACCCACGCTCAACAACAGATTGTTTCACCACTTTGGCTTTGCCCTGTTTGGTTTCATCAAAATTGCCAAAAAAATTCAGGAAAATAAAGAAAAAAATTGTCAAAGTTTTTGCACGCTTTTCAGAGAACGTGTTGTATTTCTATAGACCACATCCCACCTCACTTGTAGGTGCCAATTTTTGTGGTTGCATCTTTTTTGATCCTTATTCAGAGAAAAATATAAAAAAAAATAGTGAAAAAATAAAAAAAACTGATTCCTACTAGTGCCTTTTGGAAAATTTCGGGGAAAATTCAGGAAAAAGGAAAAATCCGGACTATCTGCTTGTTCTGTGAGTCCTTTCCATCGTCCTTTGTTTTCACCTTGTTGCGCTGCGTCTCGACACATCTTAGCCAGCACCTATGATTTGTACTTTGGATCCGGATTGAACAATCGCTAATCTGCATTTGTTAATTGCTAATCCTTGCTGTCATATTGTGTGCCTACCCATAGCTCCACATATTCTTTTGTCAGCACAGGTTCATCTTGCAACTGCTACCCACGCTCAACAACAGATTGTTTCACCACTTTGGCTTTGCCCTGTTTGGTTTCATCAAAATTACCAAAAAAATTCGGAAAAATAAAGAAAAAATTGTCAAAGTTTTTGCACGCTTTTTAGAGAACGTGTTGTATTTCTGTAGACCACATCCCACCTCAGTTGTAGGTGCCAATTTTTGTGGTTGTATCTTTTTTTATCCTTGTTCAGAGAAAAATATAAAAAAAATAGTGAAAAAATAAAAAAACTGATTCCTACTAGTGCCTTTTGGAAAATTTCGGGGAAAATTCAGGAAAAAGGAAAAATCCGGACTATCTGCTTGTTCTGTGAGTTCTTTCCATCGTCCTTTGTTTTCACCTTGTTGCGCTGCGTCTCGACACATCTTAGCCAGCACCTGTGATTTGTACTTTGGATCCGGATTGAACAATCGCTAATCTGCATTTGTTAATTGCTAATCCTTGCTGTCATATTGTGTGCCTACCCATAGCTCCACATATTCTTCTGTCAGCACAGGTTCATCTTGCAACTGTTGCCCACGCTCAACAACAGATTGTTTCACCACATTGGCTTTGCCCTGTTTGGTTTCATCAAAATTACCAAAAAAATTCAGGAAAATAAAGAAAAAATTGTCAAAGTTATTGCACGCTTTTCAGAGAACGTGCTGTATTTCTGTAGACCACATCCCACCTCGGTTGTAGGTGCCAATTTTTTTGGTTGCATCTTTTTTTATCCATGTTCTGAGAAAAATAAAAAAAAATAGTGAAAAAATAAAAAAAACTGATTCCTACTAGTGCCTTTTGGAAAATTCCGGGGAAAATTCAGGAAAAAGGAAAAATCCGGACTATCTGCTTGTTCTGTGAGTTCTTTCCATCGTCCTTTGTTTTCACCTTGTTGTGCTACGTCTCGACACATCTTAGCCAGCACCTGTGATTTGTACTTTGGATCCGGATTGAACAATCGCTAATCTGCATTTGTTAATTGCTAATCCTTGCTGTCATATTGTGTGTCTACCCATAGCTCCACATATTCTTCTGTCAGCACAGGTTCATCTTGCAACTGTTACCCACGCTCAACAATAAATTGTTTCACCACTTTGGCTTTGCCCTGTTTGGTTTCATCAAAATTGCCAAAAAAATTCTAGAAAATAAAGAAAAAAAATTGTCAAAGTTATTGCACGCTTTTCAGAGAACGTGCTGTATTTCTGTAGACCACATCCCACCTCAGTTGTTGGTGCTAATTTTTGTGGTTGCATCTTTTTTGATCCTTGTTCTGAAAAAATATAAAAAAAATAGTGAAAAAATAAAAAAATTGATTCCTACTAGTGCCTTTTGGTAAATTCCGGTGAAAATTCAGGAAAAAGGAAAAATCCGGACTATCTGCTTGTTCTGAGAGTCCTTTCCATCGTCCTTTGTTTTCACCTTGTTGCGCGACGTCTCGACACGTCTTAGCCAGCACCTGTGATTTGTACTTTGGATCTGGATTGAACAATTGCTAATCTGCATTTGTTAATTGCTAATCCTTGCTGTCATATTGTGTGTCTACCCATAGCTCCACATATTCTTCTGTCAGCACAGGTTCATCTTGCAACTGCTACCCACGCTCAACAACAGATTGTTTCACCACTTTGGCTTTGCCCTGTTTGGTTTCATCAAAATTGCCAAAAAAATTCAGGAAAATAAAGAAAAAAATTGTCAAAGTTTTTGCACGCTTTTCAGAGAACGTGTTGTATTTCTATAGACCACATCCCACCTCAGTTGTAGGTGCCAATTTTTGTGGTTGCATCTTTTTTGATCCTTGTTCAGAGAAAAATATAAAAAAAATAGTGAAAAAATAAAAAAACTGATTCCTACTAGTGCCTTTTGGAAAATTTCGGGGAAAATTCAGGAAAAAGGAAAAATCCGGACTATCTGCTTGTTCTGTGAGTTCTTTCCATCGTCCTTTGTTTTCACCTTGTTGCGCTGCGTCTCGACACATCTTAGCCAGCACCTGTGATTTGTACTTTGGATCCGGATTGAACAATCGCTAATCTGCATTTGTTAATTGCTAATACTTGCTGTCATATTGTGTGCCTACCCATAGCTCCACATATTCTTCTGTCAGCACAGGTTCATCTTGCAACTGCTACCCACGCTCAACAACAGATTGTTTCACCACTTTGGCTTTGCCCTGTTTGGTTTCATCAAAATTACCAAAAAAATTCGGAAAAATAAAGAAAAAATTGTCAAAGTTTTTGCACGCTTTTTAGAGAACGTGTTGTATTTCTGTAGACCACATCCCACCTCAGTTGTAGGTGCCAATTTTTGTGGTTGCATCTTTTTTTATCCATGTTCTGAGAAAAATAAAAAAAAATAGTGAAAAAATAAAAAAAATTGATTCCTACTAGTGCCTTTTGGAAAATTCCGGGGAAAATTCAGGAAAAAGGAAAAATCCGGACTATCTGCTTGTTCTGTGAGTTCTTTCCATCGTCCTTTGTTTTCACCTTGTTGTGCTACGTCTCGACACATCTTAGCCAGCACCTGTGATTTGTACTTTGGATCCGGATTGAACAATTGCTAATCTGCATTTGTTAATTGCTAATCCTTGCTGTCATATTGTGTGTCTACCCATAGCTCCACATATTCTTCTGTCAGCACAGGTTCATCTTGCAACTGCTACCCACGCTCAACAACAGATTGTTTCACCACTTTGGCTTTGCCCTGTTTGGTTTCATCAAAATTGCCAAAAAAATTCAGGAAAATAAAGAAAAAAATTGTCAAAGTTTTTGCACGCTTTTCAGAGAACGTGTTGTATTTCTATAGACCACAACCCACCTCACTTGTAGGTGCCAATTTTTGTGGTTGCATCTTTTTTGATCCTTGTTCAGAGAAAAATATAAAAAAAAATAGTGAAAAAATAAAAAAAACTGATTCCTACTAGTGCCTTTTGGAAAATTTCGGGGAAAATTCAGGAAAAAGGAAAAATCCGGACTATCTGCTTGTTCTGTGAGTCCTTTCCATCGTCCTTTGTTTTCACCTTGTTGCGCTGCGTCTCGACACATCTTAGCCAGCACCTATGATTTGTACTTTGGATCCGGATTGAACAATCGCTAATCTGCATTTGTTAATTGCTAATCCTTGCTGTCATATTGTGTGCCTACCCATAGCTCCACATATTCTTTTGTCAGCACAGGTTCATCTTGCAACTGCTACCCACGCTCAACAACAGATTGTTTCACCACTTTGGCTTTGCCCTGTTTGGTTTCATCAAAATTACCAAAAAAATTCGGAAAAATAAAGAAAAAATTGTCAAAGTTTTTGCACGCTTTTTAGAGAACGTGTTGTATTTCTGTAGACCACATCCCACCTCAGTTGTAGGTGCCAATTTTTGTGGTTGTATCTTTTTTGATCCTTGTTCAGAGAAAAATATAAAAAAAATAGTGAAAAAATAAAAAAACTGATTCCTACTAGTGCCTTTTGGAAAATTTCGGGGAAAATTCAGGAAAAAGGAAAAATCCGGACTATCTGCTTGTTCTGTGAGTTCTTTCCATCGTCCTTTGTTTTCACCTTGTTGCGCTGCGTCTCGACACATCTTAGCCAGCACCTGTGATTTGTACTTTGGATCCGGATTGAACAATCGCTAATCTGCATTTGTTAATTGCTAATCCTTGCTGTCATATTGTGTGCCTACCCATAGCTCCACATATTCTTCTGTCAGCACAGGTTCATCTTGCAACTGTTGCCCACGCTCAACAACAGATTGTTTCACCACATTGGCTTTGCCCTGTTTGGTTTCATCAAAATTACCAAAAAAATTCAGGAAAATAAAGAAAAAATTGTCAAAGTTATTGCACGCTTTTCAGAGAACGTGCTGTATTTCTGTAGACCACATCCCACCTCGGTTGTAGGTGCCAATTTTTTTGGTTGCATCTTTTTTTATCCATGTTCTGAGAAAAATAAAAAAAAATAGTGAAAAAATAAAAAAAACTGATTCCTACTAGTGCCTTTTGGAAAATTCCGGGGAAAATTCAGGAAAAAGGAAAAATCCGGACTATCTGCTTGTTCTGTGAGTTCTTTCCATCGTCCTTTGTTTTCACCTTGTTGTGCTACGTCTCGACACATCTTAGCCAGCACCTGTGATTTGTACTTTGGATCCGGATTGAACAATCGCTAATCTGCATTTGTTAATTGCTAATCCTTGCTGTCATATTGTGTGTCTACCCATAGCTCCACATATTCTTCTGTCAGCACAGGTTCATCTTGCAACTGTTACCCACGCTCAACAATAAATTGTTTCACCACTTTGGCTTTGCCCTGTTTGGTTTCATCAAAATTGCCAAAAAAATTCTAGAAAATAAAGAAAAAAAATTGTCAAAGTTATTGCACGCTTTTCAGAGAACGTGCTGTATTTCTGTAGACCACATCCCACCTCAGTTGTTGGTGCTAATTTTTGTGGTTGCATCTTTTTTGATCCTTGTTCTGAAAAAATATAAAAAAAATAGTGAAAAAATAAAAAAATTGATTCCTACTAGTGCCTTTTGGTAAATTCCGGTGAAAATTCAGGAAAAAGGAAAAATCCGGACTATCTGCTTGTTCTGTGAGTCCTTTCCATCGTCCTTTGTTTTCACCTTGTTGCGCGACGTCTCGACACGTCTTAGCCAGCACCTGTGATTTGTACTTTGGATCCGGATTGAACAATTGCTAATCTGCATTTGTTAATTGCTAATCCTTGCTGTCATATTGTGTGTCTACCCATAGCTCCACATATTCTTCTGTCAGCACAGGTTCATCTTGCAACTGCTACCCACGCTCAACAACAGATTGTTTCACCACTTTGGCTTTGCCCTGTTTGGTTTCATCAAAATTGCCAAAAAAATTCAGGAAAATAAAGAAAAAAATTGTCAAAGTTTTTGCACGCTTTTTAGAGAACGTGTTGTATTTCTGTAGACCACATCCCACCTCAGTTGTAGGTGCCAATTTTTGTGGTTGCATCTTTTTTGATCCTTGTTCAGAGAAAAATATAAAAAAAATAGTGAAAAAATAAAAAAAACTGATTCCTACTAGTGCCTTTTGGAAAATTTCGGGGAAAATTCAGGAAAAAGGAAAAATCCGGACTATCTGCTTGTTCTGTGAGTTCTTTCCATCGTCCTTTGTTTTCACCTTGTTGCGCTACGTCTCGACACATCTTAGCCAGCACCTGTGATTTGTACTTTGGATCCGGATTGAACAATCGCAAATCTGCATTTGTTAATTGCTAATACTTGCTGTCATATTGTGTGCCTACCCATAGCTCCACATATTCTTTTGTCAGCACAGGTTCATCTTGCAACTGCTACCCACGCTCAACAACAGATTGTTTCACCACATTGGCTTTGCCCTGTTTGGTTTCATCAAAATTGCCAAAAAAATTCAGGAAAATAAAGAAAAAATTGTCAAAGTTATTGCACGCTTTTCAGAGAACGTGCTGTATTTCTGTAGACCACATCCCACCTCGGTTGTAGGTGCCAATTTTTTTGGTTGCATCTTTTTTTATCCAAGTTCTGAGAAAAATAAAAAAAAATAGTGAAAAAATAAAAAAAACTGATTCCTACTAGTGCCTTTTGGAAAATTCCGGGGAAAATTCAGGAAAAAGGAAAAATCTGGACTATCTGCTTGTTCTGTGAGTTCTTTCCATCGTCCTTTGTTTTCACCTTGTTGTGCTACGTCTCGACACATCTTAGCCAGCACCTGTGATTTATACTTTGGATCCGGATTGAACAATCGCTAATCTGCATTTGTTAATTGCTAATCCTTGCTGTCATATTGTGTGTCTACCCATAGCTCCACATATTCTTCTGTCAGCACAGGTTCATCTTGCAACTGTTACCCACGCTCAACAATAAATTGTTTCACCACTTTGGCTTTGCCCTGTTTGGTTTCATCAAAATTGCCAAAAAAATTCTAGAAAATAAAGAAAAAAAATTGTCAAAGTTATTGCACGCTTTTCAGAGAACGTGCTGTATTTCTGTAGACCACATCCCACCTCAGTTGTTGGTGCTAATTTTTGTGGTTGCATCTTTTTTTATCCTTGTTCTGAAAAAATATAAAAAAAATAGTGAAAAAATAAAAAAATTGATTCCTACTAGTGCCTTTTGGTAAATTCCGGTGAAAATTCAGGAAAAAGGAAAAATCCGGACTATCTGCTTGTTCTGTGAGTCCTTTCCATCGTCCTTTGTTTTCACCTTGTTGCGCGACGTCTCGACACGTCTTAGCCAGCACCTGTGATTTGTACTTTGGATCCGGATTGAACAATTGCTAATCTGCATTTGTTAATTGCTAATCCTTGCTGTCATATTGTGTGTCTACCCATAGCTCCACATATTCTTCTGTCAGCACAGGTTCATCTTGCAACTGCTACCCACGCTCAACAACAGATTGTTTCACCACTTTGGCTTTGCCCTGTTTGGTTTCATCAAAATTGCCAAAAAAATTCAGGAAAATAAAGAAAAAAATTGTCAAAGTTTTTGCACGCTTTTCAGAGAACGTGTTGTATTTCTATAGACCACATCCCACCTCAGTTGTAGGTGCCAATTTTTGTGGTTGCATCTTTTTTTATCCTTGTTCAGAGAAAAATATAAAAAAAATAGTGAAAAAATAAAAAAAACTGATTCCTACTAGTGCCTTTTGGAAAATTTCGGGGAAAATTCAGGAAAAAGGAAAAATCCGGACTATCTGCTTGTTCTGTGAGTTCTTTCCATCGTCCTTTGTTTTCACCTTGTTGCGCTACGTCTCGACACATCTTAGCCAGCACCTGTGATTTGTACTTTGGATCCGGATTGAACAATCGCAAATCTGCATTTGTTAATTGCTAATACTTGCTGTCATATTGTGTGCCTACCCATAGCTCCACATATTCTTTTGTCAGCACAGGTTCATCTTGCAACTGCTACCCACGCTCAACAACAGATTGTTTCACCACTTTGGCTTTGCCCTGTTTGGTTTCATCAAAATTACCAAAAAAATTCGGAAAAATAAAGAAAAAATTGTCAAAGTTTTTGCACGCTTTTTAGAGAAAGTGTTGTATTTCTGTAGACCACATCCCACCTCAGTTGTAGGTGCCAATTTTTGTGGTTGTATCTTTTTTGATCCTTGTTCAGAGAAAAATATAAAAAAAATAGTGAAAAAATAAAAAAAACTGATTCCTACTAGTGCCTTTTGGAAAATTTCGGGGAAAATTCAGGAAAAAGGAAAAATCCGGACTATCTGCTTGTTCTGTGAGTTCTTTCCATCGTCCTTTGTTTTCACCTTGTTGCGCTACGTCTCGACACATCTTAGCCAGCACCTGTGATTTGTACTTTGGATCCGGATTGAACAATCGCTAATCTGCATTTGTTAATTGCTAATCCTTGCTGTCATATTGTGTGCCTACCCATAGCTCCACATATTCTTCTGTCAGCACAGGTTCATCTTGCAACTGCTACCCACGCTCAACAACAGATTGTTTCACCACTTTGGCTTTGCCCTGTTTGGTTTCATCAAAACTGCCAAAAAAATTCAGGAAAATAAAGAAAAAATTGTCAAAGTTTTTGCACGCTTTTCAGAGAACGTGCTGTATTTCTGTAGACCACATCCCACCTCAGTTGTAGGTGCCAATTTTTGTGGTTGCATCTTTTTTTATCCTTGTTCAGAGAAAAATATAAAAAAAATAGTGAAAAAATAAAAAAACTGATTCCTACTAGTGCCTTTTGGAAAATTTCGGTGGAAATTCAGGAAAAAGTAAAAATCCGGACTATCTGCTTGTTCTGTGAGTTCTTTCCATCGTCCTTTGTATTCACCTTGTTGCGCTACGTCTCGACACATCTTAGCCAGCACCTGTGATTTGTACTTTGGATCCGGATTGAACAATCGCTAAGCTGCATTTGTTAATTGTTAATCCTTGCTGTCATATTGTGTGCCTACCCATAGCACCACATATTCTTCTGTCAGCACAGGTTCATCTTGCAACTGTTGCCCACGCTCAACAACAGATTGTTTCACCACTTTGGCTTTGCCCTGTTTGGTTTCATCAAAATTGCCAAAAAAATTCAGGAAAATAAAAAAAAATTGTCAAAGTTATTGCACGCTTTTCAGAGAACGTGCTGTATTTCTGTAGACCACATCCCACCTCGGTTGTAGGTGCCAATTTTTGTGGTTGCATCTTTTTTTATCCATGTTCTGAGAAAAATAAAAAAAAATAGTGAAAAAATAAAAAAAATTGATTCCTACTAGTGCCTTTTCGAAAATTCCGGGGAAAATTCAGGAAAAAGGAAAAATCCGGACTATCTGCTTGTTCTGTGAGTTCTTTCCATCGTCCTTTGTTTTCACCTTGTTGTGCTACGTCTCGACACATCTTAGCCAGCACCTGTGATTTGTACTTTGGATCCGGATTGAACAATCGCTAATCTGCATTTGTTAATTGCTAATCCTTGCTGTCATATTGTGTGTCTACCCATAGCTCCACATATTCTTCTGTCAGCACAGGTTCATCTTGCAACTGTTACCCACGCTCAACAATAAATTGTTTCACCACTTTGGCTTTGCCCTGTTTGGTTTCATCAAAATTGCCAAAAAAATTCTAGAAAATAAAGAAAAAAAATTGTCAAAGTTATTGCACGCTTTTCAGAGAACGTGCTGTATTTCTGTAGACCACATCCCACCTCAGTTGTTGGTGCTAATTTTTGTGGTTGCATCTTTTTTTATCCTTGTTCTGAAAAAATATAAAAAAAATAGTGAAAAAAATAAAAAAATTGATTCCTACTAGTGCCTTTTGGTAAATTCCGGTGAAAATTCAGGAAAAAGGAAAAATCCGGACTATCTGCTTGTTCTGTGAGTCCTTTCCATCGTCCTTTGTTTTCACCTTGTTGCGCGACGTCTCGACACGTCTTAGCCAGCACCTATGATTTGTACTTTGGATCCGGATTGAACAATCGCAAATCTGCATTCGTTAATTGCTAATCCTTGCTGTCATATTGTGTGCCTACCCATAGCTCCACATATTCTTCTGTCAGCACAGGTTCATCTTGCAACTGCTACCCACGCTCAACAACAGATTGTTTCACCACTTTGGCTTTGCCCTGTTTGGTTTCATCAAAATTGCCAAAAAAATTCAGGAAAATAAAGAAAAAATTTTCAAAGTTTTTGCACGCTTTTCAGAGAACGTGCTGTATTTCTGTAGACCACATCCCACCTCAGTTGTAGGTGCCAATTTTTGTGGTTGCATATTTTTTTATCCTTGTTCAGAGAAAAATATAAAAAAAATAGTGAAAAAATAAAAAAACTGATTCCTACTAGTGCCTTTTGGAAAATTTCGGTGGAAATTCAGGAAAAAGTAAAAATCCGGACTATCTGCTTGTTCTGTGAGTTCTTTCCATCGTCCTTTGTATTCACCTTGTTGCGCTACGTCTCGACACATCTTAGCCAGCACCTGTGATTTGTACTTTGGATCCGGATTGAACAATCGCTATGCTGCATTTGTTAATTGCTAATCCTTGCTGTCATATTGTGTGCCTACCCATAGCACCACATATTCTTCTGTCAGCACAGGTTCATCTTGCAACTGTTGCCCACGCTCAACAACAGATTGTTTCACCACTTTGGCTTTGCCCTGTTTGGTTTCATCAAAATTGCCAAAAAAATTCAGGAAAATAAAAAAAAATTGTCAAAGTTATTGCACGCTTTTCAGAGAACGTGCTGTATTTCTGTAGACCACATCCCACCTCGGTTGTAGGTGCCAATTTTTGTGGTTGCATCTTTTTTTATCCATGTTCTGAGAAAAATAAAAAAAAATAGTGAAAAAATAAAAAAAATTGATTCCTACTAGTGCCTTTTGGAAAATTCCGGGGAAAATTCAGGAAAAAGGAAAAATCCGGACTATCTGCTTGTTCTGTGAGTTCTTTCCATCGTCCTTTGTTTTCACCTTGTTGTGCTACGTCTCGACACATCTTAGCCAGCACCTGTGATTTGTACTTTGGATCCGGATTGAACAATCGCTAATCTGCATTTGTTAATTGCTAATCCTTGCTGTCATATTGTGTGTCTACCCATAGCTCCACATATTCTTCTGTCAGCACAGGTTCATCTTGCAACTGTTACCCACGCTCAACAATAAATTGTTTCACCACTTTGGCTTTGCCCTGTTTGGTTTCATCAAAATTGCCAAAAAAATTCTAGAAAATAAAGAAAAAAATTGTCAAAGTTATGCACGCTTTTCAGAGAACGTGCTGTATTTCTGTAGACCACATCCCACCTCAGTTGTTGGTGCTAATTTTTGTGGTTGCATCTTTTTTTATCCTTGTTCTGAAAAAATATAAAAAAAATAGTGAAAAAATAAAAAAATTGATTCCTACTAGTGCCTTTTGGTAAATTCCGGTGAAAATTCAGGAAAAAGGAAAAATCCGGACTATCTGCTTGTTCTGTGAGTCCTTTCCATCGTCCTTTGTTTTCACCTTGTTGCGCGACGTCTCGACACGTCTTAGCCAGCACCTGTGATTTGTACTTTGGATCCGGATTGAACAATTGCTAATTTGCATTTGTTAATTGCTAATCCTTGCTGTCATATTGTGTGTCTACCCATAGCTCCACATATTCTTCTGTCAGCACAGGTTCATCTTGCAACTGCTACCCACGCTCAACAACAGATTGTTTCACCACTTTGGCTTTGCCCTGTTTGGTTTCATCAAAATTGCCAAAAAAATTCAGGAAAATAAAGAAAAAAATTGTCAAAGTTTTTGCACGCTTTTCAGAGAACGTGTTGTATTTCTATAGACCACATCCCACCTCAGTTGTAGGTGCCAATTTTTGTGGTTGCATCTTTTTTGATCCTTGTTCAGAGAAAAATATAAAAAAAATAGTGAAAAAATAAAAAAAACTGATTCCTACTAGTGCCTTTTGGAAAATTTCGGGGAAAATTCAGGAAAAAGGAAAAATCTGGACTATCTGCTTGTTCTGTGAGTTCTTTCCATCGTCCTTTGTTTTCACCATGTTGCGCTACGTCTCGACACATCTTAGCCAGCACCTGTGATTTGTACTTTGGATCCGGATTGAACAATCGCTAATCTGCATTTGTTAATTGCTAATACTTGCTGTCATATTGTGTGCCTACCCATAGCTCCACATATTCTTCTGTCAGCACAGGTTCATCTTGCAACTGCTACCCACGCTCAACAACAGATTGTTTCACCACTTTGGCTTTGCCCTGTTTGGTTTCATCAAAATTACCAAAAAAATTCGGAAAAATAAAGAAAAAATTGTCAAAGTTTTTGCACGCTTTTCAGAGAACGTGCTGTATTACTGTAGACCACATCCCACCTCAGTTGTAGGTGCCAATTTTTGTGGTTGCATCTTTTTTGATCCTTGTTCAGAGAAAAATATAAAAAAATAGTGAAAAAATAAAAAAACTGATTCCTACTAGTGCCTTTTGGAGAATTTCGGTGGAAATTGAGGAAAAAGGAAAAATCTGGACTATCTGCTTGTTCTGTGAGTTCTTTCCATCGTCCTTTGTATTCACCTTGTTGCGCTACGTCTCGACACATCTTAGCCAGCACCTGTAATTTGTACTTTGGATCCGGATTGAACAATCGCTAATCTGCATTTGTTAATTGCTAATCCTTGCTGTCATATTATGTGCCTACCCATAGCACCACATATTCTTCTGTCAGCACAGGTTCATCTTGCAACTGTTGCCCACGCTCAATAACAGATTGTTTCACCACTTTGGCTTTGCCCTGTTTGGTTTCATCAAAATTGCCAAAAAAATTCGGGAAAATAAAGAAAAAATTGTCAAAGTTATTGCACGCTTTTTAGAGAACGTGTTGTATTTCTGTAGACCACATCCCACCTCAGTTGTAGGTGCCAATTTTTGTGGTTGCATCTTTTTTGATCCTTGTTTAGAGAAAAATATAAAAAAAATAGTGAAAAAATAAAAAAACTGATTCCTACTAGTGCCTTTTGGAAAATTTCGGGGAAAATTTAGGAAAAAGAAAAAATCCGGACTATCTGCTTGTTCTGTGAGTTCTTTCCATCGTCCTTTGTTTTCACCTTGTTGCGCTACGTCTCGACACATCTTAGCCAGCACCTGTGATTTGTACTTTGGATCCGGATTGAACAATCGCTAATCTGCATTTGTTAATTGCTAATCCTTGCTGTCATATTGTGTGCCTACCCATAGCTCCACATATTCTTCTGTCAGCACAGGTTCATCTTGCAACTGCTACCCACGCTCAACAATAGATTGTTTCACCACTTTGGCTTTGCCCTGTTTGGTTTCATCAAAATTGCCAAAAACATTCAGGAAAATAAAGAAAAAATTGTCAAAGTTTTTGCATGCTTTTCAGAGAACGTGCTGTATTTCTGTAGACCACATCCCACCTCAGTTGTAGGTGCCAATTTTTGTGGTTGCATCTTTTTTAATCCTTGTTCAGAGAAAAATATAAAAAAAATAGTGAAAAAATAAAAAAACTGATTCCTACTAGTGCCTTTTGGAAAATTTCGGGGAAAATTTAGGAAAAAGGAAAAATCCGGAGTATCTGCTTGTTCTGTGAGTTCTTTCCATCGTCCTTTTTTTCACCTTGTTGCGCTACGTCTCGACACATCTTAGCCAGCACCTGTGATTTGTACTTTGGATCCGGATTGAACAATTGCTAATCTGCATTTGTTAATTGCTAATCCTTGCTGTCATATTGTGTGCCTACCCATAGCGCCACATATTCTTCTGTCAGCACAGGTTCATCTTGCAACTGTTGCCCACGCTCAACAACAGATTGTTTCACCACTTTGGCTTTGCCCTGTTTGGTTTCATCAAAATTGCCAAAAAAAATTCAGGAAAATAAAAAAAAATTGTCAAAGTTATTGCACGCTTTTCAGAGAACGTGCTGTATTTCTGTAGACCACATCCCACCTCGGTTGTAGGTGCCAATTTTTGTGGTTGCATCTTTTTTATCCTTGTTCTGAGAAAAATATAAAAAAAATAGTGAAAAAATAAAAAAAATTGATTCCTACTAGTGCCTTTTGAAAAATTCCGGGGAAAATTTAGGAAAAAGGAAAAATCCGGACTATCTGCTTATTCTGTGAGTTCTTTCCATCGTCCTTTGTATTCACCTTGTTGCGCTACGTCTCGACACATCTTAGCCAGCACCTGTAATTTGTACTTTGGATCCGGATTGAACAATCGCTAATCTGCATTTGTTAATTGCTAATCCTTGCTGTCATATTGTGTGTCTACCCATAGCTCCACATATTCTTCTGTCAGCACAGGTTCATCTTGCAACTGTTACCCACGCTCAACAACAAATTGTTTCACCACTTTGGCTTTGCCCTGTTTGGTTTCATCAAAATTGCCAAAAAAATTCAGGAAAATAAAGAAAAAAATTGTCAAAGTTATTGCACGCTTTTCAAAGAACGTGCTGTATTTCTGTAGACCACATCCCATCTCAGTTGTAGGTGCTAATTTTTGTGGTTGCATCTTTTTTGATCCTTGTTCTAAAAAAATATAAAAAAAATAGTGAAAAAATAAAAAAATTGATTCCTACTAGTGCCTTTTGGTAAATTCCGGGGAAAGTTCAAGAAAAAGGAAAAATTTGGACTATCTGCTTGTTCTGTGAGTCCTTTCCATCGTCCTTTGTTTTCACCTTGTTGCGCGACGTCTCGACACGTCTTAGCCAGCACCTATGATTTGTACTTTGGATCCGGATTGAACAATCGCTAATCTGCATTCGTTAATTGCTAATCCTTGCTGTCATATTGTGTGCCTACCCATAGCTCCACATATTCTTCTGTCAGCACAGGTTCATCTTGCAACTGTTACCCACGCTCAACAACAGATTGTTTCACCACTTTGGCTTTGCCCTGCTTGGTTTCATCAAAATTGCCAAAAAATTCAAGAAAATAAAGAAAAAAATTGTCAAAGTTTTTGCACGCTTTTCAGAGAACGTGCTGTATTTCTGTAGACCACATCCCACCTCAGTTGTAGGTGCCAATTTTTGTGGTTGCATCTTTTTTGATCCTTGTTCAGAGAAAAATATAAAAAAAAAATAGTGAAAAAATAAAAAAATTGATTCCTACTTGTGCCTTTTGAAAAATTCCGAGGAAAATTCTGGAAAAAGGAAAAATCCGGACTATCTGCTTGTTCTGTGAGTTCTTTCCATCGTTCTTTGTTTTCACCTTGTTGCACTACGTCTCGACACATCTTAGCCAGCACCTGTGATTTGTACTTTGGATCCGGATTGAACAATCGCAAATCTGCATTCGTTAATTGCTAATCCTTGCTGTCATATTGTGTGCCTACCCATAGCTCCACATATTCTTCTGTCAGCACAGGTTCATCTTGCAACTGCTACCCACGCTCAACAACAGATTGTTTCACCACTTTGGCTTTGCCCTGTTTGGTTTCATCAAAATTGCCAAAAAAATTCAGGAAAATAAAGAAAAAATTTTCAAAGTTTTTGCACGCTTTTCAGAGAACGTGCTGTATTTCTGTAGACCACATCCCACCTCAGTTGTAGGTGCCAATTTTTGTGGTTGCATCTTTTTTTATCCTTGTTCAGAGAAAAATATAAAAAAAATAGTGAAAAAATAAAAAAACTGATTCCTACTAGTGCCTTTTGGAAAATTTCGGTGGAAATTCAGGAAAAAGTAAAAATCCGGACTATCTGCTTGTTCTGTGAGTTCTTTCCATCGTCCTTTGTATTCACCTTGTTGCGCTACGTCTCGACACATCTTAGCCAGCACCTGTGATTTGTACTTTGGATCCGGATTGAACAATCGCTAAGCTGCATTTGTTAATTGCTAATCCTTGCTGTCATATTGTGTGCCTACCCATAGCACCACATATTCTTCTGTCAGCACAGGTTCATCTTGCAACTGTTGCCCACGCTCAACAACAGATTGTTTCACCACTTTGGCTTTGCCCTGTTTGGTTTCATCAAAATTGCCAAAAAAATTCAGGAAAATAAAAAAAAATTGTCAAAGTTATTGCACGCTTTTCAGAGAACGTGCTGTATTTCTGTAGACCACATCCCACCTCGGTTGTAGGTGCCAATTTTTGTGGTTGCATCTTTTTTTATCCATGTTCTGAGAAAAATAAAAAAAAATAGTGAAAAAATAAAAAAAATTGATTCCTACTAGTGCCTTTTGGAAAATTCCGGGGAAAATTCAGGAAAAAGGAAAAATCCGGACTATCTGCTTGTTCTGTGAGTTCTTTCCATCGTCCTTTGTTTTCACCTTGTTGTGCTACGTCTCGACACATCTTAGCCAGCACCTGTGATTTGTACTTTGGATCCGGATTGAACAATCGCTAATCTGCATTTGTTAATTGCTAATCCTTGCTGTCATATTGTGTGTCTACCCATAGCTCCACATATTCTTCTGTCAGCACAGGTTCATCTTGCAACTGTTACCCACGCTCAACAATAAATTGTTTCACCACTTTGGCTTTGCCCTGTTTGGTTTCATCAAAATTGCCAAAAAAATTCTAGAAAATAAAGAAAAAAATTGTCAAAGTTATGCACGCTTTTCAGAGAACGTGCTGTATTTCTGTAGACCACATCCCACCTCAGTTGTTGGTGCTAATTTTTGTGGTTGCATCTTTTTTTATCCTTGTTCTGAAAAAATATAAAAAAAAATAGTGAAAAAATAAAAAAATTGATTCCTACTAGTGCCTTTTGGTAAATTCCGGTGAAAATTCAGGAAAAAGGAAAAATCCGGACTATCTGCTTGTTCTGTGAGTCCTTTCCATCGTCCTTTGTTTTCACCTTGTTGCGCGACGTCTCGACACGTCTTAGCCAGCACCTGTGATTTGTACTTTGGATCCGGATTGAACAATTGCTAATTTGCATTTGTTAATTGCTAATCCTTGCTGTCATATTGTGTGTCTACCCATAGCTCCACATATTCTTCTGTCAGCACAGGTTCATCTTGCAACTGCTACCCACGCTCAACAACAGATTGTTTCACCACTTTGGCTTTGCCCTGTTTGGTTTCATCAAAATTGCCAAAAAAATTCAGGAAAATAAAGAAAAAAATTGTCAAAGTTTTTGCACGCTTTTCAGAGAACGTGTTGTATTTCTATAGACCACATCCCACCTCAGTTGTAGGTGCCAATTTTTGTGGTTGCATCTTTTTTGATCCTTGTTCAGAGAAAAATATAAAAAAAATAGTGAAAAAATAAAAAAAACTGATTCCTACTAGTGCCTTTTGGAAAATTTCGGGGAAAATTCAGGAAAAAGGAAAAATCTGGACTATCTGCTTGTTCTGTGAGTTCTTTCCATCGTCCTTTGTTTTCACCATGTTGCGCTACGTCTCGACACATCTTAGCCAGCACCTGTGATTTGTACTTTGGATCCGGATTGAACAATCGCTAATCTGCATTTGTTAATTGCTAATACTTGCTGTCATATTGTGTGCCTACCCATAGCTCCACATATTCTTCTGTCAGCACAGGTTCATCTTGCAACTGCTACCCACGCTCAACAACAGATTGTTTCACCACTTTGGCTTTGCCCTGTTTGGTTTCATCAAAATTACCAAAAAAATTCGGAAAAATAAAGAAAAAATTGTCAAAGTTTTTGCACGCTTTTCAGAGAACGTGCTGTATTACTGTAGACCACATCCCACCTCAGTTGTAGGTGCCAATTTTTGTGGTTGCATCTTTTTTGATCCTTGTTCAGAGAAAAATATAAAAAAATAGTGAAAAAATAAAAAAACTGATTCCTACTAGTGCCTTTTGGAGAATTTCGGTGGAAATTGAGGAAAAAGGAAAAATCTGGACTATCTGCTTGTTCTGTGAGTTCTTTCCATCGTCCTTTGTATTCACCTTGTTGCGCTACGTCTCGACACATCTTAGCCAGCACCTGTAATTTGTACTTTGGATCCGGATTGAACAATCGCTAATCTGCATTTGTTAATTGCTAATCCTTGCTGTCATATTATGTGCCTACCCATAGCACCACATATTCTTCTGTCAGCACAGGTTCATCTTGCAACTGTTGCCCACGCTCAATAACAGATTGTTTCACCACTTTGGCTTTGCCCTGTTTGGTTTCATCAAAATTGCCAAAAAAATTCGGGAAAATAAAGAAAAAATTGTCAAAGTTATTGCACGCTTTTTAGAGAACGTGTTGTATTTCTGTAGACCACATCCCACCTCAGTTGTAGGTGCCAATTTTTGTGGTTGCATCTTTTTTGATCCTTGTTTAGAGAAAAATATAAAAAAAATAGTGAAAAAATAAAAAAACTGATTCCTACTAGTGCCTTTTGGAAAATTTCGGGGAAAATTTAGGAAAAAGAAAAAATCCGGACTATCTGCTTGTTCTGTGAGTTCTTTCCATCGTCCTTTGTTTTCACCTTGTTGCGCTACGTCTCGACACATCTTAGCCAGCACCTGTGATTTGTACTTTGGATCCGGATTGAACAATCGCTAATCTGCATTTGTTAATTGCTAATCCTTGCTGTCATATTGTGTGCCTACCCATAGCTCCACATATTCTTCTGTCAGCACAGGTTCATCTTGCAACTGCTACCCACGCTCAACAATAGATTGTTTCACCACTTTGGCTTTGCCCTGTTTGGTTTCATCAAAATTGCCAAAAACATTCAGGAAAATAAAGAAAAAATTGTCAAAGTTTTTGCATGCTTTTCAGAGAACGTGCTGTATTTCTGTAGACCACATCCCACCTCAGTTGTAGGTGCCAATTTTTGTGGTTGCATCTTTTTTAATCCTTGTTCAGAGAAAAATATAAAAAAAATAGTGAAAAAATAAAAAAACTGATTCCTACTAGTGCCTTTTGGAAAATTTCGGGGAAAATTTAGGAAAAAGGAAAAATCCGGAGTATCTGCTTGTTCTGTGAGTTCTTTCCATCGTCCTTTTTTTCACCTTGTTGCGCTACGTCTCGACACATCTTAGCCAGCACCTGTGATTTGTACTTTGGATCCGGATTGAACAATTGCTAATCTGCATTTGTTAATTGCTAATCCTTGCTGTCATATTGTGTGCCTACCCATAGCGCCACATATTCTTCTGTCAGCACAGGTTCATCTTGCAACTGTTGCCCACGCTCAACAACAGATTGTTTCACCACTTTGGCTTTGCCCTGTTTGGTTTCATCAAAATTGCCAAAAAAAATTCAGGAAAATAAAAAAAAATTGTCAAAGTTATTGCACGCTTTTCAGAGAACGTGCTGTATTTCTGTAGACCACATCCCACCTCGGTTGTAGGTGCCAATTTTTGTGGTTGCATCTTTTTTATCCTTGTTCTGAGAAAAATATAAAAAAAATAGTGAAAAAATAAAAAAAATTGATTCCTACTAGTGCCTTTTGAAAAATTCCGGGGAAAATTTAGGAAAAAGGAAAAATCCGGACTATCTGCTTATTCTGTGAGTTCTTTCCATCGTCCTTTGTATTCACCTTGTTGCGCTACGTCTCGACACATCTTAGCCAGCACCTGTAATTTGTACTTTGGATCCGGATTGAACAATCGCTAATCTGCATTTGTTAATTGCTAATCCTTGCTGTCATATTGTGTGTCTACCCATAGCTCCACATATTCTTCTGTCAGCACAGGTTCATCTTGCAACTGTTACCCACGCTCAACAACAAATTGTTTCACCACTTTGGCTTTGCCCTGTTTGGTTTCATCAAAATTGCCAAAAAAATTCAGGAAAATAAAGAAAAAAATTGTCAAAGTTATTGCACGCTTTTCAAAGAACGTGCTGTATTTCTGTAGACCACATCCCATCTCAGTTGTAGGTGCTAATTTTTGTGGTTGCATCTTTTTTGATCCTTGTTCTAAAAAAATATAAAAAAAATAGTGAAAAAATAAAAAAATTGATTCCTACTAGTGCCTTTTGGTAAATTCCGGGGAAAGTTCAAGAAAAAGGAAAAATTTGGACTATCTGCTTGTTCTGTGAGTCCTTTCCATCGTCCTTTGTTTTCACCTTGTTGCGTGACGTCTCGACACGTCTTAGCCAGCACCTATGATTTGTACTTTGGATCCGGATTGAACAATCGCTAATCTGCATTCGTTAATTGCTAATCCTTGCTGTCATATTGTGTGCCTACCCATAGCTCCACATATTCTTCTGTCAGCACAGGTTCATCTTGCAACTGTTACCCACGCTCAACAACAGATTGTTTCACCACTTTGGCTTTGCCCTGCTTGGTTTCATCAAAATTGCCAAAAAATTCAAGAAAATAAAGAAAAAAATTGTCAAAGTTTTTGCACGCTTTTCAGAGAACGTGCTGTATTTCTGTAGACCACATCCCACCTCAGTTGTAGGTGCCAATTTTTGTGGTTGCATCTTTTTTGATCCTTGTTCAGAGAAAAATATAAAAAAAAAATAGTGAAAAAATAAAAAAATTGATTCCTACTTGTGCCTTTTGAAAAATTCCGAGGAAAATTCTGGAAAAAGGAAAAATCCGGACTATCTGCTTGTTCTGTGAGTTCTTTCCATCGTTCTTTGTTTTCACCTTGTTGCACTACGTCTCGACACATCTTAGCCAGCACCTGTGATTTGTACTTTGGATCCGGATTGAACAATCGCTAATCTGCATTCGTTAATTGCTAATCCTTGCTGTCATATTGTGTGCCTACCCATAGCTCCACATATTCTTCTGTCAGCACAGGTTCATCTTGCAACTGTTACCCACGCTCAACAACAGATTGTTTCACCACTTTGGTATTGCCCTGTTTGGTTTCATCAAAATTGCCAAAAAAATTCAGGAAAATAAAGAAAAAAATTGTCAAAGTTATTGCACGCTTTTCAGAGAACGTGCTGTATTTCTGTAGACCACATCCCACCTCTGTTATAGGTGCTAATTTTTGTGGTTGCATCTTTTTTTATCCTTGTTCTGAAAAAAATATAAAAAAATAGTGATAAAATAAAAAAATTGATTCCTACTAGTGCCTTTTGGAAAATTCCGGGGAAAATTCAGGAAAAAGGAAGAATCCGGACTATCTGCTTGTTCTGTGAGTTTTTTCCATCGTCCTTTGTTTTCACCTTGTTGCGCTACGTCTCGACACGTCCTAGCCACCACCTGTGATTTGTACTTTAGATCCGGATTGAACAATCGCTAATCTGCATTCGTTAATTGCTAATCATTGCTGTCATATTGTGTGCCTACCCATAGCTCCACATATTCTTCTGCCAACACAGGTTCATCTTGCAACTGTTACCCACGCTCAACAACAGATTGTTTCACCACTTTGGCTTTGCCCTGTTTGATTTCATCAAAATTGCCAAAAAATTCAGGAAAATAAAGAAAAAAAATTATCAAAGTTATTGCACGCTTTTCAGAGAACGTGCTGTATTTCTGTAGACCACATCCCACCTCAGTTGTAGGTGCTAATTTTTGTGGTTGCATCTTTTTTTATCCTTGTTCAGAGAAAAATATAAAAAAATAGTGATAAAATAAAAAAATTTGATTCCTACTAGTGCCTTTTCGAAAATTCCAGGGAAAATTCAGGAAAAAGGAAAAATCCGGACTATCTGCTTGTTCTGTGAGTTCTTTCCATCGTCCTTTGTTTTCACCTTGTTGCGCTACGTCTCGACACATCTTAGCCAGCACCTGTGATTTGTACTTTGGATCCGGATTGAACAATCGGTAATCTGCATTCGTTAATTGCTAATCCTTGCTGTCATATTATGTGCCCACCCATAGCTCCACATATTCTTCTGTCAGCACAGGTTCATCTTGCAACTGTTACCCACGCTCAACAACAGATTGTTTCACCACTTTGGCTTTCCCTGTTTGGTTTCATCAAAATTGCCAAAAAAATTCAGGAAAATAAAGAAAAAAAATTGTCAAAGTTATTGCACGCTTTTCAGAGAACGTGCTGTATTTCTGTAGACCACATCCCACCTCAGTTATAGGTGCTAATTTTTGTGGTTGCATCTTTTTTGATCCTTGTTCTGAAAAAATATAAAAAAAATAGTGAAAAAATAAAAAAAAAATTGATTCCTACTAGTGCCTTTTGGAAAATTCCGGGGAAAATTCAGGAAAAAGGAAGAATCCAGACTATCTGCTTGTTCTGTGAGTTTTTTCCATCGTCCTTTGTTTTCACCTTGTTGCGCTACGTCTTGACACGTCTTAGCCAGCACCTGTGATTTGTACTTTGGATCCGGATTGAACAATCGCTAATCTGCATTCGTTAATTGCTAATCCTTGCTGTCATATTGTGTGCCTACCCATAGCTCCACATATTCTTCTGTCAGCACAGGTTCATCTTGCAACCGTTACCCACGCTCAACAACAGATTGTTTCACCACTTTGGCTTTGCCCTGTTTGGTTTCATCAAAATTGCCAAAAAAATTCAAGAAAATAAAGAAAAAAAATTGTCAAAGTTATTGCACGCTTTTCAGAGAACGTGCTGTATTTCTGTAGACCACATCCCACCTCAGTTATAGGTGCTAATTTTTGTGGTTGCATCTTTTTTGATCCTTGTTCTGAAAAAAATATAAAAAAAATTGATTCCTACTAGTGCCTTTTGGAAAATTCCGGGGAAAATTCAGGAAAAAGGAAGAATCCGGACTATCTGCTTGTTCTGTGAGTTTTTTCCGTCGTCCTTTGTTTTCACCTTGTTGCGCTACGTCTTGACACGTCTTAGCCACCACCTGTGATTTGTACTTTAGATCCGGATTGAACAATCTCTAATCTGCATTCGTTAATTGCTAATCCTTGCTGTCATATTGTGTGCCTACCCATAGCTCCACATATTCTTCTATCAGCACAGGTTCATCTTGCAACTGTAACCCACGCTCAACAACAGATTGTTTCACCACTTTGGCTTTGCCCTGTTTGGTTTCATCAAAATTGCCAAAAAAAATTCAAGAAAATAATGAAAAAAAATTGTCAAAGTTATTGCACGCTTTTTAGAGAACGTGCTATATTTCTGTAGACCACATCCCACCTCAGTTGTAGGTGCCAATTTTTGTGGTTGCATCTTTTTTGATCCTTGTTCAGAGAAAAATATAAAAAAATAGTGATAAAATAAAAAAATTTGATTCCTACTAGTGCCTTTTGGAAAATTCCGGGAAAAATTCAGGAAAAAGGAAAAATCCGGACTATCTGCTTGTTCTGTGAGTTCTTTCCATCGTCCTTTGTTTTCACCTTGTTGTGCTATGTCTCGACACATCTTGGCCAGCACCTGTGATTTGCACTTTGGATCCGGATTGAACAATCGCTAATCTGCATTTTTTAATTGCTAATCCTTGCTGTCATATTGTGTGTCTACCCATAGCTCCACATATTCTTCTGTCAGCACAGGTTCATCTTGCAACTGTTACCCACGCTCAACAACAGATTGTTTCACCACTTTGGCATTGCCCAGTTTGGTTTCATCAAAATTGCCAAAAAAAATTTAGGAAAATAAAGAAAAAAAAATGTCAAAGTTATTGCACGCTTTTGAGAGAACGTGTTGTATTTCTGTAGACCACATCCCACCTCAGTTGTAGGTGCTAATTTTTGTGGTTGCATCTTTTTTGATCCTTGTTCTGAAAAAAATATAAAAAAATAGTGAAAAAATAAAAAAATTGATTCCTACTAGTGCCTTTTGGAAAATTCCGGGGAAAATTCAAGAAAAAGGAAAAATCCAGACTATCTGCTTGTTCTGTGAGTCCTTTCCATCGTCCTTTGTTTTCACCTTATTGCGCGACGTCTCGACACGTCTTAGCCAGCACCTGTGATTTGTACTTTGGATCCGGATTGAACAATCGCTAATCTGCATTCGTTAATTGCTAATCCTTGCTGTCATATTGCGTGCCTACCCATAGCTCCACATATTCTTCTGTCAGCACAGGTTCATCTTGCAACTGTTACCCACGCTCAACAACAGATTGTTTCACCACTTTGGCTTTGCCCTGTTCGGTTTCATCAAAATTGCCAAAAAAAATTTAGGAAAATAATGAAAAAAATTGTCAAAGTTTTTGCACGCTTTTCAGAAAACGTGTTGTATTTCTATAGACCACATCCCACCTCAGTTGTAGGTGCCAATTTTTGTGGTTGCATCTTTTTTTATCCTTGTTCAGAGAAAAATATAAAAAATATAGTGAAAAAATAAAAAAAAATTGATTCCTACTAGTGCCTTTTGGAAAATTCCGGGGAAAATTCAGGAAAAAGAAAAAATTTGGACTATCTGCTTGTTCTGTGAGTTCTTTCCATCGTCCTTTGTTTTCACCTTGTTGCGCTACGTCTCGACACATCTTAGCCAGCACCTGTGATTTGTACTTTGGATCCGGATTGAACAATCGCTAATCTATATTCGTTAATTGCTAATCCTTGCTGTCATATTGTGTGCCTACCCATAGCTCCACATATTCTTCTGTCAGCACAGGTTCATCTTGCAACTGTTACCCACGCGCAACAACAGATTGTTTCACCACTTTGGCTTTGCCCTGTTTGGTTTCATCAAAATTACCAAAAAAATTCAGGAAAATAAAGAAAGAATTGTTAAAATTTTTGCACGCTTTTCAGAGAACGTGATGTACTTCTGTAGACCACATCCACCTTAGTTGTAGGTGCTAATTTTTGTGGTTGCATCTTTTTTTATCCTTGTTCAGAGAAAAATATAAAAAATAGTGAAAAAATAAAAAAATTGATTCCTACTAGTGCCTTTTGGAAAATTCAGGAAAAAATTCAGGAAAAAGGAAAAATCCAGACTATCTGCTTGTTCTGTGAGTTCTTTCCATCGTCCTTTGTTTTCACCTTGTTGCGCTACGTCTCGACACGTCTTAGCCAGCACCTGTGATTTGTACTTTAGATCCGGATTGAACAATCGCTAATCTGCATTCGTTAATTGCTAATCCTTGCTGTCATATTGTGTGCCTACCCATAGCTCCACATATTCTTCTGTCAGCACAGGTTCATCTTGCAACTGTTACCCACGCTCAGCAAAAGATCGTTTCACCACTTTGGCTTTGCCCTGTTTGGTTTCATCAAAATTGCCAAAAAAAGTTCAGGAAAATAAAGAAAAAAATTATAAAAGTTTTTGCACGCTTTTCAGAGAACGTGCTGTATTTCTGTAGACCACATCCCACCTCAGTTGTAGGTGTCAATTTTTGTGGTTGCATCTTTTTTATCCTTGTTCAGAAAAAAATATAAAAAAATAGTGAAAAAATAAAAAAAATTGATTCCTACTAGTGCCTTTTGGAAAATTCCGGGGAAAATTCAGGAAAAACGAAAAATTTGGACTATTTGCTTGTTCTGTGAGTTCTTTCCATCGTCCTTTGTTTTCACCTTGTTGTGCTACGTCTCGACACATCTTAGCCAGCACCCGTGATTTGTACTTTGGATCCGGATTGAACAATCGCTAATCTATATTCGTTAATTGCTAATCCTTGCTGTCATATTGTGTGCCTACCCATAGCTTCACATATTCTTCTGTCAGCACAGGTTCATCTTGCAACTGTTACCCACGCTCAACAACAGATTGTTTCACCACTTTGGCTTTGCCCTGTTTGGTTTCATCAAAATTGCCAAAAAAATTCAGGAAAATAAAGAAAAAATTGTCAAAATTTTTGCACGCTTTTCAGAGAACGTGATGTATTTCTGTAGACCACATCCACCTTAGTTGTAGGTGCTAATTTTTGTGGTTGCATCGTTTTTTATCCTTGTTCAGAGAAAAATATAAAAAATAGTGAAAAAATAAAAAAATTGATTCCTACTAGTGCCTTTTGGAAAATTCAGGGAAAAATTCAGGAAAAAGGAAAAATCTGGACTATTTGCTTGTTCTGTGAGTTCTTTCCATCGTCCTTTGTTTTCACCTTGTTGCGCTACGTCTCGACACGTCTTCGCTAGCACCTGTGATTTGTACTTTGGATCCAGATTGAACAATCGCTAATCTGCATTCGTTAATTGCTAATCCTTGCTGTCATATTGTGTGCCTACCCATAGCTCCACATATTCTTCTGTCAGCACAGGTTCATCTTGCAACTATTACCCACGCTCAGCAAAAGATCGTTTCACCACTTTGGCTTTGCCCTGTTTGGTTTCATCAAAATTGCCAAAAAAAGTTTAGGAAAATAAAGAAAAAAATTATAAAAGTTTTTGCACGCTTTTCAGAGAACGTGCTGTATTTCTGTAGACCACATCCCACCTTAGTTGTAGGTGTTAATTTTTGTGGTTGCATCTTTTTTTATCCTTGTTCAGAAAAAAATATAAAAAAAATAGTGAAAAAATAAAAAAAATTGATTCCTACTAGTGCCTTTTGGAAAATTCCGGGGAAAATTCAGGAAAAACGAAAAATTTGGACTATTTGCTTGTTCTGTGAGTTCTTTCCATCGTCCTTTATTTTCACCTTGTTGTGCTACGTCTCGACACATCTTAGCTAGCACCTGTGATTTGTACTTTGGATCCGGATTGAACAATCGCTAATCTATATTCGTTAATTGCTAATCCTTGTTGTCATATTGTGTGCCTACCCATAGCTCCACATATTCTTCTGTCAGCGCAGGTTCATCTTGTAACTGTTACCCACACTCAACAACAGATTGTTTCACCACTTTGGCTTTGCCCTGTTTGGTTTCATCAAAATTGCCAAAAAAAATTCAGGAAAATAAAGAAAAAATTGTCAAAATTTTTGCACGCTTTTCAGAGAACGTGATGTATTTCTGTAGACCACATCCACCTTAGTTGTAGGTGCTAATTTTTGTGGTTGCATCTTTTTTTATCCTTGTTCAGAGAAAAATATAAAAAATAGTGAAAAAATAAAAAATTGATTCCTACTAGTGCCTTTTGGAAAATTCCGGGGAAAATTCAAGAAAAAGGAAAAATCCAGACTATCTGCTTGTTCTGTGAGTCCTTTCCATCGTCCTTTGTTTTCACCTTGTTGCGCGACGTCTCGACACGTCTTAGCCAGCACCTGTGATTTGTACTTTGGATCCGGATTGAACAATCGCTAATCTGCATTCGTTAATTGCTAATCCTTGCTGTCATATTGCGTGCCTACCCATAGCTCCACATATTCTTCTGTCAGCACAGGTTCATCTTGCAACTGTTACCCACGCTCAACAACAGATTGTTTCACCACTTTGGCTTTGCCCTGTTTGGTTTCATCAAAATTGCCAAAAAAAATTTAGGAAAATAATGAAAAAAATTGTCAAAGTTTTTGCACGCTTTTCAGAAAACGTGTTGTATTTCTATAGACCACATCCCACCTTAGTTGTAGGTGCCAATTTTTGTGGTTGCATCTTTTTTGATCCTTGTTCAGAGAAAAATATAAAAAATATAGTGAAAAAATAAAAAAAATTGATTCCTACTAGTGCCTTTTGGAAAATTCCGGGGAAAATTCAGGAAAAAGAAAAAATTTGGACTATCTGCTTGTTCTGTGAGTTCTTTCCATCGTCCTTTGTTTTTACCTTGTTGCGCTACGTCTCGACACATCTTAGCCAGCACCTGTGATTTGTACTTTGGATCCGGATTGAACAATCGCTAATCTATATTCGTTAATTGCTAATCCTTGCTGTCATATTGTGTGCCTACCCATAGCTCCACATATTCTTCTATCAGCACAGGTTCATCTTGCAACTGTTACCCACGCTCAACAACAGATTGTTTCACCACTTTGGCTTTGCCCTGTTTGGTTTCATCAAAATTACCAAAAAAATTCAGGAAAATAAAGAAAGAATTGTTAAAATTTTTGCACGCTTTTCAGAGAACGTGATGTATTTCTGTAGACCACATCCACCTTAGTTGTTGGTGCTAATTTTTGTGGTTGCATCGTTTTTTATCCTTGTTCAGAGAAAAATATAAAAAATAGTGAAAAAATAAAAAAATTGATTCCTACTAGTGCCTTTTGGAAAATTCAGGGAAAAATTCAGGAAAAAGGAAAAATCCGGACTATTTGCTTGTTCTGTGAGTTCTTTCCATCGTCCTTTGTTTTCACCTTGTTGCGCTACGTCCCGACACGTCTTAGCCAGCACCTGTGATTTGTACTTTGGATCCGGATTGAACAATCGCTAATCTGCATTCGTTAATTGCTAATCCTTGCTGTCATATTGTGTGCCTACCCATAGCTCCACATATTCTTCTGTCAGCACAGGTTCATCTTGCAACTATTACCCACGCTCAGCAAAAGATCGTTTCACCACTTTGGCTTTGCCCTGTTTGGTTTCATCAAAATTGCCAAAAAAAGTTCAGGAAAATAAAGAAAAAAATTATAAAAGTTTTTGCACGCTTTTCAGAGAACGTGCTGTATTTCTGTAGACCACATCCCACCTCAGTTGTAGGTGTTAATTTTTGTGGTTGCATCTTTTTTTATCCTTGTTCAGAAAAAATATAAAAAAAATAGTGAAAAAATAAAAAAATTGATTCCTACTAGTGCCTTTTGGAAAATTCCGGGGAAAATTCAGGAAAAACGAAAAATTTGGACTATTTGCTTGTTCTGTGAGTTCTTTCCATCGTCCTTTGTTTTCACCTTGTTGTGCTACGTCTCGACACATCTTAGCTAGCACCTGTGATTTGTACTTTAGATCCGGATTGAACAATCGCTAATCTATATTCGTTAATTGCTAATCCTTGTTGTCATATTGTGTGCCTACCCATAGCTCCACATATTCTTCTGTCAGCACAGGTTCATCTTGTAACTGTTACCCACACTCAACAACAGATTGTTTCACCACTTTGGCTTTGCCCTGTTTGGTTTCATCAAAATTGCCAAAAAAAATTCAGGAAAATAAAGAAAAAATTGTCAAAATTTTTGCACGCTTTTCAGAGAACGTGATGTATTTCTGTAGACCACATCCACCTTACTTGTAGGTGCTAATTTTTGTGGTTGCATCTTTTTTTTATCCTTGTTCAGAGAAAAATATAAAAAATAGTGAAAAAATAAAAAAAATTGATTCCTACTAGTGCCTTTTGAAAATTCAGGGAAAAATTCAGGAAAAAGAAAAAATCCGGACTATTTGGTTGTTCTGTGAGTTCTTTCCATCGTCCTTTGTTTTCACCTTGTTGCGCTACGTCTCGACACGTCTTAGCCAGCACCTGTGATTTGTACTTTGGATCCGGATTGAACAATCGCTAATCTGCATTCGTTAATTGCTAATCCTTGCTGTCATATTGTGTGCCTACCCATAGCTCCACATATTCTTCTGTCAGCACAGGTTCATCTTGCAACTGTTACCCACGCTCAGCAAAAGATCGTTTCACCACTTTGGCTTTGCCCTGTTTGGTTTCATCAAAATTGCCAAAAAAAAGTTCAGGAAAATAAAGAAAAAAATTATAAAAGTTTTTGCACGCTTTTCAGAGAACGTGCTGTATTTCTGTAGACCACATCCCACCTCAGTTGTAGGTGTCAATTTTTGTGGTTGCATCTTTTTTTATCCTTGTTCAGAAAAAAATATAAAAAAATAGTGAAAAAATAAAAAAAATTGATTCCTACTAGTGCCTTTTGGAAATTCCGGGAAAAATTCAGGAAAAACGAAAAATTTGGACTATTTGCTTGTTCTGTGAGTTCTTTCCATCGTCCTTTGTTTTCACCTTGTTGTGCTACGTCTCGACACATCTTAGCCAGCACCTGTGATTTGTACTTTGGATCCAGATTGAACAATCGCTAATCTATATTCGTTAATTGCTAATCCTTGCTGTCATATTGTGTGCCTACCCATAGCTACACATATTCTTCTGTCAGCACAGGTTCATCTTGCAACTGTTACCCACGCTCAACAACAGATTGTTTCACCACTTTGGTTTGCCCTGTTTGGTTTCATCAAAATTGCCAAAAAAATTCAGGAAAATAAAGAAAAAATTGTCAAAATTTTTGCACGCTTTTCAGAGAACGTGATGTATTTCTGTAGACCACATCCACCTTAGTTGTAGGTGCTAATTTTTGTGGTTGCATCGTTTTTTATCCTTGTTCAGAGAAAAATATAAAAAATAGTGAAAAAATAAAAAAATTGATTCCTACTAGTGCCTTTTGGAAAATTCAGGGAAAAATTCAGGAAAAAGGAAAAATCCGGACTATTTGCTTGTTCTGTGAGTTCTTTCCATCGTCCTTTGTTTTCACCTTGTTGCGCTACGTCTCGACACGTCTTAGCCAGCACCTGTGATTTGTACTTTGGATCCGGATTGAACAATCGCTAATCTGCATTCGTTAATTGCTAATCCTTGCTGTCATATTGTGTGCCTACCCATAGCTCCACATATTCTTCTGTCAGCACAGGTTCATCTTGCAACTGTTACCCACGCTCAGCAAAAGATCGTTTCACCACTTTGGCTTTGCCCTGTTTGGTTTCATCAAAATTGCCAAAAAAAGTTCAGGAAAGTAAAGAAAAAAATTATAAAAGTTTTTGCACGCTTTTCAGAGAACGTGCTGTATTTCTGTAGACCACATCCCACCTCAGTTGTAGGTGTCAATTTTTGTGGTTGCATCTTTTTTTATCCTTGTTCAGAAAAAAATATAAAAAAATAGTGAAAAAATAAAAAAAATTGATTCCTACTAGTGCCTTTTGGAAAATTCCGGGAAAAATTCAGGAAAAACGAAAAATTTGGACTATTTGCTTGTTCTGTGAGTTCTTTCCATCGTCCTTTGTTTTCACCTTGTTGTGCTACGTCTCGACACATCTTAGCCAGCACCTGTGATTTGTACTTTGGATCCGGATTGAACAATCGCTAATCTATATTCGTTAATTGCTAATCCTTGCTGTCATATTGTGTGCCTACCCATAGCTACACATATTCTTCTGTCAGCACAGGTTCATCTTGCAACTGTTACCCACGCTCAACAACAGATTGTTTCACCACTTTGGCTTTGCCCTGTTTGGTTTCATCAAAATTGCCAAAAAAATTTAGGAAAATAAAGAAAAAATTGTCGAAATTTTTGCACGCTTTTCAGAGAACGTGATGTATTTCTGTAGACCACATCCACCTTAGTTGTAGGTGCTAATTTTTGTGGTTGCATCGTTTTTTATCCTTGTTCAGAGAAAAATATAAAAAATAGTGAAAAAATAAAAAAATTGATTCCTACTATTGCCTTTTGGAAAATTCAGGGAAAAATTCAGGAAAAAGGAAAAATCCGGACTATTTGCTTGTTCTGTGAGTTCTTTCCATCGTCCTTTGTTTTCACCTTGTTGCGCTACGTCTCGACACGTCTTAGCCAGCACCTGTGATTTGTACTTTGGATCCGGATTGAACAATCGCTAATCTGCATTCGTTAATTGCTAATCCTTGCTGTCATATTGTGTGCCTACCCATAGCTCCACATATTCTTCTGTCAGCACAGGTTCATCTTGCAACTATTACCCACGCTCAGCAAAAGATCGTTTCACCACTTTGGCTTTGCCCTGTTTGGTTTCATCAAAATTGCCAAAAAAAGTTCAGGAAAATAAAGAAAAAAATTATAAAAGTTTTTGCACGCTTTTCAGAGAACGTGCTGTATTTCTGTAGACCACATCCCACCTCAGTTGTAGGTGTTAATTTTTGTGGTTGCATCTTTTTTTATCCTTGTTCAGAAAAAAATATAAAAAAAATAGTGAAAAAATAAAAAAAATTGATTCCTACTAGTGCCTTTTGGAAAATTCCGGGGAAAATTCAGGAAAAACGAAAAATTTGGACTATTTGCTTGTTCTGTGAGTTCTTTCCATCGTCCTTTGTTTTCACCTTGTTGTGCTACGTCTCGACACATCTTAGCTAGCACCTGTGATTTGTACTTTGGATCCGGATTGAACAATCGCTAATCTGCATTCGTTAATTGCTAATCCTTGCTGTCATATTGTGTGCCTACCCATAGCTCCACATATTCTTCTGTCAACACAGGTTCATCTTGCAACTATTACCCACGCTCAGCAAAAGATCGTTTCACCACTTTGGCTTTGCCCTGTTTGGTTTCATCAAAATTGCCAAAAAAAGTTCAGGAAAATAAAGAAAAAAATTATAAAAGTTTTTGCACGCTTTTCAGAGAACGTGCTGTATTTCTGTAGACCACATCCCACCTCAGTTGTAGGTGTCAATTTTTGTGGTTGCATCTTTTTTTATCCTTGTTCAGAAAAAAATATAAAAAAAATAGTGAAAAAATAAAAAAAATTGATTCCTACTAGTGCCTTTTGGAAAATTCCGGGGAAAATTCAGGAAAAACGAAAAATTTGGACTATTTGCTTGTTCTGTGAGTTCTTTCCATCGTCCTTTGTTTTCACCTTGTTGTGCTACGTCTCGACACATCTTAGCTAGCACCTGTGATTTGTACTTTGGATCCGGATTGAACAATCGCTAATCTATATTCGTTAATTGCTAATCCTTGTTGTCATATTGTGTGCCTACCCATAGCTCCACATATTCTTCTGTCAGCACAGGTTCATCTTGTAACTGTTACCCACACTCAACAACAGATTGTTTCACCACTTTGGCTTTGCCCTGTTTGGTTTCATCAAAATTGCCAAAAAAAATTCAGGAAAATAAAGAAAAAATTGTCAAAATTTTTGCACGCTTTTCAGAGAACGTGATGTATTTCTGTAGACCACATCCACCTTAGTTGTAGGTGCTAATTTTTGTGGTTGCATCTTTTTTTTATCCTTGTTCAGAGAAAAATATAAAAAATAGTGAAAAAATAAAAAAAATTGATTCCTACTAGTGCCTTTTGGAAAATTCAGGGAAAAATTCAGGAAAAAGGAAAAATCCAGACTATTTGGTTGTTCTGTGAGTTCTTTCCATCGTCCTTTGTTTTCACCTTGTTGCGCTACGTCTCGACACGTCTTAGCCAGCACCTGTGATTTGTACTTTGGATCCGGATTGAACAATCGCCAATCTACATTCGTTAATTGCTAATCCTTGCTGTCATATTGTGTGCCTACCCATAGCTCCACATATTCTTCTGTCAGCACAGGTTCATCTTGCAACTGTTACCCATGCTCAACAACAGATTGTTTCAAAACTTTGGCTTTGCCCTGTTTGGTTTCATCAAAATTGCGAAAAAAAATTCAGGAAAATAAAGAAAAAAATTGTTAAAGTTTTTACATGCTTTTTAGAGAACGTGCAGTTGTAGGTGCCAATTTTTGGGGTTGCATCTTTTTATATCCTTATTCAGAGAAAAATATAAAAAAAAAATAGTGAAAAAATAAAAAAAATTAATTCCTACTAGTGCCTATTGGAAAATTCCGGAAAAAATTCAGGAAAAAGGAAAAATCTGGACTATTTGCATGTTCTGTGAGTTCTTTCCATCATCCTTTGTTTTGTCCTTGTTGCGCTACGTCTCGACACGTCTTTGCCAGCACCTGTGATTTGTACTTTGGATCCGGATTGAACAATCGCTAATCCGTATTCGTTAATTGCTAATCCTTGCTGTCATATTGTGTGCCTACCCATAGCTCCACATATTCTTCTGTCAACACAGGTTCATCTTGCAACTGTTACCCATGCTCAACAACAGATTGTTTCAAAACTTTGGCTTTGCCCTGTTTGGTTTCATCAAAATTGCCAAAAAAAATTCAGGAAAATAAAGAAAAAAATTGTTAAAGTTTTTGCACGCTTTTTAGAGAACGTGCAGTTCTAGGTGCCAATTTTTGTGGTTGCATCTTTTTATATCCTTATTCAGAGAAAAATATAAAAAAAATAGTGAAAAAATAAAAAAAAATTTGATTCCTACTAGTGCCTATTGGAAAATTCCGGAAAAAATTCAGGAAAAACGAAAAATCCAGATTATTTGCTTGTTCTGTGAGTTCTTTCCATCATCCTTTGTTTTGTCCTTGTTGCGCTACGTCTCGACACGTCTTTGCCAGCACCTGTGATTTGTACTTTGGATCCGGATTGAACAATCGCTAATCTGCATTCGTTTATTGCTAATCCTTGCTGTCATATTGTGTGCCTAGCCATAGCTCCACATATTCTTCTGTCAGCACAGGTTCATCTTGCAACTGTTACCCACGCTCAACAATAGATTGTTTCACCACTTTGGCTTTGCCCTGTTTGGTTTCATCAAAATTGCCAAAAAAATTCAGGAAAATAAAGAAAAAATTGTCAAAATTTTTGCACGCTTTTCAGAGAACGTGATGTATTTCTGTAGACCACATCCACCTTAGTTGTAGGTGCTAATTTTTGTGGTTGCATCTTTTTTTATCCTTGTTCAGAGAAAAATATAAAAAATAGTGAAAAAATAAAAAAATTGATTCCTACTAGTGCCTTTTGGAAAATTCAGCAAAAAAATTCAGGAAAAAGGAAAAATCCTTACTATTTGCTTGTTCTGTGAGTTTTTTCCATCGTCCTTTGTTTTCACCTTGTTGCGCTAAGTCTCGACACGTCTTAGCCAGCACCTGTGATTTGTACTTTGGATCCGGATTGAACAATCGTTAATCTGCATTCGTTAATTGCTAATCCTTGCTGTCATATTGTGTGCCTACCCATAGCTCCACATATTCTTCTGTCAGCACAGGTTCATCTTGCAACTGTTACCCATGCTCAACAACAGATTGTTTCAAAACTTTGGCTTTGCCCTGTTTGGTTTCATCAAAATTGCGAAAAAAAATTCAGGAAAATAAAGAAAAAAATTGTTAAAGTTTTTACATGCTTTTTAGAGAACGTGCAGTTGTAGGTGCCAATTTTTGGGGTTGCATCTTTTTATATCCTTATTCAGAGAAAAATATAAAAAAAATAGTGAAAAAATAAAAAAAATTGATTCCTACTAGTGCCTATTGGAAAATTCCGGAAAAAATTCAGGAAAAAGGAAAAATCTGGACTATTTGCATGTTCTGTGAGTTCTTTCCATCGTCCTTTGTTTTCACCTTGTTGCGCTACGTCTCGACACGTCTTAGCCAGCACCTGTGATTTGTACTTTGGATCCGGATTGAACAATCGCTAATCTGTATTCGTTAATTGCTAATCCTTGCTGTCATATTGTGTGCCTAGCCATAGCTCCACATATTCTTCTGTCAGCACAGCTTCATCTTGCAACTGTTATCCACGCTCAACAATAGATCGTTTCACCAATTTGGCTTTGCCCTGTTTGGTTTCATCAAAATTGCTAAAAAATTTTAGAAACATAAAGAAAAAAATTGTCAAAGTTTTTGCACGCTTTCTAGAGAACGTGCTGTATTTCTGTAGACCACATCCCACCTCAGTTGTAGGTGCCAATTTTTGTGGTTGCATCTTTTTTGATCCTTGTTCAGAGAAAAATATAAAAAAAATAGTGAAAAAATAAAAAAAAATTGATTCCTACTAGTGCCTTTTGGAAAATTCCGGGAAAAATTCAGGAAAAAGGAAAAATCCAGACTATTTGCTTGTTTTGTGAGTTCTTTCCATCGTCCTGTGTTTTCACCTTGTTGCGCTACGTCTCGACACGTCTTAGCCAGCACCTGTGATTTGTACTTTGGATGCGGATTGAACAATCGCTAATCTGCATTTGTTAATTGCTAATCCTTGCTGTCATATTGCGTGCCAACCCATAGCTCCACATATTCTTCTATCAGCACAGGTTCATCTTGCAACTGTTACCCATGCTCAACAACAGATTGTTTCAAAACTTTGGCTTTGCCCTGTTTGGTTTCATCAAAATTACCAAAAAAAAATTCAGGAAAATAAAGAAAAAAATTATCAAAGTTTTTGCACGCTTTCCAGAGAACGTGCTGTATTTCTGTAGACCACATCCCACCTCAGTTGTAGGTGCCAATTTTTGTGGTTGCATCTTTTTTGATCCTTATTCAGAGAAAAATATAAAAAAATATTGAAAAAATAAAAAAATTTTGATTCCTACTAGTGCCTTTTGGAAAATTCCGGGAAAAATTCAGGAAAAAGAAAAAATCTGGACTATTTACTTGTTCTGTGAGTTCTTTCCATCGTCCTTTATTTTCACCTTGTTGCGCTACGTCTCGACACGTCTTAGCCAGCACCTGTGATTTGTACTTTGGATGCGGATTGAACAATCGCTAATCTGCATTCGTTAATTGCTAATCCTTGCTGTCATATTGCGTGCCTACCCATAGCTCCACATATTCTTCTGTCAGCACAGGTTCATCTTGCATCTGTTACCCATGCTCAACAATAGATCCTTTCACCACTTTGGCTTTGCCCTGTTTGGTTTCATCAAAATTGCCAAAAAAAGTTCAGAAAAATAATGAAAAAAATTATAAAAGTTTTTGCACGCTTTTCAGAGAACGTGCTGTATTTCTGTAGACCACATCCCACCTCAGTTGTAGGTGTCAATTTTTGTGGTTGCATCTTTTTTTATCCTTGTTCAGAAAAAAATATAAAAAAAATAGTGAAAAAATAAAAAAAATTTGATTCCTGCTAGTTCCTTTTGGAAAATTCCGGGGAAAATTCAGGAAATGGAAAAATCCGGACTATTTGCTTGTTCTGTGAGCGCTTTCCATCTCCTTTGTTTTCACCTTGTTGCGCTACGTCTCGACACGTCTTAGACAGCACCTGTGATTTGTACTTTGGATCCGGATTGAATAATCGCTAATCTGCATTCGTTAATTGCTATTTCTTGCTGTCATATTGTGTGCCTACCCATAGCTCCACATATTCTTCTGTCAGCACAGGTTCATCTTGCAACTGTTACCCACGCTCAACAACAGATTGTTTCACCACTTTAGCTTTACCCTGTTTGGTTTCATCAAAATTGCCCAAAAAATTCTAGAAAATAAAGAAAAAAATTGTCAAAGTTTTTGCACGCTTTCCAGAGAACGTGCTGTATTTCTGTAGACCACATCCCACCTCAGTTGTAGGTGCCAATTTTTGTGGTCGCACCTTTTTTTATCCTTATTCAGAGAAAAATATAAAAAAATAGTGAAAAAATAAAAAAAATTTGATTCCTACTAGTGCCTTCTGGAAAATTCCGGGAAAAATTCAGGAAAAAAGAAAAATCTGGACTATTTACTTGTTCTGTGAGTTCTTTCCATCGTCCTTTGTTTTCACCTTGTTGCGCTACGTCTCGACACGTCTTAGCCAGCACCTGTGATTTGTACTTTGGATGCAGATTGAACAATCGCCAATCTGCATTCGTTAATTGCTAATCCTTGCTGTCATATTGCGTGCCTACCCATAGCTCCACATATTCTTCTGTCAGCACAGGTTCATCTTGCAACTGTTACCCATGCACAACAATAGATTGTTTCAAAACTTTGGCTTTGCCCTGTTTGGTTTCATCAAAATTGCCACAAAAAATTTAGGAAAATAAAGAAAAAAATTGTTAAAGTTTTTGCACGCTTTTTAGAGAACGTGCAGTTGTAGGTGCCAATTTTTGTGGTTGCATCTTTTTATATCCTTATTCAGAGAAAAATATAAAAAAATAGTGAAAAAATAAAAAAAATTTTGATTCCTACTAGTGCCTATTGGAAAATTCCAGAAAAAATTCAGGAAAAAGGAAAAATCTGGACTATTTACTTGTTCTGAGTTCTTTCCATCGTCCTTTGTTTTCACCTTGTTGCGCTACGTCTCGACACGTCTTAGCCAGCACCTGTGATTTGTACTTTGGATGCGGATTGAACAATCGCCAATCTGCATTCGTTAATTGCTAATCCTTACTGTCATATTGCGTGCCTACCCATAGCTCCATATATTCTTCTGTCAGCACAGGTTCATCTTGCAACTGTTACCCATGCTCAACAATAGATTGTTTCAAAACTTTGGCTTTGCCCTGTTTGGTTTCATCAAAATTACCAAAAAAAATTTAGGAAAATAAAGAAAAAAATTGTTAAAGTTTTTGCACGCTTTTTAGAGAACGTGCAGTTGTAGGTGCCAATTTTTGTGGTTGCATCTTTTTATATCCTTATTCAGAGAAAAATATAAAAAATAGTGAAAAAATAAAAAAAAATTGATTCCTACTAGTGCCTATTGGAAATTTCCAGAAAAAATTCAGGAAAAAGGAAAAATCCGGACTATTTGCTTGTTCTGTGAGTTCTTTCCATCGTTCTTTGTTTTCTCCTTGTTGCGCTACGTCTCGACACGTCTTAGCTAGCACCTGTGATTTGTACTTTGGATCCAGATTGAACAATCGCTAATCTGCATTCGTTAATTGCTAATCCTTGCTGTCATATTGTGTGCCTACCCATAGCTCTACATATTCTTCTGTCAGCACAGGTTCATCTAGCAACTGTTATCCACGCTCAACAACAGATCCTTTCACCACTTTGGCTTTGCCATGTTTGGTTTCATCAAAATTGCCAAAAAAATTCAGGAAAATAAAGAAAAAAATTGTCAAAGTTTTTGCAAGCTTTTCAGAGAACGTGTTGTATTTCTGTAGACCACATCCCACCTCAGTTGTAGGTGTCAATTGTTGTGGTTGCATCTTTTTTGATCCTTATTCAGAGAAAAATATAAAAAAATATTAAAAAATAAAAAAATTTTGATTCCTACTAGTGCCTTTTGGAAAATTCCGAGAAAAATTCAGGAAAAAGAAAAAATCTAGACTATTTACTTGTTCTGTGAGTTCTTTCCATCGTCCTTTATTTTCACCTTGTTGCGCTACGTCTCGACACGTCTTAGCCAGCACCTGTGATTTGTACTTTGGATGCGGATTGAACAATCGCTAATCTGCATTCGTTAATTGCTAATCCTTGTTGTCATATTGCGTGCCTACCCATAGCTCCACATATTCTTCTGTCAGCACAGGTTCATCTTGCAACTGTTACCCATGCTCAACAACAGATTGTTTCAAAACTTTGGCTTTGCCCTGTTTGGTTTCATCAAAATTGCCAAAAAAAATTTAGGAAAATAAAGAAAAAAATTGTTAAAGTTTTTGCACGCTTTTTAGAGAACGTGCAGTTGTAGGTGCCAATTTTTGTGGTTGCATCTTTTTATATCCTTATTCAGAGAAAAATATAAAAAAATAGTGAAAAAATAAAAAAAATTTGATTCCTACTAGTGCCTATTGGAAAATTCCAGAAACAATTCAGGAAAAAGGAAAAATCCGGACTATTTGCTTGTTCTGTGAGTTCTTTCCATCGTCTTTTGTTTTCTCCTTGTTGCGCTACGTCTCGACACGTCTTAGCCAGCACCTGTGATTTGTACTTTGGATCCAGATTGAGCAATCGCTAATCTGCATTCGTTAATTGCTAATCCTTGCTGTCATATTGTGTGCCTAGCCAAAGCTCCACATATTCTTCTGTCAGCACAGGTTCATCTTGCATCTGTTACCCATGCTCAACAACAGATCCTTTCACCACTTTGGCTTTGCCCTGTTTGGTTTCATCAAAATTGCCAAAAAAAGTTCAGAAAAATAAAGAAAAAAATTATAAAAGTTTTTGCACGCTTTTCAGAGAACGTGCTGTATTTCTGTAGACCACATCCCACCTCAGTTGTAGGTGTCAATTTTTGTGGTTGCATCTTTTTTTATCCTTGTTCAGAAAAAAATATAAAAAAAATAGTGAAAAAATAAAAAAAATTTGATTCCTGCTAGTTCCTTTTGGAAAATTCCGGGGAAAATTCAGGAAATGGAAAAATCTGGACTATTTGCTTGTTCTGTGAGCGCTTTCCATCTCCTTTGTTTTCACCTTGTTGCGCTACGTCTCGACACGTCTTAGACAGCACCTGTGATTTGTACTTTGGATCCGGATTGAATAATCGCTAATCTGCATTCGTTAATTGCTATTCCTTGCTGTCATATTGTGTGCCTACCCATAGCTCCACATATTCTTCTGTCAGCACAGGTTCATCTTGCAACTGTTACCCACGCTCAACAACAGATTGTTTCACCACTTTAGCTTTACCCTGTTTGGTTTCATCAAAATTGCCCAAAAAATTCTAGAAAATAAAGAAAAAAATTATCAAAGTTTTTGCACGCTTTCCAGAGAACGTGCTGTATTTCTGTAGACCACATCCCACCTCAGTTGTAGGTGCCAATTTTTGTGGTCGCATCTTTTTTTATCCTTATTCAGAGAAAAATATAAAAAAATAGTGAAAAAATAAAAAAAATTTGATTCCTACTAGTGCCTTCTGGAAAATTCCGGGAAAAATTCAGGAAAAAAGAAAAATCTGGACTATTTACTTGTTCTGTGAGTTCTTTCCATCGTCCTTTGTTTTCACCTTGTTGCGCTACGTCTCGACACGTCTTAGCCAGCACCTGTGATTTGTACTTTGGATGCAGATTGAACAATCGCCAATCTGCATTCGTTAATTGCTAATCCTTGCTGTCATATTGCGTGCCTACCCATAGCTCCACATATTCTTCTGTCAGCACAGGTTCATCTTGCAACTGTTACCCATGCACAACAATAGATTGTTTCAAAACTTTGGCTTTGCCCTGTTTGGTTTCATCAAAATTGCCACAAAAAATTTAGCAAAATAAAGAAAAAAATTGTTAAAGTTTTTGCACGCTTTTTAGAGAACGTGCAGTTGTAGGTGCCAATTTTTGTGGTTGCATCTTTTTATATCCTTATTCAGAGAAAAATATAAAAAAATAGTGAAAAAATAAAAAATTTTGATTCCTACTAGTGCCTATTGGAAAATTCCAGAAAAAATTCAGGAAAAAGGAAAAATCTGGACTATTTACTTGTTCTGTGAGTTCTTTCCATCGTCCTTTGTTTTCACCTTGTTGCGCTACGTCTCGACACGTCTTAGCCAGCACCTGTGATTTGTACTTTGGATGCGGATTGAACAATCGCCAATCTGCATTCGTTAATTGCTAATCCTTGCTGTCATATTGCGTGCCTACCCATAGCTCCACATATTCTTCTGTCAGCACAGGTTCATCTTGCAACTGTTACCCATGCTCAACAATAGATTGTTTCAAAACTTTAGCTTTGCCCTATTTGGTTTCATCAAAATTACCAAAAAAAATTTAGGAAAATAAAGAAAAAAATTGTTAAAGTTTTTGCACGCTTTTTAGAGAACGTGCAGTTGTAGGTGCCAATTTTTGTGGTTGCATCTTTTTATATCCTTATTCAGAGAAAAATATAAAAAATAGTGAAAAAATAAAAAAAATTTGATTCCTGCTAGTGCCTATTGGAAATTTCCAGAAAAAATTCAGGAAAAAGGAAAAATCCGGACTATTTGCTTGTTCTGTGAGTTCTTTCCATCGTTCTTTGTTTTCTCCTTGTTGCGCTACGTCTCGACACGTCTTAGCTAGCACCTGTGATTTGTACTTTGGATCCAGATTGAACAATCGCTAATCTGCATTCGTTAATTGCTAATCCTTGCTGTCATATTGTGTGCCTACCCATAGCTCTACATATTCTTCTGTCAGCACAGGTTCATCTAGCAACTGTTATCGACGCTCAACAACAGATCCTTTCACCACTTTGGCTTTGCCATGTTTGGTTTCATCAAAATTGCCAAAAAAAGTTCAGAAAAATAAAGAAAAAAATTATAAAAGTTTTTGCACGCTTTTCAGAGAACGTGCTGTATTTCTGTAGACCACATCCCACCTCAGTTGTAGGTGTCAATTTTTGTGGTTGCATCTTTTTTTATCCTTGTTCAGAAAAAAATATAAAAAAAATAGTGAAAAAATAAAAAAAAATTTGATTCCTGCTAGTTCCTTTTGGAAAATTCCGGGGAAAATTCAGGAAATGGAAAAATCTGGACTATTTGCTTGTTCTGTGAGCGCTTTCCATCTCCTTTGTTTTCACCTTGTTGCGCTACGTCTCGACACGTCTTAGACAGCACCTGTGATTTGTACTTTGGATCCGGATTGAATAATCGCTAATCTGCATTCGTTAATTGCTATTCCTTGCTGTCATATTGTGTGCCTACCCATAGCTCCACATATTCTTCTGTCAGCACAGGTTCATCTTGCAACTGTTACCCACGCTCAACAACAGATTGTTTCACCACTTTAGCTTTACCCTGTTTGGTTTCATCAAAATTGCCAAAAAAATTCAGGAAAACAAAGAAAAAAATGGTCAAAGTTTTTGCACACTTTCCAGAGAACGTGCTGTATTTCTGTATACCACATCCCACCTCAGTTGTAGGTGCCAATTTTTGTGGTTGCATCTTTTTTGATCCTTATTCAGAGAAAAATATAAAAAAATAGTGAAAAAATAAAAAAAATTTGATTCCTACTAGTGCCTTTTGGAAAATTCCGGGAAAAATTTAGGAAAAAGGAAAAATCTGGACTATTTGCTTGTTCTGTGAGTTCTTTCCATCGTCCTTTGTTTTCACCTTGTTGCGCTACGTCTCGACACGTCTTAGCCAGCACCTGTGATTTGTACTTTGGATGCGGATTGAACAATCGCTAATCTGCATTCGTTAATTGCTAATCCTTGCTGTCATATTGCGTGCCTACCCATAGCTCCACATATTCTTCTGTCAGCACAGGTTCATCTTGCAACTGTTACCCATGCTCAACAATAGATTGTTTCAAAACTTTGGCTTTGCCCTGTTTGGTTTCATCAAAATTGCCAAAAAAAATTCAGGAAAATAAAGAAAAAAATTGTTAAAGTTTTTGCACGCTTTTTAGAGAACGTGCAGTTGTAGGTGCCAATTTTTGTGGTTGCATCTTTTTATATCCTTATTCAGAGAAAAATATAAAAAAATACTAAAAAAATAAAAAAATTTTGATTCCTACTAGTGCCTATTGGAAAATTCCAGAAAAAATTCAGGAAAAAGAAAAAATCTGGACTATTTGCTTGTTCTGTGAGTTCTTTCCATCGTCCTTTGTTTTCACCTTGTTGCGCTACGTCTCGATACGTCTTAGACAGTGTTGACGATCCTTAAGTATCAAATTTAATTGTCAACTAAACATGGAAAAGGATCAATATGCACTAGACATCTAGAATTTGGGTTTTATCTGATAGAATTCCACGAGTTTTGGTGTTTGTCTATTTCTGCAGGGGGTTATCAGAAAATACGGAGAGAAGGCCCACACGTCGGGTTTACATAGAGATATTAACATGTGCGCTAATTTTCTATCATCTAGAAGACTCCAGAAGACACGTGAACGAACGGGAGGCCGAACGGGGCCCAGCCCAGGGCGCCCGCCCTAGGGTTTGGTGCGGCCGCCCTACTCCCGTGGCCAATCAACGTCAACTTCGTGGATTATGCTCCACCGAACTAAAGGATCAAGGAAAACCGTGCGATTAATGTCGGTTTGATCCGACGGCCCACGATCATTTGAGGGGGCTATATAAGTAGGGCCTCTCCACCCCAGGGGAAGAGGAGAAATCATTATCAGAGGAAGCCATCAAGTTTAGGGTTTAGAAACTCTCTCTCCCGCAGAGAATTAGATTTAGCTACTCCCAATTCTTTCAAGTTTTATAGGATTGATTAGATAGAATTAGAGAAGTAGGGCCTAGCGCTCTGGATTTCGGATCTTCGTCAATAAAGATTGGTATTATTTCATATCTTTCTCTATGACTTTATTCTAATTGCATTATGTCTTTATTTATTATGTTCCTAGTTTGCTCTAGTTCTATAAGTGATATAGTTATGATTGATGATGAGTTCATGCATGAGTTTGCAAAGCGCTTAGCTCTTTTCACGTGGGAGTTAAGTGGTAGATCACAAGTAGGCGTGGTGCTTAGATGTTATTTACCTGCAAATGTATCCTATTGGCCGGGTCGTGTGGTAGTTCGCGATGGTGACAGCTTCATTGATTCTTATATAGTCCACCCTCCGTTGATAGGACAGGCAGAATTTGTATTGCGGAGTAAGTCTTGCTATGTTCTGATTTACTTTAGCAATGTTCCTTATACATGAATGAAGAGTCTTTTGTGCTATATATGATCTTGTAGATGCTTAGAGTAGATTATGACTTAGTAGATACTTAGAATCCATTCTCTTGCTAGTCCGACGTCACCTTACATTTATGTGGAGTAGTCTATTTCTAATCGCTGTGTTATTTACCCCTGAGCTTATATTTCATTATCTTTATTATTATGGCTTACCCCCTGCCAAAGCAAGTGACTGTGTGACGAGTTTCTCAGTAGTAATCATGTTCTTGCAAGTTTATCTCTAGTCTAAGCCTTGATAGATTTTACCCCTGTTTTTGCTTTCGCCGTTCTCTTAAGCAAAATTATAAATAACGATACCTGGAATACTTATCCTGGTGAAATGCTACAATGAGGTATTTTATCTGTGCGCTTGCGGATAGAATAGATTATTTTCTAGAGAGCCTTTATGTTTATAAATACCTTAGTACGCTCTAGCACCATGCTAGGGATGACAACCTAGTATTCAAGTGGTGTTAGCTAGTGTCAACAAGCATTTCTGGCGCCGTTGCCGGGTAACGGTAAGGAAAGTCAGGAAGTCGATCAAGGTTATTCAAATAAAATTTTAGACTAGACTATTGAGAAATAATTGCATAACAGCTACTATATAAATGAGAAATCATAGCAAGGCACCTCTACTTTGGCAGGTTCACCCTGTTGTTTTCCTATGTTTATATTTTTTACAGGGTATATCAGGATTGACTTTGGTGAATTAAATTCTTCATCATCAGAACCAAAGCAATCAAGGAAGAAGAAGCTAGCTACCAATTGTTGAAGTGATGGCACAGAAGACCTTACAGGAATTTTCTGCCCCAAGTCTTGAGAACATTCTTACTGGTCCAAGATTTGAAGAAGGAGTACCTGAGTTCGAGCTCAAGTCAAACCTCATCAACTTGGTGCAAGCTACACAATTCAGTGGGAAGGCACACGAAGATGCTAGTGCACATTTGCAGAACTTCTTGGAGATTGGAAGCACAATTAGCATCAACGGAGTTGACAAAGACGTCATACTACTTCGCCTCTTTCCATTTTCACTAGAAGGGAAGGCGAGGAAGTGGTTCTACACCAATCAAGCAAACATCAAAAATTGGACGAACCTGTCAGATGCCTTTCTATCAAAGTTTTTCCCTATAGGCAAAACAGCTGCCTTAAGAGGAAATATTGTCAGTTTCCAACAGCAGAAGACAGAAACCATTCCAGAAGCATGGGAGCGTTTTCAAGGATACATATCAGATTGTCCTCACCATGGAATGGCCAAATGGTTACTTATGCAGACCTTTTATCATGGATTAACCCAAAAGTCTCGTGAGTGCCTAGATGCATCTGCTGAAGGATCATTCTTGGAGTTTACAATTGGAAAAGCAGAGACACTTTTGGATAAGATAGCAGAAAACCAAAGCTGGTTCCAAGACAAGACTCAACATTGTCATCAAACTGAAGAAATACCAGAAGAAGTAAAAGCACTATCAACTAAGATGGAAGATTTGCTCCATTGGATTGACCAGAGGGCCAAGTTCAAAGAAGATCAAAGGGCTATAGAGACAGTATACAAATATCAAACCACCTCAAGTCAACCCAATAGCAAAGGTATGAATTCAGGTAATATTCTCAAACAACCTTCATTAAAGGAGATAATTGCTCAACAAACTAAAACTAATGATGAAGTCAAACAAAGGCTAGATACAAATGAATCATTTTTAAAAGATATACACAATAAAATGGATTTTCTATTAACTGCCTTTGATGAGCAAAACACTCTTAATAAGAGGGTAGAGCTTAAACTAGCTGCTGTCTTGCCTGTTGCCACTAACCTTGAGCAGGTAAAGAACATAACTACTAGAGGAGGGAGATCTACCAGAGATCCCCCACACCCAAGAGAGAAGCAAAGAACACCAGCTCCAGTGCAACCAGCAATGATAGAAGAAGAGAGACCAGTTGAAGCAGAAGATCTGCTACAACCATCAAGAACTGGAGAAATGAGGAAAGATTTTCACGACACCAACTATTTGCCATTTCCCAGAAGAAACAGAGGACTACAGTCGGATGAGCAGTTTGGTAAGTTTGTAGAGGTCATTCAAAAGTTATATGTCAACATACCTCTACTTGATGCCATACAGGTTCAGGCTATTTACTTGTTCTGTGAGTTCTTTCCATCGTCCTTTGTTTTCACCATGTTGCGCTACGTCTCGACACGTCTTAGCCAGCACCTGTGATTTGTACTTTGGATCCAGATTGAACAATCGCTATTCTGCATTCGTTAATTGCTAATTCGTGGTGTCATATTGTGTGCCTACACATAGCTCCACATATTCTTCTGTCAGCACAGGTTCATCTTGCAACTGTTACCCACGCTCAACAACAGATTGTTTCGCCACTTTGGGTTTGCGCTATTTGGTTTCATCAAAATTGCCAAAAAAATTCAGGAAAATAAAGAAAAAAAATTGTCAAAGTTTTTGCACGCTTTTCAGAGAATGTGCTGTATTTCTGTAGACCACATCCCACCTCACTTGTAGGTGCCAATTTTTGTGGTTCCTTCTTTTTTTTATCCTTGTTCAGAGAATAATATAAAAAAATAGTGAGAAAATAAAAAAGTTTGATTCCTACTAGTGCCTTTTGGAAAAAATCAGGAAAAAATACAGGAAAAAGGAAAAATTCAGGCTATTTGCTTGTTCTGTGAGTTCTTTCCATCGTCCTTTGTTTTCACCATGTTGCGCTACGTCTCGACACGTCTTAGCCAGCACCTGTGATTTGTACTTTGGATCTAGATTGAACAATCGCTAATCTGCATTCGTTAATTGCTAATCCTTGCTGTCATATTGTGTGCCTACCCATAGCTCCACATATTCTTCTGTCAGCACAGGTTCATCTTGCAACTATTGCCCACGCTCAACAATAGATTGTTTCGCCACTTTGGCTTTGCCTTGTTTTGTTTCATCAAAATTGCCAAAAAAATTCGGGAAAATAAAAAAACTATCAAAGTTTTAGCACGCTTTTCAGAGAACGTGCTGTATTTCTATAGACCACATCCCACCTCAGTTGTGGGTGCCGATTTTTGTGGTTGCACCTTTTTTTGATCCTTGTTCAGAGAAAAATATAAAAAAAGAGTGGGAAAATAAAAAAGTTTGATTTCTATTATTGTCTTTTGGAAAAATCAGGGAAAAATTCAAGAAAAAGGAAAAAATCCCGGCTATTTGCTTGTTCTGTGAGTTCTTTCCATTGTCCTTTGTTTTCACATTGTTGCGCTACGTCTCGACACGTCTTAGCCAGCACAGGTGATTTCTAGTTTGGATCCGGATTGAACAATCGCTAATCTGCATTCGTTAATTACTAATCCTTGCTGTCGTATTGTGTGCCTACCAATAGCTCCACATATTCTTCTCTCAGCACAGGTTCATCTTGCAACTGTTACCCACGCTCAACAACAGACTGTTTCGCCACTTTGGCTTTGCCCTCTTTGGTTTCATCAAAATTGCCAAAAAAATTCAGAAAAATAAAGAAGAAAATTATCAAAGTTTTTGCATGCTTTTCAGAGAACGTGCTGTATTTCTGTAGACCACATCCCACCTCAGTTGTAGGTGCCAATTTTTGTGGTTGCATCTTTTTTTGATCCGTGTTCAGAGAAAAATACAAAAAAAATAGTGATAAATTAAAAAGTTTTATTCCTACTAGTGCCTTCTGGAAAGATCAGGGAAAAACTCAGGAAAAAGGAAAAATCCAGGCTATTTGCTTGTTCTGTAAGTTCTTTCCATCGTCTTTTGTTTTTACCTTGTTGCGCTACGTCTCGACACGTCTTAGCCAGCACCTGTGATTTGTACTTTGGATCCGGATTGAACAATCGCAAATCTGCATTCGTTAATTGCCAATCCTTGCTGTCATAATGTGTGCCTACCCATAGCTCCACATATTCTTCTGTCAGCACAGGTTCATCTTGAAACTGTTACCCACGCTCAGCAATAGATTGTTTCGCCACTTTGGCTTTGCCCTGTTTGGTTTCATCAAAATTGCCAAAAAAATTCAGGAAAATAAAGAAGAAAATTATCAAAGTTTTTGCACGCTTTTCAAAGAACGTGCTGTATTTCTGTAGACCACATCCCACCTCAGTTGTAGGTGCCAATTTTTGTGGTTGCATCTTTTTTGATCCGTGTTCAGAGAAAAAAAATAAAAAAATAGTGAAAAAATTAATTAGTTTGATTCCTACTAGTGCCTTTTGGAAAAATCAGGGAAAAATTCAGGAAAAAAGAAAAATCCGGGCTATTTGCTTGTTCTGTGAGTCCTTTCCATCGTCCTTTGTTTTCACCTTGTTGCGCTACGTCTCGACACGTCTTAGCCAGCACCTGTGATTTGTACTTTGGATCCGGATTGAACAATCGCTAATCTGCATTCGTTAATTCCTAATCCTTGCTATCATATTGTGTGCCTACCTGTAGCTCCACATATTCTTCTGTCAGCACAGGTTCATCTTACAACTGTTACCCACACTCAACGACTTATTCTTTCGCCACTTTGGCTTTGCCCTGTTTGGTTTCATCAAAATTGCCAAAAAAATTCGGGAAAATAAAGAAAAAAATTATCAAAGTTTTTGCATGCTTTTCAGAGAACGTGCTGTATTTATGTAGACCACATCCCACCGCAGTTGTAGGTGCCAATTTTTGTGGTTGCATCTTTTTTGATCCGTGTTCAGAGAAAAATATAAAAAAAAATAGTGAAAAATTAAAAAGTTTGATTCCTACTAGTGCCTTTTGGAAAAATCAGGGAAAAATTCAGGAAAAAGGAAGAATCTAGGCTATTTGCTTGTTCTGTGAGTTTTTTCCATCGTCCTTTGTTTTCACCTTGTTGCGCTACGTCTTAGCACCTATGATTTGTACTTTGGATCTGGATTGAACAATCGCTAATCTGCATTCGTTAATTGCTAATCCTTGCTGTCATATTGTGTGCCTACCCGTAGCTCCACATATTCTTCTATCAGCACAGGTTCATCTTACAACTGTTACCCATGCTCAACAACAGATTGTTTTGCCACTTTCGCTTCGCCTTGTTTGGTTTCATGAAAATTGCCGAAAAAATTTGGGAAAATAAAGAAAAAAATTGTCAAAGTTTTTGCATGCTTTTCAAAGAAAGTGCTGTATCTCTATAGACCACATCCCACCTTAGTTGTAGGTGCCAATTTTTGTGGTTGCATCATTTTTCGATCCTTGTTCAGAGAAAATTATAAAAAAATAGTGAAAAAATAAAAAGTTTGATTCCTACTAGTGCCTTTTGGAAAAATCAGGGAAAAATTTAGGAAAAAGGAAAAATCTGGGCTACTTGCTTGTTCTGTAAGTTCTTTCCATCGTCCTTTGTTTTCACCATGTTGCGCTATGTCTCGACACGTCTTAGCCAGCACCTGTGATTTGTACTTTGGATGCGGATTGAACAATCGCAAATCTGCATTCGTTAATTGCTAATCCTTGTTATCATATTGTGTGCCTACCCGTAGCTCCACATATTCTTCTGTCAGCACAGGTTCATCTTGCAACTGTTACCCACACTCAACGACTGATTGTTTCGCCACTTTGGCTTTGCCCTGTTTGGTTTCGTCAAAATTGGCAAAAAAAATTGGGAAAATAAAGAAAAAAATTATCAAAGTTTTTGCTTGTTTTTCAGAGAACGTGCTGTATTTCTGTAGATCACATCCCACCTCAGTTGTAGGTGCCAATTTTTGTGGTTGCATCTTTTTTGATCCATGTTCAGAGAAAAATATAAAAAAATAGTGAAAAATTAAAAAGTTTGATTCCTACTAGTGCCTTTTGGAAAAATCAGGGAAAAATTCAGGAAAAAGGAAGAATCTAGGCTATTTGCTTGTTCTGTGAGTTCTTTCCATCGTCCTTTATTTTCACCTTGTTGCGCTACGTCTTAGCACCTATGATTTGTACTTTGGATCCAGATTGAACAATCGCTAATCTGCATTCATTAATTGCTAATCCTTGCTGTCATATTGTGTGCCTACCCGTAGCTCCACATATTCTTCTGTCAACACAGGTTCATCTTGCAACTGTTACCAATGCTCAACAACAGATTGTTTCGCCACTTTGGCTTTGGCCTGTTTGGTTTCATCAAAATTGCCAAAAAAATTCAGGAAAATAAAGAAGAAAATTATCAAAGTTTTTGCACGCTTTTCAGAGAACGTGCTGTATTTCTGTAGACCACATCCCACCTCAGTTGTAGGTGCTAATTTTTGTGGTTGCATCTTTTTTTGATGCGTGTTCAGAGAAAAAAAATAAAAAAAATAGTGAAAAAATTAAAAAGTTTGATTCCTACTAGTGCCTTTTGGAAAAATCAGGGAAAAATTCAGGAAAAAAGAAAAATTTGGGCTATTTGCTTGTTCTGTGAGTCCTTTCCATCGTCCTTTGTTTTCACCTTGTTGCGCTATGTCTCGACACGTCTTAGCCAGCACCTGTGATTTGTACTTTGGATCCGGATTGAACAATCGCTAATCTGCATTCGTTAATTGCTAATCCTTGCTATCATATTGTGTGCCTACCCGTAGCTCCACATATTCTTCTGTCAGCACAGGTTCATCTTGCAACTGTTACCCACACTCAACGACTGATTGTTTCGCCACTTTGGCTTTGCCCTGTTTGGTTTCATCAAAATTGCCAAAAAAATTCGGGAGAATAAAGAAAAAAATTGTCAAAGTTTTTGCATGCTTTTCAGAGAACGTGCTGTATTTCTGTAGACCACATCCCACCGCTGTTGTAGGTGCCAATTTTTGTGGTTGCATCTTTTTTTGATCCGTGTTCAGAGAAAAATATAAAAAAAATAGTGAAAAATTAAAAAGTTTGATTCCTACTAGTGCCTTTTGGAAAAATCATGGAAAAATTCGGGAAAAAGGAAGATTCTGGGCTATTTGCTTGTTCTGTGAGTTCTTTTCATCGTCCTTTGTTTTCACCTTGTTGCGCTACGTCTTAGCACCTATGATTTGTACTTTGGATCTGGATTGAACAATCGCTAATCTGCATTCGTTAATTGCTAATCCTTGCTGTCATATTGTGTGCCTACCCGTAGCTCCACATATTCTTCTGTCAGCACAGGTTCATCTTGCAACTGTTACCCATGCTCAACAACAGATTGTTTCGCCACTTTCGCTTCGCCCTGTTTGGTTTCATCAAAATTGCCGAAAAAATTTGGGAAAATAAAGAAAAAAATTTTCAAAGTTTTTGCACGCTTTTCACAGAACTGGCTGTATTTCTGTAGACCACATCCCACCTCAGTTGTTGGTGCCAATTTTTATGGTTGCATCTTTTTTTTATCCGTGTTCAAAGTTTTTGCATGCTTTTCAAAGAACGTGCTGTATCTCTGTAGACCACATCCCACCTCAGTTGTAGGTGCCAATTTTTGTGGTTGCATCTTTTTTCGATCCTTGTTCAGAGAAAAATATAAAAAAAATAGTGAAAAAATAAAAAGTTTGATTCCTACTAGTGCCTTTTGGAAAAATCAGGGAAAAATTCAGGAAAAAGGAAAAATCCAGGCTATTTGCTTGTTCTGTGAGTTCTTTCCATCGTCCTTTGTTTTCACCGTGTTGCGCTATGTCTCGACACGTCTTAGCCAGCACCTATGATTTGTACTTTGGATCCGGATTGAACAATCGCTAATCTGCATTCATTAATTACTAATCCTTGCTATCATATTGTGTGCCTACCCGTAGCTCCATATATTCTTCTGTTAGCACAGGTTCATCTTGCAACTGTTACCCACACTCAACGACTGATTGTTTCGCCACTTTGGCTTTGCCCTGTTTGGTTTCATCAAAATTGCCAAAAAAGATTCCAGAAAATAAAGAAAAAAAATTGTTAAAGTTTTTGCATGCTTTTCAGAGAACGTGCTGTATTTCTATAGACCACATCCCACCTCAGTTGTAGGTGCCAATTTTTCTGGTTGCATCTTTTTTTGATCCTTGTTCAGAGAAAAATATAAAAAAATAGTGAAAAAATAAAAAAAAGTTTGATTCCTATTAGTGCCTTCTGAAAGATCAGGGAAAAATTCAGGAAAAAGGAAAAATTCGGGCTATTTACTTGTTCTTTGAGTTCTTTCCATCGTCCTTTGTTGTCACATTGTTGCGCAACGTCTCAACACATCTTAGCCAGCACCTGTGATTTGTACTTTGGATTCGAATTGAACAATCGCTAATCTGCATTCGTTAAATGCTAATCCTTGCTGTCATAATGTGTGCCTACCCATAGCTCCACATATTCTTCTGTCAGCACAAGTTCATCTTGAAACGGTTACCCACACTCAGCAACAGATTGTTTCGCCACTTTGGCTTTACCCCGTTTGGTTTCATCAAAATTGCCAAAAAATTCAGGAAAATAAAGAAGAAAATTGTCAAAGTTTTTGCACGCTTTTCACAGAACGTGCTGTATTTCTATAGACCACATCCCACCTCAATTGTAGGTACCAATTTTTGTGGTTGCATCTTTTTTTGATCCGTGTTCAGAGAAAAAAATAAAAAAAATAGTGAAAAAATTAAAAAGTTTGATTCCTACTAGTGCCTTTTGGAAAAATCAAGGAAAAATTCAGGAAAAAGAAAAAATCCAGGCTATTTGCTTGTTCTGTGAGTTCTTTCCATCGTCCTTTGTTGTCACCTTGTTGCGCAACATCTCGACATGTCTTAGCCAGCACCTGTGATTTGTACTTTGGATCTGGATTGAACAATCGCTAATCTGCATTCGTTAAATGCTAATCCTTGCTGTCATAATGTGTGCCTACCCATAGCTCCACATATTCTTCTGTCAGCACAAGTTCATCTTGAAACGATTACCCACGCTCAGCAACAGATTGTTTCGCCACTTTGGCTTTGCCCTGTTTGGTTTCATCAAAATTGCTAAAAAAATTCAGGAAAATAAAGAAGAAAATTATCAAAGTTTTTGCACGCTTTTTAGAGAACGTGCTGTATTTCTGTAGACCACATCCCACCTCAGTTGTAGGTGCCAATTTTTGTGGTTGCATCTTTTTTTGATCCGTGTTCAGAGAAAAAAATAAAAAAAAATAGTGAAAAAATTAAAAAGTTTGATTCCTACTAGTGCCTTTTCGAAAAATCGGGGAAAAATTTAGGAAAAAAGAAAAATTCGGGCTATTTGCTTGTTCTGTGAGTTCTTTCCATCGTCCTTTGTTTTCACCTTGTTGCGCTACGTCTTGACACGTCTTAGCCAGCACCTGTGATTTGTACTTTGGATCCGGATTGAACAATCGCTAATCTGCATTCGTTAATTGCTAATACTTGCTGTCATATTGTGTGCCTACCCGTAGCTCCACATATTCTTCTGTCAGCACAGGTTCATCTTGCAACTGTTACCCACGCTCAACAATAGATTGTTTCGCCACTTTGGCTTCGCCCTGTTTGGTTTCATCAAATTTGCCAAAAAAATTCGGGAAAATAAAGAAAAAAAATTGTCAAAGTTTTTGTATGCTTTTCAATGAACGTGCTGTATTTCTGTAGACCACATCCCACCTCAGTTGTAGGTGCCAATTTTTGTGGTTGCATCTTTTTTGAACCTTGTTCAGAGAAAAATATAAAAAAATAGTGAAAAAATAAAAAAGTTTGATTCCTACTAGTGCCTTTTGGAAAAATCAGGAAAAAATTCAGGAAAAAAGAAAAATTCGGGCAATTTGCTTGTTCTGTGAGTTCTTTCCATCGTCCTTTGTTGTCACCTTGTTGCGCAACGTCTCGACACGTCTTAGCCAGCACCTGTTATTTATACTTTGGATCTGGATTGAACAATCGCTAATCTGCATTCGTTAATTGCTAATCCTTGCTGTCATAATGTGTGCCTACCCATAGCTCCACATATTCTTCTGTCAGCACAGGTTCATCTTGAAACGATTACCCACGCTCAGCAACAGATTGTTTCACCACTTTGGCTTTGCTCTGCTTGGTTTCATCAAAATTGCTAAAAAAATTCGGGAAAATAAAGAAAAAAAATTTTCAAAGTTTTTGCATGCTTTTCAAAGAACGTGCTGTATTTCTGTAGACCACATCCCACCTCAGTTGTAGGTGCCAATTTTTGTGGTTGCATCTTTTTCGAACCTTGTTCAGAGAAAAATATAAAAAAATAGTGAAAAAATAAAAAAGTTTGATTCCTACTAGTGCCTTTTGGAAAAATCACGGAAAAATTCGGGAAAAAGGAAGAATCTAGGCTATTTGCTTGTTCTGTGAGTTCTTTCCATCGTCCTTTGTTGTCACATTGTTGCGCAACGTCTCGACACATCTTAGCCAGCACCTGTGATTTGTACTTTGGATCCGAATTGAACAATCGCTAATCTGCATTCGTTAATTGCTAATTCTTGCTGTCATAATGTGTGCCTACCCATAGCTCCACATATTCTTCTATCAGCACAGGTTCGTCTTGAAACGGTTACCCATGCTCAGCAACAGATTGTTTCGCCACTTTGGCTTTGCCCTGTTTGGTTTCATCAAAATTGCTAAAAAAATTCGGGAAAATAAAGAAAAAAAATTGTCAAAGTTTTTGTATGCTTTTCAATGAACGTGCTGTATTTCTGTAGACCACATCCCACCTCAGTTGTAGGTGCCAATTTTTGTGGTTGCATCTTTTTTGAACCTTGTTCAGAGAAAAATATAAAAAAATATTGAAAAAATAAAAAAGTTTGATTCCTACTAGTGCCTTTTGGAAAAATCAGGAAAAAATTCAGGAAAAAAGAAAAATTCGGGCAATTTGCTTGTTCTGTGAGTTCTTTCCATCGTCCTTCGTTGTCACCTTGTTGCGCAACGTCTCGACACGTCTTAGCCAGCACCTGTTATTTGTACTTTGGATCTGGATTGAACAATCGCTAATCTGCATTCGTTAATTGCTAATCCTTGCTGTCATAATGTGTGCCTACCCATAGCTCCACATATTCTTCTGTCAGCACAGGTTCATCTTGAAACGATTACCCACGCTCAGCAACAGATTGTTTCACCACTTTGGCTTTGCTCTGCTTGGTTTCATCAAAATTGCTAAAAAAATTCGGGAAAATAAAGAAAAAAAATTTTCAAAGTTTTTGCATGCTTTTCAAAGAACGTGCTGTATTTCTGTAGACCATATCCCACCTCAGTTGTAGGTGCCAATTTTTGTGGTTGCATCTTTTTCGAACCTTGTTCAGAGAAAAATATAAAAAATAGTGAAAAAATAAAAAAGTTTGATTCCTACTAGTGCCTTTTGGAAAAATCACGGAAAAATTCGGGAAAAAGGAAGAATCTGGGCTATTTGCTTGTTCTGTGAGTTCTTTCCATCGTCCTTTGTTGTCACATTGTTGCGCAACGTCTCGACACATCTTAGCCAGCACCTGTGATTTGTACTTTGGATCCGAATTGAACAATCGCTAATCTGCATTCGTTAATTGCTAATTCTTGCTGTCATAATGTGTGCCTACCCATAGCTCCACATATTCTTCTGTCAGCACAGGTTCGTCTTGAAACGGTTACCCATGCTCAGCAACAGATTGTTTCGCCACTTTGGCTTTGCCCTGTTTGGTTTCATCAAAATTGCTAAAAAAATTCAGGAAAATAAAGAAAAAAAATTGTCAAAGTTTTTGCATGCTTTTCAAAGAACGTGCTATATTTCTGTAGACTACATCCCACCTCAGTTGTAGGTGCCAATTTTAGTGGTTGCATCTTTTTTTGATCCGTGCTCAGAGAAAAAAATAAAAAAAAAGTGAAAAAATTAAAAAGTTTGATTCCTACTAGTGCCTTTTGGAAAATCAGGGAAAAATTCAGGAAAAAAGAAAAATTTGGGCTATTTGCTTGTTCTGTGAGTTCTTTCCATCGTCCTTTATTTTCACCTTGTCGCGCTATGTCTCGACACGTCTTAGCCAGCACCTGTGATTTGTACTTTGGATCCGGATTGAACAATCGCTAATCTGCATTCATTAATTGCTAATCCTTGCTGTCATATTGTGTGCCTACCCGTAGCTCCACATATTCTTCTGTCAGCACAGGTTCATCTTGCAACTATTACCCACGCTCAACAATAGATTGTTTCGCCACTTTGGCTTTGCCCGGTTTGGTTTCATAAAAATTGCCAAAAAAATTAAGGAAAATAAAGAAGAAAATTGTCAAAGTTTTTGCACGCTTTTCACAGAACGTGTTGTATTTCTGTAGACCACATCCCACCTCAGTTGTAGTTGCCAAATTTTGTGGTTGCATCTTTTTTTGATCCATGTTCAGAGAAAAAAATAAAAAAATAGTGAAAAAATTAAAAAGTTTGATTCCTACTAGTGCCTTTTAGAAAAATCAGGAAAAAATTCAGGAAAAAGGAAAAATCTGGGCAATTTGCTTGTTCTGTGAGTTCTTTCCATCGTCAATTGTTTTCAACTTGCGCTATGTCTCGACACGTCTTAGCCAGCACCTGTGATTTGTACTTTGGATCCGGATTGAACAATCGCAAATCTACATTCGTTAATTGCTAATCCTTGCTGTCATATTGTGTGCCAACCCGTACCTCCACATATTCTTCTGTCAGCACAGGTCCATCTTGAAACTGTTACCCACGCTCAGCAACAGATTGTTTCGCCACTTTGGCTTTGCCCTGTTTGGTTTCGTCAAAATTACCAAAAAAATTTAGAAAAATAAAGAAGAAAATTATCAAAGTTTTTGCACGTTTTTCAGTGAACGTGCTGTATTTCTGTAGACCACATCGCACCTCAGTTGTAGGTGCCAATTTTTGTGGTTGCATCTTTTTTTGATCCGTGTTCAGAGAAAAAAATAAAAAAAATAGTGAAAAAATTAAAGAGTTTGATTCCTATGGAAAAATCAGGGAAAAATTCAGGAAAAAAGAAAAATCTAGGCTATTTGCTTGTTCTGTGAGTTCTTTCCATCGTCCTTTGTTGTCACCGTGTTGCACAACGTCTCGACACATCTTAGCCAGCACCTGTGATTTGTACTTTGGATCCAGATTGAACAATCGCTAATCTGCATTCGTTAATTGCTAATCCTTGCTGTTATAATGTGTGCCTACCCATAGCTCCACATATTCTTCTGTCAGCATAGGTTCATCTTGAAACGGTTACCCACGCTCAGCAACAGATTGTTTCACCACTTTAGCTTTGCCCTGTTTGGTTTCATCAAAATTACCAAAAAAATTCAGGAAATTAAAGAAGAAAATTGTCAAAGTTTTTGCACGCTTTTCAGAGAACGTGCTGTATTTCTGTAGACCACATCCCACCTCAGTTGTAGGTGCCAATTTTTATGGTTGCATCTTTTTTGATCCGTGTTCAGAGAAAAAAATAAAAAAATAGTGAAAAAATTAAAAAGTTTGATTCCTACTAGTGCCTTTTAGAAAAATCAGGGAAAAATTCAGGAAAAAGAAAAAATCCGGGCTATTTGCATGTTTTGTGAGTTCTTTCCATCGTCCTTTGTTTTCACCTTATTGCACTACGTCTCGACACGACTTAGCCAACACCTGTGATTTGTAATTTGGATCCGGATTGAACAATCGCTAATCTGCATTCGTTAATTGCTAATCCTTGCTGTCATATTGTGTGCCTACCCTTAGCTCCACATATTCTTCTGTCAGCACAGGTTCATCTTGCAACTGTTACCCACGCTGAGCAACAGATTGTTTCGCCACTTTGGCTTCGCCCTGTTTGGTTTCATCAAAATTGCCAAAAAAATTTAGGAAAATAAAGAAAAAAATTTTCAAAGTTTTTGCACGCTTTTCACAGAACTGGCTGTATTTCTGTAGACCACATCCCACCTCAGTTGTAGGTGCCAATTTTTGTGGTTGCATCTTTTTTTATCCGTATTCAGAGAAAAAAATAAAAAAAAATAGTGAAAAAATTTAAAAGTTTGATTCCTACTAGTGCCTTTTGGAAAAATCAGGGAAAAATTCAGGAAAAAGGAAAAATTCGGGCTATTTGCTTGTTCCGTGAGTTCTTTCCATCGTCCTTTGTTTTCACCTTGTTGCGCTACGTCTCGACACGTCTTAGCCAGCACCTGTTATTTGTACTTTGGATCCGGATTGAACAATCGCTAACCTGCATTCGTTAATTGCTAATCCTTGTTGTCATATTGTGTGCCTATCCGTAGCTCCACATATTCTTCTGTCAGCACAAGTTCATCTTGCAACTGTTACCCACGCTCAACAATAGATTGTTTCTCCACTTTGGCTTTGCCCAGTTTGGTTTTATCAAAATTGCCAAAAAAATTCAGGAAATTAAAGAAGAAAATTGTCAAAGTTTTTGCACGCTTTTCAGAGAACGTGCTGTATTTCTGTAGACCACATCCCACCTCAGTTGTAGGTGCCAATTTTTGTGGTTGCATCTTTTTTTGATTCGTGTTCAGAGAAAAAAATAAAAAAATAGTGAAAAATTTAAAAAGTTTGATTCCTACTAGTGCCTTTTGGAAAAATCAGGGAAAAATTCAGGAAAAAGGAAAAATCCGGGCTATTTGCATGTTCTGTGAGTTCTTTCCATCGTCCTTTATTTTCACCTTGTTGCACTACGTCTCGACACGACTTAGCCAGCACCTGTGATTTGTACTTTGGATCCGGATTGAACAATCGCTAACCTGCATTCGTTAATTGCTAATCCTTGCTGTCATATTGTGTGCCTACCCGTAGCTCCACATATTCTTCTGTCAGCACAGGTTCATCTTGCAACTGTTACCCACGCTCAACAATAGATTGTTTCTCCACTTTGGCTTTGCCCAGTTTGGTTTTATCAAAATTGCCAAAAAAATTCAGGAAATTAAAGAAGAAAATTGTCAAAGTTTTTGCATGCTTTTCAGAGAACGTGCTGTATTTCTGTAGACCACATCCCACCTCAGTTGTAGGTGCCAATTTTTGTGGTTGCATCTTTTTTTTATCCGTGTTCAGAGAAAAAAATAAAAAAAATAGTGAAAAAATTTAAAAGTTTGATTCCTACTAGTGCCTTGTGGAAAAATTCAGGAAAAAGGAAAAATTAGGGCTATTTGCATGTTCTGTGAGTTCTTTCCATCGTCCTTTATTTTCACCTTGTTGCGCTACGTCTCGACACGACTTAGCCAGCACCTGTGATTTGTACTTTGGATCCGGATTAAACAATCGCTAACCTGCATTCGTTAATTGCTAATCCTTGCTGTCATATTGTGTGCCTACCCGTAGCTCCACATATTCTTCTGTCAGCACAGGTTCATCTTGCAACTGTTACCCACGCTCAACAATAGATTATTTCTCCACTTTGGCTTTGCCCGGTTTGGTTTTATCAAAATTGCCAAAAAAATTCAGGAAATTAAAGAAGAAAATTGTCAAAGTTTTTGCACGCTTTTCAGAGAACGTGCTGTATTTCTGTAGACCACATCCCACCTCAGTTGTAGGTGCCAATTTTTGTGGTTGCATCTTTTTTTGATCCGTGTTCAGAGAAAAAAATGAAAAAATAGTGAAAAATTTAAAAAGTTTGATTCCTACTAGTGCCTTTTGGAAAAATCAGGGAAAAATTCAGGAAAAAGGAAAAATTCGGGCTATTTGCATGTTCTGTGAGTTCTTTCCATCGTCCTTTGTTTTCACCTTGTTGCGCTACGTCTCGACACGACTTAGCCAGCACCTGTGATTTGTACTTTGGATCCGGATTGAATAATCGCTAACCTGCATTCGTTAATTGCTAATCCTTGCTGTCATATTGTGTGCCTACCTGTAGCTCCACATATTCTTCTGTCAGCACAGGTTCATCTTGCAACTGTTACCCACGCTCAACAATAGATTGTTTCTCCACTTTGGCTTTGCCCTGTTTGGTTTTATCAAAATTGCCAAAAAAATTTAGAAAATTAAAGAAGAAAATTGTCAAAGTTTTTGCACGCTTTTCAGAGAACGTGCTGTATTTCTGTAGACCACATCCCACCTCAGTTGTAGGTGCCAATTTTTGTGGTTGCATCTTTTTTTGATCCGTGTTCAGAGAAAAAAATAAAAAAATAGTGAAAAATTTAAAAAGTTTGATTCCTACTAGTGCCTTTTGGAAAAATCAGGGAAAAATTCAGGAAAAAGGAAAAATTCGGGCTATTTGCATGTTCTGTGAGTTCTTTCCATCGTCCTTTGTTTTCACCTTGTTGTGCTACGTCTCGACACGACTTAGCCAGCACCTGTGATTTGTACTTTGGATCCGGATTGAACAATCGCTAATCTGCATTCGTTAATTGCTAATCCTTGCTGTCATATTGTGTGCCTACCCGTAGCTCCACATATTCTTCTGTCAGCACAGGTTCATCTTGAAACTGTTACCCACGCTCAGCAACAGATTGTTTTGCCAGTTTGGCTTTGCCCTGTTTGGTTTCATCAAAATTGCCAAAAAAATTCAGGAAAATAAAGAAGAAAATTTTCAAAGTTTTTGCACGCTTTTCACAGAACTGGCTGTATTTCTGTAGACCACATCCCACCTCAGTTGTTGGTGCCAATTTTTATGGTTGCATCTTTTTTTTATCCGTGTTCAGAGAAAAAAATAAAAAAAAAATAGTGAAAAAATTAAAAGTTTGATTCCTACTAGTGCCTTTTAGAAAAATCAGGGAAAAATTCAGGTAAAAGGAAAAATCCAGGCTATTTACTTGTTCTGTGAGTTCTTTCCATCGTCCTTTGTTTTCAACTTGTTGCGCTACGTCTCGACATGTCTTAGCCAGCACCTGTGATTTGTACTTTGGATCCGGATTGAACAATAGCTAATCTACATTCGTTAATTGCTAATCCTTGCTGTCATATTGTGTGCCTACCCATAGCTCCACATATTGTTTTGTCAGCACAGGTTCGTCTTGAAACTGTTACCCACGCTCAGCTACAGATTGTTTCGCCAGTTTGGCTTTGCCCTGTTTGGTTTCATCAAAATTGCTAAAAAAATTTAGGAAAATAAAGAAGAAAATTTTCAAAGTTTTTGCACGCTTTTCACAGAACTGGCTGTATTTCTGTAGACCACATCCCACCTCAGTTGTAGGTGCCAATTTTTGTGGTTGCATCTTTTTTTATCCGTGTTCAGAGAAAAAAATAAAAAAAAATAGTGAAAAAATTTAAAAGTTTGATTCCTACTAGTGCCATGTGGAAAAATTCAGGAAAAAGGAAAAATTAGGGCTATTTGCATGTTCTGTGAGTTCTTTCCATCGTCCTTTATTTTCACCTTGTTGCGCTACGTCTCGACACGACTTAGCCAGCACCTGTGATTTGTACTTTGGATCCGGATTAAACAATCGCTAACCTGCATTCGTTAATTGCTAATCCTTGCTGTCATATTGTGTGCCTACCCTTAGCTCCACATATTCTTCTGTCAGCACAGGTTCATCTTGCAACTGTTACCCACGCTGAGCAACAGATTGTTTCGCCACTTTGGCTTCGCCCTGTTTGGTTTCATCAAAATTGCCAAAAAAATTTAGGAAAATAAAGAAAAAAATTTTCAAAGTTTTTGCACGCTTTTCACAGAACTGGCTGTATTTCTGTAGACCACATCCCACCTCAGTTGTAGGTGCCAATTTTTGTGGTTGCATCTTTTTTTATCCGTATTCAGAGAAAAAAATAAAAAAAAATAGTGAAAAAATTTAAAAGTTTGATTCCTACTAGTGCCTTTTGGAAAAATCAGGGAAAAATTCAGGAAAAAGGAAAAATTCGGGCTATTTGCTTGTTCCGTGAGTTCTTTCCATCGTCCTTTGTTTTCACCTTGTTGCGCTACGTCTCGACACGTCTTAGCCAGCACCTGTTATTTGTACTTTGGATCCGGATTGAACAATCGCTAACCTGCATTCGTTAATTGCTAATCCTTGTTGTCATATTGTGTGCCTATCCGTAGCTCCACATATTCTTCTGTCAGCACAAGTTCATCTTGCAACTGTTACCCACGCTCAACAATAGATTGTTTCTCCACTTTGGCTTTGCCCAGTTTGGTTTTATCAAAATTGCCAAAAAAATTCAGGAAATTAAAGAAGAAAATTGTCAAAGTTTTTGCACGCTTTTCAGAGAACGTGCTGTATTTCTGTAGACCACATCCCACCTCAGTTGTAGGTGCCAATTTTTGTGGTTGCATCTTTTTTTGATTCGTGTTCAGAGAAAAAAATAAAAAAATAGTGAAAAATTTAAAAAGTTTGATTCCTACTAGTGCCTTTTGGAAAAATCAGGGAAAAATTCAGGAAAAAGGAAAAATCCGGGCTATTTGCATGTTCTGTGAGTTCTTTCCATCGTCCTTTGTTTTCACCTTGTTGCACTACGTCTCGACACGACTTAGCCAGCACCTGTGATTTGTACTTTGGATCCGGATTGAACAATCGCTAACCTGCATTCGTTAATTGCTAATCCTTGCTGTCATATTGTGTGCCTACCCGTAGCTCCACATATTCTTCTGTCAGCACAGGTTCATCTTGCAACTGTTACCCACGCTCAACAATAGATTGTTTCTCCACTTTGGCTTTGCCCAGTTTGGTTTTATCAAAATTGCCAAAAAAATTCAGGAAATTAAAGAAGAAAATTGTCAAAGTTTTTGCATGCTTTTCAGAGAACGTGCTGTATTTCTGTAGACCACATCCCACCTCAGTTGTAGGTGCCAATTTTTGTGGTTGCATCTTTTTTTTATCCGTGTTCAGAGAAAAAAATAAAAAAAATAGTGAAAAAATTTAAAAGTTTGATTCCTACTAGTGCCTTGTGGAAAAATTCAGGAAAAAGGAAAAATTAGGGCTATTTGCATGTTCTGTGAGTTCTTTCCATCGTCCTTTATTTTCACCTTGTTGCGCTACGTCTCGACACGACTTAGCCAGCACCTGTGATTTGTACTTTGGATCCGGATTAAACAATCGCTAACCTGCATTCGTTAATTGCTAATCCTTGCTGTCATATTGTGTGCCTACCCGTAGCTCCACATATTCTTCTGTCAGCACAGGTTCATCTTGCAACTGTTACCCACGCTCAACAATAGATTATTTCTCCACTTTGGCTTTGCCCGGTTTGGTTTTATCAAAATTGCCAAAAAAATTCAGGAAATTAAAGAAGAAAATTGTCAAAGTTTTTGCACGCTTTTCAGAGAACGTGCTGTATTTCTGTAGACCACATCCCACCTCAGTTGTAGGTGCCAATTTTTGTGGTTGCATCTTTTTTTGATCCGTGTTCAGAGAAAAAAATGAAAAAATAGTGAAAAATTTAAAAAGTTTGATTCCTACTAGTGCCTTTTGGAAAAATCAGGGAAAAATTCAGGAAAAAGGAAAAATTCGGGCTATTTGCATGTTCTGTGAGTTCTTTCCATCGTCCTTTGTTTTCACCTTGTTGCGCTACGTCTCGACACGACTTAGCCAGCACCTGTGATTTGTACTTTGGATCCGGATTGAATAATCGCTAACCTGCATTCGTTAATTGCTAATCCTTGCTGTCATATTGTGTGCCTACCTGTAGCTCCACATATTCTTCTGTCAGCACAGGTTCATCTTGCAACTGTTACCCACGCTCAACAATAGATTGTTTCTCCACTTTGGCTTTGCCCTGTTTGGTTTTATCAAAATTGCCAAAAAAATTTAGAAAATTAAAGAAGAAAATTGTCAAAGTTTTTGCACGCTTTTCAGAGAACGTGCTGTATTTCTGTAGACCACATCCCACCTCAGTTGTAGGTGCCAATTTTTGTGGTTGCATCTTTTTTTGATCCGTGTTCAGAGAAAAAAATAAAAAAATAGTGAAAATTTTAAAAAGTTTGATTCCTACTAGTGCCTTTTGGAAAAATCAGGGAAAAATTCAGGAAAAAGGAAAAATTCGGGCTATTTGCATGTTCTGTGAGTTCTTTCCATCGTCCTTTGTTTTCACCTTGTTGTGCTACGTCTCGACACGACTTAGCCAGCACCTGTGATTTGTACTTTGGATCCGGATTGAACAATCGCTAATCTGCATTCGTTAATTGCTAATCCTTGCTGTCATATTGTGTGCCTACCCGTAGCTCCACATATTCTTCTGTCAGCACAGGTTCATCTTGAAACTGTTACCCACGCTCAGCAACAGATTGTTTTGCCAGTTTGGCTTTGCCCTGTTTGGTTTCATCAAAATTGCCAAAAAAATTCAGGAAAATAAAGAAGAAAATTTTCAAAGTTTTTGCACGCTTTTCACAGAACTGGCTGTATTTCTGTAGACCACATCCCACCTCAGTTGTTGGTGCCAATTTTTATGGTTGCATCTTTTTTTTATCCGTGTTCAGAGAAAAAAATAAAAAAAAAATAGTGAAAAAATTAAAAGTTTGATTCCTACTAGTGCCTTTTAGAAAAATCAGGGAAAAATTCAGGTAAAAGGAAAAATCCAGGCTATTTACTTGTTCTGTGAGTTCTTTCCATCGTCCTTTGTTTTCAACTTGTTGCGCTACGTCTCGACATGTCTTAGCCAGCACCTGTGATTTGTACTTTGGATCCGGATTGAACAATAGCTAATCTACATTCGTTAATTGCTAATCCTTGCTGTCATATTGTGTGCCTACCCATAGCTCCACATATTGTTTTGTCAGCACAGGTTCGTCTTGAAACTGTTACCCACGCTCAGCTACAGATTGTTTCGCCAGTTTGGCTTTGCCCTGTTTGGTTTCATCAAAATTGCCAAAAAAATTTAGGAAAATAAAGAAGAAAATTTTCAAAGTTTTTGCACGCTTTTCACAGAACTGGCTGTATTTCTGTAGACCACATCCCACCTCAGTTGTAGGTGCCAATTTTTGTGGTTGCATCTTTTTTTATCCGTGTTCAGAGAAAAAAATAAAAAAAAATAGTGAAAAAATTTAAAAGTTTGATTCCTACTAGTGCCTTTTGGAAAAATCAGGGAAAAATTCAGGAAAAAGGAAAAATCCGGGCTATTTGCTTGTTCTGTGAGTTCTTTCCATCGTCCTTTGTTTTCACCTTGTTGCGCTATGTCTCGACACGTCTTAGCCAGCACCTGTTATTTGTACTTTGGATCCGGATTGAACAATCGCTAACCTGCATTCGTTAATTGCTAATCCTTGCTGTCATATTGTGTGCCTACCCGTAGCTCCACATATTCTTCTATCAGCACAGGTTCATCTTGCAACTGTTACCCACGCTCAGCAACAGATTGTTTTGCCACTTTGGCTTCGCCCTGTTTGGTTGCATCAAAATTGCCAAAAAAATTCGAGAAAATAAAGAAAAAAAATTGTCAATGTTTTTGCATGCTTTTCAAAGAACGTGCTGTATTTCTGTAGACCACATCCCACCTTAGTTGTAGGTGCCAATTTTTGTGGTTGCATCTTTTTTTGATCCGTGTTCAGAGAAAAAAATAAAAAAAGTAGTGAAAAATTTAAAAGTTTGATTCCTACTAGTGCCTTTTAGAAAAATCAGGGAAAAATTCAGGAAAAAGGAAAAATCCAGGCTATTTACTTGTTCTGTGAGTTCTTTCCATCGTCCTTTGTTTTCAACTTGTTGTGCTACGTCTTGACATGTCTTAGCCAGCACCTGTGATTTGTACTTTGGATCCGGATTGAACAATAGCTAATCTACATTTGTTAATTGCTAATCCTTGCTGTCATATTGTGTGCCTACCCATAGCTCCACATATTCTTCTGTCAGCACAGGTTCGTCTTGAAACTGTTACCCACGCTCAGCTACAGATTGTTTTGCCAATTTGGCTTTGCCCTGTTTGGTTTCATCAAAATTGCCAAAAAATTTCAGGAAAATAAAGAAGAAAATTTTCAAAGTTTTTGCACGCTTTTCACAGAACTGGCTGTATTTCTGTAGACCACATCCCACCTCAGTTGTAGGTGCCAATTTTTGTGGTTGCATCTTTTTTTATCCGTGTTTAGAGAAAAAAATAAAAAAATAGTGAAAAAATTTAAAAGTTTGATTCCTACTAGTGCCTTTTGGAAAAATCAGGGAAAAATTCAGGAAAAAGGAAAAAATCCGGGCTATTTGTTTGTTCTGTGAGTTCTTTCCATCGTCTCTGTTTTCGCCTTGTTGCGCTACGTCTCGACACATCTTAGCCAGCACCTGTGATTTGTAGTTTGGATCCGGATTGAACAATCGCTAATCTGCATTCGTTAATTGCTAATCCTTGCTGTCATATTGTGTGCCTACCCGTAGCTCCACATATTCTTCTGTCAGCACAGGTTCATCTTGCAACTGTTACCCATGCTCAGCAACAGATTGTTTCGCCACTTTGGCTTCGCCCTGTTTGGTTTCATCAAAATTGCCAAAAAAATTCAGGAAAATAAAGAAAAAAATTGTCAATGTTTTTGCATGCTTTTCAAAGAACGTGCTGTATTTCTGTAGACCACATCCCACCTCAGTTGTAGGTGCCAATTTTTGTGTTTGCATCTATTTTTATCCGTGTTCAGAGAAAAAAATAAAAAAAATAGTGAAAAAATTTAAAAGTTTGATTCCTACCGGTGCCTTTTGGAAAAATCAGGGAAAAATTCAGGAAAAAGGAAAAATCCGGGCCATTTGCTTGTTCTGTGAGTTCTTTCCATCGTCCTTTGTTTTCACCTTGTTGCGCTACGTCTCGACATGTCTTAGCCAGCACCTGTGATTTGTACTTTGGATTCGGATTGAACAATCGCTAATCTACATTCGTTAATTGCTAATCCTTGCTGTCATATTGTGTGCCTACCCATAGCTCCACATATTCTTCTGTAAGCACAGGTTCATCTTGAAACTGTTACCCACGCTCAGCAAGAGATTGTTTCGCCAGTTTGGCTTTGCCCTGTTTGGTTTCATCAAAATTGCCAAAAAAATTCAAGAAAATAAAGAATAAAATTTTCAAAGTTTTTGCACTTTTTTCACAGAACTGGCTGTATTTCTGTAGACCACATCCCACCTCAGTTGCAGGTGCCAATTTTTGTGGTTGCATCTTTTTTTATCCGTGTTCAGAGAAAAAAATAAAAAAATAGTGAAAAAATTTAAAAGTTTGATTCCTACTAGTGCCTTTTGGAAAAATCAGGGAAAAATTCAGGAAAAAGGAAAAATCCGGGCTATTTGCTTGTTCTGTGAGTTCTTTCCATCGTCCTTTGTTTTCACCTTGTTGCGCTACGTCTCGACACGTCTTAGCCAGCACCTGTGATTTGTACTTTGGATCCGGATTGAACAATCGCTAATCTGCATTCGTTAATTGCTAATCCTTGCTGTCATATTGTGTGCCTACCCATAGCTCCACATATTCTTCTGTCAGCACAGGTTCATCTTGCAACTATTACCCACGCTCAACAACAGATTGTTTCGCCACTTTGGCTTCGCCCTGTTTGGTTTCATCAAAATTGCTAAAAAAATTCGGGAAAATAAAGAAAAAAAATTGTCAAAGTTTTTGCATGCTTTTCAAAGAACGTGCTGTATTTCTGTAGACCATATCCCACCTTAGTTGTAGGTGCCAATTTTTGTGGTTGCATCTTTTTTTGATCTGTGTTCAGAGAAAAAAATATAAAAAAATAGTGAAAAAATTAAAAAGTTTGATTCCTACTGGTGGCTTTTGGAAAAATCAGGGAAAAATTCAGGAAAAAGGAAAAATCCGGGCTATTTGCTTGTTCTGTGAGTTCTTTCCATCGTCCTTTGTTTTCACCTTGTTGCACTACGTCTCGACATGTCTTAGCCAGCACCTGTGATTTGTACTTTGGATCCGGATTGAACAATCGCTAATCTACATTCGTTAATTGCTAATCCTTGCTGTCATATTGTGTGCCTACCCATAGCTCCACATATTCTTCTGTAAGCACAGGTTCATCTTGAAACTGTTACCCACGCTCAGCAACAGATTGTTTCGCCAGTTTGGCTTTGCCCTGTTTGGTTTCATCAAAATTGCCAAAAAAATTCAGGAAAATAAAGAAGAAAATTTTCAAAGTTTTTGCACGCTTTTCACAGAACTGGCTGTATTTCTGTAGACCACATCCCACCTCAGTTGCAGGTGCCAATTTTTGTGGTTGCATCTTTTTTTATCCGTGTTCAGAGAAAAAAATAAAAAAAATAGTGAAAAAATTGAAAAGTTTGATTCCTACCGGTGCCTTTTGGAAAAATCAGGGAAAAATTCAGGAAAAAGGAAAAATCCGGGCTATTTGCTTGTTGTGTGAGTTCTTTCCATCATCCTTTGTTTTCACCTTGTTGCGCTATGTCTCGACACGTCTTAGCTAGCACCTGTGATTTATACTTTGGATCTGGAGTGAACAATCGCTAATCTACATTCGTTAATTGCTAATCCTTGTTGTCATATTGTGTGCCTACCCGTAGCTCCACAAATTCTTCTGTCAGCACAGGTTCATCTTGCAACATTTACCCACGCTCAGCCACAGATTGTTTCGCCACTTTGGATTCGCCCTGTTTGGTTTCATCAAAATTGCCAAAAAAATTCGAGAAAATAAAGAAAAAAAATTGTCAATGTTTTTGCATGCTTTTGAAAGAACGTGCTGTATTTCTGTAGACCACATCCCACCTTAGTTGTAGGTGCCAATTCTTGAGGCTGCATCTTTTTTTGATCCGTGTTCAGAGAAAAAAATAAAAAAAATAGTGAAAAATTTTAAAAGTTTGATTCCTACTAGTGCCTTTTAGAAAAATCAGGTAAAAATTCAGGAAAAAGGAAAAATTCAGGCTATTTGCTTGTTCTGTGAGTTCTTTCCATCGTCCTTTGTTTTCAACTTGTTGCGCTACGTCTCGACATGTCTTAGCCAGCACCTGTGATTTGTACTTTGGATCCGGATTGAACAATCGCTAATCTACATTCGTGAATTGCTAATCCTTGCTATCATATTGTGTGCCTACCCATAGCTTCACATATTCTTCTGTCAGCACAGGTTTATCTTGAAACTATTACCCACACTCAGCAACAGATTGTTTCGCCAGTTTGGCTTTGCCCTGTTTGGTTTCATCAAAATTGCCAAAAAAATTCAAGAAAATAAAGAAGAAAATTTTCAAAGTTTTTGCAAGCTTTTCACAGAACTGGCTGTATTTCTGTAGACCACATCCCACCTCAGTTGTAGGTGCCAATTTTTGTGGTTGCATCTTTTTTTATCCGTGTTCAGAGAAAAAAATAAAAAAAATATTGAAAAAATTTAAAAGTTTGATTCCTACTAGTGCCTTTTGGAAAAATCAGGGAAAAATTCAGGAAAAAGGAAAAATCCGGGCTATTTGCTTGTTCTGTGAGTTCTTTCCATTGTCCTTTGTTTTCACCTTGTTGCCCTATGTCTCGACACGTCTTAGCTAGCACCTATGATTTGTACTTCGGATCCAGATTGAACAATCGCTAATCTGCATTCGTTAATTGCTAATCCTTGCTGTCATATTGTGTGTCTATCCATAGCTCCACATATTCTTCTGTCAGCATAGGTTCATCTTGCAACTGTTACCCATGCTCAACAACAGATTGTTTCACCACTTTGGCATTGCCCTGTTTGGGTTCATCAAAATTGCTAAAAAAATTCGGAAAAATAAAGAAAAAAATTGTCAAAGTTTTTGCATGCTTTTCAGAGAACGTGCTGTATTTCTGTAGACCACATCCCACCTCAGTTGTAGGTGCCAATTTTTGTGGTTGCATCTTTTTTTGATCCGTGTTCAGAGAAAAAAATAAAAAAAATAGTGAAAAAATTAAAAAGTTTGATTCCTACTATTGCCTTTTGGAAAAATCAGGGAAAATTCAGTAAAAAGGAAAAATCCAGGCTATTTGCTTGTTCTGTGAGTTCTTTCTATCGTCCTTTGTTTTCACCTTGTTGCGCTACGTCTCGACACGTCTTAGCCAGCACCTGTGATTTGTACTTTGGATCCGGATTGAACAATCGCTAACCTGTGTTCGTTAATTGCTAATCCTTGCTGTCATATTGTGTGCCTACCCGTAGCTCCACATATTCTTCTGTCAGCACATGTTCATCTTGCAACTGTTACCCACGCTCAACAATAGATTGTTTCTCCACTTTAGCTTTGCCCAGTTTGATTTCATCAAAATTGCCAAAAAAATTTAGGAAAATAAAGAAGAAAATTGTCAAAGTTTTTACACGCTTTTCAGAGAACGTGCTGTATTTCTGTAGACCACATCCCACCTCAGTTGTAGGTGCCAATTTTTGTGGTTGCATCTTTTTTTGATCCGTGTTCAGAGAAAAAAAATAGTGAAAAATTTAAAAAGTTTGATTCCTACTAGTGCCTTTTGGAAAAATCAGGGAAAAATTCAGGAAAAAGAAAAATTCGGGCTATTTGCTTGTTCTGTGAGTTCTTTCCATCGTCCTTTGTTTTCACCTTGTTACGCTACGTCTCGACACGTCTTAGCCAGCACCTGTGATTTGTACTTTGGATCTGGATTGAACAATCGCTAATCTACATTCGTTAATTGCTAATCCTTGCTGTCATATTGTGTGCCTACCCGTAGCTCCACATATTCTTCTGTCAGCACAGGTTCATCTTGCAACATTTACCCACGCTCAGCAACAGATTGTTTCACCACTTTGGCTTCGCCCTGTTTGGTTTCATCAAAATTGCCAAAAAAATTCAGGAAAATAAAGAAAAAAAATTGTCAATGTTTTTACATGCTTTTCAAAGAACGTGTTGTATTTCTATAGACCACATCCCACCTTAGTTGTAGGTGCCAATTTTTGTGGTTGCATCTTTTTTTGATCCGTGTTCAGAGAAAAAAATAAAAAAAATAGTGAAAAAATTTAAAAGTTTAATTCCTACTAGTGCCTTTTAGAAAAATCAGGTAAAAATTCAGGAAAAAGGAAAAATCCAGGCTATTTGCTTATTCTGTGAGTTCTTTCCATCGTCCTTTGTTTTCAACCTGTTGCGCTACGTCTCGACATGTCTTAGCCAGCACCTGTGAATTGTACTTTGGATCCGGATTGAACAATCGCTAATCTACATTCGTTAATACCTAATCCTTGCTGTCATATTGTGTGCCTACCCATAGCTCCACATATTCTTCTGTCAGCACAGGTTTATCTTGAAACGGTTACCCACACTCAGCAACAGATTGTTTCGCCAGTTTGGCTTTGCCCTGTTTGGTTTCATCAAAATTGCCAAAAAAATTCAGGAAAATAAAGAAGAAAATTTTCAAAGTTTTTGCACGCTTTTCACAGAACTGGCTGTATTTCTGTAGACCACATCCCACCTCAGTTGTAGGTGCCAATTTTTGTGGTTGCATCTTTTTTTGATCCGTGTTCAGAGAAAAAAATAAAAAAAATAGTGAAAAAATTAAAAAGTTTGATTCCTACTATTGCCTTTTGGAAAAATCAGGGAAAATTCAGTAAAAAGGAAAAATCCAGGCTATTTGCTTGTTCTGTGAGTTCTTTCTATCGTCCTTTGTTTTCACCTTGTTGCGCTACGTCTCGACACGTCTTAGCCAGCACCTGTTATTTGTACTTTGGATCCGGATTGAACAATGCTAACCTGCATTCGTTAATTGCTAATCCTTGCTGTCATATTGTGTGCCTACCCGTAGCTCCACATATTCTTCTGTCAGCACAGGTTCATCTTGCAACTGTTACCCATGCTCAACAATAGATTGTTTCTCCACTTTGGCTTTGCCCAGTTTGGTTTCATCAAAATTGCCAAAAAAATTTAGGAAAATAAAGAAGAAAATTGTCAAAGTTTTTACACGCTTTTCAGAGAATGTGCTGTATTTCTGTAGACCACATCCCACCTCAGTTGTAGGTGCCAATTTTTGTGGTTGCATCTTTTTTTGATCCGTGTTCAGAAAAAAAAAATAGTGAAAAATTTAAAAAGTTTGATTCCTACTAGTGCCTTTTGGAAAAATCAGGGAAAAATTCAGGAAAACGAAAAAATCCGTGCTATTTGCATGTTCTGTGAGTTCTTTCCGTCGTCCTTTGTTTTCACCTTGTTGCGCTACGTCTCGACACGTCTTAGCCAGCACCTGTGATTTGTACTTTGGATCCGGATTGAACAATCGCTAACCTGTGTTCGTTAATTGCTAATCCTTGCTGTCATATTGTGTGCCTACCCGTAGCTCCACATATTCTTCTGTCAGCACATGTTCATCTTGCAACTGTTACCCACGCTCAACAATAGATTGTTTCTCCACTTTAGCTTTGCCCAGTTTGATTTCATCAAAATTGCCAAAAAAATTTAGGAAAATAAAGAAGAAAATTGTCAAAGTTTTTACACGCTTTTCAGAGAACGTGCTGTATTTCTGTAGACCACATCCCACCTCAGTTGTAGGTGCCAATTTTTGTGGTTGCATCTTTTTTTGATCCGTGTTCAGAGAAAAAAAATAGTGAAAAATTTAAAAAGTTTGATTCCTACTAGTGCCTTTTGGAAAAATCAAGGAAAAATTCAGGAAAAAGGAAAAATTCGGGCTATTTGCTTGTTCTGTGAGTTCTTTCCATCGTCCTTTGTTTTCACCTTGTTACGCTACGTCTCGACACGTCTTAGCCAGCACCTGTGATTTGTACTTTGGATCTGGATTGAACAATCGCTAATCTACATTCGTTAATTGCTAATCCTTGCTGTCATATTGTGTGCCTACCCGTAGCTCCACATATTCTTCTGTCAGCACAGGTTCATCTTGCAACATTTACCCACGCTCAGCAACAGATTGTTTCACCACTTTGGCTTCGCCCTGTTTGGTTTCATCAAAATTGCCAAAAAAATTCAGGAAAATAAAGAAAAAAAATTGTCAATGTTTTTACATGCTTTTCAAAGAACGTGTTGTATTTCTATAGACCACATCCCACCTTAGTTGTAGGTGCCAATTTTTGTGGTTGCATCTTTTTTTGATCCGTGTTCAGAGAAAAAAATAAAAAAAAATAGTGAAAAAATTTAAAAGTTTGATTCCTACTAGTGCCTTTTAGAAAAATCAGGTAAAAATTCAGGAAAAAGGAAAAATCCAGGCTATTTGCTTGTTCTGTGAGTTCTTTCCATCGTCCTTTGTTTTCAACCTGTTGCGCTACGTCTCGACATGTCTTAGCCAGCACCTGTGAATTGTACTTTGGATCCGGATTGAACAATCGCTAATCTACATTCGTTAATACCTAATCCTTGCTGTCATATTGTGTGCCTACCCATAGCTCCACATATTCTTCTGTCAGCACAGGTTTATCTTGAAACGGTTACCCACACTCAGCAACAGATTGTTTCGCCAGTTTGGCTTTGCCCTGTTTGGTTTCATCAAAATTGCCAAAAAAATTCAGGAAAATAAAGAAGAAAATTTTCAAAGTTTTTGCACGCTTTTCACAGAACTGGCTGTATTTCTGTAGACCACATCCCACCTCAGTTGTAGGTGCCAATTTTTGTGGTTGCATCTTTTTTTATCCGTGTTCAGAGAAAAAAATAAAAAAAATAGTGAAAAAATTTAAAAGTTTGATTCCTACTAGTGCCTTTTGGAAAAATCAGGAAAAAATTCAGGAAAAAGGAAAAATCCGGGCTATTTGCTTGTTCTGTGAGTTCTTTCCATCGTCCTTTGTTTTCATCTTGTTGCGCTACGTCTCGACACGTCTTAGCTAGCACCTGTGATTTGTACTTCGGATCCGAATTGAACAATCGCTAATCTGTATTCGTTAATTGCTAATCCTTGCTGTCTTATTGTGTGCCTACCCATAGCTCTACATATTCTTCTGTCAGCACAGGTTCATCTTGCAACTGTTACCCATGCTCAACAACAGATTGTTTCACCACTTTGGCTTTGCCCTGTTTGGTTTCATCAAAATTGCTAAAAAAATTCGGGAAAATAAAGAAAAAAAATTGTCAAAGTTTTCGCATGCTTTTCAAAGAACGTGCTGTATTTCTGTAGACCACATCCCACCTCAGTTGTAGGTGCTAATTTTTGTGGTTGCATCTTTTTTTGATCTGTGTTCAGAGAAAAAAATAAAAAAAATAGTGAAAAAATTAAAAAGTTTGATTCCTACTATTGCCTTTTAGAAAAATCAGGGAAAAATTCAGGAAAAAGGAAAAATCCAGGCTATTTGCTTGTTCTGTGAGTTCTTTCCATCGTCCTTTGTTTTCAACTTGTTGCGCTACGTCTCGACACGTCTTAGCCAGCACCTGTTATTTGTACTTTGGATCCGGATTGAACAATGCTAACCTGCATTCGTTAATTGCTAATCCTTGCTGTCATATTGTGTGCCTACCCGTAGCTCCACATATTCTTCTGTCAGCACAGGTTCATCTTGCAACTGTTACCCACGCTCAAGCATAGATTGTTTCTCCACTTTGGCTTTGCCCAGTTTGGTTTCATCAAAATTGCTAAAAAAATTCGGGAAAATAAAGAAAAAAATTGTCAAAGTTTTTGCATGCTTTTCAAAGAACGTGCTGTATTTCTGTAGACCACATCCCACCTCAGTTGTAGGTGCCAATTTTTGTGGTTGCATCTTTTTTTGATCCGTGTTCAGAGAAAAAAAATAAAAAAATAGTGAAAAAATTAAAAAGTTTGATTCCTACTATTGCCTTTTGGAAAAATCAGGGAAAAATTCAGGAAAAAGGAAAAATCCAGGCTATTTGCTTGTTCTGTGAGTTCTTTCCATCGTCCTTTGTTTTCACCTTGTTGCGCTACGTCTCGACACGTCTTAGCCAGCACCTGTTATTTGTACTTTGTATCCGTATTGAACAATGCTAACCTGCATTCGTTAATTGCTAATCCTTGCTGTCATATTGTGTGCCTACCCGTAGCTCCACATATTCTTCTGTCAGCATAGGTTCATCTTGCAACTGTTACCCACGCTCAACAATAGATTGTTTCTCCACTTTGGCTTTGCCCAGTTTGGTTTCATCAAAATTGCCAAAAAAAATTTAGGAAAATAAAGAAGAAAATTGTCAAAGTTTTTACACGCTTTTCAGAGAACGTGCTGTATTTCTGTAGACCACATCCCACCTCAGTTGTAGGTGCCAATTTTTGTGGTTGCATCTTTTTTTGATCTGTGTTCAGAGAAAAAAATAAAAAAAATAGTGAAAAAATTAAAAAGTTTGATTCCTACTAGTGCCTTTTGGAAAAATCAGGGAAACATTCAGGAAAAAGGAAAAATTCGGGCTATTTGCTTGTTCTGTGAGTTCTTTCCATCGTCCTTTGTTTTCACCTTGTTGCGCTACGTCTCGACACATCTTAGCCAGCACCTGTGATTTGTACTTTGGATCCGGATTGAACAATCGCTAATCTACATTCGTTAATTGCTAATCCTTGCTGTCATATTGTGTGCCTACCCGTAGCTCCACATATTCTTCTATCAGCTGTTGATATTTGGTAACGCAATTAGGAAATGATCCGCAAGCGCACGGATATCGGTGAGCACTTCACCCAGGATGTTATCCAGAGTATCGTATTTATTTTTTTACCACTAGGAGAAAGCGTGCATCTGACTAACCAAATCTATTACTACTAACCTTTAGGCTACAACCACTGTGATTTGATGTGAGCGATGTATAGAGAAGACTGCAACTGCACTCTTGTTCTAACCTTGGTAAGGATGATCTACTGCTCTATTGGGGAGGCTCACGGAATCTAGACACCTCAAAGGATGTTCGACCCGCACCTATAAACCCTATTGATCCTGCTAACGGGATATGGAATACAAAGGTAGCTACGGAAATGTCACGTTCCTCGCTACTACCACGGTCTGGCTAGACAGGGGATATCTATGAGTATCCTAGCCCAAACACCACGTTTACGCTAGAGATGATTACTCTAAACTCTACGCGAAGAGATTAAAGTAAACTCATAAACCAAAGAACAATAAAACAAAGAACTTACTAGAATTTAGAAGTCGAAATACTGAAGAATCCTAGGAGCAAGCCTCAGGTTAGGAGAACTTGATCCTGCAGGTACAACCTCGAAGTAGTCACCGACAGGCCGGGCTTCCTTCGATCTATACCTCCACTCTATCTCTCTCAATCTAGAAGAACTAAGTCTAATCTCACATTGGATGCTAAGCCCTAATGAGGTGGGAACCCTAAGGGAACCTCTCTCTGAATCCTCTCTGGAAAATATGAAAATAATGGACTTGGATTCTCCTCTCCAGGGGCCAGGGGTCCTGCTTATATAGTCCCTTCAAGTGAACCTAGGCCGTCGGATCAAACCGACATTAATCGCACGGTTTTCCTTGATCCTTTAGGTCGGTGGGGCATAATTCGCGAGACTCATCCTGATTGGTTGCAGACCTAGGGCGGGCGCCCCAGGGTCCAGGGCGGATGCCCTGGTCCCAGGCCCGTTCGGCCTCCCGTTCGATCCCGTGGCTTCTGGAGTCTTCTAGATGATAGAAAATCGGTGAACACGTTAATATCTCTATGTAATTCCGACGTGTGGGCCTTTCCTTTGTATTTCCTGATAACCCCCTGCAGAAACAGATAAACAACAAAACTCATGGAATTCTGTCAGATCAAACCCTAATTCCAGGTGTTGCTTACATATAGGTCCTTTTCCTTATTTATTGGATAATTAAAATTGATACTTAAGAACCGTCAACAAACACCCCCATACTTAGGCTTTTACTCGTCCTCGAGAAAAGGATGGTTCAGAAAAATAACTGGGGTTGAAACATTGTAAAGCATTCTTTTTATACCTGCAGGGTGTTGTGAATGTCCACTGTGCACTGTAGTCAGGGAAATATATGGTTGAAGTAGAGATCCTTTCTTCTTCTCAACCCTGTCACTTGGAGTTTTTTTTATATATTTTTGAATAGAAAACTTAGCATACCTTTATCCTCATAGGGGCTCTCAGATCACTCATTTATCTTTTGTATATCTCACTGAGGCTGTTTTAATTTGTAGAAATTCTCAAGCATACTTACTTTGCATATATTGCCTGGGTCAAAACGGGATCCGAGGAGAGGAATGCCATACTCTTAGATCAAAGACTTTGAAAATTAAAACTTGTCAACTCTTACTGGCATATTGCTTATTAGAGGGACCATGGGCTATCATTTTCTTTTTACCATATATATTTTTATCATCTCATTTTTTTCAGGTGGATACTGAGGTACCCCTAATTCTACTTCCGGACACTTGTCCATTTTTCTGCGAGGTTGTCGAGAACTTGCTCCTTTTTATTTCCTCGAAATATATTTTTGCATAGCCCATGCCTCTAATGCAATAATACTTCGGAAGAGTGAATCTTTCTGAATAAAAATGTCTTGATCTTGGGAGCATGATAAATCTCTCAACAAGGGTCTAACTCGTTTTGCACAAACTCAATACAAAGCAAATTAATATTTTTAGGTTTATCAGGCATATAAAATATTGAGGATGGTAGCTATATTTTTGAAGTTTTTGAAAAGAAAATCTCTAAGCGACAAAGATTTCAAGAATAAGATACTCATATTCTACCATCTCACATTCCACAATGACTTGAGTAACACATGGTTTTTAAAATGATTTTCAATAAATGCAGGTTTTCAGAAATATCACAGAGTGAGATTGATCATGATTAAAAATATTTTTGTCTTTTTAAATTATCATGTTAGGAACAATATTCTACACGGCCCAATATGTATTTGTATATATGTAAATAAAGCGTGCAGAGTATGTACCTGAATCGTGGAGTGGTGCAATCGAAGTGCATTTACCATGTCGGGGGGATTCCCCCATACTTGTTTCCTGCTTTCTTGCATAAAAATAAAGTGGAGATACACGAGGCATAATAATAATAATAATCTTTATTTGTCTTGAGGCATTTATTACACTGACTAATGAAGCGAACTAATCTAAACTGAATTGAATCTAATTGAATCTAATGATGAAGACTAAGACACACTGCCTCAAGGTCTAATCTAGATAGCTCAGTGTTGCTCTAAATCCCTGATCCTAGCAAGGGCATCAGAAAGGTCACGTTTAAGCGCGAGCACAGTAGTGTTCAGGTTGGAGACCTGCCTACTAAGGGAGCTAACTGTGGACTGAAGTTCCATAATATGTCTATTTGCTGTCCTGACGTCCTCATCCACATCTGCTATGGTCCTGCGGCGCTTCGGTGGTGTCTCAAACGAATTGAGAGCGTGCTTAGGAGCTTCCTTTGGTGGGATGAAGCGAACTTTTGCTGTCCTAACTCCTTCGAAGCGGGGCCTCTCCTTCTCCGTAGTGTAGTGGACGCTGCTGATCTCGCCGCTCCGGTTGGTCTTGACGCCTACAACCCGCTCATTGGGTTTAAGTGGCAGGATTTTCGTGCCGACTGGTACCTTGACGATGGCTTCTTGCTTGGACGACGGTCCCTTGAGAAGAAGGGGCTGCGGTGGTGCAGTAAGAACTGGTTGGGCGTAGTAGGATGAGATTAAGCTGCGCTGGTTTGATGGTGGGGCTGCTAGCTGTCGCTCTATGTTGGCCGGGACGTAGGCGTCGGGGTCATCCTTGGGCTTGCGGTTGAGGTCATAAGGGGCGATCTCCCAGTTGCGGTGGGTCTTGTTGGCCATTGGAGAAGCAAGGAACTAGACAAGCTCTAATTGTGGAGGAGAGAAGGATTGAATGAATTGGTGTTGAAAGCTGACGTCAGGGGTCTGTTTATATAGGGGTCAAAAAGTGCCTCTAGGGTTTCCATAGATCCATCCCGCTGTCGGGCGTGCGTAACAACCCATTCGCAGAATTTTCTGGATAACCATAGATGAGGAAAGCATGTCGGAAGAGGCTGGGGTCGAGGGGACACCAGGGCAGGGTGCCCGCCCTCATCCTCAGGGCGCCCGCCCTGGGCCTGCCTCCTCTGTGGGCCCACTTGCTCGAGCGTGTTTCTAGAAGTATTTTTATCCCGAAAAATATATACGTGGCCCAAAAACGTCAGATTAAAAAGGTCGGGCTTTAATTCTCCATCGGAAGGTAAAAATGGATCACGTCTTTTTCTTCTAATTCTTTATTGGGTTCTAAAAATAATTTAAGACGTTGACCATTTACCTTGAATAACGTACCTTTGTCGTTTTGAAGTGTAATAGCTCCGTGGGATGATGAATTGACTACCTTGTATGGTCCTTCCCATTTACTCCGGAGTTTTTCATGCCCGAAAAGCTTCACCCTGGAATTAAAAAGTAATACCTTATCTCCGGGTGAGAACTCCTTCTTCTTGATCCTCTTGTCATGCCATCTTTTGACTCTTTCTTTGTAGATCTTCGAATTGTGATATGCTTTCTCTCGCCATTCTTCCAATTCTGATAGTTGCATTCTTCTATGATCTCCAGCAACATCTAGGTCCATATTCCATCTTCTTATGGCCCAGTGTGCTTTGAACTCTAGTTCAACAAGCAAGTGGCAAGTCTTCTCGTACACCAATTGGTATGGGGTCATTCCAATTGGGGTCTTGTATGCTGTCCGGTATGCCCAGAGTGCATCGGGTAACTTTTCCTTCCATGCTGTTCCCATCTCATTTACTGTTTTCTGAAGAATGTTCTTGATTTGCTTGTTGGAAGTCTCTGCTTGGCCACTTGTCTGAGGATGATATGGGGTAGCAACGTTGTGACGGATTCCATGTTTTGCTAGATAATGCTCAAAGCGTTTGTCAATGAAGTGTGATCCCCCATCACTTATCACCACCCTAGGGACTCCAAATCTTAGAAATATAATCTCTTCAAACATCCTCTTTGAATTAATATTGTCGGCACGCTTGCAAGGTAGTGCTTCTACCCACTTGGAGACGTAGTCAACTGCCACCAAGATGAATTCACACTTCTTTGATGGAGGAAATGGACCCATGTAGTCTATTCCCCAAACATCAAAGAGCTCAATCTGAAGGTTGTTGGTGAGTGGCATAGCATCTCTTGTATTTATGTTTCCGTGCCTTTGACATGGCCCACATCTTCTGATATATTGCATTGTGTCTTCATACATTGTAGGCCAATAGAATCCACATTGCTAGATCTTTGAATGTGTACGGAATGCTCCATAATGACCTCCGTATGGTGATGAATGGCATCTGTCGATGATCTTCCACCCTTCCTCAGTGGTCACACACCTTCTGAGTAAGCCATCAGCGCATACTCGGAAGAGGTATGGCTCATCCTATATGTGTGAACGACTTTCTTGAATAAGCTTCTTCTTGTTCGCTCCTGGTGGTACATACCCTGAAACCATAAAATTAACAATATCTGCATACCAGGGGTCAGACCTGTTGATTCCATAGAGCATGTCGTCCTAGAGTGAATCATTAATGGGTGTTTCATGTGGATCCTTAAAGTGCATTCTAGACAAGTGATCAGTAACAGAATTTTCTACTCCCTTTTTATCTTTTATTTCTAAGTCAAATTCTTGGAGTAACAAGATCCATCTAATTAGGCGAGGTTTAGCATCTTTTTTAGTGAGCAAATATTTTAGTGCAGCATGATCAGTGTAAAAAATTATTTTAGCTCCTACTAAGTAAGATCTAAATTTATCAATGGCAAAGACAACAGCCAGAAGCTCTTTTTCAGTGGTTGCATAATTAAGTTGAGCTCCTGTTAAAGTTTTACTGGCGTAAGCAATTGCATGATGCTTCTTGTCTTTTGTTTGCCCCAAAACTGCCCCCACAGCATAATCACTAGCATCACACATAATTTCAAAAGGCAACGACCAATCAGGGGGTTGAATGATTGGTGCAGAGATGAGTGCATTCTTTAATAATTCAAAAACTTTTAAACATGCATCATCAAATTCGAAAGGAGCATCCTTGGCTAGCAAAAGAGTGAGTGGTCTAGCAATAAATGAAAAATCTTTTATGAATCTGCGATAAAAACCAGCATGGCCAAGAAAGCTTCGAATTCCTTTTATATTCACAGGTGGAGGTAGTTGTTCTATTACTTCAATTTTAGCTTTATCTACCTCAATACCTCTTTTAGACACTAGGTGTCCTAGCACTATTCCTTCCCTAACCATAAAATGACATTTTTCCCAGTTAAGGACTAAGTGCTTTTCTTTGTATCTTTGCAAAACCTTGTCTAAGTTTTCAAGACAATTATCAAAAGTTTTTCCATAAACAGAAAAATCATCCATGAAAACTTCCATAATCTCTTCAATCATATCAGAAAATATAGACATCATGCATCTTTGAAAAGAAGCTGGTGCATTACATAGCCCAAAAGACATTCTACGATAAGCATAAGTTCCGTATGGACAGGTAAAAGTGGTTTTGCTTTGATCATCAGGATGGATCGGGATCTGGTGGTACCCTGAATATCCATCTAAGAAACAGAAGAACGAATGGTTCGCTAACCGCTCTAACATCTCATCTATAAAAGGTAAAGGAAAGTGATCATTTTTCGTGGCTTTATTCAGTTTTCTATAGTCAATGCACATCCGCCACCCTGTGACGGTGCGTTGCGGAATTAGCTCGTTCTTCTCATTTGTAACAACAGTCATGCCTCCCTTTTTAGGCACAACTTGAACAGGGCTCACCCACTCACTATGTGGCACAGGATATATAATCCCTGCATGCAGCAACTTTATAACTTCCTTTTTAACTACTTCTCTCATTGCGTTGTTGAGTCTACGTTGGGGTTCCCGAGAAGGTGAAACAGAAGGATCTGTCGGAATGCGATGGGTGCAAATCATAGGACTGATTCCTGTAAGATCTTGGAGTGAGTAGCCAAAGACTGAGTGATGTTTTTCTAAAACAGTCATTAATTGCAGAGTTTGTTCCTGAGTGAGTTTATTACTAATGATCATAGGAAACTCTGGATTATTGTTTAGGAAAGCATAGATAAGACCGGGTGGTAAAGTTTTAAGCTCTATAGGAGGTCTGGGTGTTTCTGCAAACTCATCTAAAGGTTCAGGTTCAGAAGGTTCAGCTTCCTCTTCTATGAAGAAAGGGGCTTCTTCTTCTAAGTCTGATTCATTTAAAAGCTCTAGAGACGCAGCTTTTACCTCTTCCATAGTATCAGGCAAAAGAGATGACTCGATCTTATTATTCAAGGAGTGAGAAATTGTCATAGGGAATTTAAAATCCTTTCCAAAAGAAATGTGTAGCTTTCTAGTTTGACCTTCATAAAGGAGTCTTCTAAATGGTTGTCCTATCAACAGGTCGAAGTCCCATGTATCAAAGATATAAAAGTTCAAATGAATCATGGAGCCTTCTACCATAAAGGGTAGGACATTCACAATTCCAAGACTGGGGACCAATCGTCCCGAAGATTCCTTCATGAACTTTGTTGTGGGGGTTAAAATTAATTTTCCAAATAATTTAAGTGCAAAAGCTTCAGACATGATATTGATCCCCACAACAGGATTATAGAGAGCATCAAATTGATCAGAATCATAAGCACAGCGTAAAGTGATAGGAGGTGTATCCAAACGGATCACTTCAGAGGAAAGCTCTGACTCCTCCATCCATTCGCTACTCATGACTGAGATAAGCTCTCTCAATTGATATTCACTTGGTAAACAAATGCTATAATGGCCGCTTTGGGGTTTGTCTATAGAATGGTAGTTTGAAATGTTTCCAAAATCGGCAAAAAGATCGGATTCTATATCCAGCATGAAATCAGGTGGTGGAATTTCTTCCTTTTGTGGCTCAAAACTTGGGATAGCTGAAGTAGGTGAAGAATTCGGCAGAGTGTCTACTTCGGCTTCGTAGGTTTCATCATGGAGGGTATTATCCATCTCAGCTTCTAGGATTCTATCTAGGATCGCTCTAGCTTCATCAGTAGGGATACGAAAGAAAGAACCTCTAGACATTGTATGTAGCATTTGTTTATGATCTTTTTGAAGACCTCAAAAGAAATGAAAAAGGAGAATAGGGTCTTCAATATTGAGTTTTGGACCAGATTCTAAAAGATCAGAAAAACGTTTCCAGGATTTTCCCAAAGTTTCATTTTCTTTTTGTTTAAAAGATAGAACTTCGAGTCTAAGGTCGGTGATACGATTGAGGGAATAAAAATCTAAACAGAAGTTGGCTCGTAAGACTCCCCATTCACCTTGTTGTTGACTTACCTTCTGACTATACCATCGTCTAGCTTCTCCTCTTAAGGAAAAAGGAAAAAGCTTCCAACGTAAAGTCTTATCAGAAATGCCTTCAATGCGAAGACAATCGCATGTTTGCTCAAAATCTCTAATATGAAGGTAAGGATTTTCGTCTTCCTTTCCCGAAAAGGATAGGTTCTCAATCATGGCAATTAACCTTGAACTTAACCTATACTGGGATGTTTGGATAGGCTGTGATGACTCCCATGGTAAAAGGTCAGTTTCCGAAGGTGTTGCAAATTGATAGATTGATTTAGAATCTTGGTTCTCCATAAGGTAAGAATAAAGAAAAGATAAGGAATAAAAAGATAAAGAAAGATAAAAGTATAGGTACAAGCTAGTAGTAAGATTCAAGGTTATCTCAGCAAACCGTCTTTCTCCCCGGCAACGGCGCCAGAAATGCTTGTTGATATTTGGTAACGCAATTAGGAAATGATCCGCAAGCGCACGGATATCGGTGAGCACTTCACCCGGGATGTTATCTAGAGTATCGTATTTATTTTTTTACCACTAGGAGAAAGCGTGCATCTGACTAACCAAATCTATTACTACTAACCTTTAGGCTACAACCACTGTGATTTGATGTGAGCGATGTATAGAGAAGACTGCAACTGCACTCTTGTTCTAACCTTGGTAAGGATGATCTACTGCTCTATTGGGGAGGCTCACGGAATCTAGACACCTCAAAGGATGTTTGACCCGCACCTATAAACCCTATCGATCCTGCTAACGGGATATGGAATACAAAGGTAGCTACGGAAATGTCACGTTCCTCGCTACTACCACGGTCCGGCTAGACAGGGGATATCTATGAGTATCCTAGCCCAAACACCACGTTTACGCTAGAGATGATTACTCTAAACTCTACGCGAAGAGATTAAAGTAAACTCATAAACCAAAGAACAATAAAACAAAGAACTTACTAGAATTTAGAAGTCGAAATACTGAAGAATCCTAGGAGCAAGCCTCGGGTTAGGAGAACTTGATCCTGCAGGTACAACCTCGAAGTAGTCACCGACAGGCCGGGCTTCCTTCGATCTATACCTCCACTCTATCTCTCTCAATCTAGAAGAACTAAGTCTAATCTCACATTGGATGCTAAGCCCTAATGAGGTGGGAACCCTAAGGGAACCTCTCTCTCTGAATCCTCTCTGGAAAATATGAAAATAATGGACTTGGATTCTCCTCTCCAGGGGCCAGGGGTCCTGCTTATATAGTCCCTTCAAGTGAACCTGGGCCGTCGGATCAAACCAACATTAATCGCACGGTTTTCCTTGATCCTTTAGGTCGGTGGGGCATAATCCGCGAGACTCATCCTGATTGGTTGCAGACCTAGGGCGGGCGCCCCAGGGTCCAGGGCGGGCGCCCTGGTCCCGGGCCCGTTCGGCCTCCCGTTCGATCCCGTGGCTTCTAGAGTCTTCTAGATGATGGAAAATCGGTGAACACGTTAATATCTCTATGTAATTCCGACGTGTGGGCCTTTCCTTTGTATTTCCTGATAACCCCCTGTAGAAACAGATAAACAACAAAACTCATGGAATTCTGTCAGATCAAACCCTAATTCCAGGTGTTGCTTGCATATAGGTCCTTTTCCTTATTTATTGGATAATTAAAATTGATACTTAAGAACCGTCAACATCAGCACAGGTTCATCTTGCAACGTTTACCCACGCTCAGCAACAGATTGTTTCGCCACTTTGGCTTCGCCCTGTTTGGTTTCATCAAAATTGCCAAAAAAATTCAGGAAAATAAAGAAAAAAAATTGTCAATGTTTTTGCATGCTTTTCATAGAACGTGTTGTATTTCTGTAGACCACATCCCACCTTAGTTGTCGGTGCTAATTTTTGTGGTTGCATCTTTTTTTGATCCGTGTTCAAAGAAAAAAATAAAAAAAATAGTGGAAAAATTTAAAAGTTTGATTCCTACTAGTGCCTTTTAGAAAAATCAGGTAAAAATTCAGGAAAAAGGAAAAATCCAGGCTATTTGCTTGTTCTGTGAGTTCTTTCCATCGTCCTTTGTTTTCAACTTGTTGCGCTACGTCTCGACATGTCTTAGCCAGCACCTGTGATTTGTACTTTGGATCCGGATTAAACAATCGCTAATCTACATTCGTTAATTGCTAATCCTTGCTGTCATATTGTGTGCCTACCCATAGCTCCACATATTCTTCTGTCAGCACAGGTTTATCTTGAAACAGTTACCCACTCTCAGCAACAGATTGTTTCGCCAGTTTGGCTTTGCCCTGTTTGGTTTCATCAAAATTGCCAAAAAAATTCAGGAAAATAAAGAAGAAAATTTTCAAAGTTTTTGCACGCTTTTCACAGAACTGGCTGTATTTCTGTAGACCACATCCCACCTCAGTTGTAGGTGCCAATTTTTGTGGTTGCATCTTTTTTTATCCGTGTTGAGAGAAAAAAATAAAAAAAATAGTGAAAAAATTTAAAAGTTTGATTCCTACTAGTGCCTTTTGGAAAAATCAGGGAAAAATTCAGGAAAAAGGAAAAATCCGGGCTATTTGCTTGTTCTGTGAGTTCTTACGATCGTCCTTTGTTTTCACCTTGTTGCGCTACGTCTCGACACGTCTTAGCTAGCACCTGTGATTTGTACTTCGGATCCGGATTGAACAATCTCTAATCTGTATTCGTTAATTGCTAATCCTTGCTGTCATATTGTGTGCCTACCCATAGCTCCACATATTCTTCTGTTAGCACAGGTTCATCTTGCAACTGTTACCCATGCTCAACAACGGATTGTTTCACCACTTTGGCTTTGCCCTGTTTGGTTTCATCAAAATTGCTAAAAAATTCGTGAAAATAAAGAAAAAAAAATTGTCAAAGTTTTTGCATGCTTTTCAAAGAACGTGCTATATTTCTGTAGACCACATCCCACCTCAGTTGTAGGTGCTAATTTTTGTGGTTGCATCTTTTTTTGATCCATGTTCAGAGAAAAAAATAAAAAAATAGTGAAAAAATTAAAAAGTTTGATTCCTACTATTGCCTTTTGGAAAAATCAGGGAAAAATTCAGGAAAAAGGAAAAATCCGGGCTCTTTGCTTGTTCTGTGAGTTCTTTCCATCGTCCTTTGTTTTCACCTTGTTGCACTACGTCTCGACACGACTTAGCCAGCACCTGTGATTTGTACTTTGGATCCGGATTGAACAATCGCTAACCTGCATTCGTTAATTGCTGATCCTTGCTGTCATATTGTGTGCCTACCCGTAGCTCCACATATTCTTCTGTCAGCACAGGTTCATCTTGCAACTGTTACCCACGCTCAACAATAGATTGTTTCTCCACTTTGGCTTTGCCCAGTTTGGTTTCATCAAAATTGCCAAAAAAATTTAGGAAAATAAAGAAGAAAATTGTCAAAGTTTTTACACGCTTTTCAGAGAACGTGCTGTATTTCTGTAGACCACATCCCACGTCAGTTGTAGGTGCCAATTTTTGTGGTTGCATCTTTTTTTGATCCGTGTTCAGAGAAAAAAATAAAAAAATAGTGAAAAAATTAAAAAGTTTGATTCCTACTAGTGCATTTTGGAAAAATCAGGGAAAAATTCAGGAAAAAGGAAAAATCCAGGCTATTTGCTTGTTCTGTGAGTTCTTTCCATCGTCCTTTGTTTTCACCTTGTTGCGCTACGTCTCGACACATCTTAGCCAGCACCTGTGATTTGTACTTTGGATCCGGATTGAACAATCGCTAATCTACATTCGTTAATTGCTAATCCTTGCTGTCATATTGTGTGCCTACCCGTAGCTCCACATATTCTTCTGTCAGCACAGGTTCATCTTGCAACGTTTACCCACGCTCAGCAATAGATTGTTTCGCCACTTTGGCTTCACCCTGTTTGGTTTCATCAAAATTGCCAAAAAAATTTAGGAAAATAAAGAAAAAAAAATTGTCAATGTTTTTGCATGCTTTTCAAAGAACGTGCTGTATTTCTGTAGACCACATCCCACCTTAGTTGTCGGTGCCAATTTTTATGGTTGCATCTTTTTTTGATCCGTGTTTAGAGAAAAAAATAAAAAAAAAATAGTAAAAAAATTTAAAAGTTTGATTCCTACTAGTGCCTTTTAGAAAAATCAGGTAAAAATTCAGGAAAAAGGAAAAATCCAGGCTATTTGCTTGTTCTGTGAGTTCTTTCCATCGTCCTTTGTTTTCAACTTGTTGCGCTACGTCTCGACATGTCTTAGCCAGCACCTGTGATTTGTACTTTGGATCCGGATTGAACAATCGCTAATCTACATTCGTTAATTGCTAATCCTTGCTGTCATATTGTGTGCCTACCCATAGCTCCACATATTCTTCTGTCAGCACAGGTTTATCTTGAAACAGTTACCCACTCTCAGCAACAGATTGTTTCACCAGTTTGGCTTTGCCCTGTTTGGTTTCATCAAAATTGCTAAAAAAATTCTGGAAAATAAAGAAGAAAATTTTCAAAGTTTTTGCACGCTTTTTCACAGAACTGGTTGTATTTCTGTAGACCACATCCCACCTCAGTCGTAGGTGCCAATTTTTGTGGTTGCATCTTTTTTTATCCGTGTTTAGAGAAAAAAATAAAAAAAAAATAGTGAAAAAATTTAAAAGTTTGATTCCTACTAGTGCCTTTTGGAAAAATCAGGGAAAAATTCAGGAAAAAGGAAAAATCCAGGCTATTTGCTTGTTCTGTGAGTTCTTTCCATCGTCCTTTGTTTTCACCTTGTTGCGCTACGTCTCGAGACGTCTTAGCTAGCACCTATGATTTGTACTTCGGATCCGGATTGAACAATCGCTAATCTGCATTCGTTAATTGCTAATCCTTGCTGTCATATTGTGTGCCTACCCATAGCTCCATATATTCTTCTGTCAGCACAGGTTCATCTTGCAACTGTTACCCACGCTCAACAACAGATTGTTTCACCACTTTGGCTTTGCCCTGTTTGGTTTCATCAAAATTGCTAAAAAAATTCAGGAAAATAAAGAAAAAAAAATTGTCAAAGTTTTTGCATGCTTTTCAAAGAACGTGCTGTATTTCTGTAGACCACATCCCACCTCAGTTGTAGGTGCCAATTTTTGTGGTTGCATCTTTTTTTGATCCGTGTTCAGAGAAAAAAAATAAAAAAATAGTGAAAAAATTAAAAAGTTTGATTCCTACTATTGCCTTTTGGAAAAATCAGGGAAAAATTCAGAAAAAAGGAAAAATCCGGGCTATTTGCTTGTTTTGTGAGTTCTTTCCATCGTCCTTTGTTTTCACCCTGTTGCGCTACGTCTCGACACGTCTTAGCCAGCACCTGTTATTTGTACTTTAGATCCGTATTGAACAATGCTAACCTGCATTCGTTAATTGCTAATCCTTGCTGTCATATTGTGTGCCTACCCGTAGCTCCACATATTCTTCTGTCAGCACAGGTTCATCTTGCAACTGTTACCCACGCTCAACAATAGATTGTTTCTCCTCTTTGGCTTTGCCCAGTTTGGTTTCATCAAAATTGCCAAAAAAATTTAGGAAAATAAAGAAGAAAATTGTCAAAGTTTTTACACGCTTTTCAGAGAACGTGCTGTATTTCTGTAGACCACATCCCACCTCAGTTGTAGGTGCCAATTTTTGTGGTTGCATCTTTTTTTGATCCGTGTTCAGAGAAAAAAATAAAAACATAGTGAAAAATTTAAAAAGTTTGATTCCTACTAGTGCCTTTTGGAAAAATCAGGGAAACATTCAGGAAAAAGGAAAAATTCGGGCTATTTGCTTGTTCTATGAGTTCTTTCCATCGTCCTTTGTTTTCACCTTGTTGCGCTACGTCTCGACACGTCTTAGCCAGCACCTGTGATTTGTACTTTGGATCCGGATTGAACAATCGCTAATCTACATTCGTTAATTGCTAATCCTTGCTGTCATATTGTGTGCCTACCCGTAGCTCCACATATTCTTCTGTCAGCACAGGTTGATCTTGCAACGTTTACCCACGCTCAGCAATAGATTGTTTCGCCACTTTGGCTTCGCCCTGTTTGGATTCATCAAAATTGCCAAAAAAATTCAGGAAAATAAAGAAAAAAATTGTCAATGTTTTTGCATGCTTTTCAAAGAACGTGTTGTATTTCTGTAGACCACATCCCACCTTATTTGTCGGTGCCAATTTTTGTGGTTGCATCTTTTTTTGATCCGTGTTCAGAGAAAAAAATAAAAAAAATAGTGAAAAAATTTAAAAGTTTGATTCCTACTAGTGCCTTTTAGAAAAATCAGGTAAAAATTCAGGAAAAAGGAAAAATCCAGGCTATTTGCTTGTTCTGTGAGTTCTTTCCATCGTCCTTTGTTTTCAACTTGTTGCGCTACGTCTCGACATGTCTTAGCCAGCACCTGTGATTTGTACTTTGGATCCGGATTGAACAATCGCTAATCTACATTCGTTAATTGCTAATCCTTGCTGTCATATTGTGTGCCTACCCATAGCTCCACATATTCTTCTGTCAGCACAGGTTTATCTTGAAACAGTTACCCACTCTCAGCTACAGATTGTTTCGCCAGTTTGGCTTTGCCCTGTTTGGTTTCATCAAAATTGCTAAAAAAATTCAGGAAAATAAAGAAAAAAAATTGTCAAAGTTTTCGCATGCTTTTCAAAGAACGTGCTGTATTTCTGTAGACCACATCCCACCTCAGTTGTAGGTGCCAATTTTTGTGGTTGCATCTTTTTTTGATCCGTGTTCAGAGAAAAAAATAAAAAAAATAGTGAAAAAATTAAAAAGTTTGATTCCTACTATTGCCTTTTGAAAAAATAGGGAAAAATTCAGGAAAAAGGAAAAATCCGGGCTATTTGCTTGTTCTGTGAGTTCTTTCCATCGTCCTTTGTTTTCACCTTGTTGCGCTACGTCTCGACACGTCTTAGCCAGCACCTGTTATTTGTACTTTGGATCTGGATTGAACAATGCTAACCTGCATTCGTTAATTGCTAATCCTTGCTGTCGTATTATGTGCCTACCCGTAGCTCCACATATTCTTCTGTCAGCACAGGTTCATCTTGCAACTGTTACCCACGCTCAACAATAGATTGTTTCTCCACTTTGGCTTTGCCTAGTTTGGTTTCATCAAAATTGCCAAAAAAATTTAGGAAAATAAAGAAGAAAATTGTCAAAGTTTTTACACGCTTTTCAGAGAACGTGCTGTATGTCTGTAGACCACATCCCACCTCAGTTGTAGGTGCCAATTTTTGTGGTTGCATCTTTTTTTGATCCGTGTTCAGAGAAAAAAATAAAAACATAGTGAAAAATTTAAAAAGTTTGATTCCTACTAGTGCCTTTTGGAAAAATCAGGGAAACATTCAGGAAAAAGGAAAAATTCGGGCTATTTGCTTGTTCTATGAGTTCTTTCCATCGTCCTTTGTTTTCACCTTGTTGCGCTACGTCTCGACACGTCTTAGCCAGCACCTGTGATTTGTACTTTGGATCCGGATTGAACAATCGCTAATCTACATTCGTTAATTGCTAATCCTTGCTGTCATATTGTGTGCCTACCCATAGCTCCACATATTCTTCTGTCAGCACAGGTTCATCTTGCAACGTTTACCCACGCTCAGCAACAGATTGTTTCGCCACTTTGGCTTCGCCCTGTTTGGTTTCATCAAAATTGCCAAAAAAATTCCGGAAAATAAAGAAAAAAAAATTATCAATGTTTTTGCATGCTTTTCAAAGAACGTGCTGAATTTCTGTAGACCACATCCCACCTTAGTTATCGGTGCCAATTTTTGTGGTTGCATCTTTTTTTGATCCGTGTTCAGAGAAAAAAATAAAAAAAATAGTGAAAAAATTTAAAAGTTTGATTCCTACTAGTGCCTTTTAGAAAAATCAGGTAAAAATTCAGGAAAAAGGAAAAATCCAGGCTATTTGCTTGTTCTATGAGTTCTTTCCATCGTCCTTTGTTTTCAACTTGTTGCGCTACGTCTCGACATGTCTTAGCCAGCACCTGTGATTTGTACTTTGGATCCGGATTGAACAATCGCTAATCTACATTCGTTAATTGCTAATCCTTGCTGTCATATTGTGTGCCTACCTATAGCTCCACATATTCTTCTGTCAGCACAGGTTCATCTTGCAACGTTTACCCACGCTCAGCAACAGATTGTTTCGCCACTTTGGCTTCGCCCTGTTTGGTTTCATCAAAATTGCCAAAAAAATTCCGGAAAATAAAGAAAAAAAATTGTCAATGTTTTTGCATGCTTTTCAAAGAACGTGCTGAATTTCTGTAGACCACATCCCACCTTAGTTGTCGGTGCCAATTTTTGTGGTTGCATCTTTTTTTGATCCGTGTTCAGAGAAAAAAATAAAAAAAATAGTGAAAAAATTTAAAAGTTTGATTCCTACTAGTGCCTTTTAGAAAAATCAGGGAAAAATTCAGGAAAAAGGAAAAATCCAGGCTATTTGCTTGTTCTGTGAGTTCTTTCCATCGTCCTTTGTTTTCAACTTGTTGCGCTACGTCTCGACATGTCTTAGCCAGCACCTGTGATTTGTACTTTGGATCCGGATTGAACAATCGCTAATCTACATTCGTTAATTGCTAATCCTTGCTGTCATATTGTGTGCCTACCCATAGCTCCACATATTCTTCTGTCAGCACAGGTTCATCTTGAAACAGTTACCCACGCTCAACAACAGATTGTTTCACCACTTTGGCTTTGCCCTGTTTGGTTTCATCAAAATTGCCAAAAAAATTCAGGAAAATAAAGAAGAAAATTTTCAAAGTTTTTGCACGCTTTTCACAGAACTGGCTGTATTTCTATAGACCCCATCCCACCTCAGTTGTAGGTGCCAATTTTTGTGGTTGCATCTTTTTTTATCCGTGTTCAGAGAAAAAAATAAAAAAAAATAGTGAAAAAATTTAAAAGTTTGATTCCTACTAGTGCATTTTGGAAAAATCAGGGAAAAATTCAGGAAAAAGGAAAAATCCAGGCTATTTGCTTGTTCTGTGAGTTCTTTCCATCGTCCTTTGTTTTCACCTTGTTGCGCTACGTCTCGAGACGTCGTAGCTAGCACCTGTGATTTGTACTTCGGATCCGGATTGAACAATCGCTAATCTGCATTCGTTAATTGCTAATCCTTGCTGTCATATTGTGTGCCTACCCATAGCTCCACATATTCTTCTGTCAGCACAGGTTCATCTTGCAACTGTTACCCACGCTCAACAACAGATTGTTTCACCACTTTGGCTTTGCCCTGTTTGGTTTCATCAAAATTGCTAAAAAAATTCAGGAAAATAAAGAAAAAAATTGTCAAAGTTTTTGCATGCTTTTCAAAGAACGTGCTGTATTTCTGTAGACCACATCCCACCTCAGTTGTAGGTGCCAATTTTTGTGGTTGCATCTTTTTTTGATCCATGTTTAGAGAAAAAAATAAAAAAAAAATAGTGAAAAAATTAAAAAGTTTGATTCCTATTAGTGCCTTTTGGAAAAATCAGGGAAAAATTCAGGAAAAAGGAAAAATCCGGGCTATTTGCTTGTTCTATGAGTTCTTTCCATCGTCCTTTGTTTTCAACTTGTTGCGCTACGTCTCGATACGTCTTAGCCAGCACCTGTTATTTGTACTTTGGATCCGGATTGAATAATCGCTAACCTGCATTCGTTAATTGCTAATCCTTGCTGTCATATTGTGTGCCTACCCGTAGCTCCACATATTCTTCTGTCAGCACAGGTTCATCTTACAACTGTTACCCACGCTCAACAACAGATTGTTTCACCACTTTGGCTTCGCCCTGTTTGGTTTCATCAAAACTGCCAAAAAAATTTGGGAAAATAAAGAAAAAAAATTATCAAAGTTTTTGCATGCTTTTCAAAGAACGTGCTGTATTTCTGTAGACCACATCCCACCTCAGTTGTAGGTGCCAATTTTTGTGGTTGCCTCTTTTTTTGATCCGTGTTCAGAGAAAAAACAAAAAAATTAGTGAAAAAATTAAAAAATTTGATTCCTACTAGTGCCTTTTAGAAAAATCAGGGAAAAATTCAGGAAAAAGGAAAAATCCGGGCTATTTGCTTGTTCTGTGAGTTCTTTCCATCGTCCTTTGTTTTCAACTTGTTGCGCTACGTCTCGACAAGTCTTAGCCAGCACCTGTGATTTGTACTTTGGATCCGGACTGAACAATCGCTAATCTGCATTCGTTAATTGCTAATCCTTGCTGTCATATTGTGTGCCTACCCATAGCTCCACATATTCTTCTGTCAGCACTGGTTCATCTTGAAACTGTTACCCACGCTCAGCAACAGATTGTTTCGCCAGTTTGGTTTTGCCCTGTTTGGTTTCATCAAAATTACCAAAAAAATTCAGGAAAATAAAGAAGAAAATTTTCAAAATTTTTGCACGCTTTTCACAGAACGTACTGTATTTCTATAGACCACATCCCACCTCAGTTGTAGGTGCCAATTTTTGTGGTTGCATCTTTTTTTGATCCGTGTTCAGAGAAAAAAATAAAAAAAAATAGTAAAAAAATTAAAAAGTTTGATTCCTACTAGTGCCTTTTGGAAAAATCAGGGAAAAATTCAGGAAAAAAGAAAAATCCAGGCTATTTGCTTGTTCTGTGAGTTCTTTCCATCGTCCTTTGTTGTCACCTTGTTGCGCAACGTCTCGACATGTCTTAGCCAGCACCTGTGATTTGTACTTTGGATCTGGATTGAACAATCGCTAATCTGCATTCGTTAAATGCTAATCCTTGCTGTCATAATGTGTGCCTACCCATAGCTCCACATATTCTTCTGTCAGCACAGGTTCATCTTGAAACGATTACCCACGCTCAGCAACAGATTGTTTCGCCACTTTGGCTTTGCCCTGTTTGGTTTCATCAAAATTGCTAAAAAAATTCAGGAAAATAAAGAAGAAAATTATCAAAGTTTTTGCACGCTTTTTAGAGAACGTGCTGTATTTCTGTGAGTTCTTTCCATCGTCCTTTGTTTTCACCTAGTTGCGCTACGTCTCGACATGTCTTAGCCAGCACCTGTGATTTGTACTTTGGATCTGGATTGAACAATCGTTAATCTGCATTCATTAATTGCTAATCCTTGTTGTCATATTATGTGCCTACCTGTAGCTCCACATATTCTTCTGTCAGCACAGGTTCATCTTGCAACTGTTACGCTCAACAACAGATTGTTTTGCCACTTTGGCTTCACCCTATTTGGTTTCATCAAAATTGCCAAAAAAAATTCGTGAAAATAAAGAAAAAAAATTATTAAAGTTTTTGCATGCTTTTCAAAGAACGTGCTGTATTTCTGTAGACCACATCCCACCTCAGTTGTAGGTGGCAATTTTTGTGGTTGCATCTTTTTTTGATCCGTGTTCAGAGAAAAAAATAAAAAAATAGTGAAAAAATTAAAAAGTTTGATTCCTACTAGTGCCTTTTGGAAAAATCAGGGAAAAATTCAGGAAAAAGGAAAAATTCGGGCTATTTGCTTGTTCTGTGAGTTCTTTCCATCGTCCTTTGTTTTCAACTTGTTGCGCTACGTCTCGACACGTCTTAGCCAGCACTTGTGATTTGTACTTTGGATCCGGATTGAACAATCGCTAACCTGCATTCGTTAATTGCTAATCCTTGCTGTCATATTGTGTGCCTACCCGTAGCTCCACATATTCTTCTGTCAGCACAGGTTCATCTTACAACTGTTACCCACGCTCAACAATAGATTGTTTCACCACTTTGGCTTCGCCCTGTTTGGTTTCATCAAAATTGCCAAAAAAATTTGGGAAAATAAAGAAAAAAATTGTCAAAGTTTTTGCATGCTTTTCAAAGAACGTGTTGTATTTCTGTAGACCACATCCCACCTCAGTTGTAGGTGCCAATTTTTGTGGTTGCATCTTTTTTTGATCCGTGTTCAGAGAAAAAAAAATTAGTGAAAAAATTAAAAAATTTGATTCCAACTAGTGCCTTTTAGAAAAATCAGGGAAAAATTCAGGAAAAAGGAAAAATCCGGGCTATTTGCTTGTTCTGTGAGTTCTTTCTATCGTCCTTTGTTTTCAACTTGTTGCGCTACGTCTCGACATGTCTTAGCCAGCACCTATGATTTGTACTTTGGATCCGGATTGAACAATCGCTAATCTACATTCGTTAATTGCTAATCCTTGCTGTCATATTGTGTGCCTACCCACAGCTCCACATATTCTTCTGTCAGCACAGGTTCATCTTGAAACTGTTACCCACGCTCAGCAACAGATTGTTTCGCTAGTTTGGTTTTGCCCTGTTTGGTTTCATCAAAATTGCCAAAAAAATTCAGGAAAATAAAGAAGAAAATTTTCAAAATTTTTGCACGCTTTTCACAGAACGTACTGTATTTCTATAGACCACATCCCACCTCAGTTGTAGGTGCCAATTTTTGTGGTTGCATCTTTTTTTGATCCATGTTCAGAGAAAAAAATAAAAAAAATAGTGAAAAAATTAAAAAGTTTGATTCCTACTAGTGCCTTTTGGAAAAATCAGGGAAAAATTCATGAAAAAGGAAAAGTCCGGGCTATTGGCTTGTTCTGTGAGTTCTTTCCATCGTCCTTTGTTTTCACCTAGTTGCGCTACGTCTCGACAAGTCTTAGCCAGCACCTGTGATTTGTACTTTGGATCCGGATTGAACAATCGTTAATCTGCATTCATTAATTGCTAATCCTTGCTGTCATATTATGTGCCTACCTGTAGCTCCACATATTCTTCTGTCAGCACAGGTTCATCTTGCAACTGTTATGCTCAACAACAGATTGTTTTGCCACTTTGGCTTCGCCCTGTTTGGTTTGATCAAAATTGCCAAAAAAATTCGGGAAAATAAAGAAAAAAAATTGTCAAAGTTTTTGCACGCTTTTCAGAGAACGTGCTGTATTTCTATAGACCATATCCCACCTTAGTTGTAGGTGCCAATTTTTGTGGTTGCATCTTTTTTTGATCCGTGTTCAGAGAAAAAAATAAAAAAATAGTGAAAAAATTAAAAAGTTTGATTCCTACCGGTGCCTTTTAGAAAAATCAGGGAAAAATTTAGGAAAAAGGAAAAATCCGGGCTATTTGCTTGTTCTGTGAGTTCTTTCCATCGTCCTTTGTTTTCACCTTGTTGCGCTACGTCTCGACACGTCTTAGCCAGCACCAGTTATTTGTACTTTGGATCTGGATTGAACAATCGCTAATCTGCATTCGTTAATTGCTAATCCTTGTTGTCATATTGTGGGCCTACCCATAGCTCCACATATTCTTCTGTCAGCACAGGTTCATCTTGCAACTGTTACCCACTCTCAACAACAGATTGTTTCACCCCTTTGGCTTTGCCCTGTTTGGTTTTATCAAAATTTCTAAAAAAATTCGGGAAAATAAAGAAAAAAAAATGTCAAAGTTTTTGCATGCTTTTCAAAGAACGTGTTGTATTTCTGTAGACCACATCCCACCTCAGTTGTAGGTGCCAATTTTTGTGGTTGCATCTTTTTTTGATCCGTGTTCAGAGAAAAAAATAAAAAAATTAGTGAAAAAATTAAAAAGTTTGATTCCGAGTAGTGCCTTTTAGAAAAATCAGGGAAAAATTCAGGAAAAAGGAAAAATCCGGGCTATTTGCTTGTTCTGTGAGTTCTTTCCATCGTCCTTTGTTTTCAACTTGTTGCGCTATGTCTCGACATGTCTTAGCCAGCACGTGTGATTTGTACTTTGGATCCGGATTGAACAATCGCTAATCTGCATTCATTAATTGCTAATCCTTGCTGTCATATTGTGTGCCTACCCATAGCTCCACATATTCTTCTGTCAGCACAGGTTCATCTTGCAACTGTTACCCACGCTCAACAACAGATTGTTTCACCACTTTGGCTTTGCCTTGTTTGGTTTCATCAAAATTGCTAAAAAAATTCGGGAAAATAAAGAAAAAAAATTATCAAAGTTTTTGCATGCTTTTCAAAGAACGTGTTGTATTTCTGTAGACCACATCCCACCTCAGTTGTAGGTGCCAATTTTTGTGGTTGCATCTTTTTTTGATCCGTGTTCAGAGAAAAAAATAAAAAAAAATAGTGAAAAAATTAAAAAGTTTGATTCCTACTAGTGGCTTTTGGAAAAATCAGGGAAAAATTCAGAAAAAAGGAAAATTCCGGGCTATTTACTTGTTCTGTGAGTTCTTTCCATCGTCCTTTGTTTTCACCTTGTTGCGCTACGTCTCGACACGTCTTAGCCAGCACCTGTTATTTGTACTTTGGATTCGGATTGAACAATCGCTAACCTGCATTCGTCAATTGCTAATCCTTACTGTCATATTGTGTGCCTACTCGTAGCTCCACATATTCTTCTATCAGCACAGGTTCATCTTGCAACTGTTACCCACGCTCAACAACAGTTTGTTTCACCACTTTGGCTTCGCCCTGTTTGGTTTCAATAAAATTGCCAAAAAAATTTGGGAAAATAAAGAAAAAAAATTGTCAAAGTTTTTGCATGCTTTTCAAAGAACGTGCTGTATTTCTGTAGACCACATCCCACCTCAGTTGTAGGTGCCAATTTTTGTGGTTGCATCTTTTTTTGATCCGTGTTAAGAGAAAAAAATAAAAAAATTAGTGAAAAAATTAAAAAGTTTGATTCCTACTAGTGCCTTTTAGAAAAATCAGGGAAAAATTCAGGAAAAAGGAAAAATCCGGGCTATTTGCTTGTTCTGTGAGTTCTTTCCATCGTCCTTTGTTTTCAACTTGTTGCGCTACATCTCGACATGTCTTAGCCAACACCTGTGATTTGTACTTTGGATCCGGATTGAACAATCGCTAATCTGCATTCGTTAATTGCTAATCCTTGCTATCATATTGTGTGCCTACCCATAGCTCCACATATTCTTCTGTCAGCACAGGTTCATCTTGCAACTGTTACCCACGCTCAACAATAGATTGTTTCTCCACTTTGGCTTTGCCCGGTTTGGTTTTATCAAAATTGCCAAAAAAATTTAGGAAAATAAAGAAGAAAATTGTCAAAGTTTTTGCACGCTTTTTAGAGAACGTGCTGTATTTCTGTAGACCATATCCCACCTTAGTTGTAGGTGCCAATTTTTGTGGTTGCATCTTTTTTTGATTCATGTTCAGAGAAAAAAAATAAAAAAATAGTGAAAAATTTAAAAAGTTTGATTCCTACTAGTGCCTTTTGGAAAAATCAGGGAAAAATTCAGGAAAAAGGAAAAATCCGGGCTATTTGCTTGTTCTGTGAGTTCTTTCCATCGTCCTTTGTTTTCACCTTGTTGCGCTACGTCTCGACACGTCTTAGCCAGCACCTGTTATTTGTACTTTGGATCCGGATTGAACAATCGCTAACCTGCATTCGTTAATTGCTAATCCTTGCTGTCATATTGTGTGCCTACCCGTAGCTCCACATATTCTTCTGTCAGCACAGGTTCATCTTACAACTGTTACCCACGCTCAATAATAGATTGTTTCACCACTTTGGCTTCGCCCTGTTTGGTTTCATCAAAATTGCCAAAAAAAATTGGGAAAATAAAGAAAAAAATTGTCAAAGTTTTTGCATGCTTTTCAAAGAACGTGTTGTATTTCTGTAGACCACATCCCACCTCAGTTGTAGGTGCCAATTTTTGTGGTTGCATCTTTTTTTGATCCGTGTTCAGAGAAAAAAAAATTAGTGAAAAAATTAAAAAATTTGATTCCAACTAGTGCCTTTTAGAAAAATCAGGGAAAAATTCAGGAAAAAGGAAAAATCCGGGCTATTTGCTTGTTCTGTGAGTTCTTTCCATCGTCCTTTGTTTTCACCTTGTTGCGCTACGTGTCGACACGTCTTAGCTAGCACCTGTGATTTGTACTTCGGATCCAGATTGAACAATCTCTAATCTGTATTTGTTAATTGCTAATCCTTGCTGTCATATTGTGTGCCTACCCATAGCTCCACATATTCTTCTGTCAGCACAGGTTCATCTTGCAACTGTTACCCATGCTCAACAACAGATTGTTTCACCACTTTGGCTTTGCCCTGTTTGGTTTCATCAAAATTGCTAAAAAAATTCGGGAAAATAAAGAAAAAAAATTGTCAAAGTTTTCGCATGCTTTTCAAAGAACGTGCTGTATTTCTGTAGACCACATCCCACCTCAGTTGTAGGTGCCAATTTTTGTGGTTGCATCTTTTTTTGATCCGTGTTCAGAGAAAAAAATAAAAAAAATAGTGAAAAAATTAAAAAGTTTCATTCCTACTATTGCCTTTTGGAAAAATCAGGGAAAAATTCAGGAAAAAGGAAAAATCCGGGCTATTTGCTTATTCTGTGAGTTCTTTCCATCGTCCTTTGTTTTCACCTTGTTGCGCTACGTCTCGACACGTCTTAGCCAGCACCTGTTATTTGTACTTTGGATCCGGATTGAACAATGCTAACCTGCATTCGTTAATTGCTAATCCTTGCTGTCATATTGTGTGCCTATCCGTAGCTCCACATATTCTTCTGTCAGCACAGGTTCATCTTGCAATTGTTACCCACGCTCAACAATAGATTGTTTCACCACTTTGGCTTCGCCCTGTTTGGTTTCATCAAAATTGCCAAAAAAATTTGGGAAAATAAAGAAAAAAATTGTCAAAGTTTTTGCATGCTTTTCAAAGAACGTGTTGTATTTCTGTAGACCACATCCCACCTCAGTTGTAGGTGCCAATTTTTGTGGTTGCATCTTTTTTTGATCCGTGTTCAGAGAAAAAAAAATTAGTGAAAAAATTAAAAAATTTGATTCCAACTAGTGCCTTTTAGAAAAATCAGGGAAAAATTCAGGAAAAAGGAAAAATCCGGGCTATTTGCTTGTTCTGTGAGTTCTTTCTATCGTCCTTTGTTTTCAACTTGTTGCGCTACGTCTCGACATGTCTTAGCCAGCACCTATGATTTGTACTTTGGATCCGGATTGAACAATCGCTAATCTACATTCGTTAATTGCTAATCCTTGCTGTCATATTGTGTGCCTACCCACAGCTCCACATATTCTTCTGTCAGCACAGGTTCATCTTGAAACTGTTACCCACGCTCAGCAACAGATTGTTTCGCTAGTTTGGTTTTGCCCTGTTTGGTTTCATCAAAATTGCCAAAAAAATTCAGGAAAATAAAGAAGAAAATTTTCATAATTTTTGCACGCTTTTCACAGAACGTACTGTATTTCTATAGACCACATCCCACCTCAGTTGTAGGTGCTAATTTTTGTGGTTGCATCTTTTTTTGATCCATGTTCAGAGAAAAAAATAAAAAAAATAGTGAAAAAATTAAAAAGTTTGATTCCTACTAGTGCCTTTTGGAAAAATCAGGGAAAAATTCATGAAAAAGGAAAAGTCCGGGCTATTGGCTTGTTCTGTGAGTTCTTTCCATCGTCCTTTGTTTTCACCTAGTTGCGCTACGTCTCGACAAGTCTTAGCCAGCACCTGTGATTTGTACTTTGGATCCGGATTGAACAATCGTTAATCTGCATTCATTAATTGCTAATCCTTGCTGTCATATTATGTGCCTACCTGTAGCTCCACATATTCTTCTGTCAGCACAGGTTCATCTTGCAACTGTTACGCTCAACAACAGATTGTTTTGCCACTTTGGCTTCGCCCTGTTTGGTTTGATCAAAATTGCCAAAAAAATTCGGGAAAATAAAGAAAAAAAATTGTCAAAGTTTTTGCACGCTTTTCAGAGAACGTGCTGTATTTCTATAGACCATATCCCACCTTAGTTGTAGGTGCCAATTTTTGTGGTTGCATCTTTTTTTGATCCGTGTTCAGAGAAAAAAATAAAAAAATAGTGAAAAAATTAAAAAGTTTGATTCCTACCGGTGCCTTTTAGAAAAATCAGGGAAAAATTCAGGAAAAAGGAAAAATCCGGGCTATTTGCTTGTTCTGTGAGTTCTTTCCATCGTCCTTTGTTTTCACCTTGTTGCGCTACGTCTCGACACGTCTTAGCCAGCACCAGTTATTTGTACTTTGGATCTGGATTGAACAATCGCTAATCTGCATTCGTTAATTGCTAATCCTTGTTGTCATATTGTGGGCCTACCCATAGCTCCACATATTCTTCTGTCAGCACAGGTTCATCTTGCAACTGTTACCCACTCTCAACAACAGATTGTTTCACCCCTTTGGCTTTGCCCTGTTTGGTTTTATCAAAATTTCTAAAAAAATTCGGGAAAATAAAGAAAAAAAATGTCAAAGTTTTTGCATGCTTTTCAAAGAACGTGTTGTATTTCTGTAGACCACATCCCACCTCAGTTGTAGGTGCCAATTTTTGTGGTTGCATCTTTTTTTGATCCGTGTTCAGAGAAAAAAATAAAAAAATTAGTGAAAAAATTAAAAAGTTTGATTCCGAGTAGTGCCTTTTAGAAAAATCAGGGAAAAATTCAGGAAAAAGGAAAAATCCGGGCTATTTGCTTGTTCTGTGAGTTCTTTCCATCGTCCTTTGTTTTCAACTTGTTGCGCTATGTCTCGACATGTCTTAGCCAGCACGTGTGATTTGTACTTTGGATCCGGATTGAACAATCGCTAATCTGCATTCATTAATTGCTAATCCTTGCTGTCATATTGTGTGCCTACCCATAGCTCCACATATTCTTCTGTCAGCACAGGTTCATCTTGCAACTGTTACCCACGCTCAACAACAGATTGTTTCACCACTTTGGCTTTGCCTTGTTTGGTTTCATCAAAATTGCTAAAAAAATTCGGGAAAATAAAGAAAAAAAATTATCAAAGTTTTTGCATGCTTTTCAAAGAACGTGTTGTATTTCTGTAGACCACATCCCACCTCAGTTGTAGGTGCCAATTTTTGTGGTTGCATCTTTTTTTGATCCGTGTTCAGAGAAAAAAATAAAAAAAATAGTGAAAAAATTAAAAAGTTTGATTCCTACTAGTGGCTTTTGGAAAAATCAGGGAAAAATTCAGAAAAAAGGAAAATTCCGGGCTATTTACTTGTTCTGTGAGTTCTTTCCATCGTCCTTTGTTTTCACCTTGTTGCGCTACGTCTCGACACGTCTTAGCCAGCACCTGTTATTTGTACTTTGGATTCGGATTGAACAATCGCTAACCTGTATTCGTCAATTGCTAATCCTTACTGTCATATTGTGTGCCTACTCGTAGCTCCACATATTCTTCTATCAGCACAGGTTCATCTTGCAACTGTTACCCACGCTCAACAACAGTTTGTTTCACCACTTTGGCTTCGCCCTGTTTGGTTTCAATAAAATTGCCAAAAAAATTTGGGAAAATAAAGAAAAAAAATTGTCAAAGTTTTTGCATGCTTTTCAAAGAACGTGCTGTATTTCTGTAGACCACATCCCACCTTAGTTGTAGGTGCCAATTTTTGTGGTTGCATCTTTTTTTGATCCGTGTTAAGAGAAAAAAATAAAAAAATTAGTGAAAAAATTAAAAAGTTTGATTCCTACTAGTGCCTTTTAGAAAAATCAGGGAAAAATTCAGGAAAAAGGAAAAATCCGGGCTATTTGCTTGTTCTGTGAGTTCTTTCCATCGTCCTTTGTTTTCAACTTGTTGCGCTACATCTCGACATGTCTTAGCCAACACCTGTGATTTGTACTTTGGATCCGGATTGAACAATCGCTAATCTGCATTCGTTAATTGCTAATCCTTGCTATCATATTGTGTGCCTACCCATAGCTCCACATATTCTTCTGTCAGCACAGGTTCATCTTGCAACTGTTACCCACGCTCAACAATAGATTGTTTCTCCACTTTGGCTTTGCCCGGTTTGGTTTTATCAAAATTGCCAAAAAAATTTAGGAAAATAAAGAAGAAAATTGTCAAAGTTTTTGCACGCTTTTTAGAGAACGTGCTGTATTTCTGTAGACCATATCCCACCTTAGTTGTAGGTGCCAATTTTTGTGGTTGCATCTTTTTTTGATTCATGTTCAGAGAAAAAAAATAAAAAAAGAGTGAAAAATTTAAAAAGTTTGATTCCTACTAGTGCCTTTTGGAAAAATCAGGGAAAAATTCAGGAAAAAGGAAAAATCCGGGCTATTTGCTTGTTCTGTGAGTTCTTTCCATCGTCCTTTGTTTTCACCTTGTTGCGCTACGTCTCGACACGTCTTAGCCAGCACCTGTGATTTGTACTTTAGATCTAGATTGAACAATCGCTAATCTGCATTCGTTAATTGCTAATCCTTGCTGTCATAATGTGTGCCTACCTATAGCTCCACATATTCTTCTGTCAGCACAGGTTCATCTTGAAACAGTTACCCACGCTCAGCAACAGATTGTTTCACCACTTTCGCTTTGCCCTGTTTGGTTTCATCAAAATTGCCAAAAAAATTCAGGAAAATAAGGAAGAAAATTGTCAAAGTTTTTGCACACTTTTCACAGAACGTGCTGTATTTCTGTAGACCACATCCCACCTCAGTTGTAGGTGCCAATTTTTGTGGTTGCATCTTTTTTTATCCGTGTTCAGAGAAGAAAATTAAAAAAATAGTGAAAAATTTAAAAAGTTTGATTCCTACTAGTGCCTTTTGGAAAAATCATGGAAAAATTCAGGAAAAAGGAAAAATCTAGGCTATTTGCTTGTTCTGTGAGTTCTTTCCATCGTCCTTTGTTTTCACCTTGTTGCGCTACGTCTCGACACGTCTTAGCTAGCACCTGTGATTTGTACTTCGGATCCAGATTGAACAATCTCTAATCTGTATTTGTTAATTGCTAATCCTTGCTGTCATATTGTGTGCCTACCCATAGCTCCACATATTCTTCTGTCAGCACAGGTTCATCTTGCAACTGTTACCCATGCTCAACAACAGATTGTTTCACCACTTTGGCTTTGCCCTGTTTGGTTTCATCAAAATTGCTAAAAAAATTCGGGAAAATAAAGAAAAAAAATTGTCAAAGTTTTCGCATGCTTTTCAAAGAACGTGCTGTATTTCTGTAGACCACATCCCACCTCAGTTGTAGGTGCCAATTTTTGTGGTTGCATCTTTTTTTGATCCGTGTTCAGAGAAAAAAATAAAAAAAATAGTGAAAAAATTAAAAAGTTTCATTCCTACTATTGCCTTTTGGAAAAATCAGGGAAAAATTCAGGAAAAAGGAAAAATCCGGGCTATTTGCTTATTCTGTGAGTTCTTTCCATCGTCCTTTGTTTTCACCTTGTTGCGCTACGTCTCGACACGTCTTAGCCAGCACCTGTTATTTGTACTTTGGATCCGGATTGAACAATGCTAACCTGCATTCGTTAATTGCTAATCCTTGCTGTCATATTGTGTGCCTACCCGTAGCTCCACATATTCTTCTGTCAGCACAGGTTCATCTTGCAACTGTTACCCACGCTCAACAATAGATTGTTTCACCACTTTGGCTTCGCCCTGTTTGGTTTCATCAAAATTGCCAAAAAAATTTGGGAAAATAAAGAAAAAAATTGTCAAAGTTTTTGCATGCTTTTTAAAGAACGTGTTGTATTTCTGTAGACCACATCCCACCTCAGTTGTAGGTGCCAATTTTTGTGGTTGCATCTTTTTTTGATCCGTGTTCAGAGAAAAAAAAATTAGTGAAAAAATTAAAAAATTTGATTCCAACTAGTGCCTTTTAGAAAAATCAGGGAAAAATTCAGGAAAAAGGAAAAATCCGGGCTATTTGCATGTTCTGTGAGTTCTTTCTATCGTCCTTTGTTTTCAACTTGTTGCGCTACGTCTCGACATGTCTTAGCCAGCACCTATGATTTGTACTTTGGATCCGGATTGAACAATCGCTAATCTACATTCGTTAATTGCTAATCCTTGCTGTCATATTGTGTGCCTACCCACAGCTCCACATATTCTTCTGTCAGCACAGGTTCATCTTGAAACTGTTACCCACGCTCAGCAACAGATTGTTTCGCTAGTTTGGTTTTGCCCTGTTTGGTTTCATCAAAATTGCCAAAAAAATTCAGGAAAATAAAGAAGAAAATTTTCATAATTTTTGCACGCTTTTCACAGAACGTACTGTATTTCTATAGACCACATCCCACCTCAGTTGTAGGTGCCAATTTTTGTGGTTGCATCTTTTTTTGATCCATGTTCAGAGAAAAAAATAAAAAAAATAGTGAAAAAATTAAAAAGTTTGATTCCTACTAGTGCCTTTTGGAAAAATCAGGGAAAAATTCATGAAAAAGGAAAAGTCCGGGCTATTGGCTTGTTCTGTGAGTTCTTTCCATCGTCCTTTGTTTTCACCTAGTTGCGCTACGTCTCGACAAGTCTTAGCCAGCACCTGTGATTTGTACTTTGGATCCGGATTGAACAATCGTTAATCTGCATTCATTAATTGCTAATCCTTGCTGTCATATTATGTGCCTACCTGTAGCTCCACATATTCTTCTGTCAGCACAGGTTCATCTTGCAACTGTTACGCTCAACAACAGATTGTTTTGCCACTTTGGCTTCGCCCTGTTTGGTTTGATCAAAATTGCCAAAAAAATTCGGGAAAATAAAGAAAAAAAATTGTCAAAGTTTTTGCACGCTTTTCAGAGAACGTGCTGTATTTCTATAGACCATATCCCACCTTAGTTGTAGGTGCCAATTTTTGTGGTTGCATCTTTTTTTGATCCGTGTTCAGAGAAAAAAATAAAAAAATAGTGAAAAAATTAAAAAGTTTGATTCCTACCGGTGCCTTTTAGAAAAATCAGGGAAAAATTCAGGAAAAAAGGAAAAATCCGGGCTATTTGCTTGTTCTGTGAGTTCTTTCCATCGTCCTTTGTTTTCACCTTGTTGCGCTACGTCTCGACACGTCTTAGCCAGCACATGTGATTTGTACTTTGGATCTGGATTGAACAATCGCTAATCTGCATTCGTTAATTGCTAATCCTTGTTGTCATATTGTGGGCCTACCCATAGCTCCACATATTCTTCTGTCAGCACAGGTTCATCTTGCAACTATTACCCACTCTCAACAACAGATTGTTTCACCCCTTTGGCTTTGCCCTGTTTGGTTTTATCAAAATTTCTAAAAAAATTCGGGAAAATAAAGAAAAAAAAAATGTCAAAGTTTTTGCATGCTTTTCAAAGAACGTGTTGTATTTCTGTAGACCACATCCCACCTCAGTTGTAGGTGCCAATTTTTGTGGTTGCATCTTTTTTTGATCCGTGTTCAGAGAAAAAAATAAAAAAATTAGTGAAAAAATTAAAAAGTTTGATTCCGAGTAGTGCCTTTTAGAAAAATCAGGGAAAAATTCAGGAAAAAGGAAAAATCCGGGCTATTTGCTTGTTCTGTGAGTTCTTTCCATCGTCCTTTGTTTTCAACTTGTTGCGCTATGTCTCGACATGTCTTAGCCAGCACGTGTGATTTGTACTTTGGATCCGGATTGAACAATCGCTAATCTGCATTCATTAATTGCTAATCCTTGCTGTCATATTGTGTGCCTACCCATAGCTCCACATATTCTTCTGTCAGCACAGGTTCATCTTGCAACTGTTACCCACGCTCAACAACAGATTGTTTCACCACTTTGGCTTTGCCTTGTTTGGTTTCATCAAAATTGCTAAAAAAATTCAGGAAAATAAAGAAAAAAAATTATCAAAGTTTTTGCATGCTTTTCAAAGAACGTGTTGTATTTCTATAGACCACATCCCACCTCAGTTGTAGGTGCCAATTTTTGTGGTTGCATCTTTTTTTGATCCGTGTTCAGAGAAAAAAATAAAAAAAATAGTGAAAAAATTAAAAAGTTTGATTCCTACTAGTGGCTTTTGGAAAAATCAGGGAAAAATTCAGAAAAAAGGAAAATTCCGGGCTATTTACTTGTTCTGTGAGTTCTTTCCATCGTCCTTTGTTTTCACCTTGTTGCGCTACGTCTCGACACGTCTTAGCCAGCACCTGTTATTTGTACTTTGGATCCGGATTGAACAATCGCTAACCTGCATTCGTCAATTGCTAATCCTTACTGTCATATTGTGTGCCTACTCGTAGCTCCACATATTCTTCTATCAGCACAGGTTCATCTTGCAACTGTTACCCACGCTCAACAACAGTTTGTTTCACCACTTTGGCTTCGCCCTGTTTGGTTTCAATAAAATTGCCAAAAAAATTTGGGAAAATAAAGAAAAAAAATTGTCAAAGTTTTTGCATGCTTTTCAAAGAACGTGCTGTATTTCTGTAGACCACATCCCACCTCAGTTGTAGGTGCCAATTTTTGTGGTTGCATCTTTTTTTGATCCGTGTTAAGAGAAAAAAATAAAAAAATTAGTGAAAAAATTAAAAAGTTTGATTCCTACTAGTGCCTTTTAGAAAAATCAGGGAAAAATTCAGGAAAAAGGAAAAATCCGGGCTATTTGCTTGTTCTGTGAGTTCTTTCCATCGTCCTTTGTTTTCAACTTGTTGCGCTACATCTCGACATGTCTTAGCCAACACCTGTGATTTGTACTTTGGATCCGGATTGAACAATCGCTAATCTGCATTCGTTAATTGCTAATCCTTGCTATCATATTGTGTGCCTACCCATAGCTCCACATATTCTTCTGTCAGCACAGGTTCATCTTGCAACTGTTACCCACGCTCAACAATAGATTGTTTCTCCACTTTGGCTTTGCCCGGTTTGGTTTTATCAAAATTGCCAAAAAAATTTAGGAAAATAAAGAAGAAAATTGTCAAAGTTTTTGCACGCTTTTTAGAGAACGTGCTGTATTTCTGTAGACCATATCCCACCTCAGTTGTAGGTGCCAATTTTTGTGGTTGCATCTTTTTTTGATTCATGTTCAGAGAAAAAAAATAAAAAAATAGTGAAAAATTTAAAAAGTTTGATTCCTACTAGTGCCTTTTGGAAAAATCAGGGAAAAATTCAGGAAAAAGGAAAAATCCAGGCTATTTGCTTGTTCTGTGAGTTCTTTCCATCGTCCTTTGTTTTCACCTTGTTGCGCTACGTCTCGACACGTCTTAGCCAGCACCTGTGATTTGTACTTTAGATCTAGATTGAACAATCGCTAATCTGCATTCGTTAATTGCTAATCCTTGCTGTCATAATGTGTGCCTACCCATAGCTCCACATATTCTTCTGTCAGCACAGGTTCATCTTGAAACAGTTACCCACGCTCAGCAACAGATTGTTTCACCACTTTCGCTTTGCCCTGTTTGGTTTCATCAAAATTGCCAAAAAAATTCAGGAAAATAAGGAAGAAAATTGTCAAAGTTTTTGCACACTTTTCACAGAACGTGCTGTATTTCTGTAGACCACATCCCACCTCAGTTGTAGGTGCCAATTTTTGTGGTTGCATCTTTTTTTATCCGTGTTCAGAGAAGAAAATTAAAAAAATAGTGAAAAATTTAAAAAGTTTGATTCCTACTAGTGCCTTTTGGAAAAATCATGGAAAAATTCAGGAAAAAGGAAAAATCTGGGCTATTTGCTTGTTCTGTGAGTTCTTTCCATCGTCCTTTGTTTTCACCTTGTTGCGCTACGTCTCGACACGTCTTAGCTAGCACCTGTGATTTGTACTTCGGATCTAGATTGAACAATCTCTAATCTGTATTTGTTAATTGCTAATCCTTGCTGTCATATTGTGTGCCTACCCATAGCTCCACATATTCTTCTGTCAGCACAGGTTCATCTTGCAACTGTTACCCATGCTCAACAACAGATTGTTTCACCACTTTGGCTTTGCCCTGTTTGGTTTCATCAAAATTGCTAAAAAAATTCGGGAAAATAAAGAAAAAAAATTGTCAAAGTTTTCGCATGCTTTTCAAAGAACGTGCTGTATTTCTGTAGACCACATCCCACCTCAGTTGTAGGTGCCAATTTTTGTGGTTGCATCTTTTTTTGATCCGTGTTCAGAGAAAAAAATTAAAAAAATAGTGAAAAATTTAAAAAGTTTGATTCCTACTAGTGCCTTTTGGAAAAATCAGGGAAAAATTCAGGAAAAAGGAAAAATCCGGGCTATTTGCTTGTTCTGTGAGTTCTTTCCATCATCCTTTGTTTTCACCTTGTTGCGCTACGTCTCGACACGTCTTAGCCAGCACCTGTGATTTGTACTTTGGATCCGGATTGAACAATCGCTAATCTACATTCGTTCATTGCTAATCCTTGCTGTCATATTGTGTGCCTACCCGTAGCTCCACATATTCTTCTGTCAGCACAGGTTCATCTTGCAACGTTTACCCACGCTCAGCAACAGATTGTTTCGCCACTTTGGCTTCGCCCTGTTTGGTTTCATCAAAATTGCCAAAAAAATTCAGGAAAATAAAGAAAAAAAATTGTCAATGTTTTTGCATGCTTTTCAAAGAACGTGCTGTATTTCTGTAGACCACATCCCACCTGAGTTGTCGGTGCCAATTTTTGTGGTTGCATCTTTTTTTGATCCGTGTTCAGAGAAAAAAATAAAAAAAATAGTGAAAAAATTTAAAAGTTTGATTCCTACTAGTGCCTTTTAGAAAAATCAGGTAAAAATTCAGGAAAAAGGAAAAATCCAGGCTATTTGCTTGTTCTGTGAGTTCTTTCCATCGTCCTTTGTTTTCAACTTGTTGCGCTACGTCTCGACATGTCTTAGCCAGCACCTGTGATTTGTACTTTGGATCCGAATTGAACAATCGCTAATCTACATTCGTTAATTGCTAATCCTTGCTGTCATATTGTGTGCCTACCCGTAGCTCCACATATTCTTCTGTCAGCACAGGTTCATCTTACAACTGTTACCCACGCTCAACAATAGATTGTTTCGCCAGTTTGGTTTTGCCCTGTTTGGTTTCATCAAAATTGCCAAAAAAATTCAGGAAAATAAAGAAGAAAATTTTCAAAATTTTTGCACGCTTTTCACAGAACGTACTGTATTTCTATAGACCACATCCCACCTCAGTTGTAGGTGCCAATTTTTGTGGTTTGTTCTTTTTTTAATCCGTGTTCAGAGAAAAAAATAAAAAAAAATAGTGAAAAAATTAAAAAGTTTGATTCCTACTAGTGCCTTTTGGAAAAATCAGGGAAAAATTCAGGAAAAAGGAAAAATCCGGGCTATTTGCTTGTTCTGTGAGTTCTTTCCATCGTCCTTTGTTTTCAACTTGTTGCGCTATGTCTCGACATGTCTTAGCCAGCACCTGTGATTTGTACTTTGGATCCGGATTGAACAATCGCTAATCTGCATTCGTTAATTGCTAATCCTTGCTGTCATATTGTGTGCCTACCCATAGCTCCACATAATCTTCTGTCAGCACAGGTTCATCTTGAAACTGTTACCCACGCTCAGCAACAGATTGTTTCGCCAGTTTGGTTTTGCCCTGTTTGGTTTCATCAAAATTGCCAAAAAAATTCAGGAAAATAAAGAAGAAAATTTTCAAAATTTTTGCACGCTTTTCACAGAACGTACTGTATTTCTATAGACCACATCCCACCTCAGTTGTAGGTGCCAATTTTTGTGGTTGCATCTTTTTTTGATCCGTGTTCAGAGAAAAAAATAAAAAAAATAGTGAAAAAATTAAAAAGTTTGATTCCTGCTAGTGCCTTTTGGAAAAATCAGGGAAAAATTCAGGAAAAAGGAAAAGTCCGGGCTATTGGCTTGTTCAGTGAGTTCTTTCCATCGTCCTTTGTTTTCACCTAGTTGCGCTACGTCTCGACATGTCTTAGCCAGCACCTGTGATTTGTACTTTGGATCTGGATTGAACAATCGTTAATCTGCATTCATTAATTGCTAATCCTTGCTGTCATATTATGTGCCTACCTGTAGCTCCACATATTCTTCTGTCAGCACAGGTTCATCTTGCAACTGTTACGCTCAACAACAGATTGTTTTGCCACTTTGGCTTCACCCTATTTGGTTTCATCAAAATTGCCAAAAAAATTCGGGAAAATAAAGAAAAAAAATTGTCAAAGTTTTTGCATGCTTTTCAAAGAACGTGCTGTATTTCTGTAGACCACATCCCACCTCAGTTGTAGGTGCCAATTTTTGTGGTTGCATCTTTTTTTGATCCGTGTTCAGAGAAAAAAAATAAAAAAAATAGTGAAAAAATTAAAAAGTTTGATTCCTACTAGTGCCTTTTGGAAAAATCAGGGAAAAATTCAGGAAAAAGGAAAAATCCAGGCTATTTGCTTGTTCTGTGAGTTCTTTCCATCGTCCTTTGTTTTCACCTTGTTGCGCTACGCCTCGACATGTCTTAGCCAGCACATGTGATTTGTACTTTGGATCTGGATTGAACAATCGCTAATCTGCATTCGTTAATTGCTAATCCTTGCTGTCATATTGTGGGCCTCCCCATAGCTCCACATATTCTTCTGTCAGCACAGGTTCATCTTGCAACTATTACCCACTCTCAACAACAGATTGTTTCACCCCTTTAGCTTTGCCCTGTTTGGTTTTATCAAAATTGCTAAAAAAATTCGGGAAAATAAAGAAAAAAATTGTCAAAGTTTTTGCATGCTTTTCAAAGAACGTGTTGTATTTCTGTAGACCACATCCCACCTCAGTTGTAGGTGCCAATTTTTGTGGTTGCATCTTTTTTTGATCCGTGTTCAGAGAAAAAAATAAAAAAATTAGTGAAAAAATTAAAAAGTTTGATTCCGAGTAGTGCCTTTTAGAAAAATCAGGGAAAAATTCAGGAAAAAGGAAAAATCCGGGCTATTTGCTTGTTCTGTGAGTTCTTTCCATCGTCCTTTGTTTTTAACTTGTTGCGCTACGTCTCGACATGTCTTAGTCAGCACGTGTGATTTGTACTTTGGATCCGGATTGAACAATCGCTAATCTGCATTCGTTAATTGCTAATCCTTGCTGTCATATTGTGTGCCTACCCATAGCTCCACATATTCTTCTGTCAGCACAGGTTCATCTTGCAACTGTTACCCACGCTCAACAACAGATTGTTTCACCACTTTGGCTTTGCCTTGTTTGGTTTCATCAAAACTGCTAAAAAAATTCGGGAAAATAAAGAAAAAAAATTGTCAAAGTTTTTGCATGCTTTTCAAAGAACGTGTTGTATTTCTGTAGACCACATCCCACCTCAGTTGTAGGTGCCAATTTTTGTGGTTGCATCTTTTTTTGATCCGTGTTCAGAGAAAAAAATAAAAAAAATAGTGAAAAAATTAAAAAGTTTGATTCCTACTAGTGGCTTTTGGAAAAATCAGGGAAAAATTCAGGAAAAAGGAAAAATCCAGGCTATTTACTTGTTCTGTGAGTTCTTTCCATCGTCCTTTGTTTTCACCTTGTTGCGCTACGTCTCGACACGTCTTAGCCAGCACCTGTTATTTGTACTTTGGATCCGGATTGAACAATCGCTAACCTGCATTCGTCAATTGCTAATTCTTGCTGTCATATTGTGTGCCTACTCGTAGCTCCCCATATTCTTCTGTCAGCACAGGTTCATCTTGCAACTGTTACCCACGCTCAACAACAGATTGTTTCACCACTTTGGCTTCGCCCTGTTTGGTTTCAACAAAATTGCCAAAAAAATTTGGGAAAATAAAGAAAAAAAATTGTCAAAGTTTTTGCATGCTTTTCAAAGAACGTGCTGTATTTCTGTAGACCACATCCCACCTCAGTTGTAGGTGCCAATTTTTGTGGTTGCATCTTTTTTTGATCCGTGTTAAGAGAAAAAAATAAAAAAATTAGTGAAAAAATTAAAAAGTTTGATTCCTACTAGTGCCTTTTAGAAAAATCAGGGAAAAATTCAGGAAAAAGGAAAAATCCGGGCTATTTGCTTGTTCTGTGAGTTCTTTCCATCGTCCTTTGTTTTCAACTTGTTGCGCTACATCTCGACATGTCTTAGCCAACACCTGTGATTTGTACTATGGATCCAGATTGAACAATCGCTAATCTGCATTCGTTAATTGCTAATCCTTGCTGTCATATTGTGTGCCTACCCATAGCTCCACATATTCTTCTGTCAGCACAGGTTCATCTTGAAACTGTTACCCACGCTCAGCAACAGATTGTTTCGCCAGTTTGGTTTTGCCCTGTTTGGTTTCATCAAAATTGCCAAAAAAATTCAGGAAAATAAAGAAGAAAATTTTCAAAATTTTTGCACGCTTTTCACAGAACGTACTGTATTTCTATAGACCACATCCCACCTCAGTTGTAGGTGCCAATTTTTGTGGTTGCATCTTTTTTTGATCCGTGTTCAGAGAAAAAAATAAAAAAAATAGTGAAAAAATTAAAAAGTTTGATTCCTACTAGTGCCTTTTGGAAAAATCAGGGAAAAATTCAGGAAAAAGGAAAAGTCCGGGCTATTGGCTTGTTCAGTGAGTTCTTTCCATCGTCCTTTGTTTTCACCTAGTTGCGCTACGTCTCGACATGTCTTAGCCAGCACCTGTGATTTGTACTTTGGATCTGGATTGAACAATCGTTAATCTGCATTCATTAATTGCTAATCCTTGCTGTCATATTATGTGCCTACCTGTAGCTCCACATATTCTTCTGTCAGCACAGGTTCATCTTGCAACTGTTACGCTCAACAACAGATTGTTTTGCCACTTTGGCTTCACCCTATTTGGTTTCATCAAAATTGCCAAAAAAATTCGGGAAAATAAATAAAAAAAATTGTCAAAGTTTTTGCATGCTTTTCAAAGAACGTGCTGTATTTCTGTAGACCACATCCCACCTCAGTTGTAGGTGCCAATTTTTGTGGTTGCATCTTTTTTTGATCCGTGTTCAGAGAAAAAAAATAAAAAAAATAGTGAAAAAATTAAAAAGTTTGATTCCTACTAGTGCCTTTTGGAAAAATCAGGGAAAAATTCAGGAAAAAGGAAAAATCCAGGCTATTTGCTTGTTCTGTGAGTTCTTTCCATCGTCCTTTGTTTTCACCTTGTTGCGCTACGCCTCGACATGTCTTAGCCAGCACATGTGATTTGTACTTTGGATCTGGATTGAACAATCGCTAATCTGCATTCGTTAATTGCTAATCCTTGCTGTCATATTGCATGCCTACCCATAGCTCCACATATTCTTCTGTCAGCACAGGTTCATCTTGAAACTGTTACCCACGCTCAGCAACAGATTGTTTCTCCAGTTTGGTTTTGACCTGTTTGGTTTCTTCAAAATTGCCAAAAAAATTCAGAAAAATAAAGAAGAAAATTTTCAATGTTTTTGCAGGCTTTTCACAGAACGTGCTGTATTTCTGTAGACCACATCCCACCTCAGTTGTAGGTGCCAATTTTTGTGGTTGCATCTTTTTTTGATCCGTGTTCAGAGAAAAAAATAAAAAAATAGTGAAAAAATTAAAAAGTTTGATTCCTACTAGTGCCTTTTGGAAAAAATCATGGAAAAATTCAGGAAAAAGGAAAAATCCGGGCTATTTGCTTGTTCTGTGAGTTCTTTCCATCATCCTTTGTTTTCACCTTGTTGCGCTACGTCTCGACACATCTTAGCCAGCACCTGTGATTTGTACTTTGGATCCGGATTGAACAATCGCTAATCTGCATTCGTTAATTGCTAATCCTTGCTGTCATATTGTGTGTCTACCTGTAGCTCCACATATTCTTCTATCAGCACAGGTTCGTCTTGCAACTGTTACCCACGCTCAACAACAGATTGTTTTGCCACTTTGGCTTCACCCTATTTGGTTTCATCAAAATTGCCTAAAAAAATTTGGGAAAATAAAGAAAAAAAATTGTCAAAGTTTTTGCATGATTTTCAAAGAACGTGCTGTATTTCTGTAGACCACATCCCACCTCAGTTGTTGGTGCCAATTTTTGTGGTTGCATCTTTTTTGAACCTTGTTCAGAGAAAAATACAAAAAAAAATAATGAAAAAATTAAAAAGTTTGATTCACACTAGTGCCTTTTGGAAAAATCAGGGAAAAATTCAGGAAAAAGGAAAAATTTGGGCTATTTGCTTGTTCTGTTATTTCTTTCCATCGTCCTTTGTTTCACCTTGTTGCGCAACATCTCGACACGTCTTAGCTAGCACCTGTGATTTGTACTTTGGATCCGGATTGAACAATCGCTAATCTGCATTCGTTAATTGCTAATCCTTGCTGTCATAATGTGTGCCTACCCATAGCTCCACATATTCTTCTGTCAGCACAGGTTCATCTTGAAACGGTTACCCACGCTCAGCAACAGATTGTTTCGCCACTTTGGCTTTGCCCTGTTTGGTTTCTTCAAAATTGCCAAAAAAATTAGGAAAATAAAGAAGAAAATTGTCAAAGTTTTTGCACGCTTTTCACAGAACGTGTTGTAATTCTGTAGACCACATCCCACCTAAGTTGTAGTTGCCAATTTTCGTGGTTGCATCTTTTTTTGATCCGTGTTCAGAGAAAAAAAATAAAAAAAAATAGTGAAAAAATTAAAATGTCTAATTCCTACTTGTGCCTTTTGGAAAAAATAAGGAAAAAATTCAGGAAAAAGGAAAAATCTGGGCTATTTGCTTGTTCTGTGAGTTCTTTCCATCGTCCTTTGTTTTCACCTTGTTGCGCTACGTCTCGACACATCTTAGCCAGCACCTGTGATTTATACTTTGGATCCGGATTGAACAATCGCTAATCTGCATTCGTTAATTGCTAATCCTTGCTGTCATATTGTGTGCCTACCTGTAGCTCCACATATTCTTCTATCAGCACAGGTTCGTCTTGCAACTGTTACCCACGCTCAACAACAGATTGTTTTGCCACTTTGGCTTCACCCTATTTGGCTTCATCAAAATTGCCAAAAAAAATTTGGGAAAATAAAGAAAAAAAATTGTCAAAGTTTTTGCATGATTTTCAAAGAACGTGCTGTATTTCTGTAGACCACATCCCACCTCAGTTGTAGGTGCCAATTTTTGTGGTTGCATCTTTTTTGAACCTTGTTCAGAGAAAAATATAAAAAAAAAGTGAAAAAATTAAAAAGTTTGATTCACACTAGTGCCTTTTGGAAAAATCAGGGAAAAATTCAGCAAAAAGGAAAAATTTGGGCTATTTGCTTGTTCTGTTATTCCTTTCCATCGTCATTTGTTTCACCTTGTTGCGCAACATCTCGACACGTCTTAGCTAGCACCTGTGATTTGTACTTTGGATCCGGATTGAACAATCGCTAATCTGCATTCGTTAATTGCTAATCCTTGCTGTCATAATGTGTGCCTACCCATAGCTCCATATATTCTTCTGTCAGCACAGGTTCATCTTGAAACGGTTACCCACGCTCAGCAACAGATTGTTTCGCCACTTTGGCTTTGCCCTGTTTGGTTTCATCAAAATTGCCAAAAAAATCAGGAAAATAAAGAAGAAAATTGTCAAAGTTTTTGCACGCTTTTCACAGAACGTGTTGTAATTCTGTAGACCACATCCCACCTCAGTTGTAGTTGCCAATTTTCGTGGTTGCATCTTTTTTTGATCCGTGTTCAGAGAAAAAAATAAAAAAAAATAGTGAAAAAATTTAAAAGTCTGATTCCTACTGGTGCCTTTTGGAAAAATCAGGGAAAAATTCAGGAAAAAGGAAAAATTTGGGCTATTTGCTTGTTCTGTGAGTTCTTTCCATCGTCCTTTGTTTTCACCTTGTTGCGCTACGTCTCGACACGTCTTAGCTAGCACCTGTGATTTGTACTTTGGATCCGGATTGAACAATCGCTAATTTGCATTCGTTAATTGCAAATCCTTGCTGTCATATTGTGTGCCTACCCATAGCTTCACATATTCTTCTGTCAGCACAGGTTCATCTTGCAACTGTTACCCACTTTCAACAACAGATTGTTTCACCACTTTGGCTTTGCCCTGTTTGGTTTCATCAAAATTGCTAAAAAAATTCAGGAAAATAAAGAAAAAAAAATTGTCAAAGTTTTTGCATGCTTTTCAAAGAACGTGCTGTATTTCTGTAGACCACATCCCACCTCAGTTGTAGGTGCCAATTTTTGTGGTTGCATCTTTTTTTGATCCGTGTTCAGAGAAAAAAATAAAAAAAAATAGTGAAAAAATTAAAAAGTTTGATTCCTACTAGTGCGTTTTGGAAAAATCAGGGAAAAATTCAGGAAAAAGGAAAAATCCAGGCTATTTGCTTGTTCTGTGAGTTCTTTCCATCGTCCTTTGTTTTCAACTTGTTGCGCTACGTCTCGACACGTCTTAGCCAGCACCTGTTATTTGTACTTTGGATCCGGATTGAACAATCGCTAACCTGTATTCGTTAATTGCTAATCCTTGCTGTCATATTGTGTGCCTACCCGTTGCTCCACATATTCTTCTGTCAGCACAGGTTCATCTTACAACTGTTACCCACGCTCAACAACAGATTGTTTCACCACTTTGGCTTCGCCCTGTTTGGTTTCATCAAAATTGCCAAAAAAATTTGGGAAAATAAAGAAAAAAATTATCAAAGTTTTTGCATGCTTTTCAAAGAACGCGTTGTATTTCTGTAGACCTCATCCCACCTTAGTTGTAGGTGCCAATTTTTGTGGTTGCCTCTTTTTTTGATCCGTGTTCAGAGAAAAAACAAAAAAATTAGTGAAAAAATTAAAAAATTTGACTCCTACTAGTGCCTTTTAGAAAAATCAGGGAAAAATTCAGGAAAAAGGAAAAATCCGGGCTATTTGCTTGTTCTGTGAGTTCTTTCCATCGTCCTTTGTTTTCAACTTGTTGCGCTATGTCTCGACATGTCTTAGCCAGCACCTGTGATTTGTACTTTGGATCCGGATTGAACAATCGCTAATCTGCATTCGTTAATTGCTAATCCTTGCTGTCATATTGTGTGCCTACCCATAGCTCCACATATTCTTCTGTCAGCACAGGTTCATCTTGAAACTGTTACCCACGCTCAGCAACAGATTGTTTCGCCCGTTTGGTTTTGCCCTGTTTGGTTTCATCAAAATTGCCAAAAAAATTCAGGAAAATAAAGTAGAAAATTTTCAAAATTTTTGCACGCTTTTCACAGAACGTACTGTATTTCTATAGACCACATCCCACCTCAGTTGTAGGTGCCAATTTTTGTGGTTGCATCTTTTTTTGATCCGTGTTCAGAGAAAAAAAATAAAAAAATAGTGAAAAAATTAAAAAGTTTGATTCCTACTAGTGCCTTTTGGAAAAATCAGGGAAAAATTCAGGAAAAAGGAAAAGTCCGGGCTATTGGCTTGTTCTGTGAGTTCTTTCCATCGTCCTTTGTTTTCACCTAGTTGCGCTACGTCTCGACATGTCTTAGCCAGCACCTGTGATTTGTACTTTGGATCCGGATTGAACAATCGTTAATCTGCATTCATTAATTGCTAATCCTTGCTGTCATATTATGTGCCTACCTGTAGCTCCACATATTCTTCTGTCAGCACAGGTTCATCTTGCAACTGTTACGCTCAACAACAGATTGTTTTGCCACTTTGGCTTCACCCTATTTGGTTTCATCAAAATTGCCAAAAAAAATTTGGGAAAATAAAGAAAAAAAATTGTCAAAGTTTTTGCATGATTTTCAAAGAACGTGCTGTATTTCTGTAGACCACATCCCACCTCAGTTGTAGGTGCCAATTTTTGTGGTTGCATCTTTTTTGAACCTTGTTCAGAGAAAAATATAAAAAAAAATAGTGAAAAAATTAAAAAGTTTGATTCACACTAGTGCCTTTTGGAAAAATCAGGGAAAAATTCAGGAAAAAGGAAAAATTTAGGCTATTTGCTTGTTCTGTTATTCCTTTCCATCGTCCTTTGTTTCACCTTGTTGCGCAACATCTCGACACGTCTTAGCTAGCACCTGTGATTTGTACTTTGGATCCGGATTGAACAATCGCTAATCTGCATTCGTTAATTGCTAATCCTTGCTGTCATAATGTGTGCCTACCCATAGCTCCACATATTCTTCTGTCAGCACAGGTTCATCTTGAAACGGTTACCCATGCTCAGCAACAGATTATTTCGCCACTTTGGCTTTGCCCTGTTTGGTTTCATCAAATTTGCCAAAAAAATCAGGAAAATAAAGAAGAAAATTGTCAAAGTTTTTGCACGCTTTTCATAGAACGTGTTGTAATTCTGTAGACCACATCCCACCTCAGTTGTAGTTGCCAATTTTCGTGGTTGCATCTTTTTTTGATCCTGTTCAGAGAAAAAAACAAAAAAATAGTGAAAAAATTAAAAAGTCTGATTCCTACTGGTGCCTTTTGGAAAAATCAGGAAAAAATTCAGGAAAAAGGAAAAATTTGGGCTATTTGCTTGTTCTGTGAGTTCTTTCCATCGTCCTTTGTTTTTAACTTGTTGCGCTACGTCTCGACATGTCTTAGTCAGCACGTGTGATTTGTACTTTGGATCCGGATTGAACAATCGCTAATCTGCATTCGTTAATTGCTAATCCTTGCTGTCATATTGTGTGCCTACCCATAGCTCCACATATTCTTCTGTCAGCACAGGTTCATCTTGCAACTGTTACCCACGCTCAACAACAGATTGTTTCACCACTTTGGCTTTGCCTTGTTTGGTTTCATCAAAATTGCTAAAAAAATTCGGGAAAATAAAGAAAAAAAATTGTCAAAGTTTTTGCATGCTTTTCAAAGAACGTGTTGTATTTCTGTAGACCACATCCCACCTCAGTTGTAGGTGCCAATTTTTGTGGTTGCATCTTTTTTTGATCCGTGTTCAGAGAAAAAAATAAAAAAAATAGTGAAAAAATTAAAAAGTTTGATTCCTACTAGTGGCTTTTGGAAAAATCAGGGAAAAATTCAGGAAAAAGGAAAAATCCAGGCTATTTACTTGTTCTGTGAGTTCTTTCCATCGTCCTTTGTTTTCACCTTGTTGCGCTACGTCTCGACACGTCTTAGCCAGCACCTGTTATTTGTACTTTGGATCCGGATTGAACAATCGCTAACCTGCATTCGTCAATTGCTAATTCTTGCTGTCATATTGTGTGCCTACTCGTAGCTCCCCATATTCTTCTGTCAGCACAGGTTCATCTTGCAACTGTTACCCACGCTCAACAACAGATTGTTTCACCACTTTAGCTTCGCCCTGTTTGGTTTCAACAAAATTGCCAAAAAAATTTGGGAAAATAAAGAAAAAAAATTGTCAAAGTTTTTGCATGCTTTTCAAAGAACGTGCTGTATTTCTGTAGACCACATCCCACCTCAGTTGTAGGTGCCAATTTTTGTGGTTGCATCTTTTTTTGATCCGTGTTAAGAGAAAAAAATAAAAAAATTAGTGAAAAAATTAAAAAGTTTGATTCCTACTAGTGCCTTTTAGAAAAATCAGGGAAAAATTCAGGAAAAAGGAAAAATCCGGGCTATTTGCTTGTTCTGTGAGTTCTTTCCATCGTCCTTTGTTTTCAACTTGTTGCGCTACATCTCGACATGTCTTAGCCAACACCTGTGATTTGTACTATGGATCCAGATTGAACAATCGCTAATCTGCATTCGTTAATTGCTAATCCTTGCTATCATATTGTGTGCCTACCCATAGCTCCACATATTCTTCTGTCAGCACAGGTTCATCTTGAAACTGTTACCCACGCTCAGCAACAGATTGTTTCGCCAGTTTGGTTTTGACCTGTTTGGTTTCTTCAAAATTGCCAAAAAAATTCAGAAAAATAAAGAAGAAAATTTTCAATGTTTTTGCAGGCTTTTCACAGAACGTGCTGTATTTCTGTAGACCACATCCCACCTCAGTTGTAGGTGCCAATTTTTGTGGTTGCATCTTTTTTTGATCCGTGTTCAGAGAAAAAAATAAAAAAATAGTGAAAAAATTAAAAAGTTTGATTCCTACTAGTGCCTTTTGGAAAAAATCATGGAAAAATTCAGGAAAAAGGAAAAATCCGGGCTATTTGCTTGTTCTGTGAGTTCTTTCCATCATCCTTTGTTTTCACCTTGTTGCGCTACGTCTCGACACATCTTAGCCAGCACCTGTGATTTGTACTTTGCATCCGGATTGAACAATCGCTAATCTGCATTCGTTAATTGCTAATCCTTGCTGTCATATTGTGTGTCTACCTGTAGCTCCACATATTCTTCTATCAGCACAGGTTCGTCTTGCAACTGTTACCCACGCTCAACAACAGATTGTTTTGCCACTTTGGCTTCGCCCTATTTGGTTTCATCAAAATTGCCAAAAAAAATTTGGGAAAAATAAAGAAAAAAAATTGTCAAAGTTTTTGCATGATTTTCAAAGAACGTGCTGTATTTCTGTAGACCACATCCCACCTCAGTTGTTGGTGCCAATTTTTGTGGTTGCATCTTTTTTGAACCTTGTTCAGAGAAAAATACAAAAAAAAATAATGAAAAAATTAAAAAGTTTGATTCACACTAGTGCCTTTTGGAAAAATCAGGGAAAAATTCAGAAAAAAGGAAAAATTTGGGCTATTTGCTTGTTCTGTTATTTCTTTCCATCGTCCTTTGTTTCACCTTGTTGCGCAACATCTCGACACGTCTTAGCTAGCACCTGTGATTTGTACTTTGGATCCGGATTGAACAATCGCTAATCTGCATTCGTTAATTGCTAATCCTTGCTGTCATAATGTGTGCCTACCCATAGCTCTACATATTCTTCTGTCAGCACAGGTTCATCTTGAAACGGTTACCCACGCTCAGCAACAGATTGTTTCGCCACTTTGGCTTTGCCCTGTTTGGTTTCATCAAAATTGCCAAAAAAATCAGGAAAATAAAGAAGAAAATTGTCAAAGTTTTTGCACGCTTTTCACAGAACGTGTTGTAATTCTGTAGACCACATCCCACCTAAGTTGTAGTTGCCAATTTTCGTGGTTGCATCTTTTTTTGATCCGTGTTCAGAGAAAAAAAATAAAAAAAATAGTGAAAAAATTAAAATGTCTAATTCCTACTTGTGCCTTTTGGAAAAAATAAGGAAAAAATTTAGGAAAAAGGAAAAATCTGGGCTATTTGCTTGTTCTGTGAGTTCTTTCCATCGTCCTTTGTTTTCACCTTGTTGCGCTACGTCTCGACACATCTTAGCCAGCACCTGTGATTTATACTTTGGATCCGGATTGAACAATCGCTAATCTGCATTCGTTAATTGCTAATCCTTGCTGTCATATTGTGTGCCTACCTGTAGCTCCACATATTCTTCTATCAGCACAGGTTCGTCTTGCAACTGTTACCCACGCTCAACAACAGATTGTTTTGCCACTTTGGCTTCACCCTATTTGGCTTCATCAAAATTGCCAAAAAAAATTTGGGAAAATAAAGAAAAAAAATTGTCAAAGTTTTTGCATGATTTTCAAAGAACGTGCTGTATTTCTGTAGACCACATCCCACCTCAGTTGTAGGTGCCAATTTTTGTGGTTGCATCTTTTTTGAACCTTGTTCAGAGAAAAATATAAAAAAAAAAGTGAAAAAATTAAAAAGTTTGATTCACACTAGTGCCTTTTGGAAAAATCAGGGAAAAATTCAGCAAAAAGGAAAAATTTGGGCTATTTGCTTGTTCTGTTATTCCTTTCCATCGTCCTTTGTTTCACCTTGTTGCGCAACATCTCGACACGTCTTAGCTAGCACCTGTGATTTGTACTTTGGATCCGGATTGAACAATCGCTAATCTGCATTCGTTAATTGCTAATCCTTGCTGTCATAATGTGTGCCTACCCATAGCTCCATATATTCTTCTGTCAGCACAGGTTCATCTTGAAACGGTTACCCACGCTCAGCAACAGATTGTTTCGCCACTTTGGCTTTGCCCTGTTTGGTTTCATCAAAATTGCCAAAAAAATCAGGAAAATAAAGAAGAAAATTGTCAAAGTTTTTGCACGCTTTTCACAGAACGTGTTGTAATTCTGTAGACCACATCCCACCTCAGTTGTAGTTGCCAATTTTCGTGGTTGCATCTTTTTTTGATCCGTGTTCAGAGAAAAAAATAAAAAAAAATAGTGAAAAAATTAAAAAGTCTGATTCCTACTGGTGCCTTTTGGAAAAATCAGGGAAAAATTCAGGAAAAAGGAAAAATTTGGGCTATTTGCTTGTTCTGTGAGTTCTTTCCATCGTCCTTTGTTTTCACCTTGTTGCGCTACGTCTCGACACGTCTTAGCTAGCACCTGTGATTTGTGCTTTGGATCCGGATTGAACAATCGCTAATTTGCATTCGTTAATTGCAAATCCTTGCTGTCATATTGTGTGCCTACCCATAGCTTCACATATTCTTCTGTCAGCACAGGTTCATCTTGCAACTGTTACCCACTTTCAACAACAGATTGTTTCACCACTTTGGCTTTGCCCTGTTTGGTTTCATCAAAATTGCTAAAAAAATTCAGGAAAATAAAGAAAAAAAATTGTCAAAGTTTTTGCATGCTTTTCAAAGAACGTGTTGTATTTCTGTAGACCACATCCCACCTCAGTTGTAGGTGCCAATTTTTGTGGTTGCATCTTTTTTTGATCCGTGTTCAGAGAAAAAAATAAAAAAAATAGTGAAAAAATTAAAAAGTTTGATTCCTACTAGTGCGTTTTGGAAAAATCAGGGAAAAATTCAGGAAAAAGGAAAAATCCAGGCTATTTGCTTGTTCTGTGAGTTCTTTCCATCGTCCTTTGTTTTCAACTTGTTGCGCTACGTCTCGACACGTCTTAGCCAGCACCTGTTATTTGTACTTTGGATCCGGATTGAACAATCGCTAACCTGCATTCGTTAATTGCTAATCCTTGCTGTCATATTGTGTGCCTACCCGTTGCTCCACATATTCTTCTGTCAGCACAGGTTCATCTTACAACTGTTACCCACGCTCAACAACAGATTGTTTCACCACTTTGGCTTCGCCCTGTTTGGTTTCATCAAAATTGCCAAAAAAATTTGGGAAAATAAAGAAAAAAATTATCAAAGTTTTTGCATGCTTTTCAAAGAACGCGTTGTATTTCTGTAGACCTCATCCCACCTTAGTTGTAGGTGCCAATTTTTATGGTTGCCTCTTTTTTTGATCCGTGTTCAGAGAAAAAACAAAAAAATTAGTGAAAAAATTAAAAAATTTGACTCCTACTAGTGCCTTTTAGAAAAATCAGGGAAAAATTCAGGAAAAAGGAAAAATCCAGGCTATTTGCTTGTTCTGTGAGTTCTTTCCATCGTCCTTTGTTTTCAACTTGTTGCGCTATGTCTCGACATGTCTTAGCCAGCACCTGTGATTTGTACTTTGGATCCGGATTGAACAATCGCTAATCTGCATTCGTTAATTGCTAATCCTTGCTGTCATATTGTGTGCCTACCCATAGCTCCACATATTCTTCTGTCAGCACAGGTTCATCTTGAAACTGTTACCCACGCTCAGCAACAGATTGTTTCGCCCGTTTGGTTTTGCCCTGTTTGGTTTCATCAAAATTGCCAAAAAAATTCAGGAAAATAAAGAAGAAAATTTTCAAAATTTTTGCACGCTTTTCACAGAACGTACTGTATTTCTATAGACCACATCCCACCTCAGTTGTAGGTGCCAATTTTTGTGGTTGCATCTTTTTTTGATCCGTGTTCAGAGAAAAAAAATAAAAAAATAGTGAAAAAATTAAAAAGTTTGATTCCTACTAGTGCCTTTTGGAAAAATCAGGGAAAAATTCAGGAAAAAGGAAAAGTCCGGGCTATTGGCTTGTTCTGTGAGTTCTTTCCATCGTCCTTTGTTTTCACCTAGTTGCGCTACGTCTCGACATGTCTTAGCCAGCACCTGTGATTTGTACTTTGGATCCGGATTGAACAATCGTTAATCTGCATTCATTAATTGCTAATCCTTGCTGTCATATTATGTGCCTACCTGTAGCTCCACATATTCTTCTGTCAGCACAGGTTCATCTTGCAACTGTTACGCTCAACAATAGATTGTTTTGCCACTTTGGCTTCACCCTATTTGGTTTCATCAAAATTGCCAAAAAAAATTTGGGAAAATAAAGAAAAAAAATTGTCAAAGTTTTTGCATGATTTTCAAAGAACGTGCTGTATTTCTGTAGACCACATCCCACCTCAGTTGTAGGTGCCAATTTTTGTGGTTGCATCTTTTTTGAACCTTGTTCAGAGAAAAATATAAAAAAAAATAGTGAAAAAATTAAAAAGTTTGATTCACACTAGTGCCTTTTGGAAAAATCAGGGAAAAATTCAGGAAAAAGGAAAAATTTAGGCTATTTGCTTGTTCTGTTATTCCTTTCCATCGTCCTTTGTTTCACCTTGTTGCGCAACATCTCGACACGTCTTAGCTAGCACCTGTGATTTGTACTTTGGATCCGGATTGAACAATCGCTAATCTGCATTCGTTAATTGCTAATCCTTGCTGTCATAATGTGTGCCTACCCATAGCTCCACATATTCTTCTGTCAGCACAGGTTCATCTTGAAACGGTTACCCATGCTCAGCAACAGATTGTTTCGCCACTTTGGCTTTGCCCTGTTTGGTTTCATCAAAATTGCCAAAAAAATCAGGAAAATAAAGAAGAAAATTGTCAAAGTTTTTGCACGCTTTTCACAGAACGTGTTGTAATTCTGTAGACCACATCCCACCTCAGTTGTAGTTGCCAATTTTCGTGGTTGCATCTTTTTTTGATCCTGTTCAGAGAAAAAAATAAAAAAATAGTGAAAAAATTAAAAAGTCTGATTCCTACTGGTGCCTTTTGGAAAAATCAGGAAAAAATTCAGGAAAAAGGAAAAATTTGGGCTATTTGCTTGTTCTGTGAGTTCTTTCCATCGTCCTTTGTTTTCACCTTGTTGCGTTACGTCTCGACACGTCTTAGCTAGCACCTGTGATTTGTACTTTGGATCCGGATTGAACAATCGCTAATTTGCATTCGTTAATTGCAAATCCTTGCTGTCATATTGTGTGCCTACCCATAGCTTCACATATTCTTCTGTCAGCACAGGTTCATCTTGCAACTATTACCCACTTTCAACAACAGATTGTTTCACCACTTTGGCTTTGCCCTGTTTGGTTTCATCAAAATTGCTAAAAAAATTCAGGAAAATAAAGAAAAAAAAATTGTCAAAGTTTTTGCATGCTTTTCAAAGAACGTGCTGTATTTCTGTAGACCACATCCCACCTCAGTTGTAGGTGCCAATTTTTGTGGTTGCATCTTTTTTTGATCCGTGTTCAGAGAAAAAAATAAAAAAAAATAGTGAAAAAATTAAAAAGTTTGATTCCTACTAGTGCGTTTTGGAAAAATCAGGGAAAAATTCAGGAAAAAGGAAAAATCTAGGCTATTTGCTTGTTCTGTGAGTTCTTTCCATCGTCCTTTATTTTCAACTTGTTGCGCTACGTCTCGACACGTCTTAGCCAGCACCTGTTATTTGTACTTTGGATCCGGATTGAACAATCGCTAACCTGCATTCGTTAATTGCTAATCCTTGCTGTCATATTGTGTGCCTACCCGTTGCTCCACATATTCTTCTGTCAGCACAGGTTCATCTTACAACTGTTACCCACGCTCAACAACAGATTGTTTCACCACTTTGGCTTCGCCCTGTTTGGTTTCATCAAAATTGCCAAAAAAATTTGGGAAAATAAAGAAAAAAAATTATCAAAGTTTTTGCATGCTTTTCAAAGAACGCGTTGTATTTCTGTAGACCTCATCCCACCTCAGTTGTAGGTGCCAATTTTTGTGGTTGCCTCTTTTTTTGATCCGTGTTCAGAGAAAAAACAAAAAAATTAGTGAAAAAATTAAAAAATTTGATTCCTACTAGTGCCTTTTGGAAAAATCAGGGAAAAATTCAGGAAAAAGGAAAAGTCCGGGCTATTGGCTTGTTCTGTGAGTTCTTTCCATCGTCCTTTGTTTTCACCTAGTTGCGCTACGTCTCGACATGTCTTAGCCAGCACCTGTGATTTGTACTTTGGATCCGGATTGAACAATCGTTAATCTGCATTCATTAATTGCTAATCCTTGCTGTCATATTATGTGCCTACCTGTAGCTCCACATATTCTTCTGTCAGCACAGGTTCATCTTGCAACTGTTACCCACGCTCAACAACAGATTGTTTCACCACTTTGGCTTTGCCTTGTTTGGTTTCATCAAAATTGCTAAAAAAATTCGGGAAAATAAAGAAAAAAAATTGTCAAAGTTTTTGCATGCTTTTCAAAGAACGTGTTGTATTTCTGTAGACCACATCCCACCTCAGTTGTAGGTGCCAATTTTTGTGGTTGCATCTTTTTTTGATCCGTGTTCAGAGAAAAAAATAAAAAAAATAGTGAAAAAATTAAAAAGTTTGATTCCTACTAGTGGCTTTTGGAAAAATCAGGGAAAAATTCAGGAAAAAGGAAAAATCCGGGCTATTTACTTGTTCTGTGAGTTCTTTCCATCGTCCTTTGTTTTCACCTTGTTGCGCTACGTCTCGACATGTCTTAGCCAGCACCTGTTATTTGTACTTTGGATCCGGATTGAACAATCGCTAACCTGCATTCGTCAATTGCTAATCCTTGCTGTCATATTGTGTGCCTACTCGTAGCTCCACATATTCTTCTGTCAGCACAGGTTCATCTTGCAACTGTTACCCACGCTCAACAACAGATTGTTTCACCACTTTGGCTTCGCCTTGTTTGGTTTCAACAAAATTGCCAAAAAAATTTGGGAAAATAAAGAAAAAAAATTGTCAAAGTTTTTGCATGCTTTTCAAAGAACGTGCTGTATCTCTGTAGACCACATCCCACCTCAGTTGTAGGTGCCAATTTTTGTGGTTGCATCTTTTTTTGATCCGTGTTAAGAGAAAAAAATAAAAAAATTAGTGAAAATATTAAAAAGTTTGATTCCTACTAGTGCCTTTTAGAAAAATCAGGGAAAAATTTAGGAAAAAGGAAAAATCCGGGCTATTTGCTTGTTCTGTGAGTTCTTTCCATCGTCCTTTGTTTTCAACTTGTTGCGTTACATCTCGACATGTCTTAGCCAGCATGTTTGATTTGTACTTTGGATCCGGATTGAACAATCGCTAATCTGCATTCGTTAATTGCTAATCCTTGCTATCATATTGTGTGCCTACCCATAGCTCCACATATTCTTCTGTCAGCACAGGTTCATCTTGAAACTGTTACCCACGCTCAGCAACAGATTGTTTCGCCAGTTTGGTTTTGACCTGTTTGGTTTCATCAAAATTGCCAAAAAAATTCAGGAAAATAAAGAAGAAAATTTTCAATGTTTTTGCAGGCTTTTCACAGAACGTGCTGTATTTCTGTAGACCACATCCCACCTCAGTTGTAGGTGCCAATTCTTGTGGTTGCATCTTTTTTTGATCCGTGTTCAGAGAAAAAAATAAAAAAAATAGTGAAAAAATTAAAAAGTTTGATTCCTACTAGTGCCTTTTGGAAAAATCAGGGAAAAATTCAGGAAAAAGGAAAAATCTGGGCTATTTGCTTGTTCTGTGAGTTCTTTCCATCGTCCTTTGTTTTGACCTTGTTGCGCTACGTCTCGATACGTCTTAGCCAGCACCTGTTATTTATACTTTGGATCCGGATTGAACAATCGCTAATCTGCATTCGTTAATTGCTAATCCTTGCTGTCATATTATGTGCCTACCCATAGCTCCACATATTCTTCTGTCAGCACAGGTTCATCTTGCAACTGTTACCCACGCTCAACAATAGATTGTTTCTCCACTTTGGCTTTGCCCGGTTTGGTTTCATCAAAATTGCCAAAAAAATTTAGGAAAATAAAGAAGAAAATTGTCAAAGTTTTTTGCACGCTTTTCAGAGAACATGCTGTATTTCTGTAGACCACATTCCACCTCAGTTGTAGGTGCCAATTTTTGTGGTTGCATCTTTTTTGATCCGTGTTCAGAGAAAAAAAAATAGTGAAAAAATTAAAAAGTTTGATTCCTACTAGTGCCTTTTAGAAAAATCAAGGAAAAATTCAGGAAAAAGGAAAAATCCGGGCTATTTGCTTGTTTTGTGAGTTCTTTCCATCGTCCTTTGTTTTCACCTTGTTGCGCTACGTCTCGACACGTCTTAGCCAGCACCTGTGATTTGTACTTTGGATCCGGATTGAACAATCGCTAATCTGCATTCGTTAATTGCTAATCCTTGCTGTCGTATTGTGGGCCTACCCATAGCTCCACATATTCTTATGTCAGCACAGGATCATCTTGCAACTGTTACCCACTCTCAACAACAGATTGTTTCACCCCTTTGGCTTTGCCCTGTTTGGTTTTATCAAAATTGCTAAAAAAATTTGGGAAAATAAAGAAAAAAAATTGTCAAAGTTTTTGCATGCTTTTCAAAGAACGTGTTGTATTTCTGTAGACCACATCCCACCTCAGTTGTAGGTGCCAATTTTTGTGGTTGCATCTTTTTTTGATCCGTGTTCAGAGAAAAAAATAAAAAAATTAGTGAAAAAATTAAAAAGTTTGATTCCGAGTAGTGCCTTTTAGAAAAATCAGGGAAAAATTCAGGAAAAAGGAAAAATCCGGGCTATTTGCTTGTTCTGTGAGTTCTTTCCATCGTCCTTTGTTTTCAACTTGTTGCGCTACGTCTCGACATGTCTTAGCCAGCACGTTTGATTTGTACTTTGGATCCGGATTGAACAATCGCTAATCTGCATTCGTTAATTGCTAATCCTTGCTGTCATATTGTGTGCCTACCCATAGCTCCACATATTCTTCTGTCAGCACAGGTTCATCTTGCAACTGTTACCCACGCTCAACAACAGATTGTTTCACCACTTTGGCTTTGCCTTGTTTGGTTTCATCAAAATTGCTAAAAAAATTCGGGAAAATAAAGAAAAAAAATTGTCAAAGTTTTTGCATGCTTTTCAAAGAACGTGTTGTATTTCTGTAGACCACATCCCACCTCAGTTGTAGGTGCCAATTTTTGTGGTTGCATCTTTTTTTGATCCGTGTTCAGAGAAAAAAATAAAAAAAATAGTGAAAAAATTAAAAAGTTTGATTCCTACCAGTGGCTTTTGGAAAAATCAGGGAAAAATTCAGGAAAAAGGAAAAATCCGGGCTATTTACTTGTTCTGTGAGTTCTTTCCATCGTCCTTTGTTTTCACCTTGTTGCGCTACGTCTCGACATGTCTTAGCCAGCACCTGTTATTTGTACTTTGGATCCGGATTGAACAATCGCTAACCTGCATTCGTCAATTGCTAATCCTTGCTGTCATATTGTGTGCCTACTCGTAGCTCCACATATTCTTCTGTCAGCACAGGTTCATCTTGCAACTGTTACCCACGCTCAACAACAGATTGTTTACCACTTTGGCTTCGCCTTGTTTGGTTTCAACAAAATTGCCAAAAAAATTTGGGAAAATAAAGAAAAAAAATTGTCAAAGTTTTTGCATGCTTTTCAAAGAACGTGCTGTATCTCTGTAGACCACATCCCACCTCAGTTGTAGGTGCCAATTTTTGTGGTTGCATCTTTTTTTGATCCGTGTTAAGAGAAAAAAATAAAAAAATTAGTGAAAATATTAAAAAGTTTGATTCCTACTAGTGCCTTTTAGAAAAATCAGGGAAAAATTTAGGAAAAAGGAAAAATCCGGGCTATTTGCTTGTTCTGTGAGTTCTTTCCATCGTCCTTTGTTTTCAACTTGTTGCGTTACATCTCGACATGTCTTAGCCAGCATGTTTGATTTGTACTTTGGATCCGGATTGAACAATCGCTAATCTGCATTCGTTAATTGCTAATCCTTGCTATCATATTGTGTGCCTACCCATAGCTCCACATATTCTTCTGTCAGCACAGGTTCATCTTGAAACTGTTACCCACGCTCAGCAACAGATTGTTTCGCCAGTTTGGTTTTGACCTGTTTGGTTTCATCAAAATTGCCAAAAAAATTCAGGAAAATAAAGAAGAAAATTTTCAATGTTTTTGCAGGCTTTTCACAGAACGTGCTGTATTTCTGTAGACCACATCCCACCTCAGTTGTAGGTGCCAATTCTTGTGGTTGCATCTTTTTTTGATCCGTGTTCAGAGAAAAAAATAAAAAAAATAGTGAAAAAATTAAAAAGTTTGATTCCTACTAGTGCCTTTTGGAAAAATCAGGGAAAAATTCAGGAAAAAGGAAAAATCTGGGCTATTTGCTTGTTCTGTGAGTTCTTTCCATCGTCCTTTGTTTTGACCTTGTTGCGCTACGTCTCGATACGTCTTAGCCAGCACCTGTTATTTATACTTTGGATCCGGATTGAACAATCGCTAATCTGCATTCGTTAATTGCTAATCCTTGCTGTCATATTATGTGCCTACCCATAGCTCCACATATTCTTCTGTCAGCACAGGTTCATCTTGCAACTGTTACCCACGCTCAACAATAGATTGTTTCTCCACTTTGGCTTTGCCCGGTTTGGTTTCATCAAAATTGCCAAAAAAATTTAGGAAAATAAAGAAGAAAATTGTCAAAGTTTTTTGCACGCTTTTCAGAGAACATGCTGTATTTCTGTAGACCACATTCCACCTCAGTTGTAGGTGCCAATTTTTGTGGTTGCATCTTTTTTGATCCGTGTTCAGAGAAAAAAAAATAGTGAAAAAATTAAAAAGTTTGATTCCTACTAGTGCCTTTTAGAAAAATCAAGGAAAAATTCAGGAAAAAGGAAAAATCCGGGCTATTTGCTTGTTTTGTGAGTTCTTTCCATCGTCCTTTGTTTTCACCTTGTTGCGCTACGTCTCGACACGTCTTAGCCAGCACCTGTGATTTGTACTTTGGATCCGGATTGAACAATCGCTAATCTGCATTCGTTAATTGCTAATCCTTGCTGTCGTATTGTGGGCCTACCCATAGCTCCACATATTCTTATGTCAGCACAGGATCATCTTGCAACTGTTACCCACTCTCAACAACAGATTGTTTCACCCCTTTGGCTTTGCCCTGTTTGGTTTTATCAAAATTGCTAAAAAAATTTGGGAAAATAAAGAAAAAAAATTGTCAAAGTTTTTGCATGCTTTTCAAAGAACGTGTTGTATTTCTGTAGACCACATCCCACCTCAGTTGTAGGTGCCAATTTTTGTGGTTGCATCTTTTTTTGATCCGTGTTCAGAGAAAAAAATAAAAAAATTAGTGAAAAAATTAAAAAGTTTGATTCCGAGTAGTGCCTTTTAGAAAAATCAGGGAAAAATTCAGGAAAAAGGAAAAATCCGGGCTATTTGCTTGTTCTGTGAGTTCTTTCCATCGTCCTTTGTTTTCAACTTGTTGCGCTACGTCTCGACATGTCTTAGCCAGCACGTTTGATTTGTACTTTGGATCCGGATTGAACAATCGCTAATCTGCATTCGTTAATTGCTAATCCTTGCTGTCATATTGTGTGCCTACCCATAGCTCCACATATTCTTCTGTCAACACAGGTTCATCTTGCAACTGTTACCCACGCTCAACAACAGATTGTTTCACCACTTTGGCTTTGCCTTGTTTGGTTTCATCAAAATTGCTAAAAAAATTCGGGAAAATAAAGAAAAAAAATTGTCAAAGTTTTTGCATGCTTTTCAAAGAACGTGTTGTATTTCTGTAGACCACATCCCACCTCAGTTGTAGGTGCCAATTTTTGTGGTTGCATCTTTTTTTGATCCGTGTTCAGAGGAAAAAATAAAAAAAATAGTGAAAAAATTAAAAAGTTTGATTCCTACCAGTGGCTTTTGGAAAAATCAGGGAAAAATTCAGGAAAAAGGAAAAATCCGGGCTATTTACTTGTTCTGTGAGTTCTTTCCATCGTCCTTTGTTTTCACCTTGTTGCGCTACGTCTCGACATGTCTTAGCCAGCACCTGTTATTTGTACTTTGGATCCGGATTGAACAATCGCTAACCTGCATTCGTCAATTGCTAATCCTTGCTGTCATATTGTGTGCCTACTCGTTGCTCCACATATTCTTCTGTCAGCACAGGTTCATCTTGCAACTGTTACCCACGCTCAACAACAGATTGTTTACCACTTTGGCTTCGCCTTGTTTGGTTTCAACAAAATTGCCAAAAAAATTTGGGAAAATAAAGAAAAAAAATTGTCAAAGTTTTTGCATGCTTTTCAAAGAACGTGCTGTATCTCTGTAGACCATATCCCACCTCAGTTGTAGGTGCCAATTTTTGTGGTTGCATCTTTTTTTGATCCGTGTTAAGAGAAAAAAATAAAAAAATTAGTGAAAAAATTAAAAAGTTTGATTCCTACTAGTGCCTTTTAGAAAAATCAGGGAAAAATTTAGGAAAAAGGAAAAATCCGGGCTATTTGCTTGTTCTGTGAGTTCTTTCCATCGTCCTTTGTTTTCAACTTGTTGCGTTACATCTCGACATGTCTTAGCCAGCACGTTTGATTTGTACTTTGGATCCGGATTGAACAATCGCTAATCTGCATTCGTTAATTGCTAATCCTTGCTATCATATTGTGTGCCTACCCATAGCTCCACATATTCTTCTGTCAGCACAGGTTCATCTTGAAACTGTTACCCACGCTCAGCAACAGATTGTTTCGCCAGTTTGGTTTTGACCTGTTTGGTTTCATCAAAATTGCCAAAAAAATTCAGGAAAATAAAGAAGAAAATTTTCAATGTTTTTGCAGGCTTTTCACAGAACGTGCTGTATTTCTGTAGACCACATCCCACCTCAGTTGTAGGTGCCAATTCTTGTGGTTGCATCTTTTTTTGATCCGTGTTCAGAGAAAAAAATAAAAAAATAGTGAAAAAATTAAAAAGTTTGATTCCTACTAGTGCCTTTTGGAAAAATCAGGGAAAAATTCAGGAAAAAGGAAAAATCTGGGCTATTTGCTTGTTCTGTGAGTTCTTTCCATCGTCCTTTGTTTTGACCTTGTTGCGCTACGTCTCGATACGTCTTAGCCAGCACCTGTTATTTATACTTTGGATCCGGATTGAACAATCGCTAATCTGCATTCGTTAATTGCTAATCCTTGCTGTCATATTATGTGCCTACCCATAGCTCCACATATTCTTCTGTCAGCACAAGTTCATCTTGCAACTGTTACCCACGCTCAACAATAGATTGTTTCTCCACTTTGGCTTTGCCCGGTTTGGTTTCATCAAAATTGCCAAAAAAATTTAGGAAAATAAAGAAGAAAATTGTCAAAGTTTTTTGCACGCTTTTCAGAGAACATGCTGTATTTCTGTAGACCACATTCCACCTCAGTTGTAGGTGCCAATTTTTGTGGTTGCATCTTTTTTTGATCCGTGTTCAGAGAAAAAAATAAAAAAATAGTGAAAAATTTAAAAAGTTTGATTCCTACTAGTGCCTTTTGGAAAAATCAGGGAAAAATTTAGGAAAAAGGAAAAATTCGGGCTATTTGCTTGTTCTGTGAGTTCTTTCCATCGTCCTTTGTTTTCACCTTGTTGCGCTACGTCTCGACACGTCTTAGCCAGCACCTGTGATTTGTACTTTGGATCTAGATTGAACAGTCGCTAATCTACATTTGTTAATTGCTAATCCTTGCTGTCATATTGTGTGCCTACCCGTAGCTCCACATATTCTTCTGTCAGCACAGGTTCATCTTGCAACTGTTACCCACGCTCAGCAACAGATTGTTTCGCCACTTTGGCTCCGCCCTGTTTGGTTTCATCAAAATTGCCAAAAAAATTCGGGAAAATAAAGGAAAAAAATTGTTAATGTTTTTGCATGCTTTTCAAAGAACGTGCTGTATTTCTGTAGACCACATCCCACCTTAGTTGTAGGTGCCAATTTTTGTGGTTGCATCTTTTTTTGATCCGTGTTAAGAGAAAAAAATAAAAAAATTAGTGAAAAAATTAAAAAGTTTGATTCCTACTAGTGCCTTTTGGAAAAATCAGGGAAAAATTCAGGAAAAAGGAAAAATCCGGGCTATTTGCTTGTTCTGTGAGTTCTTTCCATCGTCCTTTGTTTTCAACTTGTTGCGCAACGTCTCGACATGTCTTAGCCAACACCTGTGATTTGTACTTTGGATCCGGATTGAACAATCGCTAATCTGCATTCGTTAATTGCTAATCCTTGCTATCATATTGTGTGCCTACCCATAGCTCCCATATTCTTCTGTCAGCATGTTGGGCATTCTTAACGTCATTACCAAAAGTAGACTTAGTTTTCTAATTCTGATAACGGCACCAAAAATGCCAAACCTATCCCTCATGCCACTTAAGCCAAGTTGTCATCCCCAGCATGACATGAGAGACGCGGTATTGAAATATGCAACTGCTCTTCTAAATAAATAATAAATAAGATCTGCAAGCGCACAGATTAATACCGATGTAGCATTTTAACCGGGAAGTATTCCAGGTATCGTTATTTATATTTTTACCACTGGAAAGGGATTACTAACATCAATGTTGATTATGGAATGGAATATAGGAATGAGTATCAATCATTGCATGTATAAGTGAGAGCATTCATCTATCTCTTGCATACAGGGGTAAGTGTCACATAAAATATAGATAAAGTATGAATGGTGACAAAGATAATTAATCTGATCAGCTAGCCACATATAATAATGATAAGCACCTCAATAGATATTCTAGCAAGTCATTAGCATGGTACTAGGACGAACTACAAGGATATTTCCTAAGTTATTCTTAACTATAAAGTCTAGCATATCATAGTTAGTGCAAGTACACTTGGCAATCATTGCGAGAAAGGACTACGCCCATGCATAGTGATATTATCAAGGAAGATGAGAAACATAGCAATCACTCCCCTGTAATAATGTTGCTCTGCCTGCCTTACACACGGGAGGGGGACTATATAAGAACCAACGAAGCTGTCACCATCGCGGACCACCCCACGATCCGGCATATAAGGTGCAATCGCAGATAAATATGGTCTAAGCACCACGCCTACACAATACTTATCATTTACCCATGGATCCGATGGATAAACGCTATACAATCCTAAACATGTATATAATTCCAATCTAACTAAGCCAAGCGTATAACTATGATAAACTAAGAACAATATAATCGCAAACATAAACAAGTAGAGCATAGTCATAATCAATATATTGAAATAGAACAAAGTTGTATTCATAATATTGAAGAACAAAGATGAACAATGAAGAACAGTAAAGGAATTACCAAGAATCCTCTTGACAGATCTGGAAACCAATCGAAGATTGATTCCTTCTAGTTCTAATCCTATGTAGCTATGCTATACTAGAGATCTAGTTGATGTGGTGGCTCTAGGGCTTGATCAGAGACTCTCCTCCTGAGATTAGGGTTTGAGGAATTGAGAATGAGGGAGTGCCTCCTCCAGGGGCCAGGGGTCCTACTTATATAGCCCCCTCAAGTGAACATGGGCCGTCGGATCAAACCGACATTAATCGCATGGTTTTCCTTGATCCCTTAGGTCGGTGGAGCATAATCCGCGAGACGGAGCCTGATTGGCTCTCAGGCCAGGGTGGGCACCCTAGGGAGCAGGGCGGGCGCCCTGCCTCCGGGCCCGTTCGGCCTCCCGTTCGATCTCGTGGCTTCTGGAGTCTTCTAGATGATAGAAAATCGGTGAACATGTTATTATCTCTATGTAAACCCGACGTGTGGGCCTTTCCTCCGTATTTTCTGATAACCCCCTGCAGAAACAGACAAACACCAAAACTCGTGGAATTCTGTCAGATAAAACCCTAAGTCTAGGTGTTGGTTGCATTTGGATCCTTTTCTTTATTTATTTGATAACTATATTTGGTACTTAAGGACCATCAACAAACTCCCCCAAGCTTACCTCTTGCTCGTCCCTGAGCAAGGATAGACTCATTATGGAGCAGAAGTTGCTGCAACGCCTTTGAACATATGCTTTCAAATAAGGTCTCATCCCTGAGTTAGAGTAAACTGTCAAGACTTAAAACTTACTCATTTTACCTTTCACCATGGGGCTTGCAACCGTCACCTGCATCTTGAGTGGTTAAAAGATAGAACGGTCTAGTCAAACGCCATGTCTCTTATTCTTGATCAGCTATAGCTCTGGAGTTTTTTGTAAATTTTTCAAATAAAACTCAGAGATTCCTTATATGACTTTCTCGGGTCTCTCTTTTGTGGTATTTCTGGATCCTTGCCAAGGCAGTAATGGTATATGCCTTCTCTCTCAAAGTATGTGGTATTTATGGTATAAGGCATAGTGACATTGCCTTCTCTCTCACCCTACTCTAATAAGGCTTTGATATCTGGAGCTCATAGGTGGGAGATACAGTATACATACTCATAGAACATTTATTGCATAGTCAAACCATGGATCCAGAGAAACAAGTCAATAAGTCAAATCAAGATGTGCATGTGTGGTGAATAAGTGGTGTATGGTGATAACAAAAGTCTAATGCTCTTTTTGAGGGAATACATACCTTTCTTGCTTTTTAAAACTTTTGAGGGGAATGAGACGCTCTGTATATATATATTTTTTTCTTTTCTTTTTCCTTTCAGGTGGGTATCTTGTACCCCTAATTCTACTGTCGGACACTTGTCCATTTTTACCTCTCGTCTCACTTTTTCTTTCTTCGAGGTTCCGAGCACTTGCTCCTTTTTATTTCCTCGTATTTATTTATATATATATTTTTTTAGAGCAATCTCCCTCTTTTGAAAATATAGCAAGTGGTAGTAGAAATGACTTGAGCATTAACTTCACAGGGAATAACAGGAATGGGATAATGTTTTTGGCTATTCTCTCCCGGGTCAGGAGTAGAATAATTTTGGGTGAATCTGGAGATGGAAATGAGTGAATATATGTGGATGCGTACTTCCGGAGTAGAAGCAGCATGTATGAGTGAACGTGCAAGTGAATCTTGATTTTAACCACATGACAAGTTCCTAAGGGTCTACACAGCTTGACCACACTCAATGCCCATAAGCAGTAAGTAGTAAAAGTGCGGCTCTTAATCTAACAAGCATGTATATATGGCTGTGGTAGGAATTTAAACTCTCATCATACAGGAACTCATCATGCAACATTTTAAAGATTTTTTTAAAGATATAATTCTCCAGAATTCTAGCATCTCTAGAAACAGATAAACAGCAGCTCAACCTTCCCATATCATATCCGTTAACAACTTAGACTTCAGATCAAGTTCTCTTCCCACTAGTTCAGGTTTAGAGCCAGTTTTAAATTATAACAGTTATGTCTAAACTAGAGAGAAAACAAATTTGAAAATTAGGCAGAGCAACTATTCATCATATCCATGCTAGAGTTTTATTTTCAAGATTCAGTTTAGCATAGCTACTTTATTTATTTATTAAACTAAGCAAATATATATAAACACAAAATATTTATTTGGGTTTTCATGATTATGCATCTTTTTATTTTAATAAAGCATAGGTATAAATGTAGATAAAAATATTTATCGGGATAAATGGGGGTGCTCTCCCCCAAGCTGGATCTTGACGTAATTTCTTCTGATGTAGCTAGCAGGTGCAGAGGTGTATTTGAATGTCGGCAGCATCCTGACAGCGATTAGGATGTCCTCCATCTGCTAGTCTTCCTGAATTCTGTGGAGCTCAAATAGACAACAAAGCTTCATGGAACTTGATTAAGCGTTAGCATAAATATCTAGCCTTTATCATGTTTGAGCTTCCTTGATAAATGTCACTCTCTATTTTTATTTTCATTTTTATAGAACAGAAAAAATATATATTATTATTATTTTTTTATGCCACCACAGTGAATGTACTTATGGGTTTTATGCCACTCGCATACTCACATGGGGCTTACCGTTTTTAACATTTTTTTAAGACAGAAAGAACATGATTAACTGAGCAATAATTAAAGGGAAAATGATAACTACCAAGTTTACCTCTTGGCACGGCGTTCGGTGTTTTTAAGTCCTCCGAACAGGACTTCTTTTCTTCTTAGTTGTCCTGGGATTTGGGTGGCGTAGACGGTGGTTCCGGCAGCGCCTCCTCTTCTTGTGTAACTGTCTTCGCTTTTCATACCCGACTTGGTGCTTCGGTCTCCTGTTGTGTATCCTCGGGCCTTATGACCTCTCCTTCATAGTCTGCCCATACGTCCTTGATGGTTTGCCTCCTTTGGTTACGGTTACGTCGCCTTCTTCTTGTCCTGACCTGCTTAGAACCTTCAACTATATAGTTAGGGTCATTAAAGTAGCGGCGTACCTTCTCAGAGGGGAAATGCATATGGACTTCTCTGGTTCCAATGTAGATGATTGCTTTGACGGTGCCTAGGAACGGTCTTCCTAGGATGATGGGTGGATCGTACTCATCGTCTCCCATGTCAATGACCTAAAAGTCTGTATGGACAAAATGATCGTTAATTTTAACAGGGACATCGGTTACTATACCTTCGACCTTTCGGGATGTCTGATCTGCCATCTGGAGCTGAGTGTATGTTGGTTTTAAGGGCATGGTCCCGTACAAGAGCTGATAGGTGACTGTGGCCATTATGTTGACGCCTGATCCAGTGTCGCAGAGCGCCTTCTGAAAGGAGTATCCATTGATTGATTACTCAATGCTTGGCATGCCTGGGTCGTCCTTCTTGATTAGGAACGGCGACTTAAGTTGACCATCTTGACCTCCTTGAACTGCAGTGACCATCTTAGCTGATTCGGTCCATCCTTGGTTGTTCTTGTTCTGCTTGATCCTCCTGTTGGTCCTCTTCCTTGGTTCATGTTGGGGTTGCTTTGGGATTTGTGTAATCTTGTTCTTGAAGGAAAACGTCTCCTTCCTCCCCTTGATGTTGAAGTTGATCTTTGCAGCGCTGGCGTAGATGACAGCTCCCGAGGTGTTCAGGAATGGCCTTCCTAGAATAACTGGTGACCTCTCATCGGACCCGGTCTCTATCACCACGAAGTCAGCTGGAGCATACGAGGTACCAACTCGGACACACATGTTCTTTAATATTCCTTTAGGAAAGCTTAGTGTCCGATCTGCAAGCTGCAAACACATAGTTGTTTCTGATAAAGGATATGTAAAGAATTTTTCATAGAGTACCCTGGGCATAATGTTGACGCTGGAGCCAAAGTCACAGAGTGCTTCTGGGAAGTCCACTATGCCGATGGAGATCGGGATGACGGGGCGTCCTGGATCGCCTCTCTTGACTGGCAGAAGGTCATTATGTACTCCGACAACGGGATTACTCCAATAGTTACCTGCATCAAACATGTCTACAAGATTTGCAGATTCTAATCCTTCCGGTTGTGATGGTATACCGGGGTTAGTAGCAGGAACAGCAGCAGCTATTTGATTTAACTGAGATTCAATCATTTTATTAAAGCTAATTTGGTTTTTTTGATGGCAGTAGAGAAATTATCCATTCTATTATTTATGTTTTCTAGTATTTTATTATTGGATGCCAATTTCTTAGACAAGTTATCCATTAGCTTTCCTTGATTAGACACTAACTCTCTCAGGAGTGGAAAATTATTATTGTTATTGTAAGAGTTATTACCTTGATAATTACCTGAGTAGTTACCTGAGTAGTTAGGCCTCTGTTGATTCCAACCTTGATTTTGTTGAGGACGGTTGTAGTAGTTGTTGTTGTTGATGTACCTTGCATCCTCAAGCATCTCAGGGCAGTGATTGCCTGAGTGTCCAGTGTCTCCACATTCCTCACAAGTCATGTGAGGGTCGTAGACGTTCATGACTTCTCTTTTGTCTCCAGCTTTGTCATCGAGCTTTTTCATGAGTAGGTCTAGCTTTGCAGATAGCATGTCTACCTCCTTGAGCTGGTGCATACCTCCACCCTTCTTGCGTGTTTGGGTCCTCTCTTCGTTCCAACCTTGGTTGGATGCCATCTTCTCCACAAGGGCTGTAGCTTGTGGTATGGTGAGTGATAGAAATGCGCCTCCAGCTGCAGCATCCATGGTCTCACGAGCACTAGTGATGAGCCCATGACAGAAAGTCTGCATAAGTAGCCAGCTCTCCATTCCATGATGGGGACATTCTAGGATGTAATCTTGAAAGCGCTCCCATGCTTCTGGAACGGATTCATCATGTTGTTGCTGAAAACTTGTAATCTTCCCACGGAGAGCATTGGTCTTGCCCATGGGAAAGAACTTAGCCAGAAAGTTCGTAGAGCAGAGTGCCCACGTAGTGTTCTTATCCTTTGTCGCGTAGAACCACTGCTTCGCTCTCCCCAATAGTGAGAATGGGAAAAGGCGAAGTAGTATGGCGTCTCTGGGAACATCTAATAAAGTGAATGTGCTGCAAATCTCCAGGAAGTGTTGGGGATGAGCACTTGCATCTTCGTGCGGCTTCCCACAAAACTGGTTGGCTTGTACCATGTTGATGAGCCCTGGCTTGAGCTCAAAGTTCTTGTCGATGGCCGCGGCAGGTCCAGTGCAGATGTTGTCCGTAGTGGGAGCTGAGAACTCACGGATCGTTTTGTTCGCCATGGCTGCGAACTCTGTTGACAAATTCCGGATGAAACTTCGGCGGTCTTCTGGATTGGATGAAGTGTTGCGTCGAAGTGTTGACTTCTTGAGCTTGGCTCTTGCCCCTCTGATTAATGCTTCGGGGTTGTCAACAAAATTTTCTGGAAGATGTCCTCTATTCATACATCACCCTGCAAAACAATAAGAATGGAAAAATACAGGGGTAAATCTATATGGGAGAATTGATGATCTCAATCACTTAATGATGCGAATGATGACTCAAATTCCGTATTCATTCCTTGTTAGTAAATCAACCTTCCCCGGCAACGGCGCCAAAAATGCTTGTTGGGCATTCTTAACGTCATTACCAAAAGTAGACTTAGTTTTCTAATTCTGATAACGGCGCCAAAAATGCCGAACCTATCCCTCATGCCACTTAAGCCAAGTTGTCATCCCCAGCATGACATGAGAGACGCGGTATTGAAATATGCAACTGCTCTTCTAAATAAATAATAAATAAGATCTGCAAGCGCACAGATTAATACCGATGTAGCATTTTAACCGGGAAGTATTCCAGGTATCGTTATTTATATTTTTACCACTGGGAAGGGATTACTAACATCAATGTTGATTATGGAATGGAATATAGGAATGAGTATCAATCATTGCATGTATAAGTGAGAGCATTCATCTATCTCTTGCATACAGGGGTAAGTGTCACATAAAATATAGATAAAGTATGAATGGTGACAAAGATAATTAATCTGATCAGCTAGCCACATATAATAATGATAAGCACCTCAACAGATATTCTAGCAAGTCATTAGCATGGTACTAGGACGAACTACAAGGATATTTCCTAAGTTATTCTTAACTATAAAGTCTAGCATATCATAGTTAGTGCAAGTACACTTGGCAATCATTGCGAGAAAGGACTACGCCCATGCATAGTGATATTATCAAGGAAGATGAGAAACATAGCAATCACTCCCCCGTAATAATGTTGCTCTGCCTGCCTTACACACGGGAGGGGGACTATATAAGAACCAACGAAGCTGTCACCATCGCGGACCACCCCACGATCCGGCATATAAGGTGCAATCGCAGATAAATATGGTCTAAGCACCACGCCTACACAATACTTATCATTTACCCATGGATCCGATGGATAAACGCTATACGATCCTAAACATGTATATAATTCCAATCTAACTAAGCCAAGCGTATAACTATGATAAACTAAGAACAATATAATCGCAAACATAAACAAGTAGAGCATAGTCATAATCAATATATTGAAATAGAACAAAGTTGTATTCATAATATTGAAGAACAAAGATGAACAATGAAGAACAGTAAAGGAATTACCAAGAATCCTCTTGACAGATCCGGAAACCAATCGAAGATTGACTCCTTCTAGTTCTAATCCTATGTAGCTATGCTATACTAGAGATCTAGTTGATGTGGTGGCTCTAGGGCTTGATCAGAGACTCTCCTCCTGAGATTAGGGTTTGAGGAATTGAGAATGAGGGAGTGCCTCCTCCAGGGGCCAGGGGTCCTGCTTGTATAGCCCTCTCAAGTGAACGTGGGCCGTCGGATCAAACCGACGTTAATCGCACGGTTTTCCTTGATCCCTTAGGTCGGTGGAGCATAATCCACGAGACGGAGCCTGATTGGCTCTCAGGCCAGGGCGGGCGCCCTACCTCCGGGCCCGTTCGGCCTCCCGTTCGATCTCGTGGCTTCTGGAGTCTTCTAGATGATAGAAAATCGGTGAACACGTTATTATCTCTATGTAAACCCGACGTGTGGGCCTTTCCTCCGTATTTTCTGATAACCCCTGCAGAAACAGACAAACACCAAAACTCGTGGAATTCTGTCAGATAAACCCTAAGTCTAGGTGTTGGTTGCATTTGGATCCTTTTCTTTATTTATTTGATAACTATATTTGGTACTTAAGGACCGTCAACACAGCACAGGTTCATCTTGAAACTGTTACCCACGCTCAGCAACAGATTGTTTCGCCAGTTTGGTTTTGACCTGTTTGGTTTCATCAAAATTGCCAAAAAAATTCAGGAAAATAAAGAAGAAAATTTTCAATGTTTTTGCAGGCTTTTCACAGAACGTGCTGTATTTCTATAGACCACATCCCACCTCAGTTGTAGGTGCCAATTTTTGTGGTTGCATCTTTTTTTGATCCGTGTTCAGAGAAAAAAATAAAAAAAATAGTGAAAAAATTAAAAAGTTTGATTCCTACTAGTGCCTTTTCGAAAAATCAGGGAAAAATTCAGGAAAAAGGAAAAATCTGGGCTATTTGCTTGTTCTGTGAGTTCTTTCCATCGTCCTTTGTTTTCACCTTGTTGCGCTACGTCTCGACACGTCTTAGCCAGCACCTGTTATTTATACTTTGGATCCGGATTGAACAATCGCTAATCTGCATTCGTTAATTGCTAATCCTTGCTGTCATATTATGTGCCTACCCATAGCTCCACATATTCTTCTGTCAGCACAGGTTCATCTTGCAACTGTTACCCACGCTTAACAATAGATTGTTTCTCCACTTTGGCTTTGCCCGGTTTGGTTTCATCAAAATTGCCAAAAAAATTTAGGAAAATAAAGAAGAAAATTGTCAAAGTTTTTGCACGCTTTTCAGAGAACGTGCTGTATTTCTGTAGACCACATCCCACCTCAGTTGTAGGTGCCAATTTTTGTGGTTGCATCTTTTTTTGATCTGTGTTCAGAGAAAAAAATAAAAAAATAGTGAAAAATTTAAAAAGTTTGATTCCTACTAGTGCCTTTTGGAAAAATCAGGGAAAAATTCAGGAAAAAGGAAAAATCTGGGCTATTTGCTTGTTCTGTGAGTTCTTTTCATCGTCCTTTGTTTTCACCTTGTTGCGCTACGTCTCGACACGTCTTAGCCAGCACTTGTGATTTGTACTTTGGATCTAGATTGAACAATCGCTAATCTGCATTTGTTAATTGCTAATCCTTGCTGTCATATTGTGTGCCTACCCGTAGCTCCACATATTCTTCTGTCAGTACAGGTTCATCTTGCAACTGTTACCCACGCTCAGCAACAGATTGTTTTGCCACTTTGGCTTTGCCCTGTTTGGTTTCATCAAAATTGCCAAAAAAATTCGAGAAAATAAAGGAAAAAATTGTCAATGTTTTTGCATGCTTTTCAAAGAACGTGCTGTATTTCTGTAGACCACATCCCACCTTAGTTGTAGGTGCCAATTTTTGTGGTTGCATCTTTTTTTGATCCGTGTTAAGAGAAAAAAATAAAAAAATTAGTGAAAAAATTTAAAAGTTTGATTCCTACTAGTGCCTTTTAGAAAAATCAGGGAAAAATTCAGGAAAAAGGAAAAATCCGGGCTATTTGCTTGTTCTGTGAGTTCTTTCCATCGTCCTTTGTTTTCAACTTGTTGCGCTACATCTCGACATGTCTTAGCCAACACCTGTGATTTGTACTTTGGATCCGGATTGAACAATCGCTAATCTGCATTCATTAATTGCTAATCCTTGCTATCATATTGTGTGCCTACCCATAGCTCCACATATTCTTCTGTCAGCACAGGTTCATCTTGAAACTGTTACCCACGCTCAGCAACAGATTGTTTCGCCAGTTTGGTTTTGACCTGTTTGGTTTCATCAAAATTGCCAAAAAAATTCCGAAAAATAAAGAAGAAAATTTTCAATGTTTTTGCAGGCTTTTCACAGAACGTGCTGTATTTCTGTAGACCACATCCCACCTCAGTTGTAGGTGCCAATTTTTGTGGTTGCATCTTTTTTTGATCCGTGTTCAGAGAAAAAAATAAAAAAAATAGTGAAAAAATTAAAAAGTTTGATTCCTACTAGTGCCTTTTGGAAAAATCAGGGAAAAATTCAGGAAAAAGGAAAAATCTGGGCTATTTGCTTGTTCTGTGAGTTCTTTCCATCGTCCTTTGTTTTCACCTTGTTGCGCTACGTCTCGACACGTCTTAGCCAGCACCTGTTATTTATACTTTGGATCCGGATTGAACAATCGCTAATCTGCATTCGTTAATTGCTAATCCTTGCTGTCATATTATGTGCCTACCCATAGCTCCACATATTCTTCTGTCAGCACAGGTTCATCTTGCAACTGTTACCCACGCTCAACAATAGATTGTTTCTCCACTTTGGCTTTGCCCGGTTTGGTTTCATCAAAATTGCCAAAAAAATTTAGGAAAATAAAGAAGAAAATTGTCAAAGTTTTTGCACGCTTTTCAGAGAACGTGCTGTATTTCTGTAGACCACATCCCACCTCAGTTGTAGGTGCCAATTTTTGTGGTTGCATCTTTTTTTGATCTGTGTTCAGAGAAAAAAATAAAAAATAGTGAAAAAATTAAAAAGTTTGATTCCTACTAGTGCCTTTTAGAAAAATCAGGGAAAAATTTAGGAAAAAGGAAAAATCCAGGCTATTTGCTTGTTCTGTGAGTTCTTTCCATCGTCCTTTGTTTTCACCTTGTTGCGCTACGTCTCGACATGTCTTAGCCAGCACCTGTGATTTGTACTTGGGATCTAGATTGAACAATCGCTAATCTGCATTTGTTAATTGTTAATCCTTGCTGTCATATTGTGTGCCTACCCGTAGCTCCACATATTCTTCTGTCAGCACAGGTTCATCTTGCAACTGTTACCCACGCTCAGCAACAGATTATTTCGCCACTTTGGCTTCGCCCTGTTTGGTTTCATCAAAATTGCCAAAAAAATTCAGGAAAATAAAGGAAAAAAATTATCAATGTTTTTGCATGCTTTTCAAAGAACGTGCTGTATTTCTGTAGACCACATCCCACCTTAGTTGTAGTTGCCAATTTTTGTGGTTGCATCTTTTTTTGATCCGTGTTCAGAGAAAAAAATAAAAAAAATAGTGAAAAAATTAAATAGTTTGATTCCTACTAGTGCCTTTTAGAAAAATAAGGTAAAAATTCAGGAAAAAGGAAAAATCCAGGCTATTTGCTTGTTCTGTGAGTTCTTTCCATCGTCCTTTGTTTTCAACTTGTTGCGCTACGTCTCGACAGGTCTTAGCCAGCACCTGTGATTTATACTTTGGATCCGGATTGAACAATCGCTAATCTACATTCGTTAATTGCTAATCCTTGCTGTCATATTGTGTGCCTACCCATAGCTCCACATATTCTTCTGTCAGCACAGGTTTATCTTGAAACTGTTACCCACACTCAGCAACAGATTGTTTCGCCAGTTTGGCTTTGCCCTGTTTGGTTTCATCAAAATTGCCAAAAAAATTCAGGAAAATAAAGAAGAAAATTTTCAAAGTTTTTGCACGCTTTTCACAGAACCTGCTGTATTTCTGTAGACCACATCCCACCTCAGTTGTAGGTGCCAATTTTTGTGGTTGCATCTTTTTTTGATCCGTGTTCAGAGAAAAAAATAAAAAAATAGTGAAAAAATTAAAAAGTTTGATTCCTACTACTGCCTTTTGGAAAAAATCAGGGAAAAATTCAGGAAAAAGGAAAAATCCGGGCTATTTGCTTGTTCTGTGAGTTCTTTCCATCATCCTTTGTTTTCACCTTGTTGCGCTATGTCTTGACACGTCTTAGCCAGCACCTGTGATTTGTACTTTGGATCCGGATTGAACAATCGCTAATCTGCATTCGTTAATTGCTAATCCTTGCTGTCATATTGTGTGCCTACCTGTAGCTCCACATATTCTTCTGTCAGCACAGGTTCATCTTGCAACTGTTACGCTCAACAATAGATTGTTTTGCCACTTTGGCTTCGCCCTATTTGGTTTCATCAAAATTGCCAAAAAAATTTGGGAAAATAAAGAAAAAAAATTGTCAAAGTTTTTGCATGCTTTTCAAAGAACGTGCTATATTTCTGTAGACCACATCCCACCTCAGTTGTAGGTGGCAATTTTTGTGGTTGCATCTTTTTTGAACCTTGTTCAAAGAAAAATATAAAAAAATAGTGAAAAAATAAAAAAGTTTGATTCCTACTAGTGCCTTTTGGAAAAATCAGGGAAAAGTTCAGGAAAAAGGAAAAATTTGGGCTATTTGCTTGTTCTATTAGTTCTTTCCATCGTCCTTTGTTTTCACCTTGTTGCGCAACGTCTCGACACGTCTTAGCCAGCACCTGTTATTTATACTTTGGATCCGGATTGAACAATCGCTAATCTGCATTCGTTAATTGCTAATCCTTGCTGTCATATTATGTGCCTACCCATAGCTCCACATATTCTTCTGTCAGCACAGGTTCATCTTGAAACTGTTACCCACGCTCAGCAACAGATTGTTTCGCCAGTTTGGTTTTGCCCTGTTTGGTTTCATCAAAATTGCCAAAAAAATTCAGGAAAATAAAGAAGAAAATTTTCAAAATTTTTGCACGCTTTTCACAGAACGTACTGTATTTCTATAGACCACATCCCACCTCAGTTGTAGGTGGCAATTTTTGTGGTTGCATCTTTTTTGAACCTTGTTCAAAGAAAAATAAAAAAAAATAGTGAAAAAATAAAAAAGTTTGATTCCTACTAGTGCCTTTTGGAAAAATCAGGGAAAAGTTCAGGAAAAAGGAAAAATTTGGGCTATTTGCTTGTTCTGTTAGTTCTTTCCATCGTCCTTTGTTTTCACCTTGTTGCGCAATGTCTCGACATGTCTTAGCTAGCACCTGTGATTTGTACTTTGGATCTGGATTGAACAATCGCTAATTTGCATTCGTTAATTGCTAATCCTTGCTGTCATATTGTGTGCCTACATGTAGCTCCACATATTCTTCTATCAGCACAGGTTCGTCTTGCAACTGTTACCCACGCTCAACAACAGATTGTTTTGCCACTTTGGCTTTGCCCTATTTGGTTTCATCAAAATTGCCAAAAAATTTTTGGGAAAATAAAGAAAAAAATTGTCAAAGTTTTTGCATGATTTTCAAAGAACGTGCTGTATTTTTGTAGACCACATCCCACCTCAGTTGTAGGTGCCAATTTTTGTGGTTGCATCTTTTTTGAACCTTGTTCAGAGAAAAATATAAAAAAAAATAGTGAAAAAATTAAAAAGTTTGATTCACACTAGTGCCTTTTGGAAAAATCAGGGACAAATTCAGGAAAAAGGAAAAATTTGGGCTATTTGCTTGTTCTGTTATTTCTTTCCATCGTCCTTTGTTTCACCTTGTTGCGCAACATCTCGACATGTCTTAGCTAGCACCTGTGATTTGTACTTTGGATCCGGATTGAACAATCGCTAATCTGCATTCGTTAATTGCTAATCCTTGCTGTCATAATGTGTGCCTACCCATAGCTCCACATATTCTTCTGTCAGCACAGGTTCATCTTGAAACGGTTACCCATGCTCAGCAACAGATTGTTTCGCCACTTTGGCTTTGCCCTATTTGGTTTCATCAAAATTGCCAAAAAAAATCAGGAAAATAAAGAAGAAAATTGTCAAAGTTTTTGCACGCTTTTCACAGAACGTGTTGTAATTCTGTAGACCACATCCCACCTCAGTTGTAGTTGCCAATTTTCGTGGTTGCATCTTTTTTTGATCCGTGTTCATAGAAAAAAATAAAAAAAAATAGTGAAAAAATTAAAAAGCTGATTCCTACTGGTGCCTTTTGGAAAAATCAGGGAAAAATTCAGGAAAAAGGAAAAATTTGGGCTATTTGCTTGTTCTGTGAGTTCTTTCCATCGTCCTTTGTTTTCACCTTGTTGCGCTACGTCTCGACACGTCTTAGCCAGCACCTGTGATTTGTACTTTGGATCCGGATTGAACAATCGCTAATCTGCATTCATTAATTGCTAATCCTTGCTGTCATATTGTGTGCCTACCTGTAGCTCCACATATTCTTCTGTCAGCACAGGTTCATCTTGCAACTGTTACCCATACTCAACAACAGATTGTTTTGCCACTTTGGCTTCGCCCTATTTGGTTTCATCAAAATTGCCAAAAAAATTCGGGAAAATAAAGAAAAAAAATTGTCAAAGTTTTTGCATGCTTTTCAAAGAACGTGCTGTATTTCTGTAGACCACATCCCACCTCAGTTGTAGGTGCCAATTTTTGTGGTTGCATCTTTTTTGAACCTTGTTCAGAGAAAAATATAAAAAAAATAGTGAAAAAATTAAAAAGTTTGATTCATACTAGTGCCTTTTGGAAAAATCAGCGAAAAATTCAGGAAAAAGGAAAAATTTGGGCTATTTGCTTGTTCTGTTAGTTCTTTTCATCGTCCTTTGTTTTACCTTGTTGCGCAACGTCTCGACACGTCTTAGCTAGCACCTGTGATTTGTACTTTGGATCCGGATTGAACAATCGCTAATTCGCATTCGTTAATTACAAATCCTTGCTGTCATAATGTGTGCCTACCCATAGCTCCACATATTCTTCTGTCAGCACTGGTTCATCTTGAAATGGTTACCCACGCTCAACAACAGATTGTTTCGCCACTTTCGCTTTGCATTGTTTGGTTTCATCAAAATTGCCAAAAAAATTCAGGAAAATAAGGAAGAAAATTGTCAAAGTTTTTGCACGCTTTTCACATAATGTGTTGTATTTCTGCAGACCACATCCCACCTCAGTTGTAGTTGCCAATTTTCGTGGTTGCATCTTTTTTTGATCCATGTTCAGAGAAAAAAATAAAAAAATAGTGAAAAAATTAAAAAGTTTGATTCCTACGGGTGCCTTTTGGAAAAATCAGGGAAAAATTCAGGAAAAAGGAAAAATCTGGGCTATTTGCTTGTTCTGTGAGTTCTTTCTATCGTCCTTTGTTTTCACCTTGTTGCGCTACGTCTCGACACGTCTTAGCCAGCACCTGTGATTTGTACTTTGGATCCGGATTGAACAATCGCTAATCTGCATTCGTTAATTGCTAATCCTTGCTGTCATATTGTGTGCCTACCTGTAGCTCCACATATTCTTCTGTCAGCACAGGTTCATCTTGCAACTGTTACCCACGCTCAACAACAGATTGTTTTGCCACTTCGGCTTCGCCCTATTTGGTTTCATCAAAATTGCCAAAAAAATTCGGGAAAATAAAGAAAAAAAATTATCAAAGTTTTTGCATGCTTTTCAAAGAACGTGCTGTATTTCTGTAAACCACATCCCACCTCAGTTGTAGGTGCTAATTTTTGTGGTTGCATCTTTTTTGAACCTTGTTCAGAGAAAAATATAAAAAAAATAGTGAAAAAATAAAAAAAGTTTGATTCCTACTAGTGCCTTTTGGAAAAATCAGGGAAAAATTCAGGAAAAAGGAAAAATTTGGGCTATTTGCTTGTTCTGTTAGTTCTTTCCATCGTCCTTTGTTTTTACCTTGTTGCGCTACGTCTCGACACGTCTTAGCCAGCACCTGTGATTTATATTTTGGATCCGGATTGAACAATCGCTAATCTGCATTCGTTAATTGCTAATCCTTGTTGTCATATTGTGTGCCTACCCATAGCTCCACATATTCTTCTGTCAGCATAGGTTCATCTTGCAACTGTTACCCACGCTCAACAACAGATTGTTTCGCCACTTTGGCTTTGCCCTGTTTGGTTTCATCAAAATTGCTAAAAAAATTTGAGAAAATAAAGTAAAAAAATTGTCAAAGTTTTTGCATGCTTTTCAAAGAACGTGTTGTATTTCTATAGACCACATCCCAACTCAGTTGTAGGTGCCAATTTTTGTGGTTGCATCTTTTTTTGATCCGTGTTCAGAGAAAAAAATAAAAAAATAGTGAAAAAATTAAAAAGTTTGATTCCTACAAGTGCCTTTTGGAAAAATCAGGGAAAAATTCAGGAAAAAGGAAAAATCCGGGCTATTTGCTTGTTCTGCGAGTTCTTTCCATCGTCCTTTGTTTTCACCTTGTTGCGCTACGTCTCGACACGTCTTAGCCAGCACCTGTGATTTGTACTCTGGATCCGGATTGAACAATCGCTAATCTGCATTCGTTAATTGCTAATCCTTGTAGTCATATTGTGTGCCTACCTGTAGCTCCACATATTCTTCTATCAGCACAGGTTCATCTTGCAACTGTTACCCACACTCAACAATAGATTGTTTTGCCACTTTGGCTTCGCCCTATTTGGTTTCATCAAAATTGCCAAAAAAAATTCGGGAAAATAAAGAAAAAAATTGTCAAAGTTTTTGCATGCTTTTCAAAGAACGTGCTGTATTTCTGTAGACCACATCCCACCTCAGTTGTAGGTGCCAATTTTTGTGGTTGCATCTTTTTTAAACCTTGTTCAGAGAAAAATATAAAAAAATAGTGAAAAAATAAAAAAGTTTGATTCCTACTAGTGCCTTTTGGAAAAATCAGGGAAAAATTCAGGAAAAAGGAAAAATTTGGGCTATTTGCTTGTTCTGTTATTTCTTTCCATCGTCCTTTGTTTTCACCTTGTTGCGCAACATCTCGACACGTCTTAGCTAGCACCTGTGATTTGTACTTTGGATCCGGATTGAACAATCGCTAATCTGCATTCGTTAATTGCTAATCCTTGCTGTCATAATGTGTGCCTACCCATAGCTCCACATATTCTTCTGTCAGCACAGGTTCATCTTGAAACGGTTACCCACGCTCAGCAACAGATTGTTTCGCCACTTTGGCTTTGCCCTGTTTGGTTTCATCAAAATTGCCAAAAAAAATCAAGAAAATAAAGAAGAAAATTGTCAAAGTTTTTGCACGCTTTTCACAAAACGTGTTGTAATTCTGTAGACCACATCCCACCTCAGTTGTAGTTGCCAATTTTCGTGGTTGCATCTTTTTTTGATCCGTGTTCAGAGAAAAAAATAAAAAAATAGTGAAAAAATTTAAAAGTTTGATTCCTACTGGTGCCTTTTGGAAAAATCAGGGAAAAATTCAGGAAAAAGGAAAAATCTGGGCTATTTGCTTGTTCTGTGAGTTCTTACCATTGTCCTTTGTTTTCACCTTGTTGCGCTACATCTCGACACGTCTTAGCCAGCACCTGTGATTTGTACTTTGGATCCGGATTGAACAATCGCTAATCTGCATTCATTAATTGCTAATCCTTGCTGTCATATTGTGTGCCTACCTGTAGCTCCACATATTCTTCTGTCAGCACAGGTTCATCTTGCAACTGTTACCCATACTCAACAACAGATTGTTTTGCCACTTTGGCTTCGCCCTATTTGGTTTCATCAAAATTGCCAAAAAAATTCGGGAAAATAAAGAAAAAAAATTGTCAAAGTTTTTGCATGCTTTTCAAAGAACGTGCTGTATTTCTGTAGACCACATCCCACCTCAGTTGTAGGTGCCAATTTTTGTGGTTGCATCTTTTTTGAACCTTGTTCAGAGAAAAATATAAAAAAAATAGTGAAAAAATTAAAAAGTTTGATTCATACTAGTGCCTTTTGGAAAAATCAGCGAAAAATTCAGGAAAAAGGAAAAATTTGGGCTATTTGCTTGTTCTGTTAGTTCTTTTCATCGTCCTTTGTTTTACCTTGTTGCGCAACGTCTCGACACGTCTTAGCTAGCACCTGTGATTTGTACTTTGGATCCGGATTGAACAATCGCTAATTCGCATTCGTTAATTACAAATCCTTGCTGTCATAATGTGTGCCTACCCATAGCTCCACATATTCTTCTGTCAGCACTGGTTCATCTTGAAATGGTTACCCACGCTCAACAACAGATTGTTTCGCCACTTTCGCTTTGCATTGTTTGGTTTCATCAAAATTGCCAAAAAAATTCAGGAAAATAAGGAAGAAAATTGTCAAAGTTTTTGCACGCTTTTCACATAATGTGTTGTATTTCTGCAGACCACATCCCACCTCAGTTGTAGTTGCCAATTTTCGTGGTTGCATCTTTTTTTGATCCATGTTCAGAGAAAAAAATAAAAAAATAGTGAAAAAATTAAAAAGTTTGATTCCTACGGGTGCCTTTTGGAAAAATCAGGGAAAAATTCAGGAAAAAGGAAAAATCTGGGCTATTTGCTTGTTCTGTGAGTTCTTTCTATCGTCCTTTGTTTTCACCTTGTTGCGCTACGTCTCGACACGTCTTAGCCAGCACCTGTGATTTGTACTTTGGATCCGGATTGAACAATCGCTAATCTGCATTCGTTAATTGCTAATCCTTGCTGTCATATTGTGTGCCTACCTGTAGCTCCACATATTCTTCTGTCAGCACAGGTTCATCTTGCAACTGTTACCCACGCTCAACAACAGATTGTTTTGCCACTTCGGCTTCGCCCTATTTGGTTTCATCAAAATTGCCAAAAAAATTCGGGAAAATAAAGAAAAAAAATTATCAAAGTTTTTGCATGCTTTTCAAAGAACGTGCTGTATTTCTGTAAACCACATCCCACCTCAGTTGTAGGTGCTAATTTTTGTGGTTGCATCTTTTTTGAACCTTGTTCAGAGAAAAATATAAAAAAAATAGTGAAAAAATAAAAAAAGTTTGATTCCTACTAGTGCCTTTTGGAAAAATCAGGGAAAAATTCAGGAAAAAGGAAAAATTTGGGCTATTTGCTTGTTCTGTTAGTTCTTTCCATCGTCCTTTGTTTTTACCTTGTTGCGCTACGTCTCGACACGTCTTAGCCAGCACCTGTGATTTATATTTTGGATCCGGATTGAACAATCGCTAATCTGCATTCGTTAATTGCTAATCCTTGTTGTCATATTGTGTGCCTACCCATAGCTCCACATATTCTTCTGTCAGCATAGGTTCATCTTGCAACTGTTACCCACGCTCAACAACAGATTGTTTCGCCACTTTGGCTTTGCCCTGTTTGGTTTCATCAAAATTGCTAAAAAAATTTGAGAAAATAAAGTAAAAAAATTGTCAAAGTTTTTGCATGCTTTTCAAAGAACGTGTTGTATTTCTATAGACCACATCCCAACTCAGTTGTAGGTGCCAATTTTTGTGGTTGCATCTTTTTTTGATCCGTGTTCAGAGAAAAAAATAAAAAAATAGTGAAAAAATTAAAAAGTTTGATTCCTACAAGTGCCTTTTGGAAAAATCAGGGAAAAATTCAGGAAAAAGGAAAAATCCGGGCTATTTGCTTGTTCTGCGAGTTCTTTCCATCGTCCTTTGTTTTCACCTTGTTGCGCTACGTCTCGACACGTCTTAGCCAGCACCTGTGATTTGTACTCTGGATCCGGATTGAACAATCGCTAATCTGCATTCGTTAATTGCTAATCCTTGTAGTCATATTGTGTGCCTACCTGTAGCTCCACATATTCTTCTATCAGCACAGGTTCATCTTGCAACTGTTACCCACACTCAACAATAGATTGTTTTGCCACTTTGGCTTCGCCCTATTTGGTTTCATCAAAATTGCCAAAAAAAATTCGGGAAAATAAAGAAAAAAATTGTCAAAGTTTTTGCATGCTTTTCAAAGAACGTGCTGTATTTCTGTAGACCACATCCCACCTCAGTTGTAGGTGCCAATTTTTGTGGTTGCATCTTTTTTAAACCTTGTTCAGAGAAAAATATAAAAAAATAGTGAAAAAATAAAAAAGTTTGATTCCTACTAGTGCCTTTTGGAAAAATCAGGGAAAAATTCAGGAAAAAGGAAAAATTTGGGCTATTTGCTTGTTCTGTTATTTCTTTCCATCGTCCTTTGTTTTCACCTTGTTGCGCAACATCTCGACACGTCTTAGCTAGCACCTGTGATTTGTACTTTGGATCCGGATTGAACAATCGCTAATCTGCATTCGTTAATTGCTAATCCTTGCTGTCATAATGTGTGCCTACCCATAGCTCCACATATTCTTCTGTCAGCACAGGTTCATCTTGAAACGGTTACCCACGCTCAGCAACAGATTGTTTCGCCACTTTGGCTTTGCCCTGTTTGGTTTCATCAAAATTGCCAAAAAAAATCAAGAAAATAAAGAAGAAAATTGTCAAAGTTTTTGCACGCTTTTCACAAAACGTGTTGTAATTCTGTAGACCACATCCCACCTCAGTTGTAGTTGCCAATTTTCGTGGTTGCATCTTTTTTTGATCCGTGTTCAGAGAAAAAAATAAAAAAATAGTGAAAAAATTTAAAAGTTTGATTCCTACTGGTGCCTTTTGGAAAAATCAGGGAAAAATTCAGGAAAAAGGAAAAATCTGGGCTATTTGCTTGTTCTGTGAGTTCTTACCATTGTCCTTTGTTTTCACCTTGTTGCGCTACATCTCGACACGTCTTAGCCAGCACCTGTGATTTGTACTTTGGATCCGGATTGAACAATCGCTAATCTGCATTCATTAATTGCTAATCCTTGCTGTCATATTGTGTGCCTACCTGTAGCTCCACATATTCTTCTGTCAGCACAGGTTCATCTTGCAACTGTTACCCATACTCAACAACAGATTGTTTTGCCACTTTGGCTTCGCCCTATTTGGTTTCATCAAAATTGCCAAAAAAATTCGGGAAAATAAAGAAAAAAAATTGTCAAAGTTTTTGCATGCTTTTCAAAGAACGTGCTGTATTTCTGTAGACCACATCCCACCTCAGTTGTAGGTGCCAATTTTTGTGGTTGCATCTTTTTTGAACCTTGTTCAGAGAAAAATATAAAAAAAATAGTGAAAAAATTAAAAAGTTTGATTCATACTAGTGCCTTTTGGAAAAATCAGCGAAAAATTCAGGAAAAAGGAAAAATTTGGGCTATTTGCTTGTTCTGTTAGTTCTTTTCATCGTCCTTTGTTTTACCTTGTTGCGCAACGTCTCGACACGTCTTAGCTAGCACCTGTGATTTGTACTTTGGATCCGGATTGAACAATCGCTAATTCGCATTCGTTAATTACAAATCCTTGCTGTCATAATGTGTGCCTACCCATAGCTCCACATATTCTTCTGTCAGCACTGGTTCATCTTGAAATGGTTACCCACGCTCAACAACAGATTGTTTCGCCACTTTCGCTTTGCATTGTTTGGTTTCATCAAAATTGCCAAAAAAATTCAGGAAAATAAGGAAGAAAATTGTCAAAGTTTTTGCACGCTTTTCACATAATGTGTTGTATTTCTGCAGACCACATCCCACCTCAGTTGTAGTTGCCAATTTTCGTGGTTGCATCTTTTTTTGATCCATGTTCAGAGAAAAAAATAAAAAAATAGTGAAAAAATTAAAAAGTTTGATTCCTACGGGTGCCTTTTGGAAAAATCAGGGAAAAATTCAGGAAAAAGGAAAAATCTGGGCTATTTGCTTGTTCTGTGAGTTCTTTCTATCGTCCTTTGTTTTCACCTTGTTGCGCTACGTCTCGACACGTCTTAGCCAGCACCTGTGATTTGTACTTTGGATCCGGATTGAACAATCGCTAATCTGCATTCGTTAATTGCTAATCCTTGCTGTCATATTGTGTGCCTACCTGTAGCTCCACATATTCTTCTGTCAGCACAGGTTCATCTTGCAACTGTTACCCACGCTCAACAACAGATTGTTTTGCCACTTCGGCTTCGCCCTATTTGGTTTCATCAAAATTGCCAAAAAAATTCGGGAAAATAAAGAAAAAAAATTATCAAAGTTTTTGCATGCTTTTCAAAGAACGTGCTGTATTTCTGTAAACCACATCCCACCTCAGTTGTAGGTGCTAATTTTTGTGGTTGCATCTTTTTTGAACCTTGTTCAGAGAAAAATATAAAAAAAATAGTGAAAAAATAAAAAAAGTTTGATTCCTACTAGTGCCTTTTGGAAAAATCAGGGAAAAATTCAGGAAAAAGGAAAAATTTGGGCTATTTGCTTGTTCTGTTAGTTCTTTCCATCGTCCTTTGTTTTTACCTTGTTGCGCTACGTCTCGACACGTCTTAGCCAGCACCTGTGATTTATATTTTGGATCCGGATTGAACAATCGCTAATCTGCATTCGTTAATTGCTAATCCTTGTTGTCATATTGTGTGCCTACCCATAGCTCCACATATTCTTCTGTCAGCATAGGTTCATCTTGCAACTGTTACCCACGCTCAACAACAGATTGTTTCGCCACTTTGGCTTTGCCCTGTTTGGTTTCATCAAAATTGCTAAAAAAATTTGAGAAAATAAAGTAAAAAAATTGTCAAAGTTTTTGCATGCTTTTCAAAGAACGTGTTGTATTTCTATAGACCACATCCCAACTCAGTTGTAGGTGCCAATTTTTGTGGTTGCATCTTTTTTTGATCCGTGTTCAGAGAAAAAAATAAAAAAATAGTGAAAAAATTAAAAAGTTTGATTCCTACAAGTGCCTTTTGGAAAAATCAGGGAAAAATTCAGGAAAAAGGAAAAATCCGGGCTATTTGCTTGTTCTGCGAGTTCTTTCCATCGTCCTTTGTTTTCACCTTGTTGCGCTACGTCTCGACACGTCTTAGCCAGCACCTGTGATTTGTACTCTGGATCCGGATTGAACAATCGCTAATCTGCATTCGTTAATTGCTAATCCTTGTAGTCATATTGTGTGCCTACCTGTAGCTCCACATATTCTTCTATCAGCACAGGTTCATCTTGCAACTGTTACCCACACTCAACAATAGATTGTTTTGCCACTTTGGCTTCGCCCTATTTGGTTTCATCAAAATTGCCAAAAAAAATTCGGGAAAATAAAGAAAAAAATTGTCAAAGTTTTTGCATGCTTTTCAAAGAACGTGCTGTATTTCTGTAGACCACATCCCACCTCAGTTGTAGGTGCCAATTTTTGTGGTTGCATCTTTTTTAAACCTTGTTCAGAGAAAAATATAAAAAAATAGTGAAAAAATAAAAAAGTTTGATTCCTACTAGTGCCTTTTGGAAAAATCAGGGAAAAATTCAGGAAAAAGGAAAAATTTGGGCTATTTGCTTGTTCTGTTATTTCTTTCCATCGTCCTTTGTTTTCACCTTGTTGCGCAACATCTCGACACGTCTTAGCTAGCACCTATGATTTGTACTTTGGATCCGGATTGAACAATCGCTAATCTGCATTCGTTAATTGCTAATCCTTGCTGTCATAATGTGTGCCTACCCATAGCTCCACATATTCTTCTGTCAGCACAGGTTCATCTTGAAACGGTTACCCACGCTCAGCAACAGATTGTTTCGCCACTTTGGCTTTGCCCTGTTTGGTTTCATCAAAATTGCCAAAAAAAATCAAGAAAATAAAGAAGAAAATTGTCAAAGTTTTTGCACGCTTTTCACAAAACGTGTTGTAATTCTGTAGACCACATCCCACCTCAGTTGTAGTTGCCAATTTTCGTGGTTGCATCTTTTTTTGATCCGTGTTCAGAGAAAAAAATAAAAAAATAGTGAAAAAATTTAAAAGTTTGATTCCTACTGGTGCCTTTTGGAAAAATCAGGGAAAAATTCAGGAAAAAGGAAAAATCTGGGCTATTTGCTTGTTCTGTGAGTTCTTACCATTGTCCTTTGTTTTCACCTTGTTGCGCTACATCTCGACACGTCTTAGCCAGCACCTGTGATTTGTACTTTGGATCCGGATTGAACAATCGCTAATCTGCATTCGTTAATTGCTAATCCTTGCTGTCATATTGTGTGCCTACCTGTAGCTCCACATATTCTTCTGTCAGAACAGGTTCATCTTGCAACTGTTACCCACGCTCAACAACAGATTGTTTTGCCACTTCGGCTTCGCCCTATTTGGTTTCATCAAAATTGCCAAAAAAATTCGGGAAAATAAAGAAAAAAAAATTGTCAAAGTTTTTGCATGCTTTTCAAAGAACGTGCTGTATTTCTGTAAACCACATCCCACCTCAGTTGTAGGTGCTAATTTTTGTGGTTGCATCTTTTTTGAACCTTGTTCAGAGAAAAATATAAAAAAAATAGTGAAAAAATAAAAAAAGTTTGATTCCTACTAGTGCCTTTTGGAAAAATCAGGGAAAAATTCAGGAAAAAGGAAAAATTTGGGCTATTTGCTTGTTCTGTTAGTTCTTTCCATCGTCCTTTGTTTTTACCTTGTTGCGCTACGTCTCGACACGTCTTAGCCAGCACCTGTGATTTGTACTTTGGATCCGGATTGAACAATCGCTAATCTGCATTCGTTAATTGCTAATCCTTGTTGTCATATTGTGTGCCTACCCATAGCTCCACATATTCTTCTGTCAGCATAGGTTCATCTTGCAACTGTTACCCACGCTCAACAACAGATTGTTTCGCCACTTTGGCTTTGCCCTGTTTGGTTTCATCAAAATTGCTAAAAAAATTTGAGAAAATAAAGTAAAAAAATTGTCAAAGTTTTTGCATGCTTTTCAAAGAACGTGTTGTATTTCTATAGACCACATCCCAACTCAGTTGTAGGTGCCAATTTTTGTGGTTGCATCTTTTTTTGATCCGTGTTCAGAGAAAAAAATAAAAAAATAGTGAAAAAATTAAAAAGTTTGATTCCTACTAGTGCCTTTTGGAAAAATCAGGGAAAAATTCAGGAAAAAGGAAAAATCCGAGCTATTTGCTTGTTCTGCGAGTTCTTTCCATCGTCCTTTGTTTTCACCTTGTTGCGCTACGTCTCGACACGTCTTAGCCAGCACCTGTGATTTGTACTCTGGATCCGGATTGAACAATCGCTAATCTGCATTCGTTAATTGCTAATCCTTGTAGTCATATTGTGTGCCTACCTGTACCTCCACATATTCTTCTATCAGCACAGGTTCATCTTGCAACTGTTACCCACACTCAACAACAGATTGTTTTGCCACTTTGGCTTTGCCCTATTTGGTTTCATCAAAATTGCCAAAAAAAATTCGGGAAAATAAAGAAAAAAATTGTCAAAGTTTTTGCATGCTTTTCAAAGAACGTGCTGTATTTCTGTAGACCACATCCCACCTCAGTTGTAGGTGCCAATTTTTGTGGTTGCATCTTTTTTAAACCTTGTTCAGAGAAAAATATAAAAAAATAGTGAAAAAATAAAAAAGTTTGATTCCTACTAGTGCCTTTTGGAAAAATCAGGGAAAAATTCAGGAAAAAGGAAAAATTTGGGCTATTTGCTTGTTCTGTTATTTCTTTCCATCGTCCTTTGTTTTCACCTTGTTGCGCAACATCTCGACACGTCTTAGCTAGCACCTGTGATTTGTACTTTGGATCCGGATTGAACAATCGCTAATCTGCATTCGTTAATTGCTAATCCTTGCTGTCATAATGTGTGCCTACCCATAGCTCCACATATTCTTCTGTCAGCACAGGTTCATCTTGAAACGGTTACCCACGCTCAGCAACAGATTGTTTCGCCACTTTGGCTTTGCCCTGTTTGGTTTCATCAAAATTGCCAAAAAAAATCAAGAAAATAAAGAAGAAAATTGTCAAAGTTTTTGCACGCTTTTCACAAAACGTGTTGTAATTCTGTAGACCACATCCCACCTCAGTTGTAGTTGCCAATTTTCGTGGTTGCATCTTTTTTTGATCCGTGTTCAGAGAAAAAAATAAAAAAATAGTGAAAAAATTTAAAAGTTTGATTCCTACTGGTGCCTTTTGGAAAAATCAGGGAAAAATTCAGGAAAAAGGAAAAATCTGGGCTATTTGCTTGTTCTGTGAGTTCTTACCATTGTCCTTTGTTTTCACCTTGTTGCGCTACATCTCGACACGTCTTAGCCAGCACCTGTGATTTGTACTTTGGATCCGGATTGAACAATCGCTAATCTGCATTCGTTAATTGCTAATCCTTGCTGTCATATTGTGTGCCTACCTGTAGCTCCACATATTCTTCTGTCAGAACAGGTTCATCTTGCAACTGTTACCCACGCTCAACAACAGATTGTTTTGCCACTTCGGCTTCGCCCTATTTGGTTTCATCAAAATTGCCAAAAAAATTCGGGAAAATAAAGAAAAAAAAATTGTCAAAGTTTTTGCATGCTTTTCAAAGAACGTGCTGTATTTCTGTAAACCACATCCCACCTCAGTTGTAGGTGCTAATTTTTGTGGTTGCATCTTTTTTGAACCTTGTTCAGAGAAAAATATAAAAAAAATAGTGAAAAAATAAAAAAAGTTTGATTCCTACTAGTGCCTTTTGGAAAAATCAGGGAAAAATTCAGGAAAAAGGAAAAATTTGGGCTATTTGCTTGTTCTGTTAGTTCTTTCCATCGTCCTTTGTTTTTACCTTGTTGCGCTACGTCTCGACACGTCTTAGCCAGCACCTGTGATTTGTACTTTGGATCCGGATTGAACAATCGCTAATCTGCATTCGTTAATTGCTAATCCTTGTTGTCATATTGTGTGCCTACCCATAGCTCCACATATTCTTCTGTCAGCATAGGTTCATCTTGCAACTGTTACCCACGCTCAACAACAGATTGTTTCGCCACTTTGGCTTTGCCCTGTTTGGTTTCATCAAAATTGCTAAAAAAATTTGAGAAAATAAAGTAAAAAAATTGTCAAAGTTTTTGCATGCTTTTCAAAGAACGTGTTGTATTTCTATAGACCACATCCCAACTCAGTTGTAGGTGCCAATTTTTGTGGTTGCATCTTTTTTTGATCCGTGTTCAGAGAAAAAAATAAAAAAATAGTGAAAAAATTAAAAAGTTTGATTCCTACTAGTGCCTTTTGGAAAAATCAGGGAAAAATTCAGGAAAAAGGAAAAATCCGAGCTATTTGCTTGTTCTGCGAGTTCTTTCCATCGTCCTTTGTTTTCACCTTGTTGCGCTACGTCTCGACACGTCTTAGCCAGCACCTGTGATTTGTACTCTGGATCCGGATTGAACAATCGCTAATCTGCATTCGTTAATTGCTAATCCTTGTAGTCATATTGTGTGCCTACCTGTACCTCCACATATTCTTCTATCAGCACAGGTTCATCTTGCAACTGTTACCCACACTCAACAACAGATTGTTTTGCCACTTTGGCTTTGCCCTATTTGGTTTCATCAAAATTGCCAAAAAAAATTCGGGAAAATAAAGAAAAAAATTGTCAAAGTTTTTGCATGCTTTTCAAAGAACGTGCTGTATTTCTGTAGACCACATCCCACCTCAGTTGTAGGTGCCAATTTTTGTGGTTGCATCTTTTTTAAACCTTGTTCAGAGAAAAATATAAAAAAATAGTGAAAAAATAAAAAAGTTTGATTCCTACTAGTGCCTTTTGGAAAAATCAGGGAAAAATTCAGGAAAAAGGAAAAATTTGGGCTATTTGCTTGTTCTGTTATTTCTTTCCATCGTCCTTTGTTTTCACCTTGTTGCGCAACATCTCGACACGTCTTAGCTAGCACCTGTGATTTGTACTTTGGATCCGGATTGAACAATCGCTAATCTGCATTCGTTAATTGCTAATCCTTGCTGTCATAATGTGTGCCTACCCATAGCTCCACATATTCTTCTGTCAGCACAGGTTCATCTTGAAACGGTTACCCACGCTCAGCAACAGATTGTTTCGCCACTTTGGCTTTGCCCTGTTTGGTTTCATCAAAATTGCCAAAAAAAATCAAGAAAATAAAGAAGAAAATTGTCAAAGTTTTTGCACGCTTTTCACAAAACGTGTTGTAATTCTGTAGACCACATCCCACCTCAGTTGTAGTTGCCAATTTTCGTGGTTGCATCTTTTTTTGATCCGTGTTCAGAGAAAAAAATAAAAAAAATAGTGAAAAAATTAAAAAGTTTGATTCCTACTGGTGCCTTTTGGAAAAATCAGGGAAAAATTCAGGAAAAAGGAAAAATCTGGGCTATTTGCTTGTTCTGTGAGTTCTTACCATTGTCCTTTGTTTTCACCTTGTTGCGCTACATCTCGACACGTCTTAGCCAGCACCTGTGATTTGTACTTTGGATCCGGATTGAACAATCGCTAATCTGCATTCGTTAATTGCTAATCCTTGCTGTCATATTGTGTGCCTACCTGTAGCTCCACATATTCTTCTGTCAGTACAGGTTCATCTTGCAACTGTTACCCACGCTCAACAACAGATTGTTTTGCCACTTCGGCTTCGCCCTATTTGGTTTCATCAAAATTGCCAAAAAATTCGGGAAAATAAAGAAAAAAAATTGTCAAAGTTTTTGCATGCTTTTCAAAGAACGTGCTGTATTTCTGTAAACCACATCCCACCTCAGTTGTAGGTGCTAATTTTTGTGGTTGCATCTTTTTTGAACCTTGTTCAGAGAAAAATATAAAAAAAATAGTGAAAAAATAAAAAAAGTTTGATTCCTACTAGTGCCTTTTGGAAAAATCAGGGAAAAATTCAGGAAAAAGGAAAAATTTGGGCTATTTGCTTGTTCTGTTAGTTCTTTCCATCGTCCTTTGTTTTTACCTTGTTGCGCTACGTCTCGACACGTCTTAGCCAGCACCTGTGATTTGTACTTTGGATCCGGATTGAACAATCGATAATCTGCATTCGTTAATTGCTAATCCTTGTTGTCATATTGTGTGCCTACCCATAGCTCCACATATTCTTCTGTCAGCATAGGTTCATCTTGCAACTGTTACCCACGCTCAACAACAGATTGTTTCGCCACTTTGGCTTTGCCCTGTTTGGTTTCATCAAAATTGCTAAAAAAATTTGAGAAAATAAAGTAAAAAAATTGTCAAAGTTTTTGCATGCTTTTCAAAGAACGTGTTGTATTTCTATAGACCACATCCCAACTCAGTTGTAGGTGCCAATTTTTGTGGTTGCATCTTTTTTTGATCCGTGTTCAGAGAAAAAAATAAAAAAATAGTGAAAAAATTAAAAAGTTTGATTCCTACTAGTGCCTTTTGGAAAAATCAGGGAAAAATTCAGGAAAAAGGAAAAATCCGAGCTATTTGCTTGTTCTGCGAGTTCTTTCCATCGTCCTTTGTTTTCACCTTGTTGCGCTACGTCTCGACACGTCTTAGCCAGCACCTGTGATTTGTACTCTGGATCCGGATTGAACAATCGCTAATCTGCATTCGTTAATTGCTAATCCTTGTAGTCATATTGTGTGCCTACCTGTACCTCCACATATTCTTCTATCAGCACAGGTTCATCTTGCAACTGTTACCCACACTCAACAACAGATTGTTTTGCCACTTTGGCTTTGCCCTATTTGGTTTCATCAAAATTGCCAAAAAAAAATTCGGGAAAATAAAGAAAAAAATTGTCAAAGTTTTTGCATGCTTTTCAAAGAACGTGCTGTATTTCTGTAGACCACATCCCACCTCAGTTGTAGGTGCCAATTTTTGTGGTTGCATCTTTTTTAAACCTTGTTCAGAGAAAAATATAAAAAAATAGTGAAAAAATAAAAAAGTTTGATTCCTACTAGTGCCTTTTGGAAAAATCAGGGAAAAATTCAGGAAAAAGGAAAAATTTGGGCTATTTGCTTGTTCTGTTATTTCTTTCCATCGTCCTTTGTTTTTACCTTGTTGCGCTACGTCTCGACACGTCTTAGCCAGCACCTGTGATTTATATTTTGGATCCGGATTGAACAATCGCTAATCTGCATTCGTTAATTGCTAATCCTTGTTGTCATATTGTGTGCCTACCCATAGCTCCACATATTCTTCTGTCAGCATAGGTTCATCTTGCAACTGTTACCCACGCTCAACAACAGATTGTTTCGCCACTTTGGCTTTGCCCTGTTTGGTTTCATCAAAATTGCTAAAAAAATTTGAGAAAATAAAGTAAAAAAATTGTCAAAGTTTTTGCATGCTTTTCAAAGAACGTGTTGTATTTCTATAGACCACATCCCAACTCAGTTGTAGGTGCCAATTTTTGTGGTTGCATCTTTTTTTGATCCGTGTTCAGAGAAAAAAATAAAAAAATAGTGAAAAAATTAAAAAGTTTGATTCCTACAAGTGCCTTTTGGAAAAATCAGGGAAAAATTCAGGAAAAAGGAAAAATCCGGGCTATTTGCTTGTTCTGCGAGTTCTTTCCATCGTCCTTTGTTTTCACCTTGTTGCGCTACGTCTCGACACGTCTTAGCCAGCACCTGTGATTTGTACTCTGGATCCGGATTGAACAATCGCTAATCTGCATTCGTTAATTGCTAATCCTTGTAGTCATATTGTGTGCCTACCTGTAGCTCCACATATTCTTCTATCAGCACAGGTTCATCTTGCAACTGTTACCCACACTCAACAACAGATTGTTTTGCCACTTTGGCTTCGCCCTATTTGGTTTCATCAAAATTGCCAAAAAAAATTCGGGAAAATAAAGAAAAAAATTGTCAAAGTTTTTGCATGCTTTTCAAAGAACGTGCTGTATTTCTGTAGACCACATCCCACCTCAGTTGTAGGTGCCAATTTTTGTGGTTGCATCTTTTTTAAACCTTGTTCAGAGAAAAATATAAAAAAATAGTGAAAAAATAAAAAAGTTTGATTCCTACTAGTGCCTTTTGGAAAAATCAGGGAAAAATTCAGGAAAAAGGAAAAATTTGGGCTATTTGCTTGTTCTGTTATTTCTTTCCATCGTCCTTTGTTTTCACCTTGTTGCGCAACATCTCGACACGTCTTAGCTAGCACCTGTGATTTGTACTTTGGATCCGGATTGAACAATCGCTAATCTGCATTCGTTAATTGCTAATCCTTGCTGTCATAATGTGTGCCTACCCATAGCTCCACATATTCTTCTGTCAGCACAGGTTCATCTTGAAACGGTTACCCACGCTCAGCAACAGATTGTTTCGCCACTTTGGCTTTGCCCTGTTTGGTTTCATCAAAATTGCCAAAAAAAATCAAGAAAATAAAGAAGAAAATTGTCAAAGTTTTTGCACGCTTTTCACAAAACGTGTTGTAATTCTGTAGACCACATCCCACCTCAGTTGTAGTTGCCAATTTTCGTGGTTGCATCTTTTTTTGATCCGTGTTCAGAGAAAAAAATAAAAAAAATAGTGAAAAAATTAAAAAGTTTGATTCCTACTGGTGCCTTTTGGAAAAATCAGGGAAAAATTCAGGAAAAAGGAAAAATCTGGGCTATTTGCTTGTTCTGTGAGTTCTTACCATTGTCCTTTGTTTTCACCTTGTTGCGCTACATCTCGACACGTCTTAGCCAGCACCTGTGATTTGTACTTTGGATCCGGATTGAACAATCGCTAATCTGCATTCGTTAATTGCTAATCCTTGCTGTCATATTGTGTGCCTACCTGTAGCTCCACATATTCTTCTGTCAGTACAGGTTCATCTTGCAACTGTTACCCACGCTCAACAACAGATTGTTTTGCCACTTCGGCTTCGCCCTATTTGGTTTCATCAAAATTGCCAAAAAAATTCGGGAAAATAAAGAAAAAAAATTGTCAAAGTTTTTGCATGCTTTTCAAAGAACGTGCTGTATTTCTGTAAACCACATCCCACCTCAGTTGTAGGTGCTAATTTTTGTGGTTGCATCTTTTTTGAACCTTGTTCAGAGAAAAATATAAAAAAAATAGTGAAAAAATAAAAAAAGTTTGATTCCTACTAGTGCCTTTTGGAAAAATCAGGGAAAAATTCAGGAAAAAGGAAAAATTTGGGCTATTTGCTTGTTCTGTTAGTTCTTTCCATCGTCCTTTGTTTTTACCTTGTTGCGCTACGTCTCGACACGTCTTAGCCAGCACCTGTGATTTGTACTTTGGATCCGGATTGAACAATCGATAATCTGCATTCGTTAATTGCTAATCCTTGTTGTCATATTGTGTGCCTACCCATAGCTCCACATATTCTTCTGTCAGCATAGGTTCATCTTGCAACTGTTACCCACGCTCAACAACAGATTGTTTCGCCACTTTGGCTTTGCCCTGTTTGGTTTCATCAAAATTGCTAAAAAAATTTGAGAAAATAAAGTAAAAAAATTGTCAAAGTTTTTGCATGCTTTTCAAAGAACGTGTTGTATTTCTATAGACCACATCCCAACTCAGTTGTAGGTGCCAATTTTTGTGGTTGCATCTTTTTTTGATCCGTGTTCAGAGAAAAAAATAAAAAAATAGTGAAAAAATTAAAAAGTTTGATTCCTACTAGTGCCTTTTGGAAAAATCAGGGAAAAATTCAGGAAAAAGGAAAAATCCGAGCTATTTGCTTGTTCTGCGAGTTCTTTCCATCGTCCTTTGTTTTCACCTTGTTGCGCTACGTCTCGACACGTCTTAGCCAGCACCTGTGATTTGTACTCTGGATCCGGATTGAACAATCGCTAATCTGCATTCGTTAATTGCTAATCCTTGTAGTCATATTGTGTGCCTACCTGTACCTCCACATATTCTTCTATCAGCACAGGTTCATCTTGCAACTGTTACCCACACTCAACAACAGATTGTTTTGCCACTTTGGCTTTGCCCTATTTGGTTTCATCAAAATTGCCAAAAAAAATTCGGGAAAATAAAGAAAAAAATTGTCAAAGTTTTTGCATGCTTTTCAAAGAACGTGCTGTATTTCTGTAGACCACATCCCACCTCAGTTGTAGGTGCCAATTTTTGTGGTTGCATCTTTTTTAAACCTTGTTCAGAGAAAAATATAAAAAAATAGTGAAAAAATAAAAAAGTTTGATTCCTACTAGTGCCTTTTGGAAAAATCAGGGAAAAATTCAGAAAAAAGGAAAAATTTGGGCTATTTGCTTGTTCTGTTATTTCTTTCCATCGTCCTTTGTTTTTACCTTGTTGCGCTACGTCTCGACACGTCTTAGCCAGCACCTGTGATTTATATTTTGGATCCGGATTGAACAATCGCTAATCTGCATTCGTTAATTGCTAATCCTTGTTGTCATATTGTGTGCCTACCCATAGCTCCACATATTCTTCTGTCAGCATAGGTTCATCTTGCAACTGTTACCCACGCTCAACAACAGATTGTTTCGCCACTTTGGCTTTGCCCTGTTTGGTTTCATCAAAATTGCTAAAAAAATTTGAGAAAATAAAGTAAAAAAATTGTCAAAGTTTTTGCATGCTTTTCAAAGAACGTGTTGTATTTCTATAGACCACATCCCAACTCAGTTGTAGGTGCCAATTTTTGTGGTTGCATCTTTTTTTGATCCGTGTTCAGAGAAAAAAATAAAAAAATAGTGAAAAAATTAAAAAGTTTGATTCCTACAAGTGCCTTTTGGAAAAATCAGGGAAAAATTCAGGAAAAAGGAAAAATCCGGGCTATTTGCTTGTTCTGCGAGTTCTTTCCATCGTCCTTTGTTTTCACCTTGTTGCGCTACGTCTCGACACGTCTTAGCCAGCACCTGTGATTTGTACTCTGGATCCGGATTGAACAATCGCTAATCTGCATTCGTTAATTGCTAATCCTTGTAGTCATATTGTGTGCCTACCTGTAGCTCCACATATTCTTCTATCAGCACAGGTTCATCTTGCAACTGTTACCCACACTCAACAACAGATTGTTTTGCCACTTTGGCTTCGCCCTATTTGGTTTCATCAAAATTGCCAAAAAAAATTCGGGAAAATAAAGAAAAAAATTGTCAAAGTTTTTGCATGCTTTTCAAAGAACGTGCTGTATTTCTGTAGACCACATCCCACCTCAGTTGTAGGTGCCAATTTTTGTGGTTGCATCTTTTTTAAACCTTGTTCAGAGAAAAATATAAAAAAATAGTGAAAAAATAAAAAAGTTTGATTCCTACTAGTGCCTTTTGGAAAAATCAGGGAAAAATTCAGGAAAAAGGAAAAATTTGGGCTATTTGCTTGTTCTGTTATTTCTTTCCATCGTCCTTTGTTTTCACCTTGTTGCGCAACATCTCGACACGTCTTAGCTAGCACCTGTGATTTGTACTTTGGATCCGGATTGAACAATCGCTAATCTGCATTCGTTAATTGCTAATCCTTGCTGTCATAATGTGTGCCTACCCATAGCTCCACATATTCTTCTGTCAGCACAGGTTCATCTTGAAACGGTTACCCACGCTCAGCAACAGATTGTTTCGCCACTTTGGCTTTGCCCTGTTTGGTTTCATCAAAATTGCCAAAAAAAATCAAGAAAATAAAGAAGAAAATTGTCAAAGTTTTTGCACGCTTTTCACAAAACGTGTTGTAATTCTGTAGACCACATCCCACCTCAGTTGTAGTTGCCAATTTTCGTGGTTGCATCTTTTTTTGATCCGTGTTCAGAGAAAAAAATAAAAAAAATAGTGAAAAAATTAAAAAGTTTGATTCCTACTGGTGCCTTTTGGAAAAATCAGGGAAAAATTCAGGAAAAAGGAAAAATCTGGGCTATTTGCTTGTTCTGTGAGTTCTTACCATTGTCCTTTGTTTTCACCTTGTTGCGCTACATCTCGACACGTCTTAGCCAGCACCTGTGATTTGTACTTTGGATCCGGATTGAACAATCGCTAATCTGCATTCGTTAATTGCTAATCCTTGCTGTCATATTGTGTGCCTACCTGTAGCTCCACATATTCTTCTGTCAGTACAGGTTCATCTTGCAACTGTTACCCACGCTCAACAACAGATTGTTTTGCCACTTCGGCTTCGCCCTATTTGGTTTCATCAAAATTGCCAAAAAAATTCGGGAAAATAAAGAAAAAAAAATTGTCAAAGTTTTTGCATGCTTTTCAAAGAACGTGCTGTATTTCTGTAAACCACATCCCACCTCAGTTGTAGGTGCTAATTTTTGTGGTTGCATCTTTTTTGAACCTTGTTCAGAGAAAAATATAAAAAAAATAGTGAAAAAATAAAAAAAGTTTGATTCCTACTAGTGCCTTTTGGAAAAATCAGGGAAAAATTCAGGAAAAAGGAAAAATTTGGGCTATTTGCTTGTTCTGTTAGTTCTTTCCATCGTCCTTTGTTTTTACCTTGTTGCGCTACGTCTCGACACGTCTTAGCCAGCACCTGTGATTTGTACTTTGGATCCGGATTGAACAATCGCTAATCTGCATTCGTTAATTGCTAATCCTTGTTGTCATATTGTGTGCCTACCCATAGCTCCACATATTCTTCTGTCAGCATAGGTTCATCTTGCAACTGTTACCCACGCTCAACAACAGATTGTTTCGCCACTTTGGCTTTGCCCTGTTTGGTTTCATCAAAATTGCTAAAAAAATTTGAGAAAATAAAGTAAAAAAATTGTCAAAGTTTTTGCATGCTTTTCAAAGAACGTGTTGTATTTCTATAGACCACATCCCAACTCAGTTGTAGGTGCCAATTTTTGTGGTTGCATCTTTTTTTGATCCGTGTTCAGAGAAAAAAATAAAAAAATAGTGAAAAAATTAAAAAGTTTGATTCCTACTAGTGCCTTTTGGAAAAATCAGGGAAAAATTCAGGAAAAAGGAAAAATCCGAGCTATTTGCTTGTTCTGCGAGTTCTTTCCATCGTCCTTTGTTTTCACCTTGTTGTGCTACGTCTCGACACGTCTTAGCCAGCACCTGTGATTTGTACTCTGGATCCGGATTGAACAATCGCTAATCTGCATTCGTTAATTGCTAATCCTTGTAGTCATATTGTGTGCCTACCTGTACCTCCACATATTCTTCTATCAGCACAGGTTCATCTTGCAACTGTTACCCACACTCAATAACAGATTGTTTTGCCACTTTGGCTTCGCCCTATTTGGTTTCATCAAAATTGCCAAAAAAAATTCGGGAAAATAAAGAAAAAAATTGTCAAAGTTTTTGCATGCTTTTCAAAGAACGTGCTGTATTTCTGTAGACCACATCCCACCTCAGTTGTAGGTGCCAATTTTTGTGGTTGCATCTTTTTTAAACCTTGTTCAGAGAAAAATATAAAAAAATAGTGAAAAAATAAAAAAGTTTGATTCCTACTAGTGCCTTTTGGAAAAATCAGGGAAAAATTCAGGAAAAAGGAAAAATTTGGGCTATTTGCTTGTTCTGTTATTTCTTTCCATCGTCCTTTGTTTTCACCTTGTTGCGCAACATCTCGACACGTCTTAGCTAGCACCTATGATTTGTACTTTGGATCCGGATTGAACAATCGCTAATCTGCATTCGTTAATTGCTAATCCTTGCTGTCATAATGTGTGCCTACCCATAGCTCCACATATTCTTCTGTCAGCACAGGTTCATCTTGAAACGGTTACCCACGCTCAGCAACAGATTGTTTCGCCACTTTGGCTTTGCCCTGTTTGGTTTCATCAAAATTGCCAAAAAAAATCAAGAAAATAAAGAAGAAAATTGTCAAAGTTTTTGCACGCTTTTCACAAAACGTGTTGTAATTCTGTAGACCACATCCCACCTCAGTTGTAGTTGCCAATTTTCGTGGTTGCATCTTTTTTTGATCCGTGTTCAGAGAAAAAAATAAAAAAAATAGTGAAAAAATTAAAAAGTTTGATTCCTACTGGTGCCTTTTGGAAAAATCAGGGAAAAATTCAGGAAAAAGGAAAAATCTGGGCTATTTGCTTGTTCTGTGAGTTCTTACCATTGTCCTTTGTTTTCACCTTGTTGCGCTACATCTCGACACGTCTTAGCCAGCACCTGTGATTTGTACTTTGGATCCGGATTGAACAATCGCTAATCTGCATTCGTTAATTGCTAATCCTTGCTGTCATATTGTGTGCCTACCTGTAGCTCCACATATTCTTCTGTCAGTACAGGTTCATCTTGCAACTGTTACCCACGCTCAACAACAGATTGTTTTGCCACTTCGGCTTCGCCCTATTTGGTTTCATCAAAATTGCCAAAAAAATTCGGGAAAATAAAGAAAAAAAAATTGTCAAAGTTTTTGCATGCTTTTCAAAGAACGTGCTGTATTTCTGTAAACCACATCCCACCTCAGTTGTAGGTGCTAATTTTTGTGGTTGCATCTTTTTTGAACCTTGTTCAGAGAAAAATATAAAAAAAATAGTGAAAAAATAAAAAAAGTTTGATTCCTACTAGTGCCTTTTGGAAAAATCAGGGAAAAATTCAGGAAAAAGGAAAAATTTGGGCTATTTGCTTGTTCTGTTAGTTCTTTCCATCGTCCTTTGTTTTTACCTTGTTGCGCTACGTCTTGACACGTCTTAGCCAGCACCTGTGATTTGTACTTTGGATCCGGATTGAACAATCGCTAATCTGCATTCGTTAATTGCTAATCCTTGTTGTCATATTGTGTGCCTACCCATAGCTCCACATATTCTTCTGTCAGCATAGGTTCATCTTGCAACTGTTACCCACGCTCAACAACAGATTGTTTCGCCACTTTGGCTTTGCCCTGTTTGGTTTCATCAAAATTGCTAAAAAAATTTGAGAAAATAAAGTAAAAAAATTGTCAAAGTTTTTGCATGCTTTTCAAAGAACGTGTTGTATTTCTATAGACCACATCCCAACTCAGTTGTAGGTGCCAATTTTTGTGGTTGCATCTTTTTTTGATCCGTGTTCAGAGAAAAAAATAAAAAAATAGTGAAAAAATTAAAAAGTTTGATTCCTACTAGTGCCTTTTGGAAAAATCAGGGAAAAATTCAGGAAAAAGGAAAAATCCGAGCTATTTGCTTGTTCTGCGAGTTCTTTCCATCGTCCTTTGTTTTCACCTTGTTGTGCTACGTCTCGACACGTCTTAGCCAGCACCTGTGATTTGTACTCTGGATCCGGATTGAACAATCGCTAATCTGCATTCGTTAATTGCTAATCCTTGTAGTCATATTGTGTGCCTACCTGTACCTCCACATATTCTTCTATCAGCACAGGTTCATCTTGCAACTGTTACCCACACTCAATAACAGATTGTTTTGCCACTTTGGCTTCGCCCTATTTGGTTTCATCAAAATTGCCAAAAAAAATTCGGGAAAATAAAGAAAAAAATTGTCAAAGTTTTTGCATGCTTTTCAAAGAACGTGCTGTATTTCTGTAGACCACATCCCACCTCAGTTGTAGGTGCCAATTTTTGTGGTTGCATCTTTTTTAAACCTTGTTCAGAGAAAAATATAAAAAAATAGTGAAAAAATAAAAAAGTTTGATTCCTACTAGTGCCTTTTGGAAAAATCAGGGAAAAATTCAGGAAAAAGGAAAAATTTGGGCTATTTGCTTGTTCTGTTATTTCTTTCCATCGTCCTTTGTTTTCACCTTGTTGCGCAACATCTCGACACGTCTTAGCTAGCACCTGTGATTTGTACTTTGGATCCGGATTGAACAATCGCTAATCTGCATTCGTTAATTGCTAATCCTTGCTGTCATAATGTGTGCCTACCCATAGCTCCACATATTCTTCTGTCAGCACAGGTTCATCTTGAAACGGTTACCCACGCTCAGCAACAGATTGTTTCGCCACTTTGGCTTTGCCCTGTTTGGTTTCATCAAAATTGCCAAAAAAAATCAAGAAAATAAAGAAGAAAATTGTCAAAGTTTTTGCACGCTTTTCACAAAACGTGTTGTAATTCTGTAGACCACATCCCACCTCAGTTGTAGTTGCCAATTTTCGTGGTTGCATCTTTTTTTGATCCGTGTTCAGAGAAAAAAATAAAAAAAATAGTGAAAAAATTAAAAAGTTTGATTCCTACTGGTGCCTTTTGGAAAAATCAGGGAAAAATTCAGGAAAAAGGAAAAATCTGGGCTATTTGCTTGTTCTGTGAGTTCTTACCATTGTCCTTTGTTTTCACCTTGTTGCGCTACATCTCGACACGTCTTAGCCAGCACCTGTGATTTGTACTTTGGATCCGGATTGAACAATCGCTAATCTGCATTCGTTAATTGCTAATCCTTGCTGTCATATTGTGTGCCTACCTGTAGCTCCACATATTCTTCTGTCAGTACAGGTTCATCTTGCAACTATTACCCACGCTCAACAACAGATTGTTTTGCCACTTCGGCTTCGCCCTATTTGGTTTCATCAAAATTGCCAAAAAAATTCGGGAAAATAAAGAAAAAAAAATTGTCAAAGTTTTTGCATGCTTTTCAAAGAACGTGCTGTATTTCTGTAAACCACATCCCACCTCAGTTGTAGGTGCTAATTTTTGTGGTTGCATCTTTTTTGAACCTTGTTCAGAGAAAAATATAAAAAAAATAGTGAAAAAATAAAAAAAGTTTGATTCCTACTAGTGCCTTTTGGAAAAATCAGGGAAAAATTCAGGAAAAAGGAAAAATTTGGGTTATTTGCTTGTTCTGTTAGTTCTTTCCATCGTCCTTTGTTTTTACCTTGTTGCGCTACGTCTCGACACGTCTTAGCCAGCACCTGTGATTTGTACTTTGGATCCGGATTGAACAATCGCTAATCTGCATTCGTTAATTGCTAATCCTTGTTGTCATATTGTGTGCCTACCCATAGCTCCACATATTCTTCTGTCAGCATAGGTTCATCTTGCAACTGTTACCCACGCTCAACAACAGATTGTTTCGCCACTTTGGCTTTGCCCTGTTTGGTTTCATCAAAATTGCTAAAAAAATTTGAGAAAATAAAGTAAAAAAATTGTCAAAGTTTTTGCATGCTTTTCAAAGAACGTGTTGTATTTCTATAGACCACATCCCAACTCAGTTGTAGGTGCCAATTTTTGTGGTTGCATCTTTTTTTGATCCGTGTTCAGAGAAAAAAATAAAAAAATAGTGAAAAAATTAAAAAGTTTGATTCCTACTAGTGCCTTTTGGAAAAATCAGGGAAAAATTCAGGAAAAAGGAAAAATCCGAGCTATTTGCTTGTTCTGCGAGTTCTTTCCATCGTCCTTTGTTTTCACCTTGTTGCGCTACGTCTCGACACGTCTTAGCCAGCACCTGTGATTTGTACTCTGGATCCGGATTGAACAATCGCTAATCTGCATTCGTTAATTGCTAATCCTTGTAGTCATATTGTGTGCCTACCTGTACCTCCACATATTCTTCTATCAGCACAGGTTCATCTTGCAACTGTTACCCACACTCAACAACAGATTGTTTTGCCACTTTGGCTTCGCCCTATTTGGTTTCATCAAAATTGCCAAAAAAAATTCGGGAAAATAAAGAAAAAAATTGTCAAAGTTTTTGCATGCTTTTCAAAGAACGTGCTGTATTTCTGTAGACCACATCCCACCTCAGTTGTAGGTGCCAATTTTTGTGGTTGCATCTTTTTTAAACCTTGTTCAGAGAAAAATATAAAAAAATAGTGAAAAAATAAAAAAGTTTGATTCCTACTAGTGCCTTTTGGAAAAATCAGGGAAAAATTCAGGAAAAAGGAAAAATTTGGGCTATTTGCTTGTTCTGTTATTTCTTTCCATCGTCCTTTGTTTTCACCTTGTTGCGCAACATCTCGACACGTCTTAGCTAGCACCTGTGATTTGTACTTTGGATCCGGATTGAACAATCGCTAATCTGCATTCGTTAATTGCTAATCCTTGCTGTCATAATGTGTGCCTACCCATAGCTCCACATATTCTTCTGTCAGCACAGGTTCATCTTGAAACGGTTACCCACGCTCAGCAACAGATTGTTTCGCCACTTTGGCTTTGCCCTGTTTGGTTTCATCAAAATTGCCAAAAAAAATCAAGAAAATAAAGAAGAAAATTGTCAAAGTTTTTGCACGCTTTTCACAAAACGTGTTGTAATTCTGTAGACCACATCCCACCTCAGTTGTAGTTGCCAATTTTCGTGGTTGCATCTTTTTTTGATCCGTGTTCAGAGAAAAAAATAAAAAAAATAGTGAAAAAATTAAAAAGTTTGATTCCTACTGGTGCCTTTTGGAAAAATCAGGGAAAAATTCAGGAAAAAGGAAAAATCTGGGCTATTTGCTTGTTCTGTGAGTTCTTACCATTGTCCTTTGTTTTCACCTTGTTGCGCTACATCTCGACACGTCTTAGCCAGCACCTGTGATTTGTACTTTGGATCCGGATTGAACAATCGCTAATCTGCATTCGTTAATTGCTAATCCTTGCTGTCATATTGTGTGCCTACCTGTAGCTCCACATATTCTTCTGTCAGCATAGGTTCATCTTGCAACTGTTACCCACGCTCAACAACAGATTGTTTTGCCACTTTGGCTTCGCCCTATTTGGTTTCATCAAAATTGCCAAAAAAATTCGGGAAAATAAAGAAAAAAAATTGTCAAAGTTTTTGCATGCTTTTCAAAGAACGTGCTGTATTTCTGTAGACCACATCCCACCTCAGTTGTAGGTGCCAATTTTTGTGGTTGCATCTTTTTTGAACCTTGTTCAGAGAAAAATATAAAAAAAATAGTGAAAAAATTAAAAAGTTTGATTCCTATTAGTGCCTTTTGGAAAAATCAGGGAAAAATTCCGGAAAAAGGAAAAATTTGGGCTATTTGCTTGTTCTGTTAGTTCTTTCCATCGTCCTTTGTTTTTACCTTGTTGCGCAACGTCTCGACACGTCTTAGCTAGCACCTGTGATTTGTACTTTGGATCCGGATTGAACAATCGCTAATTTGCATTCGTTAATTGCTAATCCTTACTGTCATAATGTGTGCCTACCCATAGCTTCACATATTCTTCTGTCAGCACAGGTTCATCTTGAAACGGTTACCCACGCTCAGCAATTGATTGTTTCGCCACTTTCGCTTTGCCCTGTTTGGTTTCATCAAAATTGCCAACAAAATTCAGGAAAATAAGGAAGAAAATTGTCAAAGTTTTTGCACTCTTTTCACAGAACGTGTTGTATTTCTGTAGACCACATCCCACCTCAGTTGTAGTTGCCAATTTTCGTGGTTGCATCTTTTTTGATCCGTGTTTAGAGAAAAAATAAAAAAAATAGTCAAAAAATTAAAAAGTTTGATTCCTACTGGTGCCTTTTGTAAAAAATCAGGGAAAAATTCAGGAAAAAGGAAAAATCTGGGCTATTTGCTTGTTCTGTGAGTTCTTTCCATCGTCCTTTGTTTTTACCTTGTTGCGCAACATCTCGACACGTCTTAGCCAGCACCTGTGATTTGTACTTTGGATCCGGATTGAACAATCGCTAATCTGCATTCGTTAATTGCTAATCCTTGCTGTCATATTGTGTGCCTACCTGTAGCTCCACATATTCTTCTATCAGCACAGGTTCATCTTGCAACTGTTACCCACGCTCAACAACAGATTGTTTTGCCACTTTGGCTTCGCCCTATTTGGTTTCATAAAAATTGCTAAAAAAATTCGGGAAAATAAAGAAAAAAAATTGTCAAAGTTTTTGCATGCTTTTCAAAGAACGTGCTGTATTTCTGTAAACCACATCCCACCTCAGTTGTAGGTGCCAATTTTTGTGGTTGCATCTTTTTTGAACCTTGTTCAGAGAAAAATATAAAAAAATAGTGAAAAAATAAAAAAGTTTGATTCCTACTAGTGCCTTTTGGAAAAATCAGGGAAAAATTTAGGAAAAAGGAAAAAATTGGGCTATTTGCTTGTTCTGTTAGTTCTTTCCATCATCCTTTGTTTTTACCTTGTTGCGCAACGTCTCGACACGTCTTAGCTAGCACCTGTGATTTGTGCTTTGGATCCGGATTGAACAATCGCTAATTTGAATTCGTTAATTGCTAATCCTTGCTGTCATAATGTGTGCCTACCCATAGCTCCACATATTCTTCTGTCAGCACAGGTTCATCTTGAAACGGTTACCCACGCTTAGCAACAGATTGTTTCGCCACTTTTGCTTTGCCCTGTTTGGTTTCATCAAAATTGCCAAAAAAATTCGGGAAAATAAAGAAAGAAAATTGTCAAAGTTTTTGCACGCTTTTCACAGAACGTGCTGTATTTCTGTAGACCACATCCCAGCTTAGTTGTAGGTGCCAATTTTTGTGGTTGCATCTTTTTTGAACCTTGTTCAGAGAAAAATATAAAAAAAATAGTGAAAAAATTAAAAAGTTTGATTCCTACTAGTGCCTTTTGGAAAAATAAGGAAAAAATTCAGGAAAAAGGAAAAATTTGGGCTATTTGCTTGTTCTGTTAGTTCTTTCCATCGTCCTTTGTTTTCACCTTGTTGCGCTACGTCTCGACACGTCTTAGCCAGCACCTGTGATTTGTACTTTGGATCCGGATTAAACAATCGCTAATCTGCATTCGTTAACTGCTAATCCTTGTTGTCATATTGTGTGCCTACCCATAGCTCCACATATTCTTCTATCAGCATAGGTTCATCTTGCAACTGTTACCCACGCTCAACGACAGATTGTTTCACCACTTTGGCTTTGCCCTGTTTGGTTTCATCAAAATTGCTAAAAAAATTTGAGAAAATAAAGAAAAAAATTGTCAAAGTTTTTGCATGCTTTTCAAAGAACGTGTTGTATATCTGTAGACCACATCCCAACTCAGTTGTAGGTGTCAATTTTTGTGGTTGCATCTTTTTTTGATCCGTGTTCAGAGAAAAAAAGAAAAAAAATAGTGAAAAAATTAAAAAGTTTGATTCCTACTAGTGCCTTTTGGAAAAATCAGGGAAAAATTCAGGAAAAAGGAAAAATCCGGGCTATTTGCTTGTTTTGCGAGTTCTTTCCATCGTCCTTAGTTTTCACCTTGTTGCGCTACGTCTCGACACTTCTTAGCCAGCATCTGTGATTTGTACTCTGGATCCGGATTGAACAATCGCTAATCTGCATTCGTTAATTGCTAATCCTTGCTGTCATATTGTGTGCCTACCTGTAGCTCCACATATTCTTCTGTTAGCACAGGTTCATCTTGAAACGGTTACCCACGCTCAGCAACAGATTGTTTCACCACTTTGGCTTTGCCCTGTTTGGTTTCATCAAAATTGCCAAAAAAATTCAGGAAAATAAAGAAGAAAATTGTCAAAGTTTTTGCACGCTTTTCACAGAACGTGCTGTATTTCTGTAGACCACATCCCACCTCAGTTGTAGGTGCCAATTTTTGTGGTTGCATCTTTTTTTGATCCGTGTTCAGAGAAAAAAATAAAAAAATAATGAAAAAATTAAAAAGTTTGATTCCTACTAGTGCCTTTTGGCAAAATAAGGGAAAAATTCAAGAAAAAGGAAAAATCCGGGCTATTTGCTTGTTCTGTGAGTTCTTTCCATCGTCCTTTGTTTTCAACTTGTTGCGATACGTCTCGACACATCTTAGCCAGCACCTGTGATTTGTACTTTGGATCCGGATTGAACAATCGCTAATCTGTATTCGTTAATTGCTAATCCTTGCTGTCATATTATGTGCCTACCCATAGCTCCACATATTCTTCTGTCAGCACAGGTTCATCTTGAAACGGCTACCCACGCTCAGCAACACATTGTTTCACCACTTTGGCTTTGTCCTGTTTGGTTTCATCAAAATTGCCAAAAAAATTCTAGAAAATAAAGAAGAAAATTGTCAAAGTTTTTGCACGCTTTTCACAGAACGTGTTGTATTTCTGTAGACCACATCCCACCTCAGTTGTAGGTGCCAATTTTTGTGGTTGCATCTTTTTTTGATCCGTGTTCAGAGAAAAAAATAAAAAAAATAGTGAAAAAATTAGAAAGTTTGATTCCTACTAGTGCCTTTTAGAAAAATCAGGGAAAAATTCAGGAAAAAGGAAAAATTCGGGCTATTTGCATATTCTATGAGTTCTTTCCATCCTCCTATGTTTTCACCTTGTTGCGCTATGTCTCGACATGTCTCAGCCAGCACCTATGATTTGTACTTTGGATCCGGATTGAACAATCGCTAATCTGCATTCGTTAATTGCTAATCGTTGCTGTCATATTGTGTGCCTACCTGTAGCTCCACATATTCTTCTGTCAGCACAGGTTCATCTTGCAACTGTTACCCACGCTCAACAACAGATTGTTTTGCCACTTTGGCTTCGCCCTATTTGGTTTCATCAAAATTGCCAAAAAAAATCCAGGAAAATAAAGAAAAAAATTATCAAAGTTTTTGCATGCTTTTCAAAGAACGTGCTGTATTTCTGTAGACCACATCCCACCTCAGTTGTAGGTGCCAATTTTTGTGGTTGCATCTTTTTTGAACCTTGTTCAGAGAAAAAAATAAAAAAATAGTGTAAAAATAAAAAAGTTTGATTCCTACTAGTGCCTTTTGGAAAAATCAGGGAAAAATTCAGGAAAAAGGAAAACTTTGGGCTATTTGCTTGTTCTATTAGTTCTTTCCATCGTCCTTTGTTTTTACCTTGTTGCGCAACGTCTCGACACGACTTAGCTAGCACCTGTAATTTGTACTTTGGATCCGGATTGAACAATCGCTAATCAGCATTCGTTAATTGCTAATCCTTGCTGTCATAATGTGTGCCTACCCATAGCTCCACATATTCTTCTGTTAGCACAGGTTCATCTTGAAACGGTTACCCACGCTCAGCAACAGATTGTTTCACCACTTTGGCTTTGCCCTGTTTGGTTTCATCAAAATTGCCAAAAAAATTCAGGAAAATAAAGAAGAAAATTGTCAAAGTTTTTGCACGCTTTTCAAAGAACGTGCTGTATTTCTGTAGACCACATCCCACCTTAGTTGTAGGTGCCAATTTTTGTGGTTGCATCTTTTTTTGATCCGTGTTAAGAGAAAAAAATAAAAAAATTAGTGAAAAAATTTAAAAGTTTGATTCCTACTAGTGCCTTTTAGAAAAATCAGGGAAAAATTCAGGAAAAAGGAAAAATCCGGGCTATTTGCTTGTTCTGTGAGTTCTTTCCATCGTCCTTTGTTTTCAACTTGTTGCGCTACATCTCGACATGTCTTAGCCAACACCTGTGATTTGTACTTTGGATCCGGATTGAACAATCGCTAATCTGCATTCATTAATTGCTAATCCTTGCTATCATATTGTGTGCCTACCCATAGCTCCACATATTCTTCTGTCAGCACAGGTTCATCTTGAAACTGTTACCCACGCTCAGCAACAGATTGTTTCGCCAGTTTGGTTTTGACCTGTTTGGTTTCATCAAAATTGCCAAAAAAATTCCGGAAAATAAAGAAGAAAATTTTCAATGTTTTTGCAGGCTTTTCACAGAACGTGCTGTATTTCTGTAGACCACATCCCACCTCAGTTGTAGGTGCCAATTTTTGTGGTTGCATCTTTTTTTGATCCGTGTTCAGAGAAAAAAATAAAAAAAATAGTGAAAAAATTAAAAAGTTTGATTCCTACTAGTGTCTTTTGGAAAAATCAGGGAAAAATTCAGGAAAATGCAAAAATCCGGGCTATTTGCTTGTTCTGTGAGTTCTTTCCATCGTCCTATGTTTACACCTTGTTGCGCTACGTCTCGACACGTCTCAGCCAGCACCTGTTATTTGTACTTTGGATCCGGATTGAACAATCGCTAACCTGCATTCGTTAATTGCTATTCCTTGCTGTCATATTGTGTGCCTACCCACGCTCAGCAACAGATTGTTTCGCCACTTTGGCTTTGCCCTATTTGGTTTCATCAAAATTGCTAAAAAAATTCAGGAAAATAAAGAAGAAAATTGTCAAAGTTTTTGCACGCTTTTCACAGAACGTGCTGTATTTCTGTAGACCACATCCCACCTCAGTTGTAGGTGCCAATTTTTGTGGTTGCATCTTTTTTTGATCCGTGTTCAGAGAAAAAAATAAAAAAAATAGTGAAAAAATTAAAAAGTTTGATTCCTACTAGTGCCTTTTGGAAAAATCAGGGAAAAATTCAGGAAAATGGAAAAATCCGGGCTATTTGCTTGTTCTGTGAGTTCTTTCCATCGTCCTATGTTTACACCTTGTTGCGCTACGTCTCGACACGTCTCAGCCAGCACCTGTTATTTGTACTTTGGATCCGGATTGAACAATCGCTAACCTGCATTCGTTAATTGCTATTCCTTGTTGTCATATTGTGTGCCTACCCGTAGCTCCACATATTCTTCTGTCAGCACAGGTTCATCTTGCAACTGTTACCCACGTTCAACAACAGATTGTTTCGCCACTTTGGCTTCGCCCTGTTTGGTTACATCAAAATTGCCAAAAAAATTCAGGAAAATAAAGAAAAAAATTATCAAAGTTTTTGCATGCTTTTCAAAGAACGTGCTGTATTTCTGTAGACCACATCCCACCTCAGTTGTAGGTGCCAATTTTTGTGGTTGCATCTTTTTTTGATCCGTGTTCAGAGAAAAAAATAAAAAAATAGTGAAAAAATTAAAAAGTTTGATTCCTACTAGTGCCTTTTAGAAAAATCAGGGAAAAATTCAGGAAAAAGGAAAAATCCGGGCTATTTGCTTGTTCTGTGAGTTCTTTCCATCGTCCTTTGTTTTCAACTTGTTGCGCTACATCTCGACATGTCTTAGCCAACACCTGTGATTTGTACTTTGGATCCGGATTGAACAATCGCTAATCTGCATTCATTAATTGCTAATCCTTGCTATCATATTGTGTGCCTACCCATAGCTCCACATATTCTTCTGTCAGCACAGGTTCATCTTGAAACTGTTACCCACGCTCAGCAACAGATTGTTTCGCCAGTTTGGTTTTGACCTGTTTGGTTTCATCAAAATTGCCAAAAAAATTCCGGAAAATAAAGAAGAAAATTTTCAATGTTTTTGCAGGCTTTTCACAGAACGTGCTGTATTTCTGTAGACCACATCCCACCTCAGTTGTAGGTGCCAATTTTTGTGGTTGCATCTTTTTTTGATCCGTGTTCAGAGAAAAAAATAAAAAAAATAGTGAAAAAATTAAAAAGTTTGATTCCTACTAGTGTCTTTTGGAAAAATCAGGGAAAAATTCAGGAAAATGCAAAAATCCGGGCTATTTGCTTGTTCTGTGAGTTCTTTCCATCGTCCTATGTTTACACCTTGTTGCGCTACGTCTCGACACGTCTCAGCCAGCACCTGTTATTTGTACTTTGGATCCGGATTGAACAATCGCTAACCTGCATTCGTTAATTGCTATTCCTTGCTGTCATATTGTGTGCCTACCCACGCTCAGCAACAGATTGTTTCGCCACTTTGGCTTTGCCCTATTTGGTTTCATCAAAATTGCTAAAAAAATTCAGGAAAATAAAGAAGAAAATTGTCAAAGTTTTTGCACGCTTTTCACAGAACGTGCTGTATTTCTGTAGACCACATCCCACCTCAGTTGTAGGTGCCAATTTTTGTGGTTGCATCTTTTTTTGATCCGTGTTCAGAGAAAAAAATAAAAAAAATAGTGAAAAAATTAAAAAGTTTGATTCCTACTAGTGCCTTTTGGAAAAATCAGGGAAAAATTCAGGAAAATGGAAAAATCCGGGCTATTTGCTTGTTCTGTGAGTTCTTTCCATCGTCCTATGTTTACACCTTGTTGCGCTACGTCTCGACACGTCTCAGCCAGCACCTGTTATTTGTACTTTGGATCCGGATTGAACAATCGCTAACCTGCATTCGTTAATTGCTATTCCTTGTTGTCATATTGTGTGCCTACCCGTAGCTCCACATATTCTTCTGTCAGCACAGGTTCATCTTGCAACTGTTACCCACGTTCAACAACACATTGTTTTGCCACTTTGGCTTCGCCCTGTTTGGTTACATCAAAATTGCCAAAAAAATTCAGGAAAATAAAGAAAAAAATTATCAAAGTTTTTGCATGCTTTTCAAAGAACGTGCTGTATTTCTGTAGACCACATCCCACCTCAGTTGTAGGTGCCAATTTTTGTGGTTGCATCTTTTTTTGATCCGTGTTCAGAGAAAAAAATAAAAAAATAGTGAAAAAATTAAAAAGTTTGATTCCTACTAGTGCCTTTTGGAAAAATCAGGGAAAAATTCAGGAAAAAGGAAAAAATCTGGGCTATTTGCTTGTTCTGTGAGTTCTTTCCATCGTCCTTTGTTTTCACCTTGTTGCGCTACGTCTCGACACGTCTTAGCCAGCACCTGTGATTTGTACTTTGGATCCGGATTGAACAATCGCTAATCTGCATTCGTTAATTGCTAATCCTTGCTGTCATATTGTGTGCCTACCCATAGCTCCACATATTCTTCTGTCAGCACAGGTTCATCTTAAAACTGTTACCCACGCTCAGCAACAGATTGTTTCGCCAGTTTGGCTTTGCCCTGTTTGGTTTCATCAAAATTGCCAAAAAATTCAGGAAAATAAAGAAGAAAATTTTCAAAGTTTTTGCACGCTTTTCACAGAACGTGCTGTATTTCTGTAGACCACATCCCACCTCAGTTGCAACAGATTGTTTCGCCACTTTGGCTTTGCCCTATTTGGTTTCATCAAAATTGCTAAAAAAATTCAGGAAAATAAAGAAGAAAATTTTCAAAGTTTTTGCACGCTTTTCACAGAACGTGCTGTATTTCTGTGGACCACATCCCACCTCAGTTGTAGGTGCCAATTTTTGTGGTTGCATCTTTTTTTGATCCGTGTTCAGAGAAAAAAATAAAAAAAATAGTGAAAAAATTAAAAAGTTTGATTCCTACTAGTGCCTTTTGGAAAAATCAGGGAAAAATTCAGGAAAAAGGAAAAATCCGGGCTATTTGCTTGTTCTGTGAGTTCTTTCCATCGTCCTTTGTTTTCACCTTGTTGCGCTACGTCTCGACATATCTTAGCCAGCACCTGTGATTTGTACTTTGGATCCGGATTGAACAATCGCTAATCTACATTCGTTAATTGCTAATCCTTGCTGTCATATTGTGTGCCTACCCATAGCTCCACATATTCTTCTGTCAGCACAGGTTCATCTTGCAACGGCTACCCACGCTTAGCAACACATTGTTTCGCCACTTTGGCTTTGCCCTGTTTGGTTTCACCAAAATTGCCAAAAAAATTCAGGAAAATAAAGAATAAAATTGTCAAAGTTTTTGCACGCTTTTCTGTATTTCTATAGACCACATCCCACCTCAGTTGTAGGTGCCAATTTTTGTGGTTGCATCTTTTTTTGATCTGTGTTCAGAGAAAAAAATAAAAAAATAGTGAAAAAATTAAAAAGTTTGATTCCTACTAGTGCCTTTTGGAAAAATCAGGGAAAAATTCAGGAAAAAGGAAAAAATCCGAGCTATTTGCTTGTTCTGTGAGTTCTTTCCATCGTCCTTTGTTTTCACCTTGTTGCGCAACGTCTCGACACGTCTTAGCCAGCACCTGTGATTTGTACTTTGGATCCGGATTGAACAATCGCTAATCTGCATTCGTTAATTGCTAATCCTTGCTGTCATATTGTGTGCCTACCCATAGCTCCACATATTCTTCTGTCAGCGCAGGTTCATCTTGAAACTGTTACCCACGCTCAGCAACCGATTGTTTCGCCAGTTTGGCTTTGCCCTGTTTGGTTTCATCAAAATTGCAAAAAAAATTCAGGAAAATAATGAAGAAAATTTTCAAAGTTTTTGCACGCTTTTCACAGAACGTGCCGTATTTCTGTAGACCACATCCCACCTCAGTTGTAGGTGCCAATTTTTGTGGTTGCATCTTTTTTTGATCCGTGTTCAGAGGAAAAAATAAAAAAAATAGTGAAAAAATTAAAAAGTTTGATTCCTACTAGTGCCTTTTGGAAAAATCAGGGAAAAATTCAGGAAAAAGGAAAAATCCGGGCTATTTGCTTGTTCTGTGAGTTCTTTCCATCGTCCTTTGTTTTCACCTTGTTGCGCTACGTCTCGACATGTCTTAGCCAGCACCTGTGATTTGTACTTTGGATCCGGATTGAACAATTGCTAATCTACATTCGTTAATTGCTAATCCTTGATGTCATATTGTGTGCCTACCCATAGCTCCACATATTCTTCTGTCAGCACAGGTTCATCTTGAAACGGCTACCCACGCTCAGCAACACATTGTTTCGCCACTTTGGCTTTGCCCTGTTTGGTTTCATCAAAATTGCCAAAAAAATTCAGGAAAATAAAGAAGAAAATTGTCAAAGTTTTTGCACGCTTTTCACAGAACGTGTTGTATTTCTATAGACCACATCCCACCTCGGTTGTAGTTGCCAATTTTTGTGGTTGCATCTTTTTTTGATCCGTGTTCAGAGAAAAAAATAAAAAAAATAGTGAAAAAATTAAAAAGTTTGATTCCTACTAGTGCCTTTTGGAAAAATCAGGGAAAAATTCAGGAAAAAGGAAAAAATCCGAGCTATTTGCTTGTTCTGTGAGTTCTTTCCATCGACCTTTGTTTTCACCTTGTTGCGCTACGTCTCGACACGTCTTAGCCAGCACCTGTGATTTGTACTTTGGATCTAGATTGAACAATCACTAATCTGCATTCGTTAATTGCTAATCCTTGCTGTCATAATGTGTGCCTACCCATAGCTCTACATATTCTTCTGTCAGCACAGGTTCATCTTGAAACTGTTACCCACGCTCAGCAATAGATTGTTTCGCCACTTTGGCTTTGCCCTGTTTGGTTTCATCAAAATTGCCAAAAAAATTTAGGAAAATAACGAAGAAAATTGTTAAAGTTTTTGTATGCTTTTCAGAGAACATGTTGTATTTCTATAGACCACATCCCACCTCAGTTGTAGGTGCCAACTTTTGTGGTTGCATCTTTTTTTGATCTATGTTCAGAGAAAAATATAAAAAAATAGTGAAAAAATTAAAAAGTTTGATTCCTACTAGTGCCTTTTGGAAAAATCAGGGAAAAATTCAGGAAAAAGGAAAAATTTAGGCTATTTTCTTGTTCTGTGAGTTCTTTCCATCGTCCTTTGTTTACACCTTGTAGCTCAACGTCTCGACACATCTTAGCCAGCACCTATGATTTGTACTTTGGATCCAAATTGAACAATCGGTAATCTGCATTCGTTAATTGCTAATCCTTGCTGTCATATTGTGTGCCTACCCATAGCTCCACATATTCTTCTTTCAGCATAGGTTCATCTTGCAACTGTTACCCACGCTCAACAATAGATTGTTTCACCACTTTGGCTTTGCCCTGTTTGGTTTCATCAAAATTGCAAAAAAAATTCGGGAAAATAAAGAAGAAAATTGTCAAAGTTTTTGCACGCTTTTCACAGAACGTGCTGTATTTCTGTAGACCACATCCCACCTCAGTTGTAAGTGCCAAATTTTGTGGTTGCATCTTTTTTTGATCTGTGTTCAGAGAAAAAAATAAAAAAAAAATAGTGAAAAAATTAAAAAGTTTGATTCCTACTAGTGCCTTTTAGAAAAATCAGCGAAAAATTCAGGAAAAAGGAAAAATCCGGGCTATTTGCTTGTTCTATGAGTTCTTTCCATCGTCCTTTGTTTTCACCTTGTTGCGCTACGTCTCGACACGTCTTAGCCAGCACCTGTGATTTGTACTTTGGATCCGGATTGAACAATCGCTAATCTGCATTCGTTAATTGCTAATCCTTGCTGTCATATTGTGTGCCTACCCGTAGCTCCACATATTCTTCTGTCAGCACAGGTTCATCTTGCAACTGTTACCCACGCTCAGCAATAGATTGTTTCGCCACTTTGACTTTCCCCTGTTTGGTTTCATCAAAATTGCCAAAAAAATTCGAGAAAATAAAGAAAAAAAATTGTCAAAGTTTTTGCATGCTTTTCAAAGAACATGCTGTATTTCTGTAGACCACATCACACATCAGTTGTAGGTGCCAATTTTTGTGGTTGCATCCTTTTTTATCCTTGTTCAGAGAAAAATATAAAAAAATAGTGAAAAAATAAAAAAAGTTTGATTCCTACTAGTGCCTTTAGGAAAAATCAGGGAAAATTCAGGAGAAAGAAAAAATTCAGGCTATTTGCTTGTTCTGTGAGTTCATTCCATCGTCCTTTGTTTTCACCTTGTTGCGCAATGTCTCGACACGTCTTAGCCAGCACCTGTGATATGTACTTCGGATTCGGATTGAACAATCGCTAATCTGCATTTGTTAATTGCTAATCCTTGCTGTCATAATGTGTGCCTACCCATAGCTCTACATATTCTTCTGTCAGCACAAGTTCATCTTGAAACTGTTACCCACGCTCAGCAATAGATTGTTTCGCCACTTTGGCTTTGCCCTGTTTGGTTTCATCAAAATTGCCAAAAAAATTTAGGAAAATAACGAAGAAAATTGTAAAAGTTTTTGCATGCTTTTCAGAGAACATGTTGTATTTCTATAGACCACATCCCACCTCAGTTGTAGGTGCCAATTTTTGTGGTTGCATCTTTTTTTGATCTATGTTCAGAGAAAAATGTAAAAAAATAGTGAAAAAATTAAAAAGTTTGATTCCTACTAGTGCCTTTTGGAAAAATCAGGGAAAAATTCAGAAAAAAGGAAAAATTTAGGCTATTTTCTTGTTCTGTGAGTTCTTTCCATCGTCCTTTGTTTACACCTTGTAGCTCAACGTCTCGACACATCTTAGCCAGCACCTATGATTTGTACTTTGGATCCAAATTGAACAATCGGTAATCTGCATTCGTTAATTGCTAATCCTTGCTGTCATATTGTGTGCCTACCCATAGCTCCACATATTCTTCTTTCAGCATAGGTCCATCTTGCAACTGTTACCCACGCTCAACAATAGATTGTTTCACCACTTTGGCTTTGCCCTGTTTGGTTTCATCAAAATTGCAAAAAAAAATCGGGAAAATAAAGAAGAAAATTGTCAAAGTTTTTGCACGCTTTTCACAGAACGTGCTGTATTTCTGTAGACCACATCCCACCTCAGTTGTAGGTGCCAAATTTTGTGGTTGCATCTTTTTTTGATCTGTGTTCAGAGAAAAAAATAAAAAAAAAATAGTGAAAAAATTAAAAAGTTTGATTCCAACTAGTGCCTTTTAGAAAAATCAGGGAAAAATTCAGGAAAATGGAAAAATCCGGGCTATTTGCTTGTTCTGTGAGTTCTTTCCATCGTCCTATGTTTACACCTTGTTGCGCTATGTCTCGACACGTCTCAGCCAGCACCTGTTATTTGTACTTTGGATCCGGATTGAACAATCGCTAACCTGCATTCGTTAATTGCTATTCCTTGCTGTCATATTGTGTGCCTACCCGTAGCTCCACATATTCTTCTGTCAGCACAGGTTCATCTTGCAACTGTTACCCACGCTCAACAACATATTGTTTCGCCACTTTGGCTTCGCCCTGTTTGGTTACATCAAAATTGCCAAAAAATTTCAGGAAAATAAAGAAAAAAATTGTCAAAGTTTTTGCATGCTTTTCAAAGAACGTGCTGTATTTCTGTAGACCACATCCCACCTCAGTTGTAGGTGCCAATTTTTGTGGTTGCATCTTTTTTTGATCCGTGTTCAGAGAAAAAAATAAAAAAATAGTGAAAAAATTAAAAAGTTTGATTCCTACTAGTGCCTTTTGGAAAAATCAGGGAAAAATTCAGGAAAATGGAAAAATCCGGGCTATTTGCTTGTTCTGTGAGTTCTTTCCATCGTCCTATGTTTACACCTTGTTGCGCTATGTCTCGACACGTCTCAGCCAGCACCTGTTATTTGTACTTTGGATCCGCATTGAACAATCGCTAACCTGCATTCGTTAATTGCTATTCCTTGCTGTCATATTGTGTGCCTACCCGTAGCTCCACATATTCTTCTGTCAGCACAGGTTCATCTTGCAACTGTTACCCACGCTCAACAACATATTGTTTCGCCACTTTGGCTTCGCCCTGTTTGGTTACATCAAAATTGCCAAAAAAATTCAGGAAAATAAAGAAAAAAATTGTCAAAGTTTTTGCATGCTTTTCAAAGAACGTGCTGTATTTCTGTAGACCACATCCCACCTCAGTTGTAGGTGCCAATTTTTGTGGTTGCATCTTTTTTTGATCCGTGTTCAGAGAAAAAAATAAAAAAATAGTGAAAAAATTAAAAAGTTTGATTCCTACTAGTGCCTTTTGGAAAAATAAGGGAAAAATTCAGGAAAAAGGAAAAAATCCGGGCTATTTGCTTGTTCTGTGAGTTCTTTCCATCGTCCTTTGTTTTCACCTTGTTGCGCTACGTCTCGACACGTCTTAGCCAGCACCTGTGATTTGTACTTTGGATCCGGATTGAACAATCGCTAATCTGCATTCGTTAATTGCTAATCCTTGCTGTCATATTGTGTGCCTACCCATAGCTCCACATATTCTTCTATCAGCACAGGTTCATCTTAAAACTGTTACCCACGCTCAGCAACAGATTGTTTCGCCAGTTTGGCTTTGCCCTGTTTGGTTTCATCAAAATTGCCAAAAAATTCAGGAAAATAAAGAAGAAAATTTTTAAAGTTTTTGCACGCTTTTCACAGAACGTGCTGTATTTCTGTAGACCACATCCCACCTCAGTTGCAACAGATTGTTTCGCCACTTTGGCTTTGCCCTATTTGGTTTCATCAAAATTGCTAAAAAAATTCAGGAAAATAAAGAAGAAAATTTTCAAAGTTTTTGCACGCTTTTCACAGAACGTGCTGTATTTCTGTAGACCACATCCCACCTCAGTTGTAGGTGCCAATTTTTGTGGTTGCATCTTTTTTTGATCCGTGTTCAGAGAAAAAAATAAAAAAATAGTGAAAAAATTAAAAAGTTTGATTCCTACTAGTGCCTTTTGGAAAAATCAGGGAAAAATTCAGGAAAAAGGAAAAATCCGGGCTATTTGCTTGTTCTTTGAGTTCTTTCCATCGTCCTTTGTTTTCACCTTGTTGTGCTACGTCTCGACATGTCTTAGCCAGCACCTGTGATTTGTACTTTGGATCCGGATTGAACAATCGCTAATCTACATTCGTTAATTGCTAATCCTTGCTGTCATATTGTGTGCCTACCCATAGCTCCACATATTCTTCTGTCAGCACAGGTTCATCTTGCAACGGCTACCCACGCTTAGCAACACATTGTTTCGCCACTTTGGCTTTGCCCTGTTTGGTTTCACCAAAATTGCCAAAAAAATTCAGGAAAATAAAGAATAAAATTATCAAAGTTTTTGCACGCTTTTCTGTATTTCTATAGACCACATCCCACCTCAGTTGTAGGTGCCAATTTTTGTGGTTGCATCTTTTTTTGATCTGTGTTCAGAGAAAAAAATAAAAAAATAGTGAAAAAATTAAAAAGTTTGATTCCTACTAGTGCCTTTTGGAAAAATCAGGGAAAAATTCAGGAAAAAGGAAAAAATCCGAGCTATTTGCTTGTTCTGTGAGTTCTTTCCATCGTCCTTTGTTTTCACCTTGTTGCGCAACGTCTCGACACGTCTTAGCCAGCACCTGTGATTTGTACTTTGGATCCGGATTGAACAATCGCTAATCTGCATTCGTTAATTGCTAATCCTTGCTGTCATATTGTGTGCCTACCCATAGCTCCACATATTCTTCTGTCAGCGCAGGTTCATCTTGAAACTGTTACCCATGCTCAGCAACCGATTGTTTCGCCAGTTTGGCTTTGCCCTGTTTGGTTTCATCAAAATTGCAAAAAAAATTCAGGAAAATAATGAAGAAAATTTTCAAAGTTTTTGCACGCTTTTCACAGAACGTGCCGTATTTCTGTAGACCACATCCCACCTTAGTTGTAGGTGCCAATTTTTGTGGTTGCATCTTTTTTTGATCCGTGTTCAGAGGAAAAAATAAAAAAAATAGTGAAAAAATTAAAAAGTTTGATTCCTACTAGTGCCTTTTGGAAAAATCAGGGAAAAATTCAGGAAAAAGGAAAAATCCGGGCTATTTGCTTGTTCTGTGAGTTCTTTCCATCGTCCTTTGTTTTCACCTTGTTGCGCTACGTCTCGACATGTCTTAGCCAGCACCTGTGATTTGTACTTTGGATCCGGATTGAACAATTGCTAATCTACATTCGTTAATTGCTAATCCTTGATGTCATATTGTGTGCCTACCCATAGCTCCACATTTTCTTCTGTCAGCACAGGTTCATCTTGAAACGGCTACCCACGCTCAGCAACACATTGTTTCGCCACTTTGGCTTTGCCCTGTTTGGTTTCATCAAAATTGCCAAAAAAATTCAGGAAAATAAAGAAGAAAATTGTCAAAGTTTTTGCACGCTTTTCACAGAACGTGTTGTATTTCTATAGACCACATCCCACCTCGGTTGTAGTTGCCAATTTTTGTGGTTGCATCTTTTTTTGATCCGTGTTCAGAGAAAAAAATAAAAAAAATAGTGAAAAAATTAAAAAGTTTGATTCCTACTAGTGCCTTTTGGAAAAATCAGGGAAAAATTCAGGAAAAAGGAAAAAATCCGAGCTATTTGCTTGTTCTGTGAGTTCTTTCCATCGACCTTTGTTTTCACCTTGTTGCGCTACGTCTCGACACGTCTTAGCCAGCACCTGTGATTTGTACTTTGGATCTAGATTGAACAATCACTAATCTGCATTCGTTAATTGCTAATCCTTGCTGTCATATTGTGTGCCTACCCGTAGCTCCACATATTCTTCTGTCAGCACAGGTTCATCTTGCAACTGTTACCCACGCTCAGCAGTAGATTGTTTCGCCAGTTTGGCTTTCCCCTGTTTGGTTTCATCAAAATTGCCAAAAAAAATTTGGGAAAATAAAGAAAAAAAATTGTCAAAGTTTTTGCATGCTTTTCAAAGAACGTGCTGTATTTCTGTAGGCCACATCCCACATCAGTTGTAGGTGCCAATTTTTGTGGTTGCATCCTTTTTTATCCTTGTTCAGAGAAAAATATAAAAAAAATAGTGAAAAAATAAAAAAAGTTTGATTCCTACTAGTGCCTTTTGAAAAAATCAGGGAAAAATCCAGGAGAAAGGAAAAATTTAGGCTATTTGCTTGTTCTGTGAGTTCTTTCCATCGTCTTTTGTTTTCACCTTGTTGCGCAACGTCTCGATACGTCTTAGCCAGCACCTGTGATTTGTACTTTGGATCCGGATTGAACAATCGCTAATCTGCATTTGTTAATTGCTAATCGTTGCTGTCATAATGTGTGCCTTCCCATAGCTCCAAATATTCTTGTGTCAGCACAGGTTCATCTTGAAACTGTTACCTACGCTCAGCAATAGATTGTTTCGTCACTTTGACTTTTCCCTGTTTGGTTTCATCAAAATTGCCAAAAAAATTCAGGAAAATAAAGAAGAAAATTGTCAAAGTTTTTGCACGCTTTTTAGAGAACGTGCTGTATTTCTGTAGACCACATCCCACCTTAGTTGTAGGTGCCAATTTTTGTGGTTGCATCTTTTTTTGATCCGTGTTCAGAGAAAAATATAAAATAAAAATAGTGAAAAAATTAAAAAGTTTGATTCCTACTAGTGCCTTTTGGAAAAATCAGGGAAAAATTTAGGAAAAAGAAAAAATCTGGGCTATTTGCTTGTTCTGTGAGTTCTTTCCATTGTGCTTTGTTTTCACCTTGTTGCGCTACGTCTCGACACGTCTTAGCCAGCACCTGTGATTTGTACTTTAGATCCGGATTGAACAATCGCAAATCTGCATTCGTTAATTGCTAATCCTTGCTGTCATAATGTGTGCCTACCCATAGCTCTACATATTCTTCTGTCAGCACAGGTTCATCTTGAAACTGTTACCCACGCTCAGCAATAGATTGTTTCGCCACTTTGGCTTTGCCCTGTTTGGTTTCATCAAAATTGCCAAAAAAATTTAGGAAAATAACGAAGAAAATTGTTAAAGTTTTTGTATGCTTTTCAGAGAACATGTTGTATTTCTATAGACCACATCCCACCTCAGTTGTAGGTGCCAATTTTTGTGGTTGCATCTTTTTTTGATCTATGTTCAGAGAAAAATACAAAAAAATAGTGAAAAAATTAAAAAGTTTGATTCCTACTAGTGCCTTTTGGAAAAATCAGGGAAAAATTCAGGAAAAAGGAAAAATTTAGGCTATTTTCTTGTTCTGTGAGTTCTTTCCATCGTCCTTTGTTTACACCTTGTAGCTCAACGTCTCGACACATCTTAGCCAGCACCTATGATTTGTACTTTGGATCCAAATTGAACAATCGGTAATCTGCATTCGTTAATTGCTAATCCTTGCTGTCATATTGTGTGCCTACCCATAGCTCCACATATTCTTCTTTCAGCATAGGTTCATCTTGCAACTGTTACCCACGCTCAACAATAGATTGTTTCACCACTTTGGCTTTGCCCTGTTTGGTTTCATCAAAATTGCAAAAAAAAATCGGGAAAATAAAGAAGAAAATTGTCAAAGTTTTTGCACGCTTTTCACAGAACGTGCTGTATTTCTGTAGACCACATCCCACCTCAGTTGTAGGTGCCAAATTTTGTGGTTGCATCTTTTTTTGATCTGTGTTCAGAGAAAAAAATAAAAAAAAATAGTGAAAAAATTAAAAAGTTTGATTCCTACTAGTGCCTTTTAGAAAAATCAGCGAAAAATTCAGGAAAAAGGAAAAATCCGGGCTATTTGCTTGTTCTATGAGTTCTTTCCATCGTCCTTTGTTTTCACCTTGTTGCGCTACGTCTCGACACGTCTTAGCCAGCACCTGTGATTTGTACTTTGGATCCGGATTGAACAATCGCTAATCTGCATTCGTTAATTGCTAATCCTTGCTGTCATATTGTGTGCCTACCCGTAGCTCCACATATTCTTCTGTCAGCACAGGTTCATCTTGCAACTGTTACCCACGCTCAGCAATAGATTGTTTCGCCACTTTGACTTTCCCCTGTTTGGTTTCATCAAAATTGCCAAAAAAATTCGAGAAAATAAAGAAAAAAAATTGTCAAAGTTTTTGCATGCTTTTCAAAGAACATGCTGTATTTCTGTAGACCACATCACACATCAGTTGTAGGTGCCAATTTTTGTGGTTGCATCCTTTTTTATCCTTGTTCAGAGAAAAATATAAAAAAATAGTGAAAAAATAAAAAAAGTTTGATTCCTACTAGTGCCTTTAGGAAAAATCAGGGAAAATTCAGGAGAAAGAAAAAATTCAGGCTATTTGCTTGTTCTGTGAGTTCATTCCATCGTCCTTTGTTTTCACCTTGTTGCGCAATGTCTCGACACGTCTTAGCCAGCACCTGTGATATGTACTTCGGATCCGGATTGAACAATCGCTAATCTGCATTTGTTAATTGCTAATCCTTGCTGTCATAATGTGTGCCTACCCATAGCTCTACATATTCTTCTGTCAGCACAAGTTCATCTTGAAACTGTTACCCACGCTCAGCAATAGATTGTTTCGCCACTTTGGCTTTGCCCTGTTTGGTTTCATCAAAATTGCCAAAAAAATTTTGGAAAATAACGAAGAAAATTGTTAAAGTTTTTGCATGCTTTTCAGAGAACATGTTGTATTTCTATAGACCACATCCCACCTCAGTTGTAGGTGCCAATTTTTGTGGTTGCATCTTTTTTTGATCTATGTTCAGAGAAAAATGTAAAAAAATAGTGAAAAAATTAAAAAGTTTGATTCCTACTAGTGCCTTTTGGAAAAATCAGGGAAAAATTCAGAAAAAAGGAAAAATTTAGGCTATTTTCTTGTTCTGTGAGTTCTTTCCATCGTCCTTTGTTTACACCTTGTAGCTCAACGTCTCGACACATCTTAGCCAGCACCTATGATTTGTACTTTGGATCCAAATTGAACAATCGGTAATCTGCATTCGTTAATTGCTAATCCTTGCTGTCATATTGTGTGCCTACCCATAGCTCCACATATTCTTCTTTCAGCATAGGTCCATCTTGCAACTGTTACCCACGCTCAACAATAGATTGTTTCACCACTTTGGCTTTGCCCTGTTTGGTTTCATCAAAATTGCAAAAAAAAATCGGGAAAATAAAGAAGAAAATTGTCAAAGTTTTTGCACGCTTTTCACAGAACGTGCTGTATTTCTGTAGACCACATCCCACCTCAGTTGTAGGTGCCAAATTTTGTGGTTGCATCTTTTTTTGATCTGTGTTCAGAGAAAAAAATAAAAAAAAATAGTGAAAAAATTAAAAAGTTTGATTCCAACTAGTGCCTTTTAGAAAAATTAGGGAAAAATTCAGGAAAATGGAAAAATCCGGGCTATTTGCTTGTTCTGTGAGTTCTTTCCATCGTCCTATGTTTACACCTTGTTGCGCTATGTCTCGACACGTCTCAGCCAGCACCTGTTATTTGTACTTTGGATCCGGATTGAACAATCGCTAACCTGCATTCGTTAATTGCTATTCCTTGCTGTCATATTGTGTGCCTACCCGTAGCTCCACATATTCTTCTGTCAGCACAGGTTCATCTTGCAACTGTTACCCATGCTCAACAACATATTGTTTCGCCACTTTGGCTTCGCCCTGTTTGGTTACATCAAAATTGCCAAAAAAATTCAGGAAAATAAGGAAAAAAATTGTCAAAGTTTTTGCATGCTTTTCAAAGAACGTGCTGTATTTCTGTAGACCACATCCCACCTCAGTTGTAGGTGCCAATTTTTGTGGTTGCATCTTTTTTTGATCCGTGTTCAGAGAAAAAAATAAAAAAATAGTGAAAAAATTAAAAAGTTTGATTCCTACTAGTGCCTTTTGGAAAAATCAGGGAAAAATTCAGGAAAAAGGAAAAAATCCGGGCTATTTGCTTGTTCTGTGAGTTCTTTCCATCGTCCTTTGTTTTCACCTTGTTGCGCTACGTCTCGACACGTCTTAGCCAGCACCTGTGATTTGTACTTTGGATCCGGATTGAACAATCGCTAATCTGCATTCGTTAATTGCTAATCCTTGCTGTCATATTGTGTGCCTACCCATAGCTCCACATATTCTTCTGTCAGCGCAGGTTCATCTTAAAACTGTTACCCACGCTCAGCAACAGATTGTTTCGCCAGTTTGGCTTTGCCCTGTTTGGTTTCATCAAAATTGCCAAAAAATTCAGGAAAATAAAGAAGAAAATTTTTAAAGTTTTTGCACGCTTTTCACAGAACGTGCTGTATTTCTGTAGACCACATCCCACCTCAGTTGCAACAGATTGTTTCGCCACTTTGGCTTTGCCCTATTTGGTTTCATCAAAATTGCTAAAAAAATTCAGGAAAATAAAGAAGAAAATTTTCAAAGTTTTTGCACGCTTTTCACAGAACGTGCTGTATTTCTGTAGACCACATCCCACCTCAGTTGTAGGTGCCAATTTTTGTGGTTGCATCTTTTTTTGATCCGTGTTCAGAGAAAAAAATAAAAAAATAGTGAAAAAATTAAAAAGTTTGATTCCTACTAGTGCCTTTTGGAAAAATCAGGGAAAAATTCAGGAAAAAGGAAAAATCCGGGCTATTTGCTTGTTCTGTGAGTTCTTTCCATCGTCCTTTGTTTTCACCTTGTTGTGCTACGTCTTGACATGTCTTAGCCAGCACCTGTGATTTGTACTTTGGATCCGGATTGAACAATCGCTAATCTACATTCGTTAATTGCTAATCCTTGCTGTCATATTGTGTGCCTACCCATAGCTCCACATATTCTTCTGTCAGCACAGGTTCATCTTGCAACGGCTACCCACGCTTAGCAACACATTGTTTCGCCACTTTGGCTTTGCCCTGTTTGGTTTCACCAAAATTGCCAAAAAAATTCAGGAAAATAAAGAATAAAATTATCAAAGTTTTTGCACGCTTTTCTGTATTTCTATAGACCACATCCCACCTCAGTTGTAGGTGCCAATTTTTGTGGTTGCATCTTTTTTTGATCTGTGTTCAGAGAAAAAAATAAAAAAATAGTGAAAAAATTAAAAAGTTTGATTCCTACTAGTGCCTTTTGGAAAAATCAGGGAAAAATTCAGGAAAAAGGAAAAAATCCGAGCTATTTGCTTGTTCTGTGAGTTCTTTCCATCGTCCTTTGTTTTCACCTTGTTGCGCAACGTCTCGACACGTCTTAGCCAGCACCTGTGATTTGGACTTTGGATCCGGATTGAACAATCGCTAATCTGCATTCGTTAATTGCTAATCCTTGCTGTCATATTGTGTGCCTACCCATAGCTCCACATATTCTTCTGTCAGCACAGGTTCATCTTGAAACTGTTACCCACGCTCAGCAACAGATTGTTTCGCCAGTTTGGCTTTGCCCTGTTTGGTTTCATCAAAATTGCAAAAAAAATTCAGGAAAATAATGAAGAAAATTTTCAAAGTTTTTGCACGCTTTTCACAGAACGTGCCGTATTTCTGTAGACCACATCCCACCTCAGTTGTAGGTGCCAATTTTTGTGGTTGCATCTTTTTTTGATCTGTGTTCAGAGGAAAAAATAAAAAAAATAGTGAAAAAATTAAAAAGTTTGATTCCTACTAGTGCCTTTTGGAAAAATCAGGGAAAAATTCAGGAAAAAGGAAAAATCCGGGCTATTTGCTTGTTCTGTGAGTTCTTTCCATCGTCCTTTGTTTTCACCTTGTTGCGCTACGTCTCGACATGTCTTAGCCAGCACCTGTGATTTGTACTTTGGATCCGGATTGAACAATTGCTAATCTACATTCGTTAATTGCTAATCCTTGATGTCATATTGTGTGCCTACCCATAGCTCCACATATTCTTCTTTCAGCATAGGTCCATCTTGCAACTGTTACCCACGCTCAACAATAGATTGTTTCACCACTTTGGCTTTGCCCTGTTTGGTTTCATCAAAATTGCAAAAAAAAATCGGGAAAATAAAGAAGAAAATTGTCAAAGTTTTTGCACGCTTTTCACAGAACGTGCTGTATTTCTGTAGACCACATCCCACCTCAGTTGTAGGTGCCAAATTTTGTGGTTGCATCTTTTTTTGATCTATGTTCAGAGAAAAAAATAAAAAAAAAATAGTGAAAAAATTAAAAAGTTTGATTCCAACTAGTGCCTTTTAGAAAAATCAGGGAAAAATTCAGGAAAATGGAAAAATCCGGGCTATTTGCTTGTTCTGTGAGTTCTTTCCATCGTCCTATGTTTACACCTTGTTGCGCTATGTCTCGACACGTCTCAGCCAGCACCTGTTATTTGTACTTTGGATCCGGATTGAACAATCGCTAACCTGCATTCGTTAATTGCTATTCCTTGCTGTCATATTGTGTGCCTACCCGTAGCTCCACATATTCTTCTGTCAGCACAGGTTCATCTTGCAACTGTTACCCACGCTCAACAACATATTGTTTCGCCACTTTGGCTTCGCCCTGTTTGGTTACATCAAAATTGCCAAAAAAATTCAGGAAAATAAAGAAAAAAATTGTCAAAGTTTTTGCATGCTTTTCAAAGAACGTGCTGTATTTCTGTAGACCACATCCCACCTCAGTTGTAGGTGCCAATTTTTGTGGTTGCATCTTTTTTTGATCCGTGTTCAGAGAAAAAAATAAAAAAATAGTGAAAAAATTAAAAAGTTTGATTCCTACTAGTGCCTTTTGGAAAAATCAGGGAAAAATTCAGGAAAAAGGAAAAAATCCGGGCTATTTGCTTGTTCTGTGAGTTCTTTCCATCGTCCTTTGTTTTCACCTTGTTGCGCTACGTCTCGACACGTCTTAGCCAGCACCTGTGATTTGTACTTTGGATCCGGATTGAACAATCGCTAATCTGCATTCGTTAATTGCTAATCCTTGCTGTCATATTGTGTGCCTACCCATAGCTCCACATATTCTTCTATCAGCACAGGTTCATCTTCAAACTGTTACCCACGCTCAGCAACAGATTGTTTCGCCAGTTTGGCTTTGCCCTGTTTGGTTTCATCAAAATTGCCAAAAAATTCAGGAAAATAAAGAAGAAAATTTTTAAAGTTTTTGCACGCTTTTCACAGAACGTGCTGTATTTCTGTAGACCACATCCCACCTCAGTTGCAACAGATTGTTTCGCCACTTTGGCTTTGCCCTATTTGGTTTCATCAAAATTGCTAAAAAAATTCAGGAAAATAAAGAAGAAAATTTTCAAAGTTTTTGCACGCTTTTCACAGAACGTGCTGTATTTCTGTAGACCACATCCCACCTCAGTTGTAGGTGCCAATTTTTGTGGTTGCATCTTTTTTGATCCGTGTTCAGAGAAAAAAATAAAAAAATAGTGAAAAAATTAAAAAGTTTGATTCCTACTAGTGCCTTTTGGAAAAATCAGGGAAAAATTCAGGAAAAAGGAAAAATCCGGGCTATTTGCTTGTTCTGTGAGTTCTTTCCATCGTCCTTTGTTTTCACCTTGTTGTGCTACGTCTCGACATGTCTTAGCCAGCACCTGTGATTTGTACTTTGGATCCGGATTGAACAATCGCTAATCTACATTCGTTAATTGCTAATCCTTGCTGTCATATTGTGTGCCTACCCATAGCTCCACATATTCTTCTGTCAGCACAGGTTCATCTTGCAACGGCTACCCACGCTTAGCAACACATTGTTTCGCCACTTTGGCTTTGCCCTGTTTGGTTTCACCAAAATTGCCAAAAAAATTCAGGAAAATAAAGAATAAAGTTATCAAAGTTTTTGCACGCTTTTCTGTATTTCTATAGACCACATCCCACCTCAGTTGTAGGTGCCAATTTTTGTGGTTGCATCTTTTTTTGATCTGTGTTCAGAGAAAAAAATAAAAAAATAGTGAAAAAATTAAAAAGTTTGATTCCTACTAGTGCCTTTTGGAAAAATCAGGGAAAAATTCAGGAAAAAGGAAAAAATCCGAGCTATTTGCTTGTTCTGTGAGTTCTTTCCATCGTCCTTTGTTTTCACCTTGTTGCGCAACGTCTCGACACGTCTTAGCCAGCACCTGTGATTTGGACTTTGGATCCGGATTGAACAATCGCTAATCTGCATTCGTTAATTGCTAATCCTTGCTGTCATATTGTGTGCCTACCCATAGCTCCACATATTCTTCTGTCAGCACAGGTTCATCTTGAAACTGTTACCCACGCTCAGCAACAGATTGTTTCGCCAGTTTGGCTTTGCCCTGTTTGGTTTCATCAAAATTGCAAAAAAAATTCAGGAAAATAATGAAGAAAATTTTCAAAGTTTTTGCACGCTTTTCACAGAACGTGACGTATTTCTGTAGACCACATCCCACCTCAGTTGTAGGTGCCAATTTTTGTGGTTGCATCTTTTTTTGATCCGTGTTCAGAGGAAAAAATAAAAAAAATAGTGAAAAAATTAAAAAGTTTGATTCCTACTAGTGCCTTTTGGAAAAATCAGGGAAAAATTTAGGAAAAAGGAAAAATCCGGGCTATTTGCTTGTTCTGTGAGTTCTTTCCATCGTCCTTTGTTTTCACCTTGTTGCGCTACGTCTCGACATGTCTTAGCCAGCACCTGTGATTTGTACTTTGGATCCGGATTGAACAATTGCTAATCTACATTCGTTAATTGCTAATCCTTGATGTCATATTGTGTGCCTACCCATAGCTCCACATATTCTTCTGTCAGCATAGGTTCATCTTGAAACGGCTACCCACGCTCAGCAACACATTGTTTCGCCACTTTGGCTTTGCCCTGTTTGGTTTCATCAAAATTGCCAAAAAAATTCAGGAAAATAAAGAAGATAATTGTCAAAGTTTTTGCACGCTTTTCACAGAACGTGTTGTATTTCTGTAGACCACATCCCACCTCGGTTGTAGTTGCCAATTTTTGTGGTTGCATCTTTTTTTGATCCGTGTTCAGAGAAAAAAATAAAAAAAATAGTGAAAAAATTAAAAAGTTTGATTCCTACTAGTGCCTTTTGGAAAAATCAGGGAAAAATTCAGGAAAAAGGAAAAAATCCGAGCTATTTGCTTGTTCTGTGAGTTCTTTCCATCGACCTTTGTTTTCACCTTGTTGCGCTACGTCTCGACACGTCTTAGCCAGCACCTGTGATTTGTACTTTGGATCTAGATTGAACAATCACTAATCTGCATTCGTTAATTGCTAATCCTTGCTGTCATACTGTGTGCCTACCCGTAGCTCCACATATTCTTCTGTCAGCACAGGTTCATCTTGCAACTGTTACCCACGCTCAGCAATAGATTGTTTCGCCAGTTTGGCTTTCCCCTGTTTGGTTTCATCAAAATTGCCAAAAAAAATTTGGGAAAATAAAGAAAAAAAATTGTCAAAGTTTTTGCATGCTTTTCAAAGAACGTGCTGTATTTCTGTAGGCCACATCCCACATCAGTTGTAGGTGCCAATTTTTGTGGTTGCATCCTTTTTTATCCTTGTTCAGAGAAAAATATAAAAAAAATAGTGAAAAAATAAAAAAAGTTTGATTCCTACTAGTGCCTTTTGGAAAAATCAGGGAAAAATCCAGGAGAAAGGAAAAATTCAGGCTATTTGCTTGTTCTGTGAGTTCTTTCCATCGTCTTTTGTTTTCACCTTGTTGCGCAACGTCTCGATACGTCTTAGCCAGCACCTGTGATTTGTACTTTGGATCCGGATTGAACAACCGCTAATCTGCATTTGTTAATTGCTAATCGTTGCTGTCATAATGTGTGCCTTCCCATAGCTCCAAATATTCTTGTGTCAGCACAGGTTCATCTTGAAACTGTTACCTACGCTCAGCAATAGATTGTTTCGCCACTTTGACTTTTCCCTATTTGGTTTCATCAAAATTGCCAAAAAAATTTAGGAAAATAAAGAAGAAAATTGTCAAAGTTTTTGCACGCTTTTTAGAGAACGTGCTGTATTTCTGTAGACCACATCCCACCTTAGTTGTAGGTGCCAATTTTTGTGGTTGCATCTTTTTTTGATCCGTGTTCAGAGAAAAATATAAAATAAAAATAGTGAAAAAATTAAAAAGTTTGATTCCTACTAGTGCCTTTTGGAAAAATCAGGGAAAAATTTAGGAAAAAGAAAAAATCTGGGCTATTTGCTTGTTCTGTGAGTTCTTTCCATTGTGCTTTGTTTTCACCTTGTTGCGCTACGTCTCGACACGTCTTAGCCAGCACCTGTGATTTGTACTTTAGATCCGGATTGAACAATCGCAAATCTGCATTCGTTAATTGCTAATCCTTGCTGTCATAATGTGTGCCTACCCATAGCTCTACATATTCTTCTGTCAGCACAGGTTCATCTTGAAACTGTTACCCACGCTCAGCAATAGATTGTTTCGCCACTTTGGCTTTGCCCTGTTTGGTTTCATCAAAATTGCCAAAAAAATTTAGGAAAATAACGAAGAAAATTGTTAAAGTTTTTGTATGCTTTTCAGAGAACATGTTGTATTTCTATAGACCACATCCCACCTCAGTTGTAGGTGCCAATTTTTGTGGTTGCATCTTTTTTTGATCTATGTTCAGAGAAAAATATAAAAAAATAGTGAAAAAATTAAAAAGTTTGATTCCTACTAGTGCCTTTTGGAAAAATCAGGGAAAAATTCAGGAAAAAGGAAAAATTTAGGCTATTTTCTTGTTCTGTGAGTTCTTTCCATCGTCCTTTGTTTACACCTTGTAGCTCAACGTCTCGACACATCTTAGCCAGCACCTATGATTTGTACTTTGGATCCAAATTGAACAATCGGTAATCTGCATTCGTTAATTGCTAATCCTTGCTGTCATATTGTGTGCCTACCCATAGCTCCACATATTCTTCTTTCAGCATAGGTTCATCTTGCAACTGTTACCCACGCTCAACAATAGATTGTTTCACCACTTTGGCTTTGCCCTGTTTGGTTTCATCAAAATTGCCAAAAAAAATTCAGGAAAATAAAGAAGAAAATTGTCAAAGTTTTTGCACGCTTTTCACAGAACGTGCTGTATTTCTGTAGACCACATCCCACCTCAGTTGTAGGTGCCAAATTTTGTGGTTGCATCTTTTTTTGATCTGTGTTCAGAGAAAAAAATAAAAAAAAATAGTGAAAAAATTAAAAAGTTTGATTCCTACTAGTGCCTTTTAGAAAAATCAGCGAAAAATTCAGGAAAAAGGAAAAATCCGGGCTATTTGCTTGTTCTATGAGTTCTTTCCATCGTCCTTTGTTTTCACCTTGTTGCGCTACGTCTCGACACGTCTTAGCCAGCACCTGTGATTTGTACTTTGGATCCGGATTGAACAATCGCTAATCTGCATTCGTTAATTGCTAATCCTTGCTGTCATATTGTGTGCCTACCCGTAGCTCCACATATTCTTCTGTCAGCACAGGTTCATCTTGCAACTGTTACCCACGCTCAGCAATAGATTGTTTCGCCACTTTGACTTTCCCCTGTTTGGTTTCATCAAAATTGCCAAAAAAATTCGAGAAAATAAAGAAAAAAAAATTGTCAAAGTTTTTGCATGCTTTTCAAAGAACATGCTGTATTTCTGTAGACCACATCACACATCAGTTGTAGGTGCCAATTTTTGTGGTTGCATCCTTTTTTATCCTTGTTCAGAGAAAAATATAAAAAAATAGTGAAAAAATAAAAAAAGTTTGATTCCTACTAGTGCCTTTAGGAAAAATCAGGGAAAATTCAGGAGAAAGAAAAAATTCAGGCTATTTGCTTGTTCTGTGAGTTCATTCCATCGTCCTTTGTTTTCACCTTGTTGCGCAATGTCTCGACACGTCTTAGCCAGCACCTGTGATATGTACTTCGGATCCGGATTGAACAATCGCTAATCTGCATTTGTTAATTGCTAATCCTTGCTGTCATAATGTGTGCCTACCCATAGCTCTACATATTCTTCTGTCAGCACAGGTTCATCTTGAAACTGTTACCCACGCTCAGCAATAGATTGTTTCGCCACTTTGGCTTTGCCCTGTTTGGTTTCATCAAAATTGCCAAAAAAATTTAGGAAAATAACGAAGAAAATTGTTAAAGTTTTTGCATGCTTTTCAGAGAACATGTTGTATTTCTATAGACCACATCCCACCTCAGTTGTAGGTGCCAATTTTTGTGGTTGCATCTTTTTTTGATCTATGTTCAGAGAAAAATGTAAAAAAATAGTGAAAAAATTAAAAAGTTTGATTCCTACTAGTGCCTTTTGGAAAAATCAGGGAAAAATTCAGGAAAAAGGAAAAATTTAGGCTATTTTCTTGTTCTGTGAGTTCTTTCCATCGTCCTTTGTTTACACCTTGTAGCTCAACGTCTCGACACATCTTAGCCAGCACCTATGATTTGTACTTTGGATCCAAATTGAACAATCGGTAATCTGCATTCGTTAATTGCTAATCCTTGCTGTCATATTGTGTGCCTACCCATAGCTCCACATATTCTTCTTTCAGCATAGGTCTATCTTGCAACTGTTACCCACGCTCAACAATAGATTGTTTCACCACTTTGGCTTTGCCCTGTTTGGTTTCATCAAAATTGCAAAAAAAATTCGGGAAAATAAAGAAGAAAATTGTCAAAGTTTTTGCACGCTTTTCACAGAACGTGCTGTATTTCTGTAGACCACATCCCACCTCAGTTGTAGGTGCCAAATTTTGTGGTTGCATCTTTTTTTGATCTGTGTTCAGAGAAAAAAATAAAAAAAAAATAGTGAAAAAATTAAAAAGTTTGATTCCTACTAGTGCCTTTTAGAAAAATCAGGGAAAAATTCAGGAAAAAGGAAAAATCCGGGCTATTTGCTTGTTCTATGAGTTCTTTCCATCGTCCTTTGTTTTCACCTTGTTGCGCTACGTCTCGACACGTCTTAGCCAGCACCTGTGATTTGTACTTTGGATCCGGATTGAACAATCGCTAATCTGCATTCGTTAATTGCTAATCCTTACTGTCATATTGTGTGCCTACCCGTAGCTCCACATATTCTTCTGTCAGCACAGGTTCATCTTGCAACTGTTACCCACGCTCAGCAATAGATTGTTTCGCCACTTTGACTTTCCCCTGTTTGGTTTCATCAAAATTGCCAAAAAAATTCGAGAAAATAAAGAAAAAAAATTGTCAAAGTTTTTGCATGCTTTTCAAAGAACATGCTGTATTTCTGTAGACCACATCACACATCAGTTGTAGGTGCCAATTTTTGTGGTTGCATCCTTTTTGATCCTTGTTCAGCGAAAAATATAAAAAAATAGTGAAAAAATAAAAAAAGTTTGATTCCTACTAGTGCCTTTAGGAAAAATCAGGGAAAATTCAGGAGAAAGGAAAAATTCAGGCTATTTGCTTGTTCTGTGAGTTCATTCCATCGTCCTTTGTTTTCACCTTGTTGCGCAACGTCTCGACACGTCTTAGCCAGCACCTGTGATATGTACTTTGGATCCGGATTAAACAATCGCTAATCTGCATTTGTTAATTGCTAATCCTTACTGTCATAATGTGTGCCTACCCATAGCTCCACATATTCTTGTGTCAGCTTAGGTTCATCTTGAAACTATTGCTCACGCTCAGCAATAGATTGTTTCGCCACTTTGACTTTCCCCTGTTTGGTTTCTTCAAATTTGCCAAAAAAATTCAAGAAAATAAAGAAGAAAATTGTCAAAGTTTTTGCACGCTTTTCAGAGAACGTGCTGTATTTCTGTAGACCACATCCCAACCTCAGTTGTAGGTGCCAATTTTTGTGGTTGCATCTTTTTTTGATCCGTGTTCAGAGAAAAATATAAAATAAAAATAGTGAAAAAAATTAAAAAGTTTGATTCCTACTAGTGCCTTTTGGGAAAATCAGGGAAAAATTCAGGAAAAAGGAAAAATCTAGGCTATTTGCTAGTTCTGTCAGTTCTTTCCATCGTCCTTTGTTTTCACCTTGTTGCGCTACGTCTCGACATGTCTTAGCCAGCACCTGTGATTTGTACTTTGGATCCGGATTGAACAATCGCTAATCTGCATTCGTTAATTGCTAATCCTTGCTGTCATATTGTGTGCCGACCCGTAGCTCCACATATTCTTCTGTCAGCACAGGTTCATCTTGCAACTGTTACCCTCGATCAACAACTGATTGTTTCGCCACTTTGGCTTCGCCCTGTTTGGTTTCATCAAAATTGCCAAAAAAATTCGGGAAAATATAGAAAAAAAATTATCAAAGTTTTTGCATGCTTTTCAAAGAATGTGCTGTATTTCTGTAGACCACATCCCACCTCAGTTGTAGGTGCCAATTTTTGTGGTTGCATCTCTTTTGATCCTTGTTCAGAGAAAAATATAAAAAATAGTGAAAAAATAAAAAAGTTTGATTCCTACTAGTGCCTTTTGGAAAAATCAGGGAAAAATTCAGGAAAAAGGAAAAATTCAGGCTATTTGCTTCTTCTGTGAGTTCTTTCCATCGTCCTTTGTTGTCGCCTTGTTGCGCAACATCTCGACACGTCTTAGCCAGCACCTGTGATTTGTACTTTAGATCCAGATTGAACAATCACAAATCTGCATTCGTTAATTGCTAATCCTTGCTGTCATAATGTGTGCCTACCCATAGCTCTACATATTCTTCTGTCAGCACAGGTTCATCTTGAAACTGTTACCCACGCTCAGCAACAGATTGTTTCGCCACTTTGGCTTTGCCCTGTTTGGTTTCATCAAAATTGCCAAAAAAAATTAGGAAAATAAAGAAGAAAATTGTTAAAGTTTTTGCACGCTTTTCAGAGAACGTGTTGCATTTCTATAGACCACATCCCACCTCAGTTGTAGGTGCCAATTTTTGTGGTTGCATCTATTTTTGATCTGTGTTCGGAGAAAAATATAAAAAAATAGTGAAAAAATTTACAAGTTTGATTCCTACTAGTGCCTTTTGAAAAAATCAGGGAAAAATTCAGGAAAAAGGAAAAATCCGGGCTATTTGCTTGTTCTGTCAGTTCTTTCCATCGTCCTTTGTTTTCACCTTGTTGCGCTACGTCTCGACACGTCTTAGCCAGCACCTGTGATTTGTACTTTGGATCCGGATTGAACAATCGCTAATCTGCATTCGTTAATTGCTAATCCTTGCTGTCATATTGTGTGCCTACCCGTGGCTCCACATACTCTTCTGTCAGCACAGGTTCATCTTGCAACTGTTACCCTCGATCAACAACTGATTGTTTCGCCACTTTGGCTTCGCCCTGTTTGGTTTCATCAAAATTGCCAAAAAAATTCGGGAAAATATAGAAAAAAAATTGTCAAAGTTTTTACATGCTTTTCAAAGAATGTGCTGTATTTCTGTAGACCACATCCCACCTCAGTTGTAGGTGCCAATTTTTGTGGTTGCATCTTTTTTGAACCTTGTTCAGAGAAAAATATAAAAAATAGTGAAAAAATAAAAAAGTTTGTTTCCTACTAATGCCTTTTGGAAAAATCAGGGAAAAATTCAGGAAAAAGGAAAAATTCAGGCTATTTGCTTGTTCTGTGAGTTGTTTCCATCGTCCTTTGTTGTCACCTTGTTGCGCAACGTCTCGACACGTCTTAGCCAGCACCTGTGATTTGTACTTTAGATCCGGATTGAACAATCGCAAATCTGCATTCGTTAATTGCTAATCCTTGCTGTCATAATGTGTTCCTACCCATAGCTCTATATATTCTTCTGTCAGCACAGGTTCATGTTGAAACTGTTACCCACGCTCAGCAACAGATTGTTTCGCCACTTTGGCTTTGCCCTGTTTGGTTTCATCAAAATTGCCAAAAAAATTTAGGAAAATAAAGAAGAAAATTGTTAAAGTTTTTGCACGCTTTTCAGAGAACGTGTTGTATTTCTATAGACCACATCCCACCTCAGTTGTAGGAGCCAATTTTTGTGGTTGCATCTTTTTTTGATCTGTGTTCGGAGAAAAATATAAAAAAATAGTGAAAAAATTTAAAAGTTTGATTCCTACTAGTGCCTTTTGGAAAAATCAGGGAAAAATTCAGGAAAAAGGAAAAATCTAGGCTACTTGCTTGTTCTATCAGTTCTTTCCATCGTCCTTTGTTTTCACCTTGTTGCGCTACGTCTCGACACGTCTTAGCCCGCACCTGTGATTTGTACTTTGGATCCGGATTGAACAATCGCTAATCTGCATTCGTTAATTGCTAATCCTTGCTGTCATATTGTGTGCCTAGCCGTAGCTCCACATATTCTTCTGTCAGCATAGGTTCATCTTGCAACTGTTACCCTCGATCAACAACTGATTGTTTCACCACTTTGGCTTCGCCCTGTTTGGTTTCATCAAAATTGCCAAAAAAATTCGGGAAAATATAAAAAAAAATTGTCAAAGTTTTTACATGCTTTTCAAAGAATGTGCTGTATTTCTGTAGACCACATCCCACCTCAGTTGTAGGTGCCAATTTTTGTGGTTGCATCTTTTTTGAACCTTGTTCAGAGAAAAATATAAAAAATAGTGAAAAAATAAAAAAGTTTGATTCCTACTAGTGCCTTTTGGAAAAATCAGGGAAAAATTCAGGAAAAAGGAAAAATTCATGCTATTTGCTTCTTCTGTGAGTTCTTTCCATCGTCCTTTGTTGTCGCCTTGTTGCGCAACGTCTCGACACGTCTTAGCCAGCACCTGTGATTTGTACTTTAGATCCAGATTGAACAATCACAAATCTGCATTCGTTAATTGCTAATCCTTGCTGTCATAATGTGTGCCTACCCATAGCTCTACATATTCTTCTGTCAGCACAGGTTCATCTTGAAACTGTTACCCACGCTCAGCAACAGATTGTTTCGCCACTTTGGCTTTGCCCTGTTTGGTTTCATCAAAATTGCCAAAAAAAATTAGGAAAATAAAGAAGAAAATTGTTAAAGTTTTTGCACGCTTTTCAGAGAACGTGTTGCATTTCTATAGACCACATCCCACCTCAGTTGTAGGTGCCAATTTTTGTGGTTGCATCTATTTTTGATCTGTGTTCGGAGAAAAATATAAAAAAATAGTGAAAAAATTTACAAGTTTGATTCCTACTAGTGCCTTTTGAAAAAATCAGGGAAAAATTCAGGAAAAAGGAAAAATCCGGGCTATTTGCTTGTTCTGTCAGTTCTTTCCATCGTCCTTTGTTTTCACCTTGTTGCGCTACGTCTCGACACGTCTTAGCCAGCACCTGTGATTTGTACTTTGGATCCGGATTGAACAATCGCTAATCTGCATTCGTTAATTGCTAATCCTTGCTGTCATATTGTGTGCCTACCCGTGGCTCCACATACTCTTCTGTCAGCACAGGTTCATCTTGCAACTGTTACCCTCGATCAACAACTGATTGTTTCGCCACTTTGGCTTCGCCCTGTTTGGTTTCATCAAAATTGCCAAAAAAATTCGGGAAAATATAGAAAAAAAATTGTCAAAGTTTTTACATGCTTTTCAAAGAATGTGCTGTATTTCTGTAGACCACATCCCACCTCAGTTGTAGGTGCCAATTTTTGTGGTTGCATCTTTTTTGAACCTTGTTCAGAGAAAAATATAAAAAATAGTGAAAAAATAAAAAAGTTTGTTTCCTACTAATGCCTTTTGGAAAAATCAGGGAAAAATTCAGGAAAAAGGAAAAATTCAGGCTATTTGCTTGTTCTGTGAGTTGTTTCCATCGTCCTTTGTTGTCACCTTGTTGCGCAACGTCTCGACACGTCTTAGCCAGCACCTGTGATTTGTACTTTAGATCCGGATTGAACAATCGCAAATCTGCATTCGTTAATTGCTAATCCTTGCTGTCATAATGTGTTCCTACCCATAGCTCTATATATTCTTCTGTCAGCACAGGTTCATCTTGAAACTGTTACCCACGCTCAGCAACAGATTGTTTCGCCACTTTGGCTTTGCCCTGTTTGGTTTCATCAAAATTGCCAAAAAAATTTAGGAAAATAAAGAAGAAAATTGTTAAAGTTTTTGCACGCTTTTCAGAGAACGTGTTGTATTTCTATAGACCACATCCCACCTCAGTTGTAGGAGCCAATTTTTGTGGTTGCATCTTTTTTTGATCTGTGTTCGGAGAAAAATATAAAAAAATAGTGAAAAAATTTAAAAGTTTGATTCCTACTAGTGCCTTTTGGAAAAATCAGGGAAAAATTCAGGAAAAAGGAAAAATCTGGGCTACTTGCTTGTTCTATCAGTTCTTTCCATCGTCCTTTGTTTTCACCTTGTTGCGCTACGTCTCGACACGTCTTAGCCCGCACCTGTGATTTGTACTTTGGATCCGGATTGAACAATCGCTAATCTGCATTCGTTAATTGCTAATCCTTGCTGTCATATTGTGTGCCTAGCCGTAGCTCCACATATTCTTCTGTCAGCATAGGTTCATCTTGCAACTGTTACCCTCGATCAACAACTGATTGTTTCACCACTTTGGCTTCGCCCTGTTTGGTTTCATCAAAATTGCCAAAAAAATTCGGGAAAATATAAAAAAAAATTGTCAAAGTTTTTACATGCTTTTCAAAGAATGTGCTGTATTTCTGTAGACCACATCCCACCTCAGTTGTAGGTGCCAATTTTTGTGGTTGCATCTTTTTTGAACCTTGTTCAGAGAAAAATATAAAAAATAGTGAAAAAATAAAAAAGTTTGATTCCTACTAATGCCTTTTGGAAAAATCAGGGAAAAATTTAGGAAAAAGGAAAAATTCAGGCTATTTGCTTGTTCTGTGAGTTGTTTCCATCGTCCTTTGTTGTCACCTTGTTGCGCAACGTCTCGACACGTCTTAGCCAGCACCTGTGATTTGTACTTTAGATCCGGATTGAACAATCACAAATCTGCATTCGTTAATTGCTAATCCTTGCTGTCATAATGTGTGCCTACCCATAGCTCTACATATTCTTCTGTCAGCACAGGTTCATCTTGAAACTGTTACCCACGCTCAGCAATAGATTATTTTGCCACTTTGGCTTTGCCCCGTTTGGTTTCATCAAAATTGCCAAAAAAATTTAGGAAAATAAAGAAGAAAATTGTTAAAGTTTTTGCACGCTTTTCAGAGAACGTGTTGTATTTCTATAGACCACATCCCACCTCAGTTGTAGGAGCCAATTTTTGTGGTTGCATCTTTTTTTGATCTGTGTTCGAACAAAAATATAAAAAAATAGTGAAAAAATTTAAAAGTTTGATTCCTACTAGTGCCTTTTGGAAAAATCAGGGAAAAATTCAAGAAAAAGGAAAAATCCGGGCTATTTGCTTGTTCTGTGAGTTCTTTCCATCGTCCTTTGTTTTCACCTTGTTGCGCTACGTCTCGACACGTCTTAGCCAGCACCTGTGATTTGTACTTTGGATCCAGATTGAACAATCGCTAATCTGCATTCGTTAATTGCTAATCCTTGCTGTCATATTGTGTGCCTAGCCGTAGCTCCACATATTCTTCTGTCAGCACAGGTTCATCTTGCAACTGTTACCCTCGATCAATAACTGATTGTTTCGCCACTTTGGCTTCGCCCTGTTTGGTTTCATCAAAATTGCCAAAAAAATTCGAGAAAATATAGAAAAAAAATTGTCAAAGTTTTTACATGCTTTTGAAAGAATGTGCTGTATTTCTGTAGACCACATCCCACCTCAGTTGTAGGTGCCAATTTTTGTGGTTGCATCTTTTTTGAACCTTGTTCAGAGAAAAATATAAAAAATAGTGAAAAAATAAAAAAGTTTGATTCCTACTAATGCCTTTTGGAAAAATCAGGGAAAAATTCAGGAAAAAGGAAAAATTCAGGCTATTTGCTTGTTCTGTGAGTTGTTTCCATCGTCCTTTGTTGTCACCTTGTTGCGCAACGTCTCGACACGCTTAGCCAGCACCTGTGATTTGTACTTTAGATCCGGATTGAACAATCGCAAATCTGCATTCGTTAATTGCTAATCCTTGCTGTCATAATGTGTGCCTACCCATAGCTCTACATATTCTTCTGTCAGCACAGGTTCATGTTGAAACTGTTACCCACGCTCAGCAACAGATTGTTTCGCCACTTTGGCTTTGCCCTGTTTGGTTTCATCAAAATTGCCAAAAAAATTTAGGAAAATAAAGAAGAAAATTGTTAAAGTTTTTGCACGCTTTTCAGAGAACGTGTTGTATTTCTATAGACCACATCCCACCTCAGTTGTAGGAGCCAATTTTTGTGGTTGCATCTTTTTTTGATCTGTGTTCGGAGAAAAATATAAAAAAAATAGTGAAAAAATTTAAAAGTTTGATTCCTACTAGTGCCTTTTGGAAAAATCAGGGAAAAATTCAGGAAAAAGGAAAAATCCGGGCTACTTGCTTGTTCTGTCAGTTCTTTCCATCGTCCTTTGTTTTTACCTTGTTGCGCTACGTCTCGACACGTCTTAGCCAGCACCTGTGATTTGTACTTTGGATCCGGATTGAACAATCGCTAATCTGCATTCGTTAATTGCTAATCCTTGCTGTCATATTGTGTGCCTAGCCGTAGCTCCACATATTCTTCTGTCAGCACAGGTTCATCTTGCAACTGTTACCCTCGATCAACAACTGATTGTTTCGCCACTTTGGCTTCGCCCTGTTTGGTTTCATCAAAATTGCCAAAAAAATTTGGGAAAATATAGAAAAAAAATTATCAAAGTTTTTACATGCTTTTCAAAGAATGTGCTGTATTTCTGTAGACCACATCCCACCTTAGTTGTAGGTGCCAATTTTTGTGGTTGCATCTTTTTTGAACCTTGTTCAGAGAAAAATATAAAAAATAGTGAAAAATAAAAAAGTTTGATTCCTACTAATGCCTTTTGGAAAAATCAGGGAAAAATTCAGGAAAAAGGAAAAATTCAGGCTATTTGCTTGTTCTGTCAGTTGTTTCCATCGTCCTTTGTTGTCACCTTGTTGCGCAATGTCTCGACACGTCTTAGCCAGCACCTGTGATTTGTACTTTAGATCCGGATTGAACAATCGCAAATCTGCATTCGTTAATTGCTAATCCTTGCTGTCATAATGTGTGCCTACCCATAGCTCTACATATTCTTCTGTCAGCACAGGTTCATCTTGAAACTGTTACCCACGCTCAGCAACAGATTGTTTCGCCACTTTGGCTTTGCCCTGTTTGGTTTCATCAAAATTGCCAAAAAAATTTAGGAAAATAAAGAAGAAAATTGTTAAAGTTTTTGCACGCTTTTCAGAGAACGTGTTGTATTTCTATAGACCACATCCCACCTCAGTTGTAGGAGCCAATTTTTGTGGTTGCATCTTTTTTTGATCTGTGTTCGGAGAAAAATATAAAAAAATAGTGAAAAAATTTAAAAGTTTGATTCCTACTAGTGCCTTTTGGAAAAATCAGGGAAAAATTCAGGAAAAAGGAAAAACTTGGGCTATTTGCTTGTTCTGTCAGTTCTTTCCATCGTCCTTTGTTTTCACCTTGTTGCGCTACGTCTCGACACGTCTTAGCCAGCACCTGTGATTTGTACTTTGGATCCGGATTGAACAATCGCTAATCTACATTCGTTAATTGCTAATCCTTACTGTCATATTGTGTGCCTAGCCGTAGCTCCACATATTCTTCTGTCAGCACAGGTTCATCTTGCAACTGTTACCCTCGATCAACAACTGATTGTTTCGCCACTTTGGCTTCGCCCTGTTTGGTTTCATCAAAATTGCCAAAAAAATTCGGGAAAATATAGAAAAAAAATTGTCAAAGTTTTTACATGCTTTTCAAAGAATGTGCTATATTTCTGTAGACCACATCCCACCTCAGTTGTAGGTGCCAATTTTTGTGGTTGCATCTTTTTTGAACCTTGTTCAGAGAAAAATATAAAAAAATAGTGAAAAAATAAAAAAGTTTGATTCCTACTAATGCTTTTTGGAAAAATCAGGGAAAAATTCAGGAAAAAGGAAAAATTCAGGCTATTTGCTTGTTCTGTCAGTTGTTTCCATCGTCCTTTGTTGTCACCTTGTTGCGCAACGTCTCGACACGTCTTAGCCAGCACCTGTGATTTGTACTTTAGATCCGGATTGAACAATCACAAATCTGCATTCGTTAATTGCTAATCCTTGCTGTCATAATGTGTGCCTACCCATAGCTCTACATATTCTTCTGTCAGCACAGGTTCATCTTGAAACTGTTACCCACGCTCAGCAACAGATTGTTTTGCCACTTTGGCTTTGCCCCGTTTGGTTTCATCAAAATTGCCAAAAAAATTTAGGAAAATAAAGAAGAAAATTGTTAAAGTTTTTGCACGCTTTTCAGAGAACGTGTTGTATTTCTATAGACCACATCCCACCTCAGTTGTAGGAGCCAATTTTTGTGGTTGCATCTTTTTTTGATCTGTGTTCGAACAAAAATATAAAAAAATAGTGAAAAAATTTAAAAGTTTGATTCCTACTAGTGCCTTTTGGAAAAATCAGGGAAAAATTCAGGAAAAAGGAAAAATCCGGGCTATTTGCTTGTTCTGTGAGTTCTTTCCATCGTCCTTTGTTTTCACCTTGTTGCGCTACGTCTCGACACGTCTTAGCCAGCACCTGTGATTTGTACTTTGGATCCAGATTGAACAATCGCTAATCTGCATTCGTTAATTGCTAATCCTTGCTGTCATATTGTGTGCCTAGCCGTAGCTCCACATATTCTTCTGTCAGCACAGGTTCATCTTGCAACTGTTACCCTCGATCAATAACTGATTGTTTCGCCACTTTGGCTTCGCCCTGTTTGGTTTCATCAAAATTGCCAAAAAAATTCGAGAAAATATAGAAAAAAAATTGTCAAAGTTTTTACATGCTTTTGAAAGAATGTGCTGTATTTCTGTAGACCACATCCCACCTCAGTTGTAGGTGCCAATTTTTGTGGTTGCATCTTTTTTGAACCTTGTTCAGAGAAAAATATAAAAAATAGTGAAAAAATAAAAAAGTTTGATTCCTACTAATGCCTTTTGGAAAAATCAGGGAAAAATTCAGGAAAAAGGAAAAATTCAGGCTATTTGCTTGTTCTGTGAGTTGTTTCCATCGTCCTTTGTTGTCACCTTGTTGCGCAACGTCTCGACACGCTTAGCCAGCACCTGTGATTTGTACTTTAGATCCGGATTGAACAATCGCAAATCTGCATTCGTTAATTGCTAATCCTTGCTGTCATAATGTGTGCCTACCCATAGCTCTACATATTCTTCTGTCAGCACAGGTTCATGTTGAAACTGTTACCCACGCTCAGCAACAGATTGTTTCGCCACTTTGGCTTTGCCCTGTTTGGTTTCATCAAAATTGCCAAAAAAATTTAGGAAAATAAAGAAGAAAATTGTTAAAGTTTTTGCACGCTTTTCAGAGAACGTGTTGTATTTCTATAGACCACATCCCACCTCAGTTGTAGGAGCCAATTTTTGTGGTTGCATCTTTTTTTGATCTGTGTTCGGAGAAAAATATAAAAAAATAGTGAAAAAATTTAAAAGTTTGATTCCTACTAGTGCCTTTTGGAAAAATCAGGGAAAAATTCAGGAAAAAGGAAAAATCCGGGCTACTTGCTTGTTCTGTCAGTTCTTTCCATCGTCCTTTGTTTTTACCTTGTTGCGCTACGTCTCGACACGTCTTAGCCAGCACCTGTGATTTGTACTTTGGATCCGGATTGAACAATCGCTAATCTGCATTCGTTAATTGCTAATCCTTGCTGTCATATTGTGTGCCTAGCCGTAGCTCCACATATTCTTCTGTCAGCACAGGTTCATCTTGCAACTGTTACCCTCGATCAACAACTGATTGTTTCGCCACTTTGGCTTCGCCCTGTTTGGTTTCATCAAAATTGCCAAAAAAATTCGGGAAAATATAGAAAAAAAATTGTCAAAGTTTTTACATGCTTTTCAAAGAATGTGCTGTATTTCTGTAGACCACATCCCACCTTAGTTGTAGGTGCCAATTTTTGTGGTTGCATCTTTTTTGAACCTTGTTCAGAGAAAAATATAAAAAATAGTGAAAAATAAAAAAGTTTGATTCCTACTAATGCCTTTTGGAAAAATCAGGGAAAAATTCAGGAAAAAGGAAAAATTCAGGCTATTTGCTTGTTCTGTCAGTTGTTTCCATCGTCCTTTGTTGTCACCTTGTTGCGCAATGTCTCGACACGTCTTAGCCAGCACCTGTGATTTGTACTTTAGATCCGGATTGAACAATCGCAAATCTGCATTCGTTAATTGCTAATCCTTGCTGTCATAATGTGTGCCTACCCATAGCTCTACATATTCTTCTGTCAGCACAGGTTCATCTTGAAACTGTTACCCACGCTCAGCAACAGATTGTTTCGCCACTTTGGCTTTGCCCTGTTTGGTTTCATCAAAATTGCCAAAAAAATTTAGGAAAATAAAGAAGAAAATTGTTAAAGTTTTTGCACGCTTTTCAGAGAACGTGTTGTATTTCTATAGACCACATCCCACCTCAGTTGTAGGAGCCAATTTTTGTGGTTGCATCTTTTTTTGATCTGTGTTCGGAGAAAAATATAAAAAATAGTGAAAAAATTTAAAAGTTTGATTCCTACTAGTGCCTTTTGGAAAAATCAGGGAAAAATTCAGGAAAAAGGAAAAACCTGGGCTATTTGCTTGTTCTGTCAGTTCTTTCCATCGTCCTTTGTTTTCACCTTGTTGCGCTACGTCTCGACACGTCTTAGCCAGCACCTGTGATTTGTACTTTGGATCCGGATTGAACAATCGCTAATCTACATTCGTTAATTGCTAATCCTTACTGTCATATTGTGTGCCTAGCCGTAGCTCCACATATTCTTCTGTCAGCATAGGTTCATCTTGCAACTGTTACCCTCGATCAACAACTGATTGTTTCGCCACTTTGGCTTCGCCCTGTTTGGTTTCATCAAAATTGCCAAAAAAATTCGGGAAAATATAGAAAAAAAATTGTCAAAGTTTTTACATGCTTATCAAAGAATGTGCTATATTTCTGTAGACCACATCCCACCTCAGTTGTAGGTGCCAATTTTTGTGGTTGCATCTTTTTTGAACCTTGTTCAGAGAAAAATATAAAAAAATAGTGAAAAAATAAAAAAGTTTGATTCCTACTAATGCTTTTTGGAAAAATCAGGGAAAAATTCAGGAAAAAGGAAAAATTCAGGCTATTTGCTTGTTCTGTCAGTTGTTTCCATCGTCCTTTGTTGTCACCTTGTTGCGCAACGTCTCGACACGTCTTAGCCAGCACCTGTGATTTGTACTTTAGATCCGGATTGAACAATCGCAAATCTGCATTCGTTAATTGCTAATCCTTGCTGTCATAATGTGTGCCTACCCATAGCTCTACATATTCTTCTGTCAGCACAGGTTCATGTTGAAACTGTTACCCACGCTCAGCAACAGATTGTTTCGCCACTTTGGCTTTGCCCTGTTTGGTTTCATCAAAATTGCCAAAAAAATTTAGGAAAATAAAGAAGAAAATTGTTAAAGTTTTTGCACGCTTTTCAGAGAACGTGTTGCATTTCTATAGACCACATCCCACCTCAGTTGTAGGAGCCAATTTTTGTGGTTGCATCTTTTTTTGATCTGTGTTCGGAGAAAAATATAAAAAAAAGTGAAAAAATTTAAAAGTTTGATTCCTACTAGTGCCTTTTGGAAAAATCAGGGAAAAATTCAGGAAAAAGGAAAAATCCGGGCTACTTGCTTGTTCTGTCAGTTCTTTCCATCGTCCTTTGTTTTCACCTTGTTGCGCTACGTCTCGACACGTCTTAGCCAGCACCTGTGATTTGTACTTTGGATTCGGATTGAACAATCGCTAATCTGCATTCGTTAATTGCTGATCCTTGCTGTCATATTGTGTGCCTAGCCGTAGCTCCACATATTCTTCTGTCAGCACAGGTTCATCTTGCAACTGTTACCCTCGATCAACAACTGATTGTTTCGCCACTTTGGCTTCGCCCTGTTTGGTTTCATCAAAATTGCCAAAAAAATTCAGAAAAATATAGAAAAAAAATTGTCAAAGTTTTTACATGCTTTTCAAAGAATGTGCTGTATTTCTGTAGACCACATCCCACCTTAGTTGTAGGTGCCAATTTTTGTGGTTGCATCTTTTTTGAACCTTGTTCAGAGAAAAATATAAAAAATAGTGAAAAATAAAAAAGTTTGATTCCTACTAATGCCTTTTGGAAAAATTAGGGAAAAATTCAGGAAAAAGGAAAAATTCAGGCTATTTGCTTGTTCTGTCAGTTGTTTCCATCGTCCTTTGTTGTCACCTTGTTGCGCAATGTCTCGACACATCTTAGCCAGCACCTGTGATTTGTACTTTAGATCCGGATTGAACAATCGCAAATCTGCATTCGTTAATTGCTAATCCTTGCTGTCATAATGTGTGCCTACCCATAGCTCTACATATTCTTCTGTCAGCACAGGTTCATCTTGAAACTGTTACCCACGCTCAGCAACAGATTGTTTCGCCACTTTGGCTTTGCCCTGTTTGGTTTCATCAAAATTGCCAAAAAAATTTAGGAAAATAAAGAAGAAAATTGTTAAAGTTTTTGCACGCTTTTCAGAGAACGTGTTGTATTTCTATAGACCACATCCCACCTCAGTTGTAGGAGCCAATTTTTGTGGTTGCATCTTTTTTTGATCTGTGTTCGGAGAAAAATATAAAAAAATAGTGAAAAAATTTAAAAGTTTGATTCCTACTAGTGCCTTTTGGAAAAATCAGGGAAAAATTCAGGAAAAAGGAAAAACCTGGGCTATTTGCTTGTTCTGTCAGTTCTTTCCATCGTCCCTTGTTTTCACCTTGTTGCGCTACGTCTCGACACGTCTTAGCCAGCACCTGTGATTTGTACTTTGGATCCGGATTGAACAATCGCTAATCTGCATTCGTTAATTGCTAATCCTTGTTGTCATATTGTGTGCCTAGCCGTAGCTCCGCATATTCTTCTGTCAGCACAGGTTCATCTTGCAACTGTTACCCTCGATCAACAACTGATTGTTTCGCCACTTTGGCTTCGCCCTGTTTGGTTTCATCAAAATTGCCAAAAAAATTCGGGAAAATATAGAAAAAAAATTGTCAAAGTTTTTACATGCTTTTCAAAGAATGTGCTGTATTTCTGTAGACCACATCCCACCTCAGTTGTAGGTGCCAATTTTTGTGGTTGCGTCTTTTTTGAACCTTGTTCAGAGAAAAATATAAAAAATAGTGAAAAAATAAAAAAGTTTGATTCCTACTAATGCCTTTTGGAAAAATCAGGGAAAAATTCAGGAAAAAGGAAAAATTCGGGCTATTTGCTTGTTCTGTGAGTTCTTTCTGTCGTCCTTTGTTTTTCACCTTGTTGCGCTACGTGTCAACACGTCTTAGCCAGCACCTATGATTTGTACTTTGGATCCGGATTGAACAATCGCTAATCTGCATTCGTTAATTGCTAATCCTTGCTGTCATATTGTGTGCCTACCCGTAGCTCCACATATTCTTCTGTCAGCACAGGTTCATCTTGCAACTGTTACCCACGCTCAACAACAGATTGTTTCGCCACTTTAGCTTTGGCCTGTTTGGTTTCATCAAAATTGCCAAAAAAATTCAAGAAAATTAAGAAAAAAAATTGTCAAAGTTTTTGCACGCTTTTCAGAGAACGTGTTGTATTTCTGTAGACCACATCCCACCTCAGTTGTAGGTGACAATTTTTGTGGTTGCATCTTTTTTTGATCCTTGTTCAGAGAAAAATATAAAAAAATAGTGAAAAATTTAAATGTTTGATTCCTACTAGTGCCTTTTGGTAAAATCAGGGAAAAATTCAAGAAAAAGGAAAAATCCGGGCTATTTGGTTGTTCTGTGAGTTCTTTCCATCGTCCTTTATTTTCACCTTGTTGCGCTATGTCTCGACATGTCTTAGCCAGCACCTGTGATTTGTACTTTGGATCTGGATTCAACAATCGCTAATCTGTATTCGTTAATTGCTAATCCTTGCTGTCGTATTGTCTGCCTACCCATAGCTCTATGTATTCTTCTGTCAGCATAGGTTCATCTTGCAACTGTTACCCACGCTCAACAACAGATTGTTTTGCCACTTTGGCTTTGCCCTGTTTGGTTTCATCAAAATTGCCAAAAAAATCAGGAAAATAAAGAAAAAAATTGTCAAAGTATTTGCACGCTTTTCAGAGAACGTGCTGTATTTCTGTAGACCACATCCCACCTCAGTTGTAGATGCCAATTTTTGTGGTTGCATCTTTTTTTATCCTTGTTCAGAGAAAAATAAAAAAATAGTGAAAAAAGGAAAAAGTTTGATTCCTACTATTGCCTTTTCGAAAAATCACAGAAAAATTAAGGAAAAAAGAAAAATCCGGGCTATTTGCTTGTTCTGTGAGTCCTTTCCATCGTCCTTTGTTTTCACCTTGTTGCGCTACGTCTCGACACGTTTTAGCCAGCACCTGCTATTTGTACTTTAGACTCGGATTGAACAATCGCTAATTTGCATTCGTTAATTGCTAATCCTTGCTGTCATAATGTGTGCCTACCCATAGCTCTACATATTCTTCTGTCAGCACAGGTTCATCTTGAAACTGTTACCCACGCTCAGCAACATATTGTTTCGCCACTTTGGCTTTGCCCTGTTTGGTTTCATCAAAATTGCCAAAAAAATTTAGGAAAATAAAGAAGAAAATTGTTAAAGTTTTTGCACGCTTTTCAGAGAACGTGTTGTATTACTATAGACCACATCCCACCTCAGTTGTAGGTGCCAATTTTTGTGGTTGCATCTTTTTTTGATCTATGTTCAGAGAAAAGTATAAAAAAATAGTGAAAAAATTAAAAAGTTTGATTCCTACTAGTGCCTTTTGGAAAAATCAGGGAAAAATTCAGGAAAAAGGAAAAATTCGGGCTATTTGCTTGTTCTGTGAGTTCTTTCTGTCGTCCTTTGTTTTTCACCTTGTTGCGCTACGTCTCGACACGTCTTAGCCAGCACCTATGATTTGTACTTTGGATCCGGATTGAACAATCGCTAATCTGCATTCGTTAATTGCTAATCCTTGCTGTCATATTGTGTGCCTACCCGTAGCTCCACATATTCTTCTGTCAGCACAGGTTCATCTTGCAACTGTTACCCACGCTCAACAACAGATTGTTTCGCCACTTTAGCTTTGGCCTGTTTGGTTTAGTCAAAATTGCCAAAAAAATCAAGAAAATAAAGAAAAAAAATTATCAATGTTTTTGCACGCTTTTCAAAGAACGTGCTGTATTTCTGTAGACCACATCCCACCTACGTTGTAGGTGCTAATTTTTGTGGTTGCATTTTTTAATCCTTGTTCAGAGAAAAATATAAAAAAATAGTGAAAAAATAAAAAACTTTGATTCCTACTAGTGCCTTTTGGAAAAATCAGGGAAAAATGAAGAAAAAAAGAAAAATCCGGGCTATTTGCTTGTTCTGTGAGTTCTTTCCATCGTCCTTTGTTTTGACCTTGTTGCGCTACGTCTTCACACGTCGTAGCCAGCACCTGTGATTTGTACTTTGGATCTGGATTGAACAATCGCTAATCTGCATTTGTTAATTGCTAATCCTTGCTGTTATAATGTGTGCCTACCCATAGCTCCACATATTCTTCTGTCAGCACAGGTTCATCTTGAAACTGTTACCCACGCTCAGCAACAGATTGTTTCACCACTTTGGCTTTGCCCTATTTGGTTTCATCAAAATTGTCAAAAAAATTAGGAAAATAAAGAAAAAAAATTGTCAAAGTTTTTGCACGCTTTTCAAAGAACGTGCTGTATTTCTGTAGACCACATCCCACCTTAGTTGTAGGTGCCAATTTTTGTGGTTGCATCTTTTTTTATCCTTGTTCAGTGAAATATAAAAAAATAGTGAAAAAAGGAAAAAGTTTGATTCCTACTAGTGCCTTTTGGAAAAATCAGGGAAAAATTAAGGAAAAAAAGAAAAATCCGGGCTATTTGCTTGTTTTGTGAGTTCTTTCCATCGTCCTTTGTTTTCACCTTGTTGCGCTACGTCTCGACACGTCTTAGCCGGCACCTGTGATTTGTACTTTGGATCCGGATTGAACAATCGGTAATCTGCATTCGTTAATTGCTAATCCTTGTTGTCATATTTTGTGCCTATCCATAGCTCCACATATTCTTCTGTTAGCACAGGTTCATCTTGCAACTGTTACCCATGCTCAACAACAGATTGTTTCACCATTTTGGCTTTGGCCTGTTTGGTTTAATCAAATTGCCAAAAAAATCGAGAAAATAAAGAAAAAAAATTATCAAAGTTTTTGCACGCTTTTTCGAGAACGTGTTGTATTTCTGTAGACCACATCCCACCTACGTTGTAGGTGCCAATTTTTGTGGTTGCATTTTTTATCCTTGTTCAGAGAAAAATATAAAAAAATAGTGAAAAAATAAAAAACTTTGATTCCTACTAATGCCTTTTGGAAAAATCAAGGAAAAATTAAGAAAAAAAAATCCGGGCTATTTGCTTGTTCTGTGAGTTCTTTCCATCGTCCTTTGTTTTCAACTTGTTGCGCTACGTCTCGACACGTCGTAGCCAGCACCTGTGATTTGTACTTTGGATCCGGATTGAACAATCGCTAATCTGCATTCGTTATTTGCTAATCCTTGCTGTTATAATCTGTGCCTACCTATAGCTGCACATATTCTTCTGTCAGCACAGGTTCATCTTGAAACTGTTGCCCACGCTCAGCAACAGATTGTTTCGCCACTTTGGCTTGGCCCTGTTTGGTTTCATCAAAATTGCCAAAAAAATTCAGGAAAATATAGAAAAAATTATCAAAGTTTTTGCATGCTTTTCAAAGAACGTGCTGTATTTCTGTAGACCACATCCCACCTCAGTTGTAGGTGCCAATTTTTGTGGTTGCATCTTTTTTGAACCTTGTTCAGAGAAAAATATAAAAAAATAGTGAAAAAATAGAAAAGTTTGATTCCTACTAGTGCCTTTTGGAAAAATCAGGGAAAAATTCAGGAAAAAGGAAAAATCCGGGCTATTTGCTTGTTCTTTGAGTTCTTTCTATCGTCCTTTGTTTTCACCTTGTTGCGCTATGTCTCGACACGTCTTAGCCAGCACCTGTGATTTGTACTTTGGATCCAGATTGAACAATCGCTAATCTGCATTCGTTAATTGCTAATCCTTGTTGTCATAATGTGTGCCTACCCGTAGCTCCACATATTCTTCTGTCAGCACAGGTTCATCTTGCAACTGTTACCCACGCTCAACAACAGATTGTTTCGCCACTTTGGCTTCGTCCTGTTTGGTTTCATGAAAATTGCCAAAAAAATTTGGGAAAATATAGAAAAAAAATTGTCAATGTTTTTGCATTCTTTTCAAAGAACGTGTTGTATTTCTGTAGACCACATCCCACCTCAGTTGTAGGTGCCAATTTTTGTGGTTGCATTTTTTTTGGACATTGTTCAGAGAAAAATATAAAAAAATATTGAAAAAACAAAAAAGTTTGATTCCTACTAGTGCCTTTTGGAAAAATTAGGGAAAAATTCAGGAAAAAAGAAAATTTTGGGCTATTTGCTTGTTCTGTGAGTTCTTTCCATCGTCCTTTGTTGTCACCTTGTTGCGCAACGTCTCGACACGTCTTAGCCAGCACCTGTGATTTGTACTTTAGATCTGGATTGAATAATCGCTAATCTGCATTCGATAATTGCTTATCCTTGATGTCATAATGTGTGCCTACCCATAGCTCCACATATTCTTCTGTCAGCACAGGTTCATCTTGAAACTGTTACCCACGCTCAGCGACAGATTGTTTCGCCACTTTGGCTTTGCCCTGTTTGGTTTCATCAAAATTGCCAAAAAAAATTTAGAAAAATAAAGAAGAAAATTGTCAAAGTTTTTGCACGCTTTTCACAGAACGTGTTGTATTTCTGTAGACCACATCCCACCTCAGTTGTAGGTGCTAAATTTTGTGGTTGCATCTTTTTTGATCTGTGTTCAGAGAAAAATATAAAAAAAATACTGAAAAAATTAAAAAGTTCGATTCCTACTAGTGCCTTTTGGAAAAATCAGGGAAAAATTTAGGAAAAAAGAAAAATCCTGGCTATTTGCTTGTTCTGTGAGTTCTTTCCATCGTCCTTTGTTTTCACCTTGTTGCGCGACGTCTCGACACGTCTTAGCCAGCACCTGTGATTTGTACTTTGGATCCGGATTGAACAATCACTAATCTGCATTCGTTAATTGCTAATCCTTGCTGTCATAATGTGTGCCTACCCGTAGCTCCACATATTCTTCTGTCAGCAAAGGTTCATCTTGAAACGGTTACCCACGCTCAGCAACAAATTTTTTTGCCACTTTGGCTTTGCCCTGTTTGGTTTCATCAAAATTGCCAAAAAAATTCAGGAAAATAAAGAAGAAAATTTTCAAAGTTTTTGCACGCTTTTCACAGAACGTGCTGTATTTCTGTAGACCACATCCCACCTCAGTTGTAGGTGCCAATTTTTGTGGTTGCATCTTTTTTTGATCCGTGTTCAGAGAAAAAAAATAAAAAAATAGTGAAAAAATTAAAAAGTTTGATTCCTACTAGTGCCTTTTGGAAAAATTAGAGAAAAATTCAGGAAAAACGAAAAATCCGGGCTATTTGCTTGTTCTGTGAGTTCTTTCCATCGTCCTTTGTTTTCACCATGTTGCGCTACGTCTCGACACGTCTTAGCCAGCACCTGTGATTTTTACTTTGGATCCGGATTGAACAATCGCTAATCTACATTCGTTAATTGCTAATCCTTGCTGTCATAATGTGTGCCTACCCGTAGCTCCACATATTCTTCTGTCAGCACAGGTTCATCTTGAAACGGTTACCCACGCTCAGCAACAGATTTTTTCGCCACTTTGGCATTGCCCTGTTTGGTTTCATCAAAATTGCCAAAAAAATTTAGGAAAATAAAGAAGAAAATTGTCAAAGTTTTTGCACGCTTTTCACAAAACGTGCTGTATTTCTGTAGACCACATCCCACCTCAGTTGTAGGTGCCAATTTTTGTGGTTGCATCTTTTTTTGATCCGTGTTCAGAGAAAAAAAAATAGTGAAAAAATTAAAAAGTTTGATTCCTACTATTGCCTTTTGGAAAAATCAGGGAAAAATTCAGAAAAAAAGAAAAATCTGGGCTATTTGCTTGTTCTGTGAGTTCTTTCCATCGTCCTTTGTTTTCACCTTATTGCGCTACGTCTCGACACGTCTTAGCCAGCACCTGTGATTTGTACTTTGTATCCGGATTGGACAATCGCTAATCTGCATGCGTTAATTGCTAATCCTTGCTGTCATAATGTGTGCCTACCCGTAGCTCCACATATTCTTCTATCAGCACAGGTTCATCTTGAAATGGTTACCCACGCTCAGTAATAAATTTTTTCGCCACTTTGGCTTTGCCCTGTTTGGTTTCATCAAAATTGCCAAAAAAATTTAGGAAAATAAAGAAGAAAATTGTCAAAGTTTTTGCACGCTTTTTACAAAACGTGCTGTATTTCTGTAGACCACATCCCACCTCAGTTGTAGGTGCCAATTTTTGTGGTTGCATCTTTTTTTGATCCGTGTTCAGAGAAAAAAAAATAGTGAAAAAATTAAAAAGTTTGATTCCTACTAGTGCCTTTTAGAAAAATCAGGGAAAAATTCAAGAAAGAGGAAAAATCCGGGTTATTTGCTTGGTCTTTGAGTTCTTTCCATCGTCCTTTGTTTTCACCTTGTTGCGCTACGTCTCGACACGTCTTAGCCAACACCTGTGATTTGTACTTTGGATCCAGATTGAACAATCGCAAATCTGCATTCGTTAATTGTGAATCCTTGCTGCCATATTGTGTGCCTACCCGTAGCTCCACATATTCTTCTGTCAGCACAGGTTCATCTTGAAACTGTTACCCACGCTCAGCAACAGATTGTTTCACCACTTTGGCTTTGCCCTATTTGGTCTCATCAAAATTGAAAAAAAAATTTAGGAAAATAAAGAAGAAAATTGTCAAAGTTTTTGCACGCTTTTTAGAGAACGTGCTGTATTTCTGTAGACCACATCCCACCTCAGTTGTAGGTGCCAATTTTTGTGGTTGCATCTTTTTTTATTTGTGTTAAGAGAAAAATATAAAAAAATAGTGAAAAAATTAAAAAGTTTGATTCCTACTAGTGCCTTTTGGAAAAATCAGGGAAAAATTCAGGAAAAAAGAAAAATCCGAGCTATTTGCTTGTTCTGTGAGTTCTTTCCATCGTCTTTTGTTTTCACCTTGTTGCGCTACGTCTCGACACGTCTTAGCCAGCACCTGTCATTTGTACTTTGGATCCGGATTGAACAATCGCAAATCTGTATTCGTTAATTGCGAATCCTTGTTGTCATATTGTGTGCCTACCCGTAGCTTCACATATTTTTCTGTCAGCACAGGTTCATCTTGAAGCTGTTACCCATGCTCAGCAACAGATTGTTTCGCCACTTTGGCTTTGCCCTATTTAGTTTCATCAAAATTGCCAAAAAAAATTTAGGAAAATAAAGAAGAAAATTGTCAAAGTTTTTGCACGCTTTTTAGAGAACGTGCTGTATTTCTGTAAACCACATCACACCTCAGTTGTAGGTGCCAATTTTTGTGGTTGCATCTTTTTTTGATCCGTGTTCAGAGAAAAAATAAAAAAATAGTGAAAAAATTAAAAAGTTTGATTCCTACTAGTGCCTTTTGGAAAAATCAGGGAAAAATTCAGGAAAAAAGAAAAATCTGGGCTATTTGCTTGTTCTGTGAGTTCTTTCCATCGTCCTTTGTTTTAACCTTGTTGCGCTACGTCTCGACACGTCTTAGCCAGCACCTGTGATTTGTACTTTGGATCCGGATTGAACAATCGCTAATCTGCATTCGTTAATTGATAATCCTTGCTGTTATAATCTGTGCCTACCTATAGCTCCACATATTCTTCTGTCAGCACAGGTTCATCTTGAAACTGTTGCCCACGCTCAGCAATAGATTGTTTCGCCACTTTGGCTTTGCCCTGTTTGGTTTCATCAAAATTGCCAAAAAAATTCAGGAAAATAAAGAAGAAAATTGTAAAAGTTTTTGCACACTTTTCAGAGAACATGCTGTATTTCTATAGACCACATCCCACCTCAGTTGTAGGTGCCAATTTTTGTGGTTGCTTCTTTTTTTGATCCGTGTTTAGAGAAAAATATAAAAAAATAGTGAAAAAATTAAAAAGTATGATTCCTACTAGTGCCTTTTGGAAAAATCAAGGAAAAATTTAGGAAAAAGGAAAAATCCGGGCTATTTGCTTGTTCTGTCAGTTCTTTCCATCGTCCTTTGTTTTCACCTTGTTGCGCTACGTCTCGACACGTCTTAGTCAGCACCTGTGATTTATACTTTGGATCCGGATTGAACAATCGCTAATCTGCATTCGTTAATTGCTAATCCTTGCTGTCATAATGTGTGCCTACCCGTAGCTCCACATATTCTTCTATCAGCACAGGTTCATCTTGCAACTGTTACCCACACTCAACAACAGATTGTTTCGCCACTTTGGCTTCGCCCTGTTTGGTTTCATCAAAATTGCCAAAAAAATTCGGTAAAATATAGAAAAAAAATTGTCAAAGTTTTTGCATGCTTTTCAAAGAACGTGCTGTATTTCTGTAGACCACATCCCACCTCAGTTGTAGGTGCCAATTTTTGTGGTTGCATCTTTTTTGAACCTTGTTCAGAGAAAAATATAAAAAAATAGTGAAAAAATAAAAAAGTTTGATTCCTACTAGTGCCTTTTGGAAAAATCAGGGAAAAATTTAGGAAAAAGGAAAAATCCGGGCTATTTGCTTGTTCTGTGAGTTCTTTCCATCGTCCTTTGTTTTCACCTTGTTGCGCTACGTCTCGACACGTCTTAGCCAGCACCTGTGATTTGTACTTTGGATCCGGATTGAACAATCGGGAATCTGCATTCGTTAATTGCTAATCCTTGTTGTCATATTTTGTGCCTATCCATAGCTCCACATATTCTTCTATCAGCACAGGTTCATCTTGCAACTGTTACCCACGCTCAACAATAGATTGTTTCGCCATTTTAGCTTTGGCCTGTTTGGTTTAATCAAATTGCCAAAAAAAATCAGGAAAATAAAGAAAAAAAATTGTCAAAGTTTTTGCACGCTTTTCAGAGAACGTGTTGTATTTCTGTAGACCACATCCCACCTACGTTGTAGGTGCCAATTTTTGTGGTTGCATTTTTTTATCCTTGTTCAGAGAAAAATATAAAAAAATAGTGAAAAAAATAAAAAACATTGATTCCTACTAGTGCCTTTTGGAAAAATCAAGGAAAAATTAAGAAAAAAAAATCTGGGCTATTTGCTTGTTTTATGAGTTCTTTCCATCGTCCTTTGTTTTCACCTTGTTGCGCTACGTCTCGACACGTCGTAGCCAGCACCTGTGATTTGTACTTTGGATCTGATTGAACAATCGCTAATCTGCATTCATTAATTGCTAATCCTTGCTGTTATAATCTGTGCCTACCTATAGCTCCACATATTCTTCTGTCAGCACAGGTTCATCTTGAAACTGTTGCCCACGCTCAGCAACAGATTGTTTCGCCACTTTGGCTTTGCCCTGTTTGGTTTCATCAAAATTGCCAAAAAAATTCAGGAAAATAAAGAAGAAAATTGTCAAAGTTTTTGCACACTTTTCAGAGAACGTGCTGTATTTCTGTAGACCACATCCCACCTCAGTTGTAGGTGCCAATTTTTGTGGTTGCTTCTTTTTTTGATCCGTGTTTAGAGAAAAATATAAAAAAATAGTGAAAAAATTAAAAAGTATGATTCCTACTAGTGCCTTTTGGAAAAATCAAGGAAAAATTTAGGAAAAAGGAAAAATCCGGGCTATTTGCTTGTTCTGTGAGTTCTTTCCATCGTCCTTTGTTTTCACCATGTTGCGCTACGTCTCGACACGTCTTAGCCAGCACCTGTGATTTGTACTTTGGATCCGGATTGAACAATCGCTAATCTGCATTCGTTAATTGCTAATCCTTGCTGTCATAATGTGTGCCTACCCGTAGCTCCACATATTCTTCTGTCAGCACAGGTTCATCTTGCAACTGTTACCCACACTCAACAACAGATTGTTTCGCCACTTTGGCTTCGCCCTGTTTGGTTTCATCAAAATTGCCAAAAAAATTCGATAAAATATAGAAAAAAAATTGTCAAAGTTTTTGCACGCTTTTCAAAGAACGTGCTGTATTTCTGTAGACCACATCCCACCTCAGTTGTAGGTGCTAAATTTTGTAGTTGCATCTTTTTTTGATCCGTGTTTAGAGAAAAAATAAAAAAAATAGTGAAAAAATTAAAAAGTTTGTTTCCTACTAGTGCCTTTTAGAAAAATCAAGGAAAAATTCAGGTAAAAGGAAAAATCCGGGCTATTTGCTTGTTCTGTGAGTTTTTTCCATCGTCCTTTGTTTTCACCTTGTTGCGCTACGTCTCGACACGTCTTAGTCAGCACCTGTGATTTGTACTTTGGATCTGGATTGAACAATCGCAAATCTGTATTCGTTAATTGCGAATCCTTGTTGTCATATTGTGTGCCTACCCGTAGCTCCACATATTTTTCTGTCAGCACAGGTTCTTCTTGAAGCTGTTACCCATGCTTAGCAACAGATTGTTTCGCCACTTTGGCTTTGGCCTATTTGGTTTCATCAAAATTGCCAAAAAAATTCAGGAAAATAAAGAAGAAAATTGTCAAAGTTTTTGCACGCTTTTCAGAGAACGTGCTGTATTTCTGTAGACCACATCCCACCTCAGTTGTAGGTGCCAATTTTTGTGGTTGCATCTTTTTTTGATCTGTGTTCAGAGAAAAATATAAAAAAATAGTGAAAAAATTAAAAAGTTTGATTCCTACTAGTGCCTTTTGGAAAAATCAGAGAAAAATTCAGGAAAAAAGAAAAATCCGAGCTATTTGCTTGTTCTGTGAGTTCTTTCCATCGTTCTTTGTTTTCACCTTGTTGTGCTACGTCTCGACACGTCTTAGCCAGCACCTGTGATTTGTACTTTGGATCCGGATTGAACAATCGCTAATCTGCATTCGTTAATTGCTAATCCTTGCTGTCATAATGTGTGCCTACCCGTAGCTCTACATATTCTTCTGTCAGCACAGGTTCATCTTGAAACGGTTACCCACGCTCAGCAACAAATTTTTTCACCACTTTGGCTTTGCCCTGTTTGGTTTCATCAAAATTGCCAAAAAATTCAGGAAAATAAAGAAGAAAATTGTCAAAGTTTTTGCACGCTTTTCACAGAACGTGCTGTATTTCTGTAGACCACATCCCACCTCAGTTGTAGGTGCCAATTTTTGTGGTTGCATCTTTTTTTGATCCGTGTTCAAAGATAAAAATAAAAAAATAGTGAAAAAATTAAAAAGTTTGATTCCTACTAGTGCCTTTTGAAAAAATCAGGGAAAAATTCAGGAAAAAAGAAAAATTCGGGCTATTTGCTTGTTCTGTGAGTTCTTTCCATCGTCCTTTGTTTTCACCTTGTTGCGCTACGTCTCGACACGTCTTAGCCAGCACCTGTGATTTGTACTTTGGATCCAGATTGAACAATCGCTAATCTGCATTCGTTAATTGTGAATCCTTGCTGCCATATTGTGTGCCTACCCGTAGCTCCACATATTCTTCTGTCAGCACAGGTTCATCTTGAAACTGTTACCCACGCTCAGCAACAGATTGTTTCACCACTTTGGCTTTGCCCTATTTGGTCTCATCAAAATTGAAAAAAAAATTTAGGAAAATAAAGAAGAAAATTGTCAAAGTTTTTGCACGCTTTTTAGAGAACGTGCTGTATTTCTGTAGACCACATCCCACCTCAGTTGTAGGTGCCAATTTTTGTGGTTGCATCTTTTTTTATTTGTGTTAAGAGAAAAATATAAAAAAATAGTGAAAAAATTAAAAAGTTTGATTCCTACTAGTGCCTTTTGGAAAAATCAGGGAAAAATTCAGGAAAAAAGAAAAATCCGAGCTATTTGCTTGTTCTGTGAGTTCTTTCCATCGTCTTTTGTTTTCACCTTGTTGCGCTACGTCTCGACACGTCTTAGCCAGCACCTGTCATTTGTACTTTGGATCCGGATTGAACAATCGCAAATCTGTATTCGTTAATTGCGAATCCTTGTTGTCATATTGTGTGCCTACCCGTAGCTTCACATATTTTTCTGTCAGCACAGGTTCATCTTGAAGCTGTTACCCATGCTCAGCAACAGATTGTTTCGCCACTTTGGCTTTGCCCTATTTAGTTTCATCAAAATTGCCAAAAAAAATTTAGGAAAATAAAGAAGAAAATTGTCAAAGTTTTTGCACGCTTTTTAGAGAACGTGCTGTATTTCTGTAAACCACATCACACCTCAGTTGTAGGTGCCAATTTTTGTGGTTGCATCTTTTTTTGATCCGTGTTCAGAGAAAAAATAAAAAAATAGTGAAAAAATTAAAAAGTTTGATTCCTACTAGTGCCTTTTGGAAAAATCAGGGAAAAATTCAGGAAAAAAGAAAAATCTGGGCTATTTGCTTGTTCTGTGAGTTCTTTCCATCGTCCTTTGTTTTAACCTTGTTGCGCTACGTCTCGACACGTCTTAGCCAGCACCTGTGATTTGTACTTTGGATCCGGATTGAACAATCGCTAATCTGCATTCGTTAATTGATAATCCTTGCTGTTATAATCTGTGCCTACCTATAGCTCCACATATTCTTCTGTCAGCACAGGTTCATCTTGAAACTGTTGCCCACGCTCAGCAGTAGATTGTTTCGCCACTTTGGCTTTGCCCTGTTTGGTTTCATCAAAATTGCCAAAAAAATTCAGGAAAATAAAGAAGAAAATTGTAAAAGTTTTTGCACACTTTTCAGAGAACATGCTGTATTTCTATAGACCACATCCCACCTCAGTTGTAGGTGCCAATTTTTGTGGTTGCTTCTTTTTTTGATCCGTGTTTAGAGAAAAATATAAAAAAATAGTGAAAAAATTAAAAAGTATGATTCCTACTAGTGCCTTTTGGAAAAATCAAGGAAAAATTTAGGAAAAAGGAAAAATCCGGGCTATTTGCTTGTTCTGTCAGTTCTTTCCATCGTCCTTTGTTTTCACCTTGTTGCGCTACGTCTCGACACGTCTTAGTCAGCACCTGTGATTTATACTTTGGATCCGGATTGAACAATCGCTAATCTGCATTCGTTAATTGCTAATCCTTGCTGTCATAATGTGTGCCTACCCGTAGCTCCACATATTCTTCTATCAGCACAGGTTCATCTTGCAACTGTTACCCACACTCAACAACAGATTGTTTCGCCACTTTGGCTTCGCCCTGTTTGGTTTCATCAAAATTGCCAAAAAAATTCGGTAAAATATAGAAAAAAAATTGTCAAAGTTTTTGCATGCTTTTCAAAGAACGTGCTGTATTTCTGTAGACCACATCCCACCTCAGTTGTAGGTGCCAATTTTTGTGGTTGCATCTTTTTTGAACCTTGTTCAGAGAAAAATATAAAAAAATAGTGAAAAAATAAAAAAGTTTGATTCCTACTAGTGCCTTTTGGAAAAATCAGGGAAAAATTTAGGAAAAAGGAAAAATCCGGGCTATTTGCTTGTTCTGTGAGTTCTTTCCATCGTCCTTTGTTTTCACCTTGTTGCGCTACGTCTCGACACGTCTTAGCCAGCACCTGTGATTTGTACTTTGGATCCGGATTGAACAATCGGGAATCTGCATTCGTTAATTGCTAATCCTTGTTGTCATATTTTGTGCCTATCCATAGCTCCACATATTCTTCTATCAGCACAGGTTCATCTTGCAACTGTTACCCACGCTCAACAATAGATTGTTTCGCCATTTTAGCTTTGGCCTGTTTGGTTTAATCAAATTGCCAAAAAAAATCAGGAAAATAAAGAAAAAAAATTGTCAAAGTTTTTGCACGCTTTTCAGAGAACGTGTTGTATTTCTGTAGACCACATCCCACCTACGTTGTAGGTGCCAATTTTTGTGGTTGCATTTTTTTATCCTTGTTCAGAGAAAAATATAAAAAAATAGTGAAAAAAATAAAAAACATTGATTCCTACTAGTGCCTTTTGGAAAAATCAAGGAAAAATTAAGAAAAAAAAATCTGGGCTATTTGCTTGTTTTATGAGTTCTTTCCATCGTCCTTTGTTTTCACCTTGTTGCGCTACGTCTCGACACGTCGTAGCCAGCACCTGTGATTTGTACTTTGGATCTGATTGAACAATCGCTAATCTGCATTCATTAATTGCTAATCCTTGCTGTTATAATCTGTGCCTACCTATAGCTCCACATATTCTTCTGTCAGCACAGGTTCATCTTGAAACTGTTGCCCACGCTCAGCAACAGATTGTTTCGCCACTTTGGCTTTGCCCTGTTTGGTTTCATCAAAATTGCCAAAAAAATTCAGGAAAATAAAGAAGAAAATTGTCAAAGTTTTTGCACACTTTTCAGAGAACGTGCTGTATTTCTGTAGACCACATCCCACCTCAGTTGTAGGTGCCAATTTTTGTGGTTGCTTCTTTTTTTGATCCGTGTTTAGAGAAAAATATAAAAAAATAGTGAAAAAATTAAAAAGTATGATTCCTACTAGTGCCTTTTGGAAAAATCAAGGAAAAATTTAGGAAAAAGGAAAAATCCGGGCTATTTGCTTGTTCTGTGAGTTCTTTCCATCGTCCTTTGTTTTCACCATGTTGCGCTACGTCTCGACACGTCTTAGCCAGCACCTGTGATTTGTACTTTGGATCCGGATTGAACAATCGCTAATCTGCATTCGTTAATTGCTAATCCTTGCTGTCATAATGTGTGCCTACCCGTAGCTCCACATATTCTTCTGTCAGCACAGGTTCATCTTGCAACTGTTACCCACACTCAACAACAGATTGTTTCGCCACTTTGGCTTCGCCCTGTTTGGTTTCATCAAAATTGCCAAAAAAATTCGATAAAATATAGAAAAAAAATTGTCAAAGTTTTTGCACGCTTTTCAAAGAACGTGCTGTATTTCTGTAGACCACATCCCACCTCAGTTGTAGGTGCTAAATTTTGTAGTTGCATCTTTTTTTGATCCGTGTTTAGAGAAAAAATAAAAAAAATAGTGAAAAAATTAAAAAGTTTGTTTCCTACTAGTGCCTTTTAGAAAAATCAAGGAAAAATTCAGGTAAAAGGAAAAATCCGGGCTATTTGCTTGTTCTGTGAGTTTTTTCCATCGTCCTTTGTTTTCACCTTGTTGCGCTACGTCTCGACACGTCTTAGTCAGCACCTGTGATTTGTACTTTGGATCTGGATTGAACAATCGCAAATCTGTATTCGTTAATTGCGAATCCTTGTTGTCATATTGTGTGCCTACCCGTAGCTCCACATATTTTTCTGTCAGCACAGGTTCTTCTTGAAGCTGTTACCCATGCTTAGCAACAGATTGTTTCGCCACTTTGGCTTTGGCCTATTTGGTTTCATCAAAATTGCCAAAAAAATTCAGGAAAATAAAGAAGAAAATTGTCAAAGTTTTTGCACGCTTTTCAGAGAACGTGCTGTATTTCTGTAGACCACATCCCACCTCAGTTGTAGGTGCCAATTTTTGTGGTTGCATCTTTTTTTGATCTGTGTTCAGAGAAAAATATAAAAAAATAGTGAAAAAATTAAAAAGTTTGATTCCTACTAGTGCCTTTTGGAAAAATCAGAGAAAAATTCAGGAAAAAAGAAAAATCCGAGCTATTTGCTTGTTCTGTGAGTTCTTTCCATCGTTCTTTGTTTTCACCTTGTTGTGCTACGTCTCGACACGTCTTAGCCAGCACCTGTGATTTGTACTTTGGATCCGGATTGAACAATCGCTAATCTGCATTCGTTAATTGCTAATCCTTGCTGTCATAATGTGTGCCTACCCGTAGCTCTACATATTCTTCTGTCAGCACAGGTTCATCTTGAAACGGTTACCCACGCTCAGCAACAAATTTTTTCACCACTTTGGCTTTGCCCTGTTTGGTTTCATCAAAATTGCCAAAAAAATTCAGGAAAATAAAGAAGAAAATTGTCAAAGTTTTTGCACGCTTTTCACAGAACGTGCTGTATTTCTGTAGACCACATCCCACCTCAGTTGTAGGTGCCAATTTTTGTGGTTGCATCTTTTTTTGATCCGTGTTCAAAGATAAAAATAAAAAAATAGTGAAAAAATTAAAAAGTTTGATTCCTACTAGTGCCTTTTGAAAAAATCAGGGAAAAATTCAGGAAAAAAGAAAAATTCGGGCTATTTTCTTGTTCTGTGAGTTCTTTCCATCGTCCTTTGTTTTCACCTTGTTGCGCTACGTCTCGACACGTCTTAGCCAGCACCTGTGATTTGTACTTTGGATCCAGATTGAACAATCGCTAATCTGCATTCGTTAATTGCTAATCCATGCTGTCATAATGTGTGCCTACCCGTAGCTCCACATATTCTTCTGTCAGCACAGGTTCATCTTGAAACGGTTACCCACGCTCAGCAACAGACTTTTTTGCCACTTTGGCTTTGCCCTGTTTGGTTTCATCAAAATTGCCAAAAAAATTCAGGAAAATAAAGAAGAAAATTGTCAAAGTTTTTGCACGCTTTTCACATAACGTCTTGTATTTCTGTAGACCACATCCCACCTCAGTTGTAGGTGCCAAATTTTGTGGTTGCATCTTTTTTTGATCCGTGTTCAGAGAAAAAAATAAAAAAAATAGTGAAAAAATTAAAAAGTTTGATTCCTACTAGTGCCTTTTGGAAAAATCAGGGAAAAATTCAGGAAAGAGGAAAAATCCGGGCTATTTGCTTGGTTTGTGAGTTCTTTCAATCGTCCTTTGTTTTCACTTTGTTGCGCTACGTCTCGACACGTCTTAGCCAACACCTGTGAGTTGTACTTTGGATCCGGATTGAACAATCGCTAATCTGCATTCGTTAATTGCGAATCCTTGCTGCCATATTGTGTGCCTACCCGTAGCTCCACATATTCTTCTGTCAGCACAGGTTCATCTTGAAACTGTTACCCACGCTCAGCAGCAGATTGTTTCACCACTTTGGCTTTGCCCTATTTGGTTTCATCAAAATTGCAAAAAAAAATTCAGGAAAATAAAGAAGAAAATTGTCAAAGTTTTTGCACGCTTTTCAGAGAACGTGCTGTATTTCTGTAGACCACATCCCACCTCAGTTGTAGGTGCCAATTTTTGTGGTTGCATCTTTTTTTGATCTGTGTTCAGAGAAAAATATAAAAAAATAGTGAAAAAATTAAAAAGTTTGATTCCTACTAGGGCCTTTTGGAAAAATCAGGGAAAAATTTAGGAAAAAAGAAAAAATCCGAGCTATTTGCTTGTTCTGTGAGTTCTTTTCGTCGTCCTTTGTTTTCACCTTGTTGCGCTACGTCTCGACACGTCTTAGCCAACACCTGTGATTTGTACTTTGGATCCGGATTGAACAATCGCTAATCTGCATTCGTTAATTGCTAATCCTTGCTGTCATAATGTGTGCCTACCCGTAGCTCCACATATTCTTCTATCAGCACAGGTTCATCTTGCAACTGTTACCCACACTCAACAACAGATTGTTTCGCCACTTTGGCTTCGCCCAGTTTGGTTTCATCAAAATTGCCAAAAAAATTCGGTAAAATATAGAAAAAAAATTGTCAAAGTTTTTGCATGCTTTTCAAAGAACGTGCTGTATTTCTGTAGACCACATCCCACCTCAGTTGTAGGTGCCAATTTTTGTGGTTGCATCTTTTTTGAACCTTGTTCAGAGAAAAATATAAAAAAATAGTGAAAAAATAAAAAAGTTTGATTCCTACTAGTGCCTTTTGGAAAAATCAGGGAAAAATTTAGGAAAAAGGAAAAATCCGGGCTATTTGCTTGTTCTGTGAGTTCTTTCCATCGTCCTTTGTTTTCACCTTGTTGCGCTACGTCTCGACACGTCTTAGCCAGCACCTGTGATTTGTACTTTGGATCCGGATTGAACAATCGGGAATCTGCATTCGTTAATTGCTAATCCTTGTTGTCATATTTTGTGCCTATCCATAGCTCCACATATTCTTCTGTCAGCACAGGTTCATCTTACAACTGTTACCCACGCTCAACAATAGATTGTTTCGCCATTTTAGCTTTGGCCTGTTTGGTTTAATCAAATTGCCAAAAAAAATCAGGAAAATAAAGAAAAAAAATTGTCAAAGTTTTTGCACGCTTTTCAGAGAACGTGTTGTATTTCTGTAGACCACATCCCACCTACGTTGTAGGTGCCAATTTTTGTGGTTGCATTTTTTTATCCTTGTTCAGAGAAAAATATAAAAAAATAGTGAAAAAATAAAAAACATTGATTCCTACTAGTGCCTTTTGGAAAAATCAAGGAAAAATTAAGAAAAAAAAATCTGGGCTATTTGCTTGTTTTATGAGTTCTTTCCATCGTCCTTTGTTTTCACCTTGTTGCGCTACGTCTCGACACGTCGTAGCCAGCACCTGTGATTTGTACTTTGGATCTGATTGAACAATCGCTAATCTGCATTCATTAATTGCTAATCCTTGCTGTTATAATCTGTGCCTACCTATAGCTCCACATATTCTTCTGTCAGCACAGGTTCATCTTGAAACTGTTGCCCATGCTCAGCAACAGATTGTTTCGCCACTTTGGCTTTGCCCTGTTTGGTTTCATCAAAATTGCCAAAAAAATTCAGGAAAATAAAGAAGAAAATTGTCAAAGTTTTTGCACACTTTTCAGAGAACGTGCTGTATTTCTGTAGACCACATCCCACCTCAGTTGTAGGTGCCAATTTTTGTGGTTGCTTCTTTTTTTGATCCGTGTTTAGAGAAAAATATAAAAAAATAGTGAAAAAATTAAAAAGTATGATTCCTACTAGTGCCTTTTGGAAAAATCAAGGAAAAATTTAGGAAAAAGGAAAAATCCAGGCTATTTGCTTGTTCTGTGAGTTCTTTCCATCGTCCTTTGTTTTCACCATGTTGCGCTACGTCTCGACACGTCTTAGCCAGCACCTGTGATTTGTACTTTGGATCCGGATTGAACAATCGCTAATCTGCATTCGTTAATTGCTAATCCTTGCTGTCATAATGTGTGCCTACCCGTAGCTCCACATATTCTTCTGTCAGCACAGGTTCATCTTGCAACTGTTACCCACACTCAACAACAGATTGTTTCGCCACTTTGGCTTCGCCCTGTTTGGTTTCATCAAAATTGCCAAAAAAATTCGATAAAATATAGAAAAAAAATTGTCAAAGTTTTTGCACGCTTTTCAAAGAACGTGCTGTATTTCTGTAGACCACATCCCACCTCAGTTGTAGGTGCCAATTTTTGTGGTTGCATCTTTTTTTGATCTGTGTTCAGAGAAAAATATAAAAAAATAGTGAAAAAATTAAAAAGTTTGATTCCTACTAGGGCCTTTTGGAAAAATCAGGGAAAAATTTAGGAAAAAAGAAAAAATCCGAGCTATTTGCTTGTTCTGTGAGTTCTTTTCGTCGTCCTTTGTTTTCACCTTGTTGCGCTACGTCTCGACACGTCTTAGCCAACACCTGTGATTTGTACTTTGGATCCGGATTGAACAATCGCTAATCTGCATTCGTTAATTGCTAATCCTTGCTGTCATAATGTGTGCCTACCCGTAGCTCCACATATTCTTCTATCAGCACAGGTTCATCTTGCAACTGTTACCCGCACTCAACAACAGATTGTTTCGCCACTTTGGCTTCGCCCAGTTTGGTTTCATCAAAATTGCCAAAAAAATTCGGTAAAATATAGAAAAAAAATTGTCAAAGTTTTTGCATGCTTTTCAAAGAACGTGCTGTATTTCTGTAGACCACATCCCACCTCAGTTGTAGGTGCCAATTTTTGTGGTTGCATCTTTTTTGAACCTTGTTCAGAGAAAAATATAAAAAAATAGTGAAAAAATAAAAAAGTTTGATTCCTACTAGTGCCTTTTGGAAAAATCAAGGAAAAATTCAGGTAAAAGGAAAAATCCGGGCTATTTGCTTGTTCTGTGAGTTCTTTCCATCGTTCTTTGTTTTCACCTTGTTGCGCTACGTCTCGACACGTCTTAGTCAGCACCTGTGATTTGTACTTTGGATCTGGATTGAACAATCGCAAATCTGTATTCGTTAATTGCGAATCCTTGTTGTCATATTGTGTGCCTACCCGTAGCTCCACATATTTTTCTGTCAGCACAGGTTCTTCTTGAAGCTGTTACCCATGCTTAGCAACAGATTGTTTCGCCACTTTGGCTTTGGCCTATTTGGTTTCATCAAAATTGCCAAAAAAATTCAGGAAAATAAAGAAGAAAATTGTCAAAGTTTTTGCACACTTTTCAGAGAACGTGCTGTATTTCTGTAGACCACATCCCACCACAGTTGTAGGTGCCAATTTTTGTGGTTGCATCTTTTTTTGATCTGTGTTCAGAGAAAAATATAAAAAAATAGTGAAAAAATTAAAAAGTTTGATTCCTACTAGTGCCTTTTGGAAAAATCAGAGAAAAATTCAGGAAAAAAGAAAAATCCGAGCTATTTGCTTGTTCTGTGAGTTCTTTCCATCGTTCTTTGTTTTCACCTTGTTGTGCTACGTCTCGACACGTCTTAGCCAGCACCTGTGATTTGTACTTTGGATCCGGATTGAACAATCGCTAATCTGCATTCGTTAATTGCTAATCCTTGCTGTCATAATGTGTGCCTACCCGTAGCTCTACATATTCTTCTGTCAGCACAGGTTCATCTTGAAACGGTTACCCACGCTCAGCAACAAATTTTTTCACCACTTTGGCTTTGCCCTGTTTGGTTTCATCAAAATTGCCAAAAAAATTCAGGAAAATAAAGAAGAAAATTGTCAAAGTTTTTGCACGCTTTTCACAGAACGTGCTGTATTTCTGTAGACCACATCCCACCTCAGTTGTAGGTGCCAATTTTTGTGGTTGCATCTTTTTTTGATCCGTGTTCAAAGATAAAAATAAAAAAATAGTGAAAAAATTAAAAAGTTTGATTCCTACTAGTGCCTTTTGAAAAAATCAGGGAAAAATTCAGGAAAAAAGAAAAATTCGGGCTATTTGCTTGTTCTGTGAGTTCTTTCCATCGTCCTTTGTTTTCACCTTGTTGCGCTACGTCTCGACACGTCTTAGCCAGCACCTGTGATTTGTACTTTGGATCCGGATTGAACAATCGCTAATCTGCATTCGTTAATTGCTAATCCTTGCTGTCATAATGTGTGCCTACCCGTAGCTCCACATATTCTTCTGTCAGCACAGGTTCATCTTGCAACTGTTACCCACACTCAACAACAGATTGTTTCGCCACTTTGGCTTCGCCCTGTTTGGTTTCATCAAAATTGCCAAAAAAATTCGATAAAATATAGAAAAAAAATTGTCAAAGTTTTTGCACGCTTTTCAAAGAACGTGCTGTATTTCTGTAGACCACATCCCACCTCAGTTGTAGGTGCTAAATTTTGTAGTTGCATCTTTTTTTGATCCGTGTTTAGAGAAAAAATAAAAAAAATAGTGAAAAAATTAAAAAGTTTGTTTCCTACTAGTGCCTTTTAGAAAAATCAAGGAAAAATTCAGGTAAAAGGAAAAATCCGGGCTATTTGCTTGTTCTGTGAGTTTTTTCCATCGTCCTTTGTTTTCACCTTGTTGCGCTACGTCTCGACACGTCTTAGTCAGCACCTGTGATTTGTACTTTGGATCTGGATTGAACAATCGCAAATCTGTATTCGTTAATTGCGAATCCTTGTTGTCATATTGTGTGCCTACCCGTAGCTCCACATATTTTTCTGTCAGCACAGGTTCTTCTTGAAGCTGTTACCCATGCTTAGCAACAGATTGTTTCGCCACTTTGGCTTTGGCCTATTTGGTTTCATCAAAATTGCCAAAAAAATTCAGGAAAATAAAGAAGAAAATTGTCAAAGTTTTTGCACACTTTTCAGAGAACGTGCTGTATTTCTGTAGACCACATCCCACCACAGTTGTAGGTGCCAATTTTTGTGGTTGCATCTTTTTTTGATCTGTGTTCAGAGAAAAATATAAAAAAATAGTGAAAAAATTAAAAAGTTTGATTCCTACTAGTGCCTTTTGGAAAAATCAGAGAAAAATTCAGGAAAAAAGAAAAATCCGAGCTATTTGCTTGTTCTGTGAGTTCTTTCCATCGTTCTTTGTTTTCACCTTGTTGTGCTACGTCTCGACACGTCTTAGCCAGCACCTGTGATTTGTACTTTGGATCCGGATTGAACAATCGCTAATCTGCATTCGTTAATTGCTAATCCTTGCTGTCATAATGTGTGCCTACCCGTAGCTCTACATATTCTTCTGTCAGCACAGGTTCATCTTGAAACGGTTACCCACGCTCAGCAACAAATTTTTTCACCACTTTGGCTTTGCCCTGTTTGGTTTCATCAAAATTGCCAAAAAAATTCAGCAAAATAAAGAAGAAAATTGTCAAAGTTTTTGCACGCTTTTCACAGAACGTGCTGTATTTCTGTAGACCACATCCCACCTCAGTTGTAGGTGCCAATTTTTGTGGTTGCATCTTTTTTTGATCCGTGTTCAAAGATAAAAATAAAAAAATAGTGAAAAAATTAAAAAGTTTGATTCCTACAAGTGCCTTTTGAAAAAATCAGGGAAAAATTCAGGAAAAAAGAAAAATTCGGGCTATTTGCTTGTTCTGTGAGTTCTTTCCATCGTCCTTTGTTTTCACCTTGTTGCGCTACGTCTCGACACGTCTTAGCCAGCACCTGTGATTTGTACTTTGGATCCGGATTGAACAATCGCTAATCTGCATTCGTTAATTGCTAATCCTTGCTGTCATAATGTGTGCCTACCCGTAGCTCCACATATTCTTCTGTCAGCACAGGTTCATCTTGAAACGGTTACCCACGCTCAGCAACAGATTTTTTTGCCACTTTGGCTTTGCCCTGTTTGGTTTCATCAAAATTGCCAAAAAAATTCAGGAAAATAAAGAAGAAAATTGTCAAAGTTTTTGCACGCTTTTCACATAACGTCTTGTATTTCTGTAGACCACATCCCACCTCAGTTGTAGGTGCCAAATTTTGTGGTTGCATCTTTTTTTGATCCGTGTTCAGAGAAAAAAATAAAAAAAATAGTGAAAAAATTAAAAAGTTTGATTCCTACTAGTGCCTTTTGGAAAAATCAGGGAAAAATTCAGGAAAGAGGAAAAATCCGGGCTATTTGCTTGGTTTGTGAGTTCTTTCAATCGTCCTTTGTTTTCACTTTGTTGCGCTACGTCTCGACACGTCTTAGCCAACACCTGTGAGTTGTACTTTGGATCCGGATTGAACAATCGCAAATCTGCATTCGTTAATTGCGAATCCTTGCTGCCATATTGTGTGCCTACCCGTAGCTCCACATATTCTTCTGTCAGCACAGGTTCATCTTGAAACTGTTACCCACGCTCAGCAGCAGATTGTTTCACCACTTTGGCTTTGCCCTATTTGGTTTCATCAAAATTGCAAAAAAAAATTCAGGAAAATAAAGAAGAAAATTGTCAAAGTTTTTGCACGCTTTTCAGAGAACGTGCTGTATTTCTGTAGACCACATCCCACCTCAGTTGTAGGTGCCAATTTTTGTGGTTGCATCTTTTTTTGATCTGTGTTCAGAGAAAAATATAAAAAAATAGTGAAAAAATTAAAAAGTTTGATTCCTACTAGTGCCTTTTGGAAAAATCAGGGAAAAATTTAGGAAAAAAGAAAAAATCCGAGCTATTTGCTTGTTCTGTGAGTTCTTTTCGTCGTCCTTTGTTTTCACCTTGTTGCGCTACGTCTCGACACGTCTTAGCCAGCACCTGTGATTTGTACTTTGGATCCGGATTGAACAATCGCTAATCTGCATTCGTTAATTGCTAATCCTTGCTGTCATAATGTGTGCCTACCCATAGCTCCACATATTCTTCTGTCAGCACAGGTTCATCTTGAAACGGTTACCCACACTCAGCAACAGATTGTTTCGCCACTTTGGCTTTGCCCTGTTTGGTTTCATCAAAATTGCCAAAAAAATTCAGGAAAATAAAGAAGAAAATTGTCAAAGTTTTTGCACGCTTTTCACAGAACGTGCTGTATTTCTGTAGACCACATCCCACCTCAGTTGTAGGTGCCAATTTTAGTGGTTGCATCTTTTTTGATCCATGTTCAGAGAAAAAAATAAAAAAAATAGTGAAAAATTAAAAAGTTTGATTCCTACTAGTGTCTTTTCGAAAAATCAGGGAAAAATTCAGGAAAAAGGAAAAATCTAGGCTATTTGCTTGTTCTGTGAGTTCTTTCCATCGTCCTTTGTTGTCACCTCGTTGCGCAACGTCTCGACACGTCTTAGCTAGCACCTGTGATTTGTACTTTGGATCCGGATTGAACAATCGCTAGTCTGCATTCGTTAATTGCTAATCCTTGCTGTCATAATGTGTGCCTGCCCATAGCTCCACATATTCTTCTGTCAGCACAGGTTCATCTTGAAACGGTTACCCACGTTCAGGAACAGATTGTTTCACCACTTTGGCTTTGCCCTGTTTGGTTTCATCAAAATTGCCAAAAAAATTCAGGAAAATAAAGAAAAAAAATTGTCAAAGTTTTTGAATGCTTTTCAAAGAACGTGCTGTATTTCTGTAGACCACATCCCACCTCAGTTGTAGGTGCTGATTTTTGTGGTTGCATCCTTTTTGATCCTTGTTCAGAGAAAAATATAAAAAATAGTGAAAAAATAAAAAAGTTTGATTCCTACTTGTGCCTTTTGGAAAAATCAGGGAAAAATTTAGGAAAAAGGAAAAATTTGGGCTATTTGCTTGTTCTGTGAGTTCTTTCCATCGTCCTTTATTTTTACCTTGTTGCGCAACGTCTCGACACGTCTTAGCCAGCACCTGTCATTTGTACTTTGGATCCGGATTGAACAATCGCTAATCTACATTCGTTAATTGCTAATCCTTGCTGTCATAAAGTGTGCCTACCCGTAGCTCCACATATTCTTCTATCAGCACATGTTCATCTTGAAACTGTTACCCACGCTCAGCAACAGATTGTTTCGCCACTTTGGCTTTGCCCTGTTTGGTTTCATCAAAATTGCCAAAAAAATTCAGGAAAATAAAGAAGAAAATTGTCAAAGTTTTTGCACGCTTTTCACAGAACGTGATGTATTTCTGTAGACCACATCCCACCTCAGTTGTAGGTGCCAATTTTTGTGGTTGCATCTTTTTTTGATCCGTGTTCAGAGAAAAAAATAAAAAAAATAGTGAAAAAATTAAAAAGTTTGATTCCTACTAGTGCCTTTTGGAAAAATCAGGGAAAAATTCAGGAAAAAGGAAAAATCCGGGCTATTTGCTTGTTCTGTGAGTTCTTTCCATCGTCCTTTGTTTTCACCTTGTTGCGCTACGTCTCGACACGTCTTAGCCAGCACCTGTGATTTGTACTTTGGATCCGGATTCAAGAATCGCAAATCTGCATTCGTTAATTGCTAATCCTTGCTATCATATTGTGTGCCTGCCCGTAGCTCCACATATTCTCCTGTCAGCACAGGTTCATCTTGAAACTGTTACCCACGCTCAGCAACAGATTGTTTCGCCACTTTGGCTTTGCCCTGTTTGGTTTCATCAAAATTGCCAAAAAAATTCAGGAAAATAAAGAAGAAAATTGTCAAAGTTTTTGCACGCTTTTCACAGAACGTGCTGTATTTCTGTAGACCACATCCCACCTCAGTTGTAGGTGCCCATTTTTGTGGTTGCATCTTTTTTTTATCCGTGTTCAGAGAAAAAAATAAAAAAATAGTGAAAAAATTAAAAAGTTTGATTCCTACAAGTGCCTTTTGGAAAAATCAGGGAAAAATTTAGGAAAAAAGAAAAATTCGGGCTATTTGCTTGTTCTGTGAGTTCTTTCCATCGTCCTTTATTTTCACCTTGTTGCGCTACGTCCCGACACGTCTTAGCCAGCACCTGTGATTTATACTTTGGATCCGGATTGAACAATCGCTAATCTGTATTCGTTAATTGCTAATCCTTGCTGTCATAATGTGTGCCTACCCGTAGCTCCACATATTCTTCTGTCAGCATAGGTTCATCTTGAAACGGTTACCCACGCTCAGCAACAGATTTTTTCGTCACTTTGGCTTTGCCCTGTTTGGTTTCATCAAAATTACCAAAAAAATTCAGGAAAATAAAGAAGAAAATTGTCAAAGTTTTTGCACGCTTTTCACATAACGTGCTGTATTTCTGTAGACCACATCCCACCTCAGTTGTAGGTGCCAAATTTTGTGGTTGCATCTTTTTTTGATCCGTGTTCAGAGAAAAAAATCAAAAAAATAGTGAAAAAATTAAAAAGTTTGATTCCTACTAGTGCCTTTTAGAAAAATCAGGGAAAAATTCAGGAAAAAGGAAAAATCTAGGCTATTTGCTTGTTCTGTGAGTTCTTTCCATCGTCCTTTGTTTTCACCTAGTTGCGCTACGTCTCGACACGTCTTAGCCAGCACCTGTGATTTGTACTTTGGATCCAGATTGAACAATCGCAAATCTACATTCGTTAATTGCGAATCCTTGCTGTCATATTGTGTGCCTAACCGTAGCTCCACATATTCTTCTGTCAGCACAGGTTCATCTTGAAACTGTTACCCACGCTCAGTAACAGATTGTTTCGCCACTTTGGCTTTGCCCTGTTTGGTTTCATCAATATTGCCAAAAAAATTCAGGAAAATAAAGAAGAAAATTGTCAAAGTTTTTGCATGCTTTTCACAGAACGTGCTGTATTTCTGTAGACCACATCCCACCTCAGTTGTAGGTGCCAATTTTAGTGGTTGCATCTTTTTTTATCCATGTTCAGAGAAAAAAATAAAAAAAAATAGTGAAAAATTAAAAAGTTTGATTCCTACTAGTGCCTTTTGGAAAAATCAAGGAAAAATTCAATAAAAAGGAAAAATCCGGGCTATTTGCTTGTTCTGTGAGTTCTTTCCATCGTCCTTTGTTGTCACCTCGTTGCGCAACGTGTCGACACATCTTAGCCAGCACCTGTGATTTGTACTTTGGATCCGGATTGAACAATCGCTAGTCTGCATTCGTTAATTGCTAATCCTTGCTGTCATAATGTGTGCCTGCCCATAGCTCCACATTCTTCTGTTAGTACATGTTCATCTTGAAACGGTTACCCACGTTCAGGAACAGATTATTTCGCCACTTTGGCTTTGCCCTGTTTGGTTTCATCAAAATTGCCAAAAAAATTCGGGAAAATAAAGAAAAAAATTGTCAAAGTTTTTGCATGCTTTTCAAAGAACGTGCTGTATTTCTGTAGACCACATCCCACCTCAGTTGTAGGTGCCAATTTTTGTGGTTGCATCCTTTTTGATCCTTGTTCAGAGAAAAATATAAAAAAATAGTGAAAAAATTAAAAAGTTTGATTCCTACTAGTGCCTTTTAGAAAAATCAGGGAAAAATTCAGGTAAAAGGAAAAATCCGGGCTATTTGCTTGTTCTGTGAGTTTTTTCCATCGTCCTTTATCTTCACCTTGTTGCGCTACGTCTCGACACGTCTTAGCCAGCACCTGTGATTTGTACTTTGTATCTGGATTGAACAATCGCAAATCTGTATTCGTTAATTGCGAATCCTTGTTGTCATATCGTGTGCCTACCCGTAGCTCCACATATTTTTCTGTCAGCACAGGTTCATCTTGAAGCTGTTACCCATGCTCAGCAACAGATTGTTTCGCCACTTTGGCTTTGCCCTATTTGGTTTCATCAAAATTGCCAAAAAAATTCAGGAAAATAAAGAAGAAAATTGTCAAAGTTTTTGCACGCTTTTCAGAGAACGTGCTGTATTTCTGTAGACCACATCCCACCTTAGTTGTAGGTGCCAATTTTTGTGGTTACATCTTTTTTTGATCTGTGTTCAGAGAAAAATATAAAAAAATACTGAAAAAATTAAAAAGTTTGATTCCTACTAGTGCCTTTTGGAAAAATCCGGGAAAAATTCAGGAAAAAAGAAAAATCCCAGCTATTTGTACTTTGGATCCGGATTGAACAATCGCTAATCTGCATTCGTTAATTGCTAATCCTTGCTGTCATAATGTGTGCCTACCCGTAGCTCCACATATTCTTCTGTCAGCACAGGTTCATCTTGAAACGGTTACCCACGCTCAGCAACAGATTTTTTTGCCACTTTGGCTTTGCCCTGTTTGGTTTCATCAAAATTGCCAAAAAAATTCAGGAAAATAAAGAAGAAAATTGTCAAAGTTTTTGCACGCTTTTCACATAACGTCTTGTATTTCTGTAGACCACATCCCACCTCAGTTGTAGGTGCCAAATTTTGTGGTTGCATCTTTTTTTGATCCGTGTTCAGAGAAAAAAATAAAAAAAATAGTGAAAAAATTAAAAAGTTTGATTCCTACTAGTGCCTTTTGGAAAAATCAGGGAAAAATTCAGGAAAGAGGAAAAATCCGGGCTATTTGCTTGGTTTGTGAGTTCTTTCAATCGTCCTTTGTTTTCACTTTGTTGCGCTACGTCTCGACACGTCTTAGCCAACACCTGTGAGTTGTACTTTGGATCCGGATTGAACAATCGCAAATCTGCATTCGTTAATTGCGAATCCTTGCTGCCATATTGTGTGCCTACCCGTAGCTCCACATATTCTTCTGTCAGCACAGGTTCATCTTGAAACTGTTACCCACGCTCAGCAGCAGATTGTTTCACCACTTTGGCTTTGCCCTATTTGGTTTCATCAAAATTGCAAAAAAAAATTCAGGAAAATAAAGAAGAAAATTGTCAAAGTTTTTGCACGCTTTTCAGAGAACGTGCTGTATTTCTGTAGACCACATCCCACCTCAGTTGTAGGTGCCAATTTTTGTGGTTGCATCTTTTTTTGATCTGTGTTCAGAGAAAAATATAAAAAAATAGTGAAAAAATTAAAAAGTTTGATTCCTACTAGTGCCTTTTGGAAAAATCAGGGAAAAATTTAGGAAAAAAGAAAAAATCCGAGCTATTTGCTTGTTCTGTGAGTTCTTTTCGTCGTCCTTTGTTTTCACCTTGTTGCGCTACGTCTCGACACGTCTTAGCCAGCACCTGTGATTTGTACTTTGGATCCGGATTGAACAATCGCTAATCTGCATTCGTTAATTGCTAATCCTTGCTGTCATAATGTGTGCCTACCCATAGCTCCACATATTCTTCTGTCAGCACAGGTTCATCTTGAAACGGTTACCCACACTCAGCAACAGATTGTTTCGCCACTTTGGCTTTGCCCTGTTTGGTTTCATCAAAATTGCCAAAAAAATTCAGGAAAATAAAGAAGAAAATTGTCAAAGTTTTTGCACGCTTTTCACAGAACGTGCTGTATTTCTGTAGACCACATCCCACCTCAGTTGTAGGTGCCAATTTTAGTGGTTGCATCTTTTTTTGATCCATGTTCAGAGAAAAAAATAAAAAAAATAGTGAAAAATTAAAAAGTTTGATTCCTACTAGTGTCTTTTCGAAAAATCAGGGAAAAATTCAGGAAAAAGGAAAAATCTGGGCTATTTGCTTGTTCTGTGAGTTCTTTCCATCGTCCTTTGTTGTCACCTCGTTGCGCAACGTCTCGACACGTCTTAGCTAGCACCTGTGATTTGTACTTTGGATCCGGATTGAACAATCGCTAGTCTGCATTCGTTAATTGCTAATCCTTGCTGTCATAATGTGTGCCTGCCCATAGCTCCACATATTCTTCTGTCAGCACAGGTTCATCTTGAAACGGTTACCCATGTTCAGGAACAGATTGTTTCACCACTTTGGCTTTGCCCTGTTTGGTTTCATCAAAATTGCCAAAAAAATTCAGGAAAATAAAGAAAAAAAATTGTCAAAGTTTTTGAATGCTTTTCAAAGAACGTGCTGTATTTCTGTAGACCACATCCCACCTCAGTTGTAGGTGCTGATTTTTGTGGTTGCATCCTTTTTGATCCTTGTTCAGAGAAAAATATAAAAAATAGTGAAAAAATAAAAAAGTTTGATTCCTACTTGTGCCTTTTGGAAAAATCAGGGAAAAATTTAGGAAAAAGGAAAAATTTGGGCTATTTGCTTGTTCTGTGAGTTCTTTCCATCGTCCTTTATTTTTACCTTGTTGCGCAACGTCTCGACACGTCTTAGCCAGCACCTGTCATTTGTACTTTGGATCCGGATTGAACAATCGCTAATCTACATTCGTTAATTGCTAATCCTTGCTGTCATAAAGTGTGCCTACCCGTAGCTCCACATATTCTTCTATCAGCACATGTTCATCTTGAAACTGTTACCCACGCTCAGCAACAGATTGTTTCGCCACTTTGGCTTTGCCCTGTTTGGTTTCATCAAAATTGCCAAAAAAATTCAGGAAAATAAAGAAGAAAATTGTCAAAGTTTTTGCACGCTTTTCACAGAACGTGATGTATTTCTGTAGACCACATCCCACCTCAGTTGTAGGTGCCAATTTTTATGGTTGCATCTTTTTTTGATCCGTGTTCAGAGAAAAAAATAAAAAAAATAGTGAAAAAATTAAAAAGTTTGATTCCTACTAGTGCCTTTTGGAAAAATCAGGGAAAAATTCAGGAAAAAGGAAAAATCCGGGCTATTTGCTTGTTCTGTGAGTTCTTTCCATCGTCCTTTGTTTTCACCTTGTTGCGCTACGTCTCGACACGTCTTAGCCAGCACCTGTGATTTGTACTTTGGATCCGGATTCAAGAATCGCAAATCTGCATTCGTTAATTGCTAATCCTTGCTATCATATTGTGTGCCTGCCCGTAGCTCCACATATTCTCCTGTCAGCACAGGTTCATCTTGAAACTGTTACCCACGCTCAGCAACAGATTGTTTCGCCACTTTGGCTTTGCCCTGTTTGGTTTCATCAAAATTGCCAAAAAAATTCAGGAAAATAAAGAAGAAAATTGTCAAAGTTTTTGCACGCTTTTCACAGAACGTGCTGTATTTCTGTAGACCACAACCCACCTCAGTTGTAGGTGCCCATTTTTGTGGTTGCATCTTTTTTTTATCCGTGTTCAGAGAAAAAAATAAAAAAATAGTGAAAAAATTAAAAAGTTTGATTCCTACAAGTGCCTTTTGGAAAAATCAGGGAAAAATTTAGGAAAAAAGAAAAATTCGGGCTATTTGCTTGTTCTGTGAGTTCTTTCCATCGTCCTTTATTTTCACCTTGTTGCGCTACGTCCCGACACGTCTTAGCCAGCACCTGTGATTTATACTTTGGATCCGGATTGAACAATCGCTAATCTGTATTCGTTAATTGCTAATCCTTGCTGTCATAATGTGTGCCTACCCGTAGCTCCACATATTCTTCTGTCAGCATAGGTTCATCTTGAAACGGTTACCCACGCTCAGCAACAGATTTTTTCATCACTTTGGCTTTGCCCTGTTTGGTTTCATCAAAATTACCAAAAAAATTCAGGAAAATAAAGAAGAAAATTGTCAAAGTTTTTGCACGCTTTTCACATAACGTGCTGTATTTCTGTAGACCACATCCCACCTCAGTTGTAGGTGCCAAATTTTGTGGTTGCATCTTTTTTTGATCCGTGTTCAGAGAAAAAAATCAAAAAAATAGTGAAAAAATTAAAAAGTTTGATTCCTACTAGTGCCTTTTAGAAAAATCAGGGAAAAATTCAGGAAAAAGGAAAAATCTAGGCTATTTGCTTGTTCTGTGAGTTCTTTCCATCGTCCTTTGTTTTCACCTAGTTGCGCTACGTCTCGACACGTCTTAGCCAGCACCTGTGATTTGTACTTTGGATCCAGATTGAACAATCGCAAATCTACATTCGTTAATTGCGAATCCTTGCTGTCATATTGTGTGCCTAACCGTAGCTCCACATATTCTTCTGTCAGCACAGGTTCATCTTGAAACTGTTACCCACGCTCAGTAACAGATTGTTTCGCCACTTTGGCTTTGCCCTGTTTGGTTTCATCAAAATTGCCAAAAAAATTCAGGAAAATAAAGAAGAAAATTGTCAAAGTTTTTGCATGCTTTTCACAGAACGTGCTGTATTTCTGTAGACCACATCCCACCTCAGTTGTAGGTGCCAATTTTAGTGGTTGCATCTTTTTTTATCCATGTTCAGAGAAAAAAATAAAAAAAAATAGTGAAAAATTAAAAAGTTTGATTCCTACTAGTGCCTTTTGGAAAAATCAAGGAAAAATTCAATAAAAAGGAAAAATCCGGGCTATTTGCTTGTTCTGTGAGTTCTTTCCATCGTCCTTTGTTGTCACCTCGTTGCGCAACGTGTCGACACGTCTTAGCCAGCACCTGTGATTTGTACTTTGGATCCGGATTGAACAATCGCTAGTCTGCATTCGTTAATTGCTAATCCTTGCTGTCATAATGTGTGCCTGCCCATAGCTCCACATATTCTTCTGTTAGTACATGTTCATCTTGAAACGGTTACCCACGTTCAGGAACAGATTATTTCGCCACTTTGGCTTTGCCCTGTTTGGTTTCATCAAAATTGCCAAAAAAATTCGGGAAAATAAAGAAAAAAATTGTCAAAGTTTTTGCATGCTTTTCAAAGAACGTGCTGTATTTCTGTAGACCACATCCCACCTCAGTTGTAGGTGCCAATTTTTGTGGTTGCATCCTTTTTGATCCTTGTTCAGAGAAAAATATAAAAAAATAGTGAAAAAATTAAAAAGTTTGATTCCTACTAGTGCCTTTTAGAAAAATCAGGGAAAAATTCAGGTAAAAGGAAAAATCCGGGCTATTTGCTTGTTCTGTGAGTTTTTTCCATCGTCCTTTATCTTCACCTTGTTGCGCTACGTCTCGACACGTCTTAGCCAGCACCTGTGATTTGTACTTTGTATCTAGATTGAACAATCGCAAATCTGTATTCGTTAATTGCGAATCCTTGTTGTCATATCGTGTGCCTACCCGTAGCTCCACATATTTTTCTGTCAGCACAGGTTCATCTTGAAGCTGTTACCCATGCTCAGCAACAGATTGTTTCGCCACTTTGGCTTTGCCCTATTTGGTTTCATCAAAATTGCCAAAAAAATTCAGGAAAATAAAGAAGAAAATTGTCAAAGTTTTTGCACGCTTTTCAGAGAACGTGTTGTATTTCTGTAGACCACATCCCACCTTAGTTGTAGGTGCCAATTTTTGTGGTTACATCTTTTTTTGATCTGTGTTCAGAGAAAAATATAAAAAAATACTGAAAAAATTAAAAAGTTCGATTCCTACTAGTGCCTTTTGGAAAAATCCGGGAAAAATTCAGGAAAAAAGAAAAATCCCAGCTATTTGCTTGTTCTGTGAGTTCTTTCCATCGTCCTTTGTTTTCACCTGGTTGCGCTACGTCTCGACACGTCTTAGCCAGCACCTGTGATTTGTACTTTAGATCCGGATTGAACAATCGCTAATCTGTATTCGTTAATTGCTAATCCTTGCTGTCATAATGTGTGCCTACCCGTAGCTCCACATATTCTTCTGTCAGCACAGGTTCATCTCGAAACGGTTACCCACGCTCAGCAACAAATTTTTTCGCCACTTTGGCTTTGCCCTGTTTGGTTTCATCAAAATTGCCAAAAAAATTCAGGAAAATAAAGAAGAAAATTTTCAAAGTTTTTGCACGCTTTTCACAGAACGTGCTGTATTTCTGTAGACCACATCCCACCTCAGTTGTAGGTGCCAATTTTTGTGGTTGCACCTTTTTTTGATCCGTGTTCAGAGAAAAAAATAAAAAAATAGTGAAAAAATTAAAAAGTTTGATTCCTACTAGTGCCTTTTGGAAAAATCAGAGAAAAATTCAGGAAAAAAGAAAAATCCAGGCTATTTGCTTATTCTGTGAGTTCTTTCCATCGTCCTTAGTTTTCACCTTGTTGCGCTACGTCTCGACACGTCTTAGCCAGCACCTGTGATTTTTACTTTGGATCCGGATTGAACAATCGCTGATCTACATTCGTTAATTGCTAATCCTTGCTGTCATAATGTGTGCCTACCCGTAGCTCCACATATTCTTCTGTCAGCACAGGTTCATCTTGAAACGGTTACCCACGCTCAGCAACAGATTTTTTCGCCACTTTGGCTTTTCCTTGTTTGGTTTCATCAAAATTGCCAAAAAAATTCAGGAAAATAAAGAAGAAAATTGTCAAAGTTTTTGCACGCTTTTCACAAAACGTGCTGTATTTCTGTAGACCACATCCCACCTCAGTTGTAGGTGCCAATTTTTGTGGTTGCATCTTTTTTTGATCCGCGTTCAGAGAAAAAAATAAAAAAATAGTGAAAAAATTAAAAAGTTTGATTCCTACTATTGCCTTTTGGAAAAATCAGGGAAAAATTCAGAAAAAAAGAAAAATCTGGGCTATTTGCTTGTTCTATGAGTTCTTTCCATCGTCCTTTGTTTTCACCTTGTTGCGCTACGTCTCGACACGTCTTAGCCATCACCTGTGATTTGTTCTTTGTATCCGGATTGAACAATCGCTAATCTGCATTCGTTAATTGCTAATCCTTGCTGTCATAATGTGTGCCTACCCGTAGCTCCACATATTCTTCTATCAGCACAGGTTCATCTTGAAATAGTTACCCACGCTCAGCAACAAATTTTTTCGCCACCTTGGCTTTGCCCTGTTTGGTTTCATCAAAATTGCCAAAAAAATTCAGGAAAATAAAGAAGAAAAATTGTCAATGTTTTTGAATGCTTTTCAAAGAACGTGCTGTATTTCTGTAGACCACATCCCACCTCAGTTGTAGGTGCCGATTTTTGTGGTTCCATCCTTTTTTATCCTTGTTCAGAGAAAAATATAAAAAATAGTGAAAAAATAAAAAAGTTTGATTCCTACTAGTGCCTTTTGGAAAAATCAGGGAAAAATTTAGGAAAAAGGAAAAATTCGGGCTATTTGCTTGTTCTGTGAGTTCTTTCCATCGTCCTTTGTTTTTACCTTGTTGCACAACGTCTCGACACGTCTTAGACAGCACCTGTCATTTGTACTTTGGATCCGGATTGAACAATCGCTAATCTGCATTCGTTAGTTGCTAATCCTTGCTGTCATAAAGTGTGCCTACCCGTAGCTCCACATATTCTTCTATCAGCACAGGTTCATCTTGAAACTGTTACCCACGCTCAGCAACAATTTGTTTCGCCACTTCGGCTTTGCCCTGTTTGGTTTCATCAAAATTGCCAAAAAAATTCAGGAAAATAAAGAAGAAAATTGTCAAAGTTTTTGCACGCTTTTCACAGAACGTGATGTATTTCTGTAGACCACATCCCACCTCAGTTGTAGGTGCCAATTTTTGTGGTTGCATCTTTTTTTGATCCGTGTTCAGAGAAAAAAATAAAAAAATTAGTGAAAAAATTAAAAAGTTTGATTCCTACTAGTGCCTTTTGGAAAAATTAGGGAAAAATTCAGGAAAAAGGAAAAATCCGGGCTATTTGCTTGTTCTGTGAGTTCTTTCCATCGTCCTTTGTTTTCACCTTGTTGCGCTACGTCTCGACACGTCTTAGCCAGCACCTGTGATTTGTACTTTGGATCCGGATTGAAGAATCGCAAATCTGCATTCGTTAATTGCTAATCCTTGCTGTCATATTGTGTGCCTGCTCGTAGCTCCACATATTCTCCTATCAGCACAGGTTCATCTTGAAACTGTTACCCACGCTCAGCAACAGATTGTTTCGCCACTTTGGCTTTGCCCTGTTTGGTTTCATCAAAATTGCCAAAAAAATTTAGAAAAATAAAGAAGAAAATTGTCAAAGTTTTTGCACGCTTTTCACAGAACGTGCTGTATTTCTGTGGACCATATTCCACCTCAGTTGTAGGTGCCAATTTTTGTGGTTGCATCTTTTTTTGATCCGTGTTCAGAGAAAAAAATAAAAAAATAGTGAAAAAATTAAAAAGTTTGATTCCTACAAGTGCCTTTTGGAAAAATCAGGGAAAAATTCAGGAAAAAAGAAAAATTCGGGCTATTTGCTTGTTCTGTGAGTTCTTTCCATCGTCCTTTATTTTCACCTTGTTGCGCTACGTCCCGACACGTCTTAGCCAGCACTTGTGATTTATACTTTGGATCTGGATTGAACAATCGCTAATCTGTATTCGTTAATTGCTAATCCTTGCTGTCATAATGTGTGCCTACCCGTAGCTCCACATATTCTTCTGTCAGCACAGGTTCATCTTGAAACGGTTACCCACGCTCAGCAACAGATTTTTTCGCCACTTTGGCTTTGCCCTGTTTGGTTTCATCAAAATTACCAAAAAAATTCAGGAAAATAAAGAAGAAAATTGTCAAAGTTTTTGCACGCTTTTCACATAACGTGCTGTATTTCTGTAGACCACATCCCACCTCAGTTGTCGGTGCCAAATTTTGTGGTTACACCTTTTTTTGATCGGTGTTCAGAGAAAAAAATCAAAAAAATAGTGAAAAAATTAAAAAGTTTGATTCCTACTAGTGCCTTTTAGAAAAATCAGGGAAAAATTCAGGAAAAAGGAAAAATCTAGGCTATTTGCTTGTTCTGTGAGTTCTTTCCATCGTCCTTTGTTTTCACCTAGTTGCGCTACGTCTCGACACGTCTTAGCCAGCACCTGTGATTTGTACTTTGGATCCAGATTGAACAATCGCAAATCTACATTCGTTAATTGCGAATCCTTGCTGTCATATTGTGTGCCTACCCGTAGCTCCACATATTCTTCTGTCAGCACAGGTTCATCTTGAAACTGTTACCCACGCTCAGCAACAGATTGTTTCGCCACTTTGGCTTTGCCCTGTTTGGTTTCATCAAAATTGCCAAAAAAATTCAGGAAAATAAAGAAGAAAATTGTCAAAGTTTTTGCACGCTTTTCACAGAACGTGCTGTATTTCTGTAGACCACATCCCACCTCAGTTGTAGGTGCCAATTTTAGTGGTTGCATCTTTTTTTGATCCATGTTCAGAGAAAAAAATAAAAAAAATAGTGAAAAATTAGAAAGTTTGATTCCTACTAGTGCCTTTTGGAAAAATCAAGAAAAAATTCAGGAAAAAGGAAAAATCCGGGCTATTTGCTTGTTCTGTGAGTTCTTTCCATCGTCCTTTGTTGTCATCTCGTTGCGCAACGTGTCGACACGTCTTAGCCAGCACCTGTGATTTGTACTTTGGATCCGGATTGAACAATCGCTAGTCTGCATTCGTTAATTGCTAATCCTTACTGTCATAATGTGTGCCTGCCCATAGCTCCACATATTCTTCTATCAGTACATGTTCATCTTGAAACGGTTACCCATGTTCAGGAACAGATTATTTCGCCACTTTGGCTTTGCCCTGTTTGGTTTCATCAAAATTGCCAAAAAAATTCGGGAAAATAAAGAAAAAAATTGTCAAAGTTTTTGCATGCTTTTCAAAGAACGTGCTGTATTTCTGTAGACCACATCCCACCTCAGTTGTAGGTGCCAATTTTTGTGGTTGCATCCTTTTTTATCCTTGTTCAGAGAAAAATATAAAAAAATAGTGAAAAAATTAAAAAGTTTGATTCCTACTATTGCCTTTTGGAAAAATCAGGGAAAAATTCAGAAAAAAAGAAAAATCTGGGCTATTTGCTTGTTCTATGAGTTCTTTCCATCGTCCTTTGTTTTCACCTTGTTGCACTACGTCTCGACACGTCTTAGCCATCACCTGTGATTTGTACTTTGTATCCGGATTGAACAATCGCTAATCTGCATTCGTTAATTGCTAATCCTTGCTGTCATAATGTGTGCCTACCCGTAGCTCCACATATTCTTCTATCAGCACAGGTTCATCTTGAAATGGTTACCCACGCTCAGCAACAAATTTTTTCGCCACTTTGGCTTTGCCCTGTTTGGTTTCATCAAAATTGCCAAAAAAATTCAGGAAAATAAAGAAGAAAAATTGTCAATGTTTTTGAATGCTTTTCAAAGAACGTGCTGTATTTCTGTAGACCACATCCCACCTCAGTTGTAGGTGCCGATTTTTGTGGTTGCATCCTTTTTTATCCTTGTTCAGAGAAAAATATAAAAAATAGTGAAAAAATAAAAAAGTTTGATTCCTACTAGTGCCTTTTGGAAAAATCAGGGAAAAATTTAGGAAAAAGGAAAAATTCGGGCTATTTGCTTGTTCTGTGAGTTCTTTCCATCGTCCTTTGTTTTTACCTTGTTGCGCAACGTCTCGACACGTCTTAGCCAGCACCTGTCATTTGTACTTTGGATCCGGATTGAACAATCGCTAATCTGCATTCGTTAGTTGCTAATCCTTGCTGTCATAAAGTGTGCCTACCCGTAGCTCCACATATTCTTCTATCAGCACAGGTTCATCTTGAAACTGTTACCCACGCTCAGCAACAGATTGTTTCGCCACTTCGGCTTTGCCCTGTTTGGTTTCATCAAAATTGCCAAAAAAATTCAGGAAAATAAAGAAGAAAATTGTCAAAGTTTTTGCACGCTTTTCACAGAACGTGATGTATTTCTGTAGACCACATCCCACCTCAGTTGTAGGTGCCAATTTTTGTGGTTGCATCTTTTTTTGATCCGTGTTCAGAGAAAAAAATAAAAAAATTAGTGAAAAAATTAAAAAGTTTGATTCCTACTAGTGCCTTTTGGAAAAATCAGGGAAAAATTCAGGAAAAAGGAAAAATCCGGGCTATTTGCTTGTTCTGTGAGTTCTTTCCATCGTCCTTTGTTTTCACCTTGTTGCGCTACGTCTCGACACGTCTTAGCCAGCACCTGTGATTTGTACTTTGGATCCGGATTGAAGAATCGCAAATCTGCATTCGTTAATTGCTAATCCTTGCTGTCATATTGTGTGCCTGCTCGTAGCTCCACATATTCTCCTATCAGCACAGGTTCATCTTGAAACTGTTACCCACACTCAGCAACAGATTGTTTCGCCACTTTGGCTTTGCCCTGTTTGGTTTCATCAAAATTGCCAAAAAAATTTAGGAAAATAAAGAAGAAAATTGTCAAAGTTTTTGCACGCTTTTCACAGAACGTACTGTATTTCTGTGGACCATATTCCACCTCAGTTGTAGGTGCCAATTTTTGTGGTTGCATCTTTTTTTGATCCGTGTTCAGAGAAAAAAATAAAAAAATAGTGAAAAAATTAAAAAGTTTGATTCCTACAAGTGCCTTTTGGAAAAATCAGGGAAAAATTCAGGAAAAAAGAAAAATTCGGGCTATTTGCTTGTTCTGTGAGTTTTTTCCATCGTCCTTTATTTTCACCTTGTTGCGCTACGTCCCGACACGTCTTAGCCAGCACCTGTGATTTATACTTTGGATCCAGATTGAACAATCGCTAATCTGTATTCGTTAATTGCTAATCCTTGCTGTCATAATGTGTGCCTACCCGTAGCTCCACATATTCTTCTGTCAGCACAGGTTCATCTTGAAACGGTTACCCACGCTCAGCAACAGATTTTTTCGCCACTTTGGCTTTGCCCTGTTTGGTTTCATCAAAATTACCAAAAAAATTCAGGAAAATAAAGAAGAAAATTGTCAAAGTTTTTGCACGCTTTTCACATAACGTGCTGTATTTCTGTAGACCACATCCCACCTCAGTTGTCGGTGCCAAATTTTGTGGTTACATCTTTTTTTGATCGGTGTTCAGAGAAAAAAATCAAAAAAATAGTGAAAAAATTAAAAAGTTTGATTCCTACTAGTGCCTTTAAGAAAAATCAGGGAAAAATTCAGGAAAAAGGAAAAATCTAGGCTATTTGCTTGTTCTGTGAGTTCTTTCCATCGTCCTTTGTTTTCACCTAGTTGCGCTACATCTCGACATGTCTTAGCCAGCACCTGTGATTTGTACTTTGGATCCAGATTGAACAATCGCAAATCTACATTCGTTAATTGCGAATCCTTACTGTCATATTGTGTGCCTACCCGTAGCTCCACATATTCTTCTGTCAGCACAGGTTCATCTTGAAACTGTTACCCACGCTCAGCAACAGATTGTTTCGCCACTTTGGCTTTGCCCTGTTTGGTTTCATCAAAATTGCCAAAAAAATTCAGGAAAATAAAGAAGAAAATTGTCAAAGTTTTTGCACGCTTTTCACAGAACGTGCTGTATTTCTGTAGACCACATCCCACCTCAGTTGTAGGTGCCAATTTTAGTGGTTGCATCTTTTTTTGATCCATGTTCAGAGAAAAAAATAAAAAAAAATAGTGAAAAATTAGAAAGTTTGATTCCTACTAGTGCCTTTTGGAAAAATCAAGAAAAAATTCAGGAAAAAGGAAAAATCCGGGCTATTTGCTTGTTCTGTGAGTTCTTTCCATCGTCCTTTGTTGTCATCTCGTTGCGCAACGTGTCGACACGTCTTAGCCAGCACCTGTGATTTGTACTTTGGATCCGGATTGAACAATCGCTAGTCTGCATTCGTTAATTGCTAATCCTTACTGTCATAATGTGTGCCTGCCCATAGCTCCACATATTCTTCTATCAGTACATGTTCATCTTGAAACGGTTACCCATGTTCAGGAACAGATTATTTCGCCACTTTGGCTTTGCCCTGTTTGGTTTCATCAAAATTGCCAAAAAAATTCGGGAAAATAAAGAAAAAAATTGTCAAAGTTTTTGCATGCTTTTCAAAGAACGTGCTGTATTTCTGTAGACCACATCCCACCTCAGTTGTAGGTGCCAATTTTTGTGGTTGCATCCTTTTTTATCCTTGTTCAGAGAAAAATATAAAAAAATAGTGAAAAAATTAAAAAGTTTGATTCCTACTATTGCCTTTTGGAAAAATCAGGGAAAAATTCAGAAAAAAAGAAAAATCTGGGCTATTTGCTTGTTCTATGAGTTCTTTCCATCGTCCTTTGTTTTCACCTTGTTGCACTACGTCTCGACACGTCTTAGCCATCACCTGTGATTTGTACTTTGTATCCGGATTGAACAATCGCTAATCTGCATTCGTTAATTGCTAATCCTTGCTGTCATAATGTGTGCCTACCCGTAGCTCCACATATTCTTCTATCAGCACAGGTTCATCTTGAAATGGTTACCCACGCTCAGCAACAAATTTTTTCGCCACTTTGGCTTTGCCCTGTTTGGTTTCATCAAAATTGCCAAAAAAATTCAGGAAAATAAAGAAGAAAAATTGTCAATGTTTTTGAATGCTTTTCAAAGAACGTGCTGTATTTCTGTAGACCACATCCCACCTCAGTTGTAGGTGCCGATTTTTGTGGTTGCATCCTTTTTTATCCTTGTTCAGAGAAAAATATAAAAAATAGTGAAAAAATAAAAAAGTTTGATTCCTACTAGTGCCTTTTGGAAAAATCAGGGAAAAATTTAGGAAAAAGGAAAAATTCGGGCTATTTGCTTGTTCTGTGAGTTCTTTCCATCGTCCTTTGTTTTTACCTTGTTGCGCAACGTCTCGACACGTCTTAGCCAGCACCTGTCATTTGTACTTTGGATCCGGATTGAACAATCGCTAATCTGCATTCGTTAGTTGCTAATCCTTGCTGTCATAAAGTGTGCCTACCCGTAGCTCCACATATTCTTCTATCAGCACAGGTTCATCTTGAAACTGTTACCCACGCTCAGCAACAGATTGTTTCGCCACTTCGGCTTTGCCTTGTTTGGTTTCATCAAAATTGCCAAAAAAATTTAGGAAAATAAAGAAGAATATTGTCAAAGTTTTTGCACGCTTTTCACAAAACGTGCTGTATTTCTGTAGACCACATCCCACCTCAGTTGTAGGTGCCAAATTTTGTGGTTGCATCTTTTTTTGATACGTGTTCAGAGAAAAAAATAAAAAAATAGTGAAAAAATTAAAAAGTTTGATTCCTACTAGTGCCTTTTAGAAAAATCAGGGAAAAATTCAGGAAAGAGGAAAAATCCGGGCTATTTGCTTGGTCTGTGAGTTCTTTTCATCGTCCTTTGTTTTCACCTTGTTGCGCTACGTCTCGACACGTCTTAGCCAACACCTGTGATTTGTACTTTGGATCCGGATTGAACAATCGCAAATCTGCATTCGTTAATTGTGAATCCTTGCTGCCATATTGTGTGCCTACCCGTAGCTCCACATATTCTTCTATCAACACAGGTTCACATTGAAACTGTTACCCACGCTCAGCAACAGATTGTTTCACCACTTTGGCTTTGCCCTATTTGGTCTCATCAAAATTGAAAAAAAAATTCAGGAAAATAAAGAAGAAAATTGTCAAAGTTTTTGCACGCTTTTTAGAGAACGTGCTGTATTTCTGTAGACCACATCCCACCTCAGTTGTAGGCGCCAATTTTTGTGGTTGCATCTTTTTTTATCTGTGTTAAGAGAAAAATATAAAAAATAGTGAAAAAATTAAAAAGTTTGATTCCTACTAGTGCCTTTTGGAAAAATCAGGGAAAAATTCAGGAAAAAAGAAAAATCCGAGCTATTTGCTTGTTCTGTGAGTTCTTTCCATCGTCTTTTGTTTTCACCTTGTTGCGCTACGTCTCGACACGTCTTAGCCAGCACCTGTCATTTGTACTTTGGATCCGGATTGAACAATCGCAAATCTGTATTCGTTAATTGCGAATCCTTGTTGTCATATTGTGTGCCTACCCGTAGCTCCACATATTTTTCTGTCAGCACAGGTTCATCTTGAAGCTGTTACCCATGCTCAGCAACAGATTGTTTCACCACTTTGGCTTTGCCCTATTTGGTTTCATCAAAATTGCCAAAAAAAATTCAGGAAAATAAAGAAGAAAATTGTCAAAGTTTTTGCACGCTTTTCACAGAACGTGCTGTATTTCTGTAGACCACATCCCACCTCAGTTGTAGGTGCCAATTTTTGTGGTTGCTTCTTTTTTTATCTGTGTTAAGAGAAAAATATAAAAAAATAGTGAAAAATTAAAAAGTTTGATTCCTACTAGTGCCTTTTCGAAAAATCAGGGAAAAATTCAGGAAAAAGGAAAAATCCGGGCTATTTGCTTGTTCTGTGTGTTCTTTCCATCGTCCTTTGTTTTCACCTTGTTGCGCTACGTCTCGACACGTCTTAGCCAGCACCTATGATTTGTACTTTGGATCCGGATTGAACAATCGCTAATCTGCATTCGTTAATTGCTAATCCTTGCTGTCATAATGTGTGCCTACCCGTAGCTCCACATATTCTTCTGTCAGTACAGGTTCATCTTGAAACGGTTACCCACGTTCAAGAACAGATTGTTTCGCCACTTTGGCTTTGCCCTGTTTGGTTTCATCAAAATTGCCAAAAAAATTCAGGAAAATAAAGAAGAAAATTGTCAAAGTTTTTGCACACTTTTCAGAGAACATGCTGTATTTCTGTAGACCACATCCCACCTCAGTTGTAGGTGCCAATTTTTGTGGTTGCTTCTTTTTTTGATCCGTGTTCAGAGAAAAATATAAAAAAATAGTGAAAAAATTAAAAAGTATGATTCCTACTAGTGCCTTTTGGAAAAATCAAGGAAAAATTTAGGAAAAAGGAAAAATCTGGGCTATTTGCTTGTTCTGTGAGTTCTTTCCATCGTCCTTTGTTTTCACCTTGTTGCGCTACGTCTCGACACGTCTTAGCCAGCACCTGTGATTTGTACTTTGGATCCGGATTGAACAATCGCTAATCTGCATTCGTTAATTGCTAATTCTTGCTGTCATAATGTGTGCCTACCCATAGCTCCACATATTCTTCTGTCAGCACAGGTTCATCTTGCAACTGTTACCCACACTCAACAACAGATTGTTTCGCCACTTTGGCTTCACCCTGTTTGGTTTCATCAAAATTGCCAAAAAAATTCGGTAAAATATAGAAAAAAAATTGTTAAAGTTTTTGCATGCTTTTCAAAGAACGTGCTGTATTTCTGTAGACCACATCCCACCTCAGTTGTAGGTGCCAATTTTTGTGGTTGCATCTTTTTTGAACCTTGTTCAGAGAAAAATATAAAAAAATAGTGAAAAAATAAAAAAGTTTGATTCCTACTAGTGCCTTTTGGAAAAATCTGGGAAAAATTCAGGAAAAAGGAAAAATCTGGGCTATTTGCTTGTTCTGTGAGTTCTTTCCATCGTCCTTTGTTTTCACCTTGTTGCGCTACGTCTCGACACGTCTTAGCCAGCACCTGTGATTTGTACTTTGGATCCGGATTGAACAATCGGGAATCTGCATTCGTTAATTGCTAATCCTTGTTGTCATATTTTGTGCCTATCCATAGCTCCACATATTCTTCTGTCAGCACAGGTTCATCTTGCAACTGTTACCCACGCTCAACAATAGATTGTTTCGCCATTTTGGCTTTGGCCTGTTTGGTTTAATCAAATTGCCAAAAAAAAATCGGGAAAATAAAGAAAAAAAATTGTCAAAGTTTTTGCACGCTTTTCAGAGAACGTGTTGTATTTCTGTAGACCACATCCCACCTACGTTGTAGGTGCCAATTTTTGTGGTTGCATTTTTTTATCCTTGTTCAGAGAAAAATATAAAAAAATAGTGAAAAAATAAAAAACATTGATTCCTACTAGTGCCTTCTGGAAAAATCAAGGAAAAATTAAGAAAAAAAAATCCAGGCTATTTGCTTGTTTTGTGAGTTCTTTCCATCGTCCTTTGTTTTCACCTTGTTGCGCTACGTCTCGACACGTCGTTGCCAGCACCTGTGATTTGTACTTTGGATTCGGATTGAACAATCGCAAATCTGCATTCGTTAATTGTGAATCCTTGCTGCCATATTGTGTGCCTACCCGTAGCTCCACATATTCTTCTGTCAGCATAGGTTCATCTTGAAACTGTTGCCCACGCTCAGCAACAGATTGTTTCGCCACTTTGGCTTTGCCCTGTTTGGTTTCATCAAAATTGCCAAAAAATTCAGGAAAATAAAGAAGAAAATTGTCAAAGTTTTTGCACACTTTTCAGAGAACGTGCTGTATTTCTGTAGACCACATCCCACCTCAGTTATAGGTGCCAATTTTTGTGGTTGCTTCTTTTTTTTATCCGTGTTCAGAGAAAAATATTAAAAAATAGTGAAAAAATTAAAAAGTATGATTCCTACTAGTGCCTTTTGGAAAAATCAAGGAAAAATTTAGGAAAAAGGAAAAATCTGGGCTATTTGCTTGTTCTGTGAGTTCTTTCCATCGTCCTTTGTTTTCACCTTGTTGCGCTACGTCTCGACACGTCTTAGCCAGCACCTGTGATTTGTACTTTGGATCCGGATTGAACAATCGCTAATCTGCATTCGTTAATTGCTAATCCTTGCTGTCATAATGTGTGCCTACCCGTAGCTCCACATATTCTTCTGTCAGCACAGGTTCATCTTGCAACTGTTACCCACACTCAACAACAGATTGTTTCGCCACTTTGGCTTCGCCCTGTTTGGTTTCATCAAAATTGCCAAAAAAATTCGGTAAAATATAGAAAAAAATTGTCAAAGTTTTTGCACGCTTTTCAAAGAACGTGCTGTATTTCTGTAGACCACATCCCACCTCAGTTGTAGGTGCTAAATTTTGTAGTTGCATCTTTTTTTGATCCGTGTTTAGAGAAAAAAATAAAAAAAAATAGTGAAAAAATTAAAAAGTTTGATTCCTACTAGTGCCTTTTAGAAAAATCAGGGAAAAATTCAGGTAAAAGGAAAAATCCGGGCTATTTGCTTGTTCTGTGAGTTTTTTCCATCGTCCTTTGTTTTCACCTTGTTGCGCTACGTCTCGACACGTCTTAGTCAGCACCTGTGATTTGTACTTTGGATCTGGATTGAACAATCGCAAATCTGTATTCGTTAATTGCGAATCCTTGTTGTCATATTGTGTGCCTACCCGTAGCTCCACATATTTTTCTGTCAGCACAGGTTCTTCTTGAAGCTGTTACCCATGCTCAGCAACAGATTGTTACGCCACTTTGGCTTTGCCCTATTTGGTTTCATCAAAATTGCCAAAAAAATTAAGGAAAATAAAGAAGAAAATTGTCAAAGTTTTTGCACGCTTTTCAGAGAACGTGCTGTATTTCTGTAGACCACATCCCACCTCAGTTGTAGGTGCCAATTTTTGTGGTTGCATCTTTTTTTGATCTGTGTTCAGAGAAAAATATAAAAAAATAGTGAAAAAATTAAAAAGTTTGATTCCTACTAGTGCCTTTTGGAAAAATCAGAGAAAAATTCAGGAAAAAAGAAAAATCCGAGCTATTTGCTTGTTCTGTGAGTTCTTTGCATCGTTCTTTGTTGTCACCTTGTTGTGCTACGTCTCGACACGTCTTAGCCAGCACCTGTGATTTGTACTTTGGATCCGGATTGAACAATCGCTAATCTGCATTCGTTAATTGCTAATCCTTGCTGTCATAATGTGTGCCTACCCGTAGCTCTACATATTCTTTTGTCAGCACAGGTTCATCTTGAAACGGTTACCCACGCTCAGCAACAAATTTTTTCGCCACTTTGGCTTTGCCCTGTTTGGTTTCATCAAAATTGCCAAAAAAATTCAGGAAATTAAAGAAGAAAATTGTCAAAGTTTTTGCACGCTTTTCACAGAACGTGCTGTATTTCTGTAGACCACATCCCACCTCAGTTGTAGGTGCCAATTTTTGTGGTTGCATCTTTTTTTGATCCGTGTTCAGAGATAAAAATAAAAAAAATAGTGAAAAAATTAAAAAGTTTGATTCCTACTAGTGCCTTTTGAAAAAATCAGGGAAAAATTCAGGAAAAAAGAAAAATCCGGGCTATTTGCTTGTTCCGTGAGTTCTTTCCATCGTCCTTTGTTTTCACCTTGTTGCGCTACGTCTCGACACGTCTTAGCCAGCACCTGTGATTTGTACTTTGGATCCGGATTGAACAATCGCTAATCTGCATTCGTTAATTGCTAATCCTTGCTGTCATAATGTGTGCCTACCCGTAGCTCCACATATTCTTCTGTCAGCACAGGTTCATCTTGAAACGGTTACCCACGCTCAGCAACAGATTTTTTTGCCACTTTGGCTTTGCCCTGGTTGGTTTCATCAAAATTGCCAAAAAAATTCAGGAAAATAAAGAAGAAAATTGTCAAAGTTTTTGCACGCTTTTCACATAACGTGCTGTATTTCTGTAGACCACATCCCACCTCAGTTGTAGGTGCCAAATTTTGTCGTTGCATCTTTTTTTGATCCGTGTTCAGAGAAAAAAATAAAAAAAATAGTGAAAAAATTAAGAAGTTTGATTCCTACTAGTGCCTTTTGGAAAAATCAGGGAAAAATTCAGGAAAGAGGAAAAATCCGGGCTATTTGCTTGGTTTGTGAGTTCTTTCAATCGTCCTTTGTTTTTACTTTGTTGCGCTATGTCTCGACACGTCTTAGCCAACACCTGTGAGTTGTACTTTGGATCCGGATTGAACAATCGTAAATCTGCATTCGTTAATTGCGAATCCTTGCTCCTATATTGTGTGCCTACCCGTAGCTCCACATATTCTTCTGTCAGCACAGGTTCATCTTGAAACTGTTACCCACGCTCAGCAACAGATTGTTTCACCACTTTGGCTTTGCCCTATTTGGTTTCATCAAAATTGTAAAAAAAATTCAGGAAAATAAAGAAGAAAATTGTCAAAGTTTTTGCACGCTTTTCAGAGAACGTGCTGTATTTCTGTAGACCACATCCCACCTCAGTTGTAGGTGCCAATTTTTGTGGTTGCATATTTTTTTATCTGTGTTCAGAGAAAAATATAAAAAAATAGTGAAAAAATTAAAAAGTTTGATTCCTTCTAGTGCCTTTTGGAAAAATTAGGGAAAAATTCAGGAAAAAGAAAAAATCCAATCTATTTGCTTGTTCTGTGAGTTCTTTTCGTCGTCCTTTGTTTTCACCTTGTTGCGCTACGTCTCGACACGTCTTAGCCAGCACCAGTGATTTGTACTTTGGATCCGGATTGAACAATCGCTAATCTGCATTCGTTAATTGCTAATCCTTGCTGTCATAATGTGTGCCTACCCATAGCTCCACATATTCTTCTGTCAGCACAGGTTCATCTTGAAACGGTTACCCACACTCAGCAACAGATTGTTTTGCCACTTTGGCTTTGCCCTATTTGGTTTCATCAAAATTGCCAAAAAAATTTAGGAAAATAAAGAAGAAAATTGTCAAAGTTTTTGCACGCTTTTCACCGAACGTGCTGTATTTCTGTAGACCACATCCCACCTCAGTTGTAGGTGCTAATTTTAGTGGTTGCATCTTTTTTTGACCATGTTCAGAGAAAAAAATAAAAAAAATAGTGAAAAATTAAAAAGTTTGATTCCTACTAGTGCCTTTTGGAAAAAAACACGAAAAAATTCAGGAAAAAGGAAAAATCCGGGCTATTTGCTTGTTCTGTGAGTTCTTTCCATCGTCCTTTGTTGTCACCTCGTTGCGCAACGTCTCGACACGTCTTAACCAGCACCTGTGATTTATACATTGGATCCGGATTGAACAATCGCTAATCTGCATTCGTTAATTGCTGTCATAATGTGTGCCTACCCATAGCTCCACATATTCTTCTGTCAGCACAGGTTCATCTTGAAACGGTTACCCACGCTCAGCAACAGATTTTTTCGCCACTTTGGCTTTGCCCTATTTGGTTTCATCAAAATTGCCAAAAAAATTCAGGAAAATTAAGAAGAAAATTGTCAAAGTTTTTGCACGCTTTTCACAGAACGTGCTGTATTTCTGTAGACCACATCCCACCTCAGTTGTAGGTGCCAATTTTAGTGGTTGCATCTTTTTTTGATCCATGTTCAGAGAAAAAAATAAAAAAAATAGTGAAAAATTAAAAAGTTTGATTCCTACTAGTGCCTTTTCGAAAAATCAGGGAAAAATTTAGGAAAAAGGAAAAATCCAGGCTATTTGCTTGTTCTGTGAGTTCTTTCCATCGTCCTTTGTTTTCACCTTGTTGCGCTACGTCTCGACACGTCTTAGCCAGCACCTGTGATTTGTACTTTGGATCCGGATTGAACAATCGCTAATCTGCATTCGTTAATTGCTAATCCTTGCTGTCATAATGTGTGCCTACCCGTAGCTCCACATATTCTTCTGTCAGCACAGGTTCATCTTGAAACGGTTACCCATGCTCCGCAACAGATTTTTTTGCCACTTTGGCTTTGCCCTGTTTGGTTTCATCAAAATTGCCAAAAAAATTCAGGAAAATAAAGAAGAAAATTGTCAAAGTTTTTGCACGCTTTTCACATAACGTGCTGTATTTCTGTAGACCACATCCCACCTCAGTTGTAGGTGCCAAATTTGTGGTTGCATCTTTTTTTGATCCGTGTTCAGAGAAAAAAATAAAAAAAAATAGTGAAAAAATTAAAAAGTTTGATTCCTACTAGTGCCTTTTGGAAAAATCAGGGAAAAATTCAGGAAAGAGGAAAAATCCGGGCTATTTGCTTGGTTTGTGAGTTCTTTCAATCGTCCTTTGTTTTCACTTTGTTGCGCTATGTCTCGACACGTCTTAGCCAACACCTGTGAGTTGTACTTTGGATCCGGATTGAACAATCGCTAATCTGCATTCGTTAATTGCTAATCCTTGCTGTCATAATGTGTGCCTACCCGTAGCTCTACATATTCTTTTGTCAGCACAGGTTCATCTTGAAACGGTTACCCACGCTCAGCAACAAATTTTTTCGCCACTTTGGCTTTGCCCTGTTTGGTTTCATCAAAATTGCCAAAAAAATTCAGGAAATTAAAGAAGAAAATTGTCAAAGTTTTTGCACGCTTTTCACAGAACGTGCTGTATTTCTGTAGACCACATCCCACCTCAGTTGTAGGTGCCAATTTTTGTGGTTGCATCTTTTTTTGATCCGTGTTCAGAGATAAAAATAAAAAAAATAGTGAAAAAATTAAAAAGTTTGATTCCTACTAGTGCCTTTTGAAAAAATCAGGGAAAAATTCAGGAAAAAAGAAAAATCCGGGCTATTTGCTTGTTCCGTGAGTTCTTTCCATCGTCCTTTGTTTTCACCTTGTTGCGCTACGTCTCGACACGTCTTAGCCAGCACCTGTGATTTGTACTTTGGATCCGGATTGAACAATCGCTAATCTGCATTCGTTAATTGCTAATCCTTGCTGTCATAATGTGTGCCTACCCGTAGCTCCACATATTCTTCTGTCAGCACAGGTTCATCTTGAAACGGTTACCCACGCTCAGCAACAGATTTTTTTGCCACTTTGGCTTTGCCCTGGTTGGTTTCATCAAAATTGCCAAAAAAATTCAGGAAAATAAAGAAGAAAATTGTCAAAGTTTTTGCACGCTTTTCACATAACGTGCTGTATTTCTGTAGACCACATCCCACCTCAGTTGTAGGTGCCAAATTTTGTCGTTGCATCTTTTTTTGATCCGTGTTCAGAGAAAAAAATAAAAAAAATAGTGAAAAAATTAAGAAGTTTGATTCCTACTAGTGCCTTTTGGAAAAATCAGGGAAAAATTCAGGAAAGAGGAAAAATCCGGGCTATTTGCTTGGTTTGTGAGTTCTTTCAATCGTCCTTTGTTTTTACTTTGTTGCGCTATGTCTCGACACGTCTTAGCCAACACCTGTGAGTTGTACTTTGGATCCGGATTGAACAATCGTAAATCTGCATTCGTTAATTGCGAATCCTTGCTCCTATATTGTGTGCCTACCCGTAGCTCCACATATTCTTCTGTCAGCACAGGTTCATCTTGAAACTGTTACCCACGCTCAGCAACAGATTGTTTCACCACTTTGGCTTTGCCCTATTTGGTTTCATCAAAATTGTAAAAAAAATTCAGGAAAATAAAGAAGAAAATTGTCAAAGTTTTTGCACGCTTTTCAGAGAACGTGCTGTATTTCTGTAGACCACATCCCACCTCAGTTGTAGGTGCCAATTTTTGTGGTTGCATATTTTTTTATCTGTGTTCAGAGAAAAATATAAAAAAATAGTGAAAAAATTAAAAAGTTTGATTCCTTCTAGTGCCTTTTGGAAAAATTAGGGAAAAATTCAGGAAAAAGAAAAAATCCAATCTATTTGCTTGTTCTGTGAGTTCTTTTCGTCGTCCTTTGTTTTCACCTTGTTGCGCTACGTCTCGACACGTCTTAGCCAGCACCAGTGATTTGTACTTTGGATCCGGATTGAACAATCGCTAATCTGCATTCGTTAATTGCTAATCCTTGCTGTCATAATGTGTGCCTACCCATAGCTCCACATATTCTTCTGTCAGCACAGGTTCATCTTGAAACGGTTACCCACACTCAGCAACAGATTGTTTTGCCACTTTGGCTTTGCCCTATTTGGTTTCATCAAAATTGCCAAAAAAATTTAGGAAAATAAAGAAGAAAATTGTCAAAGTTTTTGCACGCTTTTCACCGAACGTGCTGTATTTCTGTAGACCACATCCCACCTCAGTTGTAGGTGCTAATTTTAGTGGTTGCATCTTTTTTTGACCATGTTCAGAGAAAAAAATAAAAAAAATAGTGAAAAATTAAAAAGTTTGATTCCTACTAGTGCCTTTTGGAAAAAAACACGAAAAAATTCAGGAAAAAGGAAAAATCCGGGCTATTTGCTTGTTCTGTGAGTTCTTTCCATCGTCCTTTGTTGTCACCTCGTTGCGCAACGTCTCGACACGTCTTAACCAGCACCTGTGATTTATACATTGGATCCGGATTGAACAATCGCTAATCTGCATTCGTTAATTGCTGTCATAATGTGTGCCTACCCATAGCTCCACATATTCTTCTGTCAGCACAGGTTCATCTTGAAACGGTTACCCACGCTCAGCAACAGATTTTTTCGCCACTTTGGCTTTGCCCTATTTGGTTTCATCAAAATTGCCAAAAAAATTCAGGAAAATTAAGAAGAAAATTGTCAAAGTTTTTGCACGCTTTTCACAGAACGTGCTGTATTTCTGTAGACCACATCCCACCTCAGTTGTAGGTGCCAATTTTAGTGGTTGCATCTTTTTTTGATCCATGTTCAGAGAAAAAAATAAAAAAAATAGTGAAAAATTAAAAAGTTTGATTCCTACTAGTGCCTTTTCGAAAAATCAGGGAAAAATTTAGGAAAAAGGAAAAATCCAGGCTATTTGCTTGTTCTGTGAGTTCTTTCCATCGTCCTTTGTTTTCACCTTGTTGCGCTACGTCTCGACACGTCTTAGCCAGCACCTGTGATTTGTACTTTGGATCCGGATTGAACAATCGCTAATCTGCATTCGTTAATTGCTAATCCTTGCTGTCATAATGTGTGCCTACCCGTAGCTCCACATATTCTTCTGTCAGCACAGGTTCATCTTGAAACGGTTACCCATGCTCCGCAACAGATTTTTTTGCCACTTTGGCTTTGCCCTGTTTGGTTTCATCAAAATTGCCAAAAAAATTCAGGAAAATAAAGAAGAAAATTGTCAAAGTTTTTGCACGCTTTTCACATAACGTGCTGTATTTCTGTAGACCACATCCCACCTCAGTTGTAGGTGCCAAATTTTGTGGTTGCATCTTTTTTTGATCCGTGTTCAGAGAAAAAAATAAAAAAAAATAGTGAAAAAATTAAAAAGTTTGATTCCTACTAGTGCCTTTTGGAAAAATCAGGGAAAAATTCAGGAAAGAGGAAAAATCCGGGCTATTTGCTTGGTTTGTGAGTTCTTTCAATCGTCCTTTGTTTTCACTTTGTTGCGCTATGTCTCGACACGTCTTAGCCAACACCTGTGAGTTGTACTTTGGATCCGGATTGAACAATCGCAAATCTGCATTCGTTAATTGCGAATCCTTGCTGCCATATTATGTGCCTACCCGTAGCTCCACATATTCTTCTGTCAGCACAGGTTCATCTTGAAACTGTTACCCACGCTCAGCAACAGATTGTTTCACCACTTTGGCTTTGCCCTATTTGGTTTCATCAAAATTGCAAAAAAAATTCAGGAAAATAAAGAAGAAAATTGTCAAAGTTTTTGCACGCTTTTTAGAGAACGTGCTGTATTTCTGTAGACCACATCCCACCTCAGTTGTAGTTGCCAATTTTTGTGGTTGCATCTTTTTTTGATCTGTGTTCAGAGAAAAATATAAAAAAATAGTGAAAAAATTAAAAAGTTTGCTTCCTACTAGTGCCTTTTGGAAAAATCAGGGAAAAATTCAGGAAAAAGAAAAAATCCGAGCTATTTGCTTGTTCTGTGAGTTCTTTTCGTCGTCCTTTGTTTTCACCTTGTTGCGCTACGTCTCGACACGTCTTAGCCAGCACCTGTGATTTGTACTTTGGATCCGGATTGAACAATCGCTAATCTGCATTCGTTAATTGCTAATCCTTGCTGTCATAATGTGTGCCTACCCATAGCTCCACATATTCTTCTGTCAGCACAGGTTCATCTTGAAACGGTTACCCACACTCAGCAACAGATTGTTTCGCCACTTTGGCTTTGCCCGGTTTGGTTTCATCAAAATTGCCAAAAAAATTTAGTAAAATTAAGAAGAAAATTGTCAAAGTTTTTGCACGCTTTTCATAGAACGTGCTGTATTTCTGTAGACCACATCCCACCTCAGTTGTAGGTGCCAATTTTAGTGGTTGCATCTTTTTTTGATCCATGTTCAGAGAAAAAAATAAAAAAAAAGTGAAAAATTAAAAAGTTTGATTCCTACTAGTGCCTTTTCGAAAAATCAGGGAAAAATTCAGGAAAAAGGAAAAATCCGGGCTATTTGCTTGTTCTGTGAGTTCTTTCCATCGTCCTTTGTTGTCACCTCGTTGCGCAACGTCTCGACACGTCTTAGCCAGCACCTGTGATTTGTACTTCGGATCCGGATTGAACAATCGCTAGTCTGCATTCGTTAATTGCTAATCCTTGCTGTCATAATGTGTGCCTGCCCATAGCTCCACATATTCTTCTGTCAGCACATTTTCATCTTGAAACGGTTACCCACGTTCAGGAACAGATTGTTTCGCCACTTTGGCTTTGCCCTGTTTGGTTTCATCAAAATTGCCAAAAAAATTCAGGAAAATAAAGAAAAAAAATTGTCAAAGTTTTTGCATGCTTTTCAAAGAACGTGCTGTATTTCAGTAGACCACATCCCACCTCAGTTGTAGGTGCCAATTTTTGTGGTTGCATCCTTTTTGATCCTTGTTCAGAGAAAAATATAAAAAATAGTGAAAAAATAAAAAAGTTTGATTCCTACTAGTGCCTTTTGGAAAAATCAGGGAAAAATTTAGGAAAAAGGAAAAATTCGGGCTATTTGCTTGTTCTGTGAGTTCTTTCCATCGTCCTTTTTTTTTACATTGTTGCGCAACGTCTCGACACGTCTTAGCCAGCACCTGTCATTTGTACTTTGGATCCGGATTGAACAATCGCTAATCTGCATTCGTTAATTGCTAATCCTTGCTGTCATAAAGTGTGCCTACCCGTAGCTCCACATATTCTTCTATCAGCACAGGTTCATCTTGAAACTGTTACCCACGCTCAGCAACAGATTGTTTCGCCACTTTGGCTTTGCCCTGTTTGGTTTCATCAAAATTGCCAAAAAAATTCAGGAAAATAAAGAAGAAAATTGTCAAAGTTTTTGCACGCTTTTCATAGAACGTGATCTATTTCTGTAGACCACATCCCACCTCAGTTGTAGGTGCCAATTTTTGTGGTTGCATCTTTTTTTGATCCGTGTTCAGAGAAAAAAATAAAAAAATAGTGAAAAAATTAAAAAGTTTGATTCCTACTAGTGCCTTTTGGAAAAATCAGGGAAAAATTCAGGAAAAAGGAAAAATCCAGGCTATTTGCTTCTCCTGTGAGTTCTTTCCATCGTCCTATGTTTTCACCTTGTTGCGCTACGTCTCGACACGTCTTAGCCAGCACCTGTGATTTGTACTTTGGATCCGGATTGAACAATCGCTAATATGCATTCGTTAATTGCTAATCCTTGCTATCATATTGTGTGCCTACCCGTAGCTCCACATATTCTTCTGTCAGCACAGGTTGATCTTGCAACTGTTACCCACGCTCAACAACAGATTGTTTCGCCACTTTGGCTTCGCCCTGTTTGGTTTCATCAAAATTTCTAAAAAAAGTCAGAAAAATAAAGAAAAAAAATTATCAAAGTTTTTGCATGCTTTTCAAAGAACGTGCTGTATTTCTGTAGACCACATCCCACCTCAGTTGTAGGTGCCAATTTTTGTGGTTCCATCTTTTTTGAACCTTGTTTAGAGAAAAATATAAAAAAAATAGTGAAAAAATAAAAAAGTTTGATTCCTACTAGCGCCTTTTGGAAAAATCAGGGAAAAATTCAAGAAAAAGGAAAAATCTGGGCTATTTGTTTGTTCTGTGTGTTCTTTCCATCGTCCTTTGTTGTCACCTTGTTGCGCAACGTCTCGACACGTCTTAGCCAGCACCTGTGATTTGTACTTTGGATCCAGATTGAACAATCGCTAATCTGCATTCGTTAATTGCTAATCCTTGCTGTCATAATATGTGCCTACCCATAGCTCCACATATTCTTCTGTCCGCACAGGTTCATCTTGAAATGGTTACCCACGCTCAGTAATAGATTGTTTCGCCACTTTGGCTTTGCCCTGTTTGGTTTCATCAAAATTGCCAAAACAATTCAGGAAAATAAAAAAGAAAAATTGTCAAAGTTTTTGTATGCTTTTCAAAGAACGTGCTGTATTTCTGTAGACCACATCCCACATCAGTTGTAGGTGCCAATTTTTGTGGTTGCATCCTTTTTGATCCTTGTTCAGAGAAAAATACAAAAAAAAAATAGTGAAAAAAATAAAAAGTTTGATTCCTACTAGTGCCTTTTGGAAAAATCAGGAAAAAATTTAGGAAAAAGGAAAAATTTGGGCTATTTGCTTGTTCTGTGAGTTCTTTCCATCGTCCTTTGTTTTCACCTTGTTGCGCAACGTCTCAACACGTCTTAGCCAGCACCTGTGATTTGTACTTTGGATCCGGATTGAAAAATCGCTAATCTACATTCGTTAATTGCTAATCCTTGCTGTCATAATGTGTGCCTACCCATAGCTCCACATATTCTTCTATCAGCATAGGTTCATCTTGAAACAGTTACCCACGCTCAGCAACAGATTGTTTCGCCACTTTGGCTTTGCCCTGTTTGGTTTCATCAAAATTGCCAAAAAAATTCAGGAAAATAAAGAAGAAAATTGTCAAAGTTTTTGCACGCTTTTCACAGAACGTGCTGTATTTCTGTAGACCACATTCCACCTCAGTTGTAGGTGCCAAATTTTGTGGTTGCATCTTTTTTTGATCCATGTTCAGAGAAAAAAATAAAAAAAAAGTGAAAAAATTAAAAAGTTTGATTCCTACTAGTGCCTTTTAGAAAAATCAGGGAAAAATTCAGGAAAAAGGAAAAATCCGGGCTATTTGCTTGTTCTGTGAGTTCTTCCCGTCGTCCTTTGTTTTCACCTTGTTGCGCTACGTCTCGACACGTCTTAGCCAACACCTGTGATTTGTACTTTGGATCCGGATTGAACAATCGCAAATCTGCATTCGTTAATTACGAATCCTTACTGCCATATTGTGTGCCTACCCGTAGCTCCACATATTCTTCTGTCAGCACAGGTTCATCTTGAAACTGTTACCCACGCTCAGTAACAGATTGTTTCGCCACTTTGGCTTTGCCCTGTTTGGTTTCATCAAAATTGCCAAAAAAATTCAGGAAAATAAAGAAGAAAATTGTCAAAGTTTTTGCACGCTTTTCAGAGAACGTGCTGTATTTCTGTAGACCACATCCCACCTCAGTTGTAGGTGCCAATTTTTGTGGTTGCATCTTTTTTTGATCCATGTTCAGAGAAAAAAATAAAAAAAAATAGTGAAAAATTAAAAAGTTTGATTCCAACTAGTGCCTTTTGGAAAAATCAGGGAAAAATTCAGGAAAAAGGAAAAATCCAGGCTATTTGTTTGTTCTGTGAGTTCTTTCCATCGTCCTTTGTTGTCACCTCGTTGCGCAACGTCTCGACACGTCTTAGCCAGCAGCTGTGATTTGTACTTTGGATCCGGATTGAACAATCGCTAGTCTGCATTCGTTAATTGCTAATCCTTGCTGTCATAATGTGTGCCTGCCCATAGCTTCACATATTCTTCTGTCAGCACAGGTTCATCTTGAAACGATTACCCACGTTCAGGAATAGATTGTTTCGCCACTTTGGCTTTGCCCTGTTTGGTTTCATCAAAATTGCCAAAAAAACTCAGGAAAATAAAGAAAAAAAAATTGTCAAAGTTTTTGCATGCTTTTCAAAGAACGTGCTGTATTTCTGTAGACCACATCCCACCTCAGTTGTAGGTGCCAATTTTTGTGGTTCCATCTTTTTCGAACCTTTATCAGAGAAAAAAATAAAAAAAATAGTGAAAAAATAAAAAAGTTTGATTCCTACTAGTGCCTTTTCAAAAAATCAGGGAAAAATTCAGGAAAAAGGAAAAATCCGGGCTATTTGTTTGTTCTGTGTTTTCTTTCCATCGTCCTTTGTTGTCACCTTGTTGCGCAACGTCTCGACACGTCTTAGCCAGCACCTGTGATTTGTACCTTGGATCCGGATTGAAAAATCGCTAATCTACATTCGTTAATTGCTAATCCTTGTTGTCATAATGTGTGCCTACCCATAGCTCCACATATTCTTCTGTCAGCACAGGTTCATCTTGAAACAGTTACCCACGCTCAGCAACAGATTGTTTCGCCACTTTGGCTTTGCCCTGTTTGGTTTCATCAAAATTGCCAAAAAAAATTAGGGAAATAAAGAAGAAAATTGTCAAAGTTTTTGCACGCTTTTCACAGAACGTGCTGTATTTCTGTAGACCACATTCCACCTCAGTTGTAGGTGCCAAATTTTGTGGTTGCATCTTTTTTTTATCCGTGTTCAGAGAAAAAAATAAAAAAAAAAGTGAAAAAATTAAAAAGTTTGATTCCTACTAGTGCCTTTTAGAAAAATCAGGGAAAAATTTCGATAAAAAGGAAAAATCCGGGCTATTTGCTTGTTCTGTGAGTTCTTCCCGTCGTCCTTTGTTTTCACCTTGTTGCGCTACGTCTCGACACGTCTTAGCCAACACCTGTGATTTGTACTTTGGATCCGGATTGAACAATCGCAAATCTGCATTCGTTAATTGCGAATCCTTGCTGCCATATTGTGTGCCTACCCATAGCCCCACATATTCTTCTGTCAGCACAGGTTCATCTTGAAACTGTTACCCACGCTCAGCAACAGATTGTTTCACCACTTTGGTTTTGCCCTATTTGGTTTCATCAAAATTGCAAAAAAAATTCAGGAAAATAAAGAAGAAAATTATCAAAGTTTTTGCACGCTTTTCAGAGAACGTGCTGTATTTCTGTAGACGACATCCCACCTCAGTTGTAGGTGTCAATTTTTGTGGTTGCATCTTTTTTTGATCTGTGTTCAGAGAAAATAATAAAAAAAATAGTGAAAAAATTAAAAAGTTTGATTCCTACTAGTGCCTTTTGGAAAAATCACGGAAAAATTTAGGAAAAAGAAAAAATCCGAGCTATTTGCTTGTTCTGTGAGTTCTTTTCCGTCGTCCTTTGTTTTCACCTTGTTGCGCTATGTCCCGACACGTCTTAGCCAGCACCTGAGATTTGTACTTTGGATCCGGATTGAACAATCGCTAATCTGCATTCGTTAATTGCTAATCATTGCTGTCATAATGTGTGCCTACCCATAGCTCCATATATTCTTCTGTCAGCACAAGTTCATCTTGAAACGGTTACCCACGCTCAGCAACAGATTGTTTCGCCACTTTGGCTTTGCCCTGTTTGGTTTCATCAAAATTGGCAAAAAAATTCAGGAAAATAAAGAAGAAAATTGTCAAAGTTTTTGTACGCTTTTTACAGAACGTGCTGTATTTCTGTAGACAACATCCCACCTCAGTTGTAGGTGCCAATTTTTGTGGTTGCATCTTTTTTTGATCCGTGTTTAGAGAAAAAAATAAAAAAATAGTGAAAAATTTAAAAAGTTTGATTCCTACAAGTGCCTTTTGGAAAAATCAGGGAAAAATTCAGGAAAAAAGAAAAATTCAGGCTATTTGCTTGTTCTGTGAGTTCTTTCCATCGTCCTTTGTTTTCACCTTGTTGCGCTACGTCTCGACACATCTTAGCCAGCACCTGTGATTTGTACTTTGGATCCGGATTGAACAATCGCTAATCTGTATTCGTTAATTGCTAATCCTTGCTGTCATAATGTGTGCCTACCCGTAGCTCCACATATTCTTCTGTCAGCACAGGTTCATCTTGAAACGGTTACCCACGCTCAGCAACAGATTTTTTCACCACTTTGGCTTTGCCCTGTTTGGTTTCATCAAAATTACCAAAAAAATTTAGGAAAATAAAGAAGAAAATTGTCAAAGTTTTTGCACGCTTTTCACATAACGTGCTGTATTTCTGTAGACCACATCCCACCTCAGTTGTAGGTGCCAAATTTTATGGTTGCATCTTTTTTTGATCCGTTTTCAGAGAAAAAAATAAAAAAAAATAGTGAAAAAATTAAAAAGTTCGATTCCTACTAGTGCCTTTTAGAAAAATCAGGGAAAAATTCAGGAAAAAGGAAAAATCCAGGCTATTTGCTTGTTCTATGAGTTCTTTCCGTCGTCCTTTGTTTTCACCTAGTTGCGCTACGTCTCGACACGCTTAGCCAACACCTGTGATTTGTACTTTGGATCCGGATTGAACAATCGCAAATCTACATTCGTTAATTGCGAATCCTTGCTGTCATATTGTGTGCCTACCCGTAGCTCCACATATTCTTCTGTCAGCACAGGTTCATCTTGAAACTGTTACCCACGCTCAGCAACAGATTGTTTCGCCACTTTGGCTTTGCCCTGTTTGGTTTCATCAAAATTGCCAAAAAAATTCTGGAAAATAAAGAATAAAATTGTCAAAGTTTTTGCACGCTTTTCACAGAACGTGCTGTATTTCTGTAGACCACATCCCACCTCAGTTGTAGGTGCCAATTTTAGTGGTTGCATCTTTTTTTGATCCATGTTCAGGGAAAAAAAATAGTGAAAAATTAAAAAGTTTGATTCCTACTAGTGCCTTTTGGAAAAATCAGGGAAAAATTCAGGAAAAAGGAAAAATCCGGGCTATTTGCTTGTTCTGTGAGTTCTTTCCATCGTCCTTTGTTGTCACCTCGTTGCGCAACGTCTCGACACGTCTTAGCCAGCACCTGTGATTTGTACTTTGGATCCGGATTGAACAATTGCTAGTCTGCATTCGTTAATTGCTAATCCTTGCTGTCATAATGTGTGCCTGCCCATAGCTCCACATATTCTTCTGTCAGCACAGGTTCATTTGAAACGGTTACCCACGTTCAGGAATAGATTGTTTCGCCACTTTAGCTTTGCCCTGTTTGGTTTCATCAATATTGCCAAAAAAATTCGGGAAAATAAAGAAAAAAAATTGTCAAAGTTTTTGCATGCTTTTCAAAGAACGTGCTGTATTTCTGTAGACCACATCCCACCTAAGTTGTAGGTGCTAATTTTTGTGGTTGCATCCTTTTTGATCCTTGTTCAGAGAAAAATATAAAAAAAATAGTGAAAAAATTAAAAAGTTTGATTCGTACTAGTGCCTTTTGGAAAAATCAGGGAAAAATTCAGGAAAAAGGAAAAATCCAGGCTATTTGCTTGTTCTGTGAGTTCTTTCCATCGTCCTCTGTTTTCACCTTGTTGCGCAACGTCTCGACACGTCTTAGCCAGCACCTGTCATTTGTACTTTGGATCCGGATTGAACAATCGCTAATCTACATTCGTTAATTGCTAATCCTTGCTATCATATTGTGTGCCTACCCGTAGCTCCACATATTCTTCTGTCAGCACAGGTTCATCTTGCAACTGTTACCCACGCTCAACAACAGATTGTTTCGCCACTTTGGCTTCGCCCTGTTTGGTTTCATCAAAATTTCTAAAAAAATTTAGGAAAATAAAGAAAAAAAATTATCAAAGTTTTTGCATGCTTTTCAAAGAACGTGCCGTATTTCTGTAAACCACATCCCACCTCAGTTGTAGGTGCCAATTTTTGTGGTTCCATCTTTTTCGAACCTTGTTTAGAGAAAAATATAAAAAAAATAGTGAAAAAATAAGAAAGTTTGATTCCTACTAGTGCCTTTTGGAAAAATCAGGGAAAAATTCATGAAAAGGAAAGATCTGGGCTATTTGTTTGTTCTGTGTGTTCTTTCCATCGTCCTTTGTTGTCACCTTGTTGCGCAACGTCTCGACACGTCTTAGCCAGCACCTGTGATTTGTACTTTGGATCCAGATTGAACAATCGCTAATCTACATTCGTTAATTGCTAATCCTTGCTTTCATAATGTGTGCCTACCCATAGCTCCACATATTCTTCTGTCCGCACAGGTTTATCTTGAAATGGTTACCCACGCTCAGTAACAGATTGTTTCGCCACTTTGGCTTTGCCCTCTTTGGTTTCATCAAAATTGCCAAAAAAATTCAGGAAAATAAAGAAGAAAAATTGTCAAAGTTTTTGTATGCTTTTCAAAGAACGTGCTGTATTTCTGTAGACCACATCCCACATCAGTTGTAGGTGCCAATTTTTGCGGTTGCATCCTTTTTGATCCTTGTTCAGAGAAAAATATAAAAAAAATAGTGAAAAAATAAAAAGTTTGATTCCTACTAGTGCCTTTTGGAAAAATCAGGAAAAAATTTTGGAAAAAGGAAAAATTTGGGCTATTTAGTTGTTCTGTGAGTTCTTTCCATCGTCCTTTGTTTTCACCTTGTTGCGCAACGTCTCGACACGTCTTAGCCAGCACCTGTGATTTGTACTTTGGATCCGGATTGAAAAATCACTAATCTGCATTCGTTAATTGCTAATCCTTGCTGTCATAATGTGTGCCTACCCATAGCTCCACATATTCTTCTGTCAGCACAGGTTCATCTTGAAACTGTTACCCACGCTCAGCAACAGATTGTTTCGCCACTTTGGCTTTGCCCTGTTTGGTTTCATCAAAATTGCCAAAAAAATTCAGGAAACTAAAGAAGAAAATTGTTAAAGTTTTTGCCCGCTTTTCACAGAACGTGCTGTATTTCTGTAGACCACATTCCACCTCAGTTGTAGGTGCCAAATTTTGTGGTTGCATCTTTTTTTGATCCGTGTTTAGAGAAAAAAATAAAAAAAATAGTGAAAAGATTAAAAGGTTTGATTCCTACTAGTGCCTTTTAGAAAAAATCAGGAAAAAGAAAAAATCCGGGCTATTTGCTTGTTCTGTGAGTTCTTTCCGTCGTCCTTTGTTTTCACCTTGTTGCGCAACGTCTCGACATGTCTTAACCAGCACCTGTGATTTGTACTTTGGATCCGGATTGAAAAATCACTAATCTGCATTCGTTAATTGCTAATCCTTGCTGTCATAATGTGTGCCTACCCATAGCTCCACATATTCTTCTGTCAGCACAGGTTCATCTTGAAACTGTTACCCACGCTCAGTAACAGATTGTTTCGCCACTTTGGCTTTGCCCTGTTTGGTTTTATCAAAATTGCCAAAAAAATTCAGGAAAATAAAAAAGAAAATTGTCAAAGTTTTTGCATGCTTTTCACAGAACGTGCTGTATTTCTGTAGACCACATCCCACCTCAGTTGTAGGTGCCAATTTTAGTGGTTGCATCTTTTTTTGATCCATGTTCAGAGAAAAAAATAAAAAAAAAATAGTGAAAAATTAAAAAGTTTGATTCCAACTAGTGCCTTTTGGAAAAATCAGGGAAAAGTTCAGGAAAAAGAAAAAATCCGGGCTATTTGCTTGTTCTGTGAGTTCTTTCCATCATCCTTTGTTGTCACCTCGTTGCGCAACGTCTCGACACGTCTTAGCCAACACCTGTGATTTGTACTTTGGATCCGGATTGAACAATCGCTAGTCTGCATTCGTTAATTGCTAATCCTTGCTGTCATAATGTGTGCCTGCTCATAGCTTCACATATTCTTCTGTCAGCACAGGTTCATCTTGAAACGATTACCCACGTTCAGGAATAGATTGTTTCGCCACTTTGGCTTTGCCCTGTTTGGTTTCATCAAAATTGCCAAAAAAATTCGGGAAAATAAAGAAAAAAAATTGTCAAAGTTTTTGCATGCTTTTCAAAGAACGTGCTGTATTTCTGTAGACCACATCCCACCTCAGTTGTAGGTGCCAATTTTTGTGGTTGCATCCTTTTTGATCCTTGTTCAGAGAAAAATATAAAAAAAATAGTGAAAAAATAAAAAAATTTGATTCCTACTAGTGCCTTTTGGAAAAATCAGGGAAAAATTCAGGTTATTTGCTTGTTCTGTGAGTTCTTTCCATCATCCTTTGTTTTCACCTTGTTGCGCTACGTCTCGACAGGTCTTAGCCAGCACCTGTGATTTGTACTTTGGATCTGAATTGAACAATCACAAATCTGCATTCGTTAATTGCTAATCCTTGCTGTCATAAAGTGTGCCTACCCATAGCTCCACATATTCTTCTATCAGCACAGGTTCATCTTGAAACTGTTACCCACGCTCAGCAACAGATTGTTTCGTCACTTTGGCTTTGCCCTGTTTGGTTTCATCAAAATTGCCAAAAAAATTCTGGAAAATAAAGAATAAAATTGTCAAAGTTTTTGCACGCTTTTCACAGAACGTGCTGTATTTCTGTAGACCACATCCCACCTCAGTTGTAGGTGCCAATTTTAGTGGTTGCATCTTTTTTTGATCCATGTTCAGGGAAAAAAAATAGTGAAAAATTAAAAAGTTTGATTCCTACTAGTGCCTTTTGGAAAAATCAGGGAAAAATTCAGGAAAAAGGAAAAATCCGGGCTATTTGCTTGTTCTGTGAGTTCTTTCCATCGTCCTTTGTTGTCACCTCGTTGCGCAACGTCTCGACACGTCTTAGCCAGCACCTGTGATTTGTACTTTGGATCCGGATTGAACAATTGCTAGTCTGCATTCGTTAATTGCTAATCCTTGCTGTCATAATGTGTGCCTGCCCATAGCTCCACATATTCTTCTGTCAGCACAGGTTCATTTGAAACGGTTACCCACGTTCAGGAATAGATTGTTTCGCCACTTTAGCTTTGCCCTGTTTGGTTTCATCAATATTGCCAAAAAAATTCGGGAAAATAAAGAAAAAAAATTGTCAAAGTTTTTGCATGCTTTTCAAAGAACGTGCTGTATTTCTGTAGACCACATCCCACCTAAGTTGTAGGTGCTAATTTTTGTGGTTGCATCCTTTTTGATCCTTGTTCAGAGAAAAATATAAAAAAAATAGTGAAAAAATTAAAAAGTTTGATTCGTACTAGTGCCTTTTGGAAAAATCAGGGAAAAATTCAGGAAAAAGGAAAAATCCAGGCTATTTGCTTGTTCTGTGAGTTCTTTCCATCGTCCTCTGTTTTCACCTTGTTGCGCAACGTCTCGACACGTCTTAGCCAGCACCTGTCATTTGTACTTTGGATCCGGATTGAACAATCGCTAATCTACATTCGTTAATTGCTAATCCTTGCTATCATATTGTGTGCCTACCCGTAGCTCCACATATTCTTCTGTCAGCACAGGTTCATCTTGCAACTGTTACCCACGCTCAACAACAGATTGTTTCGCCACTTTGGCTTCGCCCTGTTTGGTTTCATCAAAATTTCTAAAAAAATTTAGGAAAATAAAGAAAAAAAATTATCAAAGTTTTTGCATGCTTTTCAAAGAACGTGCCGTATTTCTGTAAACCACATCCCACCTCAGTTGTAGGTGCCAATTTTTGTGGTTCCATCTTTTTCGAACCTTGTTTAGAGAAAAATATAAAAAAAATAGTGAAAAAATAAGAAAGTTTGATTCCTACTAGTGCCTTTTGGAAAAATCAGGGAAAAATTCATGAAAAGGAAAGATCTGGGCTATTTGTTTGTTCTGTGTGTTCTTTCCATCGTCCTTTGTTGTCACCTTGTTGCGCAACGTCTCGACACGTCTTAGCCAGCACCTGTGATTTGTACTTTGGATCCAGATTGAACAATCGCTAATCTACATTCGTTAATTGCTAATCCTTGCTTTCATAATGTGTGCCTACCCATAGCTCCACATATTCTTCTGTCCGCACAGGTTTATCTTGAAATGGTTACCCACGCTCAGTAACAGATTGTTTCGCCACTTTGGCTTTGCCCTCTTTGGTTTCATCAAAATTGCCAAAAAAATTCAGGAAAATAAAGAAGAAAAATTGTCAAAGTTTTTGTATGCTTTTCAAAGAACGTGCTGTATTTCTGTAGACCACATCCCACATCAGTTGTAGGTGCCAATTTTTGCGGTTGCATCCTTTTTGATCCTTGTTCAGAGAAAAATATAAAAAAAATAGTGAAAAAATAAAAAGTTTGATTCCTACTAGTGCCTTTTGGAAAAATCAGGAAAAAATTTTGGAAAAAGGAAAAATTTGGGCTATTTAGTTGTTCTGTGAGTTCTTTCCATCGTCCTTTGTTTTCACCTTGTTGCGCAACGTCTCGACACGTCTTAGCCAGCACCTGTGATTTGTACTTTGGATCCGGATTGAAAAATCACTAATCTGCATTCGTTAATTGCTAATCCTTGCTGTCATAATGTGTGCCTACCCATAGCTCCACATATTCTTCTGTCAGCACAGGTTCATCTTGAAACTGTTACCCACGCTCAGCAACAGATTGTTTCGCCACTTTGGCTTTGCCCTGTTTGGTTTCATCAAAATTGCCAAAAAAATTCAGGAAACTAAAGAAGAAAATTGTTAAAGTTTTTGCCCGCTTTTCACAGAACGTGCTGTATTTCTGTAGACCACATTCCACCTCAGTTGTAGGTGCCAAATTTTGTGGTTGCATCTTTTTTTGATCCGTGTTTAGAGAAAAAAATAAAAAAAATAGTGAAAAGATTAAAAGGTTTGATTCCTACTAGTGCCTTTTAGAAAAAATCAGGAAAAAGAAAAAATCCGGGCTATTTGCTTGTTCTGTGAGTTCTTTCCGTCGTCCTTTGTTTTCACCTTGTTGCGCAACGTCTCGACATGTCTTAACCAGCACCTGTGATTTGTACTTTGGATCCGGATTGAAAAATCACTAATCTGCATTCGTTAATTGCTAATCCTTGCTGTCATAATGTGTGCCTACCCATAGCTCCACATATTCTTCTGTCAGCACAGGTTCATCTTGAAACTGTTACCCACGCTCAGTAACAGATTGTTTCGCCACTTTGGCTTTGCCCTGTTTGGTTTTATCAAAATTGCCAAAAAAATTCAGGAAAATAAAAAAGAAAATTGTCAAAGTTTTTGCATGCTTTTCACAGAACGTGCTGTATTTCTGTAGACCACATCCCACCTCAGTTGTAGGTGCCAATTTTAGTGGTTGCATCTTTTTTTGATCCATGTTCAGAGAAAAAAATAAAAAAAAAATAGTGAAAAATTAAAAAGTTTGATTCCAACTAGTGCCTTTTGGAAAAATCAGGGAAAAGTTCAGGAAAAAGAAAAAATCCGGGCTATTTGCTTGTTCTGTGAGTTCTTTCCATCATCCTTTGTTGTCACCTCGTTGCGCAACGTCTCGACACGTCTTAGCCAACACCTGTGATTTGTACTTTGGATCCGGATTGAACAATCGCTAGTCTGCATTCGTTAATTGCTAATCCTTGCTGTCATAATGTGTGCCTGCTCATAGCTTCACATATTCTTCTGTCAGCACAGGTTCATCTTGAAACGATTACCCACGTTCAGGAATAGATTGTTTCGCCACTTTGGCTTTGCCCTGTTTGGTTTCATCAAAATTGCCAAAAAAATTCGGGAAAATAAAGAAAAAAAATTGTCAAAGTTTTTGCATGCTTTTCAAAGAACGTGCTGTATTTCTGTAGACCACATCCCACCTCAGTTGTAGGTGCCAATTTTTGTGGTTGCATCCTTTTTGATCCTTGTTCAGAGAAAAATATAAAAAAAATAGTGAAAAAATAAAAAAATTTGATTCCTACTAGTGCCTTTTGGAAAAATCAGGGAAAAATTCAGGTTATTTGCTTGTTCTGTGAGTTCTTTCCATCGTCCTTTGTTTTCACCTTGTTGCGCTACGTCTCGACAGGTCTTAGCCAGCACCTGTGATTTGTACTTTGGATCTGGATTGAACAATCACAAATCTGCATTCGTTAATTGCTAATCCTTGCTGTCATAAAGTGTGCCTACCCATAGCTCCACATATTCTTCTATCAGCACAGGTTCATCTTGAAACTGTTACCCACGCTCAGCAACAGATTGTTTCGTCACTTTGGCTTTGCCCTGTTTGGTTTCATCAAAATTGCCAAAAAAATTCAGGAAAATAAAGAAGAAAATTGTCAAAGTTTTTGCACGCTTTTCACAGAACGTGCTGTGTTTCTGTAGACCACATCCCACCTCAGTTGTAGGTGCCATTTTTTGTGGTTGCGTCTTTTTTTTATCTGTGTTCAGAGAAAAAAATAAAAAAAATAGTGAAAAAATTAAAAAGTTTGATTCCTACAAGTGCCTTTTGGAAAAATCAGGGAAAAATTCAGGAAAAAGGAAAAATCCGGGCTATTTGCTTGTTCTGTGAGTTCTTTCCATCGTCCTTTGTTTTCACCTTGTTGCGCTACGTCTCGACACGTCTTAGCCAGCACCTGTGATTTGTACTTTGGATCCGGATTGAAGAATCGCAAATCTGCATTCGTTAATTGCTAATCCTTGCTGTCATATTGTGTGCCTACCCGTAGCTCCACATATTCTCCTGTCAGCACAGGTTCATCTTGAAACTGTTACCCACGCTCAGCAACAGATTGTTTCGCTACTTTGGCTTTGCCCTGTTTGGTTTCATCAAAATTGCCAAAAAAAATTCAGGAAAATAAAGAAGAAAATTGTCAAAGTTTTTGCTCGCTTTTCACAGAACGTGCTGTATTTCTGTAGACCACATCCCACCTCAGTTGTAGGTGTCAATTTTAGTGGTTGCATCTTTTTTTGATTCTTGTTCAGAGAAAAAAATAAAAAAAATAGTGAAAATTAAAAAGTTTGATTCCTACTAGTGCCTTTTGGAAAAATTAGGGAAAAATTCAGGAAAAAGGAAAAATCCAGGCTATTTGCTTGTTCTGTGAGTTCTTTCCATCGTCCTTTGTTGTCACCTCATTGCGCAACGTCTCGACACGTCTTAGCCAGCACCTGTGATTTGTACGTTGGATCCGGATTGAACAATCGCTAATCTGCATTCGTTAATTGCTAATCCTTGCTGTCATAATGTGTGTCTGCCCATAGCCCCACATATTCTTCTGTCAGCACAGGTTCATCTTGAAACGGTTACCCACGTTCAAGAACAGATTGTTTCGCCACTTTGGCTTTGCCCTGTTTGGTTTCATCAAAATTGCCATAAAAATTCGGGAAAATAAAGAAAAAAAATTGTCAATGTTTTTGTAAGCTTTTCAAAGAACGTGCTGTATTTCTGTAGACCACATCCCACATCAGTTGTAGGTGCCAATTTTTGTGGTTGCATCTTTTTTTGATCTGTGTTTGTGTTCAGAGAAAACTATAAAAAAATAGTGAAAAAATAAAAAAGTTTGATTCCTACTAGTGCCTTTTGGAAAAATCAGGGAAAAATTCAGGAAAAAGAAAAAATCCGAGTTATTTGCTTGTTCTGTGAGTTCTTTCCGTCATCCTTTGTTTTCACCTTGTTGAGCTACGTCTCGACACGTCTTAGCCAGCACCTGTGATTTGTACTTTGGATTCGAATTGAACAATCGCTAATCTGCATTCGTTAATTGCTAATCCTTGCTGTCATAATGTGTGCCTACCCATAGCTCCACATATTCTTCTATCAGCACAGGTTCATATTGAAACGGTTACCCACACTCAGCAATAGATTGTTTTGCCACTTTGTCTTTGCCCTATTTGGTTTCATCAAAATTGCCAAAAAAATAGGGGAAAATGAAGAAGAAAATTGTCAAAGTTTTTGCACGCTTTTCACAGAACGTGCTGTATTTCTGTAGACCACATCCCACCTCAGTTGTAGGTGCCAATTTTAGTGGTTGCATCTTTTTTTGATCCATGTTCAGAGAAAAAAATAAAAAAATAGTGAAAAATTAAAAAGTTTGATTCCTACTAGTGCCTTTTGGAAAAATCAGAGAAAAATTCAGGAAAAAGGAAAAATCCAGGCTATTTGCTTGTTCTGTGAGTTCTTTCCGTCGTCCTTTGTTTTCACCTTGTTGCGCTACGTCTCGACACGTCTTAGCCAACACCTGTGATTTGTACTTTGGATCCGGATTGAAGAATCGCAAATCTGCATTCGTTAATTGCGAATCCTTGCTACCATATTGTGTGCCTACCCGTAGCTCCACATATTCTTCTGTCAGCACAGGTTCATCTTGAAACTGTTACCCACGCTCAGTAACAGATTGTTTCGCCACTTTGGCTTTGCCCTGTTTGGTTTCATCAAAATTGCCAAAAAAATTCAGGAAAATAAAGAAGAAAATTGTCAAAGTTTTTGCATGCTTTTCAAAGAACGTGCTGTATTTCTGTAGACCACATCCCACCTCAGTTGTAGGTGCCAATTTTTGTGGTTGCATCCTTTTTGATCCTTGTTCAGAGAAAAATATAAAAAAAATAGTGAAAAAATAAAAAAGTTTGATTCCTACTAGTGCCTTTTGGAAAAATCAGGGAAAAATTCATGTTATTCGCTTGTTCTGTGAGTTCTTTCCATCGTCCTTTGTTTTCACCTTGTTGCGCTACGTCTCGACAGGTCTTAGCCAGCACCTGTGATTTGTACTTTGGATCCGGATTGAACAATCACAAATCTGCATTCGTTAATTGCTAATCCTTGCTGTCATAAAGTGTGCCTACCCATAGCTCCACATATTCTTCTATCAGCACAGGTTCATCTTGAAACTGTTACCCACGCTCAGCAATAGATTGTTTCGTCACTTTGGCTTTGCCCTGTTTGGTTTCATCAAAATTGCCAAAAAAATTCTGAAAAATAAAGAAGAAAATTGTCAAAGTTTTTGCACGCTTTTCACAGAACGTGCTGTCTTTCTGTAGACCACATCCCACCTCAGTTGTAGGTGCCAATTTTAGTGGTTGCATCTTTTTTTGATTCTTGTTCAGAGAAAAAAATAAAAAAAATAGTGAAAAAATTAAAAAGTTTGATTCCTACTAGTACCTTTTGGAAAAATCAGGGAAAAATTCAGGAAAAAGGAAAAATCCGGGCTATTTGCTTGTTCTGTGAGTTCTTTCCATCGTCCTTTGTTTTCACCTTGTTGCGCTACGTCTCGACACGTCTTAGCCAGCACCTGTGATTTGTACTTTGGATCCGGATTGAAGAATCGCAAATCTGCATTCGTTAATTGCTAATCCTTGCTGTCATATTGTGTGCCTACCCGTAGCACCACATATTCTCCTGTCAGCACAGGTTCATCTTAAAACTATTACCCACGCTCAGCAACAGATTGTTTCGCCACTTTGGCTTTGCCCTGTTTGGTTTCATCAAAATTGCCAAAAAAATTCAGGAAAATAAAGAAGAAAATTGTCAAAGGTTTTGCACGCTTTTCACAGAACGTGCTGTATTTCTGTAGACCACATCCCACCTCAGTTGTAGGTGCCAATTTTAGTGGTTGCATCTTTTTTTGATTCTTGTTCAGAGAAAAAAATAAAAAAATAGTGAAAATTAAAAAGTTTGATTCCTACTAGTGCCTTTTGGAAAAATTAGGGAAAAATTCAGGAAAAAGGAAAAATCCAGGCTATTTGCTTGTTCTGTGAGTTCTTTCCATCGTCCTTTGTTGTCACCTCATTGCGCAACGTCTCGACACGTCTTAGCCAGCACCTGTGATTTGTACTTTGGATCCGGATTGAACAATCGCTAATCTGCATTCGTTAATTGCTAATCCTTGCTGTCATAATGTGTGTCTGCCCATAGCTCCACATATTCTTCTGTCAGCACAGGTTCATCTTGAAACGGTTACCCACGTTCAAGAACAGAATGTTTCGCCACTTTGGCTTTGCCCTGTTTGGTTTCATCAAAATTGCCAAAAAAATTTGGGAAAATAAAGAAAAAAAATTGTCAATGTTTTTGTATGCTTTTCAAAGAACGTGCTGTATTTCTGTAGACCACATCTCACATCAGTTGTAGGTGCCAATTTTTGTGGTTGCATCTTTTTTTGATCTGTGTTCAGAGAAAAATAAAAAAAAATAGTGAAAAAATAAAAAAGTTTGATTCCTACTTCTGCCTTTTGGAAAAATCAGGGAAAAATTCAGGAAAAAGAAAAAATCCGAGCTATTTGCTTGTTCTGTGAGTTCTTTCCGTCATCCTTTGTTTTCACCTTTTTGCGCTACGTCTCGACACGTCTTAGCCAGCACCTGTGATTTGTACTTTGGATCCGGATTGAACAATCGCTAATCTGCATTCGTTAATTGCTAATCCTTGCTGTCATAATGTGTGCCTACCCAGAGCTCCACATATTCTTCTATCAGCACAGGTTCATATTGAAACGGTTACCCACACTTAGCAACAGATTGTTTCGCCACTTTGGCTTTGCCCTATTTGGTTTCATCAAAATTGCCAAAAAAATTTAGGAAAATGAAGAAGAAAATTGTCAAAGTTTTTGCACGCTTTTCACAGAACGTGCTGTATTTCTGTAGACCACATCCCACCTCAGTTGTAGGTGCCATTTTTTGTGGTTGCGTCTTTTTTTGATCCGTGTTCAGAGAAAAAAATAAAAAAATAGTGAAAAAATTAAAAAGTTTGATTCCTACTAGTGCCTTTTGGAAAAATCAGGGAAAAATTCAGGAAAAAGGAAAAATCCGGGCTATTTGCTTGTTCTGTGAGTTCTTTCCATCGTCCTTTGTTTTCACCTTGTTGCGCTACGTCTCGACACGTCTTAGCCAGCACCTGTGATTTGTACTTTGGATCCGGATTGAAGAATCGCAAATCTGCATTCGTTAATTGCTAATCCTTGCTGTCATATTGTGTGCCTACCCGTAGCTCCACATATTCTCCTGTCAGCACAGGTTCATCTTAAAACTGTTACCCACGCTCAGCAACAGATTGTTTCGCCACTTTGGCTTTGCCCTGTTTGGTTTCATCAAAATTGCCAAAAAAATTCAGGAAAATAAAGAAGAAAATTGTCAAAGTTTTTGCACGCTTTTCACAGAACGTGCTGTATTTCTGTAGACCACATCCCACCTCAGTTGTAGGTGCCAATTTTAGTGGTTGCATCTTTTTTTGATTCTTGTTCAGAGAAAAAAATAAAAAAAATAGTGAAAATTAAAAAGTTTGATTCCTACTAGTGCCTTTTGGAAAAATTAGGGAAAAATTCAGGAAAAAGGAAAAATCCAGGCTATTTGCTTGTTCTGTGAGTTCTTTCCATCGTCCTTTGTTGTCACCTCATTGCGCAACGTCTCGACACGTCTTAGCCAGCACCTGTGATTTGTACTTTGGATCCGGATTGAACAATCACAAATCTGCATTCGTTAATTGCTAATCCTTGCTGTCATAAAGTGTGCCTACCCATAGCTCCACATATTCTTCTATCAGCACAGGTTCATCTTGAAACTGTTACCCACGCTCAGCAATAGATTGTTTCGTCACTTTGGCTTTGCCCTGTTTGGTTTCATCAAAATTGCCAAAAAAATTCAGAAAAATAAAGAAGAAAATTGTCAAAGTTTTTGCACGCTTTTCACAGAACGTGCTGTCTTTCTGTAGACCACATCCCACCTCAGTTGTAGGCGCCATTTTTTGTGGTTGCGTCTTTTTTTGATCCATGTTCAGAGAAAAAAATAAAAAAAATAGTGAAAAAATTAAAAAGTTTGATTCCTACTAGTACCTTTTGGAAAAATCAGGGAAAAATTCAGGAAAAAGGAAAAATCCGGGCTATTTGCTTGTTCTGTGAGTTCTTTCCATCGTCCTTTGTTTTCACCTTGTTGCGCTACGTCTCGACACGTCTTAGCCAGCACCTGTGATTTGTACTTTGGATCCGGATTGAAGAATCGCAAATCTGCATTCGTTAATTGCTAATCCTTGCTGTCATATTGTGTGCCTACCCGTAGCTCCACATATTCTCCTGTCAGCACAGGTTCATCTTAAAACTATTACCCACGCTCAGCAACAGATTGTTTCGCCACTTTGGCTTTGCCCTGTTTGGTTTCATCAAAATTGCCAAAAAAATTCAGGAAAATAAAGAAGAAAATTGTCAAAGGTTTTGCACGCTTTTCACAGAACGTGCTGTATTTCTGTAGACCACATCCCACCTCAGTTGTAGGTGCCAATTTTAGTGGTTGCATCTTTTTTTGATTCTTGTTCAGAGAAAAAAATAAAAAAATAGTGAAAATTAAAAAGTTTGATTCCTACTAGTGCCTTTTGGAAAAATTAGGGAAAAATTCAGGAAAAAGGAAAAATCCAGGCTATTTGCTTGTTCTGTGAGTTCTTTCCATCGTCCTTTGTTGTCACCTCATTGCGCAACGTCTCGACACGTCTTAGCCAGCACCTGTGATTTGTACTTTGGATCCGGATTGAACAATCGCTAATCTGCATTCGTTAATTGCTAATCCTTGCTGTCATAATGTGTGTCTGCCCATAGCTCCACATATTCTTCTGTCAGCACAGGTTCATCTTGAAACGGTTACCCACGTTCAAGAACAGATTGTTTCGCCACTTTGGCTTTGCCCTGTTTGGTTTCATCAAAATTGCCAAAAAAATTTGGGAAAATAAAGAAAAAAAATTGTCAATGTTTTTGTATGCTTTTCAAAGAACGTGCTGTATTTCTGTAGACCACATCTCACATCAGTTGTAGGTGCCAATTTTTGTGGTTGCATCTTTTTTTGATCTGTGTTCAGAGAAAAATAAAAAAAAATAGTGAAAAAATAAAAAAGTTTGATTCCTACTTCTGCCTTTTGGAAAAATCAGGGAAAAATTCAGGAAAAAGAAAAAATCCGAGCTATTTGCTTGTTCTGTGAGTTCTTTCCGTCATCCTTTGTTTTCACCTTGTTGCGCTACGTCTCGACACGTCTTAGCCAGCACCTGTGATTTGTACTTTGGATCCGGATTGAACAATCGCTAATCTGCATTCGTTAATTGCTAATCCTTGCTGTCATAATGTGTGCCTACCCAGAGCTCCACATATTCTTCTATCAGCACAGGTTCATATTGAAACGGTTACCCACACTTAGCAACAGATTCTTTCGCCACTTTGGCTTTGCCCTATTTGGTTTCATCAAAATTGCCAAAAAAATTTAGGAAAATGAAGAAGAAAATTGTCAAAGTTTTTGCACGCTTTTCACAGAACGTGCTGTATTTCTGTAGACCACATCCCACCTCAGTTGTAGGTGCCATTTTTTGTGGTTGCGTCTTTTTTTGATCCGTGTTCAGAGAAAAAAATAAAAAAAATAGTGAAAAAATTAAAAACTTTGATTCCTACTAGTGCCTTTTGGAAAAATCAGGGAAAAATTCAGGAAAAAGGAAAAATCCGGGCTATTTGCTTATTCTGTGAGTTCTTTCCATCGTCCTTTGTTTTCACCTTGTTGCGCTACGTCTCGACACGTCTTAGCCAGCACCTGTGATTTGTACTTTGGATCCGGATTGAAGAATCGCAAATCTGCATTCGTTAATTGCTAATCCTTGCTGTCATATTGTGTGCCTACCCGTAGCTCCACATATTCTCCTGTCAGCACAGGTTCATCTTAAAACTGTTACCCACGCTCAGCAACAGATTGTTTCGCCACTTTGGCTTTGCCCTGTTTGGTTTCATCAAAATTGCCAAAAAAATTCAGGAAAATAAAGAAGAAAATTGTCAAAGTTTTTGCACGCTTTTCACAGAACGTGCTGTATTTCTGTAGACCACATCCCACCTCAGTTGTAGGTGCTATTTTTTGTGGTTGCATCTTTTTTTGATCCGTGTTCAGAGAAAAAAATAAAAAAAATAGTGAAAAAATTAAAAAGTTTGATTCCTACTAGTGCCTTTTGGAAAAATCAGGGAAAAATTCAGGAAAAAGGAAAAATCCGGGCTATTTGCTTGTTCTGTGAGTTCTTTCCATCGTCCTTTGTTTTCACCTTGTTGCGCTACGTCTCGACACGTCTTAGCCAGCACCTGTGATTTGTACTTTGGATCCGGATTGAAGAATCGCAAATCTGCATTCGTTAATTGCTAATCCTTGCTGTCATATTGTGTGCCTACCCGTAGCTCCACATATTCTCCTGTCAGCACAGGTTCATCTTAAAACTGTTACCCACGCTCAGCAACAGATTGTTTCGCCACTTTGGCTTTGCCCTGTTTGGTTTCATCAAAATTGCCAAAAAAATTCAGGAAAATAAAGAAGAAAATTGTCAAAGTTTTTGCACGCTTTTCACAGAACGTGCTGTATTTCTGTAGACCACATCCCACCTCAGTTGTAGGTGCCAATTTTAGTGGTTGCATCTTTTTTTGATTCTTGTTCAGAGAAAAAAATAAAAAAAATAGTGAAAATTAAAAAGTTTGATTCCTACTAGTGCCTTTTGGAAAAATTAGGGAAAAATTCAGGAAAAAGGAAAAATCCAGGCTATTTGCTTGTTCTGTGAGTTCTTTCCATCGTCCTTTGTTGTCACCTCATTGCGCAACGTCTCGACACGTCTTAGCCAGCACCTGTGATTTGTACTTTGGATCCGGATTGAACAATCGCTAATCTGTATTCGTTAATTGCTAATCCTTGCTGTCATAATGTGTGTCTGCCCATAGCTCCACATATTCTTCTGTCAGCACAGGTTCATCTTGAAACGGTTACCCACGTTCAAGAACAGATTGTTTCGCCACTTTGGCTTTGCCCTGTTTGGTTTCATCAAAATTGCCAAAAAATTTGGGAAAATAAAGAAAAAAAATTGTCAATGTTTTTGTAAGCTTTTCAAAGAACGTGCTGTATTTCTGTAGACCACCTCCCACATCAGTTGTAGGTGCCAATTTTTGTGGTTGCATCTTTTTTTGATCTGTGTTCAGAGAAAAATATAAAAAAAATAGTGAAAAAATAAAAAAGTTTGATTCCTACTAGTGCCTTTTGGAAAAATCAGGGAAAAATTCAGGAAAAAGAAAAAATCCGAGTTATTTGCTTGTTCTGTGAGTTCTTTCCGTCATCCTTTGTTTTCACCTTGTTGCGCTACGTCTCGACACGTCTTAGCCAGCACCTGTGATTTGTACTTTGGATCCGGATTGAACAATCGCTAATCTGCATTCGTTAATTGCTAATCCTTGCTGTCATAATGTGTGCCTACCCATAGCTCCACATATTCTTCTATCAGCACAGGTTCATATTGAAACGGTTACCCACACTCAGCAATAGATTGTTTTGCCACTTTGTCTTTGCCCTATTTGGTTTCATCAAAATTGCCAAAAAAATTTAGGAAAATGAAGAAGAAAATTGTCAAAGTTTTTGCACGCTTTTCACATAACGTGCTGTATTTCTGTAGACCACATCCCACCTCAGTTGTAGGTGCCAATTTTAGAGGTTGCATCTTTTTTTGATCCATGTTCAGAGAAAAAAATAAAAAAAATAGTGAAAAATTAAAAAGTTTGATTCCTACTAGTGCCTTTTGGAAAAATCAGAGAAAAATTCAGGAAAAAGGAAAAATCCGGGCTATTTGCTTGTTTTGTGAGTTCTTTCCGTCGTCCTTTGTTTTCACCTTGTTGCGCTACGTCTCAACACGTCTTAGCCAACACCTGTGATTTGTACTTTGGATCCGGATTGAAGAATCGCAAATCTGCATTCGTTAATTGCGAATCCTTGCTACCATATTGTGTGCCTACCCGTAGCTCCACATATTCTTCTGTCAGCACAGGTTCATCTTGAAACTGTTACCCACGCTCAGTAACAGATTGTTTCGCCACTTTGGCTTTGCCCTGTTTGGTTTTATCAAAATTGCCAAAAAAATTCAGGAAAATAAAGAAGAAAATTGTCAAAGTTTTTGCACGCTTTTCACAGAACGTGCTGTATTTCTGTAGACCACATCCCACCTCAGTTGTAGGTGCCAATTTTAGTGGTTGCATCTTTTTTTATCCATGTTCAGAGAAAAAAATAAAAAAAAATAGTGAAAAATTAAAAAGTTTGATTCCAACTAGTGCCTTTTGGAAAAATCAGGGAAAAGTTCAGGAAAAAGGAAAAATCCGGGCTATTTGCTTGTTCTGTGAGTTCTTTCCATCGTCCTTTGTTGTCACCTCGTTGCGCAACGTCTCGACACGTCTTAGCCAGCACCTGTGATTTGTACTTTGGATCCGGATTGAACAATCGCTAGTCTGCATTCGTTAATTGCGAATCCTTGCTGCCATATTGTGTGCCTACCCATAGCCCCACATATTCTTCTGTCAGCACAGGTTCATCTTGAAACGATTACCCACGTTCAGGAATAGATTGTTTCGCCACTTTGGCTTTGCCCTGTTTGGTTTCATCAAAATTACCAAAAAAATTCGGGAAAATAAAGAAAAAAAATTGTCAAAGTTTTTGCATGCTTTTCAAAGAACGTGCTGTATTTCTGTAGACCACATCCCATCTCAGTTGTAGGTGCCAATTTTTGTGGTTGCATCCTTTTTGATCCTTGTTCAGAGAAAAATATAAAAAAAATAGTGGAAAAATAAAAAAGTTTGATTCCTACTAGTGCCTTTTGGAAAAATCAGGGAAAAATTCATGTTATTCGCTTGTTCTGTGAGTTCTTTCCATCGTCCTTTGTTTTCACCTTGTTACGCTACGTCTCGACAGGTCTTAGCCAGCACCTGTGATTTGTACTTTGGATCCAGATTGAACAATCACAAATCTGCATTCGTTAATTGCTAATCCTTGCTGTCATAAAGTGTGCCTACCCATAGCTCCACATATTCTTCTATCAGCACAGGTTCATCTTGAAACTGTTACCCACGCTCAGCAATAGATTGTTTCGTCACTTTGGCTTTACCCTGTTTGGTTTCATCAAAATTGCCAAAAAAATTTAGGAAAATAAAGAAGAAAATTGTCAAAGTTTTTGCACGCTTTTCACAGAACGTGCTGTCTTTCTGTAGACCACATCCCACCTCAGTTGTAGGTGCCATTTTTTGTGGTTGCGTCTTTTTTTGATCCGAGTTCAGAGAAAAAAATAAAAAAAATAGTGAAAAAATTAAAAAGTTTGATTCCTACTAGTGCCTTTTGGAAAAATCAGGGAAAAATTCAGGAAAAAGGAAAAATCCGGGCTATTTGCTTGTTCTGTGAGTTCTTTCCATCGTCCTTTGTTTTCACCTTGTTGCGCTACGTCTCGACACATCTTACCCAGCACCTGTGATTTGTACTTTGGATCCGGATTGAAGAATCGCAAATCTGCATTCGTTAATCGCTAATCCTTGCTGTCATATTGTGTGCCTACCCGTAGCTCCACATATTCTCCTGTCAGCACAGGTTCATCTTAAAACTGTTACCCACGCTCAGCAACAGATTGTTTCGCCACTTTGGCTTTGCCCTGTTTGGTTTCATCAAAATTGCCAAAAAAATTCAGGAAAATAAAGAAGGAAATTGTCAAAGTTTTTGCACGCTTTTCACAGAACATGCTGTATTTCTGTAGACCACATCCCACCTCAGTTGTAGGTGCCAATTTTAGTGGTTGCATCTTTTTTTGATTCTTGTTCAGAGAAAAAAATAAAAAAAATAGTGAAAATTAAAAAGTTTGATTCCTACTAGTGCCTTTTGGAAAAATTAGGGAAAAATTCAGGAAAAAGGAAAAATCCAGGCTATTTGCTTGTTCTGTGAGTTCTTTCCATCGTCCTTTGTTGTCACCTCATTGCGCAACGTCTCGACACGTCTTAGCCAGCACCTGTGATTTGTAGTTTGGATCCGGATTGAACAATCGCTAATCTGCATTCGTTAATTGCTAATCCTTGCTGTCATAATGTGTGTCTGCCCATAGCTCCACATATTCTTCTGTCAGCACAGGTTCATCTTGAAACGGTTACCCACGTTCAAGAACAGATTGTTTCGCCACTTTGGCTTTGCCCTGTTTGGTTTCATCAAAATTGCCAAAAAAATTTTGGGAAAATAAAGAAAAAAAATTGTCAATGTTTTTGTATGCTTTTCAAAGAACGTGCTGTATTTCTGTAGACCACATCCCACATCAGTTGTAGGTGCCAATTTTTGTGGTTGCATCTTTTTTTGATCTGTGTTCAGAGAAAAATATTAAAAAAATAGTGAAAAAATAAAAAAGTTTGATTCCTACTTCTGCCTTTTGGAAAAATCAGGGGAAAAATTCAGGAAAAAGAAAAAATCCGAGCTATTTGCTTGTTCTGTGAGTTCTTTCCGTCATCCTTTGTTTTCACCTTGTTGCGCTACGTCTCGACACGTCTTAGCCAGCACCTGTGATTTGTACTTTGGATCCGGATTGAACAATCGCTAATCTGCATTCGTTAATTGCTAATCCTTGCTGTCATAATGTGTGCCTACCCATAGCTCCACATATTCTTCTATCAGCACAGGTTCATATTGAAACGGTTACCCACACTCAGCAACAGATTGTTTCGCCACTTTGGCTTTGCCCTATTTGGTTTCATCAAAATTGCCAAAAAAATTTAGGAAAATGAAGAAGAAAATTGTCAAAGTTTTTGCACGCTTTTCACAGAACGTGCTGTATTTCTGTAGACCACATCCCACCTCAGTTGTAGGTGCCATTTTTTGTGGTTGCGTCTTTTTTTGATCCGTGTTCAGAGAAAAAAATAAAAAAAATAGTGAAAAAATTAAAAAGTTTGATTCCTACTAGTGCCTTTTGGAAAAATCAGGGAAAAATTCAGGAAAAAGGAAAAATCCGGGCTATTTGCTTGTTCTGTGAGTTCTTTCCATCGTCCTCTGTTTTCACCTTGTTGCGCTACGTCTCGACACGTCTTAGCCAGCACCTGTGATTTGTACTTTGGATCCGGATTGAAGAATCGCAAATCTGCATTCGTTAATCGCTAATCCTTGCTGTCATATTGTGTGCCTACCCGTAGCTCCACATATTCTCCTGTCAGCACAGGTTCATCTTAAAACTGTTACCCACGCTCAGCAACAGATTGTTTCGCCACTTTGGCTTTGCCCTGTTTGGTTTCATCAAAATTGCCAAAAAAATTCAGGAAAATAAAGAAGGAAATTGTCAAAGTTTTTGCACGCTTTTCACAGAACATGCTGTATTTCTGTAGACCACATCCCACCTCAGTTGTAGGTGCCAATTTTAGTGGTTGCATCTTTTTTTGATTCTTGTTCAGAGAAAAAAATAAAAAAAATAGTGAAAATTAAAAAGTTTGATTCCTACTAGTGCCTTTTGGAAAAATTAGGGAAAAATTCAGGAAAAAGGAAAAATCCAGGCTGTTTGCTTGTTCTGTGAGTTCTTTCCATCGTCCTTTGTTGTCACCTCATTGCGCAACGTCTCGACACGTCTTAGCCAGCACCTGTGATTTGTACTTTGGATCCGGATTGAACAATCGCTAATCTGCATTCGTTAATTGCTAATCCTTGCTGTCATAATGTGTGTCTGCCCATAGCTCCACATATTCTTCTGTCAGCACAGGTTCATCTTGAAACGGTTACCCACGTTCAAGAACAGATTGTTTCGCCACTTTGGCTTTGCCCTGTTTGGTTTCATCAAAATTGCCAAAAAAAATTTGGGAAAATAAAGAAAAAAAATTGTCAATGTTTTTGTATGCTTTTCAAAGAACGTGCTGTATTTCTGTAGACCACATCCCACATCAGTTGTAGGTGCCAATTTTTGTGGTTGCATCTTTTTTTGATCTGTGTTCAGAGAAAAATATAAAAAAAATAGTGAAAAAATAAAAAAGTTTGATTCCTACTTCTGCCTTTTGGAAAAATCAGGGAAAAATTCAGGAAAAAGGAAAAATCCGAGCTATTTGCTTGTTCTGTGAGTTCTTTCCGTCATCCTTTGTTTTCACCTTGTTGCGCTACGTCTCGACACGTCTTAGCCAGCACCTGTGATTTGTACTTTGGATCCGGATTGAAGAATCGCAAATCTGCATTCGTTAATTGCTAATCCTTGCTGTCATATTGTGTGCCTACCCGTAGCTCCACATATTCTCCCGTCAGCACAGGTTCATCTTAAAACTGTTACCCACGCTCAGCAACAGATTGTTTCGCCACTTTGGCTTTGCCCTGTTTGGTTTCATCAAAATTGCCAAAAAAATTCAGGAAAATAAAGAAGAAAATTGTCAAAGTTTTTGCACGCTTTTCACAGAACGTGCTGTATTTCTGTAGACCACATCCCACCTCAGTTGTAGGTGCCAATTTTAGTGGTTGCATCTTTTTTTGATCCATGTTCAGAGAAAAAAATAAAAAAAATAGTGAAAAATTAAAAAGTTTGATTCCTACTAGTGCCTTTTGGAAAAATCAGAGAAAAATTCAGGAAAAAGGAAAAATCCGGGCTAGTTTCTTGTTCTGTGAGTTCTTTCCATCGTCCTTTGTTGTCACATCGTTGCGCAACGTCTCGACACGTCTTTGCCAGCACCTGTGATTTGTACATTGGATCCGGATTGAACAATCGCTAATCTGCATTCGTTAATTGCTAATCATTGCTGTCATAATATGTGCCTACCCATAGCTCCACATATTCTTCTGTCAGCACAAGTTCATCTTGAAACGGTTACCCACGCTCAGCAACAGATTGTTTCGCCACTTTGGCTTTGCCCTGTTTGGTTTCATCAAAATTGCCAAAAAAAAATTCAGGAAAATAAAGAAGAAAATTGTTAAAGTTTTTGCACGCTTTTCACAGAACGTGCTGTATTTCTGTAGACCACATCCCACCTCAGTTGTAGGTGCCAATTTTTGTGGTTGCATCTTTTTTTGATCCGTGTTCAGAGAAAAAAAATAAAAAAAATAGTGAAAAAATTAAAAAGTTTGATTCCTACAAGTGCCTTTTGGAAAAATCAGGGAAAAATTCAGGAAAAAAGAAAAATCCTGGCTATTTGCTTGTTCTGTGAGTTCTTTCCATCGTCCTTTGTTTTCACCTTGTTGCGCTACGTCTCGACATGTCTTAGCCAGCACCTGTGATTTGTACTTTGGATCCGGATTGAACAATCGCTAATCTGTATTCGTTAATTGCTAATCCTTGCTGTCATAATGTGTGCCTACCCGTAGCTCCACATATTCTTCTATCAGCACAGGTTCATCTTGAAACGGTTACCCACGCTCAGCAACAGATTTTTTCGCCACTTTGGCTTTGCCCTATTTGGTTTCATCAAAATTACCAAAAAAATTTAGGAACATAAAGAAGAAAATTGTCAAAGTTTTTGCACGCTTTTCACATAACGTGCTGTATTTCTGTAGACCACATCCCACCTCAGTTGTAGGTGCTAAATTTTGTGGTTGCATCTTTTTTTGATCCGTGTTCAGAGAAAAAAATAAAAAAAATAGTGAAAAAAATAAAAAGTTTGATTCCTACTAGTGCCTTTTAGAAAAATCAGAGAAAAATTCAGGAAAAAGGAAAAATCCAGGCTATTTGCTTGTTCTGTGAGTTCTTTCCGTCGTCCTTTGTTTTCACCTTGTTGCGCTATGTCTCGACACGTCTTAGCCAGCACCTGTGATTTATACTTTGGATCCGGATCGAACAATCGCAAATCTGCATTCGTTAATTGTGAATCCTTGCTGCCATATTGTGTGCCTACCTATAGCTCCACATATTCTTCTGTCAGCACAGGTTCATCTTGAAACTGTTACCCACGCTCAGCAACAGATTGTTTCGCCACTTTGGCTTTGCCCTGTTTGGTTTCATCAAAATTGCCAAAAAAATTCAGGAAAATAAAGAAGAAAATTGTCAAAGTTTTTGCACGCTTTTCACAGAACGTGCTGTATTTCTGTAGACCACATCCCACCTCAGTTGTATGTGCCAATTTTTGTGGTTGCATCTTTTTTTGATCCGTGTTCAGAGAAAAAAATAAAAAAATAGTGAAAAAATTAAAAAGTTTGATTCCTACAAGTGCCTTTTGGAAAAATTAGGGAAAATTCAGGAAAAAGGAAAAATCCGGGCTATTTGCTTGTTCTGTGAGTTCTTTCCATCGTCCTTTGTTGTCACCTCGTTGCGCAACGTCTCGACACGTCTTAGCCAGCACCTGTGATTTGTACTTTGGATCCGGATTGAACAATCGCTAATCTGCATTCGTTAATTGCTAATCCTTGCTGTCATAATGTGTGCCTGCCCATAGCTCCACATATTCTTCTGTCAGCACAGGATCATCTTGAAACGGTTACCCACGTTCAGGAACAGATTGTTTCGCCACTTTGGCTTTGCCCTGTTTGGTTTCATCAAAATTGCCAAAAAAATTCGAGAAAATAAAGAAAAAAAATTGTCAAAGTTTTTGCATGCTTTTCAAAGAACGTGCTGTATTTCTATAGACCACATCCCACCTCAGTTGTAGGTGCCAATTTTTGTGGTTGCATCCTTTTTGATCCTTGTTCAGAGAAAAATATAAAAAAATAGTGAAAAAATAAAAAGTTTGATTCCTACTGGTGCCTTTTGGAAAAATCAGGGAAAAATTCAGGAAAAAGGAAAAATTCAGGCTATTTGCTTGTTCTGTGAGTTCTTTTCATCGTCCTTTGTTTTCACCTTGTTGCGCAACGTCTCGACACGTCTTAGCCAGCACCTGTCATTTGTACTTTGGATCCGGATTGAACAATCGCAAATTTGCATTCGTTAATTGCTAATCCTTGCTGTCATAATGTGTGCCTACCCATAGCTCCACATATTCTTCTGTCCGCACAGGTTCATCTTGAAATGGTTACCCACGCTCAGTAACAGATTGTTTCGCCACTTTGGCTTTGCCCTGTTTGGTTTCATCAAAATTGCCAAAAAAATTCAGCAAAATAAAGAAGAAAATTGTTAAAGTTTTTGCACGCTTTTCACAGAACGTGCTGTATTTCTGTAGACCACATCCCACCTCAGTTGTAGGTGTCAATTTTTGTGGTTGCATCTTTTTTTGATCCGTGTTCATAGAAAAAAATAAAAAAAAATAGTGAAAAAATTAAAAAGTTTGATTTCTACTAGTGCCTTTTAGAAAAATCAGGAAAAAATTCTGGAAAAAGGAAAAATTCGGGCTATTTGCTTGTTCTGTGAGTTCTTTCCATCGTCCTTTGTTTTCACCATGTTGCGCTACGTCTCGACACGTCTTAGCCAGCACCTGTGATTTGTACTTTAGATCCAGATTGAACAATCGCTAATCTGCATTCGTTAATTGCTAATGTTTGCTGTCATATTGTGTGCCTACCCGTAGCTCCACATATTCTTCTGTCAGCACAGGTTCATCTTGAAACTGTTACCCACGTTCAGCAACAGATTGTTTCGCCACTTTGGCTTCGCCTGTTTGGTTTCATCAAAATTGCCAAAAAAATTAAGGAAAATAAAGAAGAAAATAGTCAAAGTTTTTGCACGCTTTTCACAGAAAGTGCTGTATTTCTATAGGCCACATTCCACCTCAGTTGTAGGTGCCAATTTTTGTGGTTGCATCTTTTTTTGATCCGTGTTCATTGAAAAAAAATAAAAAAAATAGTGAAAAAATTAAAAAGTTTGATTCCTACTAGTGCCTTTTAGAAAAATCAGGGAAAAATTCAGGAAAAAGGAAAAATCCGGGCTTTTTCCTTGTTCTGTGAGTTCTTTCCATCGTCCTTTGTTGTCACCTCGTTGCGCAACGTCTCGACACGTCTTAGCCAGCACCTGTCATTTGTACTTTGGATCCGGATTGAACAATCGCTAATCTACATTCGTTAATTGCTAATCCTTGCTGTCATATTGTGTGCCTACCCGTAGCTCCACATATTCTTCTGTCAGCACAGATTCATCTTGCAACTGTTACCCACGCTCAACAACAGATTGTTTCGCCACTTTGGCTTTGCCCTGTTTGGTTTCATCAAAATTGCTAAAAAAATTTAGGAAAATAAAGAAAAAAAATTATCAAAGTTTTTGCATGCTTTTCAAAGAACGTGCTGTATTTCTATAGACCACATCCCACCTCAGTTGTAGGTGCCAATTTTTGTGGTTGCATCCTTTTTGATCCTTGTTCAGAGAAAAATATAAAAAAATAGTGAAAAAATAAAAAGTTTGATTCCTACTGGTGCCTTTTGGAAAAATCAGGGAAAAATTCAGGAAAAAGGAAAAATTCAGGCTATTTGCTTGTTCTGTGAGTTCTTTTCATCGTCCTTTGTTTTCACCTTGTTGCGCAACGTCTCGACACGTCTTAGCCAGCACCTGTCATTTGTACTTTGGATCCGGATTGAACAATCGCAAATTTGCATTCGTTAATTGCTAATCCTTGCTGTCATAATGTGTGCCTACCCATAGCTCCACATATTCTTCTGTCCGCACAGGTTCATCTTGAAATGGTTACCCACGCTCAGTAACAGATTGTTTCGCCACTTTGGCTTTGCCCTGTTTGGTTTCATCAAAATTGCCAAAAAAATTCAGCAAAATAAAGAAGAAAAATTGTCAAAGTTTTTGCATAATGTGCTGTATTTCTATAGACCTGATCCCACCTCAGTTGTAGGTGCCAATTTTTGTGGTTGCATCCTTTTTTATCCTTGTTCAGAGAAAAATATAAAAAAAATAGTGAAAAAATAAAAAAGTTTGATTCCTACTAGTGCCTTTTGGAAAAATCAGGAAAAAATTTAGAAAAAAAGAAAAATTTGGGCTATTTACTTGTTCTGTGAGTTCTTTCCATCGTCCTTTGTTTTCACCTTGTTGCGCAACGTCTCGACACGTCTTAGCCAGCACCTGTGATTTGTACTTTGGATCCAGATTGAACAATCGCTAATCAGCATTCGTTAATTGCTAATCCTTGCTGTCATATTGTGTGCCTACCCGTAGCTCCACATATTCTTCTGTCAGCACAGGTTCATCTTGCAACTGTTACCCACGCTCAACAACAGATTGTTTCACCACTTTGGCTTCGCCCTGTTTGGTTTCATCAAAATTGCCATAAAAATTCAGGAAAATAAAGAAGAAAATTGTTAAAGTTTTTGCACGCTTTTCACAGAACGTGCTGTATTTCTGTAGACCACATCCCACCTCAGTTGTAGGTGTCAATTTTTGTGGTTGCATCTTTTTTTGATCCGTGTTCATAGAAAAAAATAAAAAAAAATAGTGAAAAAATTAAAAAGTTTGATTTCTACTAGTGCCTTTTAGAAAAATCAGGAAAAAATTCTGGAAAAAGGAAAAATTCGGGCTATTTGCTTGTTCTGTGAGTTCTTTCCATCGTCCTTTGTTTTCACCATGTTGCGCTACGTCTCGACACGTCTTAGCCAGCACCTGTGATTTGTACTTTAGATCCAGATTGAACAATCGCTAATCTGCATTCGTTAATTGCTAATGTTTGCTGTCATATTGTGTGCCTACCCGTAGCTCCACATATTCTTCTGTCAGCACAGGTTCATCTTGAAACTGTTACCCACGTTCAGCAACAGATTGTTTCGCCACTTTGGCTTCGCCTGTTTGGTTTCATCAAAATTGCCAAAAAAATTAAGGAAAATAAAGAAGAAAATAGTCAAAGTTTTTGCACGCTTTTCACAGAAAGTGCTGTATTTCTATAGGCCACATTCCACCTCAGTTGTAGGTGCCAATTTTTGTGTTTGCATCTTTTTTTGATCCGTGTTCATTGAAAAAAAATAAAAAAAATAGTGAAAAAATTAAAAAGTTTGATTCCTACTAGTGCCTTTTAGAAAAATCAGGGAAAAATTCAGGAAAAAGGAAAAATCCGGGCTTTTTTCTTGTTCTGTGAGTTCTTTCCATCGTCCTTTGTTGTCACCTCGTTGCGCAACGTCTCGACACGTCTTAGCCAGCACCTGTCATTTGTACTTTGGATCCGGATTGAACAATCGCTAATCTACATTCGTTAATTGCTAATCCTTGCTGTCATATTGTGTGCCTACCCGTAGCTCCACATATTCTTCTGTCAGCACAGATTCATCTTGTAACTGTTACCCACGCTCAACAACAGATTGTTTCGCCACTTTGGCTTTGCCCTGTTTGGTTTCATCAAAATTGCTAAAAAAATTTAGGAAAATAAAGAAAAAAAATTATCAAAGTTTTTGCATGCTTTTCAAAGAACGTGCTGTATTTCTATAGACCACATCCCACCTCAGTTGTAGGTGCCAATTTTTGTGGTTGCATCCTTTTTGATCCTTGTTCAGAGAAAAATATAAAAAAATAGTGAAAAAATAAAAAGTTTGATTCCTACTGGTGCCTTTTGGAAAAATCAGGGAAAAATTTAGGAAAAAGGAAAAATTTGGGCTATTTGCTTGTTCTGTGAGTTCTTTCCATCGTCCTTTGTTTTCACCTTGTTGCGCAACGTCTCGACACGTCTTAGCCAGCACCTGTGATTTGTACTTTGGATCCAGATTGAACAATCACTAATCTGCATTCGTTAATTGCTAATCCTTGCTGTCATAATGTGTGCCTACCCATAGCTCCACATATTCTTTTGTCAGCACAGGTTCATCTTGAAACTGTTACCCACGCTCAGCAACAGATTGCTTCGCCACTTTGGCTTCGCCCTGTTTGGTTTCACCAAAATTGCCAAAAAAATTTAGGAAAATAAAGAAGAAAATTATAAAAGTTTTTGCACGCTTTTCACAGAACGTGTTGTATTTCTGTAGACCACATTCCACCTCAGTTGTAGGTGCCAATTTTTGTGGTTGCATCTTTTTTTGATCCGTGTTCAGAGAAACAAATATAAAAATAGTGAAAAAATTAAAAAGTTTGATTCCTACTAGTGCCTTTTAGAAAAATCAGGAAAAAATTCAGGAAAAAGGAAAAATCCGGGCTATTTGCTTGTTCTGTGAGTTCTTTCCATCGTCCTTTGTTTTCACCTCGTTACGCTACGTCTCGACACGTCTTAGCCAGCACCTGTGATTTATACTTTGGATCCGGATTGAACAATCGCTAATCTGCATTCGTTAATTGCTAATCCTTGCTGTCATATTGTGTGCCTACCCGTAGCTCCACATATTCTTCTGTCAGCACAGGTTCATCTTGCAACTGTTACCCACGCTCAACAACAGATTGTTTCACCACTTTGGCTTCGCCCTGTTTGGTTTCATCAAAATTGCCAAAAAAATTCCGGAAAATAAAGAAGAAAATTGTTAAAGTTTTTGCACGCTTTTCACAGAACGTGCTGTATTTCTGTAGACCACATCCCACCTCAGTTGTAGGTGTCAATTTTTGTGGTTGCATCTTTTTTTGATCCGTGTTCAGAGAAAAAAATAAAAAAAAATAGTGAAAAAATTAAAAAGTTTGATTTCTACTAGTGCCTTTTAGAAAAATCAGGAAAAAATTCCGGAAAAAGGAAAAATTTGGGCTATTTGCTTGTTCTGTGAGTTCTTTCCATCGTCCTTTGTTTTCACCATGTTGCGCTACGTCTCGACACGTCTTAGCCAGCACCTGTGATTTGTACTTTGGATCCAGATTGAACAATCGCTAATCTGCATTCGTTAATTGCTAATGTTTGCTGTCATATTGTGTGCCTACCCGTAGCTCCACATATTCTTCTGTCAGCACAGGTTCATCTTGAAACTGTTACCCACGTTCAGCAACAGATTGTTTCGCCACTTCGGCTTCGCCTGTTTGGTTTCATCAAAATTGCCTAAAAAATTAAGGAAAATAAAGAAGAAAATAGTCAAAGTTTTTGCACGCTTTTCACAGAAAGTGCTGTATTTCTATAGGCCACATTCCACCTCAGTTGTAGGTGCCAATTTTTGTGGTTGCATCTTTTTTTGATCCGTGTTCATTGAAAAAAAATAAAAAAATAGTGAAAAAATTAAAAAGTTTGATTCCTACCAGTGCCTTTTAGAAAAATCAGGGAAAAATTCAGGAAAAAAGAAAAATCCGGGCTATTTGCTTGTTCTGTGAGTTCTTTCCATCGTCCTTTGTTTTCACCTTGTTGCGCTATGTCTCGACACGTCTTAGCCAGCACCTGTGATTTGTACTTTGGATCCGGATTGAACAATCGCTAATCTATATTCGTTAATTGCTAATCCTTGCTGTCATATTGTGTGCCTACCCGTAGCTCCACATATTCTTCTGTCAGCACAGATTCATCTTGCAACTGTTACCCACGCTCAACAACAGATTGTTTCGCCACTTTGGCTTTGCCCTGTTTGGTTTCATCAAAATTGCTAAAAAAATTTAGGAAAATAAAGAAAAAAAATTATCAAAGTTTTTGCATGCTTTTCAAAGAACGTGCCGTATTTCTGTAGACCACATCCCACCTCAGTTGTAGGTGCCAATTTTTGTGGTTCCATCTTTTTTGAACCTTGTTTAGAGAAAAATATAAAAAAAATAGTGAAAAAATAAAAAAGTTTGATTCCTACTAGTGCCTTTTGGAAAAATCAGGAAAAAATTTAGGAAAAAGGACAAATTTGGGCTATTTGCTTGTTCTGTGAGTTCTTTCCATCGTCCTTTGTATTCACCTTGTTGCGCAACGTCTCGACACGTCTTAGCCAGCACCTGTGATTTGTACTTTGGATCCAGATTGAACAATCGCTAATCTGCATTCGTTAATTGCTAATGTTTGCTGTCATATTGTGTGCCTACCCGTAGCTCCATATATTCTTCTGTCAGCACACGTTCATCTTGAAATTGTTACCCACGTTCAGCAACAGATTGTTTCGCCACTTTGGCTTCGTCCTGTTTGGTTTCATCAAAATTGCCAAAAAAATTCAGGAAAATAAAGAAGAAAATTATCAAAGTTTTTGCACGCTTTTCACAGAACGTGCTGTATTTCTGTAGACCACATTCCACCTCAGTTGTAGGTGCTAATTTTTGTGGTTGCATCTTTTTTTGATCCGTGTTCAGAGAAAAAAATAAAAAAAAAATAGTGAAAAAATTAAAAAGTTTGATTCCTACTAGTGCCTTTTAGAAAAATCAGGGAAAAATTCAAGAAAAAGGAAAAATCCGGGCTATTTGCTTGTTCTGTGAGTTCTTTCCGTCGTCCTTTGTTTTCACCTTGTTGCGCTACGTCTCGACACGTCTTAGCCAGCACCTGTGATTTGTACTTTGGATCCGGATTGAACAATCGCTAATCTGCATTCGTTAATTGCTAATCCTTGCTGTCATATTCTGTGCCTACCCGTAGCCCCACATATTCTTCTGTCAGCACAGGTTCATCTTGCAACTGTTACCCACGCTCAATAACAGATTGTTTCACCACTTTGGCTTCGCCCTGTTTGGTTTCATCAAAATTGCCAAAAAAATTCAGGAAAATAAAGAAGAAAATTGTTAAAGTTTTTGCACGCTTTTCACAGAACGTGCTGTATTTCTGTAGACCACATCCCACCTCAGTTGTAGGTGTCAATTTTTGTGGTTGCATCTTTTTTTTGATCCGTGTTCAGAGAAAAAAATAAAAAAAATAGTGAAAAAATTTAAAAGTTTGATTTCTACTAGTGCCTTTTAGAAAAATCAGGAAAAAATTCCGAAAAAAGGAAAAATTCGGGCTATTTGCTTGTTCTGTGAGTTCTTTCCATCGTCCTTTGTTTTCACCATGTTGCGCTACGTCTCGACACGTCTTAGCCAGCACCTGTGATTTGTACTTTGGATCCAGATTGAACAATCGCTAATCTGCATTCGTTAATTGCTAATGTTTGCTGTCATATTGTGTGCCTACCCGTAGCTCCACATATTCTTCTGTCAGCACAGGTTCATCTTGCAACTGTTACCCACGGTCAACAACAGATTGTTTCCCCACTTTCGCTTCGCCCTGTTTGGTTTCATCAAAATTACCAAAAAAATTCGGGAAAATAAAGAAAATAAATTGTCAAAGTTTTTGCATGCTTTTCAAAGAACGTGCTGTATTTCTGTAGACCACATCCCACCTTAGTTGTAGGTGCCAATTTTTATGGTTGCATCCTTTTTGATCCTGGTTCAGAGAAAAATATAAAAAAATAGTGAAAAAAAAGTTTGATTCCTACTAGTGTCTTTTGGAAAAATCAGGGAAAAATTCAGGAAAAAGGAAAAATTCAGGCTATTTGCTTGTTCTGTGACTTCTTTCCATCGTCCTTTGTTTTCACCTTGTTGCGCAACGTCTCGACACGTCTTAGCCAGCACCTGTGATTTGTACTTTGGATCCGGATTGAACAATCGCTAATTTGCATTCGTTAATTGCTAATCCTTGCTATCATATTGTGTGCCTACCCGTAGCTCCACATATTCTTCTGTCAGCACTGGTTCATCTTGCAACTGTTACCCACGCTCAACAACAGATTTTTTGCCACTTTGGCTTCGCCCTGTTTGGTTTCATCAAAATTACCAAAAAATTCGGGAAAATAAAGAAAAAAAATTGTCAAAGTTTTTGCATGCTTTTCAAAGAACGTGCTGTATTTCTGTAGACCACATCCCACCTCTGTTGTAGGTGCCAATTTTTGTGGTTGCATCCTTTTTGATCCTTGTTCAGAGAAAAATATAAAAAAATAGTGAAAAAATAAAAAAGTTTGATTCCTACTAGTGCCTTTTGGAAAAATCAGGGAAAAATTCAAAAAAAAGGAAAAATTCAGGCTATTTGCTTGTTCTATGGGTTCTTTCCATCGTCCTTTGTTTTCACCTTGTTGCGCAACATCTCGACACGTCTTAGCCAGCACCTGTGATTTGTACTTTGGATCCGGATTGAACAATCGCTAATCCGCATTCGTTAATTGCTAATCCTTGCTATCATAATGTGTGCCTACCCATAGCTCGGCATATTCTTCTGTCAGTACAGGTTCATCTTGAAACTGTTACCCACGCTCAGCAACAGATTGTTTTGCCACTTTGGCTTTGCCCTATTTGGTTTCATCAAAATTGCCAAAAAAATTCAGGAAAATAAAGAAGAAAATTGTCAAAGTTTTTGCACGCTTTTCACAGAACGTGCTGTACTTCTGTAGACCACATCCCACCTCAGTTGTAGGTGCCAAATTTTGTGGTTGCATCTTTTTTTAATCCGTGTTCAGAGAAAAAAAATAAAAAAATAGTGAAAAAATTAAAAAGTTTGATTCCTACTAGTGCCTTTTAGAAAAATCAGGGGAAAATTCAGGAAAAAGGAAAAACTCGGGCTATTTGCTTGTTCTGTGAGTTCTTTCCATCGTCCTTTGTTTTCACCATGTTGCGTTACGTCTCGACACGTCTTAGCCAGCACCTGTGATTTGTACTTTGGATCCGGATTGAACAATTGCTAATCTACATTCGTTAATTGCTAATCCTTGCTGTCATATTGTGTGCCTACCCGTAGCTCCACATATTCTTCTGTCAACACAGGTTCATCTTGCAACTGTTACCCATGCTCAACAACAGATTGTTTCGCCACTTTGGCTTCGCCCTGTTTGGTTTCATCAAAATTGCCAAAAAAATTCAGGAAAATAAAGAAGAAAATTGTTAAAGTTTTTGCACGCTTTTCACAGATCGTGCTGTATTTCTGTAGACCACATCCCACCTCAGTTGTAGGTGCCAATTTTTGTGGTTGCATCTTTTTTTGATCCGTGTTTAGAGAAATAAATAAAAAATAGTGAAAAAATTAAAAAGTTTGATTCCTACTCGTGCCTTTTGGAAAAATTAGGGAAAAATTCAGGAAAAAGGAAAAATCCGGGCTATTTGCTTATTCTATGAGTTCTATCCATCGTCCTTTGTTTTCACCTTGTTGCACTACGTCTCGACACGTCTTAGCCAGCACCTGTGATTTGTACTTTGGATCCGGATTGAACCATCGCTAATCTACATTCGTTAATTGCTAATCCTTGCTGTCATATTGTGTGCCTACCCGTAGCTCCACATATTCTTCTGTCAGCACTGATTCATCTTGCAACTGTTACCCACGCTCAACAACAGATTTTTTCGCCACTTTGGTTTTGCCCTATTTGGTTTCATCAAAATTGCCAAAAAAATTCGGGAAAATAAAGAAAATAAATTGTTAAAGTTTTTGCTTGCTGAATGTGCTGTATTTCTGTAGACCACATCCCACCTCAGTTGTAGGTGCCAATTTTTGTGGTTGCATCTTTTTTTATCCTTGTTCAGAGAAAAATATAAAAAAATAGTGAAAAAGTAAAAAATTTTGATTCCTACTAGTGCTTTTTAGAAAAATCAAGGAAAAATTCAGGAAAAAGGATAAATTTGGGCTATTTGCTTGTTCTGTGAGTTCTTTCCATCGTCCTTTGTTTACACTTTGATGCGCAACGTCTCGACACGTCTTAGCCAGCACCTGTGATTTATACTTTGGATCTGGATTAAACAATCGCTAATCTGCATTCGTTAATTGCTAATCCTTGCTGTCATAATGTGTGCCTACCCATAGCTCCACATATTCTTCTGTCAGCACAGGTTCATCTTGAAACGGTTACCCACGCTCAGTAACAGATTGTTTCGCCAATTTGACTGTGCCCTGTTTGGTTTTATCAAAATTGCCAAAAAAATTTAGGAAAATAAAGAAGAAAATTGTCAAAGTTTTTGCACGCTTTTCACAGAACGTGCTGTATTTCTGTAGACCACATCCCACCTCAGTTGTAGGTGCCAATTTTTGTGGTTACATCTTTTTTTGATTCGTGTTCAGAGAAAAAAATAAAAAAAATAGTGAAAAAATTAAAAAGTTTGATTCCTACTAGTGCCTTTTAGAAAAATCAGGGAAAAATTCAGGAAAAAGAAAAAATCCGGGCTATTTGCTTGTTCTGTGAGTTCTTTCCATCGTCCTTTGTTTTCACCTTGTTGCGCAACGTCTCGACACGTCTTAGCCAGCACCTGTGATTTGTACTTTGGATCCGGATTGAACAATCGCTAATCTGCATTCGTTAATTGCTAATCCTTGCTGTCATATTGTGTGCCTACCCGTAGCTCCACATATTCTTCTGTCAGCATAGGTTCATCTTGCAACTCTTACCCACGCTCAACAACAGATTGTTTCACCACTTTGGCTTCGCCCTGTTTGGTTTCATCAAAATTGCAATAAATTCGGAAAATAAAGAAAAAAATTGTCAAAGTTTTTGCTTGCTTTTCAAAGAACGTGCTGTATTTCTGTAGACCACATCCCACCTCAGTTGTAGGTGCCAATTTTTGTGGTTGCATCCTTTTTGATCCGTGTTCAGAGAAAAATATAAAAAAATAGTGAAAAAATAAAAAAGTTTGATTCCTACTAGTGCCTTTTGAAAAAATCAGGGAAAAATTCAGGAAAAAGGAAAAATCCGGGCTATTTGCTTATTCTGTGAGTTCTTTCCATCGTCCTTTGTTTTCACCTTGTTGCGCAACGTCTCGACACGTCTTAGCCAGCACCTGTGATTTGTACTTTGGATCCGGATTGAACAATCGCTAATTCGCATTCGTTAATTGCTAGTCCTTGCTGTCATAATGTGTGCCTACCCATAGCTCGGCATATTCTTCTGTCAGTACAGGTTCATCTTGAAACTGTTACCCACGCTCAGCAACAGATTGTTTTGCCACTTTGGCTTTGCCCTGTTCGGTTTCATCAAAATTATCAAAAAAATTCGGGAAAATAAGGAAGAAAATTGTCAAAGTTTTTGTACGCTTTTCACAGAACGTTCTGTACTTCTGTAGACCACATCCCACCTCAGTTGTAGGTGCCAAATTTTGTGGTTGCATCTTTTCTTGATCCGTGTTCAGAGAAAAAAATAAAAAAAATAGTGAAAAAATTAAAAAAGTTTGATTCCTACTAGTGCCTTTTAGAAAAATCAGGGAAAAATTCAGGAAAAAGGAAAAATTCGGGCTATTTGCTTGTTCTGTGAGTTCTTTCCATCGTCCTTTGTTTTCACCATGTTGCGCTACGTCTCGACACGTCTTAGCCTGCACCTGTGATTTGTACTTTGGATCCGGATTGAACAATTGCTAATCTACATTCGTTAATTGCTAATCCTTGCTGTCATATTGTGTGCCTACCCGTAGCTCCACATATTCTTCTATCAACACAGGTTCATCTTGCAACTGTTACCCATGCTCAACAACAGATTGTTTCACCACTTTGGCTTCGCCCTGTTTGGTTTCATCAAAATTGCCAAAAAAATTCAGGAAAATAAAGAAGAAAATTGTTAAAGTTTTTGCACGCTTTTTCACAAAACGTGCTGTATTTCTGTAGACCACATCTCACCTCAGTTGTAGGTGCTAATTTTTGTGGTTGTATCTTTTTTTGATCCGTGTTTAGAGAAACAAATAAAAAGAATAGTGAAAAAAATAAAAAGTTTGATTCCTACTCGTGCCTTTTGGAAAAATTAGGGAAAAATTCAAGAAAAAGGATAAATTTAGGCTATTTGCTTGTTCTGTGAGTTCTTTCCATCGTCCTTTGTTTACACTTTGTTGCGCAACGTCTCGACACGTCTTAGCCAGCACCTGTGATTTATACTTTAGATCTGGATTGAACAATCGCTAATCTACATTCGTTAATTGCTAATAATTGCTGTCATATTGTGTGCCTACCCATAGCTCCACATATTCTTCTGTCAGCACAGGTTCATCTTGAAACGGTTACCCACGCTCAGAAACAGATTGTTTCGCGACTTTGGCTTTGCCGTGTTTGGTTTTATCAAAATTGCCAAAAAAATTTAGGAAAATAAAGAAGAAAATTGTCAAAGTTTTTGCACGCTTTTCACAGAACGTGCTGTATTTCTGTAGACCACATCCCACCTCAGTTGTAGGTGCCAATTTTTGTGGTTGCATCTTTTTTTGATTCGTGTTCAGAGAAAAAAATAAAAAAAATAGTGAAAAAATTAAAAAGTTTGATTCCTACTAGTGCCTTTTAGAAAAATCAGGGAAAAATTCAGAAAAAAGAAAAAATCCAGGCTATTTCCTTGTTCTGTGAGTTCTTTCCATCGTCCTTTGTTTTCACCTTGTTGCGCAACGTCTCGACACGTCTTAGCCAGCACCTGTGATTTGTACTTTGGATCCGGATTGAACAATCGCTAATCTGCATTCGTTAATTGCTAATCATTGCTGTCATATTGTGTGCCTACCCGTAGCTCCACATATTCTTCTGTCAGCATAGGTTCATCTTGCAACTCTTACCCACGCTCAACAACAGATTGTTTCACCACTTTGGCTTCGCCCTGTTTGGTTTCATCAAAATTGCCAAAAAAATTTGGAAAATAAAGAAAAAAATTGTCAAAGTTTTTGCATGCTTTTCAAAGAACGTGCTGTATTTCTGTAGACCACATCCCACCTTAGTTGTAGGTGCCAATTTTTGTGGTTGCATCCTTTTTGATCCTTGTTCAGAGAAAAATATAAAAAAATAGTGAAAAAATAAAAAAGTTTGATTCCTACTAGTGCCTTTTGAAAAAAATCAGGGAAAAATTCAGGAAAAAGGAAAAATTCAGGCTATTTGCTTGTTCTATGGGTTCTTTCCATCGTCCTTTGTTTTCACCTTGTTGCGCAACGTCTCGACACGTCTTAGCCAGCACCTGTGATTTGTACTTTGGATCCGGATTGAACAATCGCTAATCCGCATTCGTTAATTGCTAATCCTTGCTGTCATAATGTGTGCCTACCCATAGCTCGGCATATTCTTCTGTCAGTACAGGTTCATCTTGAAACTGTTACCCACGCTCAGCAACAGATTGTTTTGCCACTTTGGCTTTGCCCTGTTTGGTTTCATCAAAATTGCCAAAAAAATTCAGGAAAATAAAGAAGAAAATTGTCAAAGTTTTTGTACGCTTTTCACAGAACGTGCTGTACTTCTGTAGACCACATCCCACCTCAGTTGTAGGTGCCAAATTTTGTGGTTGCATCTTTTTTTGATCCGTGTTCAGAGAAAAAAATAAAATAAATAGTGAAAAAATTAAAAAGTTTGATTCCTACTAGTGCCTTTTAGAAAAATCAGGGAAAAATTCAGGAAAAAGGAAAAATTCGGGCTATTTGCTTGTGCTGTGAGTTCTTTCCATCGTCCTTTGTTTTCACCATGTTGCGCTACGTCTCGACATGTCTTAGCCTGCACCTGTAATTTGTACTTTGGATCCGGATTGAACAATTGCTAATCTACATTCGTTAATTGCTAATCCTTGCTGTCATATTGTGTGCCTACCCGTAGCTCCACATATTCTTCTGTCAACACAGGTTCATCTTGCAACTGTTACCCATGCTCAACAACAGATTGTTTCGCCACTTTGGCTTCGCCCTGTTTGGTTTCATCAAAATTGCCAAAAAAATTCAGGAAAATAAAGAAGAAAATTGTTAAAGTTTTTGCACGCTTTTCACAGAACATGCTGTATTTCTGTAGACCACATCTCACCTCAGTTGTAGGTGCCAATTTTTATGGTTGCATCTTTTTTTGATCCGTGTTTAGAGAAACAAATAAAAAAATAGTGAAAAAATTAAAAAGTTTGATTCCTACTCGTGCCTTTTGGAAAAATTAGGGAAAAATTCAGGAAAAAGGATAAATTTGGGCTATTTGCTTGTTCTGTGAGTTCTTTCCATCGTCCTTTGTTTACACTTTGTTGCGCAACGTCTCGACACGTCTTAGCCAGCACCTGTGATTTATACTTTGGATCTGGATTGAATAATCGCTAATCTGCATTCGTTAATTGCTAATCCTTGCTGTCATAATGTGTGCCTACCCATAGCTCCACATATTCTTCTGTCAGCACAGGTTCATCTTGAAACGGTTACCCACGCTCAGTAACAGATTGTTTCACCACTTTGGCTTTGCCGTGTTTGGTTTTATCAAAATTGCCAAAAAAATTTAGGAAAATAAAGAAGAAAATTGTCAAAGTTTTTGCACGCTTTTCACAGAACGTGCTGTATTTCTGTAGACCACATCCCACCTCAGTTGTAGGTGCCAATTTTTGTGGTTGCATCTTTTTTTGATTCGTGTTCAGAGAAAAAAATAAAAAAAATAGTGAAAAAATTAAAAAGTTTGATTCCTACTAGTGCCTTTTAGAAAAATCAGGGAAAAATTCAGAAAAAAGAAAAAATCCAGGCTATTTGCTTGTTCTGTGAGTTCTTTCCATCGTCCTTTGTTTTCACCTTGTTGCGCAACGTCTCGACACGTCTTAGCCAGCACCTGTGATTTGTACTTTGGATCCGGATTGAACAATCGCTAATCTGCATTCGTTAATTGCTAATCATTGCTGTCATATTGTGTGCCTACCCGTAGCTCCACATATTCTTCTGTCAGCATAGGTTCATCTTGCAACTCTTACCCACGCTCAACAACAGATTGTTTCACCACTTTGGCTTCGCCCTGTTTGGTTTCATCAAAATTGCCAAAAAAATTTGGAAAATAAAGAAAAAAATTGTCAAAGTTTTTGCATGCTTTTCAAAGAACGTGCTGTATTTCTGTAGACCACATCCCACCTTAGTTGTAGGTGCCAATTTTTGTGGTTGCATCCTTTTTGATCCTTGTTCAGAGAAAAATATAAAAAAATAGTGAAAAAATAAAAAAGTTTGATTCCTACTAGTGCCTTTTGAAAAAAATCAGGGAAAAATTCAGGAAAAGGAAAAATTCAGGCTATTTGCTTGTTCTATGGGTTCTTTCCATCGTCCTTTGTTTTCACCTTGTTGCGCAACGTCTCGACACGTCTTAGCCAGCACCTGTGATTTGTACTTTGGATCCGGATTGAACAATCGCTAATCCGCATTCGTTAATTGCTAATCCTTGCTGTCATAATGTGTGCCTACCCATAGCTCGGCATATTCTTCTGTCAGTACAGGTTCATCTTGAAACTGTTACCCACGCTCAGCAACAGATTGTTTTGCCACTTTGGCTTTGCCCTGTTTGGTTTCATCAAAATTGCCAAAAAAATTTAGGAAAATAAAGAAGAAAATTGTCAAAGTTTTTGTACGCTTTTCACAGAACGTGCTGTACTTCTGTAGACCACATCCCACCTCAGTTGTAGGTGCCAAATTTTGTGGTTGCATCTTTTTTTGATCCGTGTTCAGAGAAAAAAATAAAATAAATAGTGAAAAAATTAAAAAGTTTGATTCCTACTAGTGCCTTTTAGAAAAATCAAGGAAAAATTCAGGAAAAAGGAAAAATTCGGGCTATTTGCTTGTTCTGTGAGTTCTTTCCATCGTCCTTTGTTTTCACCATGTTGCGCTACGTCTCGACACGTCTTAGCCTGCACCTGTAATTTGTACTTTGGATCCGGATTGAACAATTGCTAATCTACATTCGTTAATTGCTAATCCTTGCTGTCATATTGTGTGCCTACCCGTAGCTCCACATATTCTTCTGTCAGCATAGGTTCATCTTGCAACTCTTACCCACGCTCAACAACAGATTGTTTCACCACTTTGGCTTCGCCCTGTTTGGTTTCATCAAAATTGCCAAAAAAATTTGGAAAATAAAGAAAAAAATTGTCAAAGTTTTTGCATGCTTTTCAAAGAACGTGCTGTATTTCTGTAGACCACATCCCACCTTAGTTGTAGGTGCCAATTTTTGTGGTTGCATCCTTTTTGATCCTTGTTCAGAGAAAAATATAAAAAAATAGTGAAAAAATAAAAAAGTTTGATTCCTACTAGTGCCTTTTGAAAAAAATCAGGGAAAAATTCAGGAAAAAGGAAAAATTCAGGCTATTTGCTTGTTCTATGGGTTCTTTCCATCGTCCTTTGTTTTCACCTTGTTGCGCAACGTCTCGACACGTCTTAGCCAGCACCTGTGATTTGTACTTTGGATCCGGATTGAACAATCGCTAATCTGCATTCGTTAATTGCTAATCCTTGCTGTCATAATGTGTGCCTACCCATAGCTCGGCATATTCTTCTGTCAGTACAGGTTCATCTTGAAACTGTTACCCACGCTCAGCAACAGATTGTTTTGCCACTTTGGCTTTGCCCTGTTTGGTTTCATCAAAATTGCCAAAAAAATTCAGGAAAATAAAGAAGAAAATTGTCAAAGTTTTTGTACGCTTTTCACAGAACGTGCTGTACTTCTGTAGACCACATCCCACCTCAGTTGTAGGTGCCAAATTTTGTGGTTGCATCTTTTTTTGATCCGTGTTCAGAGAAAAAAATAAAATAAATAGTGAAAAAATTAAAAAGTTTGATTCCTACTAGTGCCTTTTAGAAAAATCAGGGAAAAATTCAGGAAAAAGGAAAAATTCGGGCTACTTGCTTGTGCTGTGAGTTCTTTCCATCGTCCTTTGTTTTCACCATGTTGCGCTACGTCTCGACATGTCTTAGCCTGCACCTGTAATTTGTACTTTGGATCCGGATTGAACAATTGCTAATCTACATTCGTTAATTGCTAATCCTTGCTGTCATATTGTGTGCCTACCCGTAGCTCCACATATTCTTCTGTCAACACAGGTTCATCTTGCAACTGTTACCCATGCTCAACAACAGATTGTTTCGCCACTTTGGCTTCGCCCTGTTTGGTTTCATCAAAATTGCCAAAAAAATTCAGGAAAATAAAGAAGAAAATTGTTAAAGTTTTTGCACGCTTTTCACAGAACATGCTGTATTTCTGTAGACCACATCTCACCTCAGTTGTAGGTGCCAATTTTTGTGGTTGCATCTTTTTTTGATCCGTGTTTAGAGAAACAAATAAAAAAATAGTGAAAAAATTAAAAAGTTTGATTCCTACTCGTGCCTTTTGGAAAAATTAGGGAAAAATTCAGGAAAAAGGATAAATTTGGGCTATTTGCTTGTTCTGTGAGTTCTTTCCATCGTCCTTTGTTTACACTTTGTTGCGCAACGTCTCGACACGTCTTAGCCAGCACCTGTGATTTATACTTTGGATCTGGATTGAATAATCGCTAATCTGCATTCGTTAATTGCTAATCCTTGCTGTCATAATGTGTGCCTACCCATAGCTCCACATATTCTTCTGTCAGCACAGGTTCATCTTGAAACGGTTACCCACGCTCAGTAACAGATTGTTTCACCACTTTGGCTTTGCCGTGTTTGGTTTTATCAAAATTGCCAAAAAAATTTAGGAAAATAAAGAAGAAAATTGTCAAAGTTTTTGCACGCTTTTCACAGAACGTGCTGTATTTCTGTAGACCACATCCCACCTCAGTTGTAGGTGCCAATTTTTGTGGTTGCATCTTTTTTTGATTCGTGTTCAGAGAAAAAAATAAAAAAAAATAGTGAAAAAATTAAAAAGTTTGATTCCTACTAGTGCCTTTTAGAAAAATCAAGGAAAAATTCAGAAAAAAGAAAAAATCCAGGCTATTTGCTTGTTCTGTGAGTTCTTTCCATCGTCCTTTGTTTTCACCTTGTTGCGCAACGTCTCGACACGTCTTAGCCAGCACCTGTGATTTGTACTTTGGATCCGGATTGAACAATCGCTAATCTGCATTCGTTAATTGCTAATCATTGCTGTCATATTGTGTGCCTACCCGTAGCTCCACATATTCTTCTGTCAGCATAGGTTCATCTTGCAACTCTTACCCACGCTCAACAACAGATTGTTTCACCACTTTGGCTTCGCCCTGTTTGGTTTCATCAAAATTGCCAAATAAATTTGGAAAATAAAGAAAAAAATTGTCAAAGTTTTTGCATGCTTTTCAAAGAATGTGCTGTATTTCTGTAGACCACATCCCACCTTAGTTGTAGGTGCCAATTTTTGTGGTTGCATCCTTTTTGATCCTTGTTCAGAGAAAAATATAAAAAAATAGTGAAAAAATAAAAAAGTTTGATTCCTACTAGTGCCTTTTGAAAAAAATCAGGGAAAAATTCAGGAAAAGGAAAAATTCAGGCTATTTGCTTGTTCTATGGGTTCTTTCCATCGTCCTTTGTTTTCACCTCGTTGCGCAACGTCTCGACACGTCTTAGCCAGCACCTGTGATTTGTACTTTGGATCCGGATTGAACAATCGCTAATCCGCATTCGTTAATTGCTAATCCTTGCTGTCATAATGTGTGCCTACCCATAGCTCGGCATATTCTTCTGTCAGTACAGGTTCATCTTGAAACTGTTACCCACGCTCAGCAACAGATTGTTTTGCCACTTTGGCTTTGCCCTGTTTGGTTTCATCAAAATTGCCAAAAAAATTTAGGAAAATAAAGAAGAAAATTGTCAAAGTTTTTGTACGCTTTTCACAGAACGTGCTGTACTTCTGTAGACCACATCCCACCTCAGTTGTAGGTGCCAAATTTTGTGGTTGCATCTTTTTTTGATCCGTGTTCAGAGAAAAAAATAAAATAAATAGTGAAAAAATTAAAAAGTTTGATTCCTACTAGTGCCTTTTAGAAAAATCAGGGAAAAATTCAGGAAAAAGGAAAAATTCGGGCTATTTGCTTGTTCTGTGAGTTCTTTCCATCGTCCTTTGTTTTCACCATGTTGCGCTACGTCTCGACACGTCTTAGCCTGCACCTGTAATTTGTACTTTGGATCCGGATTGAACAATTGCTAATCTACATTCGTTAATTGCTAATCCTTGCTGTCATATTGTGTGCCTACCCGTAGCTCCACATATTCTTCTGTCAACACAGGTTCATCTTGCAACTGTTACCCATGCTCAACAACAGATTGTTTCACCACTTTGGCTTCGCCCTATTTGGTTTCATCAAAATTGCCAAAAAAATTCAGGAAAATAAAGAAGAAAATTGTTAAAGTTTTTGCACGCTTTTCACAGAACATGCTGTATTTCTGTAGACCACATCTCACCTCAGTTGTAGGTGCCAATTTTTGTGGTTGCATCTTTTTTTGATTCGTGTTCAGAGAAAAAAATAAAAAAAATAGTGAAAAAATTAAAAAGTTTGATTCCTACTAGTGCCTTTTAGAAAAATCAGGGAAAAATTCAGGAAAAAGAAAAAATCCAGGCTATTTGCTTGTTCTGTGAGTTCTTTCCATCATCCTTTGTTTTCACCTTGCTGCGCAACGTCTCGACACGTCTTAGCCAGCACCTGTGATTTGTACTTTGGATCCGGATTGAACAATCGCTAATCTGCATTCGTTAATTGCTAATCCTTGCTGTCATATTGTGTGCCTACCCGTAGCTCCACATATTCTTCTGTCAGCATAGGTTCATCTTGCAACTCTTACCCACGCTCAACAACAGATTGTTTCACCACTTTGGCTTCGCCCTGTTTGGTTTCATCAAAATTGCCAAAAAAATTTGGAAAATAAAGAAAAAAATTGTCAAAGTTTTTGCAAGCTTTTTAAAGAACGTGCTGTATTTCTGTAGACCACATCCCACCTTAGTTGTAGGTGCCAATTTTTGTGGTTGCATCCTTTTTGATCCTTGTTCAGAGAAAAATATAAAAAAATAGTGAAAAAATAAAAAAGTTTGATTCCTACTAGTGCCTTTTGAAAAAAATCAGGGAAAAATTCAGGAAAAAGGAAAAATTCAGGCTATTTGCTTGTTCTATGGGTTCTTTCCATCGTCCTTTGTTTTCACCTTGTTGCGCAACGTCTCGACACGTCTTAGCCAGCACCTGTGATTTGTACTTTGGATCCGGATTGAACAATCGCTAATCCGCATTCGTTAATTGCTAATCCTTGCTGTCATAATGTGTGCCTACCCATAGCTCGGCATATTCTTCTGTCAGTACAGGTTCATCTTGAAACTGTTACCCACGCTCAGCAACAGATTGTTTTGCCACTTTGGCTTTGCCCTGTTTGGTTTCATCAAAATTGCCAAAAAAATTCAGGAAAATAAAGAAGAAAATTGTCAAAGTTTTTGTACGCTTTTCACAGAACGTGCTGTACTTCTGTAGACCACATCCCACCTCAGTTGTAGGTGCCAAATTTTGTGGTTGCATCTTTTCTTGATCCGTGTTCAGAGAAAAAAATAAAATAAATAGTGAAAAAATTAAAAAGTTTGATTCCTACTAGTGCCTTTTAGAAAAATCAGGGAAAAATTCAGGAAAAAGGAAAAATTCGGGCTATTTGCTTGTTCTGTGAGTTCTTTCCATCGTCCTTTGTTTTCACCATGTTGCGCTATGTCTCGACACGTCTTAGCCTGCACCTGTAATTTGTACTTTGGATCCGGATTGAACAATTGCTAATCTACATTCGTTAATTGCTAATCCTTGCTGTCATATTATATGCCTACCCGTAGCTCCACATATTCTTCTGTCAACACAGGTTCATCTTGCAACTGTTACCCATGCTCAACAACAGATTGTTTCGCCACTTTGGCTTCGCCCTGTTTGGTTTCATCAAAATTGCCAAAAAAATTCAGGAAAATAAAGAAGAAAATTGTTAAAGTTTTTGCACGCTTTTCACAGAACATGCTGTATTTCTGTAGACCACATCTCACCTCAGTTATAGGTGCCAATTTTTGTGGTTGCATCTTTTTTTGATCCGTGTTTAGAGAAACAAATAAAAAAAATAGTGAAAAAATTAAAAAGTTTGATTCCTACTCGTGCCTTTTGGAAAAATTAGGAAAAAATTCAGGAAAAAGGATAAATTTGGGCTATTTGCTTGTTCTGTGAGTTCTTTCCATCGTCCTTTGTTTACACTTTGTTGCGCAACGTCTCGACACATCTTAGCCAGCACCTGTGATTTATACTTTGGATCTGGATTGAATAATCGCTAATCTGCATTCGTTAATTGCTAATCCTTGCTGTCATAATGTGTGCCTACCCATAGCTCCACATATTCTTCTGTCAGCACAAGTTCATCTTGAAACGGTTACCCACGCTCAGTAACAGATTGTTTCACCACTTTGGCTTTGCCGTGTTTGGTTTTATCAAAATTGCCAAAAAATTTAGGAAAATAAAGAAGAAAATTGTCAAAGTTTTTGCACGCTTTTCACAGAACGTGCTGTATTTCTGTAGACCACATCCCACCTCAGTTGTAGGTGCCAATTTTTGTGGTTGCATCTTTTTTTGATTCGTGATCAGAGAAAAAAATAAAAAAAATAGTGAAAAAATTAAAAAGTTTGATTGCTACTAGTGCCTTTTAGAAAAATCAGGGAAAAATTCAGGAAAAAGAAAAAATCCAGGCTATTTGCTTGTTCTGTGAGTTCTTTCCATCATCCTTTGTTTTCACCTTGTTGCGCAACGTCTCGACATGTCTTAGCCAGCACCTGTGATTTGTACTTTGGATCCGGATTGAACAATCGCTAATCTGCATTCGTTAATTGCTAATCATTGCTGTCATATTGTGTGCCTACCCGTAGCTCCACATATTCTTCTGTCAGCATAGGTTCATCTTGCAACTCTTACCCACGCTCAACAACAGATTGTTTCACCACTTTGGCTTCGCCCTGTTTGGTTTCATCAAAATTGCCAAAAAAATTTGGAAAATAAAGAAAAAAATTGTCAAAGTTTTTGCATGCTTTTTAAAGAACGTGCTGTATTTCTGTAGACCACATCCCACCTTAGTTGTAGGTGCCAATTTTTGTGGTTGCATCCTTTTTGATCCTTGTTCAGAGAAAAATATAAAAAAATAGTGAAAAAATAAAAAAGTTTGATTCCTACTAGTGCCTTTTGAAAAAAATCAGGGAAAAATTCAGGAAAAAGGAAAAATTCAGGCTATTTGCTTGTTCTATGGGTTCTTTCCATCGTCCTTTGTTTTCACCTTGTTGCACAACGTCTCGACACGTCTTAGCCAGCACCTGTGATTTGTACTTTGGATCCGGATTGAACAATCGCTAATCCGCATTCGTTAATTGCTAATCCTTGCTGTCATAATGTGTGCCTACCCATAGCTCGGCATATTCTTCTGTCAGTACAGGTCCATCTTGAAACAGTTACCCACGCTAAGCAACAGATTGTTTTGCCACTTTGGCTTTGCCCTGTTTGGTTTCATCAAAATTGCCAAAAAAATTCAGGAAAATAAAGAAGAAAATTGTCAAAGTTTTTGTACGCTTTTCACAGAACGTGCTGTACTTCTGTAGACCACATCCCACCTCAGTTGTAGGTGCCAAATTTTGTGGTTGCATCTTTTTTTGATCCGTGTTCAGAGAAAAAAATAAAAAAAATAGTGAAAAAATTAAAAAGTTTGATTCCTACTAGTGCCTTTTAGAAAAATCAGGGAAAAATTCAGGAAAAAGAAAAAATTTGGGCTATTTGCTTGTTCTGTGAGTTCTTTCCATCGTCCTTTGTTTTCACCATGTTGCGCTACGTCTCGACACGTCTTAGCCTGCACCTGTAATTTGTACTTTGGATCCGGATTGAACAATTGCTAATCTACATTCGTTAATTGCTAATCCTTGCTGTCATATTGTGTGCCTACCCGTAGCTCCACATATTCTTCTGTCAACACAGGTTCATCTTGCAACTGTTACCCATGCTCAACAACAGATTGTTTCGCCACTTTGGCTTCACCCTGTTTGGTTTCATCAAAATTGCCAAAAAAATTCAGGAAAATAAAGAAGAAAATTGTTAAAGTTTTTGCACGCTTTTCACAGAACGTGCTGTATTTCTATAGACCACATCTCACCTCAGTTGTAGGTGCCAATTTTTGTGGTTGCATCTTTTTTTGATCCGTGTTTAGAGAAACAAATAAAAAAAATAGTGAAAAAATTAAAAAGTTTGATTCCTACTCGTGCCTTTTAGAAAAATTAGGGAAAAATTCAGGAAAAAGGAAAAATCCGGGCTATTTGCTTATTCTATGAGTTCTTTCCATCGTCCTTTGTTTTCACCTTGTTAATTAGGGAAAAATTCAGGAAAAAGGAAAAATCCGGGCTATTTGCTTATTCTATGAGTTCTTTCCATCGTCCTTTGTTTTCACCTTGTTGCACTACGTCTTGACACGTCTTAGCCAGCACCTGTGATTTGTACTTTGGATCCGGATTGAACAATCGCTAATCTGCATTCGTTAATTGCTAATCCTTGCTGTCATATTGTGTGCCTACCCGTAGCTCCACATATTCTTCTGTCAGCACTGGTTCATCTTGCAACTGTTACCCACGCTCAACAACAGATTTTTTCGCCACTTTGGTTTTGCCCTATTTGGTTTCATCAAAATTGCCAAAAAAATTTGGGAAAATAAAGAAAATAAATTGTCAAAGTTTTTGCTTGCTGAACGTGATGTATTTCTGTAGACCACATCCCACCTCAGTCGTAGGTGCCAATTTTTGTGGTTGCATCTTTTTTTATCCTTGTTCAGAGAAAAATATAAAAAAATAGTGAAAAAGTAAAAAATTTTGATTCCTACTAGTGCCTTTTGGAAAAATCAAGGAAAAATTCAGGAAAAAGGATAAATTTGGGCTATTTGCTTGTTCTGTGAGTTCTTTCCATCGTCCTTTGTTTACACTTTGTTGCGCAACGTCTCGACACGTCTTAGCCAGCACCTGTGATTTATACTTTGGATCTGAATTGAACAATCGCTAATCTGCATTCGTTAATTGCTAATCCTTGCTGTCATAATGTGTGCCTACCCATAGCTCCACATATTCTTCTGTCTGCACAGGTTCATCTTGAAATGGTTACCCACGCTCAGTAACAGATTGTATCGCCACTTTAGCTTTGCCCTGTTTGGTTTTATCAAAATTGCCAAAAAAATTTAGGAAAATAAAGAAGAAAATTGTCAAAGTTTTTGCACGCTTTTCACAGAACGTGCTGTATTTCTGTAGACCACATCCCACCTCAGTTGTAGGTGCCAATTTTTGTAGTTGCATCTTTTTTTGATTCGTGTTCAGAGAAAAAAATAAAAAAAATAGTGAAAAAATTAAAAAGTTTGATTCCTACAGGTGCCTTTTAGAAAAATCAGGGAAAAATTTAGGAAAAAGAAAAAATCCGGGCTATTTGCTTGTTCTGTGAGTTCTTTGCATCGTCCTTTGTTTTCACCTTGTTGCGCAACGTCTCGACACGTCTTAGCCAGCACCTGTGATTTGTACTTTGGATCCGGATTGAACAATCGCTAATCTGCATTCGTTAATTGCTAATCCTTGCTGTCATAATGTGTGCCGACCCATAGCTCCACATATTCTTCTATCAGTACAGGTTCATCTTGAAACTGTTACCCATGCTCAGCAACAGATTGTTTCGCCACTTTGGCTCTACCCCTATTTGGTTTCATCAAAATTGCCAAAAAAATTTAGGAAAATAAAGAAGAAAATTGTCAAAGTTTTTGCACGCTTTTCACAGAACGTGCTGTATTTCTGTAGACCACATCCCACCTCAGTTGTAGGTGCCAATTTTTGTGGTTGCATCTTTTTTTGATTCGTGTTCAGAGAAAAAAATAAAAAAAATAGTGAAAAAATTAAAAAGTTTGATTCCTACTAGTGCCTTTTAGAAAAATCAGGGAAAAATTCAGAAAAAAGAAAAAATCCAGGCTATTTGCTTGTTCTGTGAGTTCTTTCCATCGTCCTTTGTTTTCACCTTGTTGCGCAACGTCTCGACACGTCTTAGCCAGCACCTGTGATTTGTACTTTGGATCCGGATTGAACAATCGCTAATCTGCATTCGTTAATTGCTAATCATTGCTGTCATATTGTGTGCCTACCCGTAGCTCCACATATTCTTCTGTCAGCATAGGTTCATCTTGCAACTCTTACCCACGCTCAACAACAGATTGTTTCACCACTTTGGCTTCGCCCTGTTTGGTTTCATCAAAATTGCCAAAAAAATTTGGAAAATAAAGAAAAAAATTGTCAAAGTTTTTGCATGCTTTTCAAAGAACGTGCTGTATTTCTGTAGACCACATCCCACCTTAGTTGTAGGTGCCAATTTTTGTGGTTGCATCCTTTTTGATCCTTGTTCAGAGAAAAATATAAAAAAATAGTGAAAAAATAAAAAAGTTTGATTCCTACTAGTGCCTTTTGAAAAAAATCAGGGAAAAATTCAGGAAAAGGAAAAATTCAGGCTATTTGCTTGTTCTATGGGTTCTTTCCATCGTCCTTTGTTTTCACCTTGTTGCGCAACGTCTCGACACGTCTTAGCCAGCACCTGTGATTTGTACTTTGGATCCGGATTGAACAATCGCTAATCCGCATTCGTTAATTGCTAATCCTTGCTGTCATAATGTGTGCCTACCCATAGCTCGGCATATTCTTCTGTCAGTACAGGTTCATCTTGAAACTGTTACCCACGCTCAGCAACAGATTGTTTTGCCACTTTGGCTTTGCCCTGTTTGGTTTCATCAAAATTGCCAAAAAAATTTAGGAAAATAAAGAAGAAAATTGTCAAAGTTTTTGTACGCTTTTCACAGAACGTGCTGTACTTCTGTAGACCACATCCCACCTCAGTTGTAGGTGCCAAATTTTGTGGTTGCATCTTTTTTTGATCCGTGTTCAGAGAAAAAAATAAAATAAATAGTGAAAAAATTAAAAAGTTTGATTCCTACTAGTGCCTTTTAGAAAAATCAGGGAAAAATTCAGGAAAAAGGAAAAATTCGGGCTATTTGCTTGTTCTGTGAGTTCTTTCCATCGTCCTTTGTTTTCACCATGTTGCGCTACGTCTCGACACGTCTTAGCCTGCACCTGTAATTTGTACTTTGGATCCGGATTGAACAATTGCTAATCTACATTCGTTAATTGCTAATCCTTGCTGTCATATTGTGTGCCTACCCGTAGCTCCACATATTCTTCTGTCAACACAGGTTCATCTTGCAACTGTTACCCATGCTCAACAACAGATTGTTTCACCACTTTGGCTTCGCCCTGTTTGGTTTCATCAAAATTGCCAAAAAAATTCAGGAAAATAAAGAAGAAAATTGTTAAAGTTTTTGCACGCTTTTCACAGAACATGCTGTATTTCTGTAGACCACATCTCACCTCAGTTGTAGGTGCCAATTTTTGTGGTTGCATCTTTTTTTGATCCGTGTTTAGAGAAACAAATAAAAAAATAGTGAAAAAATTAAAAAGTTTGATTCCTACTCGTGCCTTTTGGAAAAATTAGGGAAAAATTCAGGAAAAAGGATAAATTTGGGCTATTTGCTTGTTCTGTGAGTTCTTTCCATCGTCCTTTGTTTACACTTTGTTGCGCAACGTCTCGACACGTCTTAGCCAGCACCTGTGATTTATACTTTGGATCTGGATTGAATAATCGCTAATCTGCATTCGTTAATTGCTAATCCTTGCTGTCATAATGTGTGCCTACCCATAGCTCCACATATTCTTCTGTCAGCACAGGTTCATCTTGAAACGGTTACCCACGCTCAGTAACAGATTGTTTCACCACTTTGGCTTTGCCGTGTTTGGTTTTATCAAAATTGCCAAAAAAATTTAGGAAAATAAAGAAGAAAATTGTCAAAGTTTTTGCACGCTTTTCACAGAACGTGCTGTATTTCTGTAGACCACATCCCACCTCAGTTGTAGGTGCCAATTTTTGTGGTTGCATCTTTTTTTGATTCGTGTTCAGAGAAAAAAATAAAAAAAATAGTGAAAAAATTAAAAAGTTTGATTCCTACTAGTGCCTTTTAGAAAAATCAGGGAAAAATTCAGAAAAAAGAAAAAATCCAGGCTATTTGCTTGTTCTGTGAGTTCTTTCCATCGTCCTTTGTTTTCACCTTGTTGCGCAACGTCTCGACACGTCTTAGCCAGCACCTGTGATTTGTACTTTGGATCCGGATTGAACAATCGCTAATCTGCATTCGTTAATTGCTAATCATTGCTGTCATATTGTGTGCCTACCCGTAGCTCCACATATTCTTCTGTCAGCATAGGTTCATCTTGCAACTCTTACCCACGCTCAACAACAGATTGTTTCACCACTTTGGCTTCGCCCTGTTTGGTTTCATCAAAATTGCCAAAAAAATTTGGAAAATAAAGAAAAAAATTGTCAAAGTTTTTGCATGCTTTTCAAAGAACGTGCTGTATTTCTGTAGACCACATCCCACCTTAGTTGTAGGTGCCAATTTTTGTGGTTGCATCCTTTTTGATCCTTGTTCAGAGAAAAATATAAAAAAATAGTGAAAAAATAAAAAAGTTTGATTCCTACTAGTGCCTTTTGAAAAAAATCAGGGAAAAATTCAGGAAAAGGAAAAATTCAGGCTATTTGCTTGTTCTATGGGTTCTTTCCATCGTCCTTTGTTTTCACCTTGTTGCGCAACGTCTCGACACGTCTTAGCCAGCACCTGTGATTTGTACTTTGGATCCGGATTGAACAATCGCTAATCCGCATTCGTTAATTGCTAATCCTTGCTGTCATAATGTGTGCCTACCCATAGCTCGGCATATTCTTCTGTCAGTACAGGTTCATCTTGAAACTGTTACCCACGCTCAGCAACAGATTGTTTTGCCACTTTGGCTTTGCCCTGTTTGGTTTCATCAAAATTGCCAAAAAAATTTAGGAAAATAAAGAAGAAAATTGTCAAAGTTTTTGTACGCTTTTCACAGAACGTGCTGTACTTCTGTAGACCACATCCCACCTCAGTTGTAGGTGCCAAATTTTGTGGTTGCATCTTTTTTTGATCCGTGTTCAGAGAAAAAAATAAAATAAATAGTGAAAAAATTAAAAAGTTTGATTCCTACTAGTGCCTTTTAGAAAAATCAGGGAAAAATTCAGGAAAAAGGAAAAATTCGGGCTATTTGCTTGTTCTGTGAGTTCTTTCCATCGTTCTTTGTTTTCACCATGTTGCGCTACGTCTCGACACGTCTTAGCCTGCACCTGTAATTTGTACTTTGGATCCGGATTGAACAATTGCTAATCTACATTCGTTAATTGCTAATCCTTGCTGTCATATTGTGTGCCTACCCGTAGCTCCACATATTCTTCTGTCAGCATAGGTTCATCTTGCAACTCTTACCCACGCTCAACAACAGATTGTTTCACCACTTTGGCTTCGCCCTGTTTGGTTTCATCAAAATTGCCAAAAAAATTTGGAAAATAAAGAAAAAAATTGTCAAAGTTTTTGCATGCTTTTCAAAGAACGTGCTGTATTTCTGTAGACCACATCCCACCTTAGTTGTAGGTGCCAATTTTTGTGGTTGCATCCTTTTTGATCCTTGTTCAGAGAAAAATATAAAAAAATAGTGAAAAAATAAAAAAGTTTGATTCCTACTAGTGCCTTTTGAAAAAAATCAGGGAAAAATTCAGGAAAAAGGAAAAATTCAGGCTATTTGCTTGTTCTATGGGTTCTTTCCATCGTCCTTTGTTTTCACCTTGTTGCGCAACGTCTCGACACGTCTTAGCCAGCACCTGTGATTTGTACTTTGGATCCGGATTGAACAATCGCTAATCCGCATTCGTTAATTGCTAATCCTTGCTGTCATAATGTGTGCCTACCCATAGCTCGGCATATTCTTCTGTCAGTACAGGTTCATCTTGAAACTGTTACCCACGCTCAGCAACAGATTGTTTTGCCACTTTGGCTTTGCCCTGTTTGGTTTCATCAAAATTGCCAAAAAAATTCAGGAAAATAAAGAAGAAAATTGTCAAAGTTTTTGTACGCTTTTCACAGAGCGTGCTGTACTTCTGTAGACCACATCCCACCTCAGTTGTAGGTGCCAAATTTTGTGGTTGCATCTTTTTTTGATCCGTGTTCAGAGAAAAAAATAAAATAAATAGTGAAAAAATTAAAAAGTTTGATTCCTACTAGTGCCTTTTAGAAAAATCAGGGAAAAATTCAGGAAAAAGGAAAAATTCGGGCTATTTGCTTGTGCTGTGAGTTCTTTCCATCGTCCTTTGTTTTCACCATGTTGCGCTACGTCTCGACATGTCTTAGCCTGCACCTGTAATTTGTACTTTGGATCCAGATTGAACAATTGCTAATCTACATTCGTTAATTGCTAATCCTTGCTGTCATATTGTGTGCCTACCCGTAGCTCCACATATTCTTCTGTCAACACAGGTTCATCTTGCAACTGTTACCCATGCTCAACAACAGATTGTTTCGCCACTTTGGCTTCGCCCTGTTTGGTTTCATCAAAATTGCCAAAAAAATTCAGGAAAATAAAGAAGAAAATTGTTAAAGTTTTTGCACGCTTTTCACAGAACATGCTGTATTTCTGTAGACCACATCTCACCTCAGTTGTAGGTGCCAATTTTTGTGGTTGCATCTTTTTTTGATCCGTGTTTAGAGAAACAAATAAAAAAATAGTGAAAAAATTAAAAAGTTTGATTCCTACTCGTGCCTTTTGGAAAAATTAGGGAAAAATTCAGGAAAAAGGATAAATTTGGGCTATTTGCTTGTTCTGTGAGTTCTTTCCATCGTCCTTTGTTTACACTTTGTTGCGCAACGTCTCGACACGTCTTAGCCAGCACCTGTGATTTATACTTTGGATCTGGATTGAATAATCGCTAATCTGCATTCGTTAATTGCTAATCCTTGCTGTCATAATGTGTGCCTACCCATAGCTCCACATATTCTTCTGTCAGCACAGGTTCATCTTGAAACGGTTACCCACGCTCAGTAACAGATTGTTTCACCACTTTGGCTTTGCCGTGTTTGGTTTTATCAAAATTGCCAAAAAAATTTAGGAAAATAAAGAAGAAAATTGTCAAAGTTTTTGCACGCTTTTCACAGAACGTGCTGTATTTCTGTAGACCACATCCCACCTCAGTTGTAGGTGCCAATTTTTGTGGTTGCATCTTTTTTTGATTCGTGTTCAGAGAAAAAAATAAAAAAAATAGTGAAAAAATTAAAAAGTTTGATTCCTACTAGTGCCTTTTAGAAAAATCAGGGAAAAATTCAGAAAAAAGAAAAAATCCAGGCTATTTGCTTGTTCTGTGAGTTCTTTCCATCGTCCTTTGTTTTCACCTTGTTGCGCAACGTCTCGACACGTCTTAGCCAGCACCTGTGATTTGTACTTTGGATCCGGATTGAACAATCGCTAATCTGCATTCGTTAATTGCTAATCATTGCTGTCATATTGTGTGCCTACCCGTAGCTCCACATATTCTTCTGTCAGCATAGGTTCATCTTGCAACTCTTACCCACGCTCAACAACAGATTGTTTCACCACTTTGGCTTCGCCCTGTTTGGTTTCATCAAAATTGCCAAAAAAATTTGGAAAATAAAGAAAAAAATTGTCAAAGTTTTTGCATGCTTTTCAAAGAACGTGCTGTATTTCTGTAGACCACATCCCACCTTAGTTGTAGGTGCCAATTTTTGTGGTTGCATCCTTTTTGATCCTTGTTCAGAGAAAAATATAAAAAAATAGTGAAAAAATAAAAAAGTTTGATTCCTACTAGTGCCTTTTGAAAAAAATCAGGGAAAAATTCAGGAAAAGGAAAAATTCAGGCTATTTGCTTGTTCTATGGGTTCTTTCCATCGTCCTTTGTTTTCACCTTGTTGCGCAACGTCTCGACACGTCTTAGCCAGCACCTGTGATTTGTACTTTGGATCCGGATTGAACAATCGCTAATCCGCATTCGTTAATTGCTAATCCTTGCTGTCATAATGTGTGCCTACCCATAGCTCGGCATATTCTTCTGTCAGTACAGGTTCATCTTGAAACTGTTACCCACGCTCAGCAACAGATTGTTTTGCCACTTTGGCTTTGCCCTGTTTGGTTTCATCAAAATTGCCAAAAAAATTTAGGAAAATAAAGAAGAAAATTGTCAAAGTTTTTGTACGCTTTTCACAGAACGTGCTGTACTTCTGTAGACCACATCCCACCTCAGTTGTAGGTGCCAAATTTTGTGGTTGCATCTTTTTTTGATCCGTGTTCAGAGAAAAAAATAAAATAAATAGTGAAAAAATTAAAAAGTTTGATTCCTACTAGTGCCTTTTAGAAAAATCAGGGAAAAATTCAGGAAAAAGGAAAAATTCGGGCTATTTGCTTGTTCTGTGAGTTCTTTCCATCGTCCTTTGTTTTCACCATGTTGCGCTACGTCTCGACACGTCTTAGCCTGCACCTGTAATTTGTACTTTGGATCCGGATTGAACAATTGCTAATCTACATTCGTTAATTGCTAATCCTTGCTGTCATATTGTGTGCCTACCCGTAGCTCCACATATTCTTCTGTCAACACAGGTTCATCTTGCAACTGTTACCCATGCTCAACAACAGATTGTTTCACCACTTTGGCTTCGCCCTGTTTGGTTTCATCAAAATTGCCAAAAAAATTCAGGAAAATAAAGAAGAAAATTGTTAAAGTTTTTGCACGCTTTTCACAGAACATGCTGTATTTCTGTAGACCACATCTCACCTCAGTTGTAGGTGCCAATTTTTGTGGTTGCATCTTTTTTTGATTCGTGTTCAGAGAAAAAAATAAAAAAAATAGTGAAAAAATTAAAAAGTTTGATTCCTACTAGTGCCTTTTAGAAAAATCAGGGAAAAATTCAGGAAAAAGAAAAAATCCAGGCTATTTGCTTGTTCTGTGAGTTCTTTCCATCATCCTTTGTTTTCACCTTGTTGCGCAACGTCTCGACACGTCTTAGCCAGCACCTGTGATTTGTACTTTGGATCCGGATTGAACAATCGCTAATCTGCATTCGTTAATTGCTAATCCTTGCTGTCATATTGTGTGCCTACCCGTAGCTCCACATATTCTTCTGTCAGCATAGGTTCATCTTGCAACTCTTACCCACGCTCAACAACAGATTGTTTCACCACTTTGGCTTCGCCCTGTTTGGTTTCATCAAAATTGCCAAAAAAATTTGGAAAATAAAGAAAAAAATTGTCAAAGTTTTTGCAAGCTTTTTAAAGAACGTGCTGTATTTCTGTAGACCACATCCCACCTTAGTTGTAGGTGCCAATTTTTGTGGTTGCATCCTTTTTTATCCTTGTTCAGAGAAAAATATAAAAAAATAGTGAAAAAATAAAAAAGTTTGATTCCTACTAGTGCCTTTTGAAAAAAATCAGGGAAAAATTCAGGAAAAAGGAAAAATTCAGGCTATTTGCTTGTTCTATGGGTTCTTTCCATCGTCCTTTGTTTTCACCTTGTTGCGCAACGTCTCGACACGTCTTAGCCAGCACCTGTGATTTGTACTTTGGATCCGGATTGAACAATCGCTAATCCGCATTCGTTAATTGCTAATCCTTGCTGTCATAATGTGTGCCTACCCATAGCTCGGCATATTCTTCTGTCAGTACAGGTTCATCTTGAAACTGTTACCCACGCTCAGCAACAGATTGTTTTGCCACTTTGGCTTTGCCCTGTTTGGTTTCATCAAAATTGCCAAAAAAATTCAGGAAAATAAAGAAGAAAATTGTCAAAGTTTTTGTACGCTTTTCACAGAACGTGCTGTACTTCTGTAGACCACATCCCACCTCAGTTGTAGGTGCCAAATTTTGTGGTTGCATCTTTTCTTGATCCGTGTTCAGAGAAAAAAATAAAATAAATAGTGAAAAAATTAAAAAGTTTGATTCCTACTAGTGCCTTTTAGAAAAATCAGGGAAAAATTCAGGAAAAAGGAAAAATTCGGGCTATTTGCTTGTTCTGTGAGTTCTTTCCATCGTCCTTTGTTTTCACCATGTTGCGCTATGTCTCGACACGTCTTAGCCTGCACCTGTAATTTGTACTTTGGATCCGGATTGAACAATTGCTAATCTACATTCGTTAATTGCTAATCCTTGCTGTCATATTATGTGCCTACCCGTAGCTCCACATATTCTTCTGTCAACACAGGTTCATCTTGCAACTGTTACCCATGCTCAACAACAGATTGTTTCGCCACTTTGGCTTCGCCCTGTTTGGTTTCATCAAAATTGCCAAAAAAATTCAGGAAAATAAAGAAGAAAATTGTTAAAGTTTTTGCACGCTTTTCACAGAACATGCTGTATTTCTGTAGACCACATCTCACCTCAGTTATAGGTGCCAATTTTTGTGGTTGCATCTTTTTTTGATCCGTGTTTAGAGAAACAAATAAAAAAAATAGTGAAAAAATTAAAAAGTTTGATTCCTACTCGTGCCTTTTGGAAAAATTAGGGAAAAATTCAGGAAAAAGGATAAATTTGAGCTATTTGCTTGTTCTGTGAGTTCTTTCCATCGTCCTTTGTTTACACTTTGTTGCGCAACGTCTCGACACGTCTTAGCCAGCACCAGTGATTTATACTTTGGATCTGGATTGAATAATCGCTAATCTGCATTCGTTAATTGCTAATCCTTGCTGTCATAATGTGTGCCTACCCATAGCTCCACATATTCTTCTGTCAGCACAGGTTCATCTTGAAACGGTTACCCACGCTCAGTAACAGATTGTTTCACCACTTTGGCTTTGCCGTGTTTGGTTTTATCAAAATTGCCAAAAAAATTTAGGAAAATAAAGAAGAAAATTGTCAAAGTTTTTGCACGCTTTTCACAGAACGTGCTGTATTTCTGTAGACCACATCCCACCTCAGTTGTAGGTGCCAATTTTTGTGGTTGCATCTTTTTTTGATTCGTGATCAGAGAAAAAAATAAAAAAAATAGTGAAAAAATTAAAAAGTTTGATTCCTACTAGTGCCTTTTAGAAAAATCAGGGAAAAATTCAGGAAAAAGAAAAAATCCAGGCTATTTGCTTGTTCTGTGAGTTCTTTCCATCATCCTTTGTTTTCACCTTGTTGCGCAACGTCTCGACACGTCTTAGCCAGCACCTGTGATTTGTACTTTGGATCCGGATTGAACAATCGCTAATCTGCATTCGTTAATTGCTAATCCTTGCTGTCATATTGTGTGCCTACCCGTAGCTCCACATATTCTTCTGTCAGCATAGGTTCATCTTGCAACTCTTACCCACGCTCAACAACAGATTGTTTCACCACTTTGGCTTCGCCCTGTTTGGTTTCATCAAAATTGCCAAAAAAATTTGGAAAATAAAGAAAAAAATTGTCAAAGTTTTTGCAAGCTTTTTAAAGAACGTGCTGTATTTCTGTAGACCACATCCCACCTTAGTTGTAGGTGCCAATTTTTGTGGTTGCATCCTTTTTGATCCTTGTTCAGAGAAAAATATAAAAAAATAGTGAAAAAATAAAAAAGTTTGATTCCTACTAGTGCCTTTTGAAAAAAATCAGGGAAAAATTCAGGAAAAAGGAAAAATTCAGGCTATTTGCTTGTTCTATGGGTTCTTTCCATCGTCCTTTGTTTTCACCTTGTTGCGCAACGTCTCGACACGTCTTAGCCAGCACCTGTGATTTGTACTTTGGATCCGGATTGAACAATCGCTAATCCGCATTCGTTAATTGCTAATCCTTGCTGTCATAATGTGTGCCTACCCATAGCTCGGCATATTCTTCTGTCAGTACAGGTTCATCTTGAAACTGTTACCCACGCTCAGCAACAGATTGTTTTGCCACTTTGGCTTTGCCCTGTTTGGTTTCATCAAAATTGCCAAAAAAATTCAGGAAAATAAAGAAGAAAATTGTCAAAGTTTTTGTACGCTTTTCACAGAACGTGCTGTACTTCTGTAGACCACATCCCACCTCAGTTGTAGGTGCCAAATTTTGTGGTTGCATCTTTTCTTGATCCGTGTTCAGAGAAAAAAATAAAATAAATAGTGAAAAAATTAAAAAGTTTGATTCCTACTAGTGCCTTTTAGAAAAATCAGGGAAAAATTCAGGAAAAAGGAAAAATTCGGGCTATTTGCTTGTTCTGTGAGTTCTTTCCATCGTCCTTTGTTTTCACCATGTTGCGCTATGTCTCGACACGTCTTAGCCTGCACCTGTAATTTGTACTTTGGATCCGGATTGAACAATTGCTAATCTACATTCGTTAATTGCTAATCCTTGCTGTCATATTATGTGCCTACCCGTAGCTCCACATATTCTTCTGTCAACACAGGTTCATCTTGCAACTGTTACCCATGCTCAACAACAGATTGTTTCGCCACTTTGGCTTCGCCCTGTTTGGTTTCATCAAAATTGCCAAAAAAATTCAGGAAAATAAAGAAGAAAATTGTTAAAGTTTTTGCACGCTTTTCACAGAACATGCTGTATTTCTGTAGACCACATCTCACCTCAGTTATAGGTGCCAATTTTTGTGGTTGCATCTTTTTTTGATCCGTGTTTAGAGAAACAAATAAAAAAAATAGTGAAAAAATTAAAAAGTTTGATTCCTACTCGTGCCTTTTGGAAAAATTAGGGAAAAATTCAGGAAAAAGGATAAATTTGAGCTATTTGCTTGTTCTGTGAGTTCTTTCCATCGTCCTTTGTTTACACTTTGTTGCGCAACGTCTCGACACGTCTTAGCCAGCACCTGTGATTTATACTTTAAATCTGGATTGAATAATCGCTAATCTGCATTCGTTAATTGCTAATCCTTGCTGTCATAATGTGTGCCTACCCATAGCTCCACATATTCTTCTGTCAGCACAGGTTCATCTTGAAACGGTTACCCACGCTCAGTAACAGATTGTTTCACCACTTTGGCTTTGCCGTGTTTGGTTTTATCAAAATTGCCAAAAAAATTTAGGAAAATAAAGAAGAAAATTGTCAAAGTTTTTGCACGCTTTTCACAGAACGTGCTGTATTTCTGTAGACCACATCCCACCTCAGTTGTAGGTGCCAATTTTTGTGGTTGCATCTTTTTTTGATTCGTGATCAGAGAAAAAAATAAAAAAAATAGTGAAAAAATTAAAAAGTTTGATTCCTACTAGTGCCTTTTAGAAAAATCAGGGAAAAATTCAGGAAAAAGAAAAAATCCAGGCTATTTGCTTGTTCTGTGAGTTCTTTCCATCATCCTTTGTTTTCACCTTGTTGCGCAACGTCTCGACACGTCTTAGCCAGCACCTGTGATTTATACTTTGGATCTGAATTGAACAATCGCTAATCTGCATTCGTTAATTGCTAATCCTTGCTGTCATAATGTGTGCCTACCCATAGCTCCACATATTCTTCTGTCTGCACAGGTTCATCTTGAAATGGTTACCCACGCTCAGTAACAGATTGTATCGCCACTTTAGCTTTGCCCTGTTTGGTTTTATCAAAATTGCCAAAAAAATTTAGGAAAATAAAGAAGAAAATTGTCAAAGTTTTTGCACGCTTTTCACAGAACGTGCTGTATTTCTGTAGACCACATCCCACCTCAGTTGTAGGTGCCAATTTTTGTAGTTGCATCTTTTTTTGATTCGTGTTCAGAGAAAAAAATAAAAAAAATAGTGAAAAAATTAAAAAGTTTGATTCCTACAGGTGCCTTTTAGAAAAATCAGGGAAAAATTTAGGAAAAAGAAAAAATCCGGGCTATTTGCTTGTTCTGTGAGTTCTTTGCATCGTCCTTTGTTTTCACCTTGTTGCGCAACGTCTCGACACGTCTTAGCCAGCACCTGTGATTTGTACTTTGGATCCGGATTGAACAATCGCTAATCTGCATTCGTTAATTGCTAATCCTTGCTGTCATAATGTGTGCCGACCCATAGCTCCACATATTCTTCTATCAGTACAGGTTCATCTTGAAACTGTTACCCATGCTCAGCAACAGATTGTTTCGCCACTTTGGCTCTACCCCTATTTGGTTTCATCAAAATTGCCAAAAAAATTTAGGAAAATAAAGAAGAAAATTGTCAAAGTTTTTGCACGCTTTTCACAGAACGTGCTGTATTTCTGTAGACCACATCCCACCTCAGTTGTAGGTGCCAATTTTTGTGGTTGCATCTTTTTTTGATTCGTGTTCAGAGAAAAAAATAAAAAAAATAGTGAAAAAATTAAAAAGTTTGATTCCTACTAGTGCCTTTTAGAAAAATCAGGGAAAAATTCAGAAAAAAGAAAAAATCCAGGCTATTTGCTTGTTCTGTGAGTTCTTTCCATCGTCCTTTGTTTTCACCTTGTTGCGCAACGTCTCGACACGTCTTAGCCAGCACCTGTGATTTGTACTTTGGATCCGGATTGAACAATCGCTAATCTGCATTCGTTAATTGCTAATCATTGCTGTCATATTGTGTGCCTACCCGTAGCTCCACATATTCTTCTGTCAGCATAGGTTCATCTTGCAACTCTTACCCACGCTCAACAACAGATTGTTTCACCACTTTGGCTTCGCCCTGTTTGGTTTCATCAAAATTGCCAAAAAAATTTGGAAAATAAAGAAAAAAATTGTCAAAGTTTTTGCATGCTTTTCAAAGAACGTGCTGTATTTCTGTAGACCACATCCCACCTTAGTTGTAGGTGCCAATTTTTGTGGTTGCATCCTTTTTGATCCTTGTTCAGAGAAAAATATAAAAAAATAGTGAAAAAATAAAAAAGTTTGATTCCTACTAGTGCCTTTTGAAAAAAATCAGGGAAAAATTCAGGAAAAGGAAAAATTCAGGCTATTTGCTTGTTCTATGGGTTCTTTCCATCGTCCTTTGTTTTCACCTTGTTGCGCAACGTCTCGACACGTCTTAGCCAGCACCTGTGATTTGTACTTTGGATCCGGATTGAACAATCGCTAATCCGCATTCGTTAATTGCTAATCCTTGCTGTCATAATGTGTGCCTACCCATAGCTCGGCATATTCTTCTGTCAGTACAGGTTCATCTTGAAACTGTTACCCACGCTCAGCAACAGATTGTTTTGCCACTTTGGCTTTGCCCTGTTTGGTTTCATCAAAATTGCCAAAAAAATTTAGGAAAATAAAGAAGAAAATTGTCAAAGTTTTTGTACGCTTTTCACAGAACGTGCTGTACTTCTGTAGACCACATCCCACCTCAGTTGTAGGTGCCAAATTTTGTGGTTGCATCTTTTTTTGATCAGTGTTCAGAGAAAAAAATAAAATAAATAGTGAAAAAATTAAAAAGTTTGATTCCTACTAGTGCCTTTTAGAAAAATCAGGGAAAAATTCAGGAAAAAGGAAAAATTCGGGCTATTTGCTTGTTCTGTGAGTTCTTTCCATCGTCCTTTGTTTTCACCATGTTGCGCTACGTCTCGACACGTCTTAGCCTGCACCTGTAATTTGTACTTTGGATCCGGATTGAACAATTGCTAATCTACATTCGTTAATTGCTAATCCTTGCTGTCATATTGTGTGCCTACCCGTAGCTCCACATATTCTTCTGTCAACACAGGTTCATCTTGCAACTGTTACCCATGCTCAACAACAGATTGTTTCACCACTTTGGCTTCGCCCTGTTTGGTTTCATCAAAATTGCCAAAAAAATTCAGGAAAATAAAGAAGAAAATTGTTAAAGTTTTTGCACGCTTTTCACAGAACATGCTGTATTTCTGTAGACCACATCTCACCTCAGTTGTAGGTGCCAATTTTTGTGGTTGCATCTTTTTTTGATCCGTGTTTAGAGAAACAAATAAAAAAATAGTGAAAAAATTAAAAAGTTTGATTCCTACTCGTGCCTTTTGGAAAAATTAGGGAAAAATTCAGGAAAAAGGATAAATTTGGGCTATTTGCTTGTTCTGTGAGTTCTTTCCATCGTCCTTTGTTTACACTTTGTTGCGCAACGTCTCGACACGTCTTAGCCAGCACCTGTGATTTATACTTTGGATCTGGATTGAATAATCGCTAATCTGCATTCGTTAATTGCTAATCCTTGCTGTCATAATGTGTGCCTACCCATAGCTCCACATATTCTTCTGTCAGCACAGGTTCATCTTGAAACGGTTACCCACGCTCAGTAACAGATTGTTTCACCACTTTGGCTTTGCCGTGTTTGGTTTTATCAAAATTGCCAAAAAAATTTAGAAAAATAAAGAAGAAAATTGTCAAAGTTTTTGCACGCTTTTCACAGAACGTGCTGTATTTCTGTAGACCACATCCCACCTCAGTTGTAGGTGCCAATTTTTGTGGTTGCATCTTTTTTTGATTCGTGTTCAGAGAAAAAAATAAAAAAAATAGTGAAAAAATTAAAAAGTTTGATTCCTACTAGTGCCTTTTAGAAAAATCAGGGAAAAATTCAGGAAAAAGAAAAAATCCAGGCTATTTGCTTGTTCTGTGAGTTCTTTCCATCATCCTTTGTTTTCACCTTGTTGCGCAACGTCTCGACACGTCTTAGCCAGCACCTGTGATTTGTACTTTGGATCCGGATTGAACAATCGCTAATCTGCATTCGTTAATTGCTAATCCTTGCTGTCATATTGTGTGCCTACCCGTAGCTCCACATATTCTTCTGTCAGCATAGGTTCATCTTGCAACTCTTACCCACGCTCAACAACAGATTGTTTCACCACTTTGGCTTCGCCCTGTTTGGTTTCATCAAAATTGCCAAAAAAATTTGGAAAATAAAGAAAAAAATTGTCAAAGTTTTTGCAAGCTTTTTAAAGAACGTGCTGTATTTCTGTAGACCACATCCCACCTTAGTTGTAGGTGCCAATTTTGTGGTTGCATCCTTTTTGATCCTTGTTCAGAGAAAAATATAAAAAAATAGTGAAAAAATAAAAAAGTTTGATTCCTACTAGTGCCTTTTGAAAAAAATCAGGGAAAAATTCAGGAAAAAGGAAAAATTCAGGCTATTTGCTTGTTCTATGGGTTCTTTCCATCGTCCTTTGTTTTCACCTTGTTGCGCAACGTCTCGACACGTCTTAGCCAGCACCTGTGATTTGTACTTTGGATCCGGATTGAACAATCGCTAATCCGCATTCGTTAATTGCTAATCCTTGCTGTCATAATGTGTGCCTACCCATAGCTCGGCATATTCTTCTGTCAGTACAGGTTCATCTTGAAACTGTTACCCACGCTCAGCAACAGATTGTTTTGCCACTTTGGCTTTGCCCTGTTTGGTTTCATCAAAATTGCCAAAAAAATTCAGGAAAATAAAGAAGAAAATTGTCAAAGTTTTTATACGCTTTTCACAGAACGTGCTGTACTTCTGTAGACCATATCCCACCTCAGTTGTAGGTGCCAAATTTTGTGGTTGCATCTTTTCTTGATCCGTGTTCAGAGAAAAAAATAAAATAAATAGTGAAAAAATTAAAAAGTTTGATTCCTACTAGTGCCTTTTAGAAAAATCAGGGAAAAATTCAGGAAAAAGAAAAATTCGGGCTATTTGCTTGTTCTGTGAGTTCTTTCCATCGTCCTTTGTTTTCACCATGTTGCGCTATGTCTCGACACGTCTTAGCCTGCACCTATAATTTGTACTTTGGATCCGGATTGAACAATTGCTAATCTACATTCGTTAATTGCTAATCCTTGCTGTCATATTATGTGCCTACCCGTAGCTCCACATATTCTTCTGTCAACACAGGTTCATCTTGCAACTGTTACCCATGCTCAACAACAGATTGTTTCGCCACTTTGGCTTCGCCCTGTTTGGTTTAATCAAAATTGCCAAAAAAATTCAGGAAAATAAAGAAGAAAATTGTTAAAGTTTTTGCACGCTTTTCACAGAACATGCTGTATTTCTGTAGACCACATCTCACCTCAGTTATAGGTGCCAATTTTTGTGGTTGCATCTTTTTTTGATCCGTGTTTAGAGAAACAAATAAAAAAATAGTGAAAAAATTAAAAAGTTTGATTCCTACTCGTGCCTTTTGGAAAAATTAGGGAAAAATTCAGGAAAAAGGATAAATTTGGGCTATTTGCTTGTTCTGTGAGTTCTTTCCATCGTCCTTTGTTTACACTTTGTTGCGCAACGTCTCGACACGTCTTAGCCAGCACCTGTGATTTATACTTTAAATCTGGATTGAATAATCGCTAATCTGCATTCGTTAATTGCTAATCCTTGCTGTCATAATGTGTGCCTACCCATAGCTCCACATATTCTTCTGTCAGCACAGGTTCATCTTGAAACGGTTACCCACGCTCAGTAACAGATTGTTTCACCACTTTGGCTTTGCCGTGTTTGGTTTTATCAAAATTGCCAAAAAAATTTAGGAAAATAAAGAAGAAAATTGTCAAAGTTTTTGCACGCTTTTCACAGAACGTGCTGTATTTCTGTAGACCACATCCCACCTCAGTTGTAGGTGCCAATTTTTGTGGTTGCATCTTTTTTTGATTCGTGATCAGAGAAAAAAATAAAAAAAATAGTGAAAAAATTAAAAAGTTTGATTCCTACTAGTGCCTTTTAGAAAAATCAGGGAAAAATTCAGGAAAAAGAAAAAATCCAGGCTATTTGCTTGTTCTGTGAGTTCTTTCCATCATCCTTTGTTTTCACCTTGTTGCGCAACGTCTCGACACGTCTTAGCCAGCACCTGTGATTTGTACTTTGGATCCGGATTGAACAATCGCTAATCTGCATTCGTTAATTGCTAATCCTTGCTGTCATATTGTGTGCCTACCCGTAGCTCCACATATTCTTCTGTCAGCATAGGTTCATCTTGCAACTCTTACCCACGCTCAACAACAGATTGTTTCACCACTTTGGCTTCGCCCTGTTTGGTTTCATCAAAATTGCCAAAAAAATTTGGAAAATAAAGAAAAAAATTGTCAAAGTTTTTGCATGCTTTTTAAAGAACGTGCTGTATTTCTGTAGACCACATCCCACCTTAGTTGTAGGTGCCAATTTTTGTGGTTGCATCCTTTTTGATCCTTGTTCAGAGAAAAATATAAAAAAATAGTGAAAAAATAAAAAAGTTTGATTCCTACTAGTGCCTTTTGAAAAAAATCAAGGAAAAATTCAGGAAAAAGGAAAAATTCAGGCTATTTGCTTGTTCTATGGGTTCTTTCCATCGTCCTTTGTTTTCACCTTGTTGCACAACGTCTCGACACGTCTTAGCCAGCACCTGTGATTTGTACTTTGGATCCGGATTGAACAATCGCTAATCCGCATTCGTTAATTGCTAATCCTTGCTGTCATAATGTGTGCCTACCCATAGCTCGGCATATTCTTCTGTCAGTACAGGTTCATCTTGAAACAGTTACCCACGCTCAGCAACAGATTGTTTTGCCACTTTGGCTTTGCCCTGTTTGGTTTCATCAAAATTGCCAAAAAAATTCAGGAAAATAAAGAAGAAAATTGTCAAAGTTTTTGTACGCTTTTCACAGGACGTGCTGTACTTCTGTAGACCACATCCCACCTCAGTTGTAGGTGCCAAATTTTGTGGTTGCATCTTTTTTTGATCCGTGTTCAGAGAAAAAAATAAAAAAAATAGTGAAAAAATTAAAAAGTTTGATTCCTACTAGTGCCTTTTAGAAAAATCAGGGAAAAATTCAGGAAAAAGGAAAAATTCGGGCTATTTGCTTGTTCTGTGAGTTCTTTCCATCGTCCTTTGTTTTCACCATGTTGCGCTACGTCTCGACACGTCTTAGCCTGCACCTGTAATTTGTACTTTGGATCCGGATTGAACAATTGCTAATCTACATTCGTTAATTGCTAATCCTTGCTGTCATATTGTGTGCCTACCCGTAGCTCCACATATTCTTCTGTCAACACAGGTTCATCTTGCAACTGTTACCCATGCTCAACAACAGATTGTTTCACCACTTTGGCTTCGCCCTGTTTGGTTTCATCAAAATTGCCAAAAAAATTCAGGAAAATAAAGAAGAAAATTGTTAAAGTTTTTGCACGCTTTTCACAGAACATGCTGTATTTCTGTAGACCACATCTCACCTCAGTTGTAGGTGCCAATTTTTGTGGTTGCATCTTTTTTTGATCCGTGTTTAGAGAAACAAATAAAAAAAATAGTGAAAAAATTAAAAAGTTTGATTCCTACTCGTGCCTTTTAGAAAAATTAGGGAAAAATTCAGGAAAAAGGAAAAATCCGGGCTATTTGCTTATTCTATGAGTTCTTTCCATCGTCCTTTGTTTTCACCTTGTTAATTAGGAAAGAATTCAGGAAAAAGGAAAAATCCGGGCTATTTGCTTATTCTATGAGTTCTTTCCATCGTCCTTTGTTTTCACCTTGTTGCACTACGTCTTGACACGTCTTAGCCAGCACCTGTGATTTGCACTTTGGATCCGGATTGAACAATCGCTAATCTGCATTCGTTAATTGCAAATCCTTGCTGTCATATTGTGTGCCTACCCGTAGCTCCACATATTCTTCTGTCAGCACTGGTTCATCTTGCAACTGTTACCCACGCTCAACAACAGATTTTTTCGCCACTTTGGTTTTGCCCTATTTGGTTTCATCAAAATTGCCAAAAAAATTTGGGAAAATAAAGAAAATAAATTGTCAAAGTTTTTGCTTGCTGAACGTGATGTATTTCTGTAGACCACATCCCACCTCAGTCGTAGGTGCCAATTTTTGTGGTTGCATCTTTTTTTATCCTTGTTCAGAGAAAAATATAAAAAAATAGTGAAAAAGTAAAAAATTTTGATTCCTACTAGTGCCTTTTGGAAAAATCAAGGAAAAATTCAGGAAAAAGGATAAATTTGGGCTATTTGCTTGTTCTGTGAGTTCTTTCCATCGTCCTTTGTTTTCACTTTGTTGCGCAACGTCTCGACACGTCTTAGCCAGCACCTGTGATTTATACTTTGGATCTGGATTGAATAATCGCTAATCTGCATTCGTTAATTGCTAATCCTTGCTGTCATAATGTGTGCCTACCCATAGCTCCACATATTCTTCTGTCAGCACAGGTTCATCTTGAAACGGTTACCCACGCTCAGTAACAGATTGTTTCGCCACTTTGGCTTTGCCGTGTTTGGTTTTATCAAAATTGCCAAAAAAATTTAGGAAAATAAAGAAGAAAATTGTCAAAGTTTTTGCACGCTTTTCACAGAACGTGCTGTATTTCTGTAGACCACATCCCACCTCAGTTGTAGGTGCCAATTTTTGTGGTTGCATCTTTTTTTGATTCGTGATCAGAGAAAAAAATAAAAAAAATAGTGAAAAAATTAAAAAGTTTGATTCCTACTAGTGCCTTTTAGAAAAATCAGGGAAAAATTCAGGAAAAAGAAAAAATCCAGGCTATTTGCTTGTTCTGTGAGTTCTTTCCATCATCCTTTGTTTTCACCTTGTTGCACAACGTCTCGACACGTCTTAGCCAGCACCTGTGATTTGTACTTTGGATCCGGATTGAATAATCGCTAATCTGCATTCGTTAATTGCTAATCCTTGCTGTCATATTGTGTGCCTACCCGTAGCTCCACATATTCTTCTGTCAGCATAGGTTCATCTTGCAACTCTTACCCACGCTCAACAACAGATTGTTTCACCACTTTGGCTTCGCCCTGTTTGGTTTCATCAAAATTGCCAAAAAAATTTGGAAAATAAAGAAAAAAATTGTCAAAGTTTTTGCATGCTTTTTAAAGAACGTGCTGTATTTCTGTAGACCACATCCCACCTTAGTTGTAGGTGCCAATTTTTGTGGTTGCATCCTTTTTGATCCTTGTTCAGAGAAAAATATAAAAAAATAGTGAAAAAATAAAAAAGTTTGATTCCTACTAGTGCCTTTTGAAAAAAATCAGGGAAAAATTCAGGAAAAAGGAAAAATTCAGGCTATTTGCTTGTTCTATGGGTTCTTTCCATCGTCCTTTGTTTTAACCTTGTTGCGCAACGTCTCGACACGTCTTAGCCAGCACCTGTGATTTGTACTTTGGATCCGGATTGAACAATCGCTAATCCGCATTCGTTAATTGCTAATCCTTGCTGTCATAATGTGTGCCTACCCATAGCTCGGCATATTCTTCTGTCAGTACAGGTTCATCTTGAAACTGTTACCCACGCTCAGCAACAGATTGTTTTGCCACTTTGGCTTTGCCCTGTTTGGTTTCATCAAAATTGCCAAAAAAATTCAGGAAAATAAAGAAGAAAATTGTCAAAGTTTTTGTCCGCTTTTCACAGAACGTGCTGTACTTCTGTAGACCACATCCCACCTCAGTTGTAGGTGCCAAATTTTGTGGTTGCATCTTTTTTTGATCCGTGTTCAGAGAAAAAAATAAAAAAAATAGTGAAAAAATTAAAAAGTTTGATTCCTACTAGTGCCTTTTAGAAAAATCAGGGAAAAATTCAGGAAAAAGGAAAAATTCGGGCTATTTGCTTGTTCTGTGAGTTCTTTCCATCGTCCTTTGTTTTCACCATGTTGCGCTACGTCTCGACACGTCTTAGCCTGCACCTGTAATTTGTACTTTGGATCCGGATTGAACAATTGCTAATCTACATTCGTTAATTGCTAATCCTTGCTGTCATATTGTGTGCCTACCCGTAGCTCCACATATTCTTCTGTCAACACAGGTTCATCTTGCAACTGTTACCCATGCTCAACAACAGATTGTTTCGCCACTTTGGCTTCACCCTGTTTGGTTTCATCAAAATTGCCAAAAAAATTCAGGAAAATAAAGAAGAAAATTGTTAAAGTTTTTGCACGCTTTTCACAGAACGTGCTGTATTTCTATAGACCACATCTCACCTCAGTTGTAGGTGCCAATTTTTGTGGTTGCATCTTTTTTTGATCCGTGTTTAGAGAAACAAATAAAAAAAATAGTGAAAAAATTAAAAAGTTTGATTCCTACTCGTGCCTTTTAGAAAAATTAGGGAAAAATTCAGGAAAAAGGAAAAATCCGGGCTATTTGCTTATTCTATGAGTTCTTTCCATCGTCCTTTGTTTTCACCTTGTTAATTAGGGAAAAATTCAGGAAAAAGGAAAAATCCGGGCTATTTGCTTATTCTATGAGTTCTTTCCATCGTCCTTTGTTTTCACCTTGTTGCACTACGTCTTGACACATCTTAGCCAGCACCTGTGATTTGTACTTTGGATCCGGATTGAACAATCGCTAATCTGCATTCGTTAATTGCTAATCCTTGCTGTCATATTGTGTGCCTACCCGTAGCTCCACATATTCTTCTGTCAGCACTGGTTCATCTTGCAACTGTTACCCACGCTCAACAACAGATTTTTTCGCCACTTTGGTTTTGCCCTATTTGGTTTCATCAAAATTGCCAAAAAAATTTGGGAAAATAAAGAAAATAAATTGTCAAAGTTTTTGCTTGCTGAACGTGATGTATTTCTGTAGACCACATCCCACCTCAGTCGTAGGTGCCAATTTTTGTGGTTGCATCTTTTTTTATCCTTGTTCAGAGAAAAATATAAAAAAATAGTGAAAAAGTAAAAAATTTTGATTCCTACTAGTGCCTTTTGGAAAAATCAAGGAAAAATTCAGGAAAAAGGATAAATTTGGGCTATTTGCTTGTTCTGTGAGTTCTTTCCATCGTCCTTTGTTTACACTTTGTTGCGCAACGTCTCGACACGTCTTAGCCAGCACCTGTGATTTATACTTTGGATCTGAATTGAACAATCGCTAATCTGCATTCGTTAATTGCTAATCCTTGCTGTCATAATGTGTGCCTACCCATAGCTCCACATATTCTTCTGTCTGCACAGGTTCATCTTGAAATGGTTACCCACGCTCAGTAACAGATTGTATCGCCACTTTAGCTTTGCCCTGTTTGGTTTTATCAAAATTGCCAAAAAAATTTAGGAAAATAAAGAAGAAAATTGTCAAAGTTTTTGCACGCTTTTCACAGAACGTGCTGTATTTCTGTAGACCACATCCCACCTCAGTTGTAGGTGCCAATTTTTGTAGTTGCATCTTTTTTTGATTCGTGTTCAGAGAAAAAAATAAAAAAATAGTGAAAAAATTAAAAAGTTTGATTCCTACTGGTGCCTTTTAGAAAAATCAGGGAAAAATTTAGGAAAAAGAAAAAATCCGGGCTATTTGCTTGTTCTGTGAGTTCTTTGCATCGTCCTTTGTTTTCACCTTGTTGCGCAACGTCTCGACACGTCTTAGCCAGCACCTGTGATTTGTACTTTGGATCCGGATTGAACAATCGCTAATCTGCATTCGTTAATTGCTAATCCTTGCTGTCATAATGTGTGCCGACCCATAGCTCCACATATTCTTCTGTCAGTACAGGTTCATCTTGAAACTGTTACCCATGCTCAGCAACAGATTGTTTCGCCACTTTGGCTCTACCCCTATTTGGTTTCATCAAAATTGCCAAAAAAATTTAGGAAAATAAAGAAGAAAATTGTCAAAGTTTTTGCACGCTTTTCACAGAACGTGCTGTATTTCTGTAGACCACATCCCACCTCAGTTGTAGGTGCCAAATTTTGTGGTTGCATCCTTTTTGATCCTTGTTCAGAGAAAAATATAAAAAAAATAGTGAAAAAATAAAAAAGTTTGATTCCTACTAGTGCCTTCTGGAAAAATCAGGAAAAAATTTAGGAAAAAGGAAAAATTTGGGCTATTTGCTTGTTCTGTGAGTTCTTTCCGTCGTCCTTTGTTTTCACCTTGTTGCGCAACGTCTCGACATGTCTTAGCCAGCACCTGTGATTTGTACTTTGGATCCGGAAAGAACAATCACTAATCTGCATTCGTTAATTGCTAATCCTTGCTGTCATAATGTGTGCCTACCTATAGCTCCATATATTCTTCTGTCAGCACAGGTTCATCTTGAAACTGTTACCCACGCTCAGCAATAGATTGTTTTGCCACTTTGGCTTTGCCCTGTTTGGTTTCATCAAAATTACCAAAAAAATTTAGGAAATAAAGAAGAAAATTGTCAAAGTTTTTGCACGCTTTTCACAGAACGTGCTGTATTTCTGTAGACCACATCCCACCTCAGTTGTAGGTGCCAAATTTTGTGGTTGCATCTTTTTTGATCCGTGTTTAGAGAAAAAATAAAAAAATAGTGAAAAAATAAAAAGTTTGATTCCTACTAGTGCCTTTTAGAAAAATCAGGGAAAAATTCAGAAAAAAGGAAAAATTCGGGCTATTTGCTTGTTCTGTGAGTTCTTTCCATCGTCCTTTGTTTTCACCTTGTTGCGCTACGTCTCGACACGTCTTAGCCAGCACCTGTGATTTGTACTTTGGATCCGGATTGAACAATTGCTAATCTGCATTCGCTAATTGCTAATCCTTGCTGTCATATTGTGTGCCTACCCGTAGCTCCACATATTCTTCTGTCAGCACAGGTTCATCTTGCAACTGTTACCCACGCTCAACAACAGTTTGTTTCACCACTTTGGCTTCACCCTGTTTGGTTTCATCAAAATTGCCAAAAAAATTCAGAAAAATAAAGAAGAAAATTGTTAAAGTTTTTGCACGCTTTTCACAGAACGTGCTGTATTTCTGTAGACCACATCCCACCTCAGTTATAGGTGTCAATTTTTGTGGTTGCATCTTTTTTGATCCTGGTTCAGAGAAAAATATAAAAAATAGTGAAAAAATAAAAAAGTTTGATTTCTACTAGTGCCTTTTAGAAAAATCAGGAAAAAATTCTAGAAAAACGAAAAATTCGGGCTATTTGCTTGTTCTCTGAGTTCTTTCCATCGTCCTTTGTTTTCACCTTGTTGTGCTACGTCTCGACACGTCTTAGCCAGCACCTGTGATTTGTACTTTGGATCCAGATTGAACAATCGCTAATCTGCATTTGTTAATTGCTAATGTTTGCTGTCATATTGTGTGCCTACCCGTAGCTCCACATATTCTTCTGTCAGCACAGGTTCATCTTGCGACTGTTACCCATGGTCAACAACAGATTGTTTCACCACTTTCGCTTCGCCCTGTTTGGTTTCATCAAAATTGCCAAAAAAAATTCGGGAAAATAAAGAAAATAAATTGTCAAAGTTTTTGCATGCTTTTCAAAGAACGTGCTGTATTTCTGTAGACCACATCCCACCTCAGTTGTAGGTGCCAATTTTTGTGGTTGCATCCTTTTTGATCCTGGTTCAGAGAAAAATATAAAAAATAGTGAAAAAATAAAAAAGTTTGATTCCTACTAGTGCCTTTTGGAAAAATCAGGGAAAAATTCAGGAAAAAGGAAAAATTCAGGCTATTTGCTTGTTCTGTGAGTTCTTTCCATCGTCCTTTGTTTTCACCTTGTTGCACAACGTCTCGACACGTCTTAGCCAGCACCTGTGATTTGTACTTTGGATCCGGATTGAACAATCGCTAATATGCATTCGTTAATTGCTAATCCTTGCTGTCATAATGTGTGCCTACCCATAGCTCCACATATTCTTCTGTCAGCACAGGATCATCTTGAAACTGTTACCCACGCTCAGCAACAGATTGTTTCGCCACTTTGGCTTTGCCCTGTTTGGTTTATCAAAATTGCCAAAAAAATTCAGGAAAATAAAGAAGGAAATTGTCAAAGTTTTTGCACGCTTTTCACAGAACGTGCTGTATTTCTGTAGACCACATCCCACCTCAGTTGTAGGTGCCAAATTTTGTGGTTGCATCTTTTTTTTATCCATGTTAAGAGAAAAAAATAGAAAAAATAGTTAAAAAATTAAAAAGTTTGATTCCTACTAGTGCCTTTTAGAAAAATCAGGGAAAAATTTAGGAAAAAGGAAAAATCCAGGCTATTTGCTTGTTCTGAGTTCTTTCCATCGTCCTTTATTTTCACCTTGTTGCGCTACGTCTCGACACGTCTTAGCCAGCACCTGTGATTTGTACTTTGGATCCGGATTGAACAATCGCTAATTTGCATTCGTTAATTGCTAATCCTTGCTGTCATATTGTGTGCCTACCCGTAGCTCCACATATTCTTCTGTCAGCACAGGTTCATCTTGCAACTGTAACCCACGCTCAACAGTAGATTGTTTCACCACTTTGGCTTCACCTAGTTTGGTTTCATCAAAATTGCCAAAAAAACTCAGAAAAATAAAGAAAATAAATTGTCAAAGTTTTTGCATGCTTTTCAAAGAACGTGCTGTATTTCCGTAGACCACATCCCACCTCAGTTGTAGGTGCTAATTTTTGTGGTTGCATCCTTTTTGATCCTTGTTCAGAGAAAAATATAAAAAAAATAGTGAAAAAATAAAAAAGTTTGATTCCTACAAGTGCCTTTTGGAAAAATCAGGGAAAAATTTAGGAAAAAGGAAAAATTCGGGCTATTTGCTTGTTCTGTGAGTTCTTTCCATCGTCCTTTGTTTTCACCGTGTTGCGCAATGTCTCGACACGTCTTAGCCAGCACCTGTGATTTGTACTTTGGATCCGGATTGAACAATCGCTAATTTGCATTCATTAATTGCTAATCCTTGCTGTCATATTGTGTGCCTACCCATAGCTCCACATATTCTTCTGTAGCACAGGTTCATCTTGCAACTGTAACCCACACTCAACAGTAGATTGTTTCACCACTTTGGCTTCACCTTGTTTGGTTTCATCAAAATTGCCAAAAAAACTCAGAAAAATAAAGAAAAAAAATTGTCAAAGTTTTTGCATGATTTTCAAAGAACGTGCTGTATTTCTGTAGACCACATCCCACCTCAGTTGTAGGTGCCAATTTTTGTGGTTGCATCCTTTTTGATCCTTGTTCAGAGAAAAATATAAAAAAAATAGTGAAAAAATAAAAAAAGTTTGATTCCTACAAGTGCCTTTTGGAAAAATCAGGGAAAAATTCAGGAAAAAGGAAAAATTCGGGCTATTTGCTTGTTCTGTGAGTTCTTTCCATCGTCCTTTGTTTTCACCTTGTTGCGCAACGTCTCGACACGAATTAGCCAGCACCTGTGATTTGTACTTTGGATCCAGAAAGAACAATCGCTAAACTGCATTCGTTAATTGCTAATCCTTGCTGTCATAATGTGTGCCTACCTATAGCTCCACATATTCTTCTGTCAGCACAGGTTCATCTTGAAACTGTTACCCACGCTCAGCAATAGATTGTTTTGCCACTTTGGCTTTGCCCTGTTTGGTTTCATCAAAATTACCAAAAAAATTCAGGAAATAAAGAAGAAAATTGTCAAAGTTTTTGCACGCTTTTCACAGAACGTGCTGTATTTCTGTAGACCACATCCCACCTCAGTTGTAGGTGCCAAATTTTGTGGTTGCATCTTTTTTGATCCGTGTTTAGAGAAAAAAATAAAAAAATAGTGAAAAAAATAAAAAGTTTGATTCCTACTAGTGCCTTTTAGAAAAATCAGGGAAAAATTCAGGAAAAAGGAAAAATTCGGGCTGTTTGCTTGTTCTGTGAGTTCTTTCCATTGTCCTTTGTTTTCACCTTGTTGCGCTACGTCTCGACACGTCTTAGCCAGCACCTGTGATTTGTACTTTGGATCCGGATTGAACAATCGCTAATCTGCATTCGCTAATTGCTAATCCTTGCTGTCATATTGTGTGCCTACCCGTAGCTCCACATATTCTTCTGTCAGCACAGGTTCATCTTGCAACTGTTACCCACGCTCAACAACAGTTTGTTTCACCACTTTGGCTTCGCCCTGTTTGGTTTCATCAAAATTGCCAAAAAAATTCAGGAAAATAAAGAAGAAAATTGTTAAAGTTTTTGTACGCTTTTCACAGAACGTGCTGTATTTCTGTAGACCACATCCCACCTCAGTTGTAGGTGTCAATTTTTGTGGTTGCATCTTTTTTTGATCCGTGTTCAGAGAAAAAAATAAAAAAATAGTGAAAAAATTAAAAAGTTTGATTTCTACTAGTGCCTTTTAGAAAAATCAGGAAAAAATTCTGGAAAAAGAAAAAAAATTCGGGCTATTTGCTTGTTCTCTGAGTTCTTTCCATCGTCCTTTGTTTTCACCTTGTTGCGCTACGTCTCGACACGTCTTAGCCAGCACCTGTGATTTGTACTTTGGATCCAGATTGAACAATCGCTAATCTGCATTCGTTAATTGCTAATGTTTGCTATCATATTGTGTGCCTACCCGTAGCTCCACATATTCTTCTATCAGCACAGGTTCATCTTGCAACTGTTACCCATGGTCAACAACAGATTGTTTCACCACTTTCGCTTCGCCCTGTTTGGTTTCATCAAAATTGCCAAAAAAAATTCCGAAAAATAAAGAAAATAAATTGTCAAAGTTTTTGCATGCTTTTCAAAGAACGTGCTGTATTTCTGTAGACCACATCCCACCTCAGTTGTAGGTGCCAATTTTTGTGGTTGCTTCCTTTTTGATCCTGGTTCAGAGAAAAATATAAAAAAATAGTGAAAAAATAAAAAAGTTTGATTCCTACTAGTGCCTTTTGGAAAAATCAGGGAAAAATTCAGGAAAAAGAAAAAATTCAGGCTATTTGCTTGTTCTGTGAGTTCTTTCCATCGTCCTTTGTTTTCACCTTGTTGCGCAACGTCTCGACACGTCTTAGCCAGCACCTGTGATTTGTACTTTGGATCCGGATTGAACAATCGCTAATCTACATTCATTAATTGCTAATCCTTGCTGTCATAATGTGTGCCTACCCATAGCTCCACATATTCTTCTACCAGCACAGGATCATCTTGAAACTGTTACCCACGCTCAGCAACAGATTGTTTCGCCACTTTGGCTTTGCCCTGTTTGGTTTATCAAAATTGTCAAAAAAATTCAGGAAAATAAAGAAGAAAATTGTCAAAGTTTTTACACGCTTTTCACAGAACGTGCTGTATTTCTGTAGACCACATCCCACCTCAGTTGTAGGTGCCAAATTTTGTGGTTGCATCTTTTTTTGATCCATGTTAAGAGAAAAAAATAAAAAAAAATAGTAAAAAAATTAAAAAGTTTGATTCCTACTAGTGCCTTTTAGAAAAATCAGGGAAAAATTCAGGAAAAAGGAAAAATCCAGGCTATTTGCTTGTTCTGTGAGTTCTTTCCATCGTCCTTTATTTTCACCTTGTTGCGCTATGTCTCGACACGTCTTAGCCAGCACCTGTGATTTGTACTTTGGATCCGGATTGAACAATCGCTAATTTGCATTCGTTAATTGCTAATCCTTGCTGTCATATTGTGTGCCAACCCGTAGCTCCACATATTCTTCTGTCAGCACAGGTTCATCTTGCAACTGTAACCCACGCTCAATAGTAGATTGTTTCACCACTTTGGCTTCACCTAGTTTGGTTTCATCAAAATTGCCAAAAAAACTCAGAAAGATAAAGAAAAAAAATTGTCAAAGTTTTTGCATGCTTTTCAAAGAACGTGCTATATTTCTGTAGACCACATCCCACCTCAGTTGTAGGTGCTAATTTTTGTGGTTGCATCCTTTTTTATCCTTGTTCAGAGAAAAATATAAAAAAAATAGTGAAAAAATAAAAAAGTTTGATTCCTACAAGTGCCTTTTGGAAAAATCAGGGAAAAATTCAGGAAAAAGGAAAAATTCGGGCTATTTGCTTGTTCTGTGAGTTCTTTCCATCGTCCTTTGTTTTCACCTTGTTGCGCAATGTCTCGACACGTCATAGCCAGCACCTGTGATTTGTACTTTGGATCCGGATTGAACAATCGCGAATTTGCATTCGTTAATTGCTAATCCTTGCTGTCATATTGTGTGCCTACCCATAGCTCCACATATTCTTCTGTCAGCACAGGTTCATCTTGCAACTGTAACCCACACTCAACAGTAGATTGTTTCACCACTTTGGCTTCACCTTGTTTGGTTTCATCAAAATTGCCAAAAAAACTCAGAAAAATAAAGAAAAAAAATTGTCAAAGTTTTTGCATGCTTTTCAAAGAACGTGCTGTATTTCTGTAGACCACATCCCACCTTAGTTGTAGGTGCCAATTTTTGTGGTTGCATCCTTTTTGATCCTTGTTCAGAGAAAAATATAAAAAAAAAATAGTGAAAAAATAAAAAAGTTTGATTCCTACAAGTGCCTTTTGGAAAAATCAGGGAAAAATTCAGGTTATTTGCTTGTTCTGTGAGTTCTTTCCATCGTCCTTTGTTTTCACCTTGTTGCGCAACGTCTCGACACGTCTTAGCCCACCTGTGATTTGTACTTTGGATCCGGAAAGAACAATCGCTAAACTGCATTCGTTAATTGCTAATCCTTGCTGTCATAATGTGTGCCTACCTATAGCTCCACATATTCTTCTGTCAGCACAGGTTTATCTTGAAACTGTTACCCACGCTCAGCAATAGATTGTTTTGCCACTTTGGCTTTGCCCTGTTTGGTTTCATCAAAATTACCAAAAAAATTCAGAAAATAAAGAAGAAAATTGTCAAAGTTTTTGCACGCTTTTCACAGAACGTGCTGTATTTCTGTAGACCACATCCCACCTCAGTTGTAGGTGCCAAATTTTGTGGTTGCATCTTTTTTGATCCATGTTCAGAGAAAAAAATAAAAAAAATAGTGAAAAAAATAAAAAGTTTGATTCCTACTAGTGCCTTTTAGAAAAATCAGGGAAAAATTCAGGAAAAAGGAAAAATTTGGGCTATTTGCTTGTTCTGTGAGTTCTTTCCATCGTCCTTTGTTTTCACCTTGTTGCGCTACGTCTCGACACGTCTTAGCCAGCACCTGTGATTTGTACTTTGGATCCGGATTGAACAATCGCTAATCTGCATTCGCTAATTGCTAATCCTTGCTGTCATATTGTGTGCCTACCCGTAGCTCCACATATTCTCCTGTCAGCACAGGTTCATCTTAAAACTATTACCCACGCTCAGCAATAGATTGTTTTGCCACTTTGGCTTTGCCCTGTTTGGTTTCATCAAAATTACCAAAAAAATTCAGGAAATAAAGAAGAAAATTGTCAAAGTTTTTGCACGCTTTTCACAGAACGTGCTGTATTTCTTTAGACCACATCCCACCTCAGTTGTAGGTGCCAAATTTTGTGGTTGCATCTTTTTTGATCCGTGTTCAGAGAAAAAAATAAAAAAATAGTGAAAAAAATAAAAAGTTTGATTCCTACTAGTGCCTTTTAGAAAAATCAGGGAAAAATTCAGGAAAAAGGAAAAATTTGGGCTATTTGCTTGTTCTGTGAGTTCTTTCCATCGTCCTTTGTTTTCACCTTGTTGCGCTACGTCTCGACACGTCTTAGCCAGCACCTGTGATTTGTACTTTGGATCCGGATTGAACAATCGCTAATCTGCATTCGCTAATTGCTAATCCTTGCTGTCATATTGTGTGCCTACCCGTAGCTCCACATATTCTTCTGTCAGCACAGGTTCATCTTGCAACTGTTACCCACGCTCAACAACAGATTGTTTCACCACTTTGGCTTCGCCCTGTTTGGTTTCATCAAAATTGCCAAAAAAATTCATTAAAATAAAGAAGAAAATTGTTAAAGTTTTTGCACGCTTTTCACAAAACGTGCTGTATTTCTGTAGACCACATCCCACCTCAGTTGTAGGTGTCAATTTTTGTGGTTGCATCTTTTTTTGATCCGTGTTCAGAGAAAAAAATAAAAAAATAGTGAAAAAATGAAAAAGTTTGATTTCTACTAGTGCCTTTTAGAAAAATCAGGAAAAAATTCTGAAAAAACGAAAAATTCGGGCTATTTGCTTGTTCTCTGAGTTCTTTCCATCGTCCTTTGTTTTCACCTCGTTGCGCTACGTCTCGACACGTCTTAGCCAGCACCTGTGATTTGTACTTTAGATCCAGATTGAATAATCGCTAATCTGCATTCGTTAATTGCTAATGTTTGCTGTCATATTGTGTGCCTACCCGTAGCTCCACATATTCTTCTGTCAGCACAGGTTCATCTTGCAACTGTTACCCATGGTCAACAACAGATTGTTTCGCCACTTTCGCTTCGCCCTGTTTGGTTTCATCAAAATTACCAAAAAAAATTTAGGAAAATAAAGAAAATAAATTATCAAAGTTTTTGCATGCTTTTCAAAGAACGTGTTGTATTTCTGTAGACCACATCCCACCTCAGTTGTAGGTGCCAATTTTTGTGGTTGCATCCTTTTTGATCCTGGTTCAGAGAAAAATATAAAAAAAATAGTGAAAAAATAAAAAAGTTTGATTCCTACTAGTGCCTTTTGGAAAAATCAGGGAAAAATTCAGGAAAAAGGAAAAATTCAGGCTATTTGCTTGTTCTGTGAGTTCTTTCCATCGTCCTTTGTTTTCACCTTGTTGCGCAACGTCTCGACACGTCTTAGCCAGCACATGTGATTTGTACTTTGGATCCGGATTGAACAATCGCTAATCTGCATTCGTTAATTGCTAATCCTTGCTGTCATAATGTGTGCCTACCCATAGCTCCACATATTCTTCTGTCAGCACAGGATCATCTTGAAACTGTTACCCACGCTCAGCAACAGATTGTTTCGCCACTTTGGCTTTGCCCTGTTTGGTTTATCAAAATTGCCAAAAAAATTCAGGAAAATAAAGAAGAAAATTGTCAAAGTTTTTGCACGCTTTTCACAGAACGTGCTGTATTTCTGTAGACCACATCCCACCTCAGTTGTAGGTGCCAAATTTTGTGGTTGCATCTTTTTTTGATCCATGTTAAGAGAAAAAAATAAAAAAAAATAGTGAAAAAATTAAAAAGTTTGATTCCTACTAGTGCCTTTTAAAAAAATCAGGGAAAAATTCAGGAAAAAGGAAAAATCCAGGCTATTTGCTTGTTCTGTGAGTTCTTTCCATCGTCCTTTATTTTCACCTTGTTGCGCTACGTCTCGACACGTCTTAGCCAGCACCTGTGATTTGTACTTTGGATCCGGATTGAACAATCGCTAATTTGCATTCGTTAATTGCTAATCCTTGCTGTCATATTGTGTGCCTACCCGTAGCTCCACATATTCTTCTGTCAGCACAGGTTCATCTTGCAACTGTAACCCACGCTCAACAGTAGATTGTTTCACCACTTTGGCTTCACCTTGTTTGGTTTCATCAAAATTGCCAAAAAAACTCAGAAAAATAAAGAAGAAAATTGTCAAAGTTTTTGCATGCTTTTCAAAGAACGTGCTGTATTTCTGTAGACCACATCCCACCTCAGTTGTAGGTGTCAATTTTTGTGGTTGCATCCTTTTTGATCCTTGTTCAGAGAAAAATATAAAAAAAAATAGTGAAAAAATAAAAAAGTTTGATTCCTACAAGTGCCTTTTGGAAAAATCAGGGAAAAATTCAGGTTATTTGCTTGTTCTGTGAGTTCTTTCCATCGTCCTTTGTTTTCACCTTGTTGCGCAACGTCTCGACACGTCTTAGCCAGCACCTGTGATTTGTACTTTGGATCCGGATTGAACAATCGCTAATCCGCATTCGTTAATTTCTAATCCTTGCTGTCATAATGTGTGCCTACCCATAGCTCCGCATATTCTTCTGTCTGCACAGGTTCATCTTGAAACTGTTACCCACGCTCAGCAACAGATTGTTTTGCCACTTTGGCTTTGCCCTGTTTGGTTTCATCAAAATTGCCAAAAAAATTCTGGAAAATAAAGAAGAAAATTGACAAAGTTTTTGCACGCTTTTCACAGAACGTGCTGTATTTCTGTAGACCACATCCCACCTCAGTTGTAGGTGCCAATTTTTGTGGTTGCATCTTTTTTTATCCGTGTTCAGAGAAAAATAACAAAAAATAGTGAAAAAATTAAAAAGTTTGATTCCTACTAGTGCCTTTTAGAAAAATCAGGGAAAAATTCAGGAAAAAGGAAAAATTTGGGCTATTTGCTTGTTCTGTGAGTTCTTTCCATCGTCCTTTGTTTTCACCTTGTTGCGCTACGTCTCGACACGTCTTAGCCAGCACCTGTGATTTGTACTTTGGATCCGGATTGAACAATCGCTAATCTGCATTCGCTAATTGCTAATCCTTGCTGTCATATTGTGTGCCTACCCGTAGCTCCACATATTCTCCTGTCAGCACAGGTTCATCTTAAAACTATTACCCACGCTCAGCAATAGATTGTTTTGCCACTTTGGCTTTGCCCTGTTTGGTTTCATCAAAATTACCAAAAAAATTCAGGAAATAAAGAAGAAAATTGTCAAAGTTTTTGCACGCTTTTCACAGAACGTGCTGTATTTCTTTAGACCACATCCCACCTCAGTTGTAGGTGCCAAATTTTGTGGTTGCATCTTTTTTGATCCGTGTTCAGAGAAAAAAATAAAAAAATAGTGAAAAAAATAAAAAGTTTGATTCCTACTAGTGCCTTTTAGAAAAATCAGGGAAAAATTCAGGAAAAAGGAAAAATTTGGGCTATTTGCTTGTTCTGTGAGTTCTTTCCATCGTCCTTTGTTTTCACCTTGTTGCGCTACGTCTCGACACGTCTTAGCCAGCACCTGTGATTTGTACTTTGGATCCGGATTGAACAATCGCTAATCTGCATTCGCTAATTGCTAATCCTTGCTGTCATATTGTGTGCCTACCCGTAGCTCCACATATTCTTCTGTCAGCACAGGTTCATCTTGCAACTGTTACCCACGCTCAACAACAGATTGTTTCACCACTTTGGCTTCGCCCTGTTTGGTTTCATCAAAATTGCCAAAAAAATTCATTAAAATAAAGAAGAAAATTGTTAAAGTTTTTGCACGCTTTTCACAGAACGTGCTGTATTTCTGTAGACCACATCCCACCTCAGTTGTAGGTGTCAATTTTTGTGGTTGCATCTTTTTTTGATCCGTGTTCAGAGAAAAAAATAAAAAAATAGTGAAAAAATGAAAAAGTTTGATTTCTACTAGTGCCTTTTAGAAAAATCAGGAAAAAATTCTGAAAAAACGAAAAATTCGGGCTATTTGCTTGTTCTCTGAGTTCTTTCCATCGTCCTTTGTTTTCACCTCGTTGCGCTACGTCTCGACACGTCTTAGCCAGCACCTATGATTTGTACTTTAGATCCAGATTGAATAATCGCTAATCTGCATTCGTTAATTGCTAATGTTTGCTGTCATATTGTGTGCCTACCCGTAGCTCCACATATTCTTCTGTCAGCACAGGTTCATCTTGCAACTGTTACCCATGGTCAACAACAGATTGTTTCGCCACTTTCGCTTCGCCCTGTTTGGTTTCATCAAAATTACCAAAAAAAATTTAGGAAAATAAAGAAAATAAATTATCAAAGTTTTTGCATGCTTTTCAAAGAACGTGTTGTATTTCTGTAGACCACATCCCACCTCAGTTGTAGGTGCCAATTTTTGTGGTTGCATCCTTTTTGATCCTGGTTCAGAGAAAAATATAAAAAAAATAGTGAAAAAATAAAAAAGTTTGATTCCTACTAGTGCCTTTTGGAAAAATCAGGGAAAAATTCAGGAAAAAGGAAAAATTCAGGCTATTTGCTTGTTCTGTGAGTTCTTTCCATCGTCCTTTGTTTTCACCTTGTTGCGCAACGTCTCGACACGTCTTAGCCAGCACATGTGATTTGTACTTTGGATCCGGATTGAACAATCGCTAATCTGCATTCGTTAATTGCTAATCCTTGCTGTCATAATGTGTGCCTACCCATAGCTCCACATATTCTTCTGTCAGCACAGGATCATCTTGAAACTGTTACCCACGCTCAGCAACAGATTGTTTCGCCACTTTGGCTTTGCCCTGTTTGGTTTATCAAAATTGCCAAAAAAATTCAGGAAAATAAAGAAGAAAATTGTCAAAGTTTTTGCACGCTTTTCACAGAACGTGCTGTATTTCTGTAGACCACATCCCACCTCAGTTGTAGGTGCCAAATTTTGTGGTTGCATCTTTTTTTGATCCATGTTAAGAGAAAAAAATAAAAAAAAAATAGTGAAAAAATTAAAAAGTTTGATTCCTACTAGTGCCTTTTAAAAAAATCAGGGAAAAATTCAGGAAAAAGGAAAAATCCAGGCTATTTGCTTGTTCTGTGAGTTCTTTCCATCGTCCTTTATTTTCACCTTGTTGCGCTACGTCTCGACACGTCTTAGCCAGCACCTGTGATTTGTACTTTGGATCCGGATTGAACAATCGCTAATTTGCATTCGTTAATTGCTAATCCTTGCTGTCATATTGTGTGCCTACCCGTAGCTCCACATATTCTTCTGTCAGCACAGGTTCATCTTGCAACTGTAACCCACGCTCAACAGTAGATTGTTTCACCACTTTGGCTTCACCTTGTTTGGTTTCATCAAAATTGCCAAAAAAAACTAAGAAAAATAAAGAAAAAAAATTGTCAAAATTTTTGCATGCTTTTCAAAGAACGTGCTATATTTCTGTAGACCATATCCCACCTCAGTTGTAGGTGCTAATTTTTGTGGTTGCATCCTTTTTGATCCTTGTTCAGAGAAAAATAAAAAAAATAGTGAAAAAATAAAAAAGTTTGATTCCTACAAGTGCCTTTTGGAAAAATCAGGGAAAAATTCAGGAAAAAGGAAAAATTCGGGCTATTTGCTTGTTCTATGAGTTCTTTCCATCGTCCTTTGTTTTCACCTTGTTGCGCAACGTCTCGACACGTCTTAGCCAGCACCTGTGATTTGTACTTTGGATCCGGATTGAACAATCGCTAATTTGCATTCGTTAATTGCTAATCCTTGCTGTCATATTGTGTGCCTACCCATAGCTCCACATATTCTTCTGTCAGCACAGGTTCATCTTGCAGCTGTAACCCACGCTCAACAGTAGATTGTTTCGCCACTTTGGCTTCACCTTGTTTGGTTTCATCAAAATTGCCAAAAAAAACTAAGAAAAATAAAGAAAAAAAATTGTCAAAATTTTTGCATGCTTTTTAAAGAACGTGCTGTATTTCTGTAGACCATATCCCACCTCAGTTGTAGGTGCTAATTTTTGTGGTTGCATCCTTTTTGATCCTTGTTCAGAGAAAAATAAAAAAAAAATAGTGAAAAAATAAAAAAGTTTGATTCCTACAAGTGCCTTTTGGAAAAATCAGGGAAAAATTCAGGAAAAAGGAAAAATTCGGGCTATTTGCTTGTTCTATGAGTTCTTTCCATCGTCCTTTGTTTTCACCTTGTTGCGCAACGTCTCGACACGTCTTAGCCAGCACCTGTGATTTGTACTTTGGATCTGGATTGAACAATCGCTAATTTGCATTCGTTAATTGCTAATCCTTGCTGTCATATTGTGTGCCTACCCATAGCTCCACATATTCTTCTGTCAGCACAGGTTCATCTTGCAACTGTAACCCACGCTCAACAGTAGATTGTTTCACCACTTTGGCTTCACCTTGTTTGGTTTCATCAAAATTGCCAAAAAAAACTCAGAAAAATAAAGAAAAAAATTGTCAAAGTTTTTGCATGCTTTTCAAAGAACGTGCTGTATTTCTGTAGACCACATCCCACCTCAGTTGTAGGTGCCAATTTTTGTGGTTGCATCCTTTTTGATCCTTGTTCAGAGAAAAATATAAAAAAATAGTGAAAAAATAAAAAAGTTTGATTCCTACAGGTGCCTTTTGGAAAAATCAGGGAAAAATTCAGGAAAAAGGAAAAATTCGGGCTATTTGCTTGTTCTGTGAGTTCTTTCCATCGTCCTTTGTTTTCACCTTGTTGCGCAACGTCTCGACACGTCTTAGCCAGCACCTGTGATTTGTACTTTGGATCCGGATTGAACAATCGCTAATCTGCATTCGCTAATTGCTAATCCTTTCTGTCATATTGTGTGCCTACCCGTAGCTCCACATATTCTTCTGTCAGCACAGGTTCATCTTGCAACTGTTACCCACGCTCAACAACAGATTGTTTCAGCACTTTGGCTTCGCCCTGTTTGGTTTCATCAAAATTGCCAAAAAAATTCAGGAAAATAAAGAAGAAAATTGTTAAAGTTTTTGCACGCTTTTCACAGAACGTGCTGTATTTCTGTAGACCACATCCCACCTCAGTTGTAGGTGTCAATTTTTGTGGTTGCATCTTTTTTTGATCCGTGTTCAGAGAAAAATATAAAAAAAATAGTGAAAAAATAAAAAGTTTGATTCCTACTAGTGCCTTTTGGAAAAATCAGGGAAAAATTCAGGAAAAAGGAAAAATTTGTCTATTTGCTTGTTTTGTGAGTTCTTTCCATCGTCCTTTGTTTTCACCTTGTTGCGCAACGTCTCGACACGTCTTAGCCAGCACCTGTGATTTGTACTTTGGATCTGGATTGAACAATCGCTAATTTGCATTCGTTAATTGCTAATCCTTGCTGTCATATTGTGTGCCTACCCATAGCTCCACATATTCTTCTGTCAGCACAGGTTCATCTTGCAACTGTAACCCACGCTCAACAGTAGATTGTTTCACCACTTTGGCTTCACCTTGTTTGGTTTCATCAAAATTGCCAAAAAAAACTCAGAAAAATAAAGAAAAAAATTGTCAAAGTTTTTGCATGCTTTTCAAAGAACGTGCTGTATTTCTGTAGACCACATCCCACCTCAGTTGTAGGTGCCAATTTTTGTGGTTGCATCCTTTTTGATCCTTGTTCAGAGAAAAATATAAAAAAATAGTGAAAAAATAAAAAAGTTTGATTCCTACAGGTGCCTTTTGGAAAAATCAGGGAAAAATTCAGGAAAAAGGAAAAATTCGGGCTATTTGCTTGTTCTGTGAGTTCTTTCCATCGTCCTTTGTTTTCACCTTGTTGCGCAACGTCTCGACACGTCTTAGCCAGCACCTGTGATTTGTACTTTGGATCCGGATTGAACAATCGCTAATCTGCATTCGCTAATTGCTAATCCTTTCTGTCATATTGTGTGCCTACCCGTAGCTCCACATATTCTTCTGTCAGCACAGGTTCATCTTGCAACTGTTACCCACGCTCAACAACAGATTGTTTCAGCACTTTGGCTTCGCCCTGTTTGGTTTCATCAAAATTGCCAAAAAAATTCAGGAAAATAAAGAAGAAAATTGTTAAAGTTTTTGCACGCTTTTCACAGAACGTGCTGTATTTCTGTAGACCACATCCCACCTCAGTTGTAGGTGTCAATTTTTGTGGTTGCATCTTTTTTTGATCCGTGTTCAGAGAAAAATATAAAAAAAATAGTGAAAAAATAAAAAGTTTGATTCCTACTAGTGCCTTTTGGAAAAATCAGGGAAAAATTCAGGAAAAAGGAAAAATTTGTCTATTTGCTTGTTTTGTGAGTTCTTTCCATCGTCCTTTGTTTTCACCTTGTTGCGCAACGTCTCGACACATCTTAGCCAGCACCTGTGATTTGTACTTTGTATCCGGATTGAACAATCGCTAATCTGCATTCGTTAATTGCTAATCCTTGTTGTCATAATGTGTGCCTACCCATAGCTCCACATATTCTTCTGTCAGCACAGGTTCATCTTGAAACTGTTACCCACGCTCAGCAATAGATTGTTTTGCCACTTTGGCTTTGCCATGTTTGGTTTCATCAAAATTGCCAAAAAAAATTCAGGAAAATAAAGAAGAAAATTATCAAAGTTTTTGCACGCTTTTCACAGAACATGCTGTATTTCTGTAGACCACATCCCACCTCAGTTGTAGGTGCCAAATTTTGTGGTTGTATCTTTTTTTGATCCGTGTTCAGAGAAAAAAATAAAGAAAATAGTGAAAAAATTAAAAAGTTTGATTCCTACGAGTGCCTTTTAGAAAAATCAGGGAAAAATTCAGGAAAAAGGAAAAATCCAGGCTATTTGCTTGTTCTGTGAGTTCTTTCCATCGTCCTTTGTTTTCACCTTGTTGCGCAACGTCTCGACACGTCTTAGCCAGCATCTGTGATTTGTACTTTGGAGCCGGATTGAACAATCGCTAATCTGCATTCGTTAATTACTAATCCTTGTTGTCATATTGTGTGCCTACCCGTAGCTCCACATATTCTTCTGTCGGCACTGGTTCATCTTGCAACTGTTACCCACGCTCAACGACAGATTTTTTCGCCACTTTGGCTTTGCCCTATTTGGTTTCATCAAAATTGCCAAAAAAATTTAGGAAAATAAAGAAAAAAAATTGTCAAAGTTTTTGCACGCTTTTCAAAGAAAGTGCTGTATTTCTGTAGACCACATCCCACCTCAGTTGTAGGTGCCAATTTTTGTGGTTGCATCCTTTTTGATCCTTGTTTAGAGAAAAATATAAAAAAATAGTGAAAAAATAAAAATGTTTGATTCCTACTAGTGCCTTTTGGAGAAATCAGGGAAAAATTCAGGAAAAAGGAAAAATTCTGGCTATTTGCTTGTTCTGTGAGTTCTTTCCATCGTCCTTTTATTTTCACCTTGTTGCGCTACTTCTCGACACGTCTTAGCCAGCACCTGTGATTTGTACTTTGGATCCAGATTGAACAATCGTTAATCTGCATTCGTTAATTGCTAATCCATGCTGTCATACTGTGTGCCTACCCGTAGCTCCACACATTCTTCTGTCAGCACAGGTTCATCTTGCAACTGTTACCCACGCTCAACGACAGATTGTTTAGCCACTTTCTTCGCCGTGTTTGGTTTCATCAAAATTGCCAAAAAAATTCGGGAAAATAAAGAAAATAAATTGTCAAAGTTTTTGCACGCTTTTCAAAGAACGTGCTGTATTTCTGTAGACCACATCCCACCTCAGTTGCAGGTGCCAATTTTTGTGGTTGCATCTTTTTTGAACCTTGTTCAGAGAAAAATATAAAAAAAACTGAAAAAATAAAAAAGTTTGATTCCTACGAGTGCCTTTTAGAAAAATCAGGGAAAAATTCAGGAAAAAGGAAAAATTTGGGCTATTTGCTTGTTATGTGTGTTCTTTCCATCGTCCTTTGTTGACACCTTGTTGCGCAACGTCTCGACACGTCTTAGCCAGCACCTGTGATTTGTACTTTGGATCCGGATTGAACAATTGCTAATCTGCATTCGTTAATTGCTAATCCTTGTTGTCATAATGTGTGCCTACCGATAGCTCCACATATTCTTCTGTCAGCACAAGTTCATCTTGAAAATGTTACCCACGCTCAGCAACAGATTGTTTTGCCACTTTGGCTTTGCCCTGTTTGGTTTCATCAAAATTGCCAAAAAAATTTAGGTAAATAAAGAAGAAAATTATCAAAGTTTTTGCACTCTTTTCACAGAACGTGCTGTATTTCTGTGACCACATCCCACCACAGTTGTAGGTGCCAAATTTTGTGGTTGCATCTTTTTTTGATCCTTGTTCAGAGAAAAAAATAAAAAAATAGTGAAAAATTTAAAAAGTTTGATTCCTACTAGTGCCTTTTAGAAAAATCAGGGAAAAATTCAGGAAAAAGGAAAAATCCGGGCTATTTGCTTGTTCTGTGAGTTCTTTCCATCGTCCTTTGTTTTCACCTTGTTGTGCTACGTCTTGACACGTCTTAGCCAGCACCTGTCATTTGTCTTTGGATCCGGATTGAACAATCGCTAATCTGCATTCGTTAATTCTAATCCTTGCTGTCATATTGTGTGCCTACCCATAGCTCCACATATTCTTCTGTCAGCACTGGTTCATCTTGCAACTGTTACCCGCGCTCAACAATAGATTTTTTCGCCACTTTGGTTTTGCCCTATTCGGTTTCATCAAAATTAGCAAAAAAATTCAGGAAAATAAAGAAAAAAAATTGTCAAAGTTTTTGCATGCTGAACGTGCTGTATTTTTGTAGACCACATCCCACCTCAGTTATAGGTGCCAATTTTTATGGTTGCATCTTTTTTGATCCTTGTTCAGAGAAAAATATAAAAAAATAGTGAAAAAATAAAAAATTTTGATTCCTACTAGTTCCTTTTGGAAAAATCAGGGAAAAATTCAGGAAAAAGGAAAAATCCGGGCTATTTGCTTGTTCCGTGAGTTCTTTCCATCATCCTTTGTTTACACTTTGTTGCGCAATGTCTCGACACGTCTTAGCCAGTACCTGTGATTTATACTTTGGATCTGGATTGAACAATCGCTAATCTGCATTCGTTAATTGCTAATCCTTGCTGTCATATTGTGTGCCTACCCATAGCTCCACATATTGTTCTGTCAGCACAGGTTTATCTTGAAACTATTACCCACGCTCAGCAACAGATTGTTTCGCCAGTTTGGCTTTGCCCTATTTGGTTTCATCAAAATTGCCAAAAAAAATCAGGAAAATAAAGAAGAAAATTATCAAAGTTTTTGCACGCTTTTCACAGAACGTGTTGTATTTCTGTAGACCACATCCCACCTCAGTTGTAGGTGCCAAATTTTGTGGTTGCATCTTTCTTTGATCCGTGTTCAGAGAAAAATATAAAAAAAATAGTGAAAAAATTAAAAAGTTTGATTCCAACTAGTGCCTTTTGGAAAAATCAGGGAAAAATTCAGGAAAAAGGAAAAATCTGGGCTATTTGCTTGTTCTATGAGTTCTTTCCATCGTCCTTTGTTTTCACCTTGTTGTGCTACGTCTCGACACGTCTTAGCCAGCACCTGTGATTTGTACTTTGGATCCGGATTGAACAATCGCTAATCTGCATTCGTTAATTACTAATCCTTGTTGTCATATTGTGTGCCTACCCGTAGCTCCACATATTCTTCTATCAGCACAGGTTCATCTTGCAACTGTTACCCACGCTCAATAACAGATTATTTTGCCCTGTTTGGTTTCATCAAAATTGCCAAAAAAATTCGGGAAAATAAAGAAAAAAAATTGTCAAAGTTTTTGCATGCTTTTCAAAGAACGTGCTGTATTTCTGTAGACCACATCCCACCTCAGTTGTAGGTGCCAATTTTTGTGGTTGCATCCTTTTTGATCCTTGTTCAGAGAAACATATAAAAAAATAGTGAAAAAATAAAAAAGTTTGATTCCTACTAGTGCCTTTTGGAAAAATCAGGGAAAAATTCAGGAAAAAGGAAAAATTCGAGCTATTTGCTTGTTCTGTGAGTTCTTTCCATCATCCTTTGTTTTCACCTTGTTGTGCAACGTCTCGACACGTCTTAGCCAGCACCTGTGATTTGTACTTTGGATCCGGATTGAACAATCGCTAATCTGCATTCGTTAATTGCTAATCCTTGCTATCATAATGTGTGCCTACCCATAGCTCCGCATATTCTTCTGTCAGCACAGGTTCATCTTGAAACTGTTACCCACGCTCAGCAACAGATTGTTTTGCCACTTTGGCTTTCCCCTGTTTGGTTTCATCAAAATTGCCAAAAAAATTCAGGAAAATAAAGAAGAAAATTGTCAAGGTTTTTGCACACTTTTTAGAGAACGTGTTGTATTTCTGTAGACCACATCCCACCTCAGTTGTAGGTGCCAATTTTTATGGTTGCATCTTTTTTTGATCCGTATTCAGAGAAAAATATGAAATAAAAATAGTGAAAAAATTAAAAAGTTTGATTCCTACTAGTGCCTTTTGGAAAAATCAGGGAAAAATTCAGGAAAAAGGAAAAATCTGGGCTATTTGCTTGTTCTGTGAGTTCTTTCCATTGTGCTTTGTTTTCACCTTGTTGCGCTACGTCTCGACACGTCTTAGCCAGCACCTGTGATTTGTACTTTGGATCTGGATTGAACAATCGCTAATCTGCATTCGTTAATTGCTAATCCTTGCTGTCATATTGTGTGCCTACCCGTAGCTCCACATATTCTTCTGTCAGCACAGGTTCATCGTGCAACTGTTACCCACACTCAACAACAGATTGTTTCGCCACTTTGGCTTCGCCCTGTTTGGTTTCATCAAAATTGCCAAAAAAATTCGAGAAAATAAAGAAAAAAAATTGTCAAAGTTTTTGCATGCTTTTCAAAGAACGTGCTGTATTTCTGTAGACCACATCCCACCTCAGTTGTAGGTACCAATTTTTGTGATTGCATCCTTTTTGATCCTTGTTCAGAGAAAAATATTAAAAATAGTGAAAAAATAAAAAAGTTTGATTCCTACTAGTGCCTTTTGGAAAAATCAGGGTAAAATTCAGGAAAAAGGAAAAATTCGGGCTATTTGCTTGTTCTGTGAGTTCTTTCCATCATCCTTTGTTTTCTCCTTGTTGCGCTACGTCTCGACATGTCTTAGCCAGCACCTGTGATTTGTACTTTGGATCCGGATTGAACAATCGCTAATCTGCATTCGTTAATTGCTAATCCTTGCTGTCATAATGTGTGCCTACCCATAGCTCCACATATTCTTCTGTCAGCATAGGTTCATCTTAAAACTGTTACCCACGCTCAACAAAAGATTGTTTCGCCACTTTGGCTTTGCCCCGTTTGGTTTCATCAAAATTGCCAAAAAAATTTAGGAAAATAAAGAAGAAAATTGTCAAAGTTTTTGCATGCTTTTCAAAGAACATGTTGTATTTCTGTAAACCACATCCCACCTCAGTTGTAGGTGCCAATTTTTGTGGTTGCATCTTTTTTTCATCCGTGTTCAGAGAAAAATATAAAATAAAAATAGTGAAAAAATTTAAAAGTTTGATTCCTACTAGTGCCTTTTGGAAAAATCAGGGAAAAAATCAGGAAAAATGGAAAAATCCGGGCTATTTGCTTGTTCTGTGAGTTCTTTCCATTGTGCTTTGTTTTCACCTTGTTGCGCTACGTCTCGACACGCCTTAGCCAGCACCTGTGATTTGTACTCTGGATCCAGATTGAACAATCGCTAATCTGCATTCGTTAATTGCTAATCCTTGTCATATTGTGTGCCTACCCGTAGCTCCACATATTCTTCTGTCAGCACTAGTTCATCTTGCAACTGTTACCCACGCTCAACCACAGATTTTTTTGCCACTTTGGCTTTGCCCTATTTGGTTTCATCAAAATTGCCAAAAAAATTTAGTAAAATAAAGAAATAAAATTGTCAAAGTTTTTGCATGCTGAACGTGCTGTATTTCTGTAGACCACATCCCACCTCAGTTGTAGGTGCCAATTGTTGTGGTTGCATCCTTTTTTATCCTTATTCAGAGAAAAATATAAAAAAAAATAGTGAAAAAATAAAAAAGTTTGATTCCTACTAGTGCTTTTTGGAAAAATCAGGGAAAAATTTAGGAAAAAGGAAAACTTCGGGCAATTTGCTTGTTCTGTGAGTTCTTTCCATCGTCCTTTGTTTTCACGTTGTTGTGCAACGTCTCGACATGTCTTAGCCAGCACCTGTGATTTGTACTTTAGATCCGGATTTAACAATCGCTAATCTGCATTCGTTAATTGCTAATCCTTGCTGTCATATTGTGTGCCTACCCATAGCTCCACATATTCTTCTGTCAGCACGGGTTCATCTTGCAACTGTTACCCACGCTCAACAACAGATTGTTTCGCCACTTTGGCTTTGCCCTGTTTGGTTTCATCAAAATTGCCATAAAAATTCAGGAAAAAAAAGAAGAAAATTATCAAAGTTTTTGCACGCTTTTCACAAAACATGCTGTATTTTTGTAGACCACATCCCACCTCAGTTGTAGGTGCCAATTTTTGTGGTTGCAACTTTTTTTATCCATGTTCAGAGAAAAATATAAAAAAAATTGTGAAAAAATTAAAAAATTTGATTCTCACTAGTGCCTTTTGGAAAAATCAGTGAAAAATTCGGGAAAAAGGAAAAATTCGGGCTATTTGCTTGTTCTGTGATTTCTTTCCATCGTCCTTTGTTTTCACCTTGTTGCGCTACGTCTCGACATGTCTTAGCCAGCACCTGTGATTTGTTCTTTGGATCCGGATTGAACAATCGCTAATCTGCATTCGTTAATTGCTAATCCATGCTGTAATATTGTGTGCCTACCCGTAGCTCCACATATTCTTCTGTCAGCATAGGTTCATCTTGCAACTGTTACCCACGCTCAACAACAGATTATTTCGCCACTTTGGCTATGCCCTATTTGGCTTCATCAAAATTGCCAAAAAATTCGAGAAAATAAAGAAAAAAAATTGTCAAAATTTTTGCATGTTTTTCAAAGAACGTGCTACATTTCTGTAGACCACATCCCACCTTAGTTATAGGTGCCAATTTTTGTTGTTGCATCTTTTTTTGATCTTTGTTCAGAGAAAAATATAAAAAAAAAATAGTGAAAAAATAAAAAAGTTTGATTCCTACTAGTGCCTTTTGGAAAAATCAGGGAAAAATTCAGGAAAAAAGAAAAATCTGGGCTATTTCTTGTTCTGTGAATTCTTTCTAGCGTCCTTTATTTTCACCTTGTTGTGTTACGTCTCGACACGTCTTAGCCAGCACCTGTGATTTGTACTATGGATCCGGATTGAACAATCGCTAATCTGCATTCGTTAATTGCTAATCCTTGCTGTCATATTGTGTGCCTACCCGTAGCTCCACATATTCTTCTGTCAGCATAGGTTCATCTTGCAACTGTTACCCACGCTCAACAACAGATTATTTCGCCACTTTGGCTATGCCCTATTTGGCTTCATCAAAATTGCCAAAAAATTCGAGAAAATAAAGAAAAAAAATTGTCAAAATTTTTGCATGTTTTTCAAAGAACGTGCTACATTTCTGTAGACCACATCCCACCTTAGTTATAGGTGCCAATTTTTGTTGTTGCATCTTTTTTTGATCTTTGTTCAGAGAAAAATATAAAAAAAAATAGTGAAAAAATAAAAAAGTTTGATTCCTACTAGTGCCTTTTGGAAAAATCAGGGAAAAATTCAGGAAAAAAGAAAAATCTGGGCTATTTCTTGTTCTGTGAATTCTTTCTAGCGTCCTTTATTTTCACCTTGTTGTGTTACGTCTCGACACGTCTTAGCCAGCACCTGTGATTTGTACTATGGATCCGGATTGAACAATCGCTAATCTGCATTCGTTAATTGCTAATCCTTGCTGTCATAATGTGTGCCTACCCATAGCTCCACATATTGTTCTGTCAGCACAGGTTCATCTTGAAACTATTACCCACGCTCAGCAACAGATTGTTTCGCCACTTTGGCTTTCCGCTGCTTGGTTTCATCAAAATTACCAAAAAAAATCAGGAGAATAAAGAAGAAAATTATCAAAGTTTTTGCACGCTTTTCAAAGAATGTGCTGTATTTCTGTAGACCACATCCCACCTCAATTGTAGGTGCCAATTTTTGTGGTTGCATCTTTTTTTGATCCGTGTTCAGAGAAAAATATAAAATAAAAATAGTGAAAAAATTAAAAAGTTTGATTCCTACTAGTGCCTTTTGGAAAAATTAGGGAAAAATTCAGGAAAAAGGAAAAATCCGAGCTATTTGCTTGTTATGTAAGTTCTTTCCATTGTGCTTTGTTTTCACCTTGTTGCGCTACATCTCGACACGTCTTAGCCAGCACCTGTGATTTGTACTTTGGATCTGGATTGAACAATCGCTAATCTGCATTCGTTAATTGCTAATCCTTACTGTCATATTGTGTGCCTACCCGTAGCTCCACATATTCTTTTGTCAGCACAGGTTCATCTTGCACCTGTTACCCACGCTCAGTGTTGACGGTTCTTAAGTATCAATTTTAATTATCTAATACATAAGGAAAAGGACCTATATGCAAGCAACACCTAGAATTAGGGTTTGATCTGACAGAATTCCATGAGTTTTGTTGTTTATCTGTTTCTACAGGGGGTTATCAGGAAATACAAAGGAAAGGCCCACACGTCGGAATTACATAGAGATATTAACGTGTTCACCGATTTTCTATCATCTAGAAGACTCCAGAAGCCACGGGATCGAACGGGAGGCCGAACGGGCCCAGGACCAGGGCGCCCGCCCTGGACCCTGGGGCGCCCGCCCTAGGTCTGCAACCAATCAGGATGAGTCTCGCGGATTATGCCCCACCGACCTAAAGGATCAAGGAAAACCGTGCGATTAATGTCGGTTTGATCCGATGGCCCAGGTTCACTTGAAGGGACTATATAAGCAGGACCCCTAGCCCCTGGAGAGGAGAATCCAAGTCCATTATTTTCATATTTTCCAGAGAGGATTCAGAGAGAGAGGTTCCCTTAGGGTTCCCACCTCATTAGGGCTTAGCATCCAATGTGAGATTAGACTTAGTTCTTCTAGATTGAGAGAGATAGAGTGGAGGTATAGATCGAAGGAAGCCCGGCCTGTCGGTGACTACTTCGAGGTTGTACCTGCGGGATCAAGTTCTCCTAACCCGAGGCTTGCTCCTAGGATTCTTCAGTATTTCGACTTCTAAATTCTAGTAAGTTCTTTGTTTTATTGTTCTTTGGTTTATGAGTTTACTTTAATCTCTTCGCGTAGAGTTTAGAGTAATCATCTCTAGCGTAAACGAGGTGTTTGGGCTAGGATACTCATAGATATCCCCTGTCTAGCCGGACCGTGGTAGTAGCGAGGAACGTGACATTTCCGTAGCTACCTTTGTATTCCATATCCCGTTAGCAGGATCGATAGGGTTTATAGGTGCGGGTCGAACATCCTTTGAGGTGTCTAGATTCCGTGAGCCTCCCCAATAGAGCAGTAGATCATCCTTACCAAGGTTAGAACGAGAGTGCAGTTGCAGTCTTCTCTATACATCGCTCACATCAAATCATAGTGGTTGTAGCCTAAAGGTTAGTAGTAATAGATTTGGTTAGTCAGATGCACGCTTTCTCCTAGTGGTAAAAAATAAATACGATACTCTGGATAACATCCTGGGTGAAGTGCTCACCGATATCCGTGCGCTTGCGGATCATTTCCTAATTGCGTTACCAAATATCAACAAGCATTTCTGGCGCCGTTGCCGGGGAGAAAGACGGTTTGCTGAGATAACCTTGAATCTTACTACTAGCTTGTACCTATACTTTTATCTTTCTTTATCTTTTTATTCCTTATCTTTTTTTGATCCATGTTCAGAGAAAAATATAAAAAAAATAGTGAAAAAATTAAAAAGTTTGATTTCTACTAGTGCCTTTTAGAAAAATCAGGGAAAAATTCAGGAAAAAGGAAAAATCCAGGCTATTTGCTTGTTCTGTGAGTTCTTTCCATCGTCCTTTGTTTTCACCTTGTTGCGCAACGTCTCAACACGTCTTAGCCAGCATCTGTGATTTGTACTTTGGATCCAGATTGAACAATCGCTAATCTGCATTCGTTAATTGCTAATCCTTGTTGTCATATTGTGTGCCTACCCATAGCTCCACATATTCTTCTGTCAGCACTGGTTCATCTTGCAACTGTTACCCACGCTCAACAACAGATTTTTTCGCCACTTTGGCTTTGCCCTATTTGGTTTCATCAAAATTGCCAAAAAAATTTGGGAAAATAAAGAAAAAAAATTATCAAAGTTTTTGCATGCTGAACGTGCTGTATTTCTGTCGACCACATCCCACCTCAGTTGTTGGTGCCAATTTTTGTGGTTGCATCCTTTTTTATCCTTGTTTAGAGAAAAATATAAAAAAATAGTGAAAAAATAAAAAGTTTGATTCCTACTAGTGCCTTTTGGAGAAATCAGGGAAAAATTCAGGAAAAAGGAAAAATTCGGGCTATTTGCTTGTTCTGTGAGTTCTTTCCATCGTCCTTTTGTTTTCACCTTGTTGCGCTACGTCTCGACACGTCTTAGCCAGCACCTGTGATTTGTACTTTGGATCTGGATTGAACAATCGCTAATCTGCATTCGTTAATTGCTAATCCTTGCTGTCATATTGTGTGCCTACCCGTAGCTCCACATATTCTTCTGTCAGCACAGGTTCATCTTGCAACTGTTACCCACGCTCAACAACAGATTGTTTCACCAGTTTGGCTTTGCCCTGTTTGGTTTCATCAAAATTGCCAAAAAAATTCAGGAAAATAAAGAAGAAAATTGTCAAAGTTTTTGCACGCTTTTCATAGAACGTGCTATATTTCTGTAGACAACATCCCACCTCAGTTGTAGGTGCCAAATTTTATGGTTGCATCTTTTTTTGATCCATGTTCAGAGAAAAATATAAAAAAAATAGTGAAAAAATTAAAAAGTTTGATTTCTACTAGTGCCTTTTAGAAAAATCAGGGAAAAACTCAGGAAAAAGGAAAAATCTGGGCTATTTGCTTGTTCTGTGAGTTCTTTTCATCGTCTTTTGTTTTTACCTTGTTGCGCTACGTCTCGACACGTCTTAGCCAGCACCTGTGATTTGTACTTTGGATCCGGATTGAACAATCGCTAATCTGCATTCGTTAATTGCTAATCCTTGCTGTCATATTGTGTGCCTACCCGTAGCTCCACATATTCTTCTGTCAGCACAGGTTCATCTTGCAACTGTTACCCATGCTCAACAACAGATTGTTTCGCCACTTTAGCTTCGCCCTGTTTGGTTTCATCAAAATTGCCAAAAAAATTCAGGAAAATAAAGAAGAAAATTGTTAAAGTTTTTGCACGCTTTTCACAGAACGTGCTGTATTTCTGTAGACCACATCCCACCTCAGTTGTAGGTGCCAATTTTTGTGGTTGCATCTTTTTTTGATCCGTGTTCAGAGAAAAAAATAAAAAAATATTGAAAAAATTAAAAAGTTTGATTCCTACTAGTGCCTTTTAGAAAAATCAGGGAAAAAATCAGAAAAAAGGAAAAATCCGGGCTATTTGCTTGTTCTGTGAGTTCTTTCCAACGTCCTTTGTTTTCACCTTGTTGCGCTACGTCTCTACACGTCCTAGCCAGCACCTGTGATTTGTACTTTGGATCCGGATTGAACAATCGCTAATCTGCATTCGTTAATTGCTAATCCTTGCTGTCATATTGTGTAACTACCCGTAGCTCCACAAATTCTTCTGTCAGCACAGGTTCATCTTGCAACTGTTACCCATGCTCAACAACAGGTTGTTTTGCCACTTTGGCTTCGCCCTATTTGGTTTCATCAAAATTGCCAAAAAATTGTCTGTGCAAGATAGTTCCATAGTTTGCACCAAATGTACCATAGGCCCAAAAATTATTTTAGACGCACCCTATCGTACTCCTAGGCGATGAGGCACTAGTGGAAGCTTGTTTGGGTCCATTTAGAGATAGTGCTAACCTTGACGCAAGATAGGAGCATGGTTTGCGCCGAATGTACCATAAGGTCAGTAATCATTTTAGACGCACCCGATGGAACCCCTATGTGACGTGGGTCATGTAGAATCTCGCTTCGGTCCGATTGGAGATAGTGTTAGTGTCAGTGCAAGATAGGTGTAGGGTTTCCACCAAACGTACCATAGGCTCAGAAATCGTTTTGGACACACCCGATGGTCTCCTAGGTGATAAGGCTCAAGTGGAAGCTCGTTTCGATCCTTTTTTAGACATTGTGCTAATCTTGACTCGGTTTGTGCCAAATGTGCCATAAGGCTCAAAAATTATTTTGGACACACCTGATGGAACTCCTTGGTGATGTGGGTCATGTGGAATCTCGCTTCGATACATTTGGAAATAGTGTTAGTGTCGGTGCAAGATAGTTGTATAGTTCGGGTTGAACGTACCATAGGCTCAGAAATCATTTTGGATGCACCCTATGGTACTCTAGGTCACGAGGCTCAAGTCGAAGGTCGTTTCGGTCTGTTTGGAGATAGTGCTAATCTTGATGCAAGATAGGTACACGGTTTGTGCCAAATGTACCATAGGCTCAGAAATCATTTTAGACGCACCCGATGGAACCCCTAATTGATGTGATTCATGTAGAATCTCGATTCGGTTCCTTTGCTGATAGTGTTAGTGTCGGTGCAAGATAGTTGCACCTTTTGCACCAAACGTACCATAGGCTCAGAAAATCGTTTTGGACGCACCCAACGGTACTCCTAGTTGACGAGGCTCAAGTGGAAACTCATTTGGTCTGTTTGGAGATACCGCTAATCTTGATACAAGATAGGTGCATGGTTTGCGTCAAACGTACCATAGGCTCAAAAATCGTTTTGGACGCACCTGATGGAACTCTTAGGTGACGTGGCTCATGTGAAATCTCGCTTCGGTCCTTTTGGAGACAGTGTTACTATGGATGCAGGTTAGGTGCTTGATTTGGGCCACACGTACCATAGGCTCAAAAATCATTTTGGACGCGCCCGATGGTACTCCTAGGTGATGTGGGTCATGTGGAATCTCGCTTCAGTCTGTTTGGAGATAGCGTTAGTGTCGGTGCAAGATACCTGCCCAGTTTGTGTCAAAGGTACCATAGGCTTAGAAATCATTTTGGATGCAACCGATGGTACTTCTAGGTCATGAGGCTCATGTGGAAGCTTGTTTGCGTCTATTTGGAGATAGTGCTAATCTTGACGCAAGATTGGTGCACGGCTTGTGCCGAATGTAACATAAGGCTCGAAAATCATTTTGGACGCACCCCATGGAACTCCTAGGTGACATGGGTCATGTGGAATCTCACTTCCGTCTATTTGGAGATAGTGTACGGTTTGCGCCAAACGTACCATAGCCTCATAAATAGTTTTGGTCACACCCGATGGTACTCCTAGTTGACGAGGCTCATGTGGATGCTCATTTGGTCTGTTTGGAGATAGGTGCACGGTTTTCCCTGAGTGTACCATAGGTTCAGAAATCACTTTGCACACACCAGTGGAACTCCTAGGTCACAAGGGCCATGTGGAATCTCGTTTCGGTACGCTTGGAGACAGTGTTAGTGTTGGTGCAAGATAGGTGCATGGTTTGTGCCAAACGCACCATAGGCTCAGAAAATCATTTTGGCTATAGCCGAAGGTACTCTTAGGTGATGAGGCTCAAGTGGAAGCTTGTTTGGGTACATTTGGAGGTAGTGCTAATCTTGACGCAAGATAGGTGCATGGCTTGCGCCGAGTGTAGCATAAGGCTCAAAAATCATTTTGGACGCACCCGATGGAACTCCTAGGTGACATGGGTCATGTGGAATCTCGTTCCGGTCTGTTTGGGGACAATGTTAGTGTCTGTGCAAGATAGTTGCATAGTTTGCACCAAATGTACCATAGGCCCAAAAATTATTTTGGACGCACCCTATCGTACTCCTAGGCGATGCGGCACAAGTGGAAGCTTGTTTGGGTCCATTTAGAAATAGTGCTAATCTTGACGCAAGATAGGAGCATGGTTTGCGCCGAATGTACCATAAGGATCAGTAATCATTTTAGACGCACCTGATGGAACTCCTATGTGACGTGGGTCATGTAGAATCTTGCTTCGGTCCTATTGGAGATAGTGTTAGTGTCAGTGCAAGATAGGTGTAGGGTTTCCACCAAACGTACCATAGGCTCAGAAATCGTTTTGGACGCACCCGATGGTACTCCTAGGTGATAAGGCTCAAGTGGAAGCTCGTTTCGATCCTTTTAGACATTGTGCTAATCTTGACTCGGTTTGTGCCAAATGTGCCATAAGGCTCAGAAATTATTTTGGACACACCCGATGGAACTCCTTGGTGATGTGGGTCATGTGGAATCTCGCTTCGATAAATTTGGAAATAGTGTTAGTGTCGGTGCAAGATAGTTGTATAGTTTGGGTGGAACGTACCATAGGCTCAGAAATCATGTTGGATGCACCCTATGGTCCTCTAGGTCACGAGGCTCAAGTGGAAGGTCGTTTCGGTCTGTTTGGAGATAGTGCTAATCTTGATGCAAGATAGGTACACGGTTTGTGCCAAATGTACCATAGGCTCAGAAATCATTTTAGACGCACCCGATGGAACCCCAAATTGACATGATTCATGTAGAATCTCAATTCAGTCCGTTTGCTGATAGTGTTAGTGTCGGTGCAAGATAGTTGCACCTTTTGCACCAAACGTACCATAGGCTCAGAAAATCATTTTGGACGCACCCAATGGTACTCCTAGTTGACGAGGCTCAAGTGGAAACTCATTTGGTCTGTTTAGAGATACCAGTAATCTTGATACAAGATAGGTGCATGGTTTGCGTCAAACGTACCATAGGCTCGAAAATCATTTTGGACGCACCTGATGGAACTCTTAGGTGACGTGGCTCATGTGTAATCTCGCTTCGGTCCTTTTGGAGACAGTGTTACTATCGATGCAGGTTAGGTGCATGATTTGGGCCACACGTACCATAGGCTCAGAAATCATTTTGGACGCGCCCGATGGTACTCCTAGGTGATGTGGGTCATGTGGAATCTCGCTCCAGTCTGTTTGGAGATAGCGTTAGTGTCGGTGCAAGATAGGTGCCCAGTTTGCGTCAATGGTACCATAGGCATGGAAATCATTTTGGACGCACCTGATGGAACTCCTAATTAACGTGAGTCATGTGGAATCTCGTGTTTGGTGACAGTGTAAGTGTCGGTGCAAGATAGGTGCACGATTTTGCGGCAAATGTACCATAGGCTCAAAATTCAATTTGGACGCACCCGATGGTACTCCTAGTGGACGAGGCTCAATTGGAAGCTTGTTTGGGTCCATTTGGAGATAGTGCTACTCTAGACACAAGATTGGTGCACGGTTTTCGGTAAATGTACCATAAGGCTCATAAATCATTTTGGACGCACCTGATGGAACTCTTAGGTGACGTGGCTCATGTGAAATCTCGCTTCGGTCCTTTTGGAGACAGTGTTACTATCGATGCAAGTTAGGTGCATGATTTGGGCCACACGTACCATAGGCTCAGAAATCATTTTGGACGCGCCCAATGGTACTCCTAGGTGATGTAGGTCATGTGGAATCTCGCTTCAGTCTGTTTGGAGATAGCGTTAGTGTCATTGCAAGATAGGTGCCCAGTTTGCGTCAAAGGTACCATAGGCATGGAAATCATTTTGGACGCACCTGATGGAACTCCTAATTAACGTGAGTCATGTGGAATCACGTGTTTGGTGACAGTGTTAGTGTCGGTGCAAGATAGGTGCACGATTTGCGGCAAATGTACCATAGGCTCAAAATTCAATTTGGACGCACCCTCCTAGTGTACGAGGCTCAATTGTAAGCTTGTTTGGGTCCATTTGGAGATAGTGCTACTCTAGACACAAGATAGGTGCATGGTTTTCGCTAAATGTACCATAAGGCTCATAAATCATTTTGGATGCACCTGATGGAACTCTTAGGTGACGTGGCTCATGTGAAATCTCGCTTCGGTCCTTTTGGAGACAATGTTACTATCGATGCAAGTTAGGTGCATGATTTGGGCCACACGTACCATAGGCTCAGAAATCATTTTGGACGTGCCCGATGGTACTCCTAGGTGATGTGGGTCATGTGGAATCTCGCTTCAGTCTGTTTGGAGATAGCGTTAGTGTCGGTGCAAGATAGCTGCCCAGTTTGCATCAAAGGTACCATAGGCTCAAAAATCATTTTGGATGCAGCCGATGGTACTCCTAGGTGATGAGGCTCAAGTGGAAGCTTGTTTGGGTCCATTTGGAGATAGTGCTAATCTTGACGCAAGATAGGTGTACGGCTTGTGCCGAATGTAACATAAGGCTCGAAAATCATTTTGGACGCACCCCATGGAACTCCTAGGTGACATGGGTCATGTGGAATCTCACTTCCGTCTATTTGGAGACAGTGTACGGTTTGCGCCAAACGTACCATAGGCTCATAAATAGTTTTGGTCACATCCGATGGTACTCCTAGTTGACGAGGCTCATTTGGATGCTCATTTGGTCAGTTTGTGGATAGGTGCACGGTTTTCCCTGTGTGTACCATAGGTTCAGAAATCACTTTGGACACACCAATGGAACTCCTAGGTCACAAGGGTCATGTGGAATCTCGTTTCGGTACGCTTGGAGACAGTGTTAGTGTTGGTGCAAGATGGGTGCATGGTTTGTGCCAAACGGACCATAGACTCAAAAAATCATTTTGGCTGTAGCCGAAGGTACTCCTAGGTGATGAGGCTCAAGTGGAAGCTTGTTTGGGTACATTTGGAGGTAGTGCTAATCTTGACGCAAGATAGGTGCATGGCTTGCGCCGAGTGTAGCATAAGGCTCAAAAATCATTTTGGACGCACCCGATGGAACTCCTAGGTGACATGGGTCTTGTGGAATCTCGTTCCGGTCTATTTGGAGACAATGTTAGTGTCTATGCAAGATAGTTGCATAGTTTGCACCAAATGTACCAAAGGCCCAAAAATTATTTTGGACGCACCCTATCGTACTCCTAGGCGATGAGGCACAAGTGGAAGCTTGTTTGGGTCCATTTAGAGATAGTGCTAATCTTGACGCAAGATAGGAGCATGGTTTGCGCCGAATGTACCATAAGGATCAGTAATCATTTTAGACGCACCTGATGGAACTCCTATGTGACGTGGGGCATGTAGAATCTCGCTTCGGTCCGATTGGAGATAGTGTTAGTGTCAGTGCAAGATAGGTGTAGGGTTTCCACCAAACGTACCATAGGCTCAGAAATCGTTTTGGACGCACCCGATGGTACTCCTAGGTGATAAGGCTCAAGTGGAAGCTCGTTTCGATCCTTTTAGACATTGTGCTAATCTTGACTCGGTTTGTGCCAAGTGTGCCATAAGGCTCGGAAATTATTTTGCACACACCCGATGGAACTCCTTGGTGATGTGGGTCATGTGGAATCTCGCTTCGATACATTTGGAAATAGTGTTAGTGTCGGTGCAAGATAGTTGTATAGTTCGGGTTGAACGTACCATAGGCTCAGAAATCATTTTGGATGCACCCTATGGTACTCTAGGTCACGAGGCTCAAGTGGAAGGTCGTTTCGATCTGTTTGGAGATAGTGCTAATCTTGATGCAAGATAGGTACACGGTTTGTGCCAAATGTACCATAGGCTCAGAAATCATTTTAGACGCACCCGATGGAACCCCTAATTGACGTGATTCATGTAGAATCTCGATTCGGTCCGTTTGCTGATAGTTGCACCTTTTGCACCAAACGTACCATAGGCGCAGAAAATCGTTTTGGACGCACCCGATGGTACTCCTAGTGGACGAGGCTCAATTGGAAGCTTGTTTGGGTCCATTTGGAGATAGTGCTACTCTAGACACAAGATAGGTGCATGGTTTTCGCTAAATGTACCATAAGGCTCATAAATCATTTTGGACGCACTTGATGGAACTCTTAGGTGACGTGGCTCATGTGAAATCTCGCTTCGGTCCTTCTGGACACAGTGTTACTATCGATGCAAGTTAGGTGCATGATTTGGGCCACACGTACCATAGGCTCAGAAATCATTTTGGACGCACCCAATGGTACTCCTAGTTGACGAGGCTCAAGTGGAAACTCATTTGGTCTGTTTGGAGATACCGCTAACCTTGATACAAGATAGGTGCATGGTTTGCGTCAAACGTACCATAGGCTCAAAAATCATTTTGGACACACCTGATGGAACTTCTAGTTGACATGGGTCATGTGGAATCTCGTTTCGGTCTGTCTAGAGATAGTTTTAGTGTCGGTGCGAGATAGGTGCACGGTTTGCCCCAATGTGCCAAAGGATCAGAAATCGTTTTGGACGCGCCCAATGGTACTTCTAAGTGATGAGGCTCAAGTGGAAGCTCGTTTGAGTCTGTTGTAGATAGTGCTAATATTAACGTAAGATAAGTACACGGTTTGCGCCGAACATACCATAAGTTTCAGAAATCATTTTGGATGCAGCCGATGGAACTCCTAGGTGACGTGGGTCATGATAAATCTCGCTTCGGTCCGTTTGGACATAGTGTTAATGTTGTTGCAAGATAGCTGCACGGTTTGCGCCAAACGTACCATACGCTCAGAAATCATTTTGGATGCACCCGATGGTATTCCTAGGTCACGAGGCTCAAGTGGAAGCTTGTTTGGGTCCATTTGGAGATAGTGCTAATCTTGACGCAAGATAGGTGCACGGCTTGTGCCGAATGTAACATAAGGCTTGAAAATCATTTTGGACGCACCCCATGGAACTCCTAGGTGACATGGGTCATGTGGAATCTCACTTTCATCTATTTGGAGACAGTGTATGATTTGCGCCAAACGTACCATAGGCTCATAAATAGTTTTGGTCACACCCGATGGTACTCCTAGTTGACGAGGCTCATGTGGATGCTCATTTGGTCTGTTTGGAGATAGGTGCACGGTTTTCCCTGAGTGTACTAAGGTTCAGAAATCACTTTGGACACACCAGTGGAACTCCTAGGTCACAAGGGTCATGTGGAATCTCGTTTTGGTACGCTCGGAGACAGTGTTAGTGTTGGTGCAAGATAGGTGCATGGTTTGTGCCAAACGCACCATAGGCTCAGAAAATCATTGTGGCTGTAGCCGAAGGTACTCCTTGGTGATGAGGCTCAAGTGGAAGCTTCTTTGAGTACATTTGGAGGTAGTGCTAATCTTGACGCAAGATAGGTGCAAGGTTTTGCGCCGAGTGTAGCATAAGGCTCAAAAATCATTTTGGACGCACCCGATGGAACTCCTAGGTGACATGGGTCATGTGGAATCTCGTTTCGGTCTATTTGGAGACAATGTTAGTGTCTGTGCAAGATAGTTCCATAGTTTGCACCAAATGTACCATAGGCCCAAAAATTATTTTAGACGCACCCTATCGTACTCCTAGGCGATGAGGCACTAGTGGAAGCTTGTTTGGGTCCATTTAGAGATAGTGCTAACCTTGACGCAAGATAGGAGCATGGTTTGCGCCGAATGTACCATAAGGTCAGTAATCATTTTAGACGCACCTGATGGAACCCCTATGTGACGTGGGTCATGTAGAATCTCGCTTTGGTCCGATTGGAGATAGTGTTAGTGTCAGTGCAAGATAGGTGTAGGGTTTCCACCAAATGTACCATAGGCTCAGAAATCGTTTTGGACACACCCGATGGTCTCCTAGGTGATAAGGCTCAAGTGGAAGCTCGTTTCGATCCTTTTTTAGACATTGTGCTAATCTTGACTCGGTTTGTGCCAAATGTGCCATAAGGCTCGAAAATTTGTTTGGACACACCTGATGGTTCTCCTTGGTGATGTGGGTCATGTGGAATCTCGCTTCGATACATTTGGAAATAGTGTTAGTGTCGGTGCAAGATAGTTGTATAGTTCGGGTTGAACGTACCATAGGCTCAGAAATCATTTTGGATGCACCCTATGGTACTCTAGGTCACGAGGCTCAAGTCGAAGGTCGTTTCGGTCTGTTTGGAGATAGTGCTAATCTTGATGCAAGATAGGTACACGGTTTGTGCCAAATGTACCATAGGCTCAGAAATCATTTTAGACGCACCCGATGGAACCCCTAATTGATGTGATTCATGTAGAATCTCGATTCGGTTCGTTTGCTGATAGTGTTAGTGTCGGTGCAAGATAGTTGCACCTTTTGCACCAAACGTACCATAGGCTCAGAAAATCGTTTTGGACGCACCCAACGGTACTCCTAGTTGACGAGGCTCAAGTGGAAACTCATTTGGTCTGTTTGGAGATACCGCTAATCTTGATACAAGATAGGTGCATGGTTTGCGTCAAACGTACCATAGGCTCAAAAATCGTTTTGGACGCACCTGATGGAACTCTTAGGTGACGTGGCTCATGTGAAATCTCGCTTCGGTCCTTTTGGAGACAGTGTTACTATCGATGCAGGTTAGGTGCTTGATTTGGGCCACACGTACCATAGGCTCAAAAATCATTTTGGACGCGCCCGATGGTACTCCTAGGTGATGTGGGTCATGTGGAATCTCGCTTCAGTCTGTTTGGAGATAGCGTTAGTGTCGGTGCAAGATACCTGCCCAGTTTGCGTCAAAGGTACCATAGGCTTAGAAATCATTTTGGATGCAACCGATGGTACTTCTAGGTCATGAGGCTCATGTGGAAGCTTGTTTGCGTCTATTTGGAGATAGTGCTAATCTTGACGCAAGATTGGTGCACGGCTTGTGCCGAATGTAACATAAGGCTCGAAAATCATTTTGGACGCACCCCATGGAACTCCTAGGTGACATGGGTCATGTGGAATCTCACTTCCGTCTATTTGGAGATAGTGTACGGTTTGCGCCAAACGTACCATAGCCTCATAAATAGTTTTGGTCACACCCGATGGTACTCCTAGTTGACGAGGCTCATGTGGATGCTCATTTGGTCTGTTTGGAGATAGGTGCACGGTTTTCCCTGAGTGTACCATAGGTTCAGAAATCACTTTGCACACACCAGTGGAACTCCTAGGTCATAAGGGCCATGTGGAATCTCGTTTCGGTACGCTTGGAGACAGTGTTAGTGTTGGTGCAAGATAGGTGCATGGTTTGTGCCAAACACACCATAGGCTCAGAAAATCATTTTGGCTATAGCCGAAGGTACTCTTAGGTGATGAGGCTCAAGTGGAAGCTTGTTTGGGTACATTTGGAGGTAGTGCTAATCTTGACGCAAGATAGGTGCATGGCTTGCGCCGAGTGTAGCATAAGGCTCAAAAATCATTTTGGACGCACCCGATGGAACTCCTAGGTGACATGGGTCATGTGGAATCTCGTTCCGGTCTGTTTGGAGACAATGTTAGTGTCTGTGCAAGATAGTTGCATAGTTTGCACCAAATGTACCATAGGCCCAAAAATTATTTTGGACGCACCCTATCGTACTCCTAGGCGATGCGGCACAAGTGGAAGCTTGTTTGGGTCCATTTAGAAATAGTGCTAATCTTGACGCAAGATAGGAGCATGGTTTGCGCCGAATGTACCATAAGGATCAGTAATCATTTTAGACGCACCTGATGGAACTCCTATGTGACGTGGGTCATGTAGAATCTTGCTTCGGTCCTATTGGAGATAGTGTTAGTGTCAGTGCAAGATAGGTGTAGGGTTTCCACCAAACGTACCATAGGCTCAAAAATCGTTTTGGACGCACCCGATGGTACTCCTAGGTGATAAGGCTCAAGTGGAAGCTCGTTTCGATCCTTTTAGACATTGTGCTAATCTTGACTCGGTTTGTGCCAAATGTGCCATAAGGCTCGGAAATTATTTTGGACACACCCGATGGAACTCCTTGGTGATGTGGGTCATGTGGAATCTCGCTTCGATAAATTTGGAAATAGTGTTAGTGTCGGTGCAAGATAGTTGTATAGTTCGGGTTGAACGTACCATAGGCTCAGAAATCATGTTGGATGCACCCTATGGTCCTCTAGGTCACGAGGCTCAAGTGGAAGGTCGTTTCGGTCTGTTTGGAGATAGTGCTAATCTTGATGCAAGATAGGTACACGGTTTGTGCCAAATGTACCATAGGCTCAGAAATCATTTTAGACACACCCGATGGAACCCCTAATTGACATGATTCATGTAGAATCTCAATTCGGTCCGTTTGCTGATAGTGTTAGTGTCGGTGCAAGATAGTTGCACCTTTTGCACCAAACGTACCATAGGCTCAGAAAATCATTTTGGACGCACCCAATGGTACTCCTAGTTGACGAGGCTCAAGTGGAAACTCATTTGGTCTGTTTGGAGATACCAGTAATCTTGATACAAGATAGGTGCATGGTTTGCGTCAAACGTACCATAGGCTCGAAAATCATTTTGGACGCACCTGATGGAACTCTTAGGTGACGTGGCTCATGTGTAATCTCGCTTCGGTCCTTTTGGAGACAGTGTTACTATCGATGCAGGTTAGGTGCATGATTTGGGCCACACGTACCACAGGCTCAGAAATCATTTTGGACGCGCCCGATGGTACTCCTAGGTGATGTGGGTCATGTGGAATCTCGCTTCAGTCTGTTTGGAGATAGCATTAGTGTCGGTGCAAGATAGGTGCCCAGTTTGCGTCAATGGTACCATAGGCATGGAAATCATTTTGGACGCACCTGATGGAACTCCTAATTAACGTGAGTCATGTGGAATCTCGTGTTTGGTGACAGTGTAAGTGTCGGTGCAAGATAGGTGCACGATTTTGCGGCAAATGTACCATAGGCTCAAAATTCAATTTGGACGCACCCGATGGTACTCCTAGTGGACGAGGCTCAATTGGAAGCTTGTTTGGGTCCATTTGGAGATAGTGCTACTCTAGACACAAGATTGGTGCACGGTTTTCGGTAAATGTACCATAAGGCTCATAAATCATTTTGGACGCACCTGATGGAACTCTTAGGTGACGTGGCTCATGTGAAATCTCGCTTCGGTCCTTTTGGAGACAGTGTTACTATCGATGCAAGTTAGGTGCATGATTTGGGCCACACGTACCATAGGCTCAGAAATCATTTTGGACGCGCCCAATGGTACTCCTAGGTGATGTAGGTCATGTGGAATCTCGCTTCAGTCTGTTTGGAGATAGCGTTAGTGTCATTGCAAGATAGGTGCCCAGTTTGCGTCAAAGGTACCATAGGCATGGAAATCATTTTGGACGCACCTGATGGAACTCCTAATTAACGCGAGTCATGTGGAATCACGTGTTTGGTGACAGAGTTAGTGTCGGTGCAAGATAGGTGCACGATTTGCGGCAAATGTACCATAGGCTCAAAATTCAATTTGGACGCACCCGATGGTACTCCTAGTGTACGAGGCTCAATTGTAAGCTTGTTTGGGTCCATTTGGAGATAGTGCTACTCTAGACACAAGATAGGTGCACGGTTTTTGCTAAATGTACCATAAGGCTCATAAATCATTTTGGATGCACCTGATGGAACTCTTAGGTGACGTGGCTCATGTGAAATCTCGCTTCGGTCCTTTTGGAGACAATGTTACTATCGATGCAAGTTAGGTGCATGATTTGGGCCACACGTACCATAGGCTCAGAAATCATTTTGGACGCGCCCGATGGTACTCCTAGGTGATGTGGGTCATGTGGAATCTCGCTTCAGTCTGTTTGGAGATAGCGTTAGTGTCGGTGCAAGATAGCTGCCCAGTTTGCGTCAAAGGTACCATAGGCTCAAAAATCATTTTGGATGCAGCTGATGGTACTCCTAGGTGATGAGGCTCAAGTGGAAGCTTGTTTGGGTCCATTTGGAGATAGTGCTAATCTTGACGCAAGATAGGTGTACGGCTTGTGCCGAATGTAACATAAGGCTCGAAAATCATTTTGGACGCACCCCATGGAACTCCTAGGTGACATGGGTCATGTGGAATCTCACTTCCGTCTATTTGGAGACAGTGTACGGTTTGCGCCAAACGTACCATAGGCTCATAAATAGTTTTGGTCACATCCGATGGTACTCCTAGTTGACGAGGCTCATTTGGATGCTCATTTGGTCAGTTTGTGGATAGGTGCACGGTTTTCCCTGTGTGTACCATAGGTTTAGAAATCACTTTGGACACACCAATGGAACTCCTAGGTCACAAGGGTCATGTGGAATCTCGTTTCGGTACGCTTGGAGACAGTGTTAGTGTTGGTGCAAGATGGGTGCATGGTTTGTGCCAAACGGACCATAGACTCAAAAAATCATTTTGGCTGTAGCCGAAGGTACTCCTAGGTGATGAGGCTCAAGTGGAAGCTTGTTTGGGTACATTTGGAGGTAGTGCTAATCTTGACGCAAGATAGGTGCATGGCTTGCGCCGAGTGTAGCATAAGGCTCAAAAATCATTTTGGACGCACCCGATGGAACTCCTAGGTGACATGGGTCTTGTGGAATCTCGTTCCGGTCTATTTGGAGACAATGTTAGTGTCTATGCAAGATAGTTGCATAGTTTGCACCAAATGTACCAAAGGCCCAAAAATTATTTTGGACGCACCCTATCGTACTCCTAGGCGATGAGGCACAAGTGGAAGCTTGTTTGGGTCCATTTAGAGATAGTGCTAATCTTGACGCAAGATAGGAGCATGGTTTGCGCCGAATGTACCATAAGGATCAGTAATCATTTTAGACGCACCTGATGGAACTCCTATGTGACGTGGGGCATGTAGAATCTCGCTTCGGTCCGATTGGAGATAGTGTTAGTGTCAGTGCAAGATAGGTGTAGGGTTTCCACCAAACGTACCATAGGCTCAAAAATCGTTTTGGACGCACCCGATGGTACTCCTAGGTGATAAGGCTCAAGTGGAAGCTCGTTTCGATCCTTTTAGACATTGTGCTAATCTTGACTCGGTTTGTGCCAAATGTACCATAAGGCTCGGAAATTATTTTGCACACACCCGATGGAACTCCTTGGTGATGTGGGTCATGTGGAATCTCGCTTCGATACATTTGGAAATAGTGTTAGTGTCGGTGCAAGATAGTTGTATAGTTCGGGTTGAACGTACCATAGGCTCAGAAATCATTTTGGATGCACCCTATGGTACTCTAGGTCACGAGGCTCAAGTGGAAGGTCGTTTCGATCTGTTTGGAGATAGTGCTAATCTTGATGCAAGATAGGTACACGGTTTGTGCCAAATGTACCATAGGCTCAGAAATCATTTTAGACGCACCCGATGGAACCCCTAATTGACGTGATTCATGTAGAATCTCGATTCGGTCCGTTTGCTGATAGTTGCACCTTTTGCACCAAACGTACCATAGGCGCAGAAAATCGTTTTGGACGCACCCGATGGTACTCCTAGTGGACGAGGCTCAATTGGAAGCTTGTTTGGGTCCATTTGGAGATAGTGCTACTCTAGACACAAGATAGGTGCATGGTTTTCGCTAAATGTACCATAAGGCTCATAAATCATTTTGGACGCACTTGATGGAACTCTTAGGTGACGTGGCTCATGTGAAATCTCGCTTCGGTCCTTTTGGACACAGTGTTACTATCGATGCAAGTTAGGTGCATGATTTGGGCCACACGTACCATAGGCTCAGAAATCATTTTGGACGCGCCCGATGGTACTCCTAGGTGATGTGGGTCATGTGGAATCTCGCTTCAGTCTGTTTGGAGATAGCGTTAGTGTCGGTGCAAGATAGGTGCCCAGTTTGCGTCAAAGGTACCATAGGCATGGAAATCATTTTGGACGCACCTGATGGAACTCCTAATTAACGTGAGTCATGTGGAATCTCGTGTTTGGTGACAGTGTTAGTGTCGGTGCAAGATAGGTGCACGATTTGCGGCAAATGTACCATAGGCTCAAAATTCAATTTGGACGCACCCGATGGTACTCCTAGTGGACGAGGCTCAATTGTAAGCTTGTTTGGGTCCATTTGGAGATAGTGCTACTCTAGACACGAGATAGGTGCACGGTTTTCGCTAAATGTACCATAAGGCTCATAAATCATTTTGGACGCACCTGATGGAACTCTTAGGTGACGTGGCTCATGTGAAATCTCGCTTCGGTCCTTTTGGAGACAGTGTTACTATCGATGCAAGTTAGGTGCATGATTTGGGCCACACGTACCATAGGCTCAGAAATCATTTTGGACGCGCCCGATGGTACTCCTAGGTGATGTGGGTCATGTGGAATCTCGCTTCAGTCTGTTTGGAGATAGCGTTAGTGTCGGTGCAAGATAGGTGCCCAGTTTGCGTCAAAGGTACCATAGGCTCAAAAATCATTTTGGATGCAGCCATTGTACTCCTAGGTGATGAAGCTCAAGCGGAAGCTTGTTTGGGTCCATTTGGAGATAGTGCTAATCTTGATGCAAGATAGGTGCACGGCTTGTGTTGAATGTAACATAGGGCTCGAAAATCATTTTGGACGCACCCCATGGAACTCCTAGGTGACATGGGTCATGTGGAATCTCACTTCTGTCTATTTGGAGACAGTGTACGGTTTGCGCCAAACGTACCATAGGCTCATAAATAGTTTTGGTCACATCCGATGGTACTCCTAGTTGACGAGGCTCATGTGGATGCTCATTTGGTCTGTTTGGACATAGGTGCACGGTTTTCCCTGAGTGTACCATAGGTTCAGAAATCACTTTGGACACACTAGTGGAACTCCTAGGTCACAAGGGTCATGTGGAATCTCGTTTCGGTACGCTTGGAGACAGTGTTAGTGTTGGTGCAAGATAGGTGCATGGTTTGTGCCAAACGCACCATAGGCTCAAAAAATCATTTTGGTTGTAGCCGAAGGTACTCCTAGGTGATGAGGCTCAAGTGGAAGCTTGTTTGGGTACATTTGGAGGTAGTGCTAATCTTGACGCAAGATAGGTGCATGGCTGGCGCCGAGTGTAGCATAAGGCTCAAAAATCATTTTGGACGCACCCGATGGAACTCCTAGATGACATGGGTCATGTGGAATCTCGTTCCGGTCTGTTTGGAGACAATGTTAGCGTCTGTGCAAGATAGTTGCATAGTTTGCACCAAATGTACCATAGGCCCAAAAATTATTTTGGACGCACCCTATCGTACTCCTAGGCGATGAGGCAGAAGTGGAAGCTTGTTTGGGTCCATTTAGAGATAGTGCTAATCTTGACGCAAGATAGGAGCATGGTTTGCGCCGAATGTACCATAAGGATCAGTAATCATTTTAGACGCACCTGATGGAACTCCTATGTGACGTGGGTCATGTAGAATCTCGCTTCGGTCCGATTGGAGATAGTGTTAGTGTCAGTGCAAGATAGGTGTAGGGTTTCCACCAAACGTACCATAGGCTCAGAAATCGTTTTGGACGCACCCGATGGTACTCCAAGGTGATAAGGCTCAAGTGGAAGCTCGTTTCGATCCTTTTAGACATTGTGCTAATCTTGACTCGGTTTGTGCCAAATGTGCCATAAGGCTCGGAAATTATTTTGGACACACCCGATGGAACTCCTTGGTGATGTGGGTCATGTGGAATCTCGCTTCGATACATTTGGAAATAGTGTTAGTGTCGGTGCAAGATAGTTGTATAGTTCGGGTTGAACGTACCATAGGCTCAGAAATCATTTTGGATGCACCCTATGGTACTCTAGGTCACGAGGCTCAAGTCGAAGGTCGTTTCGGTCTGTTTGGAGATAGTGCTACTCTTGATGCAAGATAGGTACACGGTTTGTGCCAAATGTACCATAGGCTCAGAAATCATTTTAGACGCACCCGATGGAACCCCTAATTGATGTGATTCATGTAGAATCTCGATTCGGTCCGTTTGCTGATAGTGTTAGTGTCGGTGCAAGATAGTTGCACCTTTTGCACCAAACGTACCATAGGCTCAGAAAATCGTTTTGGACGCACCCAACGGTACTCCTAGTTGACGAGGCTCAAGTGGAAACTCATTTGGTCTGTTTGGAGATACCGCTAATCTTGATACAAGATAGGTGCATGGTTTGCGTCAAACGTACCATAGGCTCGAAAATCATTTTGGACGCACCTGATGGAACTCTTAGGTGACGTGGCTCATGTGAAATCTCGCTTCGGTCCTTTTGGAGACAGTGTTACTATCGATGCAGGTTAGGTGCTTGATTTGGGCCACACGTACCATAGGCTCAGAAATCATTTTGGACGCGCCCGATGGTACTCCTAGGTGATGTGCGTCATGTGGAATCTCGCTTCAGTCTGTTTGGAGATAGCGTTAGTGTCGGTGCAAGATAGGTGCCCAGTTTGCGTCAAAGGTACCATAGGCTCAGAAATCATTTTGGATGCAGCCGATGGTACTCCTAGGTGATGAGGCTCAAGTGGAAGCTTGTTTGGGTCCATTTGGAGATAGTGCTAATCTTGACGCAAGATAGGTGCACGGCTTGTGCCGAATGTAACATAAGGCTCGAAAATCATTTTGGACGCACCCCATGGAACTCCTAGGTGACATGGGTCATGTGGAATCTCACTTCCGTCTATTAGGAGACAGTGTACGGTTTGCGCCAAACGTATCATAGGCTCATAAATAGTTTTGGTCACATCCGATGGTACTCCTAGTTGACGAAGCTCATGTGGATGCTCATTTGGTCTGTTTGGAGATAGGTGCACGGTTTTCCCTGAGTGTACCATAGGTTCAGAAATCACTTTGGACACACCAATGGAACTCCTAGGTCACAAGGGTCATGTGGAATCTTGTTTCAGTACGCTTGGAGACAGTGTTAGTGTTGGTGCAAGATGGGTGCATGGTTTGTGCCAAACGCACCATAGGCTCAGAAAATCATTGTGGCTGTAGCCGAAGGTACTCCAAGGTGATGAGGCTCAAGTGGAAGCTTGTTTGGGTACATTTGAAGGTAGTGCTAATCTTGACGCAAGATAGGTGCATGGCTTGCGCCGAGTGTAGCATAAGGCTCAAAAATCATTTTGGACGCACCTGATGGAACTCCTAGGTGACATCATGTGGAATCTCGTTCCGGTCTGTTTGGAGACAATGTTAGTGTCTGTGCAAGAAAGTTGCATAGTTTGCACCAAATGTACCATAGGCCCAAAAATTATTTTAGACGCACCCTATCGTACTCCTAGGCGATGAGGCACAAGTGGAAGCTTGTTTGGGTCCATTTAGAGATAGTGCTAATCTTGACGCAAGATAGGAGCATGGTTTGCGCCGAATGTACCATAAGGATCAGTAATCATTTTAGACGCACCTGATGGAACTCCTATGTGACGTGGGTCATGTAGAATCTCGCTTCGGTCCGATTGGAGATAGTGTTAGTGTCAGTTTAAGATAGGTGTAGGGTTTCCACCAAACGTACCATAGGCTCAGAAATTGTTTTGGACGCACCTGATGGTACTCCTAGGTGATAAGGCTCAAGTGGAAGCTCGTTTCGATCCTTTTTGACATTGTGCTAATCTTGACTCGGTTTGTGCCAAATGTGCCATAAGGCTCGGAAATTATTTTGGACACACCCGATGGAACTCCTTGGTGATGTGGGTCATGTGGAATCTCGCTTCGATACATTTGGAAATAGTGTTAGTGTCAGTGCAAGATAGTTGTATAGTTCGGGTTGAACGTACCATAGGCTCAGAAATCATTTTGGATGCACCCTATGGTACTCTAGGTCACGAGGCTCAAGTCAAAGGTCGTTTCGGTCTGTTTGGAGATAGTGCTAATCTTGATGCAAGATAGGTACACGGTTTGTGCCAAATGTACCATAGGCTCAGAAATCATTTTAGACGCACCCGATGGAACCCCTAATTGATGTGATTCATGTAGAATCTCGATTCGGTCCGTTTGCTGATAGTGTTAGTGTCGGTGCAAGATAGTTGCACCTTTTGCACCAAACGTACCATAGGCTCAGAAAATCGTTTTGGACGCACCCAACGGTACTCCTAGTTGACGAGGCTCAAGTGGAAACTCATTTGTCTGTTTGGAGATACCGCTAATCTTGATACAAGATAGGTGCATGGTTTGTGTCAAACGTACCATAGGCTCGAAAATCGTTTTGGACGCACCTGATGGAACTCTTAGGTGACGGCTCATGTGAAATCTCGCTTCGGTCCATTTGGAGACAGTGTTACTATCGACGCAGGTTAGGTGCTTGATTTGGGCCACACGTACCATAGGCTCAGAAATCATTTTGGACGCGCCCGATGGTACTCCTAGGTGATTTTGGTCATGTGGAATCTCGCTTCAGTCTGTTTGGAGATAGCGTTAGTGTCGGTGCAAGATACCTGCCCAGTTTGCGTCAAAGGTACCATAGGCTTAGAAATCATTTTGGATGCAACCGATGGTACTTCTAGGTCATGAGGCTCATGTGGAAGCTTGTTTGCGTCTATTTGGAGATAGTGCTAATCTTGACGTAAGATAGGTGCACGGCTTGTGCCGAATGTAACATAAGGCTCGAAAATCATTTTGGACGCACCCCATGGAACTCCTAGGTGACATGGGTCATGTGGAATCTCACTTCCGTCTATTTGGAGATAGTGTACGGTTTGCGCCAAACGTACCATAACCTCATAAATAGTTTTGGTCACACCCGATGGTACTCCTAGTTGACGAGGCTCATGTGGATGCTCATTTGGTCTGTTTTTAGATAGGTGCACGGTTTTCCCTGAGTGTACCATAGGTTCAGAAATCACTTTGGACACACCAGTGGAACTCCTAGGTCACAAGGGTCATGTGGAATCTCGTTTCGGTACGCTTGGAGACAGTGTTAGTGTTGGTGCAAGATAGGTGCATGGTTTGTGCCAAACGCACCATAGGCTCAGAAAATCATTTTGGCTGTAGCCGAAGGTACTCCTAGGTGATGAGGCTCAAGTGGAAGCTTGTTTGGGTACATTTGGAGGTAGTGCTAATCTTGACGCAAGATAGGTGCATGGCTTGCGCCGAGTGTAGCATAAGGCTCAAAAATCAATTTGGACGCACCCGATGGAACTCCTAGGTGACATGGGTCATGTGGAATCTCGTTCCGGTCTGTTTGGAGACAATGTTAGTGTCTGTGCAAGATAGTTGCATAGTTTGCACCAAATGTACCATAGGCCCAAAAATTATTTTGGACGCACCCTATCGTACTTCTAGGCGATGCGGCACAAGTGGAAGCTTGTTTGGGTCCATTTAGAAATAGTGCTAATCTTGACGCAAGATAGGAGCATGGTTTGGGCCGAATGTACCATAAGGATCAGTAATCATTCTAGACGCACCTGATGGAACTGCTATGTGACGTGGGTCATGTAGAATCTCGCTTCGGTCCGATTGGAGATAGTGTTAGTGTCAGTGCAAGATAGGTGTAGGGTTTCCACCAAACGTACCATAGGCTCAGAAATCGTTTTGGACGCACCCGATGGTACTCCTAGGTGATAAGGCTCAAGTGGAAGCTCGTTTCGATCCTTTTAGACATTGTGCTAATCTTGACTCGGTTTGTGCCAAATGTGCCATAAGGCTCGGAAATTATTTTGGACACACCCGATGGAACTCCTTGGTGATGTGGGTCATGTGGAATCTCGCTTCGATAAATTTGGAAATAGTGTTAGTGTCGGTGCAAGATAGTTGTATAGTTCGGGTGGAACGTACCATAGGCTCAGAAATCATTTTGGATGCACCCTATGGTACTCTAGGTCACGAGGCTCAAGTGGAAGGTCGTTTCGGTCTGTTTGGAGATAGTGCTAATCTTGATGCAAGATAGGTACACGGTTTGTTCCAAATGTACCATAGGCTCAGAAATCATTTTAGATGCACCCGATGGAACCCCTAATTGACATGATTCATGTAGAATCTCGATTCGGTCCATTTGCTGATAGTGTTAGTGTCGGTGCAAGATAGTTGCACCTTTTGCACCAAACGTACCATAGGCTCAGAGAATCGTTTTGAACGCACCCAATGGTACTCCTAGTTGACGAGGCTCAAGTGGAAACTCTTTTGGTCTGTTTGGAGATACCGGTAATCTTGATACAAGATAGGTGCATGGTTTGCGTTAAACGTACCATAGGCTCAAAAATCATTTTGGACGCACCTGATGGAACTCTTAGGTGACGTGGCTCATGTGTAATCTCGCTTCGGTCCTTTTGGAGACAGTGTTACTATCGATGCAGGTTAGGTGCATGATTTGGGCCACACGTACCATAGGCTCAGAAATCATTTTGGACGCGCCCGATGGTACTCCTAGGTGATGTGGGTCTTGTGGAATCTCGCTTCAGTCTGTTTGGAGATAGCGTTAGTGTCGGTGCAAGATAGGTGCCCAGTTTGCGTCAAAGGTACCATAGGCATGGAAATCATTTTGGACGCACCTGATGGAACTCCTAATTAACGTGAGTCATGTGGAATCTCGTGTTTGGTGACAGTGTTAGTGTCGGTGCAAGATAGGTGCACGATTTGCGGCAAATGTACCATAGGCTCAAAATTCAATTTGGACGCACCCGATGGTACTCCTAGTGGACGAGGCTCAATTGGAAGCTTGTTTGGGTCCATTTGGAGATAGTGCTACTCTAGACACAAGATAGGTGCATGGTTTTCGCTAAATGTACCATAAGGCTCATAAATCATTTTGGACGCACTTGATGGAACTCTTAGGTGACGTGGCTCATGTGAAATCTCGCTTCGGTCCTTTTGGACACAGTGTTACTATCGATGCAAGTTAGGTGCATGATTTGGGCCACACGTACCATAGGCTCAGAAATCATTTTGGACGCGCCTGATGGTACTCCTAGGTGATGTGGGTTATGTGGAATCTCGCTTCAGTCTGTTTGGAGATAGCGTTAGTGTCGGTGCAAGAAAGGTGCCCAGTTTGCGTCAAAGGTACCATAGGCATGGAAATCATTTTGGACGCACCTGATAGAACTCCTAATTAACGTGAGTCATGTGGAATCTCGTGTTTGGTGACGGTGTTAGTGTCGGTGCAAGATAGGTGCACGATTTGCGGCAAATGTACCATAGGCTCAAAATTCAATTTGGACGCACCCGATGGTACTCCTAGTGGACGAGGCTCAATTGTAAGCTTGTTTGGGTCCATTTGGAGATAGTGCTACTCTAGACACAAGATAGGTGCACGGTTTTCGCTAAATGTACCATAAGGCTCATAAATCATTTTGGACGCACCTGATGGAACTCTTAGGTGACGTGGCTCATGTGAAATCACGCTTCGGTCATTTTGGAGACAGTGTTACTATCGATGCAAGTTAGGTGCATGATTTGCGCCACACGTACCATAGGCTCAGAAATCATTTTGGACGTGCCCGATGGTACTCCTAGGTGATGTGGGTCATGTGGAATCTCGCTTCAGTCTGTTTGGAGATAGCGTTAGTGTCGGTGCAAGATAGGTGCCCAGTTTGCGTCAAAGGTACCATAGGCTCAAAAATCATTTTGGATGCAGCCGATGGTACTCCTAGGTGATGAGGCTCAAGTGGAAGCTTGTTTGGGTCCATTTGGAGATAGTGCTAATCTTGATGCAAGATAGGTGCACGGCTTGTGCCGAATGTAACATAAGGCTCGAAAATCATTTTGGACGCACCCCATGGAACTCCTAGGTGACATGGGTCATGTGGAATCTCACTTCCGTCTATTTGGAGACAGTGTACGGTTTGCGCCAAACGTACCATAGGCTCATAAATAGTTTTGGTCACATCCGATGGTACTCCTAGTTGACGAGGCTCATGTGGATGCTCATTTGGTCTGTTTGGAGATAGGTGCACGGTTTTCCCTGAGTGTACCATAGGTTCAGAAATCACTTTGGACACACCAATGGAACTCCTAGGTCACAAGGGTCATGTGGAATCTCGTTTCGGTACGCTTGGAGACAGTGTTAGTGTTGGTGCAAGATGGGTGCATGGTTTGTGCCAAACGCACCATAGGCTCAGAAAATCATTTTGGCTGTAGCCGAAGGTACTCCTAGGTGATGAGGCTCAAGTGGAAGCTTGTTTGGGTACATTTGGAGGTAGTGCTAATCTTGACGCAAGATAGGTGCATGGCTTGCGCCGAGTGTAGCATAAGGCTCAAAAATCATTTTGGACGCACCCGATAGAACTCCTAGGTGACATGGGTCAAGTGGAATCTCGTTCTGGTCTGTTTGGAGACAATGTTAGTGTCTGTGCAAGATAGTTGCATAGTTTGCACCAAATGTACCATAGGCCCAAAAATTATTTTGGACGCACCCTATCGTACTCCTAGGCGATGAGGCACAAGTGGAAGCTTGTTTGGGTCCATTTAGAGATAGTGCTAATCTTGACGCAAGATAGGAGCATGGTTTGCGCCGAATGTACCTTAAGGATCAGTAATCATTTTAGACGCACCTGATGGAACTCCTATGTGACGTGGGTCATGTAGAATCTCGCTTCGGTCCGATTGGATATAGTGTTAGTGTCAGTGCAAGATAGGTGTAGGGTTTCCACCAAATGTACCATAGGCTCAGAAATCGTTTTGGACGCACCCGATGGTACTCCTAGGTGATAAGGCTCAAGTGGAAGCTCGTTTCGATCCTTTTCGACATTGTGCTAATCTTGACTCGGTTTGTGCCAAATGTGCCACAAGGCTCGGAAATTATTTTGGACACACCCGATGGAACTCCTTGGTGATGTGGGTCATGTGGAATCTCGCTTCGACACATTTGGAAATAGTGTTAGTGTCGGTGCAAGATAGTTGTATAGTTCGGGTGGAACGTACCATAGGCTCAGAAATCATTTTGGATGCACCCTATGGTACTCTAGGTCACGAGGCTCAAGTGGAAGGTCGTTTCGGTCTGTTTGGAGATAGTGCTAATCTTGATGCAAGATAGGCACACGGTTTGTGCCAAATGTACCATAGGCTCAGAAATCATTTTAGACGCACCCGATGGAACCCCTAATTGACGTGATTCATGTAGAATCTTGATTTGGTCCGTTTGCTGATAGTGTTAGTGTCGGTGCAAGATAGTTGCACCTTTTGCACCAAACGTACCATAGGCTCAGAAAATCATTTTGGACGCACCCAATGGTACTCCTAGTTGACGAGGCTCAAGTGGAAACTCATTTGGCCTGTTTGGAGATACCGCTAATCTTGATACAAGATAGGTGCATGGTTTGCGTCAAACGTACCATAGGCTCGAAAATCGTTTTGGACGCACCTGATGGAACTCTTAGGTGACGTGGCTCATGTGAAATCTCGCTTCGGTCCTTTTGGAGACAGTGTTACTATCGATGCAGGTTAGGTGCATGATTTGGGCCACACGTACCATAGGCTCAGAAATCATTCTGGACGCGCCCGATGGTACTCCTAGGTGATGTGGGTCATGTGGAATCTTGCTTAAGTCTGTTTGGAGATAGCGTTAGTGTCGGTGCAAGATAGGTGCTCAGTTTGCGTCAAAGGTACCATAGGCTCAGAAATCATTTTGGATGCAACCGATGGTACTCCTAGGTGATGAGGCTCAAGTGGAAGCTTGTTTGGGTCCATTTGGAGATAGTGCTAATCTTGACGCAAGATAGGTGCACGGCTTGTGCCGAATGTAACATAAGGCTCGAAAATCATTTTGGACGCACCCTATGGAACTCCTAGGTGACGTGGGTCATGTGGAATCTCACTTCCGTCTATTTGGAGACAGTGTACGGTTTGCGCCAAACGTATCATAGGCTCATAAATAGTTTTGGTCACATCCGATGGTACTCCTAGTTGACGAGGCTCATGTGGATGCTCATTTGGTCTGTTTGGAGATAGGTGCACGGTTTTCCCTGAGTGTACCATAGGTTCAGAAATCACTTTGGACACACCAATGGAACTCCTAGGTCACAAGGGTGATGTGGAATCTTGTTTCGGTACGCTTGGAGATAGTGTTAGTGTTGGTGCAAGATGGGTGCATTGTTTGTGCCAAAAGCACCATAGGCTCAGAAAATCATTTTGGCTGTAGCCGAAGGTACTCCTAGGTGATGAGGCTCAAGTGGAAGCTTGTTTGGGTACATTTGGAGGTAGTGCTAATCTTGACGCAAGATAGGTGCATGGCTTGCGCCGAGTGTAGCATAAGGCTCAAAAATCATTTTGGACGCACCTGATGGAACTCCTAGGTGACATGGGTCATGTGGAATCTCGTTCCGGTCTATTTGGAGACAATGTTAGTGTCTGTGCAAGAAAGTTGCATAGTTTGCACCAAATGTACCATAGGCCCAAAAATTACTTTAGACGCACCCTATCGTACTCCTAGGCGATGAGGCACAAGTGGAAGCTTGTTTGGGTCCATTTAGAAATAGTGCTAATCTTGACGCAAGATAGGAGCATGGTTTGCGCCGAATGTACCATAAGGATCAGTAATCATTTTATACACACCTGATGGAACTCCTATGTGACGTGGGTCATGTAGAATCTCGCTTCGGTCCAATTGGAGATAGTGTTAGTGTCAGTGCAAGATAGGTGTAGGGTTTCCACCAAACGTACCATAGGCTCAGAAAATCATTTTGGACGCACCCGATGGTACTCCTAGGTGATAAGGCTCTAGTGGAAGCTCATTTCTTTCCTTTTAGACATTGTGCTAATCTTGACTCGGTTTGTGCCAAATGTGCCATAAGGCTCGGAAATTATTTTGGACACACCCGATGGAACTCCTTGGTGATGTGGGTCATGTGGAATCTCTTTTCGATACATTTGGAAATAGTGTTAGTGTCGGTGCAAGATAGTTGTATAGTTCGCGTCGAACGTACCATAGGCTCAGAAATCATTTTGGATGCACCCTATGGTACTCTAGGTCACGAGGCTCAAGTGGAAGGTCGTTTCGGTCTGTTTGGAGAGAGTGCTAATCTTGATGCAAGATAGGTACACGGTTTGTGCCAAATGTACCATAGGCTCAGAAATCATTTTAGACGCACCCGATGGAACCCCTAATTGACGTGATTCATGTAGAATCTCGATTCGGTCCGTTTGCTGATAGTGTTAGTGTCGGTGCAAGATAGTTGCACCTTTTGCACCAAACGTACCATAGGCTCAGAAAATCATTTTGGACGCACCCAATGGTACTCCTAGTTGATGAGGCTCAAGTGGAAACTCATTTGGTCTGTTTGGAGATACCGCTAATCTTGATACAAGATAGGTGCATGGTTTGCATCAAACGTACCATAGGCTCAAAAATCGTTTTGGACGCACCTGATGGAACTCTTTGGTGACGTGGCTCATGTGAAATCTTGCTTCGGTCCTTTTGGAGACAGTGTTACTATCGATGTAGGTTAGGTGCATGATTTGGGCCACACGTACCATAGGCTCAGATATCATTTTGGACGCGCCCGATGGTACTCCTAGGTGATGTGGGTCATGTGGAATCTCGCTTCAGTCTGTTTGGAGATAGCGTTAGTGTCGGTGCAAGATAGCTGCCCAGTTTGCGTCAAAGGTACCATAGGCTCATAAATCATTTTGGATGCAGCCGATGGTACTCCTAGGTGATGAGGCTCAAGTGGAAGCTTGTTTGGGTCCATTTGGAGATAGTGCTAATCTTGACGCAAGATAGGTGCACGGCTTGTGCTGAATGTAACATAAGGCTCGAAAATCATTTTGGACGCACCCCATGGAACTCCTAGGTGACATGGGTCATGTGGAATCTCACTTCCGTCTATTTGGAGACAGTGTACGGTTTGCGCCAAATGTACCATAGGCTCATAAATAGTTTTGGTCACACCCGATGGTACTCCTAGTTGACGAGGCTCATGTGGATGCTCATTTGGTCTGTTTGGACATAGGTGCACGGTTTTCCCTGAGTGTACCATAGGTTCAGAAATCACTTTGGACACACTAGTGGAACTCCTAGGTCACAAGGGTCATGTGGAATCTCGTTTCGGTACGCTTGGAGACAGTGTTAGTGTTGGTGCAAGATAGGTGCATGGTTTGTGCCAAACGCACCATAGGCTCAAAAAATCATTTTGGCTGTAGCCGAAGGTACTCCTAGGTGATGAGGCTCAAGTGGAAGCTTGTTTGGCTACATTTGGAGGTAGTGCTAATCTTGACGCAAGATAGGTGCATGGCTTGCGCCGAGTGTAGCATAAGGCTCAAAAATCATTTTGGACGCACCCGATGGAACTCCTAGGTGACATGGGTCATGTGGAATCTCGTTCCGGTCTGTTTGGAGACAATGTTAGCATCTGTGCAAGATAGTTGCATAGTTTGCACCAAATGTACCATAGGCCCAAAATTATTTTGGACGCACCCTATCGTACTCCTAGGCGATGAGGCACAAGTGGAAGCTTGTTTGGGTCCATTTAGAGATAGTGCTAATCTTGACGCAAGATAGGAGCATGGTTTGCACCGAATGTACCATAAGGATCAGTAATCATTTTAGACGCACCTGATGGAACTCCTATGTGACGTGGGTCATGTAGAATCTCGCTTCGGTCCGATTGGAGATAGTGTTAGTGTCAGTGCAAGATAGGTGTAGGGTTTCCACCAAACGTACCATAGGCTCAGAAATCGTTTTGGACGCACCCGATGGTACTCCTAGGTGATAAGGCTCAAGTGGAAGCTCGTTTTGATCCTTTTAGACATTGTGCTAATCTTGACTCGGTTTGTGCCGAATGTGCCATAAGGCTCGCAAATTATTTTGGACACACCCGATGGAACTCCTTGGTGATGTGGGTCATGTGGAATCTCGCTTCGATACATTTGGAAATAGTGTTAGTGTCGGTGCAAGATAGTTGTATAGTTCGCGTCGAACGTACCATAGGCTCAGAAATCATTTTGGATGCACCCTATGGTACTCTAGGTCACGAGGCTCAAGTGGAAGGTCATTTCGGTCTGTTTGGAGAGAGTGCTAATCCTGATGCAAGATAGGTACACGGTTTGTGCCAAATGTACCATAGGCTCAGAAATCATTTTAGACGCACCCGATGGAACCCCTAATTGACGTGATTCATGTAGAATCTCGATTCGGTCCGTTTGCCGATAGTGTTAGTGCCGGTGCAAGATAGTTGCACCTTTTGCACCAAACGTACCATAGGCTCAGAAAATCATTTTGGACGCACCCAATGGTACTCCTAGTTGATGAGGCACAAGTGGAAACTCATTTGGTCTGTTTGGAGATACCGCTAATCTTGATACAAGATAGGTGCATGGTTTGAATCAAACATACCATAGGCTCAAAAATTGTTTTGGACGCACCTGTTGGAACTCTTTGGTGACGTGGCTCATGTGAAATCTCGCTTCGGTCCTTTTGGAGACAGTGTTACTATCGATGCAGGTTAGGTGCATGATTTGGGCCACACGTACCATAGGCTCAGAAATCATTTTGGACACGCCCGATGGTACTCCTAGGTGATGTGGGCCATGTGGAATCTCGCTTCAGTCTTTTTGGAGATAGCGTTAGTGTCGGTGCAAGATAGCTGCCCAGTTTGCGTCAAAGGTACCATAGGCTCAGAAATCATTTTGGATGCAGCCGATGGTACTCCTAGGTGATGAGGCTCAAGTGGAAGCTTGTTTGGGTCCATTTGGAGATAGTGCTAATCTTGACGCAAGATAGGTGCACGGCTTGTGCCGAATGTAACATAAGGCTCGAAAATCATTTTGGACGCACCCCATGGAAGTCCTAGGTGACATGGGTCATGTGGAATCTCACTTCCGTCTATTTGGAGACAGTGTACGGTTTGCGCCAAACGTACCATAGGCTCATAAATAGTTTTGGTCACACCCGATGGTACTCCTAGTTGACGAGGCTCATGTGGATGCTCATTTGGTCTGTTTGGACATAGGTGCACGGTTTTCCCTGAGTGTACCATAGGTTCAGAAATCACTTTGGACACACTAGTGGAACTCCTAGGTCACAAGGGTCATGTGGAATCTCGTTTCGGTACGCTTGGAGACAGTGTTAGTGTTGGTGCAAGATAGGTGCATGGTTTGTGCCAAACGCACCATAGGCTCAAAAAATCATTTTGGTTGTAGCCGAAGGTACTCCTAGGTGATGAGGCTCAAGTGGAAGCTTGTTTGGGTACATTTGGAGGTAGTGCTAATCTTGACGCAAGATAGGTGCATGGCTTGCGCCGAGTGTAGCATAAGGCTCAAAAATCATTTTGGACGCACCCGATGGAACTCCTAGGTGACATGGGTCATGTGGAATCTCGTTCCGGTCTGTTTGGAGACAATGTTAGCGTCTGTGCAAGATAGTTGCATAGTTTGCACCAAATGTACCATAGGCCCAAAAATTATTTTGGACGCACCCTATCGTACTCCTAGGCGATGAGGCACAAGTGGAAGCTTGTTTGGGTCCATTTAGAGATAGTACTAATCTTGATGCAAGATAGGAGCATGGTTTGCACCGAATGTACCATAAGGATCAGTAATCATTTTAGACGCACCTGATGGAACTCCTATGTGACGTGGGTCATGTAGAATCTCGCTTCGGTCCGATTGGAGATAGTGTTAGTGTCAGTGCAAGATAGGTGTAGGGTTTCCACCAAACGTACCATAGGCTCAGAAATCGTTTTGGACGCACCCGATGGTACTCCTAGGTGATAAGGCTCAAGTGGAAGCTCGTTTCGATCCTTTTAGACATTGTGCTAATCTTGACTCGGTTTGTGCCAAATGTGCCATAAGGCTCGGAAATTATTTTGGACACACCCGATGGAACTCCTTGGTGATGTGGTCATGTGGAATCTCGCTTCGATACATTTGGAAATAGTGTTAGTGTCGGTGCAAGATAGTTGTATAGTTCGCGTCGAACGTACCATAGGCTCAGAAATCATTTTGGATGCACCCTATGGTACTCTAGGTCACGAGGCTCAAGTGGAAGGTCGTTTCAGTCCGTTTGGAGAGAGTGCTAATCTTGATGCAAGATAGATACACGGTTTGTGCCAAATGTACCATAGGCTCAGAAATCATTTTAGACGCACCCGATGGAACCCCTAATTGACGTGATTCATGTAGAATCTCGATTCGGTCCGTTTGCCGATAGTGTTAGTGTCGGTGCAAGATAGTTGCACCTTTTGCACCAAACGTACCATAGGCTGAGAAAATCATTTTGGACGCACCCAATGGTACTCCTAGTTGATGAGGCACAAGTGGAAACTCATTTGGTCTGTTTGGAGATACCGCTAATCTTGATACAAGATAGGTGCATGGTTTGCATCAAACGTACCATAAGCTCAAAAATCATTTTGGACGCACCTGATGGAACTCTTTGGTGACGTGGCTCTTGTGAAATCTCGCTTCGGTCCTTTTGGAGACAGTGTTACTATCGATGCAGGTTAGGTGCATGATTTGGGCCACACGTACCATAGGCTCAGAAATCATTTTGGACGCGCCCGATGGTACTCCTAGGTGATGTGGGTCATGTGGAATCTCGCTTCAGTCTGTTTGGAGATAGCGTTAGTGTCGGTGCAAGATAGCTGCCCAGTTTGCGTCAAAGGTACCATAGGCTCAGAAATCATTTTGGATGCAGCCGATGGTACTCCTAGGTGATGAGGCTCAAGTGGAAGCTTGTTTGGGTCCATTTAGAGATAGTGCTAATCTTGACGCAAGATAGGTGCACGGCTTGTGCCGAATGTAACATAAGGCTCGAAAATCATTTTGGACGCACCCCATGGAACTCCTAGGTGACATGGGTCATGTGGAATCTCACTTCCGTCTATTTGGAGACAGTGTACGGTTTGCGCCAAACGTACCATAGGCTCATAAATAGTTTTGGTCACACCCGATGGTACTCCTAGTTGACGAGGCTCATGTGGATGCTCATTTGGTCTGTTTGGACATAGGTGCACGGTTTTCCCTGAGTGTACCATAGGTTCAGAAATCACTTTGGACACACTAGTGGAACTCCTAGGTCACAAGGGTCATGTGGAATCTCGTTTCGGTACGCTTGGAGACAGTGTTAGTGTTGGTGCAAGATAGGTGCATGGTTTGTGCCAAACGCACCATAGGCTCAAAAAATCATTTTGGTTGTAGCCGAAGGTACTCCTAGGTGATGAGGCTCAAGTGGAAGCTTGTTTGGGTACATTTGGAGGTAGTGCTAATCTTGACGCAAGATAGGTGCATGGCTTGCGCCGAGTGTAGCATAAGGCTCAAAAATCATTTTGGACGCACCCGATGGAACTCCTAGATGACATGGGTCATGTGGAATCTCGTTCCGGTCTGTTTGGAGACAATGTTAGCGTCTGTGCAAGATAGTTGCATAGTTTGCACCAAATGTACCATAGGCCCAAAAATTATTTTGGACGCACCCTATCGTACTCCTAGGCGATGAGGCACAAGTGGAAGCTTGTTTGGGTCCATTTAGAGATAGTGCTAATCTTGACGCAAGATAGGAGCATGGTTTGCACCGAATGTACCATAAGGATCAGTAATCATTTTAGACGCACCTGATGGAACTCCTATGTGACGTGGGTCATGTAGAATCTCGCTTCGGTCCGATTGGAGATAGTGTTAGTGTCAGTGCAAGATAGGTGTAGGGTTTCCACCAAACGTACCATAGGCTCAGAAATCGTTTTGGACGCACCCGATGGTACTCCTAGGTGATAAGGCTCAAGTGGAAGCTCGTTTCGATCCTTTTAGACATTGTGCTAATCTTGACTCGGTTTGTGCCAAATGTGCCATAAGGCTCGGAAATTATTTTGGACACACCCGATGGAACTCCTTGGTGATGTGGGTCATGTGGAATCTCGCTTCGATACATTTGGAAATAGTGTTAGTGTCGGTGCAAGATAGTTGTATAGTTCGCGTCGAACGTACCATGGGCTCAGAAATCATTTTGGATGCACCCTATGGTACTCTAGGTCACGAGGCTCAAGTGGAAGGTCGTTTCGGTCCGTTTGGTGAGAGTGCTAATCTTGATGCAAGATAGGTACACGGTTTGTGCCAAATGTACCATAGGCTCAGAAATCATTTTAGACGCACCCGATGGAACCCCTAATTGACGTGATTCATGTAGAATCTCGATTCGGTCCGTTTGCCGATAGTGTTAGTGTCGGTGCAAGATAGTTGCACCTTTTGCACCAAACGTACCATAGGCTCAGAAAATCATTTTGGACGCACCCAATGGTACTCCTAGTTGATGAGGCACAAGTGGAAACTCATTTGGTCTGTTTGGAGATACCGCTAATCTTGATACAAGATAGGTGCATGGTTTGCATCAAACGTACCATAGGCTCAAAAATCATTTTGGACGCACCTGATGGAACTCTTTGGTGACGTGGCTCATGTGAAATCTCGCTTCGGTCCTTTTGGAGACAGTGTTACTATCGATGCAGGTTAGGTGCATGATTTGGGCCACACGTACCATAGGCTCAGAAATCATTTTGGACGCGCCCGATGGTACTCCTAGGTGATGTGGGTCATGTGGAATCTCGCTTCAGTCTGTTTGGAGATAGCGTTAGTGTCGGTGCAAGATAGCTGCCCAGTTTGCGTCAAAGGTACCATAGGCTCAGAAATCATTTTGGATGCAGCCGATGGTACTCCTAGGTGATGAGGCTCAAGTGGAAGCTTGTTTGGGTCCATTTGGAGATAGTGCTAATCTTGACGCAAGATAGGTGCACGGCTTGTGCCGAATGTAACATAAGGCTCGAAAATCATTTTGGACGCACCCCATGGAACTCCTAGGTGACATGGGTCATGTGGAATCTCACTTCCGTCTATTTGGAGACAGTGTACGGTTTGCGCCAAACGTACCATAGGCTCATAAATAGTTTTGGTCACACCCGATGTTACTCCTAGTTGACGAGGCTCATGTGGATGCTCATTTGGTCTGTTTGGACATAGGTGCACGGTTTTCCCTGAGTGTACCATAGGTTCAGAAATCACTTTGGACACACTAGTGGAACTCCTAGGTCACAAGGGTCATGTGGAATCTCGTTTCGGTACGCTTGGAGACAGTGTTAGTGTTGGTGCAAGATAGGTGCATGGTTTGTGCCAAACGCACCATAGGCTCAAAAAATCATTTTGGCTGTAGCCGAAGGTACTCCTAGGTGATGAGGCTCAAGTGGAAGCTTGTTTGGGTACATTTGGAGGTAGTGCTAATCTTGACGCAAGATAGGTGCATGGCTTGCGCCGAGTGTAGCATAAGGCTCAAAAATCATTTTGGACGCACCCGATGGAACTCCTAGGTGACATGGGTCATGTGGAATCTTGTTCCGGTCTGTTTGGAGACAATGTTAGCGTCTGTGCAAGATAGTTGCATAGTTTGCACCAAATGTACCATAGGCCCAAAAATTATTTTGGACGCACCCTATCGTACTCCTAGGCGATGAGGCACAAGTGGAAGCTTGTTTGGGTCCATTTAGAGATAGTGCTAATCTTGACGCAAGATAGGAGCATGGTTTGCACCGAATGTACCATAAGGATCAGTAATCATTTTAGACGCACCTGATGGAACTCCTATGTGACGTGGGTCATGTAGAATCTCGCTTCGGTCCGATTGGAGATAGTGTTAGTGTCAGTGCAAGATAGGTGTAGGGTTTCCACCAAACGTACCATAGGCTCAGAAATCGTTTTGGACGCACCCGATGGTACTCCTAGGTGATAAGGCTCAAGTGGAAGCTCGTTTCGATCCTTTTAGACATTGTGCTAATCTTGTCTCGGTTTGTGCCAAATGTGCCATAAGGCTCGGAAATTATTTTGGACACACCCGATGGAACTCCTTGGTGATGTGGGTCATGTGGAATCTCGCTTCGATACATTTGGAAATAGTGTTAGTGTCGGTGCAAGATAGTTGTATAGTTCGCGTCGAACGTACCATGGGCTCAGAAATCATTTTGGATGCACCCTATGGTACTCTAGGTCACGAGGCTCAAGTGGAAGGTCGTTTCGGTCCGTTTGGAGAGAGTGCTAATCTTGATGCAAGATAGGTACACGGTTTGTGCCAAATGTACCATAGGCTCAGAAATCATTTTAGACGCACCCGATGGAACCCCTAATTGGCGTGATTCATGTAGAATCTCGATTCGGTCCGTTTGCCGATAGTGTTAGTGTCGGTGCAAGATAGTTGCACCTTTTGCACCAAACGTACCATAGGCTCAGAAAATCATTTTGGACGCACCCAATGGTACTCCTAGTTGATGAGGCACAAGTGGAAACTCATTTGGTCTGTTTGGAGATACCGCTAATCTTGATACAAGATAGGTGCATGGTTTGCATCAAACGTACCATAGGCTCAAAAATCATTTTGGACGCACCTGATGGAACTCTTTGGTGACGTGGCTCATGTGAAATCTCGCTTCGGTCCTTTTGGAGACAGTGTTACTATCGATGCAGGTTAGGTGCATGATTTGGGCCACACGTACCATAGGCTCAGAAATCATTTTGGACGCGCCCGATGGTACTCCTAGGTGATGTGGGTCATGTGGAATCTCGCTTCAGTCTGTTTGGAGATAGCGTTAGTGTCGGTGCAAGATAGCTGCCCAGTTTGCGTCAAAGGTACCATAGGCTCAGAAATCATTTTGGATGCAGCCGATGGTACTCCTAGGTGATGAGGCTCAAGTGGAAGCTTGTTTGGGTCCATTTGGAGATAGTGCTAATCTTGACGCAAGATAGGTGCACGGCTTGTGCCGAATGTAACATAAGGCTCGAAAATCATTTTGGACGCACCCCATGGAACTCCTAGGTGACATGGGTCATGTGGAATCTCACTTCCGTCTATTTGGAGACAGTGTACGGTTTGCGCCAAACGTACCATAGGCTCATAAATAGTTTTGGTCACACCCGATGGTACTCCTAGTTGACGAGGCTCATGTGGATGCTCATTTGGTCTGTTTGGACATAGGTGCACGGTTTTCCCTGAGTGTACCATAGGTTCAGAAATCACTTTGGACACACTAGTGGAACTCCTAGGTCACAAGGGTCATGTGGAATCTCGTTTCGGTACGCTTGGAGACAGTGTTAGTGTTGGTGCAAGATAGGTGCATGGTTTGTGCCAAACGCACCATAGGCTCAAAAAAATCATTTTGGCTGTAGCCGAAGGTACTCCTAGGTGATGAGGCTCAAGTGGAAGCTTGTTTGGGTACATTTGGAGGTAGTGCTAATCTTGACGCAAGATAGGTGCATGGCTTGCGCCGAGTGTAGCATAAGGCTCAAAAATCATTTTGGACGCACCCGATGGAACTCCTAGGTGACATGGGTCATGTGGAATCTCGTTCCGGTCTGTTTGGAGACAATGTTAGCGTCTGTGCAAGATAGTTGCATAGTTTGCACCAAATGTACCATAGGCCCAAAAATTATTTTGGACGCACCCTATCGTACTCCTAGGCGATGAGGCACAAGTGGAAGCTTGTTTGGGTCCATTTAGAGATAGTGCTAATCTTGACGCAAGATAGGAGCATGGTTTGCACCGAATGTACCATAAGGATCAGTAATCATTTTAGACGCACCTGATGGAACTCCTATGTGACGTGGGTCATGTAGAATCTCGCTTCGGTCCGATTGGAGATAGTGTTAGTGTCAGTGCAAGATAGGTGTAGGGTTTCCACCAAACGTACCATAGGCTCAGAAATTGTTTTGGACGCACCCGATGGTACTCCTAGGTGATAAGGCTCAAGTGGAAGCTCGTTTCGATCCTTTTAGACATTGTGCTAATCTTGTCTCGGTTTGTGCCAAATGTGCCATAAGGCTCGGAAATTATTTTGGACACACCCGATGGAACTCCTTGGTGATGTGGGTCATGTGGAATCTCGCTTCGATACATTTGGAAATAGTGTTAGTGTCGGTGCAAGATAGTTGTATAGTTCGCGTCGAACGTACCATGGGCTCAGAAATCATTTTGGATGCACCCTATGGTACTCTAGGTCACGAGGCTCAAGTGGAAGGTCGTTTCAGTCCGTTTGGAGAGAGTGCTAATCTTGATGCAAGATAGGTACACGGTTTGTGCCAAATGTACCATAGGCTCAGAAATCATTTTAGACGCACCCGATGGAACCCCTAATTGGCGTGGTTCATGTAGAATCTCGATTCGGTCCGTTTGCCGATAGTGTTAGTGTCAGTGCAAGATAGTTGCACCTTTTGCACCAAACGTACCATAGGCTCAGAAAATCATTTTGGACGCACCCAATGGTACTCCTAGTTGATGAGGCACAAGTGGAAACTCATTTGGTCTGTTTGGAGATACCGCTAATCTTGATACAAGATAGGTGCATGGTTTGCATCAAACGTACCATAGGCTCAAAAATCATTTTGGACGCACCTGATGGAACTCTTTGGTGACGTGGCTCATGTGAAATCTCGCTTCGGTCCTTTTGGAGACAGTGTTACTATCGATGCAGGTTAGGTGCATGATTTGGGCCACACGTACCATAGGCTCAGAAATCATTTTGGACGCGCCCGATGGTACTCCTAGGTGATGTGGGTCATGTGGAATCTCGCTTCAGTCTGTTTGGAGATAGCGTTAGTGTCGGTGCAAGATAGCTGCCCAGTTTGCGTCAAAGGTACCATAGGCTCAGAAATCATTTTGGATGCAGCCGATGGTACTCCTAGGTGATGAGGCTCAAGTGGAAGCTTGTTTGGGTCCATTTGGAGATAGTGCTAATCTTGACGCAAGATAGGTGCACGGCTTGTGCCGAATGTAAAATAAGGCTCGAAAATCATTTTGGACGCACCCCATGGAACTCCTAGGTGACATGGGTCATGTGGAATCTCACTTCCGTCTATTTGGAGACAGTGTACGGTTTGCGCCAAACGTACCATAGGCTCATAAATAGTTTTGGTCACACCCGATGGTACTCCTAGTTGACGAGGCTCATGTGGATGCTCATTTGGTCTGTTTGGACATAGGTGCACGGTTTTCCCTGAGTGTACCATAGGTTCAGAAATCACTTTGGACACACTAGTGGAACTCCTAGGTCACAAGGGTCATGTGGAATCTCGTTTCGGTACGCTTGGAGACAGTGTTAGTGTTGGTGCAAGATAGGTGCATGGTTTGTGCCAAACGCACCATAGGCTCAAAAAATCATTTTGGCTGTAGCCGAAGGTACTCCTAGGTGATGAGGCTCAAGTGGAAGCTTGTTTGGGTACATTTGGAGGTAGTGCTAATCTTGACGCAAGATAGGTGCATGGCTTGCGCCGAGTGTAGCATAAGGCTCAAAAATCATTTTGGACGCACCCGATGGAACTCCTAGGTGACATGGGTCATGTGGAATCTCGTTCCGGTCTGTTTGGAGACAATGTTAGCGTCTGTGCAAGATAGTTGCATAGTTTGCACCAAATGTACCATAGGCCCAAAAATTATTTTGGACGCACCCTATCGTACTCCTAGGCGATGAGGCACAAGTGGAAGCTTGTTTGGGTCCATTTAGAGATAGTGCTAATCTTGACGCAAGATAGGAGCATGGTTTGCACCGAATGTACCATAAGGATCAGTAATCATTTTAGACGCACCTGATGGAACTCCTATGTGACGTGGGTCATGTAGAATCTCGCTTCGGTCCGATTAGAGATAGTGTTAGTGTCAGTGCAAGATAGGTGTAGGGTTTCCACCAAACGTACCATAGGCTCAGAAATCGTTTTGGACGCACCCGATGGTACTCCTAGGTGATAAGGCTCAAGTGGAAGCTCGTTTCGATCCTTTTAGACATTGTGCTAATCTTGTCTCGGTTTGTGCCAAATGTGCCATAAGGCTCGGAAATTATTTTGGACACACCCGATGGAACTCCTTGGTGATGTGGGTCATGTGGAATCTCGCTTCGATACATTTGGAAATAGTGTTAGTGTCGGTGCAAGATAGTTGTATAGTTCGCGTCGAACGTACCATGGGCTCAGAAATCATTTTGGATGCACCCTATGGTACTCTAGGTCACGAGGCTCAAGTGGAAGGTCGTTTCGGTCCGTTTGGAGAGAGTGCTAATCTTGATGCAAGATAGGTACACGGTTTGTGCCAAATGTACCATAGGCTCAGAAATCATTTTAGACGCACCCGATGGAACCCCTAATTGACGTGATTCATGTAGAATCTCGATTCGGTCCGTTTGCCGATAGTGTTAGTGTCAGTGCAAGATAGTTGCACCTTTTGCACCAAACGTACCATAGGCTCAGAAAATCATTTTGGACGCACCCAATGGTACTCCTAGTTGATGAGGCACAAGTGGAAACTCATTTGGTCTGTTTGGAGATACCGCTAATCTTGATACAAGATAGGTGCATGGTTTGCATCAAACGTACCATAGGCTCAAAAATCATTTTGGACGCACCTGATGGAACTCTTTGGTGACGTGGCTCATGTGAAATCTCGCTTCGGTCCTTTTGGAGACAGTGTTACTATCGATGCAGGTTAGGTGCATGATTTGGGCCACACGTACCATAGGCTCAGAAATCATTTTGGACGCGCCCGATGGTACTCCTAGGTGATGTGGGTCATGTGGAATCTCGCTTCAGTCTGTTTGGAGATAGCGTTAGTGTCGGTGCAAGATAGCTGCCCAGTTTGCGTCAAAGGTACCATAGGCTCAGAAATCATTTTGGATGCAGCCGATGGTACTCCTAGGTGATGAGGCTCAAGTGGAAGCTTGTTTGGGTCCATTTGGAGATAGTGCTAATCTTGACGCAAGATAGGTGCACGGCTTGTGCCGAATGTAACATAAGGCTCGAAAATCATTTTGGACGCACCCCATGGAACTCCTAGGTGACATGGGTCATGTGGAATCTCACTTCCGTCTATTTGGAGACAGTGTACGGTTTGCGCCAAACGTACCATAGGCTCATAAATAGTTTTGGTCACACCCGATGGTACTCCTAGTTGACGAGGCTCATGTGGATGCTCATTTGGTCTGTTTGGACATAGGTGCACGGTTTTCCCTGAGTGTACCATAGGTTCAGAAATCACTTTGGACACACTAGTGGAACTCCTAGGTCACAAGGGTCATGTGGAATCTCGTTTCGGTACGCTTGGAGACAGTGTTAGTGTTGGTGCAAGATAGGTGCATGGTTTGTGCCAAACGCACCATAGGCTCAAAAAAATCATTTTGGCTGTAGCCGAAGGTACTCCTAGGTGATGAGGCTCAAGTGGAAGCTTGTTTGGGTACATTTGGAGGTAGTGCTAATCTTGACGCAAGATAGGTGCATGGCTTGCGCCGAGTGTAGCATAAGGCTCAAAAATCATTTTGGACGCACCCGATGGAACTCCTAGGTGACATGGGTCATGTGGAATCTCGTTCCGGTCTGTTTGGAGACAATGTTAGCGTCTGTGCAAGATAGTTGCATAGTTTGCACCAAATGTACCATAGGCCCAAAAATTATTTTGGACGCACCCTATCGTACTCCTAGGCGATGAGGCACAAGTGGAAGCTTGTTTGGGTCCATTTAGAGATAGTGCTAATCTTGACGCAAGATAGGAGCATGGTTTGCACCGAATGTACCATAAGGATCAGTAATCATTTTAGACGCACCTGATGGAACTCCTATGTGACGTGGGTCATGTAGAATCTCGCTTCGGTCCGATTGGAGATAGTGTTAGTGTCAGTGCAAGATAGGTGTAGGGTTTCCACCAAACGTACCATAGGCTCAGAAATCGTTTTGGACGCACCCGATGGTACTCCTAGGTGATAAGGCTCAAGTGGAAGCTCGTTTCGATCCTTTTAGACATTGTGCTAATCTTGTCTCGGTTTGTGCCAAATGTGCCATAAGGCTCGGAAATTATTTTGGACACACCCGATGGAACTCCTTGGTGATGTGGGTCATGTGGAATCTCGCTTCGATACATTTGGAAATAGTGTTAGTGTCGGTGCAAGATAGTTGTATAGTTCGCGTCGAACGTACCATGGGCTCAGAAATCATTTTGGATGCACCCTATGGTACTCTAGGTCACGAGGCTCAAGTGGAAGGTCGTTTCGGTCCGTTTGGAGAGAGTGCTAATCTTGATGCAAGATAGGTACACGGTTTGTGCCAAATGTACCATAGGCTCAGAAATCATTTTAGACGCACCCGATGGAACCCCTAATTGGCGTGATTCATGTAGAATCTCGATTCGGTCCGTTTGCCGATAGTGTTAGTGTCAGTGCAAGATAGTTGCACCTTTTGCACCAAACGTACCATAGGCTCAGAAAATCATTTTGGACGCACCCAATGGTACTCCTAGTTGATGAGGCACAAGTGGAAACTCATTTGGTCTGTTTGGAGATACCGCTAATCTTGATACAAGATAGGTGCATGGTTTGCATCAAACGTACCATAGGCTCAAAAATCATTTTGGACGCACCTGATGGAACTCTTTGGTGACGTGGCTCATGTGAAATCTCGCTTCGGTCCTTTTGGAGACAGTGTTACTATCGATGCAGGTTAGGTGCATGATTTGGGCCACACGTACCATAGGCTCAGAAATCATTTTGGACGCGCCCGATGGTACTCCTAGGTGATGTGGGTCATGTGGAATCTCGCTTCAGTCTGTTTGGAGATAGCGTTAGTGTCGGTGCAAGATAGCTGCCCAGTTTGCGTCAAAGGTACCATAGGCTCAGAAATCATTTTGGATGCAGCCGATGGTACTCCTAGGTGATGAGGCTCAAGTGGAAGCTTGTTTGGGTCCATTTGGAGATAGTGCTAATCTTGACGCAAGATAGGTGCACGGCTTGTGCCGAATGTAACATAAGGCTCGAAAATCATTTTGGACGCACCCCATGGAACTCCTAGGTGACATGGGTCATGTGGAATCTCACTTCCGTCTATTTGGAGACAGTGTACGGTTTGCGCCAAACGTACCATAGGCTCATAAATAGTTTTGGTCACACCCGATGGTACTCCTAGTTGACGAGGCTCATGTGGATGCTCATTTGGTCTGTTTGGACATAGGTGCACGGTTTTCCCTGAGTGTACCATAGGTTCAGAAATCACTTTGGACACACTAGTGGAACTCCTAGGTCACAAGGGTCATGTGGAATCTCGTTTCGGTACGCTTGGAGACAGTGTTAGTGTTGGTGCAAGATAGGTGCATGGTTTGTGCCAAACGCACCATAGGCTCAAAAAATTCATTTTGGCTGTAGCCGAAGGTACTCCTAGGTGATGAGGCTCAAGTGGAAGCTTGTTTGGGTACATTTGGAGGTAGTGCTAATCTTGACGCAAGATAGGTGCATGGCTTGCGCCGAGTGTAGCATAAGGCTCAAAAATCATTTTGGACGCACCCGATGGAACTCCTAGGTGACATGGGTCATGTGGAATCTCGTTCCGGTCTGTTTGGAGACAATGTTAGCGTCTGTGCAAGATAGTTGCATAGTTTGCACCAAATGTACCATAGGCCCAAAAATTATTTTGGACGCACCCTATCGTACTCCTAGGCGATGAGGCACAAGTGGAAGCTTGTTTGGGTCCATTTAGAGATAGTGCTAATCTTGACGCAAGATAGGAGCATGGTTTGCACCGAATGTACCATAAGGATCAGTAATCATTTTAGACGCACCTGATGGAACTCCTATGTGACGTGGGTCATGTAGAATCTCGCTTCGGTCCGATTGGAGATAGTGTTAGTGTCAGTGCAAGATAGGTGTAGGGTTTCCACCAAACGTACCATAGGCTCAGAAATTGTTTTGGACGCACCCGATGGTACTCCTAGGTGATAAGGCTCAAGTGGAAGCTCGTTTCGATCCTTTTAGACATTGTGCTAATCTTGTCTCGGTTTGTGCCAAATGTGCCATAAGGCTCGGAAATTATTTTGGACACACCCGATGGAACTCCTTGGTGATGTGGGTCATGTGGAATCTCGCTTCGATACATTTGGAAATAGTGTTAGTGTCGGTGCAAGATAGTTGTATAGTTCGCGTCGAACGTACCATGGGCTCAGAAATCATTTTGGATGCACCCTATGGTACTCTAGGTCACGAGGCTCAAGTGGAAGGTCGTTTCAGTCCGTTTGGAGAGAGTGCTAATCTTGATGCAAGATAGGTACACGGTTTGTGCCAAATGTACCATAGGCTCAGAAATCATTTTAGACGCACCCGATGGAACCCCTAATTGGCGTGGTTCATGTAGAATCTCGATTCGGTCCGTTTGCCGATAGTGTTAGTGTCAGTGCAAGATAGTTGCACCTTTTGCACCAAACGTACCATAGGCTCAGAAAATCATTTTGGACGCACCCAATGGTACTCCTAGTTGATGAGGCACAAGTGGAAACTCATTTGGTCTGTTTGGAGATACCGCTAATCTTGATACAAGATAGGTGCATGGTTTGCATCAAACGTACCATAGGCTCAAAAATCATTTTGGACGCACCTGATGGAACTCTTTGGTGACGTGGCTCATGTGAAATCTCGCTTCGGTCCTTTTGGAGACAGTGTTACTATCGATGCAGGTTAGGTGCATGATTTGGGCCACACGTACCATAGGCTCAGAAATCATTTTGGACGCGCCCGATGGTACTCCTAGGTGATGTGGGTCATGTGGAATCTCGCTTCAGTCTGTTTGGAGATAGCGTTAGTGTCGGTGCAAGATAGCTGCCCAGTTTGCGTCAAAGGTACCATAGGCTCAGAAATCATTTTGGATGCAGCCGATGGTACTCCTAGGTGATGAGGCTCAAGTGGAAGCTTGTTTGGGTCCATTTGGAGATAGTGCTAATCTTGACGCAAGATAGGTGCACGGCTTGTGCCGAATGTAAAATAAGGCTCGAAAATCATTTTGGACGCACCCCATGGAACTCCTAGGTGACATGGGTCATGTGGAATCTCACTTCCGTCTATTTGGAGACAGTGTACGGTTTGCGCCAAACGTACCATAGGCTCATAAATAGTTTTGGTCACACCCGATGGTACTCCTAGTTGACGAGGCTCATGTGGATGCTCATTTGGTCTGTTTGGACATAGGTGCACGGTTTTCCCTGAGTGTACCATAGGTTCAGAAATCACTTTGGACACACTAGTGGAACTCCTAGGTCACAAGGGTCATGTGGAATCTCGTTTCGGTACGCTTGGAGACAGTGTTAGTGTTGGTGCAAGATAGGTGCATGGTTTGTGCCAAACGCACCATAGGCTCAAAAAATCATTTTGGCTGTAGCCGAAGGTACTCCTAGGTGATGAGGCTCAAGTGGAAGCTTGTTTGGGTACATTTGGAGGTAGTGCTAATCTTGACGCAAGATAGGTGCATGGCTTGCGCCGAGTGTAGCATAAGGCTCAAAAATCATTTTGGACGCACCCGATGGAACTCCTAGGTGACATGGGTCATGTGGAATCTCGTTCCGGTCTGTTTGGAGACAATGTTAGCGTCTGTGCAAGATAGTTGCATAGTTTGCACCAAATGTACCATAGGCCCAAAAATTATTTTGGACGCACCCTATCGTACTCCTAGGCGATGAGGCACAAGTGGAAGCTTGTTTGGGTCCATTTAGAGATAGTGCTAATCTTGACGCAAGATAGGAGCATGGTTTGCACCGAATGTACCATAAGGATCAGTAATCATTTTAGACGCACCTGATGGAACTCCTATGTGACGTGGGTCATGTAGAATCTCGCTTCGGTCCGATTAGAGATAGTGTTAGTGTCAGTGCAAGATAGGTGTAGGGTTTCCACCAAACGTACCATAGGCTCAGAAATCGTTTTGGACGCACCCGATGGTACTCCTAGGTGATAAGGCTCAAGTGGAAGCTCGTTTCGATCCTTTTAGACATTGTGCTAATCTTGTCTCGGTTTGTGCCAAATGTGCCATAAGGCTCGGAAATTATTTTGGACACACCCGATGGAACTCCTTGGTGATGTGGGTCATGTGGAATCTCGCTTCGATACATTTGGAAATAGTGTTAGTGTCGGTGCAAGATAGTTGTATAGTTCGCGTCGAACGTACCATGGGCTCAGAAATCATTTTGGATGCACCCTATGGTACTCTAGGTCACGAGGCTCAAGTGGAAGGTCGTTTCGGTCCGTTTGGAGAGAGTGCTAATCTTGATGCAAGATAGGTACACGGTTTGTGCCAAATGTACCATAGGCTCAGAAATCATTTTAGACGCACCCGATGGAACCCCTAATTGACGTGATTCATGTAGAATCTCGATTCGGTCCGTTTGCCGATAGTGTTAGTGTCAGTGCAAGATAGTTGCACCTTTTGCACCAAACGTACCATAGGCTCAGAAAATCATTTTGGACGCACCCAATGGTACTCCTAGTTGATGAGGCACAAGTGGAAACTCATTTGGTCTGTTTGGAGATACCGCTAATCTTGATACAAGATAGGTGCATGGTTTGCATCAAACGTACCATAGGCTCAAAAATCATTTTGGACGCACCTGATGGAACTCTTTGGTGACGTGGCTCATGTGAAATCTCGCTTCGGTCCTTTTGGAGACAGTGTTACTATCGATGCAGGTTAGGTGCATGATTTGGGCCACACGTACCATAGGCTCAGAAATCATTTTGGACGCGCCCGATGGTACTCCTAGGTGATGTGGGTCATGTGGAATCTCGCTTCAGTCTGTTTGGAGATAGCGTTAGTGTCGGTGCAAGATAGCTGCCCAGTTTGCGTCAAAGGTACCATAGGCTCAGAAATCATTTTGGATGCAGCCGATGGTACTCCTAGGTGATGAGGCTCAAGTGGAAGCTTGTTTGGGTCCATTTGGAGATAGTGCTAATCTTGACGCAAGATAGGTGCACGGCTTGTGCCGAATGTAACATAAGGCTCGAAAATCATTTTGGACGCACCCCATGGAACTCCTAGGTGACATGGGTCATGTGGAATCTCACTTCCGTCTATTTGGAGACAGTGTACGGTTTGCGCCAAACGTACCATAGGCTCATAAATAGTTTTGGTCACACCCGATGGTACTCCTAGTTGACGAGGCTCATGTGGATGCTCATTTGGTCTGTTTGGACATAGGTGCACGGTTTTCCCTGAGTGTACCATAGGTTCAGAAATCACTTTGGACACACTAGTGGAACTCCTAGGTCACAAGGGTCATGTGGAATCTTGTTTCGGTACGCTTGGAGACAGTGTTAGTGTTGGTGCAAGATAGGTGCATGGTTTGTGCCAAACGCACCATAGGCTCAAAAAAATCATTTTGGCTGTAGCCGAAGGTACTCCTAGGTGATGAGGCTCAAGTGGAAGCTTGTTTGGGTACATTTGGAGGTAGTGCTAATCTTGACGCAAGATAGGTGCATGGCTTGCGCCGAGTGTAGCATAAGGCTCAAAAATCATTTTGGACGCACCCGATGGAACTCCTAGGTGACATGGGTCATGTGGAATCTCGTTCCGGTCTGTTTGGAGACAATGTTAGCGTCTGTGCAAGATAGTTGCATAGTTTGCACCAAATGTACCATAGGCCCAAAAATTATTTTGGACGCACCCTATCGTACTCCTAGGCGATGAGGCACAAGTGGAAGCTTGTTTGGGTCCATTTAGAGATAGTGCTAATCTTGACGCAAGATAGGAGCATGGTTTGCACCGAATGTACCATAAGGATCAGTAATCATTTTAGACGCACCTGATGGAACTCCTATGTGACGTGGGTCATGTAGAATCTCGCTTCGGTCCGATTGGAGATAGTGTTAGTGTCAGTGCAAGATAGGTGTAGGGTTTCCACCAAACGTACCATAGGCTCAGAAATCGTTTTGGACGCACCCGATGGTACTCCTAGGTGATAAGGCTCAAGTGGAAGCTCGTTTCGATCCTTTTAGACATTGTGCTAATCTTGTCTCGGTTTGTGCCAAATGTGCCATAAGGCTCGGAAATTATTTTGGACACACCCGATGGAACTCCTTGGTGATGTGGGTCATGTGGAATCTCGCTTCGATACATTTGGAAATAGTGTTAGTGTCGGTGCAAGATAGTTGTATAGTTCGCGTCGAACGTACCATGGGCTCAGAAATCATTTTGGATGCACCCTATGGTACTCTAGGTCACGAGGCTCAAGTGGAAGGTCGTTTCGGTCCGTTTGGAGAGAGTGCTAATCTTGATGCAAGATAGGTACACGGTTTGTGCCAAATGTACCATAGGCTCAGAAATCATTTTAGACGCACCCGATGGAACCCCTAATTGGCGTGATTCATGTAGAATCTCGATTCGGTCCGTTTGCCGATAGTGTTAGTGTCAGTGCAAGATAGTTGCACCTTTTGCACCAAACGTACCATAGGCTCAGAAAATCATTTTGGACGCACCCAATGGTACTCCTAGTTGATGAGGCACAAGTGGAAACTCATTTGGTCTGTTTGGAGATACCGCTAATCTTGATACAAGATAGGTGCATGGTTTGCATCAAACGTACCATAGGCTCAAAAATCATTTTGGACGCACCTGATGGAACTCTTTGGTGACGTGGCTCATGTGAAATCTCGCTTCGGTCCTTTTGGAGACAGTGTTACTATCGATGCAGGTTAGGTGCATGATTTGGGCCACACGTACCATAGGCTCAGAAATCATTTTGGACGCGCCCGATGGTACTCCTAGGTGATGTGGGTCATGTGGAATCTCGCTTCAGTCTGTTTGGAGATAGCGTTAGTGTCGGTGCAAGATAGCTGCCCAGTTTGCGTCAAAGGTACCATAGGCTCAGAAATCATTTTGGATGCAGCCGATGGTACTCCTAGGTGATGAGGCTCAAGTGGAAGCTTGTTTGGGTCCATTTGGAGATAGTGCTAATCTTGACGCAAGATAGGTGCACGGCTTGTGCCGAATGTAACATAAGGCTCGAAAATCATTTTGGACGCACCCCATGGAACTCCTAGGTGACATGGGTCATGTGGAATCTCACTTCCGTCTATTTGGAGACAGTGTACGGTTTGCGCCAAACGTACCATAGGCTCATAAATAGTTTTGGTCACACCCGATGGTACTCCTAGTTGACGAGGCTCATGTGGATGCTCATTTGGTCTGTTTGGACATAGGTGCACGGTTTTCCCTGAGTGTACCATAGGTTCAGAAATCACTTTGGACACACTAGTGGAACTCCTAGGTCACAAGGGTCATGTGGAATCTCGTTTCGGTACGCTTGGAGACAGTGTTAGTGTTGGTGCAAGATAGGTGCATGGTTTGTGCCAAACGCACCATAGGCTCAAAAAATCATTTTGGCTGTAGCCGAAGGTACTCCTAGGTGATGAGGCTCAAGTGGAAGCTTGTTTGGGTACATTTGGAGGTAGTGCTAATCTTGACGCAAGATAGGTGCATGGCTTGCGCCGAGTGTAGCATAAGGCTCAAAAATCATTTTGGACGCACCCGATGGAACTCCTAGGTGACATGGGTCATGTGGAATCTCGTTCCGGTCTGTTTGGAGACAATGTTAGCGTCTGTGCAAGATAGTTGCATAGTTTGCACCAAATGTACCATAGGCCCAAAAATTATTTTGGACGCACCCTATCGTACTCCTAGGCGATGAGGCACAAGTGGAAGCTTGTTTGGGTCCATTTAGAGATAGTGCTAATCTTGACGCAAGATAGGAGCATGGTTTGCACCGAATGTACCATAAGGATCAGTAATCATTTTAGACGCACCTGATGGAACTCCTATGTGACGTGGGTCATGTAGAATCTCGCTTCGGTCCGATTGGAGATAGTGTTAGTGTCAGTGCAAGATAGGTGTAGGGTTTCCACCAAACGTACCATAGGCTCAGAAATCGTTTTGGACGCACCCGATGGTACTCCTAGGTGATAAGGCTCAAGTGGAAGCTCGTTTCGATCCTTTTAGACATTGTGCTAATCTTGTCTCGGTTTGTGCCAAATGTGCCATAAGGCTCGGAAATTATTTTGGACACACCCGATGGAACTCCTTGGTGATGTGGGTCATGTGGAATCTCGCTTCGATACATTTGGAAATAGTGTTAGTGTCGGTGCAAGATAGTTGTATAGTTCGCGTCGAACGTACCATGGGCTCAGAAATCATTTTGGATGCACCCTATGGTACTCTAGGTCACGAGGCTCAAGTGGAAGGTCGTTTCGGTCCGTTTGGAGAGAGTGCTAATCTTGATGCAAGATAGGTACACGGTTTGTGCCAAATGTACCATAGGCTCAGAAATCATTTTAGACGCACCCGATGGAACCCCTAATTGACGTGATTCATGTAGAATCTCGATTCGGTCCGTTTGCCGATAGTGTTAGTGTCGGTGCAAGATAGTTGCACCTTTTGCACCAAACGTACCATAGGCTCAGAAAATCATTTTGGACGCACCCAATGGTACTCCTAGTTGATGAGGCACAAGTGGAAACTCATTTGGTCTGTTTGGAGATACCGCTAATCTTGATACAAGATAGGTGCATGGTTTGCATCAAACGTACCATAGGCTCAAAAATCATTTTGGACGCACCTGATGGAACTCTTTGGTGACGTGGCTCATGTGAAATCTCGCTTCGGTCCTTTTGGAGACAGTGTTACTATCGATGCAGGTTAGGTGCATGATTTGGGCCACACGTACCATAGGCTCAGAAATCATTTTGGACGCTTCCGATGGTACTCCTAGGTGATGTGGGTCATGTGGAATCTCGCTTCAGTCTGTTTGGAGATAGCGTTAGTGTCGGTGCAAGATAGCTGCCCAGTTTGCGTCAAAGGTACCATAGGCTCAGAAATCATTTTGGATGCAGCCGATGGTACTCCTAGGTGATGAGGCTCAAGTGGAAGCTTGTTTGGGTCCATTTGGAGATAGTGCTAATCTTGACGCAAGATAGGTGCACGGCTTGTGCCGAATGTAACATAAGGCTCGAAAATCATTTTGGACGCACCCCATGGAACTCCTAGGTGACATGGGTCATGTGGAATCTCACTTCCGTCTATTTGGAGACAGTGTACGGTTTGCGCCAAACGTACCATAGGCTCATAAATAGTTTTGGTCACACCCGATGGTACTCCTAGTTGACGAGGCTCATGTGGATGCTCATTTGGTCTGTTTGGACATAGGTGCACGGTTTTCCCTGAGTGTACCATAGGTTCAGAAATCACTTTGGACACACTAGTGGAACTCCTAGGTCACAAGGGTCATGTGGAATCTCGTTTCGGTACGCTTGGAGACAGTGTTAGTGTTGGTGCAAGATAGGTGCATGGTTTGTGCCAAACGCACCATAGGCTCAAAAAATCATTTTGGCTGTAGCCGAAGGTACTCCTAGGTGATGAGGCTCAAGTGGAAGCTTGTTTGGGTACATTTGGAGGTAGTGCTAATCTTGACGCAAGATAGGTGCATGGCTTGCGCCGAGTGTAGCATAAGGCTCAAAAATCATTTTGGACGCACCCGATGGAACTCCTAGGTGACATGGGTCATGTGGAATCTCGTTCCGGTCTGTTTGGAGACAATGTTAGCGTCTGTGCAAGATAGTTGCATAGTTTGCACCAAATGTACCATAGGCCCAAAAATTATTTTGGACGCACCCTATCGTACTCCTAGGCGATGAGGCACAAGTGGAAGCTTGTTTGGGTCCATTTAGAGATAGTGCTAATCTTGACGCAAGATAGGAGCATGGTTTGCACCGAATGTACCATAAGGATCAGTAATCATTTTAGACGCACCTGATGGAACTCCTATGTGACGTGGGTCATGTAGAATCTCGCTTCGGTCCGATTGGAGATAGTGTTAGTGTCAGTGCAAGATAGGTGTAGGGTTTCCACCAAACGTACCATAGGCTCAGAAATCGTTTTGGACGCACCCGATGGTACTCCTAGGTGATAAGGCTCAAGTGGAAGCTCGTTTCGATCCTTTTAGACATTGTGCTAATCTTGTCTCGGTTTGTGCCAAATGTGCCATAAGGCTCGGAAATTATTTTGGACACACCCGATGGAACTCCTTGGTGATGTGGGTCATGTGGAATCTCGCTTCGATACATTTGGAAATAGTGTTAGTGTCGGTGCAAGATAGTTGTATAGTTCGCGTCGAACGTACCATGGGCTCAGAAATCATTTTGGATGCACCCTATGGTACTCTAGGTCACGAGGCTCAAGTGGAAGGTCGTTTCGGTCCGTTTGGAGAGAGTGCTAATCTTGATGCAAGATAGGTACACGGTTTGTGCCAAATGTACCATAGGCTCAGAAATCATTTTAGACGCACCCGATGGAACCCCTAATTGGCGTGATTCATGTAGAATCTCGATTCGGTCCGTTTGCCGATAGTGTTAGTGTCGGTGCAAGATAGTTGCACCTTTTGCACCAAACGTACCATAGGCTCAGAAAATCATTTTGGACGCACCCAATGGTACTCCTAGTTGATGAGGCACAAGTGGAAACTCATTTGGTCTGTTTGGAGATACCGCTAATCTTGATACAAGATAGGTGCATGGTTTGCATCAAACGTACCATAGGCTCAAAAATCATTTTGGACGCACCTGATGGAACTCTTTGGTGACGTGGCTCATGTGAAATCTCGCTTCGGTCCTTTTGGAGACAGTGTTACTATCGATGCAGGTTAGGTGCATGATTTGGGCCACACGTACCATAGGCTCAGAAATCATTTTGGACGCGCCCGATGGTACTCCTAGGTGATGTGGGTCATGTGGAATCTCGCTTCAGTCTGTTTGGAGATAGCGTTAGTGTCGGTGCAAGATAGCTGCCCAGTTTGCGTCAAAGGTACCATAGGCTCAGAAATCATTTTGGATGCAGCCGATGGTACTCCTAGGTGATGAGGCTCAAGTGGAAGCTTGTTTGGGTCCATTTGGAGATAGTGCTAATCTTGACGCAAGATAGGTGCACGGCTTGTGCCGAATGTAACATAAGGCTCGAAAATCATTTTGGACGCACCCCATGGAACTCCTAGGTGACATGGGTCATGTGGAATCTCACTTCCGTCTATTTGGAGACAGTGTACGGTTTGCGCCAAACGTACCATAGGCTCATAAATAGTTTTGGTCACACCCGATGGTACTCCTAGTTGACGAGGCTCATGTGGATGCTCATTTGGTCTGTTTGGACATAGGTGCACGGTTTTCCCTGAGTGTACCATAGGTTCAGAAATCACTTTGGACACACTAGTGGAACTCCTAGGTCACAAGGGTCATGTGGAATCTCGTTTCGGTACGCTTGGAGACAGTGTTAGTGTTGGTGCAAGATAGGTGCATGGTTTGTGCCAAACGCACCATAGGCTCAAAAAATCATTTTGGCTGTAGCCGAAGGTACTCCTAGGTGATGAGGCTCAAGTGGAAGCTTGTTTGGGTACATTTGGAGGTAGTGCTAATCTTGACGCAAGATAGGTGCATGGCTTGCGCCGAGTGTAGCATAAGGCTCAAAAATCATTTTGGACGCACCCGATGGAACTCCTAGGTGACATGGGTCATGTGGAATCTCGTTCCGGTCTGTTTGGAGACAATGTTAGCGTCTGTGCAAGATAGTTGCATAGTTTGCACCAAATGTACCATAGGCCCAAAAATTATTTTGGACGCACCCTATCGTACTCCTAGGCGATGAGGCACAAGTGGAAGCTTGTTTGGGTCCATTTAGAGATAGTGCTAATCTTGACGCAAGATAGGAGCATGGTTTGCACCGAATGTACCATAAGGATCAGTAATCATTTTAGACGCACCTGATGGAACTCCTATGTGACGTGGGTCATGTAGAATCTCGCTTCGGTCCGATTGGAGATAGTGTTAGTGTCAGTGCAAGATAGGTGTAGGGTTTCCACCAAACGTACCATAGGCTCAGAAATCGTTTTGGACGCACCCGATGGTACTCCTAGGTGATAAGGCTCAAGTGGAAGCTCGTTTCGATCCTTTTAGACATTGTGCTAATCTTGTCTCGGTTTGTGCCAAATGTGCCATAAGGCTCGGAAATTATTTTGGACACACCCGATGGAACTCCTTGGTGATGTGGGTCATGTGGAATCTCGCTTCGATATATTTGGAAATAGTGTTAGTGTCGGTGCAAGATAGTTGTATAGTTCGCGTCGAACGTACCATGGGCTCAGAAATCATTTTGGATGCACCCTATGGTACTCTAGGTCACGAGGCTCAAGTGGAAGGTCGTTTCGGTCCGTTTGGAGAGAGTGCTAATCTTGATGCAAGATAGGTACACGGTTTGTGCCAAATGTACCATAGGCTCAGAAATCATTTTAGACGCACCCGATGGAACCCCTAATTGACGTGATTCATGTAGAATCTCGATTCGGTCCGTTTGCCGATAGTGTTAGTGTCGGTGCAAGATAGTTGCACCTTTTGCACCAAACGTACCATAGGCTCAGAAAATCATTTTGGACGCACCCAATGGTACTCCTAGTTGATGAGGCACAAGTGGAAACTCATTTGGTCTGTTTGGAGATACCGCTAATCTTGATACAAGATAGGTGCATGGTTTGCATCAAACGTACCATAGGCTCAAAAATCATTTTGGACGCACCTGATGGAACTCTTTGGTGACGTGGCTCATGTGAAATCTCGCTTCGGTCCTTTTGGAGACAGTGTTACTATCGATGCAGGTTACGTGCATGATTTGGGCCACACGTACCATAGGCTCAGAAATCATTTTGGACGCGCCCGATGGTACTCCTAGGTGATGTGGGTCATGTGGAATCTCGCTTCAGTCTGTTTGGAGATAGCGTTAGTGTCGGTGCAAGATAGCTGCCCAGTTTGCGTCAAAGGTACCATAGGCTCAGAAATCATTTTGGATGCAGCCGATGGTACTCCTAGGTGATGAGGCTCAAGTGGAAGCTTGTTTGGGTCCATTTGGAGATAGTGCTAATCTTGACGCAAGATAGGTGCACGGCTTGTGCCGAATGTAACATAAGGCTCGAAAATCATTTTGGACGCACCCCATGGAACTCCTAGGTGACATGGGTCATGTGGAATCTCACTTCCGTCTATTTGGAGATAGTGTACGGTTTGCGCCAAACGTACCATAGGCTCATAAATAGTTTTGGTCACACCCGATGGTACTCCTAGTTGACGAGGCTCATGTGGATGCTCATTTGGTCTGTTTGGAATAGGTGCACGGTATTCCCTGAGTGTACCATAGGTTCAGAAATCACTTTGGACACACTAGTGGAACTCCTAGGTCACAAGGGTCATATGGAATCTCGTTTCGGTACGCTTGGAGACAGTGTTAGCGTTGGTGCAAGATAGGTGCATGGTTTGTGCCAAACGCACCATAGGCTCAAAAAATCATTTTGGCTGTAGCCGAAGGTACTCCTAGGTGATGAGGCTCAAGTGGAAGCTTGTTTGGGTACATTTGGAGGTAGTGCTAATCTTGACGCAAGATAGGTGCATGGCTTGCGCCGAGTGTAGCATAAGGCTCAAAAATCATTTTGGACGCACCTGATGGAACTCCTAGGTGACATGGGTCATGTGGAATCTCGTTCCGGTCTGTTTGGAGACAATGTTAGCGTCTGTGCAAGATAGTTGCATAGTTTGCACCAAATGTACCATAGGCCCAAAAATTATTTTGGACGCACCCTATCGTACTCCTAGGCGATGAGGCACAAGTGGAAGCTTGTTTGGGTCCATTTAGAGATAGTGCTAATCTTGACGCAAGATAGGAGCATGGTTTGCACCGAATATACCATAAGGATCAGTAATCATTTTAGGCGCACCTGATGGAACTCCTATGTGACGTGGGTCATGTATAATCTCGCTTCGGTCCGATTGGAGATAGTGTTAGTGTCAGTGCAAGATAGGTGTAGGGTTTCCACCAAACGTACCATAGGCTCAGAAATCGTTTTGGACGCACCCGATGGTACTCCTAGGTGATAAGGCTCAAGTGGAAGCTCGTTTCGATCCTTTTAGACGTTGTGCTAATCTTGACTCGGTTTGTGCCAAATGTGCCATAAGGCTCGGAAATTATTTTGGACACACCCGATGGAACTCCTTGGTGATGTGGGTCATGTGGAATCTCGCTTTGATACATTTGGAAATAGTGTTAGTGTCGGTGCAAGATAGTTGTATAGTTCGCGTCGAACGTACCATAGGCTCAGAAATCATTTTGGATGCACCCTATGGTACTCTAGGTCACGAGGCTCAAGTGGAAGGTCGTTTCGGTCTGTTTGGAGAGAGTGCTAATCTTGATGCAAGATAGGTACACGGTTTGTGCCAAATGTACCATAGGCTCAGAAATCATTTTAGACGCACCCGATGGAACCCCTAATTGACGTGATTCATGTAGAATCTCGATTCGGTCCGTTTGCCGATAGTGTTAGTGTCGGTGCAAGATAGTTGCACCTTTTGCACCAAACGTACCATAGGCTCAGAAAATCATTTTGGACGCACCCAATGGTACTCCTAGTTGATGAGGCACAAGTGGAAACTCATTTGGTCTGTTTGGAGATACCGCTAATCTTGATACAAGATAGGTGCATGGTTTGCATCAAACGTACCATAGGCTCAAAAATCATTTTGGACGCACCTGATGGAACTCTTTGGTGACGTGGCTCATGTGAAATCTCGCTTCGGTCCTTTTGGAGACAGTGTTACTATCGATGCAGGTTACGTGCATGATTTGGGCCACACGTACCATAGGCTCAGAAATCATTTTGGACGCGCCCGATGGTACTCCTAGGTGATGTGGGTCATGTGGAATCTCGCTTCAGTCTGTTTGGAGATAGCGTTAGTGTCGGTGCAAGATAGCTACCCAGTTTGCGTCAAAGGTACCATAGGCTCAGAAATCATTTTGGATGCAGCCGATGGTACTCCTAGGTGATGAGGCTCAAGTGGAAGCTTGTTTGGGTCCATTTGGAGATAGTGCTAATCTTGACGCAAGATAGGTGCACGGCTTGTGCCGAATGTAACATAAGGCTCGAAAATCATTTTGGACGCACCCCATGGAACTCCTAGGTGACATGGGTCATGTGGAATCTCACTTCCATCTATTTGGAGACAGTGTACGGTTTGCGCCAAACGTACCATAGGCTCATAAATAGTTTTGGTCACACCCGATGGTACTCCTAGTTGACGAGGCTCATGTGGATGCTCATTTGGTCTGTTTGGAATAGGTGCACGGTTTTCCCTGAGTGTACCATAGGTTCAGAAATCACTTTGGACACACTAGTGGAACTCCTAGGTCACAAGGGTCATGTGGAATCTCGTTTCGGTACGCTTGGAGACAGTGTTAGCGTTGGTGCAAGATAGGTGCATGGTTTGTGCCAAACGCACCATAGGCTCAAAAAATCATTTTGGCTGTAGCCGAAGGTACTCCTAGGTGATGAGGCTCAAGTGGAAGCTTGTTTGGGTACATTTGGAGGTAGTGCTAATCTTGACGCAAGATAGGTGCATGGCTTGCGCCGAGTGTAGCATAAGGCTCAAAAATCATTTTGGACGCACCCGATGGAACTCCTAGGTGACATGGGTCATGTGGAATCTCGTTCCGGTCTGTTTGGAGACAATGTTAGCGTCTGTGCAAGATAGTTGCATAGTTTGCACCAAATGTACCATAGGCCCAAAAATTATTTTGGACGCACCCTATCGTACTCCTAGGCGATGAGGCACAAGTGGAAGCTTGTTTGGGTCCATTTAGAGATAGTGCTAATCTTGACGCAAGATAGGAGCATGGTTTGCACCGAATGTACCATAAGGATCAGTAATCATTTTAGGCGCACCTGATGGAACTCCTATGTGACGTGGGTCATGTAGAATCTCGCTTCGGTCCGATTGGAGATAGTGTTAGTGTCAGTGCAAGATAGGTGTAGGGTTTCCACCAAACGTACCATAGGCTCAGAAATCGTTTTGGACGCACCCGATGGTACTCCTAGGTGATAAGGCTCAAGTGGAAGCTCGTTTCGATCCATTTAGACGTTGTGCTAATCTTGACTCGGTTTGTGCCAAATGTGCCATAAGGCTCGGAAATTATTTTGGACACACCCGATGGAACTCCTTGGTGATGTGGGTCATGTGGAATCTCGCTTCGATACATTTGGAAATAGTGTTAGTGTCGGTGCAAGATAGTTGTATAATTCGCGTCGAACGTACCATAGGCTCAGAAATCATTTTGGATGCACCCTATGGTACTCTAGGTCACGAGGCTTAAGTGGAAGGTCGCTTCGGTCTGTTTGGAGAGAGTGCTAATCTTGATGCAAGATAGGTACACGGTTTGTGCCAAATGTACCATAGGCTCAGAAATCATTTTAGACGCACCCGATGGAACCCCTAATTGACGTGATTCATGTAGAATCTCGATTCGGTCCGTTTGCCGATAGTGTTAGTGTCGGTGCAAGATAGTTGCACCTTTTGCACCAAACGTACCATAGGCTCAGAAAATCATTTTGGACGCACCCAATGGTACTCCTAGTTGATGAGGCACAAGTGGAAACTCATTTGGTCTGTTTGGAGATACCGCTAATCTTGATACAAGATAGGTGCATGGTTTGCATCAAACGTACCATAGGCTCAAAAATCGTTTTGGACGCACCTGATGGAACTCTTTGGTGACGTGGCTCATGTGAAATCTCGCTTCGGTCCTTTTGGAGACAGTGTTACTATCGATGCAGGTTACGTGCATGATTTGGGCCACACGTACCATAGGCTCAGAAATCATTTTGGACGCGCCCGATGGTACTCCTAGGTGATGTGGGTCATGTGGAATCTCGCTTCAGTCTGTTTGGAGATAGCGTTAGTGTCGGTGCAAGATAGCTGCCCAGTTTGCGTCAAAGGTACCATAGGCTCAGAAATCATTTTGGATGCAGCCGATGGTACTCCTAGGTGATGAGGCTCAAGTGGAAGCTTGTTTGGGTCCATTTGGAGATAGTGCTAATCTTGACGCAAGATAGGTGCACGGCTTGTGCCGAATGTAACATAAGGCTCGAAAATCATTTTGGACGCACCCCATGGAACTTCTAGGTGACATGGGTCATGTGGAATCTCACTTCCGTCTATTTGGAGACAGTGTACGGTTTGCGCCAAACGTACCATAGGCTCATAAATAGTTTTGGTCACACCCGATGGTACTCCTAGTTGACGAGGCTCATGTGGATGCTCATTTGGTCTGTTTGGACATAGGTGCACGGTTTTCCCTGAGTGTACCATAGGTTCAGAAATCACTTTGGACACACTAGTGGAACTCCTAGGTCACAAGGGTCAAGTGGAATCTCGTTTCGGTACGCTTGGAGACAGTGTTAGCGTTGGTGCAAGATAGGTGCATGGTTTGTGCCAAACGCACCATAGGCTCAAAAAATCATTTTGGCTGTAGCCGAAGGTACTCCTAGGTGATGGGGCTCAAGTGGAAGCTTGTTTGGGTACATTTGGAGGTAGTGCTAATCTTGACGCAAGATAGGTGCATGGCTTGCGCCGAGTGTAGCATAAGGCTCAAAAATCATTTTGGACGCACCCGATGGAACTCCTAGGTGACATGGGTCATGTGGAATCTCGTTCCGGTCTGTTTGGAGACAATGTTAGCGTCTGTGCAAGATAGTTGCATAGTTTGCACCAAATGTACCATAGGCCCAAAAATTATTTTGGACGCACCCTATCGTACTCCTAGGCGATGAGGCACAAGTGGAAGCTTGTTTGGGTCCATTTAGAGATACTGCTAATCTTGACGCAAGATAGGAGCATGGTTTGCACCGAATGTACCATAAGGATCAGTAATCATTTTAGGCGCACCTGATGGAACTCCTATGTGACGTGGGTCATGTAGAATCTCGCTTCGGTCCGATTGGAGATAGTGTTAGTGTCAGTGCAAGATAGGTGTAGGGTTTCCACCAAACGTACCATAGGCTCAGAAATCGTTTTGGACGCACCCGATGGTACTCCTAGGTGATAAGGCTCAAGTGGAAGCTCATTTCGATCCTTTTAGACATTGTGCTAATCTTGACTCGGTTTGTGCCAAATGTGCCATAAGGCTCGGAAATTATTTCGGACACACCCGATGGAACTCCTTGGTGATGTGGGTCATGTGGAATCTCGCTTCGATACATTTGGAAATAGTGTTAGTGTCGGTGCAAGATAGTTGTATAGTTCGCGTCGAACGTACCATAGGCTCAGAAATCATTTTGGATGCACCCTATGGTACTCTAGGTCACGAGGCTCAAGTGGAAGGTCGTTTCGGTCTGTTTGGAGAGAGTGCTAATCTTGATGCAAGATAGGTACACGGTTTGTGCCAAATGTACCATAGGCTCAGAAATCATTTTAGACGCACCCGATGGAACCCCTAATTGACGTGATTCATGTAGAATCTCGATTCGGTCCGTTTGCCGATAGTGTTAGTGTCGGTGCAAGATAGTTGCACCTTTTGCACCAAACGTACCATAGGCTCAGAAAATCATTTTGGACGCACCCAATGGTACTCCTAGTTGATGAGGCACAAGTGGAAACTCATTTGGTCTGTTTGGAGATACCGCTAATCTTGATACAAGATAGGTGCATGGTTTGCATCAAACGTACCATAGGCTCAAAAATCGTTTTGGACGCACCTGATGGAACTCTTTGGTGACGTGGCTCATGTGAAATCTCGCTTCGGTCCTTTTGGAGACAGTGTTACTATCGATGCAGGTTACGTGCATGATTTGGGCCACACGTACCATAGGCTCAGAAATCATTTTGGACGCGCCCGATGGTACTCCTAGGTGATGTGGGTCATGTGGAATCTCGCTTCAGTCTGTTTGGAGATAGCGTTAGTGTCGGTGCAAGATAGCTGCCCAGTTTGCGTCAAAGGTACCATAGGCTCAGAAATCATTTTGGATGCAGCCGATGGTACTCCTAGGTGATGAGGCTCAAGTGGAAGCTTGTTTGGGTCCATTTGGAGATAGTGCTAATCTTGACGCAAGATAGGTGCACGGCTTGTGCCGAATGTAACATAAGGCTCGAAAATCATTTTGGACGCACCCCATGGAACTCCTAGGTGACATGGGTCATGTGGAATCTCACTTCCGTCTATTTGGAGACAGTGTACGGTTTGCGCCAAACGTACCATAGGCTCATAAATAGTTTTGGTCACACCCGATGGTACTCCTAGTTGACGAGGCTCATGTGGATGCTCATTTGGTCTGTTTGGACATAGGTGCACGGTTTTCCCTGAGTGTACCATAGGTTCAGAAATCACTTTGGACACACTAGTGGAACTCCTAGGTCACAAGGGTCATGTGGAATCTCGTTTCGGTACGCTTGGAGACAGTGTTAGCGTTGGTGCAAGATAGGTGCATGGTTTGTGCCAAACGCACCATAGGCTCAAAAAATCATTTTGGCTGTAGCCGAAGGTACTCCTAGGTGATGAGGCTCAAGTGGAAGCTTGTTTGGGTACATTTGGAGGTAGTGCTAATCTTGACGCAAGATAGGTGCATGGCTTGCGCCGAGTGTAGCATAAGGCTCAAAAATCATTTTGGACGCACCCGATGGAACTCCTAGGTGACATGGGTCATGTGGAATCTCGTTCCGGTCTGTTTGGAGACAATGTTAGCGTCTGTGCAAGATAGTTGCATAGTTTGCACCAAATGTACCATAGGCCCAAAAATTATTTTGGACGCACCCTATCGTACTCCTAGGCGATGAGGCACAAGTGGAAGCTTGTTTGGGTCCATTTAGAGATAGTGCTAATCTTGACGCAAGATAGGAGCATGGTTTGCACCGAATGTACCATAAGGATCAGTAATCATTTTAGGCGCACCTGATGGAACTCCTATGTGACGTGGGTCATGTAGAATCTCGCTTCGGTCCGATTGGATAGTGTCAGTGCAAGATAGGTGTAGGGTTTCCACCAAACGTACCATAGGCTCAGAAATCGTTTTGGACGCACCCGATGGTACTCCTAGGTGATAAGGCTCAAGTGGAAGCTCATTTCGATCCTTTTAGACATTGTGCTAATCTTGACTCGGTTTGTGCCAAATGTGCCATAAGGCTCGGAAATTATTTCGGACACACCCGATGGAACTCCTTGGTGATGTGGGTCATGTGGAATCTCGCTTCGATACATTTGGAAATAGTGTTAGTGTCGGTGCAAGATAGTTGTATAGTTCGCGTCGAACGTACCATAGGCTCAGAAATCATTTTGGATGCACCCTATGGTACTCTAGGTCACGAGGCTCAAGTGGAAGGTCGTTTCGGTCTGTTTGGAGAGAGTGCTAATCTTGATGCAAGATAGGTACACGGTTTGTGCCAAATGTACCATAGGCTCAGAAATCATTTTAGACGCACCCGATGGAACCCCTAATTGACGTGATTCATGTAGAATCTCGATTCGGTCCGTTTGCCGATAGTGTTAGTGTCGGTGCAAGATAGTTGCACCTTTTGCACCAAACGTACCATAGGCTCAGAAAATCATTTTGGACGCACCCAATGGTACTCCTAGTTGATGAGGCACAAGTGGAAACTCATTTGGTCTGTTTGGAGATACCGCTAATCTTGATACAAGATAGGTGCATGGTTTGCATCAAACGTACCATAGGCTCAAAAATCGTTTTGGACGCACCTGATGGAACTCTTTGGTGACGTGGCTCATGTGAAATCTCGCTTCGGTCCTTTTGGAGACAGTGTTACTATCGATGCAGGTTACGTGCATGATTTGGGCCACACGTACCATAGGCTCAGAAATCATTTTGGACGCGCCCGATGGTACTCCTAGGTGATGTGGGTCATGTGGAATCTCGCTTTAGTCTGTTTGGAGATAGCGTTAGTGTCGGTGCAAGATAGCTGCACAGTTTGCGTCAAAGGTACCATAGGCTCAGAAATCATTTTGGATGCAGCCGATGGTACTCCTAGGTGATGAGGCTCAAGTGGAAGCTTGTTTGGGTCCATTTGGAGATAGTGCTAATCTTGACGCAAGATAGGTGCACGGCTTGTGCCGAATGTAACATAAGGCTCGAAAATCATTTTGGACGCACCCCATGGAACTCCTAGGTGACATGGGTCATGTGGAATCTCACTTCCGTCTATTTGGAGACAGTGTACGGTTTGCGCCAAACGTACCATAGGCTCATAAATAGTTTTGGTCACACCCGATGGTACTCCTAGTTGACGAGGCTCATGTGGATGCTCATTTGGTCTGTTTGGACATAGGTGCACGGTTTTCCCTGAGTGTACCATAGGTTCAGAAATCACTTTGGACACACTAGTGGAACTCCTAGGTCACAAGGGTCATGTGGAATCTCGTTTCGGTACGCTTGGAGACAGTGTTAGCGTTGGTGCAAGATAGGTGCATGGTTTGTGCCAAACGCACCATAGGCTCAAAAAATCATTTTGGCTGTAGCCGAAGGTACTCCTAGGTGATGAGGCTCAAGTGGAAGCTTGTTTGGGTACATTTGGAGGTAGTGCTAATCTTGACGCAAGATAGGTGCATGGCTTGCGCCGAGTGTAGCATAAGGCTCAAAAATCATTTTGGACGCACCCGATGGAACTCCTAGGTGACATGGGTCATGTGGAATCTCGTTCCGGTCTGTTTGGAGACAATGTTAGCGTCTGTGCAAGATAGTTGCATAGTTTGCACCAAATGTACCATAGGCCCAAAAATTATTTTGGACGCACCCTATCGTACTCCTAGGCGATGAGGCACAAGTGGAAGCTTGTTTGGGTCCATTTAGAGATAGTGCTAATCTTGACGCAAGATAGGAGCATGGTTTGCACCGAATGTACCATAAGGATCAGTAATCATTTTAGGCGCACCTGATGGAACTCCTATGTGACGTGGGTCATGTAGAATCTCGCTTCGGTCCGATTGGAGATAGTGTTAGTGTCAGTGCAAGATAGGTGTAGGGTTTCCACCAAACGTACCATAGGCTCAGAAATCGTTTTGGACGCACCCGATGGTACTCCTAGGTGATAAGGCTCAAGTGGAAGCTCATTTCGATCCTTTTAGACATTGTGCTAATCTTGACTCGGTTTGTGCCAAATGTGCCATAAGGCTCGGAAATTATTTCGGACACACCCGATGGAACTCCTTGGTGATGTGGGTCATGTGGAATCTCGCTTCGATACATTTGGAAATAGTGTTAGTGTCGGTGCAAGATAGTTGTATAGTTCGCGTCGAACGTACCATAGGCTCAGAAATCATTTTGGATGCACCCTATGGTACTCTAGGTCACGAGGCTCAAGTGGAAGGTCGTTTCGGTCTGTTTGGAGAGAGTGCTAATCTTGATGCAAGATAGGTACACGGTTTGTGCCAAATGTACCATAGGCTCAGAAATCATTTTAGACGCACCCGATGGAACCCCTAATTGACGTGATTCATGTAGAATCTCGATTCGGTCCGTTTGCCGATAGTGTTAGTGTCGGTGCAAGATAGTTGCACCTTTTGCACCAAACGTACCATAGGCTCAGAAAATCATTTTGGACGCACCCAATGGTACTCCTAGTTGATGAGGCACAAGTGGAAACTCATTTGGTCTGTTTGGAGATACCGCTAATCTTGATACAAGATAGGTGCATGGTTTGCATCAAACGTACCATAGGCTCAAAAATCGTTTTGGACGCACCTGATGGAACTCTTTGGTGACGTGGCTCATGTGAAATCTCGCTTCGGTCCTTTTGGAGACAGTGTTACTATCGATGCAGGTTACGTGCATGATTTGGGCCACACGTACCATAGGCTCAGAAATCATTTTGGACGCGCCCGATGGTACTCCTAGGTGATGTGGGTCATGTGGAATCTCGCTTCAGTCTGTTTGGAGATAGCGTTAGTGTCGGTGCAAGATAGCTGCCCAGTTTGCGTCAAAGGTACCATAGGCTCAGAAATCATTTTGGATGCAGCCGATGGTACTCCTAGGTGATGAGGCTCAAGTGGAAGCTTGTTTGGGTCCATTTGGAGATAGTGCTAATCTTGACGCAAGATAGGTGCACGGCTTGTGCCGAATGTAACATAAGGCTCGAAAATCATTTTGGACGCACCCCATGGAACTCCTAGGTGACATGGGTCATGTGGAATCTCACTTCCGTCTATTTGGAGACAGTGTACGGTTTGCGCCAAACGTACCATAGGCTCATAAATAGTTTTGGTCACACCCGATGGTACTCCTAGTTGACGAGGCTCATGTGGATGCTCATTTGGTCTGTTTGGACATAGGTGCACGGTTTTCCCTGAGTGTACCATAGGTTCAGAAATCACTTTGGACACACTAGTGGAACTCCTAGGTCACAAGGGTCATGTGGAATCTCGTTTCGGTACGCTTGGAGACAGTGTTAGCGTTGGTGCAAGATAGGTGCATGGTTTGTGCCAAACGCACCATAGGCTCAAAAAATCATTTTGGCTGTAGCCGAAGGTACTCCTAGGTGATGAGGCTCAAGTGGAAGCTTGTTTGGGTACATTTGGAGGTAGTGCTAATCTTGACGCAAGATAGGTGCATGGCTTGCGCCGAGTGTAGCATAAGGCTCAAAAATCATTTTGGACGCACCCGATGGAACTCCTAGGTGACATGGGTCATGTGGAATCTCGTTCCGGTCTGTTTGGAGACAATGTTAGCGTCTGTGCAAGATAGTTGCATAGTTTGCACCAAATGTACCATAGGCCCAAAAATTATTTTGGACGCACCCTATCGTACTCCTAGGCGATGAGGCACAAGTGGAAGCTTGTTTGGGTCCATTTAGAGATAGTGCTAATCTTGACGCAAGATAGGAGCATGGTTTGCACCGAATGTACCATAAGGATCAGTAATCATTTTAGGCGCACCTGATGGAACTCCTATGTGACGTGGGTCATGTAGAATCTCGCTTCGGTCCGATTGGAGATAGTGTTAGTGTCAGTGCAAGATAGGTGTAGGGTTTCCACCAAACGTACCATAGGCTCAGAAATCGTTTTGGACGCACCCGATGGTACTCCTAGGTGATAAGGCTCAAGTGGAAGCTCATTTCGATCCTTTTAGACATTGTGCTAATCTTGACTCGGTTTGTGCCAAATGTGCCATAAGGCTCGGAAATTATTTCGGACACACCCGATGGAACTCCTTGGTGATGTGGGTCATGTGGAATCTCGCTTCGATACATTTGGAAATAGTGTTAGTGTCGGTGCAAGATAGTTGTATAGTTCGCGTCGAACGTACCATAGGCTCAGAAATCATTTTGGATGCACCCTATGGTACTCTAGGTCACGAGGCTCAAGTGGAAGGTCGTTTCGGTCTGTTTGGAGAGAGTGCTAATCTTGATGCAAGATAGGTACACGGTTTGTGCCAAATGTACCATAGGCTCAGAAATCATTTTAGACGCACCCGATGGAACCCCTAATTGACGTGATTCATGTAGAATCTCGATTCGGTCCGTTTGCCGATAGTGTTAGTGTCGGTGCAAGATAGTTGCACCTTTTGCACCAAACGTACCATAGGCTCAGAAAATCATTTTGGACGCACCCAATGGTACTCCTAGTTGATGAGGCACAAGTGGAAACTCATTTGGTCTGTTTGGAGATACCGCTAATCTTGATACAAGATAGGTGCATGGTTTGCATCAAACGTACCATAGGCTCAAAAATCGTTTTGGACGCACCTGATGGAACTCTTTGGTGACGTGGCTCATGTGAAATCTCGCTTCGGTCCTTTTGGAGACAGTGTTACTATCGATGCAGGTTACGTGCATGATTTGGGCCACACGTACCATAGGCTCAGAAATCATTTTGGACGCGCCCGATGGTACTCCTAGGTGATGTGGGTCATGTGGAATCTCGCTTCAGTCTGTTTGGAGATAGCGTTAGTGTCGGTGCAAGATAGCTGCCCAGTTTGCGTCAAAGGTACCATAGGCTCAGAAATCATTTTGGATGCAGCCGATGGTACTCCTAGGTGATGAGGCTCAAGTGGAAGCTTGTTTGGGTCCATTTGGAGATAGTGCTAATCTTGACGCAAGATAGGTGCACGGCTTGTGCCGAATGTAACATAAGGCTCGAAAATCATTTTGGACGCACCCCATGGAACTCCTAGGTGACATGGGTCATGTGGAATCTCACTTCCGTCTATTTGGAGACAGTGTACGGTTTGCGCCAAACGTACCATAGGCTCATAAATAGTTTTGGTCACACCCGATGGTACTCCTAGTTGACGAGGCTCATGTGGATGCTCATTTGGTCTGTTTGGACATAGGTGCACGGTTTTCCCTGAGTGTACCATAGGTTCAGAAATCACTTTGGACACACTAGTGGAACTCCTAGGTCACAAGGGTCATGTGGAATCTCGTTTCGGTACGCTTGGAGACAGTGTTAGCGTTGGTGCAAGATAGGTGCATGGTTTGTGCCAAACGCACCATAGGCTCAAAAAATCATTTTGGCTGTAGCCGAAGGTACTCCTAGGTGATGAGGCTCAAGTGGAAGCTTGTTTGGGTACATTTGGAGGTAGTGCTAATCTTGACGCAAGATAGGTGCATGGCTTGCGCCGAGTGTAGCATAAGGCTCAAAAATCATTTTGGACGCACCCGATGGAACTCCTAGGTGACATGGGTCATGTGGAATCTCGTTCCGGTCTGTTTGGAGACAATGTTAGCGTCTGTGCAAGATAGTTGCATAGTTTGCACCAAATGTACCATAGGCCCAAAAATTATTTTGGACGCACCCTATCGTACTCCTAGGCGATGAGGCACAAGTGGAAGCTTGTTTGGGTCCATTTAGAGATAGTGCTAATCTTGACGCAAGATAGGAGCATGGTTTGCACCGAATGTACCATAAGGATCAGTAATCATTTTAGGCGCACCTGATGGAACTCCTATGTGACGTGGGTCATGTAGAATCTCGCTTCGGTCCGATTGGAGATAGTGTTAGTGTCAGTGCAAGATAGGTGTAGGGTTTCCACCAAACGTACCATAGGCTCAGAAATCGTTTTGGACGCACCCGATGGTACTCCTAGGTGATAAGGCTCAAGTGGAAGCTCATTTCGATCCTTTTAGACATTGTGCTAATCTTGACTCGGTTTGTGCCAAATGTGCCATAAGGCTCGGAAATTATTTCGGACACACCCGATGGAACTCCTTGGTGATGTGGGTCATGTGGAATCTCGCTTCGATACATTTGGAAATAGTGTTAGTGTCGGTGCAAGATAGTTGTATAGTTCGCGTCGAACGTACCATAGGCTCAGAAATCATTTTGGATGCACCCTATGGTACTCTAGGTCACGAGGCTCAAGTGGAAGGTCGTTTCGGTCTGTTTGGAGAGAGTGCTAATCTTGATGCAAGATAGGTACACGGTTTGTGCCAAATGTACCATAGGCTCAGAAATCATTTTAGACGCACCCGATGGAACCCCTAATTGACGTGATTCATGTAGAATCTCGATTCGGTCCGTTTGCCGATAGTGTTAGTGTCGGTGCAAGATAGTTGCACCTTTTGCACCAAACGTACCATAGGCTCAGAAAATCATTTTGGACGCACCCAATGGTACTCCTAGTTGATGAGGCACAAGTGGAAACTCATTTGGTCTGTTTGGAGATACCGCTAATCTTGATACAAGATAGGTGCATGGTTTGCATCAAACGTACCATAGGCTCAAAAATCGTTTTGGACGCACCTGATGGAACTCTTTGGTGACGTGGCTCATGTGAAATCTCGCTTCGGTCCTTTTGGAGACAGTGTTACTATCGATGCAGGTTACGTGCATGATTTGGGCCACACGTACCATAGGCTCAGAAATCATTTTGGACGCGCCCGATGGTACTCCTAGGTGATGTGGGTCATGTGGAATCTCGCTTCAGTCTGTTTGGAGATAGCGTTAGTGTCGGTGCAAGATAGCTGCCCAGTTTGCGTCAAAGGTACCATAGGCTCAGAAATCATTTTGGATGCAGCCGATGGTACTCCTAGGTGATGAGGCTCAAGTGGAAGCTTGTTTGGGTCCATTTGGAGATAGTGCTAATCTTGACGCAAGATAGGTGCACGGCTTGTGCCGAATGTAACATAAGGCTCGAAAATCATTTTGGACGCACCCCATGGAACTCCTAGGTGACATGGGTCATGTGGAATCTCACTTCCGTCTATTTGGAGACAGTGTACGGTTTGCGCCAAACGTACCATAGGCTCATAAATAGTTTTGGTCACACCCGATGGTACTCCTAGTTGACGAGGCTCATGTGGATGCTCATTTGGTCTGTTTGGACATAGGTGCACGGTTTTCCCTGAGTGTACCATAGGTTCAGAAATCACTTTGGACACACTAGTGGAACTCCTAGGTCACAAGGGTCATGTGGAATCTCGTTTCGGTACGCTTGGAGACAGTGTTAGCGTTGGTGCAAGATAGGTGCATGGTTTGTGCCAAACGCACCATAGGCTCAAAAAATCATTTTGGCTGTAGCCGAAGGTACTCCTAGGTGATGAGGCTCAAGTGGAAGCTTGTTTGGGTACATTTGGAGGTAGTGCTAATCTTGACGCAAGATAGGTGCATGGCTTGCGCCGAGTGTAGCATAAGGCTCAAAAATCATTTTGGACGCACCCGATGGAACTCCTAGGTGACATGGGTCATGTGGAATCTCGTTCCGGTCTGTTTGGAGACAATGTTAGCGTCTGTGCAAGATAGTTGCATAGTTTGCACCAAATGTACCATAGGCCCAAAAATTATTTTGGACGCACCCTATCGTACTCCTAGGCGATGAGGCACAAGTGGAAGCTTGTTTGGGTCCATTTAGAGATAGTGCTAATCTTGACGCAAGATAGGAGCATGGTTTGCACCGAATGTACCATAAGGATCAGTAATCATTTTAGGCGCACCTGATGGAACTCCTATGTGACGTGGGTCATGTAGAATCTCGCTTCGGTCCGATTGGAGATAGTGTTAGTGTCAGTGCAAGATAGGTGTAGGGTTTCCACCAAACGTACCATAGGCTCAGAAATCGTTTTGGACGCACCCGATGGTACTCCTAGGTGATAAGGCTCAAGTGGAAGCTCATTTCGATCCTTTTAGACATTGTGCTAATCTTGACTCGGTTTGTGCCAAATGTGCCATAAGGCTCGGAAATTATTTCGGACACACCCGATGGAACTCCTTGGTGATGTGGGTCATGTGGAATCTCGCTTCGATACATTTGGAAATAGTGTTAGTGTCGGTGCAAGATAGTTGTATAGTTCGCGTCGAACGTACCATAGGCTCAGAAATCATTTTGGATGCACCCTATGGTACTCTAGGTCACGAGGCTCAAGTGGAAGGTCGTTTCGGTCTGTTTGGAGAGAGTGCTAATCTTGATGCAAGATAGGTACACGGTTTGTGCCAAATGTACCATAGGCTCAGAAATCATTTTAGACGCACCCGATGGAACCCCTAATTGACGTGATTCATGTAGAATCTCGATTCGGTCCGTTTGCCGATAGTGTTAGTGTCGGTGCAAGATAGTTGCACCTTTTGCACCAAACGTACCATAGGCTCAGAAAATCATTTTGGACGCACCCAATGGTACTCCTAGTTGATGAGGCACAAGTGGAAACTCATTTGGTCTGTTTGGAGATACCGCTAATCTTGATACAAGATAGGTGCATGGTTTGCATCAAACGTACCATAGGCTCAAAAATCGTTTTGGACGCACCTGATGGAACTCTTTGGTGACGTGGCTCATGTGAAATCTCGCTTCGGTCCTTTTGGAGACAGTGTTACTATCGATGCAGGTTACGTGCATGATTTGGGCCACACGTACCATAGGCTCAGAAATCATTTTGGACGCGCCCGATGGTACTCCTAGGTGATGTGGGTCATGTGGAATCTCGCTTCAGTCTGTTTGGAGATAGCGTTAGTGTCGGTGCAAGATAGCTGCCCAGTTTGCGTCAAAGGTACCATAGGCTCACAAATCATTTTGGATGCAGCCGATGGTACTCCTAGGTGATGAGGCTCAAGTGGAAGCTTGTTTGGGTCCATTTGGAGATAGTGCTAATCTTGACGCAAGATAGGTGCACGGCTTGTGCCGAATGTAACATAAGGCTCGAAAATCATTTTGGACGCACCCCATGGAACTCCTAGGTGACATGGGTCATGTGGAATCTCACTTCCGTCTATTTGGAGACAGTGTACGGTTTGCGCCAAACGTACCATAGGCTCATAAATAGTTTTGGTCACACCCGATGGTACTCCTAGTTGACGAGGCTCATGTGGATGCTCATTTGGTCTGTTTGGACATAGGTGCACGGTTTTCCCTGAGTGTACCATAGGTTCAGAAATCACTTTGGACACACTAGTGGAACTCCTAGGTCACAAGGGTCATGTGGAATCTCGTTTCGGTACGCTTGGAGACAGTGTTAGCGTTGGTGCAAGATAGGTGCATGGTTTGTGCCAAACGCACCATAGGCTCAAAAAATCATTTTGGCTGTAGCCGAAGGTACTCCTAGGTGATGAGGCTCAAGTGGAAGCTTGTTTGGGTACATTTGGAGGTAGTGCTAATCTTGACGCAAGATAGGTGCATGGCTTGCGCCGAGTGTAGCATAAGGCTCAAAAATCATTTTGGACGCACCCGATGGAACTCCTAGGTGACATGGGTCATGTGGAATCTCGTTCCGGTCTGTTTGGAGACAATGTTAGCGTCTGTGCAAGATAGTTGCATAGTTTGCACCAAATGTACCATAGGCCCAAAAATTATTTTGGACGCACCCTATCGTACTCCTAGGCGATGAGGCACAAGTGGAAGCTTGTTTGGGTCCATTTAGAGATAGTGCTAATCTTGACGCAAGATAGGAGCATGGTTTGCACCGAATGTACCATAAGGATCAGTAATCATTTTAGGCGCACCTGATGGAACTCCTATGTGACGTGGGTCATGTAGAATCTCGCTTCGGTCCGATTGGAGATAGTGTTAGTGTCAGTGCAAGATAGGTGTAGGGTTTCCACCAAACGTACCATAGGCTCAGAAATCATTTTGGACGCACCCGATGGTACTCCTAGGTGATAAGGCTCAAGTGGAAGCTCGTTTCGATCCTTTTAGACGTTGTGCTAATCTTGACTCGGTTTGTGCCAAATGTGCCATAAGGCTCGGAAATTATTTTGGACACACCCGATGGAACTCCTTGGTGATGTGGGTCATGTGGAATCTCGCTTCGATACATTTGGAAATAGTGTTAGTGTCGGTGCAAGATAGTTGTATAGTTCGCGTCGAACGTACCATAGGCTCAGAAATCATTTTGGATGCACCCTATGGTACTCTAGGTCACGAGGCTCAAGTGGAAGGTCGTTTCGGTCTGTTTGGAGAGAGTGCTAATCTTGATGCAAGATAGGTACACGGTTTGTGCCAAATGTACCATAGGCTCAGAAATCATTTTAGACGCACCCGATGGAACCCCTAATTGACGTGATTCATGTAGAATCTCGATTCGGTCCGTTTGCCGATAGTGTTAGTGTCGGTGCAAGATAGTTGCACCTTTTGCACCAAACGTACCATAGGCTCAGAAAATCATTTTGGACGCACCCAATGGTACTCCTAGTTGATGAGGCACAAGTGGAAACTCATTTGGTCTGTTTGGAGATACCGCTAATCTTGATACAAGATAGGTGCATGGTTTGCATCAAACGTACCATAGGCTCAAAAATCGTTTTGGACGCACCTGATGGAACTCTTTGGTGACGTGGCTCATGTGAAATCTCGCTTCGGTCCTTTTGGAGACAGTGTTACTATCGATGCAGGTTACGTGCATGATTTGGGCCACACGTACCATAGGCTCAGAAATCATTTTGGACGCGCCCGATGGTACTCCTAGGTGATGTGGGTCATGTGGAATCTCGCTTCAGTCTGTTTGGAGATAGCGTTAGTGTCGGTGCAAGATAGCTGCCCAGTTTGCGTCAAAGGTACCATAGGCTCAGAAATCATTTTGGATGCAGCCGATGGTACTCCTAGGTGATGAGGCTCAAGTGGAAGCTTGTTTGGGTCCATTTGGAGATAGTGCTAATCTTGACGCAAGATAGGTGCACGGCTTGTGCCGAATGTAACATAAGGCTCGAAAATCATTTTGGACGCACCCCATGGAACTCCTAGGTGACATGGGTCATGTGGAATCTCACTTCCGTCTATTTGGAGACAGTGTACGGTTTGCGCCAAACGTACCATAGGCTCATAAATAGTTTTGGTCACACCCGATGGTACTCCTAGTTGACGAGGCTCATGTGGATGCTCATTTGGTCTGTTTGGACATAGGTGCACGGTTTTCCCTGAGTGTACCATAGGTTCAGAAATCACTTTGGACACACTAGTGGAACTCCTAGGTCACAAGGGTCATGTGGAATCTCGTTCGGTACGCTTGGAGACAGTGTTAGCGTTGGTGCAAGATAGGTGCATGGTTTGTGCCAAACGCACCATAGGCTCAAAAAATCATTTTGGCTGTAGCCGAAGGTACTCCTAGGTGATGAGGCTCAAGTGGAAGCTTGTTTGGGTACATTTGGAGGTAGTGCTAATCTTGACGCAAGATAGGTGCATGGCTTGCGCCGAGTGTAGCATAAGGCTCAAAAATCATTTTGGACGCACCCGATGGAACTCCTAGGTGACATGGGTCATGTGGAATCTCGTTCCGGTCTGTTTGGAGACAATGTTAGCGTCTGTGCAAGATAGTTGCATAGTTTGCACCAAATGTACCATAGGCCCAAAAATTATTTTGGACGCACCCTATCGTACTCCTAGGCGATGAGGCACAAGTGGAAGCTTGTTTGGGTCCATTTAGAGATAGTGCTAATCTTGACGCAAGATAGGAGCATGGTTTGCACCGAATGTACCATAAGGATCAGTAATCATTTTAGGCGCACCTGATGGAACTCCTATGTGACGTGGGTCATGTAGAATCTCGCTTCGGTCCGATTGGAGATAGTGTTAGTGTCAGTGCAAGATAGGTGTAGGGTTTCCACCAAACGTACCATAGGCTCAGAAATCATTTTGGACGCACCCGATGGTACTCCTAGGTGATAAGGCTCAAGTGGAAGCTCGTTTCGATCCTTTTAGACGTTGTGCTAATCTTGACTCGGTTTGTGCCAAATGTGCCATAAGGCTCGGAAATTATTTTGGACACACCCGATGGAACTCCTTGGTGATGTGGGTCATGTGGAATCTCGCTTCGATACATTTGGAAATAGTGTTAGTGTCGGTGCAAGATAGTTGTATAGTTTGCGTCGAACGTACCATAGGCTCAGAAATCATTTTGGATGCACCCTATGGTACTCTAGGTCACGAGGCTCAAGTGGAAGGTCGTTTCGGTCTGTTTGGAGAGAGTGCTAATCTTGATGCAAGATAGGTACACGGTTTGTGCCAAATGTACCATAGGCTCAGAAATCATTTTAGACGCACCCGATGGAACCCCTAATTGACGTGATTCATGTAGAATCTCGATTCGGTCCGTTTGCCGATAGTGTTAGTGTCGGTGCAAGATAGTTGCACCTTTTGCACCAAACGTACCATAGGCTCAGAAAATCATTTTGGACGCACCCAATGGTACTCCTAGTTGATGAGGCACAAGTGGAAACTCATTTGGTCTGTTTGGAGATACCGCTAATCTTGATACAAGATAGGTGCATGGTTTGCATCAAACGTACCATAGGCTCAAAAATCGTTTTGGACGCACCTGATGGAACTCTTTGGTGACGTGGCTCATGTGAAATCTCGCTTCGGTCCTTTTGGAGACAGTGTTACTATCGATGCAGGTTACGTGCATGATTTGGGCCACACGTACCATAGGCTCAGAAATCATTTTGGACGCGCCCGATGGTACTCCTAGGTGATGTGGGTCATGTGGAATCTCGCTTCAGTCTGTTTGGAGATAGCGTTAGTGTCGGTGCAAGATAGCTGCCCAGTTTGCGTCAAAGGTACCATAGGCTCAGAAATCATTTTGGATGCAGCCGATGGTACTCCTAGGTGATGAGGCTCAAGTGGAAGCTTGTTTGGGTCCATTTGGAGATAGTGCTAATCTTGACGCAAGATAGGTGCACGGCTTGTGCCGAATGTAACATAAGGCTCGAAAATCATTTTGGACGCACCCCATGGAACTCCTAGGTGACATGGGTCATGTGGAATCTCACTTCCGTCTATTTGGAGACAGTGTATGGTTTGCGCCAAACGTACCATAGGCTCATAAATAGTTTTGGTCACACCCGATGGTACTCCTAGTTGACGAGGCTCATGTGGATGCTCATTTGGTCTGTTTGGACATAGGTGCACGGTTTTCCCTGAGTGTACCATAGGTTCAGAAATCACTTTGGACACACTAGTGGAACTCCTAGGTCACAAGGGTCATGTGGAATCTCGTTTCGGTACGCTTGGAGACAGTGTTAGCGTTGGTGCAAGATAGGTGCATGGTTTGTGCCAAACGCACCATAGGCTCAAAAAATCATTTTGGCTGTAGCCGAAGGTACTCCTAGGTGATGAGGCTCAAGTGGAAGCTTGTTTGGGTACATTTGGAGGTAGTGCTAATCTTGACGCAAGATAGGTGCATGGCTTGCGCCGAGTGTAGCATAAGGCTCAAAAATCATTTTGGACGCACCCGATGGAACTCCTAGGTGACATGGGTCATGTGGAATCTCGTTCCGGTCTGTTTGGAGACAATGTTAGCGTCTGTGCAAGATAGTTGCATAGTTTGCACCAAATGTACCATAGGCCCAAAAATTATTTTGGACGCACCCTATCGTACTCCTAGGCGATGAGGCACAAGTGGAAGCTTGTTTGGGTCCATTTAGAGATAGTGCTAATCTTGACGCAAGATAGGAGCATGGTTTGCACCGAGTGTACCATAAGGATCAGTAATCATTTTAGGCGCACCTGATGGAACTCCTATGTGACGTGGGTCATGTAGAATCTCGCTTCGGTCCGATTGGAGATAGTGTTAGTGTCAGTGCAAGATAGGTGTAGGGTTTCCACCAAACGTACCATAGGCTCAGAAATCGTTTTGGACGCACCCGATGGTACTCCTAGGTGATAAGGCTCAAGTGGAAGCTCATTTCGATCCTTTTAGACATTGTGCTAATCTTGACTCGGATTGTGCCAAATGTGCCATAAGGCTCGGAAATTATTTCGGACACACCCGATGGAACTCCTTGGTGATGTGGGTCATGTGGAATCTCGCTTCGATACATTTGGAAATAGTGTTAGTGTCGGTGCAAGATAGTTGTATAGTTCGCGTCGAACGTACCATAGGCTCAGAAATCATTTTGGATGCACCCTATGGTACTCTAGGTCACGAGGCTCAAGTGGAAGGTCGTTTCGGTCTGTTTGGAGAGAGTGCTAATCTTGATGCAAGATAGGTACACGGTTTGTGCCAAATGTACCATAGGCTCAGAAATCATTTTAGACGCACCCGATGGAACCCCTAATTGACGTGATTCATGTAGAATCTCGATTCGGTCCGTTTGCCGATAGTGTTAGTGTCGGTGCAAGATAGTTGCACCTTTTGCACCAAACGTACCATAGGCTCAGAAAATCATTTTGGACGCACCCAATGGTACTCCTAGTTGACGAGGCTCAAGTGGAAACTCATTTGGTCTGTTTGGAGATACCGCTAATCTTGATACAAGATAGGTGCATGGTTTGCATCAAACGTACCATAGGCTCAAAAATCGTTTTGGACGCACCTGATGGAACTCTTTGGTGACGTGGCTCATGTGAAATCTCGCTTCGGTCCTTTTGGAGACAGTGTTACTATCGATGCAGGTTAGGTGCATGATTTGGGCCACACGTACCATAGGCTCAGAAATCATTTTGGACGCGCCCGATGGTACTCCTAGGTGATGTGGGTCATGTGGAATCTCGCTTCAGTCTGTTTGGAGATAGCGTTAGTGACGGTGCAAGATAGCTGCCCAGTTTGCGTCAAAGGTACCATAGGCTCAGAAATCATTTTGGATGCAGCCGATGGTACTCCTAGGTGATGAGGCTCAAGTGGAAGCTTGTTTGGGTCCATTTGGAGATAGTGCTAATCTTGACGCAAGATAGGTGCACGGCTTGTGCCCAATGTAACATAAGGCTCGAAAATCATTTTGGACGCACCCCATGGAACTCCTAGGTGACATGGGTCATGTGGAATCTCACTTCCGTCTATTTGGAGACAGTGTATGGTTTGCGCCAAATGTACCATAGGCTCATAAATAGTTTTGGTCACACCCGATGGTACTCCTAGTTGACGAGGCTCATGTGGATGCTCATTTGGTCTGTTTGGACATAGGTGCACGGTTTTCCCTGAGTGTACCATAGGTTCAGAAATCACTTTGGACACACTAGTGGAACTCCTAGGTCACAAGGGTCATGTGGAATCTCGTTTCGGTACGCTTGGAGACAGTGTTAGCGTTGGTGCAAGATAGGTGCATGGTTTGTGCCAAACGCACCATAGGCTCAAAAAATCATTTTGGCTGTAGCCGAAGGTACTCCTAGGTGATGAGGCTCAAGTGGAAGCTTGTTTGGGTACATTTGGAGGTAGTGCTAATCTTGACGCAAGATAGGTGCATGGCTTGCGCCGAGTGTAGCATAAGGCTCAAAAATCATTTTGGACGCACCCGATGGAACTCCTAGGTGACATGGGTCATGTGGAATCTCGTTCCGGTCTGTTTGGAGACAATGTTAGCGTCTGTGCAAGATAGTTGCATAGTTTGCACCAAATGTACCATAGGCCCAAAAATTATTTTGGACGCACCCTATCGTACTCCTAGGCGATGAGGCACAAGTGGAAGCTTGTTTGGGTCCATTTAGAGATAGTGCTAATCTTGACGCAAGATAGGAGCATGGTTTGCACCGAATGTACCATAAGGATCAGTAATCATTTTAGGCGCACCTGATGGAACTCCTATGTGACGTGGGTCATGTAGAATCTCGCTTCGGTCCGATTGGAGATAGTGTTAGTGTCAGTGCAAGATAGGTGTAGGGTTTCCACCAAACGTACCATAGGCTCAGAAATCGTTTTGGACGCACCCGATGGTACTCCTAGGTGATAAGGCTCAAGTGGAAGCTCATTTCGATCCTTTTAGACATTGTGCCAATCTTGACTCGGTTTGTGCCAAATGTGCCATAAGGCTCGGAAATTATTTCGGACACACCCGATGGAACTCCTTGGTGATGTGGGTCATGTGGAATCTCGCTTCGATACATTTGGAAATAGTGTTAGTGTCGGTGCAAGATAGTTGTATAGTTCGCGTCGAACGTACCATAGGCTCAGAAATCATTTTGGATGCACCCTATGGTACTCTAGGTCACGAGGCTCAAGTGGAAGGTCGTTTCGGTCTGTTTGGAGAGAGTGCTAATCTTGATGCAAGATAGGTACACGGTTTGTGCCAAATGTACCATAGGCTCAGAAATCATTTTAGACGCACCCGATGGAACCCCTAATTGACGTGATTCATGTAGAATCTCGATTCGGTCCGTTTGCCGATAGTGTTAGTGTCGGTGCAAGATAGTTGCACCTTTTGCACCAAACGTACCATAGGCTCAGAAAATCATTTTGGACGCACCCAATGGTACTCCTAGTTGACGAGGCTCAAGTGGAAACTCATTTGGTCTGTTTGGAGATACCGCTAATCTTGATACAAGATAGGTGCATGGTTTGCATCAAACGTACCATAGGCTCAAAAATCGTTTTGGACGCACCTGATGGAACTCTTTGGTGACGTGGCTCATGTGAAATCTCGCTTCGGTCCTTTTGGAGACAGTGTTACTATCGATGCAGGTTAGGTGCATGATTTGGGCCACACATACATAGGCTCAGAAATCATTTTGGACGCGCCCGATGGTACTCCTAGGTGATGTGGGTCATGTGGAATCTCGCTTCAGTCTGTTTGGAGATAGCGTTAGTGTCGGTGCAAGATAGCTGCCCAGTTTGCGTCAAAGGTACCATAGGCTCAGAAATCATTTTGGATGCAGCCGATGGTACTCCTAGGTGATGAGGCTCAAGTGGAAGCTTGTTTGGGTCCATTTGGAGATAGTGCTAATCTTGACGCAAGATAGGTGCACGGCTTGTGCCGAATGTAACATAAGGCTCGAAAATCATTTTGGACGCACCCCATGGAAGTCCTAGGTGACATGGGTCATGTGGAATCTCACTTCCGTCTATTTGGAGACAGTGTACGGTTTGCGCCAAACGTACCATAGGCTCATAAATAGTTTTGGTCACACCCGATGGTACTCCTAGTTGACGAGGCTCATGTGGATGCTCATTTGGTCTGTTTGGACATAGGTGCACGGTTTTCCCTGAGTGTACCATAGGTTCAGAAATCACTTTGGACACACTAGTGGAACTCCTAGGTCACAAGGGTCATGTGGAATCTCGTTTCGGTACGCTTGGAGACAGTGTTAGTGTTGGTGCAAGATAGGTGCATGGTTTGTGCCAAACGCACCATAGGCTCAAAAAATCATTTTGGCTGTAGCCGAAGGTACTCCTAGGTGATGAGGCTCAAGTGGAAGCTTGTTTGGGTACATTTGGAGGTAGTGCTAATCTTGACGCAAGATAGGTGCATGGCTCGCGCCGAGTGTAGCATAAGGCTCAAAAATCATTTTGGACGCACCCGATGGAACTCCAAGGTGACATGGGTCATGTGGAATCTCGTTCTGGTCTGTTTAGAGACAATGTTAGCGTCTGTGCAAGATAGTTGCATAGTTTGCACCAAATGTACCATAGGCCCAAAAATTATTTTGGACGCACCCTATCGTACTCCTAGGCGATGAGGCACAAGTGGAAGCTTGTTTGGGTCCATTTAGAGATAGTGCTAATCTTGACGCAAGATAGGAGCATGGTTTGCACCGAATGTACCATAAGGATCAGTAATCATTTTAGACGCACCTGATGGAACTCCTATGTGACGTGGGTCATGTAGAATCTCGCTTCGGTCCGATTGGAGATAGTGTTAGTGTCAGTGCAAGATAGGTGTAGGGTTTCCACCAAACGTACCATAGGCTCAGAAATCGTTTTGGACGCACCCGATGGTACTCCTAGGTGATAAGGCTCAAGTGGAAGCTCGTTTCGATCCTTTTAGACATTGTGCTAATCTTGACTCGGTTTGTGCCAAATGTGCCATAAGGCTCGGAAATTATTTTGGACACACCCGATGGAACTCCTTGGTGATGTGGGTCATGTGGAATCTCGCTTCGATACATTTGGAAATAGTGTTAGTGTCGGTGCAAGATAGTTGTATAGTTCGCGTCGAACGTACCATAGGCTCAGAAATCATTTTGGATGCACCCTATGGTACTCTAGGTCACGAGGCTCAAGTGGAAGGTCGTTTCGGTCTGTTTGGAGAGAGTGCTAATCTTGATGCAAGATAGGTACACGGTTTGTGCCAAATGTACCATAGGCTCAGAAATCATTTTAGACGCACCCGATGGAACCCCTAATTGACGTGATTCATGTAGAATCTCGATTCGGTCCGTTTGCGGATAGTGTTAGTGTCGGTGCAAGATAGTTGCACCTTTTGCACCAAACGTACCATAGGCTCAGAAAATCATTTTGGACGCACCCAATGGTACTCCTAGTTGACGAGGCTCAAGTGGAAACTCATTTGGTCTGTTTGGAGATACCGCTAATCTTGATACAAGATAGGTGCATGGTTTGCATCAAACGTACCATAGGCTCAAAAATCATTTTGGACGCACCTGATGGAACTCTTTGGTGACGTGGCTCATGTGAAATCTCGCTTCGGTCCTTTTGGAGACAGTGTTACTATCGATGCAGGTTAGGTGCATGATTTGGGCCACACATACCATAGGCTCAGAAATCATTTTGGACGCGCCCGATGGTACTCCTAGGTGATGTGGGTCATGTGGAATCTCGCTTCAGTCTGTTTGGAGATAGCGTTAGTGTCGGTGCAAGATAGCTGCCCAGTTTGCGTCAAAGGTACCATAGGCTCAGAAATCATTTTGGATGCAGCCGATGGTACTCCTAGGTGATGAGGCTCAAGTGGAAGCTTGTTTGGGTCCATTTGGAGATAGTGCTAATCTTGACGCAAGATAGGTGCACGGCTTGTGCCGAATGTAACATAAGGCTCGAAAATCATTTTGGACGCACCCCATGGAACTCCTAGGTGACATGGGTCATGTGGAATCTCACTTCCGTCTATTTGGAGACAGTGTACGGTTTGCGCCAAACGTACCATAGGCTCATAAATAGTTTTGGTCACACCCGATGGTACTCCTAGTTGACGAGGCTCATGTGGATGCTCATTTGGTCTGTTTGGACATAGGTGCATGGTTTTCCCTGAGTGTACCATAGGTTCAGAAATCACTTTGGACACACTAGTGGAACTCCTAGGTCACAAGGGTCATGTGGAATCTCGTTTCGGTACGCTTGGAGACAGTGTTAGTGTTGGTGGAAGATAGGTGCATGGTTTGTGCCAAACGCACCATAGGCTCAAAAAATCATTTTGGCTGTAGCCGAAGGTACTCCTAGGTGATGAGGCTCAAGTGGAAGCTTGTTTGGGTACATTTGGAGGTAGTGCTAATCTTGACGCAAGATAGGTGCATGGCTCGCGCCGAGTGTAGCATAAGGCTCAAAAATCATTTTGGACACACCCGATGGAACTCCTAGGTGACATGGGTCATGTGGAATCTCGTTCCGGTCTGTTTGGAGACAATGTTAGCGTCTGTGCAAGATAGTTGCATAGTTTGCACCAAATGTACCATAGGCCCAAAAATTATTTTGGACGCACCCTATCGTACTCCTAGGCGATGAGGCACAAGTGGAAGCTTGTTTGGGTCCATTTAGAGATAGTGCTAATCTTGACGCAAGATAGGAGCATGGTTTGCACCGAATGTACCATAAGGATCAGTAATCATTTTAGACGCACCTGATGGAACTCCTATGTGACGTGGGTCATGTAGAATCTCGGTTCAGTCTGATTGGAGATAGTGTTAGTGTCAGTGCAAGATAGGTGTAGGGTTTCCACCAAATGTACCATAGGCTCAGAAAATCGTTTTGGACGCACCCGATGGTACTCCTAAGTGATAAGGCTCAAGTGGAAGCTCGTTTCGATCCTTTTAGACATTGTGCTAATCTTGACTCGGTTTGTGCCAAATGTGCCATAAGGCTCGGAAATTATTTTGGACACACCCGATGGAACTCCTTGGTGATGTGGGTCATGTGGAATCTCGCTTCGATACATTTGGAAATAGTGTTAGTGTCGGTGCAAGATAGTTGTATAGTTCGCGTCGAACGTACCATAGGCTCAGAAATCATTTTGGATGCACCCTATGGTACTCTAGGTCACGAGGCTCAAGTGGAAGGTCGTTTCGGTCTGTTTGGAGAGAGTGCTAATCTTGATGCAAGATAGGTATACGGTTTGTGCCAAATGTACCATAGGCTCAGAAATCATTTTAGACGCACCCGATGGAACCCCTAATTGGCGTGATTCATGTAGAATCTCAATTCGGTCCGTTTGCTGAGTGTTAGTGTTGGTGCAAGATAGTTGCACCTTTTGCACCAAACGTACCATAGGCTCAGAAATCATTTTGGACGCACCCAATGGTACTCCTAGTTGACGAGGCTCAAGTGGAAACTCATTTGGTCTGTTTGGAGATACCGCTAATCTTGATACAAGATAGGTGCATGGTTTGCGTCAAACGTACCATAGGCTCGAAAATCATTTTGGACACACCTGATGGAACTCCTAGTTGACATGGGTCATGTGGAATCTCGTTTCGGTCTGTCTGGAGATAGTTTTAGTGTCGGTGCGAGATAGGTGCACGGTTTGCCCCAACATACCATAGGATCAGAAATCGTTTTGGACGCACCCAATGGTACTTCTAAGTGATGAGGCTCAAGTGGAAGCTCGTTTGAGTCTTTTTGGAGATAGTGCTAATATTGACGTAAGATATGTACACGGTTTGCGCCGAACATACCATAAGTTTCAGAAATCATTTTGGGTGCACCCGATGGAACTCCTAGGTGACGTGGGTCATGAGAAATCTCGCTTCGGTCCGTTTGGACATAGTGTTAATGTTGGTGCAAGATAGCTGCACGGTTTGCGCCAAACGTACCATACGCTCAGAAATCATTTTGTATGCACCCGATGGTATTCCTAGGTCACGAGGCTCAAGTGGAAGCTCATTGGGTGCACCCGATGTACACACCTGATGGAACTCCTAGGTGACATGGGTCATGTGAAATCTCGTGCCGGTCTGTTTGGAGATAATGTTAGTGTCTGTGCAAGATAGTTGCATAGTTTGCACCAAATGTACCAAAGGCCCAAAAATTATTTTGGACGCACCCTATCGTACTCCTAGGCGATGAGGCACAAGTGGAAGCTTGTTTGGGTCCATTTAGAGATAGTGCTAATCTTGACGCAAGATAGGAGCATGATTTGCGCCGAATGTACCATAAGGATCAGTAATCATTTTAGACGCACCTGATGGAACTCCGATGTGACGTGGGTCATGTAGAGTCTCGCTTCGGTCCGATTGGAGATAGTGTTAGTGTCAGTACAAGATAGGTGTAGGGTTTCCACCAAACGTACCATAGGCTCATAAATCGTTTTGGACGCACCCGATGGTACTCCTAGGTGACGAGGCTCAATTGGAAGTTTGTTCGCATCCGTTTGGAGATAGTGCTAATCTTGACGCAACAAAGGTACACTATTTGTGCCAAACATACCATAGACCTAGAAATCATTTGGACGCATCCAATAGAAGTCTTAGGTGATGTGGGTCACATGGAATCTCGTTTTGGTCCGTTTGGAGATAGTGTTAGTGTCCATGCAAGATTGGTGCACAGTTTGCGCCAAACGGGCCCTAGGCTCAGAAATCTTTTTGGACACATCCGATCGTACTCCTAGGTGACGAGGCTCAAGTGGAAGCTTGTTTGTGTCCATCTAGAGATATTCCTAATCTTGGCACAAGATAGGTGCACTATTTTCGTCAAACGTAACATAGGCTCTGAAATCATTTTGGACGCACCCGATGGAAATGCTAGGTGAGGTGGGTCATGTGGAATCTTGCTTCAGTCTGTTTGGAAACAATGTTAGTGTCGATGAATTATAGGTGCACCTCTATGCCAAATGTACTATTGGCTCAGAAATCATTTTCGACGCACCCGATGGTACTCCTAGTTGACAGGGCTCAAGTGGAAGCTTGTGTGGGCCTTTTTGGAGATAGTGCTAATCTTGACGTAAGATAAGTGCACGGTTTGCACCGAATGTACCATAAGGCTCGAAAATCATTTTGGTTGCACCCGATGGAACTCCTAGGTGATGTGGGTCATGTGGAATCTGGCTTCAGTCCATTTAGAGACAGTATTAGTGTTGTTGCAAGGTAGGTGCTCAGTTTGCGCCAAATGTACCATGGGCTTCAAAATCATTTTGAATGCACCCAATGGTATTCCTAGGTGACGAGGCTCAAGTCGAAGCTTATTTGGGTATGTTTGGTGATAGTGCTAATCTTAACGCAATATAGGTGCACTGTTTGCGCCAAACATACCACAAGTCTCATAAATCATTTTGGACACACCCAATGGAACTCCTAGTTGATGTGGGTCATGGGAATCTCGCTTCGGTCCATTTGGATATAGTGTTAGTGTCGGTGCCAGATAGGTGCATAGTTTGTGCCAGACATACCATAGGCTTAGAAATCATTTTCGACGCACCTGATGGTACTCTTGGGCGATGAGGGTCAAGTGGAAGCTTGTTCAGGTCCATTTGGAGATAGTACTTATCTTGACACAAGATAGGTACATAGTTTGTGCCGAATGTACCATAAGGCTTGAAAATCATTTTGGACGCACCCGATGGAACTCCGAGGTGATGTGGGTCATTTGGAATCTTACTTCGGTCTGTTTGGAGATATTGTTAGTGTTGGAGCAAGACAGGTCCACGGTTTGCGCCAAATGTAGCATAGGCTCAGAAATCATTTTGGATGCACCCGATAGTACTCGGTGACGAGGCTCAATTGGAAGCTCGCTCTAGTCTGTTTGGAGATAGTGCTAATCTTAATGCAAGATATGTACACGGTTCATGCCAAACGGACTATAGGCTCAGAAATTATTTTGGACGCACCCGATGGTACGCCTAGGGGAAGAGGCTCAATTGGAGGCTTGTTTCAGTCTGTTTAGAGATAGTGCTAATCTTGACACAAGATAGGTACACGGTTTGTGCCAAATGTACCATAGGCTCTGAAATAATTTTGGACACACCCGATGGAACTCCTAGGTGACATGGGTCATGTGGAATATCGCTTCGGTCTATTTTGAGCAGTGTTAGTGTCAGTGCAAGGTAGGTGCACAGTTTGTGGCAAACATACGGTAGGCTCAGAAATCATTTTGGATGCACCCTATGCTACTCCTAGGTGATGAGACTTAAGTGGAAGCTTGTTTGGGTCGATTTGGAGATAGTGCTAATCTCGACACAACATAGGTGCATGGCTTGCGCCGAATGTACCATAAGGCACAAAAATCGTTTTGGACGCACCCCATGGAACACCTGGGTGACATGGGTCTTGTGGAATCTCGCTTCAGTCCATTTGGAGACAACAGTAAGTGTGAGTGCAATATAGTTGCACGGTTTGCGCCAAATGTGCCATAGGCTCTGAAATCATTGTGGATGAACCCGATGGTACTCCTAGGTGATGAGGCTCAATTGGAAGCTTTTTTGGGTCCGTTTAGAGATAGTGGTAATTTTGACACAAGACAGGTGCACGGTTTCCGCCGAACGTATCATCGGCTCAAAAATCATTTTGGACGCACTTGATGGAACCCCTAGGTGACATGGGTCATGTGAAAACTCGTTTCGCTCCGTTTGGAGATAATTAGTGTCCAAGCAAGATAGGTGCACAGGTTGCACCAAATGTACCATAGGCTCAGAAATAATTTTGGACGCACTCGGTGGTACTCCTAGGTGACGAGGCTCATGTGGAAGCTTATTTGGGTCTATTTGGAGATAGTGCTGATCTTGACGCAAGATAGTAGCATGGTTTGGACCGAATATTCCATAAGGCTTAGAAATCATTTTGGACGCACCTGATGGAACTCCTAGGTGACGTGGGTCATGTGGAATCTCGCTTCGCTCCGTTTAGAGGAGTGTTGGTGTTAGTGCAAGATAAGTGCATGGTTTGTGTCAAACATACCATAGGCTCAAAAATCATTTCGGATGCACCCGATGGTACTCCTATGTGACAAGGCTCAATTGGTTGTTCGTTCCCGTCCGTTTGGACATAGTGCTAATCCTGACTCAAGATAGGTACATTGTTTGTGCCAAACGTACCATAGGCTCGAAAATCATTTGGACGCACCCGATGGAACTCCTAGGTGACATGGGCCACATGCAATCTTGTTCCGGTCTGTGTTGGAGACATTGTTATTATCAGTGCAAGATAGGTGCACGATTTGCGGCAAATGTACCATAGGCTTAGAATTCAATTTGGACGCACCCGATGGTACTCCTAGTGGACGAGGCTCAATTGGAAGCTTGTTTGGGTCCATTTGGAGATAGTGCTACTCTAGACACAAGAAAGGTGCACGGTTTTTGCTAAATGTACCATAAGGCTCATAAATCATTTTGGACGCACCTGATGGAACTCTTAGGTCACGTGGCTCATGTGAAATCTCGCTTCGGTCCTTTTGGAGATAGTGTTACTATCGATGCAAGTTAGGTGCATGATTTGGGCCACACGTACCATAGGCTCAGAAATCATTTTGGATGCGCTCGAGGGTACTCCTAGGTGATGTGGGTCATGTGGAATCTCGCTTTGGTCTGTTTGGAGATAGCGTTAGTGTTGGTGCAAGATAGGTGCTCGGTTTGCATCAAAGGTACCATAGGCTCAGAAATCATTTTGGATGCAGCCGATGGTACTCCTAGGTGATGAGGCTCAAGTGGAAGTTTGTTTGGGTCTATTTGGAGATAGTGCTAATCTTGTCGCAAGATAGGTGCACGGCTTGTGCTGAATGTAACATAAGGCTCAAAAATCATTTTGGACGCACCCCATGGAACTCCTAGGTGACATGGGTCATGTGGAATCTCGCTTCCGTCTATTTTGAGACAGTGCACGGTTTGCGCCAAACGTACCATAGGATCAGAAATAGTTTTGGTCACACCCGATGGTACTCCTAGTTGACGAGGCTCATGTGGATGCTCGATTGGTCTGTTTGGAGATACGTGCACGGTTTTCCCTGAGCGTACCATAGGTTCAGAAATCACTTTGGACACACCAGTGGAACTCCTAGGTTACAAGGGTCATGTGGAATCTCGTTTCGGTACGCCTGGAGACAGTGTTAGTGTTGGTTGAAGATTGGTGCATGGTTTGTGCCTAACATACCATATGCTCAGAAAATCATTTGGCTGTAGCCGATGGTACTCCTAGGTGATGAGGCTCAAGTGGAAGCTTGTTTGGGTATATTTGGAGATAGTGCTAATCTTGACGCAAGATAGGTACATGGCTTGCGCCGAGTGTAGCATAAGGCTCAAAAATCATTTTGGACGCACCCGATGGAACTCATAGGTGACATGGGTCATGTGGTGTTAGTGTCTGTGCAAGATAGGTGCATAGTTTGCACCAAATGTACCATAGGCCCAAAAATTATTTTGGACGCACCCTATCGTACTCCTAGGCGATGAGCCTCAAGTGGAAGCTTGTTTGGGTCCATTTAGAGATAGTGCTAATCTTGACGCAAGATAGGAGCATGGTTTGCGCTGAATGTACCATAAGGATCAGTAATCATTTTAGACGCACCTGATGGAACTCCTATGTGACGTGGGTTATGTAGAATCTTGCTTCGGTTCGATTGGAGACAATGTTAGTGTCAGTGCAAGATAGGTGTAGGGTTTCCACCAAACGTACCATAGGCTCAGAAAAATCATTTTGGACGCACCCGATGGTACTCCTAGGTGATGAGGCTCAATTGGAAGTTTGTTCACGTCCGTTTGGAGATAGTGCTAATCTTGACGCAACAAAGGTACACTATTTGTGCCAAACATTCCATAGACCCAGAAATCATTTGGACGCATCCAATGGAAGTCTTAGGTGACGTGGGTCACGTGGAATCTCGTTTTGGTCCGTTTGGAGATAGTGTTAGTGTCCATGCAAGATTGGTGCACAGTTTGCGCCAAATGTACCTTAGGCTCAGAAATCTTTTTGGACGCATCCAATGGTACTCCTAGGTGACGAGGCTCAAGTGGAAGCATGTTTGGGTCCATTTAGAGATAGTGCTAATCTTGGCACAAGATAGGTGCACTATTTTCGTCAAACGTAACATAGGCTCTGGAATCATTTTGGACGCACCCGATGGAAATCCTAGGTGACGTGGGTCATGTGGAATCTTACTTCAGTCTGTTCGGAAACAATGTTAGTGTCGATGAATTATAGGTGCACCTCTGTGCCAAACGTACCATTGGCTCAGAAATCGTTTTCGACGCACCCGATGGTACTCCTAGTTGACAGGGCTCAAGTGGAAGCTTGTGTGGGCCCTTTTGGAGATAGTGCTAATCTTGACGTAAGATAGGTGCACGGTTTGCACCGAATGTACCATAAGGCTCAAAAATCATTTTGGTCGCACTTGATGGAACTCCTAGGTGATGTGGGTCAGTGGAATCTGGCTTCGGTCCATTTAGAGACTGTTAGTGTTGGTGCAAGGTAGGTGCTCGGTTTGCGCCAAATGTACCATGGGCTTCAAAATCATTTTGGATGCACCCAATGGTACTCCTAGGTGACGATTCTCAAGTCGAAGCTTATTTGGGTCTGTTTGGTGATAGTGCTAATCTTAACGCAATATAGGTGCACGGTTTGCGCCGAACATACCACAAGTCTCATAAATCATTTTGGACATACCCAATGGAACTCCTAGTTGATGTGGGTCATGGGAAACTCACTTTGGTCCGTTTGGAGATAGTGTTAGTGTCGGTGCCAGATAGGTGCATAGTTTGCGCCAGACATACCATAGGCTCATAAATCATTTTCGATGCACTTGATGGTACTCCTGGGCGATGAGGGTCAAGTGGAAGCTTGTTCAGGTCCGTTTGGAGATAGTACTTATCTTGACGCAAGATAGGTACACAGTTTGCGCTGAATGTACCATAAGGCTCGAAAATCATTTTGGACGCACCCGATGGAACTCCGAGGTGATGTGGGTCATTTGGAATGTTGCTTCGGTCTGTTTGGAGATATTTTTAGTGTTAGAGCCAGATATGTGCACGGTTTGCGCCAAATGTACCATAGGCTCAGAAATCATTTTGGATGCACCCGATAGTACTCCTTGGTGACGAGGCTCAATTGGAAGCTCGCTCTAGTCTGTTTGGAGATAGTGCTAATCTTAACGCAAGATATGTACACGGTTCATGCCAAACGGACTATAGGCTCAGAAATTATTTTGGACGCACCCGATGGTACTCCTAGGGGAAGAGGCTCAATTGGAGGCTTGTTTCAGTCCGTTTGGAGATAGTGCTAATCTTGACACAAGATAGGTACACGGTTTGTGCCAAATGTACCATAGGCTCCGAAATAATTTTGGACACACCCGATGGAACTCCTAGGTGACGTGGGTCATGTGGAATATCGCTTCGGTCCCTTTTGAGTAGTGTTAGTGTCAGTGCAAGATAGGTGCATAGTTTGTGGCAAACATACGGTAGGCTCAGAAATCATTTTGGATGCACCCTATGGTACTTCTAGGTGATGAGACTCAAGTGGAAGCTTGTTTGGGTCCACTTGGAGATAGTGCTAATCTCGACACAACATAAGTGCATGGCTTGCGCCTTATGTGCCATAAGGCACAAAAATCGTTTTGGACGCACCCCATGGAACACCTGGGTGACGTGGGTCATGTGGTGATATGAACCCGCTAGGGTGAATCCTGATCTTTCGATGAGAGAAGGTAGATAACTCGATTTCATTGGAGATGACGTTCATGGCCCGACTACAACCATCCAAGGATGCTGCGCCTTAGCAACCGATACACCACCTCCAACAGCCGTCGCGATCTTGTGGAACACGATCAACCAAACCACTAGGGTAATTCCTGCAAGCAATCGAGGAACAAGCTAGAACAAGTAGAACAAGCAACTCAATTGCAAATATGGAGATGAAAACCAATCTGAAATCACAAAGTTGGGGTTCTGAATCGAGTAGAACGGATGGTCTAGTCGACACACGCGTCTACAAGGAAGTAGCAATGGCTAAACTTTTCAACAAAACAAAACCCAATCTGTTTGTGGCGGCTCTAATCCTTATTAATACCTAGGGGAACGACCAGGGGGTGTTGGGGTCGTTCTCCAACCCTAGGACACGTCCCTAATGAACCCAACTTGATACATGGGCCATCAGCCCAAAATAGGGTGACACAGCACCAAAGGCAGAAAAGGCCCCGGCGTTGAAACGACGATTGCGGAAGCATCGGATAAGATATAGCCATGAGTCCAGATCCGTTGGAAAATAGACTTGATAAGCTTTCCAAAAAAGTGCTAGAACGTCCCAATCCGAGTCCGTATGCGACCGTGGTGAACATCACAAGTTGGAGCTGTCCTGGAGTCCGAATCCAGCCCCAAAACGTGTTGGATTTGATCTCTTTCTTTCCTTGGACCAAAAGTGACGTGGTGTCCAGGTGGAGGACGTTGGGAATACTTGGATTTGGTCCCCAATCAACTTCATTAACCTTCTATGCTTTCCATATGCAATCAAACCTTTCCTTGATCCATGTAAGTAATTCTGAAAATGAAAATATACACATTTTATGGTGGAGCACCAATTCATCAAATGCATCAATGATAAGCCTCATATAGAATGGTTGCACCTTTGGTATAGAAGTGGTTGACATGGTCATATTTGAGCCAATGATGTCCTCATCATGTGGAATCTCGCTTCGGTCCATTTCGAGACAACTGTAAGTGTGAGTGCAATGTGCACGGTTGGCGCCAAAGGTGCCATAGGCTCTGAAATCATTGTGGACACACCCGATGGTACTCCTGGTGATGAGGCTCAATTGGAAGCTTGTTTGGGTCCGTTTAGAGATAGTGGTAATTTTAACACAAGACAGGTGCACGGTTTCTGCCGAACGTATCATCGGCTCAAAAATCATTTTGGACGCACCTGATGGAACTCCTAGGTGACATGGGTCATGTGAAAACTCGTTTCGGTCCGTTTGGAGACAATTAGTGTCCAAGCAAGATAGGTGCACAGTTTGCACCAAATGTACCATAGGCTTAGAAATAATTTTGGACGCACCCGGTGGTACTCCTAGTCGACGAGGCTCATGTGGAAGCTTGTTTGGGTCTATTTGGAGATAGTGTTAATCTTGACGCAAGATAGTAGCATGGTTTGGACCGAATATTCCATAAGGCTTAGAAATCATTTTGGACGCACCTGATGGAACTCCTAGGTGACGTGGGTCATGTGGAATCTCGCTTCGCTCCATTTAGAGAGTGTTGGTGTCAGTACAAGATAAGTGCATGGTTTGTGCCAAACGTACCATAGGCTCAGAAATCATTTTGGATGCACCCGATGGTACTCCTATGTGACAAGGCTTAATTGGTAGTTCGTTCCTGTCCGTTTGGACATAGTGCTAATCTTGACTCAAGATAGGTACACTGTTTGTGCCAAACGTACCATAGGCTCGAAAATCATTTGGAGGCACCCGATGGAACTCCTAGGTGACATGGGCCACATGGAATCTTGTTCCGGTCTGTGTTGGAGACATTGTTATTGTCAGTGCAAGATTGGTGCATGATTTGCGCCAAAGATACATAGGCTCATAAATCATTTTAGATGCACCCGATGGTACCCGTAGGTGACGAGGCTCAAGTGGAAGCTTGTTTGGGTCCACTTGGTAACAGTGCCAATCTAGATGCTAGATAGGTGCATGGTTTGCGCCACACGTACCATAGGCTCTGAAATCATTTTGGACGCATCTGATGGTACACCTTGGTGATGAGGCTCAAGTGGAAGCTTGTTTGGGTTCGTTTGGAGTAGTGCTAATTCGGATGCAAGATTGGTGCACTGTTTCCGTCAAATGTGCCATAAGTTCTGAAATCATTTTGGATAGATCCGATAGAACTCCAAGGTGGCGCGGATCATGTGGAATCTCGCTTCAATCCGTTGGAGACAATGTTAGAGTTGGTGCAAGATAGGTGCACCATTTGTGCCAAACGTACCATTGGCTCAAAAATCATTTTCGATGCACCTGATGGTACTCCTAGGTGACAAGGCTCAAGTGGAAACTTGTTTGGGCCCTTTTGGAGATAGTGCTAATCTTGATGCAAGATAGGTGCACGGTTTCTGCCGAACGTACCATAGGCTTGAAAATCATTTTGGACGCACCCAAAGGAACTTATAGGCAACGTGGGTCATGTGGAATCTCGCTTTGGTTCGTTTGGAGATAGGGTTACTGTCGGTGCAAGTTAGGTGCATGATTTATGCCACACGTACCATTGTCTTAGAAATCATTTTGGACATGCCTGATGATACTCCTAGGTGACGTGGGTCATGTTGAATCTCGCTTCAATCTGTATGGAGATAGTGTTAGTGTCGGTGCAAGATAGGTGCACGGTTTGTGCAAAACATACCATGGGCTCAGAAAATAGTTTGGACACGCCCTATTGTACTCCTATTTGACGAGGATCAAGTGGAAGCTCGCTTGGTCTGTTTGGAGATCGTGCTGATTTGGGCGCAAGATGGGTGCACGATTTCTGCCGAGCATACCATAGGCTCGGAAATCATTTTGGACGTACTCGATGGAACTCCTAGGTGACGTGGGTCATGCGGAATCTCGCTTTGGTACGTTTGGAGACAGTGTTAATGTCGGTGCAAGATAGGTGCACGGTTTGCGCCAAACATACCATAGGCTCCGAAACCATCTTGGACACAGCCGATGGTACTCCTAGGTGGCGAGGCTCAATTGGAAACTTATTTGGGTCCGTTTGGAGATTGAGCTAATCTTGTCATGAGATAGGTGCACGATTTCTACCAAATGTACCATAGGCTCAAAAATTATTTTGGATGCACCCGATGGAACTCCAAGTGACATGGTTCACATGGAATCTAGTCTCGGTTCATTTGGAGACAGTGTTAGTGTCGGTCAATATAGGTGCACGGTTTGTACAAAACGTACCATTGGATCAGAAATCATTTTGGATGCACACGATGGTACTCCAAGGTGACGAGGCTCAAGTGGAAGCTTGTTTGGGGTCTGCATGGAGATAGTGCTAATCTTGATGCAAGATAGGTACTCGGTTTCCGCCAACGATCCATAGGGCTCAGAAATCAGTTTGGATGCACCCGACGGAGCTCCTAGGTGACATGGGTCATGTGGAGTCTTACTTCGATCTGTTTGAAGACAGTGTTAGTGTCAGTGCAAGATAGCTGCACGTTTGTGCCAAATGTAAGATAGCCTCAGAAATCATTTTGGACGCACCCGATCGTACTCCTAGGTGATGAGGCTCAAGTGGAAGCTCGTTCCGGTCTGTTTGGAGATAGTGCAAACCTTGACGCAAGATAGGCACACAGTTTGTGCCAACGTACCATAGGCCTAGAAATCATTTTGGATGCACCCGATGGAACTCCTAGGTAACATGGGTCACGTGGAATCTCGTTCCGATCCGTTTGGAGATAGTGTTAGTGTCAGTGCAAGATTGGTGCACAGTTTACGCCAAATGTACCATAGGCTCAGAAATCATTTTGGATTCACCCAATGCTACTCCTGGGTGACGATGGTCAAGTGGAAGCTTGTTTAGGTCTATTTAGAGATAGTGCTAATCTTGACGCAAGATAGGTGCACGGTATGCGCCAAATGTACCATAAGGCTCGAAAATCATTTTGGACGCAGCCGATGGAACTCCGAGGTGGCGTGGGTTGTTTGGAATCTCACTTCGGTCCATTTGGAGATGGTGTTAGTGTTGGAGCAAGATAGATGCACGATTTGCGCCAAACGTGCCATAGGCTCTGAAATCATTTTGGATGCACCCGATGGTACTCCTAGGTGGCGAGGCTCAATTGGAAGTTTGCTCCGGTCCGTTTGGAGACAGTGTTAGTGTCGGTGCTAGGTAGGTGCAGGGTTTGCGCCAAATGTACCATTGGCTCATAAATCATTTTGGATGCACCCGATGGTACTCCTAGGTGACGGGGCTCAATTCGAAGTTAATTCCCGTCCGTTTGGAGAAAGTGCTAATCTTGACGCAAGATAGGTACACTGTTTGTACCAAACATACCATAGGCTCAGAAATCATTTTGGACGCACCTGATGGAACTCCTAGCTGACATGGGACATGTGGAATCTCGTTCCGGTCCGTTTGTCGACAATGTTAGTGTTAGTGCAAGATATGCGCACAATTTGCTCCAAACATACCATTGCTCAGAAATCATTTTGGACGCATCCAATGGTACGCCTAGGTGACGAGGATCAAGTGGAAGATTGTTTGGGTCCGTTTAGAGATAGTGTTAGTCTTGACACAAGATAGGTGCATGGTTTCTGTCGAATGTACCAATCATTTTAGACGCACCCGACGGAAATCAAGGGGACGTGGGTCATATGGAATCTCGCTTCAGTCTGTTTGGAGATAACGTTAGTGTCGGTGCAAGGTAGGTGCACGGTTTGCGCCTAACGTAACATTGGCTCAGAAATCATTTTCGACGCACCTAATGGTACTCCTAGGTGATAAGGCTCAAGTGGAAGCTTGTTTGGGCCCTTTTGGAGATAGGGCGAATCTTGACACATGATAGGTGCAAAGTTTGCGCCAAATGTACCATAAGGCTCAGAAATCGTATTGGACACACCCAATGGAACTCTTAGGTGATGTGGATCATTTGGAATCTCGCTTTGGTCCGTTTGGAGACAGTGTTAGTGTCGGTGCAAGGTAGGTGCACCAAACATACCATAGGCTTAGAAATCATTTTGGATGCACCCGATGGTACTCCTAGGTGACGAGGCTCAAGTTATAGCTTGTTTGGTTCCATTTAGTGATAGTGCTAATCTTAACGCAAGATAGGTGTATGGTTTGCGTCGAACATACCACAAGTGTCGAAAATCATTTTGGACGCACCTGATGGAACTCCTAGTTGATGTGGGTCATTTGGAATCTCAGTTTGGTCCATTTGGAGATAGTGTTAGTGTTGGAGCAAGATAGGTGCACGGTTTGATTCAAACGTGCCATAGGCTCAGAAATCATTTTAGACACACCCGATGGTACTCCTAGGTGGCGAGGCTCAAATGGTCGCTCGCTCTAGTCTGTTTGGAGACAGTGTTTGTGTTGGTGCTAGATAGGTGTAGGGTTTGCGCCAAACGTACCATTGGCTCATAAATTGTTTTGGTCACACCCGATGGTATTCCTAGATGGCGAGGCTTAATTGGAAGTTCGTTCTGGTCCGTTTAGAGATAGTGCTAATCTTGGCGCAAGATAGGTGCATGGTTTGCGCCGAATGTACCATAAGGCTCAAAAATCATTTTGGACTCACCCGATGGAACTCTGTGGTGACGTGAGTCATTTGGAATCTTACTTTGGTCCGTTTGGAGATAGTGTTAGTGTTGGAGCAAGATAGGTGCACGGTTTGCACCAAACGTGCCACAGGCTCAGAAATCATTTTGGACGCACCTGATGGTACTCCTAGGTGACGAGGATCAAGTGGAAGATTGTTTGGGTCTATTTGGAGATAGTGCTAATCTTGACGCAAGATAGGTGCATGGTTTCTATCAAACGTACCATAGGCTTAGAAATCATTTTTGACACACCCAATGGTACTCCTAGGTGATGAGGCTCAAGTGGAAGCTTGTTTGGGTCCATTTGCAGATGGTGCTAATCTTGATGCAAGATAAGAGCACAGTTTGTGTCGAATGTCGGCTCAAAAATCATTTTGGACACGCCCGATGGAACAACTAGGTCACAAGGGTCATAAATCGTTTTGAACACACCCAATGCTACTCCTGGGTGACGAGGGTCAAATGGAAGCTTGTTTGGGTCCGTTTGGAGATAGTGCTAATCTTGACGTAAGATAGGTGCATGATTTGCGCCGAATGTACCATAAGGCTCAAAAATCATTTTGGACGCACCCGATGGAACTCCTAGGCGACGTGGGTTATGTGGAATCTCGCTTCAGTCCATTTGGAGACAGTGTTAGTGTCGGTGCAAGATAGGTGCACAGTTTGTGCCAAATATATCATAGGCTCAGAAATCATTTTTGACGCACCCGATGGTACTCCTTGGTGACGAGGATCAAGTGGAAGCTCGTTCCGGTCTGTTTGGAGATAGTGCTAATCTTGACGCAAAATAGGTGCACAGTTTGCGCCAAATGTATCATAGGCTTAGAAATCATTTTCGACGCACCCGATGGTACTCCTAGGTGATGAGTCTCAAGTGCAAGCTCGTTCCGGTCTGTTTGGAGACAATGTTAGTGTCGGTGCAAGATAGGTGCACTTTTTGCACCAAACGTACTATTGGCTCAGAAATTATTTTGGACGCACCCGATGGTACTCCTAGGCGACGAGGGTCAAGTGGAAGCTTGTTTGGGTCCGTTTGGAGATAGTGCTAAACTTGACGTCAGAGAGGTGCCCGGTTAGCGCTGAACGTACCATTGCTCGAAAATCATTTTGTACGCACCTTATGGAACTCATAGGTGACATGGGTCATGTGGAATCTCGTTCCAGTCCATTTGGAGATAGTGTTAGTGTCCGTGCAATATAGGTGCATAGTTTGCACCAAACGTATTATAGGCCTAGAATTCATTTTGGATGCACCCGATGGTACTCCTGGGTGATGAGGCTCAAGTGGAAGCTTGTTTGGGTCCACTTGTAGGTAGTGCTAATCTTGATGCAAGATAGGAGCACGGTTTGTGCCGAATGTACCATTAGGCTCGAAAATAATTCTAGACGCGCCTGATGGAACCCCTAGGTGATGTGGGTCATGTGGAATCTTGCTTTGGTCTGTTTGGAGACAATGTTTGTGTCGTTGCAAGATAGGTGCACAGTTTGTGCCAAATGTACCATTCGCTCAGAAATCATTTTTGATGCACCCGATGGTACTCCTAGGTGACAAGGCTCGAGTGGAAGCTTGTTTGTGTCCTTTTGGAGGTAGTCCTGATCTTGACGCATGGTAGGTGCACGGCTTATGCCGAATGTACCATAAGGCTTGGAAATCGTTTTGGATGCACCCGATGGAACTCCTAGTTGACGTGGGTCATGTGGAATCTTGCTTTGGTCTGTTTAGAGACAGTGTTAGTGTTGGTGCATGGTTGGTACACGGTTTGCGCCAAATGTGCCATAGGCTCCAAATCATTTTTGATGCACCCGATGGTATGCCCAGGTGACGAGGCTCAATTGGATGCTTGTTTGGGTCCATTTGGAGGTAGTGCTAAACTCGACGCAAGATAGGTGCACGGTTTGTGCCGAATGTACCATAAGGTTATGAAATCATTTTGGACGCACCCGATGGTACTCTGAGGTGACATGGGTCACGTGGAATCTCGGTTCGGTCCGTTTAGAGACAATGTTAGTGTTGGCGCAAGATTGTGCATGGTTTGCGCCAAACATACCATAGGCTAAGAAATTGTTTTGGATGCTCCCGATGGTACTCCTAGGCGATGAGGCTCAAGTGGCAGCTTGTTTGGGATCGTTTGGAGACAGTGCTAATCTTGATGCAAGATATGTGCATGGTTTGCGCCGAATGTACCATAAGGCTTGGAAATTATTTTGGATGCACTCAATGGAACTCCTAGGTGACATGGGTCATGTGTAATCTCACTTTGGTCCATTTAGAGACAGTGTTAGTTCAGTGAAGGATAGGTGCACGATTTGCGCGAAAAGTACCCTAGGCTCATATATCATTTTGGACGCACCCGATGGTACTCCTAGGTGACAAGGCTCAAGTGGAAGCTCGTTTTGATCCGTTTGGAGATAGTGCTAATCTTGATGCAAGATAGGTACACAGTTTGTGCAAAACATACAATAGGCTCTGAAATCATTTTGGGCGCAGCCGATGGAACTCCTAGGTGACATGGGTCATGTGGACTGTCGTTGTGGTCCATTTGGAGATAGTGTGTGTGTTGGTGCAAGATAGGTGCACAGTTTGTGCCAAACATACCTTAGGCTCAGAAATCGTTTTGGAGGCACCCAATGCTACTCCTAGGCGACGAGGCTCAAGTGGAAGCATGTTTGGGTCCGTTTGGAGATAGTGCTAATCTTGGTGCAAGATAGGTGTACCATTTGCGCCAAATATAGCATAAGGCTCGGAAATCATTTTGGACGCACCCAATCGAACTCCTAGGTGACATGGGTCATGTGAAATTTTGCTTCGGTCTGTTCGGAGACAGTGTCAGTGTCGGTGGAAGATAGGAGCACAATTTGCGCCAAACGTATCATAGGCTCAGAAATCATTTTGCACGCACCCGATTGTATGCCAAGGTGATGAGGCTCAATTAGAAGCTCGTTCCGGTCCGTTTGGAGATAGTGCTAATCTTGACGCTAGATTGGTGCACAGTTTGCACCGAATGTACCATAAGGCACAGAAATCATATTGGACACACCCAATTGAACTCCTAGGAGACTTAGGTCATGTGGAATTTCGCTTCGGTCCATTTTGAAGATAGTGTTAGGGGCAAAACATACCATAGGCTCAAAAATCATTTTTGACGCACCCGATGGTACTCCTTGGTGACGAGGCTCCAGTGGAAGCTTGTTTGGGTCTGTTTAGAGATAGTGCTACTCTTGACGCAAGATTGGTGCATGATTTTCGTCGAACGTACCATAGGCTCTGAAATCATTTTCGATGCACCTAATGGAACTCCTAGGAGACATGGGTCATGTGCAATCTCGTTCCAGAGCGTTTAGAGACATTGTTAGTGTCTGTGCAAGATAAGTGCACAGTTTGCACCAAATGTACCATAGGCTCAGAAATCATTTTGGATGCACCTGATGGTACCCCTGGGTGACGAGGCTCAAGTGGAAGCTTGTTTGGGCCCGTTTGCAGATAGTGCTAATCTTGATGCAAGATAGGTGCACGGTTTATGCCGAATGTACCCTAAGGATCAAAAATCATTTTGGACGTACCCAATGGAACTCTTACGTGACATGGGTCACGTGGAATCTCGCTTCGGTCCATTTGGAGACAATATTAGTGTCAGTGCAAGATAGCTGCTCAGTTTGGGCCAAAAGTACCATTGGCTCAGAAATCATTTTTGACGCACCCGATGGTACTCCTAGGTGACAATGCTGAAGTGGAAGCTTGTTTGGGACCTTTTGGCAATAGTGCTAATCTTGATGCAAGATAGGTGCATGGTTTTCGCCGAATGTACCATAAGGCTCTGAAATAATTTTGGGCATAGCCGATGGAACTCCTAGGTGGCGTGGGTCATGTGGAATCTTGCTTTGGTCCGTTTTGAGACAATGTTAGTGTTGGTGCAAGGTAGGTGCATTGTTTGTGCCAAACATACCACAGGCTCAGAAATCATTTTGGATGCACCTGATGGTACTCCTAGGTGACATGGCTCGAGTGGAGGCTTGTTTGGGTCCATTTGGAGATAGTGCTAATCTTAATGCAAGATAGTTGCACAGTTTGTGCTAAACGTACCAAAGGCTCTAAAATCATTCTGGGCGCAGCCAATGGAACTCCTAGGTGACATGGGTCACGAGGAATGTCGTACCATTAGATTTGGAGACAATGTTATTGTTGGTGTAAGATAGTTGCAGTTTGCGCCAAACATACCATAGGCTCAGAAATCGTTTTGGACGCACCTGATGGTATGCCTTGGTGACGAGGCTCAATTGGACGTTTGTTCCGGTCTGTTTGGAGATAGTGCTAATCTTAAAGCAAGATAGGTACACGGTTTTTGCCAAACATAGCATAGGCTCAAAAATCATTTTGGACAAACCCGATGGAACTCCTAGGTGACATGGGTCATGTGGAACCTCGTTCCAGTCCGTTTGGAGACAATGTTGGTGTCAGGGAAAGATAGGTGCACAGTTTGCGCCAAACGTAACATAGGCTCGGAAATCATTTTAGACGCACCCGATGGTACTCCTAGGTGACGAGGCTCAACTGGAAGCTTGTTTGGGTCCGTTTAGAGATTGTGCTAATCTTGACGCAAGATTGGTGTACGGTTTTCGCCAAACATACCATAGGCTCAAAAATCATTTCAGACGCACCTGATTGAACTCCTAGGTGACATGGGTCATATGGAATCTTGTTCCGGTCCATTTGGAGATAGTGTTAGTGTCCGTTGAAGATAGGTGCACAGTTTGCACCAAACGTACTATAGCTCAGAAATCATTTTTGACGCAGCTGATGGTACTCTCGGGTGACGAGGCACAAGTGGAAGCTTGATGCAAGATAGGTGCACGATTTGCGCCAAATGTACCTTCAACATCAACATCAACATCAACATCATAGCCTTTTGTCCTAAGCAAGTTGGGGTAGGCTAGAGATGAAACCCAAAAGAGACGATAAATAGGGAGACACATAAAGGGACATAAATGGCATGAGACAGAAAGAGGTCACGGTTCAGGCACGTTGATTGCCAGTCTCCAAGCACTCCTGTCCATAGCTAAATCCTTAGAGATATTCCACTCCTTATGGTCTCTCTTAACGGACTCATCCCAAGTTAGTTTAGGTCGACCTCTACCGCTCTTTACATTATCGGCCCGCTTTAGAACCCCACTACGCACCGGCGCCTTAGGAGGCCTCTGTTGAACATGTCCAAACCATCTCAACCGATGTTGAATCAATTTCTCCTCAATTAGTGCCACCCCAACCCTATCCCGAATATTGTCATTCCGAACTCTATCCCTCCTTGTGTGCCCACAACACCAACGCAACATACACATCTCTGCTACACTCAATTGCTGGACATGTCGCCTTTTGTAGGTCAACACTCAGCACCGTATAACATCACCGGGTGAATCACCGTTCTATAGAACTTACCTTTCAACTTCTGAGGCACCTTTTTGTCACAGAGGACGCCAGAAGCATGACGCCATTTCAACCAGTCGGTTGAAATTATGTGCCTAACATCTTCATCAATGTCGCCATCCTTTTGTAGCATCGATCCTAAATACCGAAAAGTATCCTTCTTGGCCACCACTTGCCCATCGAGGCTAACGTCTCCCTCCATATGCCTAGTCACGCTGAAATCACACCTCATGTACTCGGTCTTGGTCTCTAAGCGCTGAAATTGTGCCAAATGTACCTTAAGGCTCGAAAATCATTTTGGACGCGTCTGATCGAACTCCTAGGTGACGTGGGTCATGTGGAATCTCGCTTTAGTCCTTTTAGAAACAATGTTAGTGTCAGTACAAGATAAGTGCACAGTTTGTGCCAAACAAACCATTGGCTTAGAAATCATTTTGGACGCACCCGATGGTACTCCAAGGTGACGAGGCTCAAGTGGTACCTTGTTTAAGTCCTTTTGGAGGTAGTGCTAATCTTGACGCAAGATAGGTGCACCATTGTGCCGAATGTACCATAAGGCTTGGACATCATTTTGGACGCAGCCGATGGAACTCCTAGGTGAGTGGGTCATGTGGAATCTTGCTTCATCCCATTTTAGACACACCCGATGGAAATCCTTAGTGATGTGGGTCATGTGGAATCTCGCTTCAATCCATTTGGAGACAGTGTTAGTGTTGGTGCAAAATAGGTGCACAGTTTGCGTCATACATACCTATAAGCTCAGAAATCATTTTGAACGCACCCGATGGTACGCCAATGTGATGAGGTTCAAGTGTGTAGTCTGTTTGGGTCCATTTGGTGAGAGTGCTAATCTCAACACAAGAAAGGAGCACACTTTGTGCCGAATGTACCATAAGGCCCGGAAATCGTTTTGGACGCACTTGATGGAACACCTAGTTGATGTGGGTCATGTGGAATCTTGCTTCAGTCCATTTAGAGATAATGTTAGTGTCGGTGCAAGATTGGTGCACGGTCTGCGCCAAACATACCATAGGCTAAGAAATTGTTTTGCACGCACCCGATGGTACTCCTAGGCGACGAGGCTTAAGTGGCAGCTTGTTTGGGTCCATTTGGAGATAGTGCTAATCTTGATGCAAGATATGAGAATGGTTTGCACTGAATGTACCATAAGGCTCGGAAATCATTTTTGATGCACTCGATGGAACTCCTAGGTGACGAGGGTCATGTACAATCTCGCTTTGGTCCGTTTGGAGATAGTGTTAGTGTCGATGAAAGATAGGTGCACGGTTTACACCAAAAGTACCCTAGGCTCATATATCATTTTAGACGCCCCACATCACCGAGGAGTTTCATCGGGTGCGTCCAAAATGATTTAAAAGCCTATGGTATGTTCGATGCAAACCGTGCACCTATCTTATATCAAGATTAGCACTTTGTCCGAAAGGAGCAAAACGAGCTTCCACATGAGCCTCGTCACCTAGTGGTACCATCGAGTGCGTCCAAAATGATTTCTAGGCTATGGTACGTCTAGCGCAAACCATGCAACTATCTTTCACTGACACAAATATTGTCTCCAAACGGAAAGAAGAGAGATTCCACATGACCACATCTATTAGGAGTTCCATTGGGCGCGTCCAAAACGATGTCCGAGCCTATAGTACGTTCTCGCAAACCACGCACCTCTCTTGCATCAAGATTAGCACTATCTCCAAATGCGCTGAAACGAGCTTTCACTTGTGCAATGTCACCTAGGAGTACCATCAGGTGCATCCAAAACGATTTTTGAACCAATAGTACGTTTAGCGAAAACCGTGCACCTATCTTGCACCGACACTAATGTTGTCTCCAAAGAGAAAGAAGTTAGAGTCCACATGACCCACGTCACCTAAGTGTTCCGCCAGGTGCGTCCAAAACAATTTCTGAGCCTATGGTACATTCGACGCAAGGTGTGCACCTATCTTGTGTCAAGATTAGCACTATCTCCAAATGGACCAAGCTTTAACTTGAGCCTCGACATTTCGGAGAACCATCGGGTGTGTCCAAAACGATTATGAGCCGATGGTGTGTCTAGTGCAAACCATGCATCTATCTTGCACCGACACTAACACTGTCTCAAAATGGAACGAAGAGAGATTCCATGTGACCCATGTCACCTAGGAGTTTCATCTGGTGTGTCCAAAATGTTTTCCGAGACTATGGTACATTCGATGCATACCATGCGCCTATCTTGCTTCAAGGTTAGCACTATCTCCAGACCGACCAAGCTTTAACTTGAGCCTTGTCACCTCGAAGTACCATCAACAACATCCAAAATGATTTCTAAGCTGATGGTACGTTTGGCGCAAACTGAGCACCTATCTTGCACCAACAATAACACTATCTACAAATGGAAAGAAGTGAGATTCCACATGACCCACATCACCTAGGAGTTCCATCGAGTGCATCCAAAATGATTTCCAAGAATATGGTACGTTCGATGCAAACCGTGCCCTATCCTGCATCAAGATTAACACTATCTCTAAAACGACCGAAACGAGCTTCCACTTGAGCCTTGTCACCTAGTGGTACAATCGAGTGTGTCCAAAATGATTTCTCGGCCTATGGTACATCTAGCGCAAACCATGCTCATATCTTGCACCGACACTAACACTGTCCCAAAATGGAAAGAAGTGAGATTCCACATGACCCACGTCACCTAGGAGTTCCATCGGATTAGTCCAAAACGATTTTTGAGCCTATGGTACGTTCGACGCAAACAATGGACCTATCTTGCATCAAGATTAGCACTATCTACAAATGGACCGAGGTTTCAAATGAGCCTCACCACCTAGGAGTACCATCAGGTGCATCCAAAACGATTTCTCAGCAGATGGTAGGTTTGGCACAAACCGTGCATGTATCTTGCACCAACAGTAACCCTGTCTCCAAAGAGAAAGAAGTGAGATTCCACATGACCCACGTCACATAAGAGTTCCATCAGGTGCGTCCAAAATCATTTCCGAGCCTATGGTACGTTCGATGCAAATCATGCACCTATCTTGGATCAAGATTAGCACTATCTCTGAAAGGACCGAAACGAGCTTCCACTTGAGCCTCGTCACCTAGTGGTACCATCAAGTGCATCCAAAATAATTTCTGAGCCAATGGTATGTCTAGCGCAAGCCATGCACCTATCTTGCACCAACACTAACACTATCTCCAAATAGAAAGAAGCGAGATTCCACATGACCCATGTCACGTAAGAGTTCCAACGGGTGTGTCCAAACCGATGTTCGAGCCTAGGGTACGTTCAACGTAAACCATTCACCTCTCTTGCGTCAAGATTAGTACTATCTCCAAATGGACCGAAATGAGTTTTCACTTGTTTAACATCACCTAGGAGTACCAACGGGTGCGTCCAAAATGATTTCTGAGCCGATGGTACGTTTGGCGCAAACCGTGCACCTATTTTGCACCGACACTAACACTATCTCCAAAGAGAAAGAAGTGAGATTCCACACGACCCACATCACCTAGGAGTTCCATCGAGTGCGTCCAAAATGATTTTCTGAGCCTATGGTTCGTTCAATGCAAACCGGGCACACACCTTGTGTCAAGATTAGCATTAAGTCAGAAAGGACCGAAACGAGCTTCCACTTGAGGCTCGTCACCTAGTGGTACAATTGAGTGTGTCCAAAATGATTTCTGAGCCTATAGTACGTCTAGCACAAACCATGCACCTATCTTGCACCGATACTAACATTGTCTCCAAATGGAAAGAAGCGAGATCCACAAGACTCATGTCACCTAGGAGTTTCATCGGGTGAGTCTAAAACAATTTCTGAGCCTATGGTACGTTCGACGCAAACCGTGCACCTATCTTGCATCAAGATTAACACTCTCCAAATGGATCGAGGTTTCACTTCAGCCTCATCATCTAGGAGTACCATCAGGTGCGTCCAAAACAATTTCTAAGCTGATGGTATGTTTGGCGCAAACTATGCACCTATCTTGCACATACACTAACACTGCCTCCAAATAGAAAGAAGTGAGATTCCACATTACCCACATCACCTAGGAGTTCCATCGTGTGGTACAATAAGGTGCTTCCAAAATGATTTCTGAGTAGGTGGTATGTTTGGCGCAAACCGTGCACCTATCTTGCACCGACAGTAACATTGTCTCCAAAGAGAAAGAAGTTTGATTCCACATGACCAACGTCACCTAAGAGTTCCATCAGGTGCATCCAAAACAATTTTCGAGCCTATGGTACGTTCGACACAAACCGTGCACTGATCTTGTGTCAAGATTAGCACTATCTTTGAACGGACCGAAATGAGCTTCCACTTGAGCCTCATCACCTAGTGTGTACCATCCAGTGTGGCCAAAATGATTTCTAAGCCTATGGTACGTCTAGCACAAACCATGCACCTATCTTGCACCGAAAGAAACACTGTCTCCATATTGAAAGAAGAGAGATTCCACATGACCCACGTCACCTTAGAGTTACATCGGGTGTGTCCAAAATGATTTCTGAGCCTATGGTATGTTCGATGCAAACCGTGCACCTATCTTGCGTCAAGATTGGCACTATCTCTAAAAGGACCAAAACGAGCTTTCACTTGAGTCTCATCACCTAGAGGTACCATCAGGTGTATGCAAAATATTTTTTGAGCCTATGGTACGTCTAGCGCAAACCATGCACCTATTTTGCACCGACACTAACACCGTCTCAAAACGGAAAGAAGAGAGATTCCACCTAACCCACGTCACCTAGGAGTTCCATCGGGTGAGTCCAAAATGATTTCCAAGCCTATGGTACGTTCGATGCAAACTGTGCACCTATCTTGCGTCAAGATTGGCACTATCTCTGAAAGGACCGAAACGACCTTCCACTTGAGCCTCATCACCTAGAGGTAACATCAGGTGCATCAAACATGATTTTTGAGCCTATGGTACGTCTAGCGCAAACCGTGTAGCTATCTTACGTCAAGATTAGCACTATCTCCAAAAGGATCGAAATGAGCTTCCACCTGGGCCTCGTCACCTAGTATACCATCGAGTGCGTCCAAAATGATTTCTACGCCCATGGTACATCTAGCACAAACCATGCAAATATCTTGCATCCACTCTAACACTGTCTACAAAATAGAAAGAAGCAAGATTCCATATGACCCACGTCACCTAGGAGTTCCATCAGGTGAGTCCAAAACAATTTCTGAGCCTATGGTATGTCCAACGTAACTGTGCACTGATCTTGTACCGACAGTAACGCTGTCTACAAAGAGAAAGAAGTGAGATTCCACATGACCCATGTCACCTCAGAGTTCCATCGGGTGCACCCAAAACAATTTCTGAGCCTATGGTATGTCTAGCGCAAACCATGCACCTATGTTGCACCAATACTAACACTGTCTCCAAATGGAAACAAGCGAGATTTTGCATGACCCACGTCACCTAAGAGTTCCATCTTGTGAGTCCAAAATGATTTCCGAGCCTATGGTACGTTCGACGCAAATCGTGCACCAATCTTGCACTGATAGTAACACTGTCTCGAAAGAGAAAGATGTGAGATTCCACATGTCCCACGTCCCCTAAGAGCTCCATCGGGTGCATCCAAAATAATTTCAGAGCCTATGGTATGTTCGACGCAAATCGTGCACCTATCTTGCATCAAGATTAGCACTATCTCCGAAAGGACCAAAATGATGTTCCACTTGAACCTCGTCACCTAGTCGTACCATCAGGTGCGTCCAAAACGATTTCTAGGCCTATGGTACATCTAGCACAAACCATGCACCTATCTTGCACCAACACTAACACTGTCTTCAAACGAAAAGAGAGATTCCAAAAGGACCCATGTCACCTTGGAGTTCCATCGGGTGCATCCAAAACGATTTCTGAGCCTACGGAATGTTCGATGCAAACCGTGCACCTATCTTGCTTCAAAATTGGCACTATCTCGGAAAGGACTAAAATGAGCTTCCACTTGAGCCTCATCACCTAGAGGTACCATCAAGTGCATGAAAAATGATTTTTGAGCCTATGGTACGTGTAGCGCAAACCATGCACCTATCATGCACCGACACTAACACTATCTCAAAACAGAAAGAAGAGCGATTCCACCTAACCCACGCCACCATGGAGTTCCATTGGGTGCATCCAGAATGATTTCTGAGCCTATGGTATTTTTTACGCAAACCTGGCACCTATCTTGCATCAAGATTAGCACTATCTCAAAATAGACCGAGCTTTCACTTGAGCCACGTCACCTCGGAGTACAATCAGGTGCGTCCAAAACGATTGCTGTGCTGATGGTACAGTTGGCGCAAACTGTGCACCTATCTTGCAGTGACACTAACACTGTCTCCAAATTGAAAGAAATGAGATTCCACATGGCCCATGTCACCTAGGAGTTATATTGGGTGCGTCCAAAATGATTTCTAAGCCTATGGTATGTTCGATACAAACTGTGCACCTATCTTGCGTCAAGATTAGCACTATCACCGAAAGGACTGAAACGAGCTTCCACTAGAGCCTCGTCATCTAGTGGTACCATCGAATGCGTCCAAAATGATTTTTGAGCCTTTAGTACGTCTAGCGCAAACCATGCACCTATCTTGCACCGACTCTAACACTGTCTACAAATGGAAAGAAGTGAGATTCCACATGACCCATGTCACCTAGGAGTTCAATCGAGTGAGTCCAAAATTATTTCTAAGCCTACGGTACGTTCAACGCAAGCTGTGCACTGATCATGCACGGACAGTAACATTGTCTCCAAAGAGAAAGAAGTGAGATTCCACATGACCCACATCACCTAAGAGTTCCATTGCATGCATCCAAAACGATTTCTGAGCCTATGGTACATCTAGCGCAAACCATGCTCCTATCATGCACCGACACCAACACTGTCTCCAAACGGAAACAAGCGAGATTCCACATGACCTATGTCACCTAAGAGTTTCATCGGGTAAGTCCAAAATGATTTCCGAGCCTATGGTACGTTCGACGCAAACCGTGCACTATCTTGTGTCAAGATTAGCACTATCTCCAAATGGAGCGAGCTTTCACTTGAGCCTCATCTCCTGAGAGTACCATCGGGTGTGTCCAAAATGATTTCTAAGCAGATGGTACGTTTGGCTCAAATCGTGCACCGATCTTGCCCTAACAGTAACACTGTCTCCAAGGAGAAAGAAGTGAGACTCCACATGACCCACGTCACCTAAGAGTCCCATCAGGAGCGTCCAAAATGATTTTTGAGCCTGTCGTACGTTCGACGCAAACCGTGCACATATCTTGCGTCAAGAAAGGACAAAAACGAGGTTCCACTTGAGCCTCATCACCTAGTTGTACCATCAGGTGCATCCAAAATGATTTCTAAGCCTTTGGTACGTCTTGCGCAAACTATGCACCAATCTTGCACCAGCACTAACACTGTCTCCAAATGGAAAGTAGAGAGATTCCACATGACCCACATCACCTAGGAGTTCCATCGGGTACGTCCGAAACGATGTGCGAGCCAATGGTACGTTCAACGTGAACGGTGCACCTATCTTGCGTCAAGATTAGCACTATCTGCGAAAGGACCGAAATGAGCTTCCACCTGAGCCTCATCGCCTAGTGGTACCATCGAGTGCGTCCAAAATGATTTCTAAGCCTACGGTACATCTAGCGCAAACCGTGTACCTATCTTGCATCGACACTAACACCGTCTCCAAATGGAAAGAAGCAAAATTCCATATGAACCACATCACCTAGGAGTTCCATCGTGTGACTCCAAATCGATTTCCGAGTCTATGGCACGTTTGACATAAACCATGCACCTATCTTGCATCAAGATTAGCACTATCTCCAAACAGACTGAGCTTTCACTTAAGTCTCGTCACCTAGGAGTACCATTGGGTGCGTCCAAAATGAGTGAGCAGATGGTACGTTTCATGCAAATGGTGCACCTATCTTGCACCGACAATAACACTATCTGCAAAGAGAGAAGTGAGATTCCACATGACCTACGTCACCTAAGATTCAACGTAAACCATGTTGCGTCAAGATTAGCGTTATCTCTGAAAGGACCCAAATGGGCATCCACTTGAGCCTCATCACCTAGTGGCACCATCAGGTGTGTCCAAAATGATTTTTGAGCCTATGGTACATTTGGCGTAAACTGTGCACTATCTTGCGTCAAGATTAACACTATCTCTAAAAAGGGCCAAAATGAGCTTTCACTTGAGCCTCGTCACGTAGTGGTACCATAAGGTGCATCCAAAACGATTTCTGAGTAGATGGTATGTTTGGCGCAAACCATGCTCCTATCTTGCATCGACAGTAACACTGTCTCCAAAGAGAAAGAAGTGAGATTCCACATGACCAACATCACCTAAGAGTTCCATCAAGTGCGTCCAAAATGATTTTCGAGCTTTGGTACGTTTGACACAAACCGTGCACCAATCTTGTGCCAAGATTAGCACTATCTTTGAATAGACCAAAACGAGCTTCCACTTGAGCCTCATCACCTAGTGGTACCATCCAGTGTGTCCAAAATGATTTTTGAGCCTACGATATGTATAGCGCAAAGCATGCACCTATCTTGCACCGATAGTAACATTGTCTCCAAAGAGAAAGAAGTGAGATTCCACATGACCCACGTCACCTAGGAGTTCCATTAGGTGCGTCCAAAACGATATGCGAGCCTATGGTACGTTCGATGCAAACCGTGCACCTATCATTCATCAAGATTAGCACTATCTCCAAATGGACCAAGCTTTCACTTGAGCCTCATCACCTTGGAGTACCATTGGGTGCATCCAAAACGATTTCTGAGCCGATGGTACGTTTGGCGCAAACTGTGCACCTATCTTGCACCAACAATAACATTATCTCCAAATGGAAAGAAGTGAGATTCCACATGACCCACATCACCTTGGAGTTCCATCAGGTGTGTCCAAAATGATTTCCTAGACTATAGTATGTTCGATGCAAACCGTGCCCCATCTTGCGTCAAGATTAGCACTATCTCTGAAAGGACCGAAATGAGCTTCCACTTGAGCCCCGTCACCTAGTGGTTCCATTTATTGCGTCCAAAATGATTTCTAAGCCAATGGTATGTCTAGCACTAATACTATCTCCAAACGGAAAGAAGAGAGATTTCACATGACCCATGTTACCTAGGTGTTCCATCGGGTTCGTCCAAAATGATACCTGAGCCTATGGTATGTTCAACGTAAACCGGGCCCATATCTAGCGTTAGGATTAGCACTATCTCCAACTGGATTGAAACAAGCTTTCACTTGTGCAACGTCACCTAGGAGTACCATCGGTGCATCCAAAACGATTTCTAAGACGGTGGTATGTTTGGAGCAAACTGTGCGCCTATTTTGTACTGACACTAACACTATCTCCAAAGAGAAATAAGTGAGATTCCACAAGACCTATGTCACCTAAGAGTTCCATCTGGTGCATCCAAAACGATTTCCAAGCCTATGGTACGGTCGACGCAAACTGTACACCTATCTTGCGTCAAGACTAGTAGTATCTCCAAAAGGACCGAAACGAGGTTCCACTTGAGCCTCGTCACCTAGTGGTACCATCGGGTGCATCCAAAATGATTTCTAAGCCTATGATACATCTAGCGCAAACCATGCACCTATCTTGCACTGACACTAACACTGTCTCCAAATGAAAGAAGAGAGATTCCACAAGGCCCTGTCACCTGGGAGTTTCCATCGGGTGTGTCCAAAATGATGTCTAAGCCTATAGTATGATCCACGTAAACTGTGCTCCTATCTTACGTCAAGATTAGCACTATGTTGCATCCAAGACTTCTGAGCCGGTAGTACATTTGGCATAAACCATGCACCTATCTTGCACTGACACTAACACTGTCTCCAAAGAGAAAGAGTGAGATTCCACATGACCTATGTCACCTAAGTGTTCCATCGGGTGCGTTCAAAATGATTTTCAAGCCTATGGTACGTTCGACACAAACCGTGCCCCATCTTGCGTCAAGATTAGCACTATCTCCGAAAGGACCGAAATGAGCTTCCACTTGAGCCTTGTCACCAAGTGGTCCATCAGGTGCGTCTAGAATGATTTCTGAGCCTATGGTACGTCTAACGCAAACCATGCAATTATCTTGCCCCAACACTAACACTATCTATAAATAGAAAGAAGCGAGATTCCATAGTACCCAAGTCACCTAGGAGATTCATCGGGTGAGTCCAAAACGATTTTCGAGCCTACGGTACGTTCGATGCAAACCATGGACCTATCTTGTGTCAAGATTAGCACTATCTCCAAATGGACCGAGCTTTCACTTGAGCCTTGTCACCTAGGAGTACCATCAAATACGTCCAAAACTATTTCTGAGCAGATGGAACATTTGGCGCAAACCATGCACCTATCTTGCACCGACAGCAACACTGTCTCCAAAGAGAAAGAAATGAGATTCAACATGACCCACGCACCTGAGAGTTCCATCGGGTGCGTCCAAAATGATTTTTGGGCCTATGGTACGTTCGATGCAAACCATGCCCTATCTTGCGTCAAGTTAGCACTATCTCCGAAAGGACCGAGCTTCCACTTGACCCTTGTCACCTAGTGGTACCATCGAGTGTGTCCAAAATCATTTCTACGCCTATGGTACATCTAGCGCAAACCATGCTCCTATCTTACACCAACACTAACACTGTCTCCAAACAGAAAGAAGCGACATTCGACATGACCCACGTCACCTAGGAGTTTCATCGGGTGAGTCTAAAATGATTTACGAGCCTATGGTACGCTCGACGCAAACTATGGACCTATCTTGCATCGAAATAAGCATTATCTCCAAATGAAACGAGCTTTCACTTGAGCCTCATCTCCTCAGAGTACCATCGGGCGTGTCCAAAATGATTTTTAAGCAGATGGTACGTTTGGCTCAAATCGTGCACCGATCTTGCCCCGACAGTAACACTGTCTCCAAGGAGAAAGAAGTGAGACTCCACATGACCCACGTCACCTAAGAGTTCCATCAGGTGCGTCCAAAATGAATTTTGAGCCTATGCTACATTCGACGCAAACCGTGCACCTATCTTGCATCAAGATTAGCACTATCTCCAAAAGGACTGAAATGAGCTTCCACATGAGCCTCATCACCTAGTGCTACCATCAGGTGCGTCCAAAATGATTTCTGAGCAAATAGTACGTTTGGCATAAACCATGTACTATCTTGCGTCAAGATTAGCACTATGTCCGAAAGGGCCAAAATGAGCTTTCACTTGAGCCTCATCACCTAGTGGTACCATAAGGTGTGTCCAAAATGATTTCTGAGCAGATGGTACGTTTGGTGCAAACTGTGCACCTATATTACACCGACAGTAACACTATCTCCAAAGAGAAAGAAGTGCGATTCCACATGACCAACATCACCTAAGAGTTCCATCAGGTGCATCCAAAATGATTTTAGAGCCTATGGTACGTTCGGCGCAAACCATGCACCGACATTGCGTCAAGATTTGCATACCTCCGAAAGGACCAAAACAAGCTTCCACTTGAGCCTCGTCACCTAGTTGTACCATCAGGTGCGTGCAAAATGATTTCTGAGCCTATGGTACGTCTAGTGCAAAGCATGCACCTATCTTGCACCGACACTAACACTGTCTCCAAACAGAAAGAAGAGAGATTCCACATGACCCACGTCACCTAAAAGTTCCAACCGGTGCGTCCAAAATGATGCAAACCATGCACCTATCTTGCGTCAAGTTTAGCACTATCTCCAAATGGACCGTGCTTCCACTTGAGCCTCGTCACCTCGGATTACCATCGGGTGCATCCAAAATGATTTCTGAGCCGATGGTATGTTTGGCGCAAACTATGCACCTATCTTGCACCGACAATAACACTATCTCCAAATGGAAAGAAGTGAGGTTCCACATGACCCACGTCACGAAGGAGTTCCATTAGGTGTGTCCCAAATGATTTTTGAGCCTATAGTATATTCGATGCAAACCGTGCCCTATCTTGCGTCAAGATTAGCACTATCTCCGAAAGGACCAAAATATGCTTCCACTTGAGCCTCGTCACCTAGTGGTACCATTCAGTGCATCCAAAATGTTTTCTGAGATAATGGTACGTCCAACACTTACCATGCTCCTATCTTGCACCGACAATACCACTTTCTCTAAACGGAAAGAAGAGCGATTTCGCATGACCATGTTACCTAGGAGTTCCATCGAGTGCGTCCAAAATGATGTCTGAGCCTATGGTACGTTCGAAACAAACCGTGCCCCCTTTTTGTGTCAAGATTAGCACTATCTCCAAATGGACCAAAACAAGCTTTCACTTATGCAATGTCACCTAGGAGTACCATCGGGTGCGTCCAAAACGATTTCTGAGTTGAGGGTATGTTTGGCGTAAACTGTGCACCTATCTTGCACCGACACTAACGCCATCTACAAAGAGAAATAAGTGAGATTCCACATGACCTACGTCACCTAAGAGTTCCATCGGGTGCGTCCAAAATGATTTCTGAGCCTATGGTACATTCGATGCAAACCGTGCACCTATCTTGTGTCAAGATTAGCACTATCTCCGAAAGGACTGACACGAGCCTATGGTACATCTAGCGCAAACCATGCACCTATCTTGCACCGACAATAACATTGTCTCCAAATGGAAACAAGCGAGATTCCGCAAACCGTGCACCTATCTTGCGTGAAGATTGGCACTATCTCCGAAAGGACCAAAACGACCTTCCACTTGAGCCTCATCACCTAGAGGTACCATCAGGTGCATCAAACATGATTTTTGAGCCTATGGTACGTCTAGCGCAAACCGTGCACCTATCTTACGTCAAGATTAGCACTATCACCAAAAGGACCGAAATGAGCTTCCACCTGAGCCTCGTCACCTAATCTACCATCGAGTGCGTCCAAAATGATTTCTAAGTCTTTGGTACGTCTAGCTCAAACCATGCACCTATCTTGCATCGACTCTAACACTGTCTGCAAATGGAAAGAAGCAAGATTCCACATGACCCACGTCACCTAGGAGTTCCATCGGGTGAGTCCAAAACAATTCTGAGCCTATGGTACGTCCGACGCAACCGTGCACCGATCTTGCACCAACAGTAACACTGTCTATAAAGAGAAAGAAGTGAGATTCCACATGACCCACGTCACCTAAGAGTTCCATCGGGTGCACCCAAAACGATTTCTGAGCCAATGGTATGTCTAGCGCAAACCGTGCACCTATCTTGCACCGACACTAACACTATCTCCAAATGGAAACAAGTGAGATTCCGCATGACCCACGTCACCTAAGAGTTTCATCGGGTGAGTCCAAAATGATTTTTGAGCCTATGGTACGTCTAGCGCAAACCATGCACCTATCTTACACCAACAATAACACTATCTCCAAATGGAAGGAAGTGAGATTCCATATGAGCCATGTCACCTAGGAGTTCCATCGAGTACGTCCAAAACGATTTTTGAGAATATGGTACGTTCGACGCAAACCGTGCCCTATCTTGCGTCAAGATTAACACTTTCTCTGTAAGGATCGAAAGGAGCCTCCACTTGAGCCTCGTCACCTCGGAGTACCATCGAGTGTGTCCAAAACGATATCTGAGCCAATGGTACATTCAATGAAAACCGTGCCCTATCTTGCGTCAAGATTAGCACTATTTTCGAAAGGACCGAAATGAGCTTCCACTTGAGCCTCATCACCTTGTGGTAGCATTCGGTGTGTCCAAAATGATTTCTGAGCCGATGGTACATCTAGCGCTAACTATGCATCTATCTTGCACCAACATGAACATTGTCTCCAAATGAAAAGAAGAGAGATTTCGCATGACCCACGTTACCTAGGAGTTCCATCGGGTGTGTCCAAAATGATGTCTGAGCCTTGGTACGTTCGATGCAAACCATGCCCCTATCTTGCGTCAAGATTAGCAGTATCTCCAAATGGACTAAAACGAGCTTTCACTTGTGCAACGTCATCAAGGAGTACCATCGGGTGCATCCAAAATGATTTCTATGTAGGTGGTACGTTTGGCACAAACCGTGTACCTATCTTGCACCAACAATAACACTATCTCGAAATGAAATGAAGTGACATTCCACATGACCTATGTCACCTAAGAGTTCCAATGGGTGCGTCAAAAATGATTTTTGAGCCTTTGGTACGTTCGACGCAAACTATGCACCTATCTTGCATCAAGATTAGCGCTATCTCTGAAAGGACCGAAACAAGCTTTCAATTGAGCCTCGTCACCTAGTGGTACCATCAGGTACATCCAAAAGCATTTCTAAGCCTATGCTACATCTAGCGCAAACCATGAACCTATCTTGCACCAACACTAACACTGTATCCAAATGGATAGAAGAGACATTTCACATGACCCACGTCACCTAGGTGTTCCATCAGGTACGTCCAAAATGATATCCGAGCCTATGGTACGTTCGATACAAACTATGCACCTATCTTGCATCATGATTAGCACTATCTCTGAAAGGACCGAAACGAGCTTCCAATTGAGCCTCGTCACCTAGTGGTACCATCAGGTGCATCCAAAATGATGTCTGATCCTATGGTACGTTCGACGCAAACTGTGCCCCTATCTTACATCAAGATTAGCAGTATCTCTAAATGGACTGAAATGAGTTTCACTTGTGCAACGTCACCTAGGAGTACCATCGGGTGCGTCCAAAATGATTTCTGAGCTGATGGTACATTTGGCACAAACCGTACACCTATCTTGCACCAACACTAACAGTATCTACAAAGAGAAATAAGTGAGATTCCACATGACCTACGTCATCTAAGAGTTCCATCGGGTGCATCCAAAATGATTTCCGAGCCTATGGTACGTTCAACGCAAACCACACACCTATCTTGCGTCAAGATTAGCACTATCTCCAAATGCACTGAAATGAGCTTTCACTTGTGCAATGTCACCTAGGAGTACCATCAGGTGCGTCCAAAATAATTTCTGAGTCGATAGTATGTTTGGCGCAAACCGTGCACCTATCTTGCGTCAAGATTACCACTATCTCCAATCGGACCAAGCTTTAACTTGAGCCTCGACACCTCGGAGAACCATCGGGTGTGTCCAAAACGATTATGAGCCTATGGTACATCTAGCGCAAACTATGCACCTATCTTGCATCGACACTAACACTGTCTCAAAACGGAAAGAAGAGAGATTCCATGTGACCCATGTCACCTAGGAGTTCCATCGGGTGCGTCCAAAATGATTTCTGAAACTATGGTACATTCCATGCAAACTGTGCACCTATCTTGCTTCAAGGTTAGCACTATGTCTAGATGGACCAAGCTTTAACTTGAGCCTCGTCACCTCAGAGTACCATCAAGTGCATCAAAAATGATTTCTGAGCCGATGGTACGTTTGGCGTAAAGTGAGCACCTATCACCAACAATAACACTATCTCCAAATAGAAAAGAAGTGAGATTCCACATGACCCACATCACCTAGGAGTTCCATCAAGTGCGTCCAAAATGATTTCTGAGAATATGGTACATTCGACGCAAACCGTGCCCTATCCTACGTCAAGATTAACACTATCTCTGAAAGGACCGAAACGAGCTTCCACTTGAGCCTTGTCACCAAGTGGTACCATCGAGTGCGTCCAAAATGATTTCTGGGCCTATGGTACGTCTAGCGCAAACCATGCTCCTATCTTGCACCAACACTAACACTGTCCCCAAACGGAAAGAAGCGAGATTCCACATGACCCACGTCACCTAGGAGTTCCATCGAATGAGTCCAAACCGAATTTCGAGTCTATGGTACGTTCGACGCAAACAATGGACCTATCTTGCATCAAGATTAGCACTATCTACAAACGGACCGAGCTTTCACATGAGCCTCGCCACCTTGGAGTACCAAAAGAAGTGAGATTCCACATGACCCGCGTCACGTAAGAGTTCCATCGGGTGCGTCCAAAATGATTTCTGAGCCTGTGGTACATTCAAGGCAAACCATGCACCTATCTTGCGTCAAGATTAGCACTATCTTCGAAAGAACCGAAACAAGCTTCCACTTGAGCCTCGTCACCTAATGGTACCATCAGGTACGTCCAAAATAATTTCTGAGACAATGGTATGTCTAGCTCAAGCCATGCACCTATCTTGCACTAACATAACCTTGTCTCCAAACAGAAAGAAGCGAGATTCCACATGACCCATGTCACGTATGAGTTCCAACGGGTGTGCCCAAAATGATGTTCGAGCCTAGGGTACGTTCGACGTAAACCATGCATCTATCTTGCGTTAAGATTAGTACTATCTCCAAATGGACCAAAACGAGTTTTCACTAGTGCAACGTCACCTAGGAGTACCAACGGGTGCGTCCAAAATGATTTCTGAGCCGATGGCATGTTTGGCGCAAATCGTGCACCTATTTTGCACGAACACTAACACTGTCTGCAAAGAGAAAGAAGTGAGATTCCACACGACCCACGTCACCTAGGAATTCTATCGAGTGTGACCAAAATGATTTCCGAGCCTATGGTTCGTTTGACGCAAATCGTGCACACATCTTGTGTCAAGATTAGCATTATGTCAGAAAGGACCAAAACGAGCTTCCACTTGAGGCTCATCACCTAGTGGTACAATTGAGTGCGTCCAAGATGATTTCTGAGCCTATGGTACGTCTAGCGCAAACCATGCACCTACTTGCACCGATACTAACACTATCTCCAAATGGAAAGAAGTGAGATCCACAAGACCCATGTCACCTAGGAGTTTCATCAGGTGACTCTATAATGATTTCCTATCCTATGGTACGTTTGACGCAAACCGTGCACCTATCTTGTGTCAAGATTCACACTCTCCAAATGGATCGAGGTTTCACTTCGGCCTCATCATCTAGGAGTACCATCGAGGAGGGCTTCGAGGCGTGGAGGACCACTGAGGGCGCCCGGATAAAGATGGAGGACCAAACCAAGTTGAGTTCGAGTCTGCCTCGCAGTTCAGGACCAATCTGCCTTGAACTGGTAACCCAGGACGCGTCCGGACTCCATTTTCGATGATCCATATATGGATGGAAATCTTATTTGATAAGGATGCCAACCCAAGTGGTCCCACATCAAAATCTATTTGGAATCAACAGAAATCATCGAAACAAGTCACCATCCAGAATCTGTCAGGGTGCTGTGTCGTCGTCTTTTGGGCCGTTTGGGCCTTGTAACGTGTCGGCGCTCCCCAGGGACGCGAATAGGGGTCCTTGGATGCCCCTTAGGCTATATAATCAGTAGTCGCCACCTACATTAGGGTTGGGTTTTGCTTAGATTATTCTATTGACAACAGTTTTGCCGCCGCCGTTGGTTTGTGAGACCCCAACTTTGTGAGATTAATCATTCATCTACAATTTGGTTGTATTCCTTTGTGTTCTTGCGTGTGTTCTCGATTCGCAGGCAAGGACTTAGCCTTCTTGGCAAGGTCAACCGTGCAATACCGGTCGATAACCAGAGGGGTCGTGGTGCTGCGATTGCGGGGTTCAGAGCCGAGTTATTCGGAAGCCGGATCGAATTGTGTCGTGACTCCACCAAATCAAGAGCTATTAGAACCTTTCAGAAGATCGGGAACCCTAGTTCACATCAATGCCTCATCCACCTCAATTCCCTGTGGAGTAACAACATAGCCAAGAAAAGAGACTCAATCCGTGCAAAAGATGCACTTCTCAAGGTTACCAAATAAATGTGCCTCGCGTAAGGCATTAAAAACGGCACGTAAGTGATCCATATGTTCATCCAAAGACTTGCTATAAATTAAGATATCATCAAAGTAAACTATCACAAATGGACCAATGAAAGCTCTTAAAACCTCATTCATTAGGCACATGAATGTACTAGGTGCATTAGTCAACCCAAAAGGCATTACTAACCATTCATACAATCTGAATTTAGTTTTGAAAGCTGTTTTCCATTCATCTCCAAGTTTCATTCTAATTTGGTGGTAGCCACTACGCAAGTCAATCTTTGTGAAAATTACAGAGCCACATAATTCATCAAGCATGTCATCAAGCCTAGGAATAGGGTGACGATATCGAATGGTAATATTATTAATGGCTCTACAATCAACACACATACACCAAGAACCATCTTTCTTAGGAACCAAAATTATAGGAACGGCACAAGGGCTAAGGCTTTCACGTATGTACCCACGGTCCAAAAGCTCTTGGACTTGCCGCTGAATTTTCTTAGTCTCCTCGGGGTTGGTTCGATAAGTAGCGCGGTTTGGCAATGATGCTCCCGAAATCAAATCAATTTGATGCTCTATCCCTCTCATAGGTGGCAGCCCCAGGGGTATCTCAGCTGGAAAAATGTCCTCATACTCCTGCAAAAAGGTTAGTGACAGTAGGCGGTACTGAGCTAACATCATCATCAAGCGAAAACAAGGCTCGTTTGCAAACCAAAGTATAGCATACATCGTCATCAGAAATTTCAGCAAGGTCACTTTTTCTTGCAAGCATAACAGCACCCTTCAAAATTTGCTACTTGCTGATTTTTAGATTTAACCTCATGCAAACTAGCATTCGTGCTTTATCATGTTGTACAATTTCAGCTGGGGTCAAGAGAACCAAAGTAGCTTTCTTTCCTTTATGCACAAAAGTGTATGTATTACTTCTACCATGGTGTGTAGCATCTTTATCAAATTCCCAAGGATGACCCAATAAAAGTGAACAAGCTTCCATAGGTACTACATCACAATCAACAGAATCAACATAGGTACCAATGGAAAAAGAGACTCTGCAAGTTTGCGTTAACTTAGCTTTACTTGAATCATTCAACCACTGAATATGGTACGGATGGGGGTGTGGGCATGTGGTCAAGCCAAGCTTCTTGACCAAATCTGTACTCACCAAGTTATTACAGCTACCTCCATCAATGATGACACGTGCTCGTCGATTGTTGATAACAAAGAAAATCTGGAATAAATTGTGGCGTTGCAGCTTCTTAGGTTGTTGTACCTGTGCGCTAAGCACTCGCTGCACAATGATGTTCACGTAGGCGGCCGTGTCTTCACTACCAAAGACATCACCGCCCTCCTAAACAGCTTGTTCTTGATCCTCATCATCTTCAATGTCAGAGGTGCTGATGTACCCATCGTCTGTAGCAATGTATGCTCGCTGACTAGGGCACTCCCGCTGCATATGCCCAAATCCATGGCAGCGGTGGCACTGAATGCTAGGAGTGCGTCCCGTTGAGGCAACGGAGGATGCACTCTTCGAAGGTTCATGCACAGAATTTTTACCTGAACCGGAAGGTCGTGGAGAAGACGATTTGACTCCAGACTTATCCTTGCTCGCTGGTGGGGGCACCCGATAGGAAGATGCCTTGGGAAGCCCTGAAGATCGCAGTGTGTATGTGGTGCCAACCTTGTCTTGCCCTGCAAATCACGCCCCTGCAACTCCGTCTCTGCAAGCATAGCAAACTGAAACAACTGGTTGACAGTGTTAAATTCCTTATAATCAACTATGTCCTGAATTTCACGCCTCAAACCCGAATAAAAATGAACAATAGAATCCTCGGGCCCCTCCACTATGCCACAATGCATCAATCCTTTCTGAAGGTCACCATAGTAATCCTGCACAGCTTTATCTCCCTATTCTAAGCGCATAAGTTTCTTACGGAGGTCTCTATGATATGATGGTGGCACAAATCTATCACGCATAGCAACCTTAAGCTCTTCCCAGGTGCTAGGTGTCGCATTCTCTGCAGCTAAACCAGTCCACCAAATGATAGCAAAATCTTTAAACTCACTAGTGGCTTGTCTAACCCTATGTTCCTCAGGCACTAGGTGGGAACTAAATTTCTGCTCGACTATCATCTCCCAATCAAGGTATCCCTCAGCATCATAATGGCCCAAAAAGGAGGGTGTTTTAAATTTAACCTTAGCATAAGGATCATCGGAAGCATGATTACGATTACCTTGGTGGTGGTTGAAGTGTTGAGCGCCACCCATACCTGTGGCGTTTATGCGTAGACGATGGTGTAATCTATTTTGCCTTGTTGCTGCTTGATCAACATTACCATCGGCGTCATATACTGCATCCTCGAGTCCTCTGGTGTTGCTGCCATCATGGACTTCTTGGTCGGGTGGCGGCTGCACTTCCAAGGCAGCTACCATGTCGGTTAGTGCGGACAAACGTTTGTCCAATCTCTCAAGGGTGTTGCCGAGCTTGAGGTCAATGAGCGCGTCGGTGACAGCCTTGGCTATTGCCTCAGTCATCTCCTTCTGAGCATTATCTACAACAGATTGTAGTTGGTCTTGGCTGACGCACTCTGACCAGTCTTTGGGCGCCGTATCCTCACCGTCACCTGGCATTGTAGACATAAAACAGGAACAAACAGTGAAAGTTATCCCTAATAATCTACTACGTAGGTGGAGTAGTGCCTCTCAAGATCGCAGCAAAAGGAGACCCCTTCTCAAGCTCTTACAAGGTTCTTACCAGCAAGGTCAAGGATACCTGGAAGGCGTAGCACTGCGATTACAGGGGTCAAAACTTATACTGTCCAGAAGAAGTATGTGGAGTTAAGGCAAGCAGGTCAAATATGTGAGTGGAACACAATTCAAAAACAGAAAGTAATGCTGAATTATAGTCCCAAATACTTGCTCTCGTTGCTGGTCTAACATGTTCCAAGTACCAGATGTGTGCTAACAAAATGGAGAAACAAGTATGACGGATAGCAAGAGTAATAGGAAACAAACACAAGATAGTACACGCCCACAATATAACAAACTGTCTCCTCTATGTGCTCCTCTAAATATTGTTCCTCTTTTGCCCCTCTCAATTTTTTTATTTTTTGGGCTGTCGTTTTTTTGGGAACTTTCGACTTTTTTAAAAAAAATTGATATTTTTTCTTGACTTAGGGCACACAAGAAGTAACCACAAAAATTTGAGCTTAAACCAATAAAAGGCGTGGCCTATGGAAATTTCAGAAGATGGGTTCAAAATTAAGGAAAAGCTTGTGACCAGGAAAAGAGGATCTTGTGACTAGTTTTTGGCCAAAATAAATTTTTTGAACCCCGGCGAAGCTAGGGATGGACAGATCCAAAAAAAAATTTCTGATCGATTTTGATATCTGGAACGTCGAAATCCGAGTTCGTACGCGAAAACTGAACCAATTTCAAGTTTGGACTCCAAATTAGAGGACAAAACAGGAACAATGCGCACAAAAGTGGTCATGGTGGCTAGGGTTTGATGGAAATGATGGGGAAAACACACAAACTGGACTACACAACCTAACCAGCAACAAGCCCTTGATCAAGACACAAAATCAACATGACGGAATCTGAAAAGAATTATGCAAAAGGCTAAACATGGTTTCTGGGATAGGGAAAAAACCTAACACTAGCCATTAAGAGCTGGCCGGTTCCCCAATCCATCACACAGGTGAGGAGTTTTCTTGGTCTTGCAGGATTTTACCGCCGCTTTGTCAAGGATTTCAGCACCATTGCTGCCCCTTTACACGAGTTGACAAAGAAGGGTGTGGTGTTTCATTGGGGAAGGGCACAAGAGGAGTCCTTAGACACTTTGAAGGACAAGCTTACACACGCACCATTGCTGCAACTTCCAAATTTTGGTAAGACTTTTGAGCTAGAATGTGATGCTAGTGGAGTTGGCATTGGAGGTGTTTTGATGCAAGATGGTAAGCCCATTGCATACTTTAGCAAAAAATTGCATAGCCCTATTTTGAATTACTCCACGTATGATAAGGAACTGTATGCTCTTGTATGTTCTTTAGAGACGTGGCGTCATTATTTGTGGCCTAAAGAGTTTGTTATTCATTCAGATCATGAATCACTTAAGTATCTTCGTTCACAACATAATCTGAATCGTAGACATAAGTGGGTTGAATTTATTGAATCTTTTCCTTATGTTTTCAAACACAAGAAAGGGAAGGATAATGTGATTGCAGATGCTTTGTCTAGGCGATACACTTTGTTGTCCCAACTTGAATGTAGAATTTTTGTACTTGAAACAATAAAAAACCAATATGCGCTTGATCCTGATTTTAAAGATGTGTTGCTGAATTGCAAAGGGGGGCGTTCATGGAACAAGTTTGTGGTCAATGATGGATTTGTGTTTAGAGCTAACTGCCTATGCATTCCAGTAGGATCCATTCGTCTTTTGTTGATGCAGGAAGCGCATGGAGGAGGGTTGATGAGACATTTTGGTGCTAAGAAGACGGAGGATGTTTTGGCCACACACTTCTTTTGGTCAAAGATGAAGAGAGATGTTGAGCGACTCATGGCACGCTGTACCACATGTCAAAAAGCTAAGTCTCGCTTGAATCCACATGGTTTGTATATGCCTCTTCCTGTTCCTTCTATTCCTTGGGTAGATATTTCTATGGACTTTGTTTTGGGATTGCCTAAGACTAAGAGGGGGAGGGATAGCATTTTTGTTGTGGTGGATCGATTTTCTAAGATGGCACACTTTATACCATGTCATAAAAGTGATGATGATGTTCATATTGCTGACCTCTTTTTCAAAGAGATTGTTCGTTTGTATGGTATGCCTTCTACTATTGTTTTAGATCGCGATGCTAAATTTCTGAGTCACTTTTGGCGCACTCTATGGAATAAGTTGGGTACAAAACTATTTTTTCTACAACTTGTCACCCACAAACCGATGGGCAAATAGAGGTAGTTAACCGCACTTTGGGTGCCATGTTGAGAGCTATTCTGAAGAAAAATTTCAAGATGTGGGAAGAATGTTTGCCTCATGTGGAGTTTGCTTACAATCGGGCAACACATTCTACCACCAAGGTAAGTCCTTTTCAGGTAGTGTATGGATTCAATCCCCGTGCTCCAATTGATATTTTGCCTCTGCGTACTAGTGAGAGAATTCATGTTGATGCTAAGGAACGTGCTGATTTTATTTTGCAAATGCATGAAACAACTAAGCACAACATTGAAAAAATGACTGAAAAGTATAGAATTGCTGGTAGTAAAGGTAGACAAGAAGTTAAGCTTGAACCGGGTGATTTGGTTGGGTTGCACTTGAGAAAGGATAGATTTCCATATTTGAGAAAGTCTAAGTTGATGCCTAGAGCTGATGGTCCATTTAAAATTGTTGAGAAGATTAATGATAATGCATATAAGCTTGAGTTACCCCCGCCCCCTGAATTTGGGGTTAGTCCCACCTTTAACATTTCAGATTTGAAGCCATACTTGGCAGACGAAGATGAGTTGGTGTAGAGGACGAATCCAATTCAAGAGGGGGAGGATGATGAGGACATCACTCCTTCACATACACACAATGATCCACTGCTGGACATTCAAGGTCCAATCACTAGAGCTCGCGCGCATCAATTAAATTTAGAGGTGAGCTCGTTCCTAAGTAACTCTTCATATGATTTTGAGAAGAGATTGCTACCTAATGATTATATTGTGCTTAGGAATGAAGGAGAGGTCCAGGAGACACATGGAGGAGGGCTTGGAGGCGTGGAGGACCAGCGAGGGCGCCCGGATAAAGATGGAGGACCAAACCAAGTTGAGTTCGAGTCTGCCTCGCAGTTCAGGACCAGTCTGCCTTGAACTGGTCACCTAGGACGCGTCCGGACTCCGTTTTTGATGATCCATATATGGATGGAAAGCTTATTTGATGAGGAAGCCAACCCAAGTGGTCTCATGTATAAAGCTATTCGGAATCAACAGGAATTGTCAAAATAAGTCACCATCCATAATCTGTCAGGGCGCTGTGTCACCGTCTTTTGGGCTGTTTGGGCCTTGTAACGTGTCAGCTCTCCCCAGGGACGCAAATAGGGGTCCTTGGACGCCCCTTAGGCTATATAATCAGTAGTCGCTGCCTACATTAGGGTTGGGTTTTGCTGAGATTATTCTGTTGACAACAGTTTCGCCGCCGCCGTCGGTTTGTGAGACCCCAACTTTGTGAGATTAATCATTCATCTGCAATTTGGTTGCATTCCTTTGTGTTCTTGCGTGTGTTCTCGATTCACAAGCAAGGACTTAGCCTTCTTGGCGAGGTCGACCGTGCAACGCCGGTCGATAATCAGAGGGGTCGTGGTGCTGCGATTGCGGGGTTCAGAGCCGAGTTGTTCGGAAGTCGAGTCGAATTGTGTCGTGACTCCACCAAATCGAGAGCTATCAGAACCTTTCGGAAGATCGAGAACCCTAGTTCACATCACCATGCTCCTATCTTGCACCGACACTAATACTGTCTCCAAACGGATACAAGTGAGATTCCACATGACCCATGTCACCTAAAAGTTCCATTGGGTGAGTCGAAAATAATTTCCAAGCCTATGGTACGTTCGACGCAAACCGTGCACTATCTTGCATCAAGATTAGCACTATCTCCAAACAGAACGAGCTTTCACTTAAGCCTTATTGACTCAGAGTACCACCGGGCGCGTCCAAAACGATTTCTGAGCAAATGGTATATTTGGCACAAATCATGCACCGATCTTGCCCTGATAGTAACACTGTCTCTAAAGAGAAAGAAGTGAGATTTGAGATGACCCACATCACCTAAGAGTCCCATCAGGAGCATCCAAAATGATTTTCGAGCCTATCGTACATTTGACGCAAACAATGCACCTATCTTGCGTCAAGAAAGGACCGAAATGAGGTTCTACTTGAGACTCATCACCTACTGGTAACATCAGGTGCATCCAAAATGATTTGTGAGCCTATGGTACATCTAGCGCAAACCATGCACCTATCTTGCACCAGCTCTAACACTATCTCCAAACAGAAAGAACAGAGATTCCATAAGACCCACGTCAACTAAAAGTTCCATCGGGTGCGTCCAAAACGATTTTTGAGCCTATGGTACGTTCGACGCAAACTGTCCACCTATCTTGCGTCAAGAGTAGCACTATCTCCAAACAGACCGAGCTTTCACTTGAGCCTCATCACTATCGAGTATCTTTGAGTGCGTCCAAAACGTGTTCTGAGCCGTTGGTACGTTTGGTGCAAACTGTGCACCTATCTTGCACCGATACTAACACTATCTCCAAACGGATAGAAGAGAGATTCCACAAGACTCATGTCACCTAGGAGTCCCATCGGGTGTGTCCAAAACAATTTCTGAGCCTATGGTACGTTTGACGCAAACTGTGCACTATCTTGCATCAAGAATAGCACTACCACCAAACGGACCGAGCTTTTACTTGAGCCTGGTCACCTCAGAGTACCATCGGGTGCATCCAAAATGATTTCTAAGCAGATGGTACGTTTGACGCAAACTGTGCACCGATCTTGCATTGATAGTAACACTATCTCCAAAGAGAAAGAAGTGAGATTCCACTCGACCCACATCACCTAAGAGTTCCATCGGGTTCATCCAAAATGAATTCTAAGCCTATGGTACGTCTAGCGCAAACCATGCACCTATCTTGCACCGACACTAACACTGTCTCCAAATGGAAAGAAGAGAGATTCCATAGGACCCACGTCACCTTGGAGTTCCAACAGGTGCCTCCAAAACGATTTCTGAGCCTATGGTGCGTTCGATGCAAACCGTGCACCTATCTTGCATCAAGATTGACACTATCTCCAAAAGGACCGAAACGAGCTTCCACTTGAGCCTCATCACCTAGAGGTACCATATGGTGCACCAAATACGATTTTTGATCCTATGGTATGTCTAGCGCAAACCATGCACCAATTTTGCACGGACACTAACACTATCTCAAAACGGAAGAGAGATTCCACATGACCCACTTCACCTAGCAGTTCCATGGGTGCATCCAAAATGATTTTTGAGCCTATGGTACATTTGATGCAAGCCGTGCACCTATATTGCATCAAGATTACCACTATCTCAAAATGGCCTGAGCTTTCACTTGAGCCTCGTCACCTCAGAGAACCAACGGGTGCATCCAAATTGCTGTGCTGATGGTACGGTTGGCGCAAACTGTGCACCTATCTTGCACCGACACTAACACTCTCTCCAAACAGAAAGAAGTAAGGTTCCACATGACCCACATCACCTAGGAGTTCCATCGGGTGCGTCCAAAACTATTTCCAAGCCTATGGTACGTTTGATGCAAACCGTGCACTATCTTGCATAAAGATTAGCACTATCTCCAAACGGACCAAGCTTTCACTTGAGCCTCGTCTCCTTAGAGTACCATCGGGCGTGTCCAAAATGATTTCTAGGCAGATGGTACGTTTGGCGCAAACCATGCACTGATCTTGCCCCAACAGTAACACTGTCTCCAAAGAGAAAGAAGTGAGATTCCATCAGGTGCGTCCAAAACGATGTTCGAGCCTATGGTATGTTCGACGCAAACCGTGCACCTATCTTGCGTCAAGAAAGCACCGAAACGAGGTTCCACCTGAGCCGAGTCACCTAGTGGTACCATGCGTCCAAAATGATTTCCAAGCCTATGGTACGTCTAGCGCAAACCATGCACCTATCTTGCACCGACACTAACACTGTCTCAAAATAGAAAGAAGAGAGATTCCACATGAACCACGTCACCTAGGAGTTCCATCGGGTCCAAAACAATTTCTGAGCCTTTGGTACATTTGACGCAAACCATGCATCTATCTTGCCTCAAGGTTAGCACTATCTCAAAATGGACCGAGCTTTCACTTGAGCCTTGTCACCTCGGTGAAACAATGGGTGCATCCAAAACGATTGCTGTGCCAATGGTACGATTGGTGCAAACTGTGCTCCTATCTTGCACCGACACTAACACTATTTCCAAACAGAAACAAGTGAGATTCCACATGACCCACATCACCTAGGAGTTCTATCAGGTGCGTCCAAAATGATTTCCGAGCGTATGGTACGTTAGACGCAACTCGTGCACCCATCTTGTGTCAAGATTAGCACTATCACCAAAAGGACCGAAACAAGCTTCCACTTGAGCCTCGTCACCTAGTGGTACCATCGAGTGCATCCAAAATGATTTCTGAGCCTGTGGTACGTCTAGCACAAACCATGCAACTATCTTGCACCGACTCTAACACTCTTTGCAAATGGGAAGAAGCAAGATTCCACATGACCCACCTCACCTAGGAGTTCCATCGGGTGCGTCCAAAACGATTTCTGAGCAGATGGTACGTTTCACGCAAACCATGCACTGATCTTGCACCGATAGTAAGACTATCTCCAAAGAGAAAGAAGTGAGATTCCATATGACCCACATCACCTAAGAGTCCCATTAGATGCATCCAAAATGATTTTCGAGCCTATGGTATATTCGACGCAAACCGTGCACCTATCTTGCTTCAAGTAAGGACCGAAACAAGGTTCCACTTGAGCCTCGTCGCCTAGTGGTACCTGTTGGTATAAATTAAGTGCAACTAAAATATGAAGGATTTTGCAAGCACATAGAATATACCATTGTAGCATTTTACCGGGAGTATTCCAGGTATCGTTATTTATATTTTACCACAGGGAAGCAAGGGTTAAGGAATCTGATAATCCACCATCATGTATCTACTAACTTAGTAAACCAACTAGACTAAAGCAGGGGGTAAATGATATATGATAGGTATATGAATAAAAGCACACATAGGAGAATTCTAGGATAAATGAGTAGCTAGCTAAAGTGAGAGGACAACGGGAGAAATCAAGGTTCCTATGTACTTCTCTACTACTTTGGTTCTTTAATAACTAAAGCATGAATAGATATAGCGATAATACACATGACACTTTGGAACAACAATACCTTTCCGACTCTCAAAAGAGACTGGGAAGAAAGTAGTCAGGGGAAGGCTACCAAAAGCTCTACGAACATCAACCCGAACGTGGTGGATTATAAAGGCCTTACAGAGCTGTCACCTCTGGGGCTACCACAACTATACATGGGGTTGAGCGCAACCTCAGGTAACATATAGCCTAGACACCATGCCTAAACTATCGATTACTACTCTAGCTATGCGCAATAACTAAAGCACTCAATACGAGCTAAGATCCCATGTCAAGGTATAACAACTATACTAACCATACATAATAAAGGCATAAAGTAAATAGAGAAGATAAATATATAAAGCATAAGTCTTATAAAGAATAGATACAAAGACATACCAAATCTCTGAAGACTTCTCCAGAACCAGAGCGTAGCTCCGCTCTCCCTAACTCCCATCTATATCTAATCTACTACATTGGAATGTCTAGCCCTAATTCTCTAGGGACACCTCTGCCTCTGATCCCAGCTGAGAGATAATGAAATTAGGGTTTATGGGATGCCTCCTCCAGGGGTCAGGGGCCTTGCTTATATAGCCCTCTAGGAAGCACCACAGCCCTCGGATCAAACCGACCTTGATCAATGACTTTTTATTAATCCTCAAAGGCGGTGGAGGCATGATCCACGAGATGGAGCCTGATTGGCTCTATAGGTCGGACGGGCGCCCAAGGAGGGGGGCGGGCGCCCCACTTCCGGGCTCGTTTTGCCTCCCGTTTGTTTCCAGAGTCTTCTCGTACCTTCTAGATTATAGAAAAGTTATGCGTGGCCCTGTTGTCTCTATGTAAACCTGACATGTGGGCTTTCCTTGGTTCTTTTTCAGCTGACACCCTGTAGAAACAGACATTCACCAAAACTCATGGAATTATGTCATTAAACCCCCTATATCTAAGTAGTAATTATTGTTCAGTCCTTTTTCATGCTATGTTGACGGTTAAAAATGATACTTATCTACTGTCAACAGTACCATCAGGTGCGTCCAAAATGATTTCTGAGCCTATGGTACATCTAGCGCAAACCATGCACCTATGTTGCACTAAAACTAATACTATCTCCAAATGGAAAAGAGAGAGATTCCACATGACCCACGTCAACTAGGAGTACCATCGGATGCGTTCAAAATGATTTCCAATCCTATGGTACGTTCGACGCAAAACGTGCACCACTCTTTTGTCAGGGGTAGCGCTATCTCCAAACAGACCGAGCTTTCACTTGAGCCTTGTCTCCTCGGAGTACCATCGGGTGCATCCAAAATGAGTTCTGAGCCGATGGTACGTTTGGCGCAAACTGTGCACCTACCTTGCACCGACAATAACACTATCTCCAAACGTAAAGAAGTGAGATTCCACATGACCCACATCACCTAGGAGTTCTATTTGGAGCATCCAAAATGATTTCTGAGGCTATGGTACGTTCGACGCAAACCGTGCACCTATCTTGCGTGAAGATTTGCACTATCTCTGAAAGGACCGAAACGAGCTTCCACTTTAGCGTCGTCAACTAGTGGTACCATCAAGTGCGTCCAAAACAATTTCTGAGCCTATGTTATGTCTAGCGCAAACCATGCACCTATCTTGCACTGACACTAACACTGTCTCCAAACAGAAACAAGCGAGATTCCACATGACCCACGTCACCTAGGACTTCCATCGGGTGCATCCAAAAGGATTCCTGAGCCTATGGTACGTTCGATGCAAACCGTGCACTATCTTGCATCAAGATTAGCACTATCTCCAAATGGACCAAGCTATCACTTGAGCCTCGTCTCCTCAGAGTACCATCAGGTGCGTCAAAAATGATTTCTGAGCAGATGGTTCTTTTGGCGCAAGCCGTGCACCGATATTGAACCGATAATAACACTATCTCTAGAGAGAAAGAAGCAAGATTCCACATGACCCACGTCAACTAAGAGTTCTATCAGGTGCGTCCAAAACAACTTCTGATCCTATGATACGTTCGACGCAAACCGTGCACCTATCTTGCGTCAAGATTAGCACTATCTCCGAAAGGACTGAAATGAGGTCCACTTGAGCCTCATCACCTAGTGGTACCATCAAGTACGTCCAAAACAATTTCTAAGCCTATGGTATCTCTACCGCAAACCATGCACCTATCTACACACTATCTCCAAATGGAAAGAAGAGAGATTCCACATGACCCACGTCACCTAGGAGTTCCATCGAGTGCGTCCAAAATAATTTCTGAGCCTATGGTACGTTCGACATAAACCGTACACCTCTCTTGCGTCAAGAGTAGCACTATCTCCAAACAGACCGAGCTTTCACTTGAGCCTCGTCACCTTGGAGTTCCATCGGGTGTGTCCAAAATGAGTTCTGTGCCGATCGTACGTTTAGCGCAAACTGTACACCTATCTTGCACCGACACTAACACAGTCTACAAATGGAAAAAAGTGAGATTCGACACGACCCTTATCACCTAGGAGTTCCATCAGGTGCGTCCAAAACGATTTTTGGCCTATGGTACGTTCGATGTACACCGTGCACCTATCTTGCATCAAGATAAGCACTAGCTCTAAAATTACCAAAACGAGCTTCCACTTAAGCCTCGTCACCAGGTGGTACAATCGAGTGCATCCTAATGATTTCTAAGCTGATGGTACGTCTAGCGCAAACCATGCACCGATCTTGCACCAATAGTAACAGTATCTCCAAAGAGAAAGAAGTGAGATTCCACATGACCCACCTCACCTAAGAGTTCCATTGGGCGCGTCGAAAATGATTTCCGAGCCTATGGCACATTCATCGCAAACCGTCCATGATGAGGACATCAACACCGATCATACATCCACGCCGTCCACACCGACACCTGCTGGTCCTATTACCCGTGCTCGTGCTCGAACACTTAATCATCAAGTGAGTTCCTTCTTGAGCTCTTGTCCATCCTGTTTAGATCTTGGAGACACGTGCACTCTTGTTTTGATTAGGAATCAAGGAGAAGACCGAAAGGGAAAAGGACTCGCGTAGGCTGGATTCGGACTGCAGCACACCTCCAAATTGTGACGGTCGCCACGGTTACATACGGAGTCGGATTGGGGTGATTCTGGACTTGTTGGAAAGCTAATAAAGTCTACTTTCATACGGATCTGACCTCATACTCATACCTGCTCAGAAACGGCGTCAACAGTCCAAAAATCACCGAGAGGTCTATTCTGTCCAGGGTGCTGCGCCATCTTAAGTTAGCCCAATGGGACGCGTCCTAGGGTTGGAGTACGACCCAAACTCTCTTGTGGTCGTCCACCACACATCATATACCCCTTAGCCGCCACCAGGAACACTTGGGTTTTGTTTAGATCAAGTTTAGCCTTTGCTACTTGCTTGTAGGCGCGTGTGCTGATCCAGCCACCCGTCTCCTTGTCTTCAGAACTCCACTCATAATAAGATTCAGTTTGAGGATTTCAATTTCATCTTGCAAATTCAGTGCTTGTTTCCTTGTTCTTGCTAGTTCTTCGATTGCTTGCAGGACGGGAGCCCTAGTGGCTGGTTGTCGCGCTCCACAAGATCGTGACAGCCTTTGGAGGTGGTGTATCGGTTGCTAAGGCGCAGTCTTGGAAGGCTGTAGTCGGGCCGTGAACGTCATCTCCATCCACCAAATCGAGTGATCTCACGCCTCTCATCGAAAGATCGTCCATAAACCCTAGCGGGTTCATATCAATTGGTAATCAGAGCAAGGTTTATCGGTGAGAGACTTGTAATTCTTCGCTGTTTTTATTTTTCCTACAGTCCAAAAAAAAAGCCAAAAAAAAAGTAGATTAGTTTCCTACAATCCTATAGACTTTTGGGCCGTGGCTAGTGCTACCTAGTTAGGGCTTGTTGAGTCATCGGTTGCATCGGTTGTGTCAAGTTGCTGGTCTTAGTTTTAGTCCTTTAGAGTTTCGAGTTCTTGTCACGTTCTATCACAACACACGCTATCATATAGTCTCTCTGTTGGCCGAATCCAAGTAGGGTTTAAAGTTTGAATCGGACAAGGAATCGGCTGTTCCTCTCTGTTGGCCGAATCCAAGTAGGTTTTCAAGTTTGAGTCGGATCAAGGAATCGGGTATTCCTCGCTGTTGGCCAAGTCCGAGTAGAATTGGAAGTTCCAATCACACGAGGAATCAGTTCACCCTGTGCTACAAATATCAAATGAACCACGCAGCAAGTATTCATATCTAAACGAGTGGCTTACTCTAGAGAGAGAGAGAGAGAGAGAGTATCTTTTTTTTTACCGGAATACCCCTGCCCTTTCGGAAAAAAGTGTGTGTGCTGAGTTGCTCTTTGGGAGTGTTCTTGTTCATATAATCAGTTTTGAGTGCCCCTGAAAAAAAAAGATATTCAAAAAAAAAAAGAAAAAAAAAGAGAAAAAGAAAGAAGCAAAAGAAAAGAAGAGAAAGGGGCTGATCTTAGAGATTCTTCGTTCACTTTGGGTGGTGTGTTGTGCTCTCCTTTGTGTCCAGGCTCGCGTCTCTAGCACGGTCTAGACTAGGACCAGCACAGTACCGCCGGTTGAACAATTATTCAGCTTGCTTTTTGTAACTAACGTGGTGCTAGTTCGTTCCTTGTTTCAGCCCACCCATAGCTCCACATATTCTACAGCTTGACAGGTCTCGTGCTACGGCACCGATACACTTCATCCATTGCTGCAGACTTGTTGGTAGATGACCCCTCCTGTCGAGCAAGGTAAGAACTGGTAAGAACTTGTGTAATAGGTGGAGAGTGAGCGACTTGCTGTAGCTACATCCTAGTAGTTGTAGGGCTTTTATTTCTTCACTTGTCTTCTTGTTGTCTTTGTCTTTGAACCATGTCAGGGACCGATGAAGATAACCAAATTCCACATTCGCCTCGCACAAAGGGCATCATACAACATTTTGAAAGGAAAGTGAAGTTGCACACGGAGGGACTTGATAATGACTTGCAGGTGACAAATGACAAACTTGGGCAGTTGGAGGCTACTCAGATTGCCGCAAACAACAAGCTTGCAGGTTTGGAGCAGTCCATTGCTAGTGTGGACAAAAGCCTTGCTGCTCTGCTGAGGCGTTTTGATGACCTCCACAACAATGATAAAGACCAGCATAAAGAAGAAAAGAAGGAGGAAGATCGAGAGGATGGTAGTTATGATGAAGAATACACAGGTGATACTGAACATGATGATCGAGACACTCGTGATCGACGTCGCCTACGTCACAACCGTAGAGGTATGGGTGGCCGCCGCCGACGCGAGGTACACAATAATGATGATGCTTTCAGTAAGATTAAATTTAAAATACCTCCTTTTGATGGTAAATATGACCCTGATGCATACATTTCTTGGGAGATTGCTGTTGATCAAAAGTTTGCATGCCATGAATTTCCTGAGAACACACGTGTTAGGGCTGCTACTAGTGAGTTCACAGATTTTGCTTCTGTTTGGTGGATCGAATATGGCAAGAAAAATCCTCAAAACATACCTAGAACTTGGGATGCGCTGAAACGAGCCATGAGAGCTAGATTTGTTCCATCTTACTATGCCCGTGATATGATAAATAAGTTGCAGCAATTGAGACAAGGATCTAAATGTGTAGAAGAATACTATCAGGAATTACAAACGGGTATGTTGCGTTGTAAATTAGAGGAGGATGAGGAACCTGCTATGGCTAGATTTTTAGGTGGATTAAATCGGGAAATTCAGGATATCCTCGCTTACAAAGAATACAATAACGTAACCAAACTGTTTCATCTTGCTTGTAAAGCTGAACGGGAAGTGCAGGGACGACGTGCTAGCGCAAGGACTAATGTTTCTGCAGGGAAAGCTAGTTCATGGCAGCCGCGCCCATCTACAACTCCGTCTACACGTACTCCTACGCCATCATCTAGTGACAAGACTCGAGCTGCCCCCACCAATTCAGTAGTGAAGACAGCGCAAAAGCCGGCTGCGAGTACTTCATCCGTGGCATCGACAGGTAGAACAAGCAACATACAATGTCATCGGTGTAAGGGATATGGTCATATGATGCGTGATTGCCCAAACAAGCGTGTTATGATTGTCAAAGATGATGGTGAGTGTTCATCTGCTAGTGAATTTGATGAAGATACACTTGCATTGCTTGCGGCTGACTATGCAGGTAGTGAGGAACACATAGAAGAACACATCAATGCAGGTGACGCGGAGCACTATGAGAGCTTGATTGTACAGCGAGTGCTTAGTGCACAAATGGAGAAGGCGGAGCAAAATCAGCGACACACTTTATTCCAAACAAAGTGTGTCATCAAGGAGCGTTCGTGCCGCATGATCATTGATGGAGGTAGCTGCAACAACTTGGCAAGTAGCGACATGGTGCAGAAGCTCGCCCTCACCACCAAACCACATCCCCATCCCTACTACATCCAATGGCTGAACAACAGTGGTAAGGCAAAGGTAACGAGACTGGTGCGAATCAATTTTGCCATCGGATCATACAAAGATATTGTTGAATGTGATGTTGTGCCTATGCAAGCTTGCAATATTCTGCTAGGTAGACCATGGCAATTTGATAGAGATTCGATGCATCATGGTAGATCAAATCAATATTCGTTTCTATACCATGATCGAAAAATTGTGTTGCATCCTATGTCTCCTGAAGATATTATGCAATCTGATGTTACTAAGGCTGCAAAAGCAAAGAGCGAGAGTGACAAATCTGTTGTTGATGACAAAGATGAGATAACATTGAAAGGACGTTGTATGCTTGCTACAAAATCTGATATTAATGAGTTCAATGCATCCACCTCTGTTGCTTATGCTTTGGTATGCAAGGATGCTTTGATTTCATTTGAGGATATGCAACGTTCTTTGCCCCCTGCTGTTGCTAACATTTTGCAGGAGTATTCTGATGTGTTCCCCATTGAGATACCAGCGGGGCTGCCACCAATACGAGGGATTGAGCACCAAATTGATCTTATCCCTGGAGCATCTTTGCCAAACCGTGCGCCATACAGGACCAATCCGGAGGAAACGAAGGAAATTCAGCGACAAGTGCAAGAACTACTAGACAAAGGTTATGTGCGTGAGTCTCTTAGTCCTTGTGCTGTTCCAGTGATTTTAGTGCCTAAGAAAGATGGAACATGGCGCATGTGTGTTGATTGTAGGGCTATTAATAATATCACCATTCGATATCGACACCCTATTCCACGATTAGATGATATGCTTGATGAATTGAGTGGTGCTGTTGTGTTTTCAAAGGTTGATTTGCGTAGTGGGTACCATCAGATTCGTATGAAATTGGGAGATGAATGGAAAACTGCTTTCAAAACCAAGTTCGGTCTATATGAGTGGTTAGTCATGCCTTTTGGGTTAACTAATGCACCTAGTACTTTCATGAGATTAATGAACGAGGTTTTGCGTGCTTTCATTGGGAAATTTGTTGTCGTCTACTTTGATGATATACTGATTTATAGCAAATCCATTGATGAACACCTTGATCACTTACGTGCTGTTTTCAATGCTCTACGTGATGCACGTTTGTTTGGTAACCTTGAGAAGTGCACTTTCTGCACCGATCGAGTATCGTTTCTTGGCTATGTTGTCACTCCACAGGGAATTGAGGTTGATAAAGCCAAGGTGGAAGCTATACAAGGATGGCCTGTACCCACGACGGTCACACAAGTGCGGAGTTTCCTAGGACTTGCTGGTTTCTATCGCCGTTTTGTGAAGGACTTCAGTACCATTGCTGCACCATTGAATGAGCTTACAAAGAAGGGAGTGCCCTTTTCTTGGGGCAAAGCACAAGAGCACGCCTTCCATGTGCTGAAAGATAAGTTAACACATGCACCTCTACTCCAACTCCCTGATTTTAATAAGACTTTCGAGCTTGAATGTGATGCGAGTGGAATTGGATTGGGTGGTGTTTTGTTACAAGAAGGAAAACCTGTTGCATACTTTAGTGAGAAATTGAGCGGACCTATTCTTAATTATTCTACATATGATAAGGAATTATATGCTCTAGTGCGGACATTAGAAACATGGCAGCATTATTTGTGGCCCAAAGAATTTGTTATACATTCTGATCATGAATCTTTGAAGCATATTCGTAGTCAAGGAAAACTAAATCGTAGACATGCAAAATGGGTTGAATTTATTGAATCTTTTCCTTATGTTATCAAACACAAGAAAGGGAAGGATAATATCATTGCAGATGCATTGTCTAGGAGATATACTTTGCTGAATCAACTTGATTACAAGATCTTTGGGTTAGAAACAATTAAAGACCGATATGCTCATGATGCTGATTTTAAAGAAGTGCTGCTGCATTGTAAAGATGGGAAAACATGGAACAAATTCATCCTCAATGATGGGTTTGTGTTTAGAGCTAACAAGCTATGCATTCCAGCTAGCTCCGTTCGCTTGTTGTTGCTGCAGGAAGCGCATGGAGGTGGCTTGATGGGGCATTTTGGAGCGAAGAAGACGGAGGACATTCTTGCTGGTCATTTCTTTTGGCCAAAGATGCGACGAGACGTGGAGAGATTTGTTGCTCGCTGCACAACATGTCAAAAGGCTAAGTCCCGGTTGAATCCACACGGTTTGTATATGCCTCTTCCTGTTCCTAGTGCTCCTTGGGAGGATATTTCTATGGATTTTGTGTTGGGATTGCCACGGACTAGGAAAGGGCGAGATAGTGTTTTTGTGGTTGTGGATCGATTCTCTAAAATGGCACATTTCATACCATGTCATAAAACTGATGATGCTACAAATATTGCTGATTTGTTCTTTCGAGAAGTTGTTCGCTTGCATGGTGTGCCAAATACAATTGTTTCTGATCGTGATGCTAAATTTCTTAGCCATTTTTGGAGAACTTTATGGGCCAAATTGGGGACTAAGCTTTTATTTTCCACCACTTGTCACCCCCAAACTGATGGTCAAACTGAAGTTGTGAATAGAACTTTGTCTACTATGTTAAGGACTGTTTTAAAGAAGAATATTAAGATGTGGGAAGATTGTTTGCCTCATATTGAGTTTGCTTATAATCGTTCGCTGCATTCTACTACGAAGATGTGTCCCTTTGAGATTGTTTATGGCTTGTTACCACGTGCTCCTATTGATTTAATGCCATTGCCAAGTTCTGAAAAGTTGGAGAGAGAGAGAGAGTATCTTTTTTTTACCGGAATACCCCTGCCCTTTCGGAAAAAAGTGTGTGTGCTGAGTTGCTCTTTGGGAGTGTTCTTGTTCATATAATCAGTTTTGAGTGCCCCTGAAAAAAAAGATATTCAAAAAAAAAAAGAAAAAAAAAGAGAAAAAGAAAGAAGCAAAAGAAAAGAAGAGAAAGGGGCTGATCTTAGAGATTCTTCGTTCACTTTGGGTGGTGTGTTGTGCTCTCCTTTGTGTCCAGGCTCGCGTCTCTAGCACGGTCTAGACTAGGACCAGCACAGTACCGCCGGTTGAACGATTATTCAGCTTGCTTTTTGTAACTAACGTGGTGCTAGTTCGTTCCTTGTTTCAGCCCACCCATAGCTCCACATATTCTACAGCTTGACAGGTCTCGTGCTACGGCACCGATACACTTCATCCATTGCTGCAGACTTGTTGGTAGATGACCCCTCCTGTCGAGCAAGGTAAGAACTGGTAAGAACTTGTGTAATAGGTGGAGAGTGAGCGACTTGCTGTAGCTACATCCTAGTAGTTGTAGGGCTTTTATTTCTTCACTTGTCTTCTTGTTGTCTTTGTCTTTGAACCATGTCAGGGACCGACGAAGATAACCAAATTCCACATTCGCCTCGCACAAAGGGCATCATACAACATTTTGAAAGGAAAGTGAAGTTGCACACGGAGGGACTTGATAATGACTTGCAGGTGACAAATGACAAACTTGGGCAGTTGGAGGCTACTCAGATTGCCGCAAACAACAAGCTTGCAGGTTTGGAGCAGTCCATTGCTAGTGTGGACAAAAGCCTTGCTGCTCTGCTGAGGCGTTTTGATGACCTCCACAACAATGATAAAGACCAGCATAAAGAAGAAAAGAAGGAGGAAGATCGAGAGGATGGTAGTTATGATGAAGAATACACAGGTGATACTGAACATGATGATCGAGACACTCGTGATCGACGTCGCCTACGTCACAACCGTAGAGGTATGGGTGGCCGCCGCCGACGCGAGGTACACAATAATGATGATGCTTTCAGTAAGATTAAATTTAAAATACCTCCTTTTGATGGTAAATATGACCCTGATGCATACATTTCTTGGGAGATTGCTGTTGATCAAAAGTTTGCATGCCATGAATTTCCTGAGAACACACGTGTTAGGGCTGCTACTAGTGAGTTCACAGATTTTGCTTCTGTTTGGTGGATCGAATATGGCAAGAAAAATCCTCAAAACATACCTAGAACTTGGGATGCGCTGAAACGAGCCATGAGAGCTAGATTTGTTCCATCTTACTATGCCCGTGATATGATAAATAAGTTGCAGCAATTGAGACAAGGATCTAAATGTGTAGAAGAATACTATCAGGAATTACAAACGGGTATGTTGCGTTGTAAATTAGAGGAGGATGAGGAACCTGCTATGGCTAGATTTTTAGGTGGATTAAATCGGGAAATTCAGGATATCCTCGCTTACAAAGAATACAATAACGTAACCAAACTGTTTCATCTTGCTTGTAAAGCTGAACGGGAAGTGCAGGGACGACGTGCTAGCGCAAGGACTAATGTTTCTGCAGGGAAAGCTAGTTCATGGCAGCCGCGCCCATCTACAACTCCGTCTACACGTACTCCTACGCCATCATCTAGTGACAAGACTCGAGCTGCCCCCACCAATTCAGTAGTGAAGACAGCGCAAAAGCCGGCTGCGAGTACTTCATCCGTGGCATCGACAGGTAGAACAAGCAACATACAATGTCATCGGTGTAAGGGATATGGTCATATGATGCGTGATTGCCCAAACAAGCGTGTTATGATTGTCAAAGATGATGGTGAGTGTTCATCTGCTAGTGAATTTGATGAAGATACACTTGCATTGCTTGCGGCTGACTATGCAGGTAGTGAGGAACACATAGAAGAACACATCAATGCAGGTGACGCGGAGCACTATGAGAGCTTGATTGTACAGCGAGTGCTTAGTGCACAAATGGAGAAGGCGGAGCAAAATCAGCGACACACTTTATTCCAAACAAAGTGTGTCATCAAGGAGCGTTCGTGCCGCATGATCATTGATGGAGGTAGCTGCAACAACTTGGCAAGTAGCGACATGGTGCAGAAGCTCGCCCTCACCACCAAACCACATCCCCATCCCTACTACATCCAATGGCTGAACAACAGTGGTAAGGCAAAGGTAACGAGACTGGTGCGAATCAATTTTGCCATCGGATCATACAAAGATATTGTTGAATGTGATGTTGTGCCTATGCAAGCTTGCAATATTCTGCTAGGTAGACCATGGCAATTTGATAGAGATTCGATGCATCATGGTAGATCAAATCAATATTCGTTTCTATACCATGATCGAAAAATTGTGTTGCATCCTATGTCTCCTGAAGATATTATGCAATCTGATGTTACTAAGGCTGCAAAAGCAAAGAGCGAGAGTGACAAATCTGTTGTTGATGACAAAGATGAGATAACATTGAAAGGACGTTGTATGCTTGCTACAAAATCTGATATTAATGAGTTCAATGCATCCACCTCTGTTGCTTATGCTTTGGTATGCAAGGATGCTTTGATTTCATTTGAGGATATGCAACGTTCTTTGCCCCCTGCTGTTGCTAACATTTTGCAGGAGTATTCTGATGTGTTCCCCATTGAGATACCAGCGGGGCTGCCACCAATACGAGGGATTGAGCACCAAATTGATCTTATCCTTGGAGCATCTTTGCCAAACCGTGCGCCATACAGGACCAATCCGGAGGAAACGAAGGAAATTCAGCGACAAGTGCAAGAACTACTAGACAAAGGTTATGTGCGTGAGTCTCTTAGTCCTTGTGCTGTTCCAGTGATTTTAGTGCCTAAGAAAGATGGAACATGGCGCATGTGTGTTGATTGTAGGGCTATTAATAATATCACCATTCGATATCGACACCCTATTCCACGATTAGATGATATGCTTGATGAATTGAGTGGTGCTGTTGTGTTTTCAAAGGTTGATTTGCGTAGTGGGTACCATCAGATTCGTATGAAATTGGGAGATGAATGGAAAACTGCTTTCAAAACCAAGTTCGGTCTATATGAGTGGTTAGTCATGCCTTTTGGGTTAACTAATGCACCTAGTACTTTCATGAGATTAATGAACGAGGTTTTGCGTGCTTTCATTGGGAAATTTGTTGTCGTCTACTTTGATGATATACTGATTTATAGCAAATCCATTGATGAACACCTTGATCACTTACGTGCTGTTTTCAATGCTCTACGTGATGCACGTTTGTTTGGTAACCTTGAGAAGTGCACTTTCTGCACCGATCGAGTATCGTTTCTTGGCTATGTTGTCACTCCACAGGGAATTGAGGTTGATAAAGCCAAGGTGGAAGCTATACAAGGATGGCCTGTACCCACGACGGTCACACAAGTGCGGAGTTTCCTAGGACTTGCTGGTTTCTATCGCCGTTTTGTGAAGGACTTCAGTACCATTGCTGCACCATTGAATGAGCTTACAAAGAAGGGAGTGCCCTTTTCTTGGGGCAAAGCACAAGAGCACGCCTTCCATGTGCTGAAAGATAAGTTAACACATGCACCTCTACTCCAACTCCCTGATTTTAATAAGACTTTCGAGCTTGAATGTGATGCGAGTGGAATTGGATTGGGTGGTGTTTTGTTACAAGAAGGAAAACCTGTTGCATACTTTAGTGAGAAATTGAGCGGACCTATTCTTAATTATTCTACATATGATAAGGAATTATATGCTCTAGTGCGGACATTAGAAACATGGCAGCATTATTTGTGGCCCAAAGAATTTGTTATACATTCTGATCATGAATCTTTGAAGCATATTCGTAGTCAAGGAAAACTAAATCGTAGACATGCAAAATGGGTTGAATTTATTGAATCTTTTCCTTATGTTATCAAACACAAGAAAGGGAAGGATAATATCATTGCAGATGCATTGTCTAGGAGATATACTTTGCTGAATCAACTTGATTACAAGATCTTTGGGTTAGAAACAATTAAAGACCGATATGCTCATGATGCTGATTTTAAAGAAGTGCTGCTGCATTGTAAAGATGGGAAAACATGGAACAAATTCATCCTCAATGATGGGTTTGTGTTTAGAGCTAACAAGCTATGCATTCCAGCTAGCTCCGTTCGCTTGTTGTTGCTGCAGGAAGCGCATGGAGGTGGCTTGATGGGGCATTTTGGAGCGAAGAAGATGGAGGACATTCTTGCTGGTCATTTCTTTTGGCCAAAGATGCGACGAGATGTGGAGAGATTTGTTGCTCGCTGCACAACATGTCAAAAGGCTAAGTCCCGGTTGAATCCACACGGTTTGTATATGCCTCTTCCTGTTCCTAGTGCTCCTTGGGAGGATATTTCTATGGATTTTGTGTTGGGATTGCCACGGACTAGGAAAGGGCGAGATAGTGTTTTTGTGGTTGTGGATCGATTCTCTAAAATGGCACATTTCATACCATGTCATAAAACTGATGATGCTACAAATATTGCTGATTTGTTCTTTCGAGAAGTTGTTCGCTTGCATGGTGTGCCAAATACAATTGTTTCTGATCGTGATGCTAAATTTCTTAGCCATTTTTGGAGAACTTTATGGGCCAAATTGGGGACTAAGCTTTTATTTTCCACCACTTGTCACCCCCAAACTGATGGTCAAACTGAAGTTGTGAATAGAACTTTGTCTACTATGTTAAGGACTGTTTTAAAGAAGAATATTAAGATGTGGGAAGATTGTTTGCCTCATATTGAGTTTGCTTATAATCGTTCGCTGCATTCTACTACGAAGATGTGTCCCTTTGAGATTGTTTATGGCTTGTTACCACGTGCTCCTATTGATTTAATGCCATTGCCAAGTTCTGAAAAGTTGAATTTTGATGCTAAGCAACGTGCTGAATTGATGCTAAAACTACATGAAACCACTAAAGAAAACATAGAGCGCATGAATGCTAAGTACAAATTTGCTGTAGATAAAGGTAGAAGGGAATTGATTCTTGAACCTGGAGATTGGGTTTGGTTGCATTTGCGAAAGGAAAGGTTTCCTGAATTAAGAAAATCTAAATTGATGCCTAGAGCGGATGGTCCTTTTAAAGTGATGCAACGAATAAATGAGAATGCATATAAGCTTGATCTTCCTGCAGATTTTGGGGTTAGTCCCACATTTAACATTGCAGATTTGAAGCCTTATTTGGGTGAGGAAGATGAGCTTGAGTCGAGGACGACTCAAATTCAAGAAAGGGAGGATGATGAGGACATCAACACCGATCATACATCCACGCCGTCCACACCGACACCTGCTGGTCCTATTACCCGTGCTCGTGCTCGAACACTTAATCATCAAGTGAGTTCCTTCTTGAGCTCTTGTCCATCCTGTTTAGATCTTGGAGACACGTGCACTCTTGTTTTGATTAGGAATCAAGGAGAAGACCGAAAGGGAAAAGGACTCGCGTAGGCTGGATTCGGACTGCAGCACACCTCCAAATTGTGACGGTCGCCACGGTTACATACGGAGTCGGATTGGGGTGATTCTGGACTTGTTGGAAAGCTAATAAAGTCTACTTTCATACGGATCTGACCTCATACTCATACCTGCTCAGAAACGGCGTCAACAGTCCAAAAATCACCGAGAGGTCTATTCTGTCCAGGGTGCTGCGCCACCTTAAGTTAGCCCAATGGGCTTGTATCTTTTAGAGTCCAGTAGGGACGCGTCCTAGGGTTGGAGTACGACCCAAACTCTCTTGTGGTCGTCCACCACACATCATATACCCCTTAGCCGCCACCAGTAACACTTGGGTTTTGTTTAGATCAAGTTTAGCCTTTGCTACTTGCTTGTAGGCGCGTGTGCTGATCCAGCCACCCGTCTCCTTGTCTTCAGAACTCCACTCATAATAAGATTCAGTTTGAGGATTTCAATTTCATCTTGCAAATTCAGTGCTTGTTTCCTTGTTCTTGCTAGTTCTTCGATTGCTTGCAGGACGGGAGCCCTAGTGGCTGGTTGTCGCGCTCCACAAGATCGTGACAGCCTTTGGAGGTGGTGTATCGGTTGCTAAGGCGCAGTCTTGGAAGGCTGTAGTCGGGCCGTGAACGTCATCTCCATCCACCAAATCGAGTGATCTCACGCCTCTCATCGAAAGATCGTCCATAAACCCTAGCGGGTTCATATCAGTCCACCAATCTTGCGTCAAGATTAACACTATCTCCGAAAAGGATCGAAATGAGGTTCCACTTGTGCCTCGTCACCTAGTGGTACCTTCAGGTGCGTCCAAAATGATATCTATGCCTCTGGTATGTCTAGCACAAACAATGCACTGTCTTGCACCGACACTAACACTATCTACAAAATAGAAAGAAGAGAGATTCCACATGACCGACGTCCCCTAGGAGTTCCATTGGGTGCATTCAAAATGGTTTCCAAGCCTATGGAATGTTCGACGCAAATCATGCACCTCTCTTGCATAAAGATTAGCATATTCTCCAAACGGACTGAGCTTTCACTTGAGCTTTGTCTCCTTGGAGTACCATCGGGTGCATCCAAAATGAGTTCTGAGCTGATGGTACGTTTGCCACAAACTGTGCACCTATCTTGCATCAACATTAACATTGTCACCAAACAGAAAAGAAGTCAAATTCCACATGACCCACGTCACCTAGGAGTTCCATCGGGTGCGTTCAATGCAAACCGTGCACCTATCTTGCATCAAGATTAGCACTACCTCCGAAAGGACCGAAATGAGCTTTCACTTGAGCCTTGTCGCCTAGTGGTACCATCAAGTGAGTCCAAAATGATTTCTGGGCCTACGGTACGTCTAGCGCAAACCATGCACCTATCTTGCACCGACACTAACACTGTCTCCAAATGGAAACAAGTGAGATTCCACATTTTCCACGTCACCTAGGAGTTCCATCGGGTGTGTCCAATACGATTTCCGAGCCTATGGTACGCTCAACACAAAGGTGAACCAATCTTGCGTCAATATTAGCACTATCTCTGAAAGTAGCAAAATGAGGTTCCACTTGAGCCTCGTCACCTACTGGCACCATTAGGTGCATCCAAAACGATTTCTGAGCCTATGGTACGTCTAGCGCAAACCATGCACCTATGTTGCACCGACACTAACATTGTCTCCAAATGGAAACAAGTGAGATTCCACATGACCCATGTCACCTAGGAGTTCCATCGGGTGCGTCCAAAACGATTTCCGAGACTATGGTACGTTCAACGCAAACCGTGCACCAATCTTGCATCAAGATTAGCACTATCTATGAAAGAACCGAACTGAGCTTCCACTTTAGCCACACCACCCAGTGGTACCACCAAGTGCGTGCAAAAATGATTTCTGAGTCTATGGTACATCTAGCGCAAACCATGCACCTATCTTGCACCGACACTAACAGTGTCTCCAAATGGAAACAAGTGAGATTCCACATGGCCCACGTCACCTTGGAGTTCCATCGGGTGCATCCAAAATGATTTCTGAGCCTATGGAATGTTCGACGCAAACCGTGCACCTATCTTGCGTCAAGATTAGCACTATATTTGAAAGGACTGAAACGAGGTTCCACCAGAGCCTCATCACCTAGTGGTACCATCAAGTGCATCCAAAACGATTTCTGAGCCTATGTTACGTCAAGCGCAAACCACCCACCTATCCTGCACTGACACTAACACTGTCTCTAAATGAAAATAAGAGGGAATCCATATGACCCACATCACCTATGAGTTTCGTCGGGTGTGTCCAAAATGATTTCCATACCTATGCTACGTTCGACACAAACCGTGCACCTATCTTTCATAAAAATTAGCACTATCTCCAAATGAAATGAGCTTCCACTTGAGCGTCGTCACCTAGTGGTACCATCGAGTTCGTCCAAAATGATTTCTGAGCCTATGGTACGTCTAGAGCAAACCATACACCTATTTTGCACCGACACTAACACTGTCTCCAAACGGAAACAAGCGAGATTCCACATAACCCACATCACCCAGGAGTTCCATCGGGTGCATCCAAAATGATTACCGAGCCTATGGTATGTTCGACGCAAACCGTGCACTATCTTGCGTCAAGATTAGCACTATCTTCAAATGGACCGAGCTTTCACTTGAGCCTCGTCTCCTCGGAGTATCATCGGGTGCGTCCAGAATGATTTCTGAGCAGATGGTACATTTAGCGTAAACCGTGCACTGATATTGCACTGACAGTAACATTGTCTCCAAAGGGAAAAAAGTGAGATTCCACATGACCCACGTCAACTAAGAGTTCCATCACGTGCATCCAAAATGATTTTCGAGCCTATGGTATGTTCAACCTAACCATGCACTGATCTTGCGTCAAAATTAACTGTCTCCGAAAGGACCAAAATGAGGTTCCACTTGAGCCTCGTGACCTAGTGGAACCATCAGGTACATCTAAAATAATTTCTGAAACTATGGTGTGTCTAGCGGAAACCATGCACCTATGTTGCACCGACACTAACATTGTCTCCAAATGGAAACAAGTGAGATTCCACATGACCCACGTCACCTAGGAGTTCCATCGGGTGTGTCCAAAATGATTTCCGAGGCTATGGTACGTTCAACGCAAACCGTGCACCAATCTTGCATCAAGATTAGCACTATCTATGAAAGAACCGAACTAAGCTTCCACTTTAGCCACACCACCCAGTGGTACCACCAAGTGCGTGCAAAAATGATTTCTGAGTCTATGGTACGTCTAGCGCAAACCATGCACCTATCTTGCACCGACACTAACAGTGTCTCCAAATGGAAACAAGTGAGATTCCACATGGCCCACGTCACCTTGGAGTTCCATCGGGTGCATCCAAAATGATTTCTGAGCCTATGGAACGTTCGACACAAACCGTGCACCTATCTTGCGTCAAGATTAGCACTATATTTGAAAGGACTGAAACGAGGTTCCACCGGAGCCTCATCACCTAGTGGTACCATCAAGTGCATCCAAAACGATTTCTGAGCCTATGTTACGTCAAGCGCAAACCACCCACCTATCCTGCACTGACACTAACACTGTCTCTAAATGAAAATAAGAGGGAATCCATATGACCCACATCACCTATGAGTTTCGTCGGGTGTGTCCAAAATGATTTTCGTACCTATGCTACGTTCGACACAAACCGTGCACCTATCTTGCATCAAAATTAGCACTATCTCCAAATGAAATGAGCTTCCACTTGAGCGTCGTCACCTAGTGGTACCATCGAGTTCGTCCAAAATGATTTCTGAGCCTATGGTACGTCTAGAGCAAACCATACACCTATTTTGCACCGACACTAACACTGTCTCCAAACGGAAACAAGCGAGATTCCATATAACGCACATCACCTAGGAGTTCCATAGGGTGCATCCAAAATGATTACCGAGCCTATGGTATGTTCGACGCAAACCGTGCACTATCTTGCGTCAAGATTAGCACTATCTCCAAATGGACCGAACTTTCACTTGAGCCTCGTCTCCTCGGAGTATCATCGGGTGCGTCCAGAATGATTTCTGAGCAGATGGTACATTTAGCGTAAACCGTGCACTGATATTGCACTGACAGTAACATTGTCTCCAAAGGGAAAAAAGTGAGATTCCACATGACCCACGTCAACTAAGGGTTCCATCACGTGCATCCAAAATGATTTTCGAGCCTATGGTATGTTCAACCTAACCATGCACTGATCTTGCGTCAAAATTAACTGTCTTCGAAAGGAACAAAATGAGGTTCCACTTGAGCCTCGTGACCTAGTGGAACCATCAGTTACATCTAAAACGATTTCTGAGCCTATGGTGTGTCTAGCGCAAACCATGCACCTATGTTGCATCGACACTAACATTGTCTCCAAATGGAAACAAGTGAGATTCCACATGACCCACGTCACCTAGGAGTTCCATCGGGTGCGTCCAAAATGATTTCTGAGGCTATGGTACGTTCAACGCAAACCGTGCACCAATCTTGCATCAAGATTAGCACTATCTATGAAAGAACCGAACTGAGCTTCCACTTTAGCCACACCACCCAGTGGTACCACCAAGTGCGTGCAAAAATGATTTCTGAGTCTATGGTACGTCTAGCGCAAACCATGCACCTATCTTGCACCGACACTAACAGTGTCTCCAAATGGAAACAAGTGAGATTCCACATGGCCCACGTCACCTAGGAGTTCCATCGGGTGCATCCAAAATGATTTCTGAGCCTATGGAATGTTCGACACAAACCGTGCACCTATCTTGCGTCAAGATTAGCACTATATTTGAAAGGACTGAAACGAGGTTCCACCGAAGCCTCATCACCTAGTGGTACCATCAAGTGCATCCAAAACGATTTCTGAGCCTATGTTACGTCAAGCGCAAACCACCCACCTATCCTGCACTGACACTAACACTGTCTCTAAATGAAAATAAGAGGGAATCCATATGACCCACATCACCTATGAGTTTCGTCGGGTGTGTCCAAAATGATTTCTGTACCTATGCTACGTTCGACACAAATCGTGCACCTATCTTGCATCAAAATTAGCACTATCTCCAAATGAAATGAGCTTCCACTTGAGCGTCGTCACCTAGTGGTACCATCGAGTTCGTCCAAAACGATTTCTGAGCCTATGGTACGTCTAGAGCAAACCATACACCTATTTTTCTCCGACACTAACACTGTCTCCAAACGGAAACAAGTGAGATTCCACATAACCCACATCACCTAGGAGTTCCATCGGGTGCATCCAAAATGATTCCTGAGCCTATGGTATGTTCTACGCAAACCGTGCACTATCTTGCGTCAAGATTAGCACTATCTCCAAACGGACCGAGCTTTCACTTGAGCCTCGTCTCCTCGGAGTATCATCGGTTGCGTCTAGAATGATTTCTGAGCGGATGGTACATTTGACGCAAACCGTGCACTAATATTGCACTGACAGTAACATTGTCTCCAAAGGGAAAAAGTGAGATTCCACATGACCCACGTCAACTAAGAGTTCCATCAGGTGCATCCAAAATGATTTTCGAGCCTATGGTATGTTCAACCTAACCATGCACTGATCTTGTGTCAAAATTAACTGTCTCCGAAAGGACCAAAATGAGGTTCCACTTGAGCCTCGTCACCTAGTGGAACCATCAGGTACATCTAAAACGATTTCTGAGCCTATGGTGTGTCTAGCGCAAACCATGCACCTATCTTGCACCGACACTAACACTGACACCAAATGGAAAGAAGAGAGATTCCACATGACCCATGTCACCTAGGAGTTCGATCTGGTGCGTCCAAAATGATTTCTAAGCCTATGGTACGTTCGACGCAAACCATGCACCTCTCTTGCATAAAGAGTAGCACTATCTCCAAACAAACTTTGCTTTCACTTCAGCCTCATCACCTCGGAGTACCACCAGGTGCATCCAAAACGAGTTCTGTGTCGATGGTAGGTTTGACGCAAACTGTGCACCTATCTAGCACTGACACTAACATAATCTCCAAATGGAAAGAAGTGAGATTCCACATGACCCACGTCACCTAGGAGTTCCATCGGGTGCATCCAAAACGATTTCCGAGGCTATGGTATGTTCAATAGAAACCGTGTACCTATTTGAGTCAAGATTAGCACTATCTCAGAAATTATCGAAACGAGCTTCCACTTGAGCCTCGTCACCTAGTGGTACCATCGAGTGCGTCCGAAATGATTTCTGAGCCTAGTGATACTTGGGGACAACTCTAGCACAAATTTTGTGAAAATTTTTGCGGTGTACTCACCCACCCAAGTGCCCGAAACGAGCTTAGGACCTGCAAACAGCTACCAGATGAGACCTTTCAACAATACTACCATCGCTTTGCTGATTTACGAGCCCAAGTCTATGATATCACAAACAGGGAGGTGATAGATCACTTCGCCAATGGGATCAAACACAAGTGGCAGTTTGAAAAATTCGGTGATGACAACCCAGAAACCGTTGAGGAATTCAAGTGTATAGTACAGAAGATGATTGCATTTGAAGAGCATACCCGCGAACGATTCCCACGTGGCCCACAGGATAATAGGGGCTATGATCCTACGGGAAATTAGGGTGGACAGTCTAACAGAAAGTGAGGACCTGACAATACCCTTGCCTCCATGGACAAGTCCATGAAGTCCAACAAAAACAACAAGAAGTTTGAAGACCTCAAGAATTTGCCCTACCCTTTCCATAAAAGTGCCAAGCAACGGTGACCAAGTGTAGGCAACTCCAAGAGCTAGGCTGGTTGACAAGAACAATAAGGGAAAAGGACAACAATGACAAGGATGGTGATGGCAACCCTGACCCAGGCTTTCAACAGTCAAAGGGCCAGATCGCATCATCTTTGCTAGAGTCCCATCTTCATCACAGAAGTACATAGGAAAGTTGACTCTTTAGGACATCATGGCAGGATAACCTTCAACGCCGAAGTACCTTAATTGGTTTGAGTACCTAATCCAATTCTCTAGAAAAGATCAATGGACTAGTGTGACTAACGCTAGACATTATCCACTCGTGTTGGGGCCTACAATAGCCGGCATGACAGTCCCCAAGTCCTGATCGATGGAGGCATAGGATTGAACATAATTTTTGCAGCTACATTAAAGAAGATAGGCTTGGATTTCACCAGCCTACTTACTCCCACTGACGTCCCTTTTTATAGGATAGTACTCGGCAAGGCTCCTATTCCACTCGGACAGATTATGCTCCTGGTCACGTTTGGCACCCCAAACAATTTTCGAATGGAGTTCATCAAGTTTGAGGTAGCTGATTTTGAGTCATCATACCAATCTTCGGTCGACCTGCTTTGGCCAAGTTCATGGCGGTTCCACACTACCCGTACCTCTTGCTCAAAATGTCAGGTCCTAATGGTGTACTCCCCTTCCAAGGTGACCTCGAGCGCTCATACGACTGTGACACGAAAGTCGTCTAGATTGCAGCCAAAGCACAGCAAGCCTATGAAGCACAGGAGATTGCTAACCTTGCACAGCAGACCAAGCCGGAAGACATGGAAATTCTAATTAAGAAGGCAGGCATCATCGCACCACCCACTAAGACAGATACTATTGAAATTGATCTAGGTACTAGTGATCCCTCCAAGACGGCGGTCATCAACGCCCACCTCTCTAAGGAATAGGAACTCGAGCTTACCAACTTTCTCAGAGAAAACAAGGATATCTTTACGTGGAAGCCTGCCAACATGCTAGGTGTTCCGAGAGAGTTGGCAGAGCACAGATTGGATCTTAACCCTGGTTCAAAGCCAGTCAAGCAGCGTCTATGATGATTCTCACTAGATAAGAAGGCCGTGATCAAGAAAGAGATTACCAAGCTATTGGCAGCTGGGTTCATCAAGGAGATTCTTCACCCAAACTAGCTTGCCAACGCGGTACTTGTTCAAAAGAACTCAAAGGAGTGGCGAATATGCCCAAAGGATCCCTTTGTCTTACCTCGCATTGATCAGATGATGAATTCCACAACTAGGTCAACTCTTCTATCTTTCCTTGATTGCTACTCGGGCTACCATCAAATTGCCCTCCGGGTGGAGGATCAGAGCAAGACATCCTTCATCACACCATTTGGTGTCTACTATTACACAACCATGTCCTTTGGGTTGAAAAACGCTGGTGCTACTTATCAGTGGGCTATCCAGGCATGCTTAAATAAACAGATTGGTGAAAACATAGAAGCTTATGTGGATGATGTCGTCGTCAAGACCAAGGATCCCTCTATCCTGATTGTAGATCTACAACAAACCTTTGACAGCTTACGTAAGTACAAGTGGAAGCTTAATCCAACAAAGTGCGTGTTTGGAGTACCCTCTAGATAGCTACTGGGTTTCTTGGTCAGTCATCACGGTATCAAGGCTAGTATGAAGTAGATCCAAGCAATCACTCGGATGACTCGACCCCACTGTGTCAAAGATGTTCAGAAGCTAACGGGGTGCATGGCCACACTCAATCATTTTATATCAAGACTAGGGGAAAAGGGTTGCCCTTCTTCAAGCTGCTAAAGAAGTCAGGCAAGTTCGAGTGGATAGCCGAAGCCAATGAAGCCTTCTAGAAGCTCAAAGAGTACATGTCTAACTCTCCAATCCTTACTCCACCTAAGAAGTATGAACCTCTACTACTTTACATTGTAGCTACTACTACGGTTGTCAGCACGATAATGGTGGTAGAACGGGCCAAAGAGGAACACGTATATAAGGTATAGCGACCTGTTTATTACATCAGTGAAGTACTATCAGAATCCAAGGTCAAGTACTCACATGTACAAAAACTCCTCTACACCCTGTTGATTACTTCACGCAAACTACGCCACTACTTTGATGGGCACAAGATAACAGTGGTATTTGATTTCCCGCTTGGTGATGTCCTACACAATCGAGATGTCACAGGGCGCATATCCAAGTGGTCAGTAGAACTCGGAGCTTAAAATATTGATTTCGCCTTGGCTGATTTCATAGCCGAGTAGACTGAGGCCAAGCAGCCTACTCCGATAGTCATCTTGGATCATTGAAAGATGTACTTTGATGGTTCCCTCAAGCTAGGAGGTGCAGGCGCTGACATCCTCTTCATATCCCCAGATGGCAAGCAGCTTAAGTACATTTTGCTGATACTTTGGCCTGCTACTAACAACGAAGTCGAGTACAAGGCCCTCCTTCATGGCCTCCGGGTAGCAGTATCACTCGGCATCAAGCATCTACTCATCTTTGGTGACTCCTCAGTAGTCATCAACCAGGTGAACAAGGATTGGGACTGCACCAAGGAGAACATGGATGCTTACTATGCAGAAGTCCGCAAACTTGAGAAGCACTTCCAAGGCTTAGAAATCCTCCATGTCATGCGAATCTCAACATTGCAGCTGATGTTTTTGGCAAAATTGGGATTAGACAGAGCCAAAGTACCCCCCGATGTGTTTGTTTAAGAACTCCAAGTCCCTTCAATCAAACAGGATGATTCTACTCCCACCAAGACTCTGACTCCTAACGTCCAGGTTCCAGTGGTCATCCTGACATGGACATAGGTGTTCATCGATTATATCTGAGATCACAAGTTGCCCACTGACAAGGTAGAAGCAGAGCAGATCACGCGCAGAAGCAAGAACTACGTCTTAGTCAGAGACAGGCTCTACCGCCGAGGTGCATCATCTGGCATTCTCCCCAAATGCATTACACCTGAGGAAGGGTGACAGATCTTGGAAGAAATTCATGTCGGGTGCTATGGCAATCACGTAGCCTCTAGGACCTTGGTCAGCAAGACTTTTAGATTCAGGTACTACTAGCCTATAGCTTTGAAAGACGCAGAAGAGTTGGTACGACACTACAAGGGATTTCAGTTTTTTGCTAAGCAAACACATGTCCCAGCTCACAATCTCATCCGCATCCCATCGTCATGGCCCTTCTCATGTTGGGGGCTCGACATGGTAGGACCTCTCAAACACGTGCCAAGTGGTTTTGAGTACATCTACGTGCCTATTGACAAGTTCACCAAGTGGATAGAGTATAAGCCACTTGTCAAGTTCAAGGCTACAAAGGCAGTCGAGTTCATGCAAGACATTATGTATCGGTTTGACATGCCTAATCGAATCATCATAGATCTCGGCTCACCCTTTATGGCTATTGAATTCAGAAGTTGGGCTCAAGATTGTGACATCAGTACTGATTATGCCTCTGTCGCTCATCCTTAAGCAAACAGACAAGTAGAGAGGGCTAACGGCTATTACTAGCTAGACTCAAGCCCCAACTATTCAATGAGCTAAAGGATTTTGGCGGCAAATGGATCTACGAGCTACCTAAAGTAGTCTGGGAGTACGTACCCAATAGAGTAGAGCAACAAGGTACTCACTTCTTTCTGGTTTATGGCTCAGAAGCCATCTTACTAGCAGACTTGATATGGAACTCTCCTAGGGTTGAGCAGTACGATGAAGGTGAAGCAGATGACACTCGGCGACTAGAAATTGACAGTGCTGAAGAAGTCAAGCTCAACACACTCTTCTAGTCCACCAGGTACCTACAAGGCCTACAGCGTCACTATGATAGAAACGTGTGCCCCCGCACCTTTCAAGTCGGTGATCTAGTCCCTAGGAGGGTCCGTTTATCGTCTCCAAAGCCACTCAGCTAGGCTCCTTCGAGTTAGTTACAGAGGACAGTGATCCTGTACCTAACTCTTGGAACACAACCAGCTACGGAGATTTTATGCTTTGTACTATCTTTAAGTATTTCAGTCTTCTAGCTTATGTACACAAGATTTTGGTTAATAAACACAAAGTCAATGTTCTTCGCTAGATGTATCTATCTTCTTACTTTAACATAGGGTACACAACTTCTCAGTTGTCATTACTATTCATCATATATGGGATATACAGCTGTCTGCTTACACAGCTACACATCTCCACATATGATATGACTACTCGATACATAGATTTTTACTCTGTGCACCGGGTACTATGCTATATTTTTATGAGATACGCCTCCTACCCAGACGGCTCAAATCTCCTTGGCCGGGAACCAGCTACCAACATCTTAGTCTAACTATCACATGTCGACCTAGGTAGGGTGATTCCCAGAAGCAGGGTCCCTGATTCGTTAGCTACGGGATGAGATCCTAATAGCTGACAATCGTTATAAGGGTTCCTTGAACAAGTGACTCTACACACCTAACATCAACAAACAAAGTCTAACATGATTCTAATCATATTGACTACGTTGATCATTTCTTTACTTGGCTATTCAGTCTTATGCACCTTTCTAAAGGACTATAAACAGACTACAAGAATATCAAGTCTAAAAATTTAACTCGGATAAGCTGTCTTGGGTGTATCAGTACCCCAACAAGACATCACACATCCGACATCAGATAAGGCTAAGTCTTTAATTAACCCTAATAGCCTATAATAGCATAAAGGAACATTGTTTCTTACAAAAGATGTGCCTACCTGGCACACATGACTAACAAGTTTTTTCAAACTTACAAGCCTATTCGTCAGGCTTTTCCATCCTAAGATCTAGGTCATTGGCGCTGGAGGTGGCCAGCCCATCAAGCTCTTTTTTAGCTTTCTCCATAGTAGTAAGATGGCCTTCATCTTCACGTACACGGCTACTTGATGATGGCCTATAGCCGGATACAGCACTTGGAGTGTTTAGAGTACGTTGCAGACGTAGACCTTAGCGGCTCCTTGCACATAGCTCTCAAAGCGGTTGGGGGTATCTCTCACTATGTCCACCCACCTCCTTTCACCGTCCTCTGGCAAGCGAAAGAAGAGGGCGAGTGCTTTCACTGTGTCCCACATCATGTTCTGCTCCCCCTGTACCCTCTCCAGCTAGGCCTACACGTCGGTCACCATCTTCATGGCCTGCATCAAATCTCGATTAGCACCACGCTTTATAAGCTTGGCTCGGGCAAGCTCTTCACTCGGCCATTCTATTACCTCTTTAGCCTGATTATGCTAGGTTCTCAAGGATTCATTGAGGTCCTTCACCTTGTTCTCTAGCCTTCGGGTTTTCACCTGCTCATCTACAAAGAGGACCATTTTTGGTCATTATCATGATCACCAAGCATTATAAGAACCATACAGAAGCCGAACAGCTCTTTTACCTTTCAGTTTGGTTTCAAAGAGCTCGGCCTTCTTAGTCATCTTCAATAAGGACTCGAAGGCATCATTTTCTTCTGCTCGGCAGCTGCCTTGTGTCGCTCAGCCTCACCAATCTGGGAGCAGAGGATACAAAGGGTTTCTTCATGTTGCTTTCGTGCAGCCTCCCACTCGGCCTCTGTTTTGGCCTGCTCCTCCTTTAGCTTGGTCAACTCTGTCTCAATCTCTTGGACTCAGACGGGGGCCTTTAGTTCTGCACCCTAATCATATGACTATTTTTAGGATGAGAATCTAGAAGATATCAATAGCAGAATATAGCAAAGTGTATATACTTACCCTCAGTTAGTCGTCGAAGACAAAAGCCTGGTTTAGCAACTCGGACCAGGACTTCATCAACCCCGCGAACTCTGGGCTGTTCACCTAGAGCTAGGTGCTCGGTTCAATGACTAGGACGACGTCATCCTTTTTTTGCTTTTTGGACGCTCATCATTGGTAACTCTAGGGCGGGTGCACTCGGTGCAGTGGTGCTTGGTTCAGTCCTTTTGCTTTGCACATCTTCATTAGTAGTGGGCTCCGTAGGTTCTGGCACCTGTGGCTGGTGCACTTCAACATCAACAGGCATTGCCACCTGTGGTTGCGGCACCTCCACATCCTCCGTAGTACCCGGTGGCAAAGGTTGCCCTGCTTCACTGGCAGTGGATGATGGATCCTATGCCATGGTGTTTTAATAGGCTTGGGTGGCGATACAGGCCTGCTTGCCTGGCCTTCTCCCACTCAGCCACTCTCAGTGTGCTGGTCCTTTTCAACCCGGGGCCTTTCATTTTGTCCCCGGGTAGTTGGTGTCTTTAGCACCCTGGTAGAGAACAGCAGTTAGACACTACTTTGGCTATAGCATGAAATACAGACGAGTTTGGGATACTTACTTGGCACTGGATCTTTTTGTCAAGGTCATCACTCCTAGTGATACTCCACTTGACGAATGTTCCAACTCCAGATTTGACACGGGTGTTGACAGCACTAGGTCTATCTACTGACCCACAGTGCTTGCACCCCTTCCAAGCGGGTTCCCATCACCCTGTGTGAGTACCCAAGTGCTCATCAAGTCTGGCGGCGGCATCCTGTCAAGTAATGATTCAATGTCAATTAACTCTATCGGTGTTAGCATTCAGAACAATGTTTTACCTGGAAGAATACTTATCGACTGACAAAAAATGAGGTGTCCTCCTCTTCTTCTAAATCTTCTTCAACAGTATCTTACACGATAGCTGTTCAAAGAGCAAGATTTAGAATTGGATAGCACACATATCACATGGATTTAGAACAGACGATTCTTACCTAATTTTACTGGACACGATCAACTAGGCCTCTTGGGGATCAACCCACCTGCAGCGGCATCGGCCTCTAAGGACCGCTTGCCAGCAATAGCTCTTTTCCTTGCACTTGGATCGGCTTGAACCATGAAAGCATCTAGGTTCCCCTCCAAGTCACTATCACCCTCCTATTCTACAGGGATGGCTGAGGTGGCGCTCCCGCCGTCTACCCTGCTGGACGTTGCGCCACTCCTGCCAATCCCTCTAGTATCAGAAAGTGGTGTCATAGTGGGCAAGTCATTGAAGTTGCACCCCATGTGCTGCATTTACAATCATTAATATTAACAAAGTTACTACATGGCAAATCAACTTGAGATAATGCTACATCTGGTGAGAAGTACTTACAGCTGGAGGTGGATGTTCATGGTTATGCTTCTAGAACTAGTATGGTATCACTGAGATCGCCCTGAGTACATCCTTGAGCCGCTTTAAAACTTCACTCTCTAGCAATTTGACGGATGTTACCCGGGTAGGATCATGACACCCAGTATACTTGAAGCCATAGTGCACCCTATCCTTTAATGGCTGCACTCGACACCTAATGAAGCTGGTGACTACTCTAACTCACTCAGGCCTTGATCCTTCATCGCCCTAATCTGGTTCAAGAATGGATGGATTCCTTCTATATCCGTGGCATAAGACTTCCCAGTGCTAGAGCATGTTGGGTACGGGTGCGGTATTGCTGTGAACTTCCAGTGGCAAGTGCATGTTTCCTGCATAGAACCACTCAGATCTACAGCTCTTCACAGATTCAACCAAGGTATGATGGATATACTTGGTCTTTTTCCCTGCTCAGAACTGAATACCGGCACCCCCAAAACATGTGGATTTGTGGCATCCGGGTGTGGTTTCAGCTTAAAGAAGTAGTGAAACAGTGTGATGGATGGAGGAATGCCAAGAAAAGTTTTGCAAAGATGAACAAAGATTGAAAGATGTAGGATTGCGTTTCGGGGCAAATGATTTAGGCTAATGCCAAAATAATGCAAAAACCCATGCAACAAAGAGCAGGTAGGCAACCCTAGCCCATGTTTGATAAAAGGAACAAACAACACAATCTCACTAGGCTCTGGTAACAGCCAGTGTTCATGGAGCCTCTACAAATGCTTCTTCTCTAGCACCTCCATCGCTGGCTTCTCGATGGCTTTCTTTGAGGCAGTACTTCAACTTTTGCTCCTTCCCATCTCATAGACCTCTCACTCACTCTGCTATTGGGCTGTAATCCAATCTATACCCACACCAATCCACATCTCTGCACTGCAGTTTTTATCACCAAACTAAACTAATCCAAACGTGGTGGGAACCAAACTACTGCTAAAAGCAGAATGCAGTAAGCAGTAAGCAGAGCCTGTGTGTTCCTATCCATTTGACAACCCATAGAGCAGTGCAAAGCAGATCAGGTCTCGCCTTGAGCCAAGCACGCCACTTGACCGTGCCCACGCCTCGTTGTTCTCGGGCACGTGTTCACCTTCCCTGCTGAGCTTCTCCAGCCACAAGTCATGGAAGATTAGCTGTGAGCATGATCATGATCCAATGCCATGGAACATGGTTCACAAATCTAACGGTGGTGACAGCTCTGACAGGGAGACCGCATGGCAGATGCTGTAGAGCATCGTCATGCCGACGCTGGAGCACAAGTTGTCGGCGGTAAAGCCCTCCGATGTCATCGCGTTGAGCTACATCACAATGCTACAGGTTTGCTTTTTTGCTTTAGGCCATGGCGATTCGTTTCGTGCATGTCTCATTCTAACCCGGTCTCACGTCGTGGTCGTGGGCGACGTCACGACACACGCACAGGCCACGAACTACATGTTGTTATCGCTAGGCTACACGCTGGAGCTCGAGGAGAAGCTAGCGGTGAGGGAGCGCGAGGCGTTGGCGCTGTGGCAAGAGCTATCTCAGGCCAAGGCTGAGCTCACCGACGCGAAGAAGGCAACCACAGAGGAGGTGAGGAGCGCCAGGGAGGTCACGATGCTTGAGTTCTGAGACTCCATGGAGCAGGTGCTCGAATTCACCAATCATGCGCCGGGGACGGGGACGGGGATGGCCACGATTCCGTGACGGCGATGTACTCATAAACTCGTGGGTTTGCCTCTGGTCTCAATCTTGACTCCAACCAAACTAGAGCCTAATCCACTAGCTCCTTGATACCAAGCCAATCCAGCCCATGAGTCATTTGAAGCCTGTTGTCCCCAGCCCAAAGTCAATTTGGGTAAGATCCAAATTGTTGAACCCATTTGAGCCCAATCCACTAGCAGGGTGACCTCTCACAGATCTAGGGTTTCAAGGTGAGGGTTTGGCGGCGCTAACATGATACTTGAGGGCTTCAGCAGATTGCGGAATGAGGTAGGAAAGAAGACACAGAAGATTAGTTCCCTTTTATATAGTGTTTGAGGCTATTGAGTGGCCTAATAATTACGCTAGCGGGTGCGGCGTTTCAGTTTCCTTCGATATTAATGACACTGAACTGATTGAAATGATGGCTGCACACCTTTTCATGGTGTCATGTACGTCACATTATGTTCAGACTTATTTGTTGGATTCACACCTTCTGGGTACCTGCCTTGGTATGACCGTTGTTTACATGGACGCATCGTGAAGCACTCAGATGGTTTCTGTAGTACCCGGACGGTCTACATAGTACTTGGACAGTCTATGCAGTAATCGGCCAATAGGAATACATAATGCATTAGATAGCACAGTACTCAGGTGAAGATTTTTTATTCAACAACAGCTTAACAGATACAAGGATTTTCATAAATCAATAGTACAAGTCCTACTCGGATACAATAGAGTACTCATAATCTAAGTGTTTCTCGGTAGGAGTGGCTATACTCAGCAGAAACTCCCATGAATGGAAGTGGATTCTGTAGAGTAAAACACGAAAGTGCAGAGTATCCAAGCCTTGAACTTTGGGTAGACGGTCAGACTACAAACATTTGTTGGCTGACTACTTGGGGTAGCATCGCTACTACAAGAGGACACCTACCAGCTAGTATGTGGATGAGCTATTCGCACATCTTGCCACCTAGCCGACGCCATCTGTGCACATTCGGGTCTGGGTACGACCCTTCATGGACAGATGTCGATAGGCACCCTAGAAGAATAGACATGGGACTACTGGGTGTGCCACTCTACCAGCCATCATAAGACTTCTTCTAGTTGCAGCTCTAGGCTACTATACTGTGCACAATTGCGGGTTTAGCCTACCCCTAAACCCTATCACAAGAGTTCTAGTCACTACAGCTCTCGGCTATATCTGCCGAGTACTCCCAGTGGCTGGTCTACTTCAATCACTACCATATTTGCAAACTTCAAAGCTCAGAGTCACTTTGCTTCTTCAATGACTGAGGTTCAAGTGCTCGCTAGGAAGGTTTTTATAGGCATCTTGGTGGTGTTCGTGGACCAGGTTCACGAAGAGTACATGGACGAGCTACTGACTTCTTTGTAGGTTTACATGCTACACTGCAAGGGTACAGTGTGTCCTACTACACCTTTTTAGTGTATCAGCAGCCTTATACCAGTGCATGTGAGCCAACAATACGCCCACTAATATTCTCGGTGGCATATTCTCTCGAATATTCTGAGTATCTCTAGGGTTTGCTGTGGTATGCCTTGCATGTGACTCGGACACGTCTTACCTGCTTTTGTACAAGCAGATAGGATAGCAATTATTGCTTTCACTCTCATCCTCGAGTACATTCTCTTCAGATCCTTAGTCAGAGTTCCAGTACTCGGACACAAGCTCGGAGGCTACAGGGTACATATCCTATACGGATGATTTTTCTTCTAACCCTTTAACTCTTTGTTTCAAACAGTAAAAGGCTCAGGGGCTACACTTTTTAAAAGTGCACATCACCTAGGAACTTTTCAGAGCACCTCATGGCTTCACTCATGAAAGCACTCGGACTACACTTGTTCCTACTTGTCATATGTGGGAGCAACAAGGAGGCTTTCGAGTAAAGCCATGACTCGCTCAAGGGCTTGATGAATAAGGGTCCTAGGGGTTCCCCACAGAAACAGTACCGAATGGGCCCTGGGCTGGATCACGATCTGTTGAAGGACACGAAACAAGGTGGCGTGGACTTCAAGCTTACTAGATCAACCTAGTTGGCTTATAAGGAAAGCTAGATTCTGTAATAGGATTAGGACTCTCCAATTGTAACTAGCTAGGACTAGTTTCATGCCCTACCCTCTCTCCCTATATAAAGAGAGACGGTGCACCCCCTTGTACACACAATCATACAATCAATCCAACACAAAAGGCAACACACCGACTGGACATAAAGGCTATTACTCAAAAGAGGGCACAAACCAGTATAAATCGTTCATCTCTTTGCATTACCGCCGAGTTCTGCATACGCCGAAGCCCTCCGAACATCGCCCTGGGTACCCGTGTGAGTTGCCAATCATCAGACATCGACAACGACCCACATCACCTAGGAGTTCCATCAGGTGAGACCAAAATGATTTCTGATCCTATGGTACGTTCAACGCAAACCATGGACCTATCTTGCATTAAGATTAGTATTATCTCCAAACAAACTGAGCTTTCACTTGAGCCTCATCAACTAGGAGTATCATCGGGTGCGCCAAAACAATTTTGAGCAGATGGTACATTTGGCGCAAACCGTGCACCTATCTTGCACCGACAGTAACATTGTCTCCAAAGAGAAAGAAGTGAGATTCCACATGACCCACGTCACCTAGGAATTCCATTGGGTGCGTCCAAAATGATGTTCGAGCGTATGGTACATTCGACGCAAACCGTGCACTATCTCTAAAAGGACTAAAATGAGGTTCCACTTGAGCCTCGTCACCTAGTGGTACCATCAGGTGCGTCCAAAATAATTTCTGAGTCTATGGTACGTCTAGCACAAACCATGCACCTATCTTGCACCAACACTAACACGGTCTCCAAATGGAAACAAGAGAGATTTCACATGACCCACATCACCTAAGTGTTCAATCGGGTGCGTCCAAAATGATGTTCGAGCCTATGATACATTCGACGCAAACTGTGCACCTATCTTGCATCAAGATTAGCACTATCTCCAAATGGACCAAAACGAGCTTTCACCTATGCGACGTCACCTAGGCGTACCATTACGTGTGTCCAAAATAATTTCTATGCCGATGGTACATTTGGCGCAAACTGTACACCTATATTACACCGACACTAACACTGTCTCCAAACGGAAAGAAGTGAGATTGCAAATGACCCACGTCACCTAGGAGTTCCATCGAGTGCATCCAAAACAATTTCTGAGCTTGTGGTACGTTCGATGCCAAACGTGCACCTATCTTGCGTCATGATTAGCACTATCTATGAAAGGACCAAACAAGATTCCACTTGAGCCTTATCACCTAGTGGCACCATCGAGTGCGTCCAAAACGATTTTTTGAGCCTATGGTACGTCTAGCGCAAACCATGCACCTATCTTGCACCGACACTAACATTGGCTCCAAACAGAAACAAGAGATATTTCACATGACCCACGTCACCTAGGAGTTCCATCGGGTGCATCCAAAATGATGTTCGATCGTATGGTACGTTCGACGCAAACCGTGCACCTATCTTGCATCATGGTGAGCACTACTTCCAAATGGACCGAAACGAACTTTCACTTGTGTGACATCACCTGGGAGTACCATCAAGTGTGTCCAAAATGATTTTTGAGCAGATGGTATGATTAGCGCAAACCATGCACCGATCTTGAACCAATAGTAACACTGTCTCCAAAGAGAACGAAGTGAGATTCCACATGACCCACGTCACCAAAGAGTTCCATCGGGTGTGCCCAAAATGATTTCGGAGCCCATGGTACGTTCCACACAAATCGTGTACCTATTTTGCATCAAGATTAGCACTATCTCTTAAAGGACCGAAATGAGGTTTCACTTGAGCCTCGTCACCTCGTGGTACCATCAAGTGCGTCCAAAATTATTTATGAGCCTATAGTACGTCTAGCGCAAACCATGCACCTATCTTGCACCGACACCTAAGAGTACCATCGGGTGTATCCAAAATGATTTCTTAGCAGATGGTATGTTTGGCACAAACCGTGCAACTATCTTGCATGACAGTAACATTATCTCCAAAGAGAAAGAACTGACATTCCACATGACCCACGTCACCTGAGAGTTCCTTCGGGTGCGTCCAAAATAATTTCGATGCCCGTGGGGCGTTTGACGTAAACAGTGCACCTATCTTGCGTCAAGATTAGCACTATCTCCGAAAGTACCTAAACGAGCTTCCACTTGAGCCTCGTCACCAATTGGTAATGTCGAGTGCGACCAAAATGATTTCTAAGCCTATCATACGTCTAGCACAAACCATGTACCTTTCTTGCACCGACACTAACACTGTCTCCAAACAGAAAGAAGCGAGATTCCACATGACCCACATCACCTAAGAGTTCCATCAGGTGAGTCCCATATGATTTCTAAGCTTATGGTACGTTTGACGCAAACCATGCACCTATCTTGCATCAAGATTAGACTATCTCCAAACGGACCGAGCTTTAACTTGAGCCTCGTCATCTTGGAGTACCATCGGGTGCGTCCAAAATGATTTATGAGTAGATGGTACGTTTGGTGCAAACTGTGCACCTATCTTGCACTGACAGTAACGCAGTCTCAAAAGAGAAAGAAGTGATATTCCACGTGACCTACGTCACCTAAGAGTTCCATCGGCTACGTCCAAAGCAATTTCGGAGCCAATAGTATGTTCAACGCAAACCTGTGCACCTATCTTGCATCAAGATTAGCACTATCTGCGAATGGACCGAGCTTTCACTTGGACATCGTCATCTCGAAGTACCATCAGGTGCGTCCAAATTGATTTCTAAGCCGATAGTGCGTTCGGCACAAACTGTGCATCTATCTTGCATCAACACTAACACTGTCACCAAATGGAAAGAAGTGAGATTCCACATGACCCATGTTACCTAGGAGTTCCATCGCGGTGTTCAAAATGATTTCCAAGCCTATGGTACATTTGACGCAAACTCTGCACCTATCGTGCGTCAGGATTAGCACTATCTCCAAAATGACTGAAACAAGCTTCCATTTGAGCGTCATCACCTTGTGGTGCCATCGAGTGCATCCAAAACAATTTCTGAGCCTATGGTACGTCTAGCGCAAACCATACACCTATCTTCCACCGACACTGACACTGTCTCCAAACAGAAACAAGTGAGATCCCACATGACCCACGTCACCTAGGAGTTCCATCGGGCAAGTGCAAAATGATTTCCGAGCCTATGGTACGTTCGATGCATACCATGCACTATTTTGCGTCAAGATTGGCGCTATCTCCAAATGGATTGAGCTTTCACTTGAGCCTCAGCACCTCAGGGTACCGTCGGGTGAGTCCAAATTGATTTTTGAGCAGATGGTACATTTGGTGCAAACCGTGCACCGATCTTGCACCGACAGTAACACTATCTCCAAAGAGAGAGAAGTGAGATTCCACATGACCCACGTCACCTAAGGGTTCCATCGGGTGTGTCCAAAATGATTTTTGAGCCAATGGTACGTTCCACGCAAACCGTGCGCCTATCTTGCGTCAAGATTACCACTATCTCCTAAAGGACCGAAACGAGGTTCCACTTGAGCCTCGTCACCTAGTGGTACCATCAGGTGTGTCCAAAATGATTTCTGAGCCTATGGTACGTCTAGGGCAAACCATGCACCTATCCTGCACTGACACTAACACTGTCTCCCAATGGAAAGAAGAGAGATTCTAAATGACCCACGTCACCTAGGAGTTCTATCGGTTGCGTCCAAAACGATTTCTGAGCCTATGATACGTTCGAAGTAAACCACAGACCTCTCTTGCGTCAAGATTAGTACTATCTCCAAACAGACTGAGCTTTCACTTGAGCCTCGTCACCTAAGAGTACCATCGGGTGTGTCCAAAACAATTTCTGAGCAGATGGTACGTTCGGCGCAAACCATGCAACTATCTAGCACCGACAGTAACATTATCTCTAAAGAGAAAGAAGTGACATTCCATATGACCCACGTCACCTGAGAGTTCCATCGGGTGCATCCAAAATGATTTCAAAGCTCGTGGTACGTTTGACGCAAATAGTGCACCTATCTTACGTCAAGATTATCACTATATCCAAAAGGACCGAAAGGAGCTTCCACTTGAGCCTCGTCGCCAATTGGTACTATCGATGCGACCAAAATGATTTCTGAGTCTATCATACGTCTAGCACAAACCATGTACCTATCTTGCACTGACTCTAACACTGTCTCCAAACGAAAAGAAGCGAGATTCCACATGACCCACATCACCTAAGAGTTCCATCGGGTGAGTCCAAAATGATTTCTGAGCCTATGGTACATTCCACGCAAGCCATGCACCTATCTTGCATCAAGATTAGACTATCTCCAAACGGACCAAGCTTTAACTTGAGCCTCGTCATCTAGGAGTACCATCGGGTGTGTCCAAAACAATTTCTGAGCAGATGAAATGTTTGGCGCAAACCATACACCTATCTTGCACCGATAATAACACTGTCTCCAAAGAGAAAGAAGTGAGATTCCACATGACCTAGGTCACCTAAGAGTTACATCGGCTACGTCTAAAATGATTTTGGAGCGTATGGTACGTTTGACGCAAACCGTGCACCTATCTTGTGTCAAGATTAGCACTATCTCCGAACGGAAAGAGCTTTCACTTGAGCCTCGTCACCCCGGAGTACCATCAGGTACGTCCAAATTGATTTCTGAGCCAATGGTATGTTTGGTGCAAACGGTGCATCTATCTTGCACCGACACTAATACTGTCACCAAATCGAAAGATTTCCAAATGACCCATGTTACCTAGGAGTTCCAACGGGTGCGTTCAAAATGATTTCCGAGCCTATAGTACATTCAACGCAAACCGCGCACCTATCTTGTGTCAAGATTAGCACTATCTCCAAAATGACCGAAACGAGCTTCCATTTGAGCGTCGTCACCTAGTGGTACCATCGAGTGCGTCCAAAACAATTTCTAAGCCTATGGTACATCTAGCGCAAACCATGCACCTATCTTGCATCGACACTAACATTGTGTCCAAATGGAAATAAGCGAGATTCCACATGACCCACATCACCAAGGAGTTCCATCGGGTGAGTCCAAAATGATTTCCGAGCCTATGGTACGTTCGATGCAAACCGTGCACCATCTTGCGTCAAGATTAGCACTATCTCCAAATGGATTGAGCTTTCACTTGAGCCTCGTCACCTCGAGGTATACCATCGGGTGAGTCCAAAACGATTTTCTGAGTAGATGGTACGTTTGGTGCAAACCGTGCACCGATCTTGCCCTGACACTAACACTATCTCCAAAGAGAAAGAAGTGAGATTCCGCATGACTCACGTCACCTAAGAGTTCCATCAAGTGCGTCCAAAATGATTTCCAAGCCAATAGTACATTCCATGCAAATAGTGCACCTACCTTGCATCAAGATTAGCACTATCTCCGAAAGGACCGCAACGAGGTTCCACTTGAGCCTCCTCACCTAGTGGTACCATCAGGTGCAACCATAACAATTTTTGAGCCTATGGTACATCTATCGCAAACCATGCATCTATCTTGCACTGACACTAACACTATTTCCAGATGGAAAGAAGAGAGATTCCGAATGACCCATGTCACCTAGGAGTTCCATTGGGTGCGTCCAAAACAATTTCCGAGCCTATGATACGTTCGAAGTAAACCATGGACCTCTCTTGCATCAAGATTAGCACTATCTCCAAACGGACTGAGCTTTAACTTGAGCCTCATCATCTTGGAGTACCATCGGGTGCATCCAAAATGATTTTTGAGCAGATGGTACGTTTTGCGCAAACCGTGCACCTATCTTGCACCGATAGTAACACTGTCTCCAAAGAGAAAAAAGTGAGAGTCCACATGACCTACGTCACCTAAGAGTTCCATCGGCTATGTCCAAAACAATTTTGGAGCCTATGGTATGTTCGACGCAAAACTGTGCACCTATCTTGCATCAAGATTAGCACTATCTCCGAACGCACCGAGCATTTACTTGAGGTTCGTCATCTCGGAGTACCATCAGGTGCGTCCAAATTGATTTATGAGCCGATGGTACGTTTGGCACAAACTGTGCACCTATCTTGCACCGACACTAACAATGTAACCAAATTGAAAGAAGTGAGATTCCACATGACCCAGGTTACCTAGGAGTTCTATCGGGTGCATTCAAAATGATTTCCGAGCCTATGGTACATTCAACACAAACCGTGCACCTATCTTGCGTCAAGATTAGCACTACCTCCAAAATGACCGAAACGAGCTTCCATTTGAGCGTTGTCAGCTTGTGGTACCATTGAGTGCGTCCAAAACAATTTCTGAGCCTATGGTACGTCTAGCACAAACCATGCACCTATCTTGCACTGACACTAACACTGTCTCAAATGGAAATAAGCGAGACTCCACATGACCCACGTCACCTAGGAGTTCTATCGGTTGAGTCAAAAATGATTTCTGAGCCTATGGTACATTCGATGCAAACCGTGCACTATCTTGCGTCAAGATTAGCACTATATCCAAACAGATTGAGCTTTCACATGAGCCTCGTCACCTTAGGGTACCATCGGCTGAGTCCAAAACAATTTCTGAGAAGATGGTACATTTGGCACAAACCGTGCACCAATCCTGCACCGACAGTAACAGTGTCTCCAAAGAGAAAGAAGTGAGATTCCAGATGACCCATGTCACCGAAGAGTTCCATCGGGTGCATCCAAAATGATTTATGAGCCAATGGTACGTTCCATGTGAACCGTGCACCTATCTTGCGTCAAGATTAGCACTATCTCCGAAAGGACCAAAATGAGGTTCCACTTGAGCCTCGTCACCTAGTGGTACCATTAGGTGTGTCCAAAACAATTTCTAAGCCTATGGTACATCCGCACAAACCTTACACCTATCTTGCACTGACACTAACACTGTCTCCAAATGGAAAGAATAGATATTCCACATGACCCACGTCACCTAGGGGTTCCATCAGGTGTGTCCAAAATGATTTCTGAGCCTATGGTATGTTCAAAGTAAACCATGGACCTCTCTTGCATCAATGTTAGCACTATCTCCGAACGGACCGAGCTTTCACTTGAGCCTCGTCACCTAAGAGTACCATCGGGTGTGTCCAAAACGATTTCTGAGTAGATGGTACGTTCGGCGCAAACCGTGCAACTATCTTGCACCGATAGTAACGTTGTCTCCAAAGAGAAAGAAGTGACATTCCACATGACCCCCGTCACCTGAGGGTTCCATCGGGTGTGTCTAAAACTTTTTCAATGCCCGCGGTATGTTTAACGCAAACAGTGCACCTATCTTGCTTCAAGATTAGCACTATCTCTAAAAGGACCGAAACAAGCTTCTACTTGAGCCTCATCACTTATTGGCACTGTCAAGTATGACCAAAATAATTTTTGAGCCTATCGTATATCTAGCACAAACCATGTACCTATCTTGGACCGACACTAACACTATCTCCAAACGGAAAGAAGCAAGATTTCACATAACCCACGTCACCTTGGAGTTGCATCGGGTGAGTCCAAAACAATTTCTAATCTCAACATTCGACGCAAACCATGCACCTATCTTGCATCAAGATTAGACTATCTCCAAATGGACCAAGCTTTAACTTGAGCCTCGTCATCTAGGAGTACCATCGGGTGTGTCCAAAATGATTTTTGAGCAGATGGTATGTATGGCGCAAACCGTGCACCTATTTTGTAGATTCCGCATGACATAGGTCACCAAAGAGTTCAATTGGCTACTTCCAAAACAATTTAAGAGCCAATGGTATGCTCGACACAAGCCATGCACCTATCTTGCATCAGATTAGCACTATCTCTGAATGGACCGAGCTTTCACCGGAGCCTCGTCACCACAGAGTACCATCAGGTGCGTCCAAATTGATTTCTGAGCCTATGGTACGTTTGGCGCAAACTGTGCACCTATCTTGCACTGACACTAACACTGTCGCCAAATGGAAAGAAGTGAGATTCCACATGACCCACATTACCTAGGAGTTCCATCGGGTGTGTTCAAAATGACTTCCGAGCCTGTGGTACGTTCAATGCAAACCGTGCACCTATCTTACATCAAGATTAGCACTATCTCCAAAATGACCGAAAGCTTCCGTTTGAATGTCGTCACCTTGTGGTACCATTGAGTGCATCCAAAACAATTTCTGTGCTTACGATACGTCTAGCGCAAACCATGCACCTATCTTGCACCAACACTAACACTGTCTCCAAATGGAAGGAAGAGAGATTCCACATGACCCACGTATCTAAATTAAGAAAAAAGATTAGCACTACCTCTGAAAGGACAGAAACGAGGTTCCACTTGAGCCTCGTCACCTAGTGGCACCATCAAGTGTGTGCAAAACAATTTATGAGCCTATAGTACGTCTAGCACAAACTATGCACCTATCTTGCACCGATACTAACACTGTCTACAAACGAAAAAAGAAGAGGTTCCACATGACCCACGTCACCTAGGAGTTCCATCGGGTGAGTCCAAAATGATTTTCGAGCCTATGGTACGTTCGATGCAAATCGTGCACTATGTTGTGTCAAGATTAGCACTATCTATAAACGGATTAAGCTTTCACTTAAGCCTCGTCACCTTGGGGTACCATCGGGTGAGTCCAAAACAATTTCTGAGCAAATGGTACATTTGGTGCAAACCGTGCATGATCTTGCACCGACAGTAACACTATAACCACAGAGAAAGAAGTGAGACTCCACATGATCCACGTCACCTAAGAGTTCCATTGAGTGTGTCCAAAATGATTTCTGAGCCCATGGTATGTTCCACGCAAACTGTGCACCTATCTTGTGTCAAGATTAGCACTATCTCCGAAAGGACTAAAATGAGGTTCCACTTGAGCCTCGTCACCTAGTGGTACGATTAGGTGCATCCAAAATGATTTCAAGCCTATGGTATGTCCAGCACAAACCTTGCACCCATGTTGCACCGACACTAACACTGTCTCCAAATGGAAAGAAGAGACACTCCACATGACCCATGTCACCTAGGGATTCCATCGGGTGCGTGCAAAATGATTTTTGAGCCTAAGGTACGTTTGATAAAAAACGTGCACCTCTCTAGTGTTAAGATTAGCACTATCTCTAAATGGACCGAGCTTTCACTTGAGTGCGTCCAAAATCATTTTGAGCTGATGGTACATTTGGCGCAAACTATGCACCTATCTTGCACCGACACTAACACTATCTCCAAATAGAAAGAAGTGAGATTCCACATGACCCACATCACCTAGGAGTTCCATCGAGCGTGTTCAAAATGATTTTCGAGCCTATGCTACGATTAACACAAACCGTGCACCTTTCTTGCATCAAGGTTAGCACTATGTACGAAAGGACCGAAACGAGCTTCCACTTGAGCCTCGTCACCTAGTGATACCATCAAGTTCATCCAAAATGATTTCTGAGCCTATGGTACGTCTACCGCAAGCCATGCAACTATCTTGCACCGACACTAACGCTGTCTCCAAACGGAAACAAGAGAGATTTCATGTGACCCCCGACACCTAGGAGTTCCATCAGGTGCGGCCAAAATGATGTTCGAGCCTATGCTACATTGGATGCAAACCGTGCACCTATCTCGCATCAAGATTAGCACTATCCCCAAATGGACCGAAACAAGCTTTCACTTGTGCGACATCACCTAGGAGTACCATCAGCTGCATCGAAAATGATTTCTGAGCCGATGGTATGTTTGGCACAAACCATGCACCTATCTTGCACCAGCACTAACACTGTCTCCAAAGAGAAAGAAGTGAGATTCTACATGACCCACATCACCTAAGAGTTCCATCGGGTGCGTCCAAATCGATTTTTGAGCCTATGGTATGTTCAACGCAAATAGTGCAACTATCTTGCATCAAGATTAGCACTATCTCCAAATGGAATGACCTTTCACTTAAGCCTCGTCACCTCGTAGTACGATCATGTGCGTCCAAAATGATTTCTGAGCCAAGGGTACGTTTGGCACAAACTGTGCACCTATCTTGCACCAACGCTAACACTGTCTCCAAACAGAAAAGAAGTGAGATTTCACATGACCAACGTCACCTAGGACTTCCATCAGGTGCATCCAAAATGATTTATGAGCCTATGGTACGTTCGACGCAAACCGTGCACCTATCTTGTGTCAAGATTAGCACTATCTCCAAATGGATCGAGCTTTCACTTGAGCCTTGTCAACTCGGGGTACCATCGGGTGCGCCCAAAATGATTTCTGAGCAGATGGTGCGTTTGGCACAAACCGTGAACCGATCTTGCACCGACAGTAACACTGTCTCCAAAGAGAAAGAAGTGAGATTCCACATGACCCACGTATCTAAATTAAAAAAAAGATTAGCACTATCTCTGAAAGGACCGAAACGAGGTTCCACTTGAGCCTCATCACCTAGTGGTACCATCAAGTGTGTGCAAAACGATTTCTGAGCCTATAGTACATCTAGCAGAAACTATGCACCTATCTTGCACCGACACTAACACTATCTCCAAACGAAAAAAGAAGAGAGATTCCACATGACCCATGTCACCTAGCAGTTCCATCAGGTGCGTCCAAAACGATTTCTGAGCCTATGTTATGTTTGATGCAAACCGTGCACCTCTCTTGCGTCAAGATTAGCACTATCTCCGAATGAACCGAGCTTTCACTTGAGCCTCATCACCTCGGAGTACCATTGGGTGCGTCCAAAATGAGTTTTGAGCAAATGGTATGTTTGGCGTAAACTGTGCACCTATCTTGCACCGACACTAACTCTGTCTCCAAACGGAAAAAAGTGAGATTGCATGACCCACATCACCTAGGAGTTCCGTTGGATGCGTCCAAAATGATTTCTAAGCCTGTGGTACGTTTGACATAAACCGTGCACCTATCTTTCATCAAGATTATCACTATCTATGAAAGGACTGAAATGAGCTTCCACTTGAGCCTCGTCACCTAGTGGTACCATCGAATGCATCAAAAATGGTTTCTGAGCCTATGGTACGTCTAGCGCAAACCCTGCACCTATCTTACACTGACACTAACACTGTCCCTAAATAGAAACAAGAGAGATTTCATAGGACCACGTCAAGTGCATCCAAAATTATTTCGAGGATTATGGTACATTCGACGCAAACCGTGCACCTATCTTGCATCAAGATTAGCACTATCTCCAAATGGACCAAAATGAGCTTTCAATTGTGCAACATCACCTAGGAGTACCATCAGGTGCGTCTAAACCGATTTCTGAGCCGATGGTACGTTTAGCGCAAACTGTGCACCTATCTTGCACTGACACTAACACTGTCTCCAAAGAGAAAGAAGTGAGATTCTACATGACCCACGTCACCTAAGAGTTCCATCGGGTTCGTCCAAAATGATTTCTGAGCCTATGGTACGTTTACGCAAACCGTGCACCTATCTTGTGTCAAAATTAGCAGTATCTTTCACTTTAGCCTTGTCAACTCGAAATACCATCGGGTGCGTCCAAAACGATTTCTGAGCCGATGGTATGTTTTATGCAAACGGTGCACCTATGTTGCACCGACACTAACACTATCTCCAAATAGAAACAAGCGAGATTCCACAAGATCCACGTCACCTAGGAGTTCCATCGGGTGAGTCCAAAATGATTTCTGAGCCTATGGTACGTTTGACGCAAACCATGCACTATCTTGCATCAAGATTAGCACTATCTCCAAATGAATCGAACTTCCACTTGAGCCTCGTCACCTCGGGGTACCATCGGGTGCGTCCAAAACGATTTCTGAGCAAATGGTACGTTTGGCGCAAATCATGCACCGATCTTGCACCGACACTAACACTGTCTCCAAAGAGAAAGAAGTGAGATTCCACAAGACCCACGTCACCTAGGACTTCCATCGGGTGCATCGAAAACGATTTTTGAGCCTATGGTACGTTCGACGTAAACCGTGCAACTATCTTGCGTCAAGATTAGCACAATCTACAAATGGATCGACCTTTCACTTGAGCCTTCTCACCTCGTAGTATGATCAGGTGCATCCAAAACAATTTCTGGGCCGATGGTACGTTTGGCACAAACTGTGCACATATCTTGCACCAACACTAACACTATCTCCAAACAGAAAGAACTGAGATTCCACATGACCATGTCACCTAGGAGTTCCATTAGGTGAGTCCAAAATGATTTGGGAGCCTATGGTACGTTCGACACAAACCCTGCCCTATCTTGCATCAAGATTAGCACTGTCTCCAAAAGGACCAAAACGAGCTTCCATTTGAGCCTCATCACCTAGTGGTACCATCGAGTGCGTCCAAAATGATTTCTGACCCTATGGTACATCTAGCGCAAACCATGCACCTATCTTGCACCGACACTAACACTGTCTCTAAACGGAAAGAAGACAGATTCCACATGACCCACGTCACGTAGGAGTTCTATCGGGTGCGTCCAAAATGATTTCCGAGCCTATGGTATGTTTAACGCAAACCATGCACTATCTTGCATCATGATTAGCACTATCTCCAAACGAATTGAGCTTTCACTGGAGCCTTGTCACCTCGGGGAACCTTCGGGTGCGCCCAAAATGATTTCTGAGCAGATGGTGCATTTGGCGCAAACCGTGCACCGATCTTGCACCGAAAGTAACACTATTTCCAAAAAGAAAGAAGTGAGATTCCACATGACCCATGTATCTAAATTAAAAAAAAGATTAGCACTATCTCTTAAAGGACCGAAACAAGGTTCCACTTGAGCCTCGTCACCTAGTGGTACCATCAAGTGTGTGCAAAATGATTTCTAAGCCTATGGTACATCTAGCACAAACTATGCACCTATCTTGCGCCAATACTAACACTGTCTCTAACCAAAAAAAGAAGAGAGATTCTACATGACCCACGTCACCAAGGAGTTCCATCGGGTGCCTCCAAAATGATTTCTGATCCTATGGTATGTTCGATGCAAACTGTGGACCTCTCTTGCGTCAAGATTAACACTATCTCCAAACGGACCAAGCTTTCACTTGAGCCTCATCACCTCAGAGTACCATTGGGTGCATCCAAAATGAGTTTTAAGCCGATGGTATGTTTGGAGCAAACTATCCACCTATCTTGCACCGACACTAGCACTGTCTCCAAATAGAAAGAAGTGAGATTGCATATGACCCACATCACCTAGGGGTTCCATTGGGTGCATCCAAAACAATTTCTGAGCCTATGGTACATTTGATGCAAATCGTGCACCTATCTTGCGTCAAGATTGGCACTATCTATGAAAGGACCGAAACGAGCTTCCACTTGAGCCTCGTCACCTAGTGTACCATCGAGTGCGTCCGAAACAATTTCTGAGCCTACGGTACGTCGAGCACTAACCCTGGACCTACCTTGCACAAACACTAACACTGTCTCCAAATGGAAACAAGAGAGATTTCACATGACCCACGTCACCTAGGAGTTCCATCGGGTGCGTCCAAAACGATTTCGAAGATTATGGTACGTTCGACGCAAATTGTGCACCTATCTTGCATCAAGATTAGCACTATCTTCAACTGGACCAAAATGAGCTTTAAATTGTGCAACGTCACCTAGGAGTACCTCAGGTGCGTCCAAATCGATTTCTGAGCTGATGGTATGTTTGGCACAAACCATGCGCCTATCTTGCACTAACTCTAACACTATCTCTAAAGAGAAAGAAGTGAGATTCCACATGACCCACGTCACCCAAGAGTTCCATTAGGTGCGTCCAAAATGATTTCTGAGCCTATGGCATGTTCGACACAAACTATGCACCTATCCTACGTCAAGATTAGCAGTATCTTTCACTTGAGCCTCGTCACCACGGAGTACCATCAAGTGCATCCAAAATGATTTCTGAGCATATGGTACGTTTGGCACAAACTATGCACCTATCTTGCACTAACACTAATACTGTCTCCAAACGGAAACAAGCACGATTTCACATGGCCCATGTCACCTAGGGGTTCCATCGGGTGAGTCCAAAACAATTTTTGAGCCAATGGTACGTTTGACGCAAACCGGGCACCTATCTTGCGTCAGTATTGGCACTATCTGTAAACGGACCGAGGTTTCACTTGCCTTATCACCTAGGAGTACCATCGGTTGTGTCCAAAATGATTTCGGAGCAATTGGTACATTTGGCACAAACCATGCACCGATCTTGCACCGATAGTAACACTGTCTCCAAAGAGAAAGAAGTGAGATTCGACATGACTCACGTCACCAAAGAGTTCCATCGGGTATGTCCAAAATGATTTCTATGCTTATGGTACACTCGACGCAAACCGTGCACCTATCCCGCGTCAAGATTAGCACTATCTTTGAAAGGACCAAAACGAGATTGCACTTGAGCCTCTCACCTAGTGGTACCATCAAGTGCGTCCAAAAAGATTTCTGAGCCTGTGGTACATCTAGCGCAAACCATGCACCTATCTTGCACCAACACTAACATTTTCTCCAAACGGAAAGAAGAGAGATTCCACATGATCCATGTCACCTAGGAGTTCCATCGGGTACGTCCAAAATGATTTCCAAGCCTATGTTATGTTCGACGCAAACCGTGCACCTCTCTTGCGTCAAGATTAGCACTATCTCCAAATGGACCGAGCTTCCACTTAAGCCTCGTCACCACAGAGCACGATTAGGTCCGTCCAAAATGAGTTTTGGGCCGATGGTATGTTTGGCGCAAACTGTGCATCTATCTTGGACCGACACTAACATTATCTCCAAATGTAAAGAAGTGAGATTCCACATGACCACATCACCTAGGAGTAAAAACGGGTGCATCCAAGACGATTTCTGAGCCTGTGGTATATTCGACGCAAACTATGCACCTATCTTGCGTCAAAATTAGAACTATATACGAGAGGACCAAAATGAGCTTCCACTTGAGCCTCATCACCTAGTGGTACCATCGAGTGTGTCCAAAACGATTTCTAAGCCTATGGTATGTCTAGCGCCAACCATGCACCTATCTTGCACCGACACTAACACTGAGCGAGATTCCACATGACCCACATCACCAAGGAAATCCATCGGGTGCGTCTAAAACGATTTCGAAGCCTATGGTACGTTCGACGCAAATCATGCACTTATCTTGCGTCAAGATTAGCACTATCACTGAAAGGACCAAAATGAGCTTCCACTTGAGCCTCATCACCTAGTGGTACCATCAAGTGCGTCCAAACTGATTTCTGAGCCTATGGTACGTCTAGCGCAAACCATGCATCCATCTTGCACTGACACTAATACTGTCTCTGAATGGAAACAAGCGAGATTCCAAATGACACACGTCACCTAGGAGTTCTATTGGGTGAGTCCAAAATGATTTCAGAGCCTACGGTACGTTTTGATGCAAACCGTGCACTGATCTTGCGTCAGTATTGGCACTATTTGTAAACGGACCGAGGTTTCACTTGAGCCTCGTCACGTAGGAGTACCATCGTGTGTGTCCAAAATGATTTCTGAGCAGTTGGTACGTTTGGCACAAACTGTGCACCTATCTTCCACCGAAAGTAACACTATCTCCAAAGAGAAAGAAGTGAGATTCCACAAGACCCACGTCACCTAAGAGTTCCATTGGGTGCGTCCAAAATCATTTCCGAGCCTATGGTACGTTCGATGCAAACTGTGCACCTATCTTGCATCAAGATTAGCACTATCTCCAAATGGACCGAGCTTTCACTTGAGCGTCGTCACCTAGGAGTACCATCATGTGTGTCTAAAATGATTTCTAAGCCAATGGTATGTTTGGTGCAAACTGTGCGCCTATCTTGCACCGACACTAACACTGTCTCCAAATAGAGGGAAGTGAGATTCCACATTACCCACATCACCTAGGAGTTCCATCGGGTGCGTCCAAAATGATTTTGAAGCCCATGGTACGTTCGACGCAAACCGTGCACCTATCTTGCATCAAGATTAGAATTATCTCCAAAAGGACCAGAACGAGCTTCCACTTGAGCATCGTCTCCTAGTGGTACCATTAGGTGCATCTAAATGGTTTCTGAGCCTATGGTACGTCTAGCGCAAACCATACACCTATCTTGCACTGATACTAACACTGTCTCCAAATGGAAAGAAGAGAGATTTCGGACGACCCACGTCACCTAGGAGCTCCATTGGGTGTGTCCAAAATGATTTCTGAGCCTATGGTACGTTAGACGCAAACCATGCACTATCTTGCGTCAAGATTAGGACTGTCTCCAAACTGACCGAGCTTTCACTTGAGCCTCGTCACCTTAGAGTAACATCGGGTGCACCATACCAATTTCTAAGCAGATGGTATGTTTGGTGCAAACCATGCACTGATCTTGCAACCAACACTAACACTGTCTCCAAAGAGAGAATTTAGATTCTACATGATCCACGTCACCTACGAGTTCCATCGGGTGCGTCCAAAACGATTTTTGAGCCTATGATACGTTCGATGCAAACCGTGCACCTATCTTGCATCAAGATTAGCACTATCTTCGAAAGGACTGAAACAAGATTGCACTTGAACCTCGTTACCTAGTGGTACCATCATGGGTGTCAAAAATAATTTCTGAGACTACGGTACGTCTAGGGCAAACCATGCACCTATCTTTCACCGACACTAACATTGTCTCTAAACAGAATGAAGAGAGATTCCACATGATCCACGTCACCTAGGAGTTCCATCGGGTGCGTCAAATATGATTTCTAAGCCCATGGTATGTTCAACGCAAACTAGGCACCTCTCTTGCATCAAGATTAGCACTATCTCCATATGGAACGAGCTTTCACTAAATCCTCGTCACCTCAGAGTTCCATCGGGTGCGTCCAAAATGATTTCTGAACTGATGGTACGTTGGGTGCGAACTGTGCACCTTTCTTGCACTGACACTAACACTATCTCCAAGAGGAAAGATGTGAGATCCCACATGACACACGTCACCTAGGAGTTCCATGGGGTGCGTCCAAAACGGTTTCTGAGCCTATGGTATGTTTGACGCAAATCGTGCACCTATCTTGCGTCAAGATTAGCACTATCTTCGAATGAACCAAAATAAGCTTTCACTTGAGCCTCATTATCCGATGGTACAATCGAGTGGGTCCAAAACAATTTCTGAGCCTATGGTACGTCTAGTGCAAACCACGCACCTTCTTGCACCGACACTAACACTGTCTCTAAATGCAAAGAAGAGAGATTCCACATGACCCACGTGACCTAGGAGTTCCATGAGGTGTGTCAAAAATGATTTCCATGCCAATGGTATATTCGACGCTGTCTGCAAACGGAAACAAGCGAGCTTCCACGTGACCCACGTCACCAAGGTGTTCCATTGGTTGCGTCCAAAACGATTTCGAAGCCTATGGTACGTTCGACGTAAACCATGCACTTATCTTCCGTCAAGATTAACACTATCTCTGAAAGGACCGAAACGAGCTTCCACTTGAGCCTCATCACCTAGTGGTTCCATTGAGTGCGTCCAAAATGATTTCTAAGCCTATGGTATGTCTAGCACAAACCATGCACCTATCTTGCACTGACACTAATACTGTCTCCAAATGGAAACAAGCGAGATTCGACATGACCCAAGTCACTTAGAAGTTCCATCGGGTGCGTCCAAAACGATTTTTGAGCCCATAGTACATTTGATGCAAATCGTGCACCTGTCTTACGTCAAGATTGGCACTATCTCTAAACGGACCGAGGTTTCACTTGAGCCTCGTCACCTAGGAGTACCATCGGGTGTGTCCAAAATGATTTCTGAGCAGTTGGTACATTTGGTGCAAACCGTGCACCTATCTTGCACCAACAGTAACACTATCTCCAAAGAGAAAGAAGTGAGATTCCACAAGACCCATGTCACCTAAGAGTTCCATCGGTGTGTCCAAAATAATTTCGAAGCCCATGGTACGTTTGGCGCAAACCGTGCACCTATCTTGCGTCAAGATTAGCATTATCTCCGAAAGGAATGGAACGAGCTTCCACTTGAGCCTCATCTCGTAGTGGCACCATTAGGTGCATCCAAATGATTTCTGAGGCTATGGTACGTCTAGCGCAAACCATACACCTATCTTGCACCAAACTAAGACTATCTCCAAACAGAAAGAAGAGAGATATCACATGACCCACGTCACCTAAGAGCTCCATTGGGTGCGTCCAAAATGATTTCTAAGCCTTTGGTACGTTCGACGGAAACCATGCATTATCTTGCGTCAAGATTAGGACTATCTCCAAACTGACCGAGCTTTCACTTGAGCCTCGTCACCTTAGAGTACCATCGGGTGCACCATACCGATTTCTAAGCAGATGGTATGTTTGGTGCAAACCATGCACTAATCTTGCAACCGACACTAACACTATCTCCAAAGAGAAAGAATTTAGATTCTACATGACCCACGTCACCTACGAGTTCCATCGGGTGCGTCCAAAATGATTTTTGTGCCTATGATACGTTCGACGCAAACCGTGCACCTATCTTGCGTCAAGGTTAGCACTATCTTCGAAAGGACCGAAACAAGATTGCACTTGAGCCTCGTTACCTAATGGTACCATCATGTGTGTCCAAAATGACTTCTGAGCCTACGGTACGTCGAGGGCAAACCATGCACCTATCTTGTACCGACACTAACATTGTCTCTAGACAGAATGAAGAGAGATTCCACATGATCCACGTCACCTAGGATTTCCATCGGGTGCGTCAAAAATGATTTCCAAGCCAATGGTATGTTCGATGCAAATCGGGCACCTATCTTGCGTCAAGATTAGCACTATCTCCAAACGGACCGAGTTTCACTTCAGCCTCCTCACCTCGGAGTACCATTGGGTGCATCCAAAACAATGTCTGAGCCGATAGTACATTGGGTGCGAACTGTGCACCTATCTTGCACTGACACTAACACTATCTCCAAGAGGAAAGAATTGAGATCCCACATGACCCACATCACCTAGGAGTTCCATTGAGTGCGTCCAAAATGATTTTTGAGCCTATGGTACGTTCGACACAAACCGTGCACCTATCTTGTGTTAAGATTAGCACTATCTTCGAACGGACCGAAATGAGCTTCCACTTGAGCCTCATCATCCAGTGGTTCCATCGAGTGGGTCCAAAATGATTTCTAAGCCTATGGTATGTCTAGCGCAAACCATGCACTGATCTTGCACCGACACTAACACTGTCTCCAAACAGAAAGAAGAAAGATTTCACATGACCCACAACACCTAGGAGTTCCATCAAGTGCATACAAAATGATTTCCGAGCCCATGGTACATTCGACGCAACCCGTGCTCCTCTCTTGCGTCAACATTAGCACTATCTCCAAACAAACCGAGCTTTCACTTGGGCCTCATCACCTCAGAGTACCATCGGGTCCGTCCAAAACGAGTTTTGGGCCAATGGTACGTTTGGCGCAAACTGTGCACCTATCTTGTACCGACACTAACACTATCTCCAAAAGGAAAGAAGTGAGATTCCACATGACCCACACCACCTACGAGTTTCATCGGGTGCGTCCAAAATGATTTTCGAGCCTAGGATACGTTCGACGCGAACCCTGCAGGTACATCAAGAATAGCACTATCTACAAAAGGACTGAAACGAGCTTCCACTTGAGCCTTGTCACCTAGTGGTACCATCATGTGCGTCCAAAAGGATTTCTGAGCCTATGGTATGTCTAGCACAAACAATGCACCTGTCTTGCACCGAAACTAACACTGTCTACAAATGGAAACAAGTGAGATTCCACATGACCCATGTCACCAAGGAGTTCCATCAGGTGCGTCTAAAACAATTTTGAAGCCTATGGTACGTTCGACGCAAACCGTGCACTTATCTTGCATCAAGATTAGCGCTATCTCTGAAATGACCGAAACGAGCTTCCACTTGAGCCTCATCACCTAGTGGTACCATTGGGTGCGTCCAAAATGATTTCTAAGCCTATGGTACGTCTAGCGCAAACCATGCACCTATCTTGCACTAACACTCATACTGTCTCCAAATGACGAAAACTATTAATTCGCATAAGATCTTCTTCAGTCCTACTCAAAAGCTCCAATAGTGTATGTATATTGGCCATTTTGAGACAATTATATGTTCTAGAAGGCAATTCTAATTGATCAACAAAAATACAATTCAATGGAATTCCTTTTTTGTTTTTCTTTAGATTAGTGAATCTTTTTTGAAAACAAGCGAGATTCCACATGACCCACGTCACCTAAGAGTTCCATCGGGTGAGTCCAAAATGATTTTTGAGCCTATGGTATGTTAGACGCAAACCGTGCACCTATCCTGTGTCAAGATTGGCACTATCTCTAAATGGACCAAGGTGTCACTTGAGCCATGTCACCTAGGAGTACCATCGGGTGTGTCCAAAATAATTTCTGAGCAGTTGGTACGTTTGGCACAAACTGTGCACCTATCTTGCACTAACAGTAACACTGTCTCCAAAGAGAAAGAAGTAAGATTCCACAAGGCCCACGTCACCTAAGAGTTCCATCGGTGTGTCCAAAATGATTTCCAAGCCTATGGTACGTTCGACGCAAACCGTGCACCTATCTTGCGTCAAGATTAGCACTATCTCCAAATGGACCGAGCCTTCACTTGAGCGTCGTGACCTATGAGTACCATCAGGTGTGTCCAAAATGATTTCTGAGCCAATGGTATGTTTGGCGCAAACTGTGCACCTATCTTGCATTAAGATTAGCACTATCACTAAATGGACTGAGCTTTCACTTGAGCATCGTCACCTAGGAGTACCATCAGGTGTGTCTAAAATGATTTCTGAGCCAATAGTACATTTGGTGCAAACTATGCACCAATCTTACACCGACACTAACACTGTCCCAAAACAAAGGGAAGTGACATTCCACATTACCCACATCACCTAGGAGTTCCATTGGATGCGACCAAAATGATTTCGAAGCCCATGGTACGTTCGACGCAAACTGTGCACCTATCTTGCGTCAAGATTAGCATTATCTCTGTAAGGACCGAAACGAGCTTCCACTTGAGCCTCGTCTCCTAGTGGTACCATTAGGTGCATCCAAATGATTTCTAAGCCTATGGTACGTCTAGCGCAAACCATACACCTATCTTGCACTGATACTAAGACTATCTCCAAACGGAAAGAAGAGAGATTTCACATGACCCACATCACCTAGGAGCTCCATTGGATGCGTCCAAAATGATTTCCAAGCCAATGGTACGTTTGACACAAACCGTGCACTATCTTGCGTCAAGATTAGGATTATCTCCAAACTGACCGAGCTTTCACTTGAGCCTCGTCACCTTAGAGTACCATCAGGTGCACCATACCGATTTCTGAGCAGATGGTATGTTTGGTGCAAACCGTGCACCGATCTTGTACCAACACTAACAACGTTTCCAAAGACAGAATTTAGATTCCACATGACCCACATCACCTACGAGTTCCATCGGGTGCGTCCAAAACGATTTCTGAGCGTATGGTACAATCGACGCAAACCGTGCACCTATCTTGCATCAACATTAGCACTATCTTCGAAAGGACCAAAGCAAGATTACACTTGAGCCTCGTCACCTAGTGGTACTATCATGTGTGTCCAAAATGATTTCTGAGCCTACGGTACGTCTAGGGCAAACCATGCACCTGTCTTGCACCGAGACTAACATTGTCTCCAAACGGAATGAAGAGAGATTCCACATGATCCACATCACCTAGGAGTTCCATCGGGTGGGTCAAAAACTATTTCCAAGCCAATGGTATGTTCGACGCAAACCGGGCACCTCTCTTGCGTCAAGATAAGCACTATCTCCAAACGGACCGAGCTTTCACTTCAGCCTCGTCAACTCGGTGTACCATCGGGTGCGTCCAAAACAATTTCTAAGCCGATGGTACGTTGGGTGCGAACTGTGCACCTATCTTGCACTGACACTAACACTGTTTCCAAGAGGAAAGAATTGAGATCCCACATGACCCACGTCACCTAGGAGTTCCATCGGGTGCGTCCAAAATAATTTCTGAGCTTATGGTACGATCGACGCAAACTGTGCACCTATCTTGCGTCAAGATTAGCACTATCTTCGAAAGGACCAAACGAGCTTTCGCTTGAGCCTCGTTATCCGATGGTATGTGTAGTGCAAACCACACACCTATCTTGCACTGACACTAACACCGTCTCTAAACGGAAAGAAGAGAGATTTCATATGACCCATGTGACCTAGGCGTTCCATCAGGTGTGTCAAAAATGATTATAGGCCAATGGTACATTCAATGCAAACCAAGCACCTCTCTTGCGTCAAGATTAGCACTATCTCCAAATGGACCGAGCTTTCACTTGAACCTCTCACCTCGGAGTACCATCAGGTGCGTCCAAAATGATTTCTATGCCGATGGTAGATTGGATGCAAACTGTGCACCTATCTTGCACCAACACAAACATTATCTCCAAGAGGAAAGAACTAAGATCCACATGACCCACGTCACGTAGGAGTTCCATCGAGTGCATCCAAAATGATTTTTGAGCCTATGGTATGTTTGATGCAAACTGTACACCTATCTATTGTTAAGATTAGCAATATCTTCGAAAAGGACCGAAACGAGCTTCCACTTGAGCCTCATCATCCCGTGGTCCCATCGAGTGGGTCCAAAACGATTTCTGAGCCTGTGGTACGTCTAGCGCAAACCACGCACCTATCTTGCACTGACGCTAACACTGTCTCCAAATGAAACGAAGAAAGATTCCACATGACCCACGTCACCTAGGAGTTCCATTGAGTGCGTCCAAAATGATTTTTGAGCCCATGGTACATTGGATGCAACCCATGCACCTCTCTTGCGTCAACATTAGCACTATCTTCAAACAAACCGAGCTTTCACTTGGGACTCATCACCTCGGAGTACCATCGGGTCCGTCCAAAACGAGTTTTGGGCCGATTGTACGTTTGGCGCAAACTGTGCACCTATCTTGCACCGACACTAACACAATCTCCAAAAGGAAAGAAGTGAGATTCCACATGACTCACATCACCTAAGAGTTTCATCGGTTGCGTCCAAAATGATTTCCGAGCCTATGATACGTTCGACGCAAACCCTGCACCTATCTAGCGTGAAGATTAGCACTATCTACGAAAGGACCAAAATGAGCTTCCACTTGAGCCTTGTCACCTAGTGGTACTATCGTGTGCGTCCAAAAGGATTTCTAAGGCTATGATACGTCTAGCACAAATAATGCACCTGTCTTGCACCGAAACTAACACAGTATGCAAACGGAAACAAGCGAGATTCCACATGACCCACATCACCAAGGAGTTCCATCGGGTGCGTCCAAAACGATTTCGAAGCCTATGGTATGTTTGACGCAAACCATGCACTTATCTTGCATCAAGATTAGCACTATCTTTGAAAGGACCAAAACAAGCTTCTACTTGAGCCCCATCGCCTAGTGGTACCATTGAGTGCGTCCAAAATGATTTCTAAGCCTATGGTACATCTAGCGCAAACCATGCACCTATCTTGCACTAGCACTAATACTGTCTCCCAATGGAAACAGGCGAGATTCCACATGACCCACGTCACTGGGTGAGTCCAAAATGATTTTTGAGCCTATGGTACGTTTGATGCAAACTATGCACCTATCTTGGGTCAAGATTGGCACTATTTCTAAACGGACTGAGGTTTCACTTGAGCCTCGTCACCTAGGAGTACAATCGGGTGTGTCTAAAACGATTTCTGAGCAGTTGGTACGTTTGGCACAAACCGTGCACCTATCTTGCACCCACAGTAACACAGTCTCTAAAGAGAAAGAAGTGAGATTCCACAAGACCCATGTCACCTAAGAATTCCACCGGTGTATCCAAAACAATTTCCGAGCCTATGGTACGTTTGACACAAACCGTGCACCTATCTTGTGTCAAGATTAACACTATCGACAAATGGACCGAGCCTTCACTTGAGTGTCGTGACCTAGGAGTACCATCAGGTGTGTCCAAAATGATTTCTGAGCCAATGGTACGTTTGGCGCAAACTGTGCACCTATCTTGCACCGACACTAGCACTGTCTCCAAATGGAGGGAAGTGAGATTCCACATTACCCAAATCACCTAGGTGTTCCATCGGCTGTGCGCAAAATAATTTCGAAGCCCATGGTACGTTCGACACAAACTATGCACCTATCTTGTGTCAAGATTAGTGTTATCTCCAAAAGGATATGAATGAGCTTCCACTTGAGCCTCATCTCCTAGTGGTACTATTAGGTGCATCCAAATGATTTCTGAGCCTATGGTACGTCTAGCGCAAACCATGCACCTATCTTGCACCAATAGTAACACTGCCTCCAAACCGAAAGAAGAGAGATTCCACATGACCCACGTCACCTAGGAGCTCCATTGGGTGCATCCAAAATAATTTTTGAGCCTATGGTACGTTCGACGCAAACCGTGCACCATCTTGCATCAAGAGTAGAATTATCTCCGAACTGACCGAGCTTTCACTTGAGCCTCACCACCTTAGAGTACCACCGGGTGCATCCAAAATGATTTCTGTGCAGATGGTACATTCATCACAAACCGTGCACCTATCTTGCGGCTGACAGTGACACTATCTCCAAAGAGAAAGAAGTGAGATTCCACATGACCCACGTCACCTAAGAGTTCCATTGGGTGCGTCCAAAATGGTTTCCGAGCCTATGGTACGTTCGACGCAAACCGTGCAGCAATGTTGTGTCAAGATTAGCATTATCTCCAAATGGACCGAGCTTTCACTTGAGCCTCGTCAATTAGGAGTACTATTGGGTGCGTCCAAAATGATTGCTGAGCCAATGGTACGGTTAGCGCAAACTGTGCACCTATCTTGCACCGACACTAACACCGTCTCCAAACGGAAAAAGTGAGAATCCACATGACCCGCGTCACCTAGGAGTTTCATTGGGTGCATCCAAAATGATTTTCGAGCCTTTGGTACGTTCGATGCAAACCAGGCACCTATCTTGCGTCAAGATTACACTATCTTCGAGAGGACCAAAACGAGCTTCCACTTAAGCCTCGTCACCTAATGGTACCATCGAGTGCGTCCAAAATGATTTATGAGTCTATGGTACGTCTAGCGCAAACCATGCTGCTATCTTGCACCGACACTAACACTGTCTCCAAATAGAAAGAAGATAGATTCCACATGATCCATGTCACCTAGGAGTTCCACTAGGTGCGTCCAAAATGATTTCCGAGCCTATGGTACGTTCAACGCAAACCATGCACCTATCTTGTGTCAAGATTAGCACTATGTCTGAAAGGACCGAAATAAGCTTCCACTTGAGCCTCGTCACTGAGTGGTACCATCGAGTGCGTCCAAAATGATTTCTAAGCCTACGGTATGTCTAGCACAAACCATACACCTATCTTCCACTGACACAAACACTATCTCTAAACAGAAAGAATCAAGATTCCACATGACCCACGTCACCTAGGAGTTGCATCAGGTGAGTCCAAAATGATTTTTGAGCCTATGGTACGTTCGATGCAAACCGTGCACCTATCTCGTGTCAAGATTAGCACTATCTCAAAACAGACCGAGCTTTCACTTCTGCCTCATAACCTCAGAGTACCATCGGGTGCGTCCTAAATGAGTTCTGAGCCGATGGTTAGTTTCGCACCACCTATCTTGCATCGACCTAACACTATCTTCAAAAGGAAAGAAGTGAGATTCCACATGGCCCACATCACCTCGGAGTTCCATCAGGTGCATCCAAAATGATTTCTGAGCCTATGGTACGTTCAACGCAAACCATGCACCTATCTTGCACTGACACTAACACTGTATCCATACAGAAACAAGCAAGATTCCACATGACCCACGTCACCTAGGAGTTCCATTAGGTGCATCAAAAATGATTTCGAAGCCTATGGTGCGTTTGACGCAAACCGTTCTCCCATCTTGCGTCAAGATTAGCACTATCTTTGAAATGTCTGAAACGAGCTTCCACTTGAGGCTCATCACCTAGTGGTACCATCAGGTGCATCCAAAATGATTTCTGAGCCTATGGTACATCTAGCGCAAACCACACACCTATCTTGCAGCAAAACTAACACTGTTTCGAAAAGGGAAGAAGAGAGATTGCACATGACCCACGTCACCTAGGAGTTCCATCGGGTGTGTCCAAAACTATTTCCGAGCCTATGGTATGTTTGACGCAAATGGTGCTCCTCTCTTGCATAAAGATAGGACTATCTCTGAATGGACCGAGCTTTCACTTGAGCCTCATCACCTCGCAGTAACATCGGGTGCGTCCAAACTGAGTTTTGAGCCAATGGAACGTTTGGCGCAAGCTGTGCACCTATCTTGCACCGACACTAGCCTTGTCTCCAAATGAAAAGAATTCCTTCGAGTGCGTCCAAAACAATTTCTGAGCTTATGGTACGTTCGATGCAAACCGTGGACCTATCTTGCATCAAGATTAGCACTATCTCCAAACAGACCGAGGTTAGACTTGAGCCTCGTCGCCCAGGTGTACCATCGGGTGCGTCCAAAATGATTTCTGAGCAGTTGGTACGTTTGGCACAAACCATGCACCTATCTTGCACCGACAATAACACAGTCTCCAAAGAGAAAGAAGTGAGATTCCACATGACCCACATCACCTAAGAGTTCTATCAAGTGCGTCCAAAATGATTTCTGAGCCTATGGTACGATCAACGCAAACCGTGCACCTATCTTGCATCATGGTACATCTAGCGCAAACCATGCACCTATCTTGCACTGACACTAACATTGTTTGCAAATGGATACAAGAGAGATTCCACATAATCCACATCACCTACGAGTTCCATCGAGTGCATCCAAAATGCTTTCCGAGCCTATGGTACGTTCAACGCGAACCGTGCGCCTATCTTGTGTCAAGATTAGCACTGTGTCTAAAAGGACTGAAACAAGCTTCAACTTGAGCCTCGTCACCTAGTGGTACCCTCGAGTGCGTCCAAAATGATTTATGAGCCTATGGTACGTCTAGCGCAAAGCATGCACCTATCTTGCACCAACACTAACTCTATCTCCAAATGAAAAGAAGCGAGATTCCAAATGACCCATGTGACCAAGTAGTTCCATTGTGTGCGTCCAAAATGAATTCTGAGCCTAAGGTACGTTCGACGCAAACCGTGCACCTATCTTGTGTCAAGATTAGCACTATCTCTAAAAGGACCAAAATGAGCTTCCACATGAGCCTCGTCACCTAGTGGTACCATCGAGTGCGTCCAAAATGATTTCTGAGTCTATGGTACGTCTAGCGCGAACCATGCACCTAACTTGCACCGACACTAACACTGTCTCCAACTAGAATGAAGAGAGGTTCCACACGATCCACGTCACCTTGGAGTTCCATCAGGTGTGTCCAAAATGATTTCTGAGCAAATGGTATGTTCAACGCGAACTGTGCACCTATCTTGTGTCAAGATTAGTAGTATGTCTGAAAAGGACTGAAATAAGCTTCCACTTGAGCCTCGTCACCGAGTGGTACCATCAAGTGCGTCCAAAACAATTTCTGAGCCTATGGTACGTCTAGCGCAAACCATGCACCTATCTTGCCCTGATGCAAACACTATCTCCAAACAGAAAGAATCGAGATTCCACATGACCCATGTCACCTAGGAGTTCCATCTTGTGAGTCCAAAACGATTTTCGAGCCTATGGTACGTTCGATGCAAACTGTGCCCAATCTCGTGTCAAGATTAGCAATATCTCCAAATGGACTGAGCTTTCACTTGAGCCTCGTAACCTCAGAGTACCATTGGGTGTGTCCAAAGTGATTTCTGAGCCGATGGTTTGTTTGGCGTAGACTGTGCACCTATCTTGCACCGACACTAACACTGTCTTCAAACAGAAAGAAGTGAGATTCCACATGGCCCACTTAAAGCTCTATGTTTGGTGTTGGTAATTAGTGACAATGCCCTAGTGCTAATCATGTGCTTAATATCGTATGTAGCAAAGGATGATTAACACATAGCATGGTGAAGCATGATGATCAAGTGTGGATGATGAAGTGCTTACCATGGTGATGGAGGAACAAGGTGCAACCCTATGATGATCAGGGCAAAGGTATATGCTAGGGGTTGTACTTTGGTAACCAGGACACCTAGTGGGTGTGGTTACATTATAGGTTAGATAGCCGTACTATAAAGAGGAGAATTATTCTATCAATTCTAGTCCTACATGTGCCTCTAGGTGACATTTCATTGAGCATATGCATTTGGATAGAGCTAATAATGCCTTGAAAAATGATTGTGAAAATGCTAACACACTTGCACATAGTGATGAACACTTGGTGGTGTTATCACCTTTGCGAAGGCGGTGGTGTTTGAGCGGTAGAGAGGGTTGGGGTCCTCTCTCCCTCCCGCCGAGCTTGCGAGGTGGGATTCAGGCGTTTTTTAGGAGTTGAAACACCTATTTTCCTTTATGCCAATGTCGAGATTTGGAGGCGATGTCACATGGTGTTTCCCGAGCTAAAACATGTGCTAAAGTGGTACACATACTTAGAATAGCTCATATGTGAAAGGGTGAAACAAGTAGAGCAACAAAATATCAAGATTTGCTTGAGTTAGAGGCGACAGATGCCGCTTGGGGAGCGACAGACGCTGCTATGGCGCGTCTGTTAGCAAACCCTAGCGAAGGGCTTTGGCGTGAGTGTGTCAGACGTGGGGACGCCGTTGCGTCAGACACTGCTGGAACCACTGTTCCCGCATCTATCGTGTGGAGGATTTCAACGCACGGTGACGCAGTGGTGACAGACGCTGAGCAGCGTCTGACGGGCAAGCAAGGGATGTGTTTGTCAATGAATTTCATGAAATGGAGCTCTCTATGTTGCATCTGTCGGGGCAATAGATGCTGAGGTGAAACACGATGTATGCGTCTGACATGTGTGGCGCGTGACTGTTAGATTTTAAACATGTGGACATGTGGCGCTTCTCTAAGCGTTAGATGCATCTGTCAGTGTTGACAGCAGCCCAACGACTCTTTTTGAAGGGGTACATCTATAAATACTTGGTGGCCGGCTCTTGGCTCCCACTCTTGGACATTTGACATACTTGTGAGCACATTGAGCTGAGCCATAGCATCCCCTCTCATCCCAACTCATCTCCTTTGCATTCGATTGCGATCTTTAAGTGAGATTGAGTGATTCAAGTGCATCGATCATTGATTTGCATCTAGAGGCACTTGGGGGATTGATTTGCTGTGGTTTTTCTTGTTACTCTTGGTGGTTGCCACCACCTAGACGGCTTGGAGCAGCTTAGAGGTGTGGCAAGTGTTGGTGATTGTTCTTGGCCACCTCCTGTGATCTTGTGAGGGGTTTGCACCTTCCTTGGTGGAATGCCGCAAGGTAGCATTAGTATATTTCTCATGTCATTGCAACTCCTAGCCATTTGGTAGGTTCTTGTGGCGCCTTTTGAGAGGCTCGGTGTGTAATCGATTAGCCATGAACCACGTGGTTGAGGGGGACACAACAGGGACTAGCGTGCCGGCAAGCACGTGAACCTCGGGATAAATCATCGTGTCTTGACTTCATTGATTGAGATTGATTTGTCTCGGTGGATTGGTTATCTTGGATATTATCTTTTGGATATTTATTGGTTGGCTCAATTCATCGCCCCTCGATGAAATCTCTTGTATCTCTAACTTGCATTACATTTCAAGTAATTGGTTGTTTGCTCTTGCTAGCTCATTGTTGTAGCTTGTGTAGTTTTAGTTTTGTGTAACTTGCTAGCTTGTTTAGTTGTTGCTCTTGCAGTTTGACTTGTGCGGTTGAGTCAAATATATTAGAATTGTTATTTGGATAGGTGGCTTGCAACACCCCATAGTCTAGCCAAAACTTGCTTCTCGCTATTTGTTATATTGATAAACTTGTTTAGCATACTTTGTAGGAATTTTTATTAGGCTATTCACCCCCCTCTAGCCATCAAGACCTTTCAACCACGTCACCTCGGAGTTACATCGAGTGCGTCCAAAATGATTTCGAGCCTATGGTACGTTCGACGCAAACCGTGCACCTATCTTGTGTCAATATTAGCAATATGTCCGAAAGTACCGAAATAAGCTTCCACTTGAGCCTAGTCACCGAGAGGTACCATCGAGTGTCTCCAAAATTATTTCTGAGCCTATGGTACGTCTAGCGCAAACCATGCACCTATCTTGCACTAACACTTACAATATCTCCAAATAGAAAGAATCAAGATTCCACATGACCCACGTCACCTTAGAGTTCCATCGGGTGCGTCCAAAATGATTTTCTGAGACTATGGTATGTTCGATGCAAACCGTGCAATTATCTTACGTCATGATTAGCACTATCTATGAAAGGACCAAAACAAGCTTCCACTTGAGCCTCGTCACCAAGTGGTACCATCGAGTGCGTCCAAAATGATTTATGAGCCTATGGTACGTCTAGCGCAAACCATGAACCTAACTTGCACCATCACTAACATTGTCTCCATATGGAAACAAGCAAAAATCCACATGACCCACGTCACCTAGGAGTTCCATTGGGTGCGTCCAAAATGATTTCGAATCCTATGGTATGTTCGACGCAAACCGTTCTCCTATCTTGCGTCAAGATTAGCACTATCTCCAAAACGACTGAAATGAGCTTCCACTTGAGCCTCGTCACCTAGAGGAACCATCAGGTGCATCAAAAATGATTTATGAGCACATCTGGCGCAAACCATGCACCTATCTTGCCCTGATGTAAACACTATCTCCAAACAGAAAGAATCAAGATTCCACATGACCCATGTCACCTAGGAGTTCCATCTTGTGAGTCCAAAATGATTTTCGAGCCTATGGTACGTTCGATGCAAACTGTGCACCAATCTCGTGTCAAGATTAGCAATATCTCCAAATGGACTGAGCTTTCACTTGAGCCTCGTAACCTCAGAGTACCATTGGGTGTGTCCAAAGTGATTTCTGAGCCGATGGTTTGTTTGGCGTAGACTGTGCACCTATCTTGCACTGACACTAACACTGTCTTCAAACAGAAAGAAGTGAGATTCCACATGACCCACATCACCTAGGAGTTCCATTAGGTGCATCCAAAATGATTTCGAAGCCTATGGTACGTTCAACGCAAACCGTTCACCTATCTTGCGTTAAGATTAGCACTATCTCCAAAAGGACCGAAACGAGCTTCCACTTGAGCCTTGTCAACTAGTGGAACCATTAGGTGCATCTAAAATGATTTCTAAGCCTATGGTACGTCTAGCTTAAACCATGCACCTATCTTGCACGGACACTAACACTGTCCCCAAACAGGAAGAAGAGAGATTCCACAAGACCCACGTTATCTAGGAGTTCCATCGGGTGCTTCCAAAACTATTTCTGAGCCTATAGTACGTTCGACGCAAATGGTGCTCCTCTCTTGTGTAAAGATTAGCACTATCTCCAAATGGATCGAGCTTTCACTTGAGCCTCGTCACCTCAGAGTAACATCGGGTGCATCCAAAATGAGTTTTGAGCTAATGGTACGTTTGGCGCAAGCTGTGCACCTATCTTGCACTAACACTAACACTAACACTATCTCAAAACAAAAAGAAGTAAGATTTCACATGACCCATGTCACCTGGGAGTTCCATCGGGTACATCCAAAATGATTTCTGAGCCTACGGCACGTTCGACGCAAACCGTGAACCTTTCTTGTGTCAAGATTAGCACTATCTCCAATCGAACCAAGGTTTCACTTGAGCCATGTCACCTAGGTGTACCATCAGGTGCGTCCAAAATGATTTCTGAGCAGTTGGTACGTCTGGCACAAACCGTACACCTATTTTGCACCAACAGTAACACAGTCTGCAAAGAGAAAGAAGTGAGATTCCACATGACCCACGTCACCTAAGAATTCCATTGCGTGTGCCCAAAATAATTTCGAGCCTATGGTATGTTCAATGCAAACCGTGCACCTATCTTGCATCACGATTAGCACTATCTCCGAAAGGACCAAAATGAGCTTCCACTCGAGTCTCGTCACCTAGTGGTACCATCGAGTGCGTCTAAAATAATTTTCTGAGACTATGGTACATCTAGCGTAAACCATGCACCTATCTTGCACCGACAGTAACACTATCTCCACAAAGTAAGATGTGAGATTCCACATGGCCCATGTCAGCTAAGAGTTCCATCAGGTGCGTCCAAAATGATTTCCAAGCCTATGGTACGTTCGACACAAACCATGCACCTATCTCGTGTCAAGATTAGCGCTATGTCTGAAAGGACCAAAACAAGCTTCCACTTGAGCCACATCACCTAGTGGTACCATCGAGTGCATCCAAAATGATTCCTGAGCCTATGGTACGTCTAGCACAAACCATGCACCTATCTTGCACTGATACTAACATTGTCTCCAAATGGACAGAAGAGAGATTCCACATCATCCATGTCACCTAGGAGTTCTATCGGGTGCGTGCAAAATGATTTTGGAGCCTATGGTACATTCGACGCAAACCGTGCACTTATCTTATGTCAATATTAGCACTATGTCCAAAAGGACCGAAACAAGCTTCCACTTGAGCCTCGTCACCTCGTGGTACTATCAAGTGCGTCCAAAATGATTTCTCAGCCTATGGTACGTCTAGCGCAAACCATGCACCTATCTTGCACCGACACTAACTCTGTCTCCAAATAGAAAGAAGGAAGATTCCACGTGACCCATGTCACCTAGGAGTTCCATCGGGTGAGTCCAAAATGATTTCTGAGCCTTTGGTACATTTGACGCAAACCGTGCACCTATCTCGTGTTAAGATTAGCTCTATCTACAAACGGACCGGCTTTCACTTGAGCCTCGTCACCTAGGAGTACCATCGGGTGCGTCCAAAATGATTTCTGAGCCGATGGTATGTTTGGCACAAACTGCGCACCTATCTTGCACAGACACTAACACTATCTCCAAATGAAAGGAAATGAGATTGCAATTGACCCACGTCACCTAGCATTTCCATCAGGTGCATCCAAAATGAATTCTAAGCCTATGGTACGTTTGACGCAAACCGTGTAGCTATCTTGCGTCAAGAATAGCACTATCCCTGAAAGGGCTAAAACTTGCTTCCACTTGAGCCTCGTCACTTAATGGTACCGTCAATTGTGTCCAAAATGATTTCTGAGTCTATGGTATGTCTAGCGCAAACCATGCACCTATCTTGCACCGACACTAACAATGTCTCTAAATGGAAAGAAGAGAGATTCCACATGATCCACGTCACCTAGGAGTTTCATCAGGTGTGCCCAAAATGATTTATAAGCCTATGGTACGTTCAATGCGAACCGTGCACCTATCTTGCGTCAAGATTTGCACTATGTACGAAAGGACCAAAACAAGCTTCCACTTGAGCCTCGTCACCTAGTGGTACCATCGAGTGCGTCCAAAACGATTTTTGAGCGTATGGTACGTCTAGCTCAAACCATGAGCCTATGTTATGTTCTACGCAAAGCATGCACCTATCTTGTGCTAAGATTAGCACTATGTACGAAAGGACCGAAACAAGCTTCCACTTGAGCCTCGTCACCTAGTGGTACCATCGGGTGCGTCCAAAAACATTTCTGAGCCTATGGTACATCTAGCGCAAACCATGCACCTATAAACCATTTATGAGCCTATGGTATGTCTAGTGCAAACCATGCACCTATCTTGCACCGACATAACAATACCTCCAAACAGAAAGAAGCGGGATTCCACATGACCCATGTCACCTACGAGTTCCATCGGGATCGTCCAAAACGATTTCCGAGCCTATGGTACGTTCGACGCAAACTGGGCACCTATGTTGCATCAAGATTAGCACTATCTCTAAATGGACTGACCTTTCACTTGAGCCTCATGACCTAGGAGTACCATCGGGTGCGTCCAAAATGATTTTTGAGCCGATGGTACGTTTGGCGCAAACTGTGCACCTGTCTTGCACCGACACTAACACTATCTCCAAATGGAAGGAAGTGGGATTCCTCACTACCCACGTCACCTAGCAGTTCCATCAGGTGTGTCCAACATGATTTCGAAGCCTACGGTACGTTCGACGTAAACTGTGCACCTACCTAGTGTCAAGCTTAGCACTATCTCCGAAAGGACCGACACGAGCTTTCACTTGAGCCTTGTCACTTAGTGGTACCATTAGGTGCATCCAAAATGATTTCTGAGCTTATGGTACATCTAGCGCAAACCATGCACCAATGTTGCACCGACACTAACACTATCTCCAAATGGCAAGAAGAGAGATCCCACATGACCCACGTCACCTAGGAGTTCCATCGGTTGCGTCCAAAATGATTTCTGAGCCAATGGTACGTTCGACGTGAACCGTGCACCTATCTTGCATCAAGAATAGCACTACCCTCAAATTGACCGAGCTTTCACATGAGCCTTATCACCTCGGAGTACATCAGGTGTGGCGAAAACGATTTCTAAGCCAATGGTATGTTGGGCGCAAACTGTGCACCGATGTTGCACCGACACTAACACTGTCTCCAAACGGAAAGAATTGAGATTCCACAAGACCCACGTCACCTAGGAGTTCCATCAGGTGCGTCCAAACGATTCCTGAGCCTATGGTACGTTCGACGCAAACCGTGCACCTATCTTGCGTTAAGATTAGCACTTCTCCAAAAGGACCAATACGTGCTTCCACTTGAGCCTCGTCACCTAGTGGTATAATTGAGTGCATCCAAAATGATTTCTGAGCCTATGGTACATCTAGCGCAAACCATGCACCTATCTTACACCGAGAGTAACACTGTTTCCAAAGGGAAAGAGGTGAGATTCCATATGACCCACATCACCTAAGAGTTCCATCAGTTGCGTTCAAAATGATTTTTGAGCCAATGGTGCGTTTGATACAAACTATGCACCTATCTCGCATCAAGATTAGCACTATCTCTAAAAGGACCGAAACAAGCTTCCACTTCAGCCTCGTCAACTAGTGGTACCATTGAGTGCGTCCAAAATGATTTGTAAGCCTATGGTACGTCTAGCGCAAATCATGCACCTATCTTGCACCGACACTAACATTGTCTCCAAATGGAGAGAAGAGAGATTTCACATCATCCGTGTCACCTAGGAGTTCTATCGGGTGCGTCCAAAATGATTACTGAGCCTATGGTACGTTTGACGCAAACCGTGCACTTATCTTATGTCAAGATTATCACTATGTCCAAAAGGACCGAAGCAAGCTTCTACTTGAGCCTCGTCAGAAATCCTATGGTATGTCTAGCGCAAACCATGCACCTATCTTGCACCGACGCTAACTCTGTCTCCAAACGGAAAGAAGCAAGATTCCACATGACCCATGTCACCTAGGAGTTCCATCGGGAGAGTCCAAAATGATTTCTGAGCCTTTGGTACATTTGATGCAAACCATGCATGTAACCCATGTCAAGATTAGAGCTATCTCCAAACAGACCGAGCTATCACTTGAGCCCCGTCACAAGGAGTACCATCGGGTGAGTCCAAAATGATTTCTGAGCTGATGGTACGTTTGGCACAAGCTGCGCACTTATCTTGCACCAACACTAACACTGTCTCTGAATAGAAAGAAGTGAGATTGCACATGACCCACGTCACCTAGGAGTTTCGTCGTATGTGTCCAAAACGAATTCTGAGCCTATGGTATGTTCAACGCAAACCGTGCAGCTATCTTGTATCAAGATTAGCACTATCTCTAAAAGGATCGAAACGAGCTTCCACTTGAGCATCGTCACCTAATGGTACCATCGAGTGCGTCCATAATGATTTGTGAGTCTATGGTATGTCTAGCATGAACCATGCACCTATTTTGCACCGACACTAACACTATCTCTGAATGGAAAGAAGAGAGATTCCACATGATCCACGTCACCTAGAAGTTCCATTAGGTGCATCCAAAATGATTTATGAGCCTATGGTACGTTCAGCGTGAACTGTGCACCTATCTTGCGTCAAGATTTGCACTATGTATGAAAGGGCCGAAAACAAGCTTCCACTTGAGCGTCGTCACCTAGTGGTACCATCGAGTGTGTTCAAAATGATTTCTAAGCCTATGGTACGTCTAGCGCAAACCATGCACCTATCTTGCACTAACACTAACATTATCTCCAAACTGAAAGAATCAAAATTCCACATGACCCATGTCACCTAGGAGTTCCATCGGGTGAGTCCAAAATGATTTCTGAGCCTTTGGTACGTTTGACGCAAACCGTGCACCTATCTCCTGTCAACATTAGCACTATCTCCTAACAGACTGAACTTTCACTTGAGCCTCATGTCCTAGGAGAACCATCTGGTGCATCCAAAATGATTTTTAAGCCGATAGTACATTTGGTGCAAACTATACACCTATCTTACACAGACACTAGCATTATCTCCAAATGGAAAGAAGTGAGATTCCACACGACCCACATCACCTAGGAGTTCCATCGTGTGTGTCCAAAACGATTTATGACCCTATGGTATGATCGACGCCCTCAGGTGCGTCTAAAATGAGTTCTAAGGCTATGGTACGTCTAGCGCAAACCATGCACCTATCTTGCACTGACACTAACTCTTCTCAAATAGAAAGAAGCGAGATTTCACATGACCCTCTAGAACAATTTTTGAGCCTTTCATACGTTCAACGCAAACCGTGCACCTAGCTTATGTCAAGATTAGTACTATTTCCAAACGGACCGAGCTTTCACTTGAGCCTCGTCACCTAAGAGTACCATCGGGTGTGTCCAAAATGATTTCTGAGTAGATGGTACGTTTAGCTCAAACTGTGCACCTATCTTGCACTGACACTAACACTGTCTCCAAATAGAAAGAAGTGAGATTCCACATGACACACGTCACCTAGGAGTTCCATCATGTGCGTCCAAAATGATTTCCGAGCCTATGGTATGTTCGACGCAAACCGTGCACCTATCTTGTGTCAAGATTAGCACTATGCCCAAAAGGACCGAAACAAGCTTCCACTTGAGCCTCGTCAGCTAGTGGTACCATTGAGTGTGTCCAAAATGATTTTCTGAGCCTATGGTATGTTTAGCGCATACTGTGAACCTAGCTTGCACCGACACTACTCTGTCTCAAACGGAAAGAAGAGAGATTCCACATGACCGATGTCACCGAGGAGTTCCATCGGGTGAGTCCAGAATGATTACCAAGCCTTTGGTACGTTCGACACAAACCGTGCACCTATCTTATGTCAAGATTAGCACTATCTCCAAATAGTGTTGCTTTCACTGGAGCCTCATCACCTAGGAGTACCATCGGGTGCGTCTAAAACAATTTCTGAGCCGATGGTATGTTTAGCTCAAACTGTGCACCTATCTTGCACAGACACTAATACTATCTCCAAATGGAAAGAAGTGAGATTTTGGATGACCCACATTACCTAGGAGTTCCATCTGTGCGTCCAAAATGATTTTCGAGCCAATGGTACGTTCCACGCAAGTCATGCACCTATCTTGCGTAAAGGTTAGCACTACCTTCAAAAGGACTAAAACGAGCATCCACTGGAGCCTTGTCACCTTGTGGCACCCTCAGGTGCGTCTAAAATGACTTCTAAGGCTATGGTACGTCTAGCGCAAACCATGCACCTATCTTGCACTGACACTAACTCTTCTCAAACAGAAAGAAGCGAGATTTCACATGACCCTCCAGAACAATTTTCGAGCCTTTCATACGTTCAACGCAAACCGTGCACCTAGCTTATGTCAAGATTAGTACTATTTCCAAATGGACCAAGCTTTCACTTGAGCCTCATCACCTAAGAGTACCATCAGGTGTGTCCAAAATGATTTCTGAGTAGATGGTACGTTTAGCTCAAACTGTGCACCTATCTTGCACTGACACTAACACTGTCTCCAAATAGAAAGAAGTGAGATTCCACATGACACACGTCACCTAGGAGTTCCATCATGTGCGTCCAAAATGATTTCCGAGCCTATGGTATGTTTGACGCAAACCGTGCACCTATCTTGCATCAAGGTTAGCACTATCTCCGAAAGGACCGAAACAAGCTTTCACTTGAGCCTCATCACCTAGTGGTACCATCAAGTGCATCAAGGTTAGCACTATCTCCAAACGGAAAGAAGTGAGATTCCACATGACTCACGTCAACTCGCAGTTCCATCATGTGTGTCCAAAATGATTTCCGAGCCCATGGTATGTTCAACACAAACCATGCCACTATCTTGGTCCAAGATTAGCACTATCCCCAAATGGACTGAGTTTCACTTGAGCCTCGTCACCTCGGAGGACCATCATGTGCATCTAAAATGATTTCTGAACCGACGGTACGTTTGGCGCAAACTCTGCAACTATCTTGCACAGACAATAACACTATCTCCAAATAGAAAGAAGTGAGGTTCCATGTGAACCACACCACCTAGGAGTTCCATTGTGTGCGTCCAAAATGATTTCTGAGCCTATAGTACATTTGACGCAAACCATGCACCAATCTTATGTCAAGATTGGCACTATCTCCGAAGGACCGAAATGAGCTTCCACTTGAGCCTCATCACCTAGTGGTACCATCAGGTGCACCTAAAACATGTTCTAAGCCTATGGTATGTCTAGCGCAAACCATGCACCTATCTTGCACCGACACTAACACTGTCTCCAAATACAAAGAGGAGAGATTCCACATGACCAACGTCACCTAGGAGTTCCATCGGGTGTGTGCAAAATGATTTCTGATTCTTTGGTATGTTCGATGCAAACGATGCACCTATCATGGGTCAAGATTAGCACTATCTCCAAATAGACCATTCTTTCACTTGAGCCTCATCACCTCGGAGTACCATCAGGTGCGTCCAATACGATTTCTGAGCCGATGGTACATTTGGCACAAACTATGCACCTATCTTGCATCTACACTAACACAGAATCCAAACAGAAAGAATTGAGATTCCATAGGACCCACGTCAGCTACAAGTTCCATCGGGTGCGCCCAAACCGATTTCTGAGCCTATGGTATGTTTAACGCAAACCATGCACCTATCTTGCATCAAGATTAGCACTATCTCCAAAAGGACCGAAACAAGCTTTCACTTGAACCTCGTCACCTAGTGGTGCCATCAGGTGGTCCAAAACGATTTATGAACCTATGGTACATCTAGCGCAAACCATGCACCTTTCTTGCACCGTCACTAACACTGTTTCTAAATAGAAAGAAGAGAGATTCCACATGACCCACGTCACCAAGGAGTTCCATCGGGTGCATCCAAGATGATTTCCAAGATTATGGTACGTTCGACATGAACCGTGCACCTGTGTTGGGTCAAGATTAGCACTATCTCCGAATGGGCCGAGCTTTCACTAGAGCCTCGTCACCTAGTGGTACCATCGAGTGCGTCCAAAATGATTTCTGAGCCTATGGTACGTCTAGCGCAAACTGTGCACCTATCTTGCACCGACACTAACACTATCTCCAAACAGAAAGAAGCGAGATTCCACGTGACCCATGTCACCTAGGAGTTCCATCTGGTGAGTCCAAAATGATTTCTGAGCCTATGGTTGTTCGATGCAAACCATGCACCTATCTCGTGTCAAGATTAGCACTATCTCCAAGTGGACTGAGCTTTCACTTAAGCCTCTTCTTCACCTAGGATTAACATCGGGTGCGTCCAAAATGATTTTCTGAGCCGACGGTACGTTTGGCACAAACTGTGCACCTATCTTGCATAGACACTAACACTATCTCCAAATGGAAAGAAGTGAGATTCCACATGACCGACATCACCTAGGAGTTCCATGGTGTGCGTCCAAAATGATTTTCGAGCCTGTGGCACATTCAATGCAAACCGTGCACCTATCTTGCATCATGGTTAGCACTATTTCTGAAAGGACCGAAACAAGCTTCCACTTGAGCCTCATCACCAAGTGGTACCATTGAGTGCATCCAAAACAGTTTCTGAGCCTATGGTACGTCTCGTGCAAACCATGCACCTATCTTGCACTGATACTAACACTATCTACAAATGGAAAGAAGCAAGATTCCACATGACCCATGTCACCTAGGAGTCCCATTGAGAGAGTCCAACTGAGCCTATGGTACGTTCAACGCAAACCGTGCACCTATCTCATGTAAAGATTAGCACTATCTCCAAGCGAGCTGAGCTTTCACTTGTGCTTTGTCACCTAGGAGTACCATCAGGTGCGTCCAAAATGATTTCTAAGTCAATGGCATGTTTGGTGCAAACTATGCACCTATCTTACATAGACACTAACACTATCTCCAAATGAAAAGAAGTGAGATTCCACATGACCCATGTCACCTAGGAGTTCCATCATGTGTGTTCAAAATGATTTCCGAGCCTATGGTACCTTCGATGCAAACCGGGCACCTATCATGCGTGAAGATTAGCACTATCTCCGAAAGGACCCAAACGAGCTTTCACTTGAGCCTCGTCACCTAGTGGTACCATCAGATGTGTCCAAAATGACTTCTAAGCCCTTTGGTTTGTCTAGCGCAAACCATGTTCCAATCCTGCACCGACACTAACATTGTCTCCAATTGGAAAGAAGAGAGATTCCAGATGACCCAAGTCACCTAGGAGTTCCATCGGGTGCATCCAAAATGATTTCTAAGCCTATGGTACATTCGATGCCAACCGTGCACCTATCTTAGGTCAAGATTAGCACTATCTCTAAACGGGCCCAGCTTTCACTTGAACCTCGTCACCTCGGAGTACCATCAAGTGCGACAGTACCATTTCTGAGCCGATGGTACGCTTGACACAAACTATGCACCTATCTTGCACCGACACTAACACTGAATCCAAAATAGAAAGAAGTTCCACATGACCCACATCACCTATGAGTTCCATCGGGTGCGTCCAAAATGATTTTGTAGCCTATGGTACATTCAACGCAAACCGTGCACCTATCTTGTGTCAAGATTAGCACTATCTCCGAAAGGATCCAAATAGGTTTAGCACTATCTCCAAACAGAAAGAACAGAGATTCCACATGACCCACATCACCTAGGAGTTCCATTAAGTGCATCCAAAGTGATTTCTGAGCCTATGGTAAGTTCGACGAAAACCATGCACCTCTCTTGTGCCAAGATTAGCACTATCTCCAAACGGACCGAGCTTTCACTTGAGCCACGTCACCTCGGAGTACCATCGGGTGCGTCCAAAATGATTTCTAAGCCGATGATACATTTGGCGCAAACCATGCACCAATCTTGCATCGACACTAACACTATCTCCAAACAAAAAGAAGAGAGATTCCACAAGACCCACGTCACCAAGGAGTTCGATCGGGAGTGTGCAAAACGATTTTCGAGCCTATGGTATGTTCGATGCAAACCGTGTACTATCTTGGGTCAAGATTAGCACTATCTCCAAATGGACCAACCTTTCACTTGAGCCTCGTCACCTCGAGTACCATCAGGTGTGTGCAAAATGACTTCTGAGCCGATGTTATGTTTGGCGTAAACTATGCACCTATGTTGCACACACACTAACACTATCTCCAAATGGAAAGAAGTGAAATTCTACAAGACCCACGTCCCCAATGAGTTCTGTCATTTGCATCAAAAATGATTTTCGATCCGATGGTACGTTTGATGCAAACTGTACACCTATCTTAAGTCAAGGTTAGCACTATCTCTAAAAGGACCGAAACAAGCTTCCACTTGAGCAACATCACCTAGTGGTACCATTAGGTGCATCCAAAATGACTTCTAATCCTATGGTATATCTAGCGCAAACCATGCACCTATCTTGCACCGACACTAACACTGTCTCCAAATGCAAAGAAGAGAGATTCAACATGACCCATGTCACCTCGGTGTTCCATTGGGTGTGTCCAAAACGATTTCTGAGCCTATGGTATGTTCGACGCAAACTGTGCACATATCTTAGGTCAAGATTAGCACTATCTTCAAACGGACTGAGCTTTCACTTGAGCCTCGTCAGATCGGTGTACCATCAGGTGTGTCCAAAATGATTTCTAAGCCGATGGTACGTCTGGCGCAAACTGTCCATCAATCTTGCACTGACACAGAACCTGAATCCAAATGGAAAGAAGTGAGATTCCACATAACCCACATCACCTAGGAGTTCCATCGTGTGCGTCTAAAATGATTTCTGAGCCTATGGTACATTCGATGCAAACCGTGCACCTATCTTGCATCATGATTAGCACTATCTCCTAAAGGACCAAAACAAGCTTCCACTTGAGTCTCGACAACTAGTGGTACCATCAGGTGCATCCAAAATGACTTCTAAGCCTATAGTACACCTAGCGCAAGCCATGCACCTATCTTGCGCTGACACTAACACTTTCTCCAAATGGAAAGAAGAGAGATTCCACATGACCCACATCACCTAGGAGTTCCATCGGGTGCGTCCAAAATGATTTCTCAGGCTATGGTACATTCAATGCAAATCATGCTCCTATCTTGGGTCAAGATTAGCACTGTCTCCAAACGGACCAAGCTTTCACTTCAGCCTCGTCACCTCAAAGTACCACCATGTGCGTCCAAAACGATTTCTGAGCTAATGGTACGTTTGGCGCAAATAGTGCACCTATGTTGCATAGACACTAACGCAATCTCCAAATGGAAAGAGGTGAGATTTCACATGACCCATGTCACCTAGGAGTTCCATCAGGTTCGTTCACAATGATTTTTGAGCCTATCGTACGTTTGACGCAAACGGTGCACCTATCTTGGGTCAAGATTAGCACTATCCGCAAACAAACCAAGCTTTCACTTGAGCCTCATCACCTTGGAGTACCATCAGGTGCGTCCAAAATAATTTCTAAGTCGATGGTACATTTGGCGCAAACTGTGCCCCTACCATCTGGTGTGTCTAAAACAACTTCTAAGCCTATGGTACGTCTAGCGCAAACCATTCACCTATCTTACACCGACAACAACACTATATCCAAATAGAAAGAACTAAGATTCCACGTGACCCACATCACCTAGGAGTTCCATCGGGTGCGTCCAAAATGATTTCTAAACCTATGGTACGTTTGACGCAAACCGTGCACCTATCTTGCGTCAAGAGTAGCACTATCTCCGAAAAGGACCAAAATGAGGTTCCACTTGAGCCTCGTCACCTAGTGGTACCATCAGGTGCGTCCAAAATGACTTCTAAGCCTGGTATGTCTAGTGCAAACCATGCACCTATCTTGCACCGACACTAACACTGTCTCTAAATGGAAAGAAGAGAGATTCCACATGACCCACGTCACCTAGGAGTTCCATCGGGTGCATCCAAAATGATTTCTGAGCCTATGGTATGTTCGACGCAAACCATGCACCTATCTTGCATCAAGATTAGCACTATCTCTGAAAGGACCGAAACGAGGTCCTACTTGAGCCTTGTCACCTAGTGCTACCATCGAGTGCATCCAAAACGATTTCTGAGCCTATAGAACATCTAGTGCAAACCATTCACCTATCTTGCACTAACAGTAACACTATCTCCAAATGGAAAGAAGTAAGATTGCACATGACCCGTGTCACCTAGGAGCTCAATCGGGTGCGTCCAAAATGAATTTTGAGCCTATGGTATGTCTAGTGAAAACCATGCACCTATCTTGCACGATCCTAACACTCTCTCCAAACAGAAAGAAGTAAGATTTCACATGACCCATGTCACCTAGGAGTTCCATCGGGTGCGTCCAAAACAATTTGAGGACCAAAACAAGGTTCCACTTGAGCCTTGTCACCTAGTGGTACCATCGAGTGCGTCCAAAATGATTTCCGAGCCTATGGTACGTCTAGTGCAAACCAATCACCTATCTTGCATCGACACTACCACTATCGCCAAATTGAAAGAAGTAAGATCACACATGACCCGTGTCACCTAGGTGCTCAATCGGGTGCGTCGAAAACAATTTCTGAGCCTATGGTATGTCTAGTGCAAACCATGCACCTATCTTGCACCGACCCTAACACCCTCTCTAAATGGAAAGAAGTAAGATTTCACATGACCCATGTCACCTAGGTGTTCCATCTGGTGCGTCCAAAATGATATCTGAGCCCATGGAATGTTTGACGCAAACTGTGCACCTATCTTAGGCCAAGATTATCGCTATCTCCAAATGGACTGAGTTTTCACTTGAGCCTTGAAAACGAGTGGTACCATCAGGTGCATCCAAAATGACTTTTAAGCCAATGGTACGTCTAGCGTGAACCATGCACCTATCTTGCATCGACACTAACACTATCTCTAAATAGAAAGAAGAGAGATTCCACATGACCCACACCACCTATGAGTCTATCGGGTGCATCCAAAACGATTTCTAAGCATATGGTACATTCGACGCAAACCATGCACCTATCTTGGGCCAAGATTAGCATTACCTCTAAACAGACCGAGCTTTCACTATCGTCACCTCGAAGTACCATCGGGAGCGTCCAAAACGATGTCTGAGCCGATGGTACGTTTGGCGCAAACTGTGCACCTATCTTGCACAGACACTAACACTGTCTTTTAATGGAAAGAAGTGAGATTCCATATGACCCACGTCACCAAAGAGTTCCACCATGTGCATCCAAAATGATTCCTGAGCCTATAGTACGTTCAACGTAAACCATGCACCTACCTTGCGTCAAGGTTAGCACTATCTTTGAAAGGGCCAAAACGAGCTTCCACTTGAGCCTCGTCACCTAGTGGTACCATCAGGTGCATCCAAAATGACTTTTAAGCCTATGGTACATCCGGCGCAAACCATGTACCTATCTTGCACCGACACTATAACAGAACCGCCCAAATTATAAGAGCACAAGTACAAAAACAAGCGCCAAAACACTCAAATTTTTGAACTTGCGCCCATATAATCCTGATAGTCAATCGAAATCATGAAGGATTTCAAACCAACTCGTTTACAACCAAGATCGCATCATTCAACATAACACATCGCACGTGACATTTCATAAGAAGTTCAGAAGCAAGCTACAACACCACGGAGTCGCAAATTATTACAAAACAAATTTAGAAAATAGCAGAAGCATAAGTTGTACACACACTTAGTTCAAATATGACTACCAATCTTACAGATCACGTTCCCACAAAAGCATTAAGGAAAGTAGACTAAAAGACGATCAGGCCCAAGTGATCTAGTCCTCGTCACCCGCCAGGTGGAGGCAGTTCTTGCAGAAGCCCTGATAAAGCATGTCATCTGCAACAGGAGGGAATAAACCCTAAGTATGAGAATGTACTTAGCTAGACTTACCCGTTGAAACAGAAATAAAGGACACCAAGGATCATGCAAGGCTCTTTCTTAAGTGGAGCTGGCTGACATCTCATTTGCAGAAAAGCATAAGTAGTAATAACTCTTTTAACCTATGCTAGCAGTTATTTTTAGCATTAACCTATCATCTATCTTAGCACCTGTGCTAACAATCATCTGATTATTAAGCAAACGATAATAACCATAGCAGGTATAAATTGAGGCAACATTTAAATCATCATCTAATTAATCATCCGTTCAATTAATTGCATCTACATTGCCGCTGCTCAACTCAAGTGCTCACTAACTAGGAGCGACGGCGATTCGAATCAAGTTTCTATCCAGCTGGAGGGGTATTTCTAACACTCTCCGAGACACGCTCGGCGAGGGCAGCTCAGGTCACTTTGGCATAGTTCAGGAATCGTGGGTTCGACTGATGCTGCATTCCCAAGGGCAACACTCTGCTAGGTGATAGGGACTTTAACCCCCCTTGGTCTTATGCCAATGTCCCCAAGCACATCATTACTTCTTCTAGAATGCGCACTTGACCCCCCCAATTCCTGGCTTGAACTATATTACTCGGCTTCGCGGTCAAAATGGCTTATCCGACCAACTAAGTGTTAGACTGCGTTCAACATGACTCAAGGACGTACAGCGAATCGATCCTTAAATGACTCAGACGGGCATAGCTTCACACCCAAGACGTGAAGTGTCTTGCGGCTGCACTATTGAACTCCCGCTGGGTCTCAATTCAGTTTTTCAGCATGGTTCTTTTCCGCGATAGCAAATGATGAGGACATCAACACCGATCATACATCCACGCCGTCCACGCCGACACCTGCTGGTCCTATTACCCGTGCTCGTGCTCAAACACTTAATCATCAAGTGAGTTCCTTCTTGAGCTCTTGTCCATCCTGTTTAGATCTTGGAGACACGTGCACTCTTGTTTTGATTAGGAATCGAGGAGAAGACCGAAAGGGAAAAGGACTCGCGTAGGCTGGATTCGGACTGCAGCACACCTCCAACTTGTGACGGTCGCCACGGTTACATACGGAGTCGGATTGGGGTGATTCTGGACTTGTTGAAAAGCTAATAAAGTCTACTTTCATACGGATCTGACCTCATACTCATACCTGCTCAGAAACGGCGTCAACAGTCCAAAAATCACTGAGAGGTCTATTCTGTCCAGGGTGCTGCGCCACCTTAAGTTAGCCCAATGGGCTTGTATCGTTTAGAGTCCAGTAGGGACGCGTCCTAGGGTTGGAGCACGACCCAAACTCTCTTGTGGTCGTCCTCCACACATCATATACCCCTTAGCCGCCACCAGGAACACTTGGGGGTTTTGTTTAGATCAAGTTTAGCCTTTGCTACTTGCTTGTAGGCGCGTGTGCTGATCCAGCCACCCGTCTCCTTGTCTTCGGGACTCCACTCATAATAAGATTCAGTTTGAGGCTTTCAATTTCATCTTGCAAATTCAGTGCTTGTTTCCTTGTTCTTGCTAGTTCTTCGATTGCTTGCAGGACGGGAGCCCTAGTGGCTGGTTGTCGCGCTCCACAAGATCGTGACGGCCTTTGGAGGTGGTGTATCGGTTGCTAAGGCGCGGTTTGGAAGGCTGTAGTCGGGCCGTGAACGTCATCTCCATCCACCAAATCGATTGATCTCACGCCTCTCATCGAAAGATCGTCCATAAACCCTAGCGGGTTCATATAAGCAAATATAGCCAACCGTGACCCACTTCAACCTAAAGCTCACAGATGACAGGAAATCACCCGACTTCTACCGCGCTAAGCAGGGCTAAGCAATAACACGTGACTAAACTTTAATTGGGATTCAGTTCGATATCTACACAAGGATAGATATAATGCAGCAAGTGTTTTCACTCAACTCCTAAAACTTAATGCAATAAACAAGTAAAAGTACTCAACAATATATATATATATATATATATATATATATATATATATATATATATATATATATATATATATATATATATATATATATATATATATAAAAGTTGGGTTAGCATGCACCGGGGCTTGCCTTTCAGAAAAGATGAGGGGCGGTGATCAGGGCACTCGGGCAGCTCCTCAACGGCGCTTTCTTCACTTGTCGGCACCTCAGACTCCTTTGACTGCTCCTGCTCCTCCTCCTTAAGTGCTCCCTCGAACTCCAGAAGCATCACCCCCTCCGGAACACCTATTATTGTATGGATGCACAGATAAATTTCATGGATGCATAAGAATGAATGCAACATGCTCGGTGAATGCACCGTGAACTACAGCAACAACTTAACACTCTATTCAAATCCCTTTAACAAGACGTGCAAATCTCTGCTCCGGTAGAGAAGTACTTACCAAGTCTAGGCAACCTAATGTATAGTTGTTCTTCCTCAGTTAGGGACCTAACACCTAAATAACCAATAAGAGCAAGTCACTTAAGCTTATCACAATCCTAAACCAATTTCAACAACACAGAAATCTGGACAACAGCTCAGTTTTTCAACCATAACTGGAGATCTACAAATCCAAATTACACGATACAAAGACAATCTAGAAAGCTTATAAAATGCTCTATAATTTATTTTCAGACCTAAGGACCTGATTCCCATGTTTACCTACTCGAATTCTTAATGTTCCAGAAATCTGTCCTCTCCAAACAGAGAGCAACCATTTTCTGGATAGCAACTTTAAATTACTAGAACTCCTAAACTACTAGGCCAAATGCCACCAAACTTTGGCACAAACTAGTTCAAGAAGTTTACTACAACTTTGGTATTCACAAGATTTTCAGCAACCACCTTTATCAAGACCCAACTCCAAAAATGCTACCAACTGCCAAAGAAGACCTAGAAATGTTAAAATTAAATATTTACTTATGTGCCAAACCAACCTTTTGGCCTAACCAATGACACTACTAGTTCACACATGACATACAACCACCAGAAAGTAAGGTATGCTAACCCAAATCATTTATTTAAATCCCTTTCTTAATTTACTTAGTTACGTAATTAAGTGGGAAAATAAACTTATATGCAAACTAATCAGAAAATTCTACAAAATTTACAGAGAACCCTATACTCTACCAGGAGGCTAATATAAAAATTTGAGCCAAAGCTGCCTAAAGGAACTCCCTACACAAAATTCACAAGACAGCAAGGCTGATTCTAGCATAATTAAGAAATCCTATTGAAAAGTATCAAACAACAAAAAAATAATTTTCCTAGCAATCATAAGGTACCAAGAACTCCCCACAAAATTTCATGCTTAATGGACATATGGAAAAATTATGAAAATTCTTTCAATTATCTCCTAATATAAATTGACAAAGGCATAACTGGAAAACCACTCAAACACTAACATTAAAATTTTTACCAGATCTAGCATACACATAGAACAGCACACTCACCAAATTTCACAATTTTTGGAGCACTAGAACTGAAGTTATAAAATTAACAATTTTTACTTCATTTTAAAACACATTTCAAAAGTCTATTTAATTCTTCCAGAATTTAAATAACATGTATACATTTTATATTTTTCCTAAATACTACACTTTACATAGAACCTAACAAACTTAGAATCACCTCATTTGGATCTACGTTGCTTGAGATATGGATTTTACAAAATGGCATTAAAATCTATGAAAATAACAGAAGAAAAACCAAAATGAAAACCTTAAACCGATTACTAGGCCGGCCCGCTTAACACGTGGCCCGCGGACGCTCTCACCCATGCCTGCCCTGTCAAGGAGGGCCCGCGGTCAGCGGCACAAAGGCAGGGGAGCAGAGGGCTGCGTGCTCCGGCGAGCTCCAGCTCATCGACGGCGGGCGCTCCAGTGAAACTAAGTGCATCTACATGACCTCCATCTCTCAGTGAATCGATCAAGGTAGGATAGAGAGGCTAGGTCATCGTGGAGGTGGCTCATCATCGGTGATGGCGGCTCGGCGGTGGTAGGCCATCGTGCGCTGGTCATCTTCGGTGACCAAAAAGGCGAGGAAGGAGAGGGAAAAGGACCAGTGAACGATGGTGGAGAAGATGAGGTGCTCAGGAGAGACGGTGGTGCGGTGGAGAGGCCAGCCCACGTGCACCGTACCATAGCGGCGCACGGGTCACTCCGGTGAGCTCCAAGTTTCGGCCAGACTACAGCGAGATAAGGAACTACATCTTCGCAGGATACACTACAGCTAACGGCGCATCCCATGTGCATCCTAACTCGGCCAAAGGCCAGCTACAGAGAGAGGGTGGGGAGAAGCTTGCCCACGTGGCAATGGCGACCATGACGAGAACTCACTGCGGGTCCGCTCTGTTCTGACCTGTACGGCTCAAACCAGGCGACGACATCTTCACCTAAGCTTATACAGGCCACGAGAAAGATGAGACGGAGGATGCAAGGATGGAGAAGGTCGACATGGGGCTGGCCACGGTGACCTTGATCTCGGCGGCGCTCCGCCAAGACCTGACTGGGGATAGCGCGGTAAAGGGGCTCACCTAGGGCGTATTTGGTCTGGTGGTGCAGTCGATGGTGTTGGGGAGGTGGTGGCGGAGTTGTGGACGCGGTGGATTGGCTTCTACGGCAGCAGCGCGTGCGCGAGCTCGGTCAAGAAATGGCGACGGTGAGCTCTGGCCTCGACTTCTCCGCGTGCGTAGGTGGAAGAGTGAGGCCGAGACGAAGTGTTTGGAGTGGCTCTACCCTGCCCATCTGGCACTATCCGTGCGTGATGTAGGCGCGCTACCGACGCGTGGCATTCACGCGGCGCCCAGCACCTGACGTCGGTCAGCCCTGACACCGGTTCAAATCGGCCATCAGGCTCGACAACGACGTTTGACAGGGCAACTTCGACGACCATTATCTCCTAATCCGGCCTGTTTCAGCGAAATGCGTAATTAACAAAAATGTAGACCTATGTGAGGCCTACAACTTTATTAATTGCAGCTCAGGCTAGTTTGGCATGGTTAGAGAGTTATAGTGTCCCAAAGGAGGTCACCTTGCAATTGCATTTCAGTTAGGACTTAACCAAACTTGCCAAGTCCCAAAACAGCCCCCTTGACTGACTTGTGGGCCACTTTTGGGGGTGTTATGGTCATTTTCATGAGATGGCCATATTACAGCTTTTGCTCTCTATAAAATTCTCTACCACTTTGTTAAAGGGTGCACCTCCATGCAAGATCTCTAAGCTAGACTTTTTAAACAGTCAAACGAAAGCACTCTAGAGGTCAAAACCTAGTCAACATCACTTAGGGGGGCAATTTGGTCATTTTGGTCAACATGAACATTGCTCCACTAATTACCCTAAGTGTAATTAAGGTGTTATATGACATATTTAACCACTCTACACATTGACTACACACATTTCCAATTGTATAAGTTGAAACAAGCAAAACAAGCATTTCCTCCAAAATGTTTCACTACCATGTTGCATATGTTTCAAGCCCTTGTTGCAACAATTAAACTTATCACGTTATACTAACAACATTGTCATGTTTCAAAGTATGAGACACTCATGTTACATCTACATGTTGCACCACCCACATTTCATAAACCAACAATTATGAAACAATCATATTGGAGTATGTTGCATACTCATGTTTCAAGCAAAACAAAGGCATAAATGAGATGAATGATGTTCATGCTTATGAAATGCAAGTGCAAATGTGGAAGCCAAACACCTGGGGTGTCACAGCCCTCTCCCCTTATAAAAATCTCATCCTGAGATTTGGAAAGCGTACCATTGTTGATAGAATTCCTTATAACCCTCTCGTAAATAATCCTCTCTTTCCCAAGTAGCATCACTCTCACTACCTTGATTACTCCACATTACTTTATACCACTTAACCACTCGACTCCTAGTCACCCGCTCACGAGTGTTAATCACACGAACAGGCTTTTCTTTATAAGTTAGATCAGATTCTAGCTTGATATCCCCCCAACAGAACTCTCTTCAAGAACCCAAAGACATTTCTTTAGCTGAGATACATGGAAGACATTGAAAATGGCTCTCATTTCAAGAGGCAATTGAATCTTATATGCGACCGCTCCACTTTTTCCTATGATCTGGAAAGGACCAACATATCTTGGCGCAAGCTTTCGCTTCACACCAAAACGTTTTACACTCTTCATAGGTGAAACTTTTAGATACACGAAGTCTCCAACTTTAAACTCAATCAGTTTTCTACGGCGATCAACATAACTTTTCTATCTAGATTGGGCCGCCGCCATATGTATTTTGATGGTACGGACTTGTTCTTTAGCTTGCTCAACAAAACCAATACCATAATACCTTCTATCCCTAGTTTCTACCTAATTCAGTGGTGTTCTATACTTGCGACCGTACAATGCTTCGAATGGGGCCATCTTAATTCTCTCTTGATAACTATTATTGTACAAAATTCAGCCAAAGGCAACCACTTTTCCCATGAACCCTTGGAAGAAATAACACATGCCCTCAACATAGCTTCTAACATTTGGTTAACTCGTTCAGTCTGACCTGACGTTTGGGGATGATAAGCAAAGCTTCTCACTAGCTTGGTTCCCAAAAGATGGTGCAAGTGCTCCAAAAAATGAGCAGTGAACTGCGGACCTCGGTTAGAAACAATAGTACGAGGGATTCCATGAAGTCGGACTATCTGATTAAAGTACAACTCGGCATAGTCAGTAGGACGATAGTCTACTCGGACACGAATAAATGAGCCAATTTGGTTAGACGGTCTACAATTACCCAAATAGAGTTATGATTCTTAACAGTGGGAGGGAGTCTAACAATGAAATCCATACTTATCTCCTCCCATTTCCAACCTAGAATAGAAAGTGGCTGAAGTAACCCAGCTTTCATGTGCACGGCTTTAACTTACAGCAAGTATCACACCTAGCAACATATGCAGTGATCTCTTTCCGCATCTTGGTCCACCAATAGTGTGGCTTTAGATCACGATACATCTTACTACTACCCGGATGGATGGACAACTTAAAGGAATGGGTTTTGGACATAATCTAATTCCTAAGCTCTCAGTCCTTAGGCACAACTAACCTATCTTTAAACCATAGCACTCCATCCTCATCTACCTAGAAATGCTTAAGTTCTTGCTCTTTCATCTTACGCTTGATGTGGAATATGCGGGTGTCAGTCTTTTGTAGCTCAATAATTCTACTCTTGAGAGTGCAACAGATCATGATGTGGTGTAGGACTGCCGGGTGTATAAGACGAGATATATGAAAATCACCTTCAACCAAGGAATGATAATGGGACTTATGGCTTAAAGCATCGGCAACCACGTTTGCCTTGCCAGGATGATAGTGAACTTGAAGATTGTAATCTTTAATCAGCTTGAGCCATCTTCTTTGACGCATGTTCAACTCCGGTTGGGTGAAGATATATTTAAGGCTTTTATGGTCAGTATAGATATTGCACACATTTGCCAACAAATAATGTCACCAGACTTTCAAAGCATGAACAACTGTAGCAAGTTCTAAGTCATGCGTTGGATAGTTCACCACATGTTTCCGAAGTTGGTGAGAGGTATAAGCAATCACTCGGCCCTCCTGCATAAGAACACCTCCCAAACCTATGCCTGATGCATCACAATACACATCAAAAGGTTTCTTGATATCTGGTTGCGCCAAAACCGGAGCCGAGGTTAGAAGAGTTCGCAGTTTGTGAAAAGCTGCATCACACTTAGGAGTCCAGACAAACCTCGTGTCTTTTTGTAGCAACCGAGTCATTGGCTTGGCTATTTTAGAGAAGTCCAGGATAAAGCGACGATAATAGCCAGCCAACCCTAGAAAACTCTGAACCTTGGGCACCGAGATGGGAGCCTTCTAGTGCAACACTTCTTGTACCTTGGTGGGATCCACCATAATTCCACCATCGGACAACACATGTCCGAGAAAAGGTACTTCACGAAGCCAAAATTCACACTTGTTGAATTTTGCATACAACTGATGTTCACACAGTCTTGTGAGGACCACACGCAAATGTTCAACGTGATCTTCCTCATTCTCAGAATAAACTAGAATATCATCTATAAATACCACCACGAACTTGTCTAATTCGGGCATAAACACCGAATTCATCAAGTACATGAAGTGCGCGGGGGCCTTGGTCAAGCCGAAGGACATAACAAGATACTCATAGAGACCGTATCTTGTAGAGAAAGCAATTTTTGGAACATCTTCAAGAAGAATTTTAATTTGATGGTAGCAAGATCTCAGATCAATCTTAGAAAAGACTTTGGCTTTAGACAATTGATCAAACTAGCTGTCGATGCGTGGTAGAGGATACTTATTCTTGATAGTAACCACATTTAGAGGTCTATAATCTACACACATCCGCAACGACTGATCATTCTTCTTCACAAAGATACTAGGATGATGAGGACATCGCCACGCTGGACACACCGACGCTATGGTCTTCCCCAAGTTGCAATTCGTCTCCAACTCAGCTACCACGTCACCCTCGGATTCAGCAGACATGTCGTCACTGTTTTGGTCATAACTCTCGCATACGACATCGAAACAGGACGTTCTTGGATGCGTTGGAAAGGGGACGATGACGCCGTCATTTTGGATCTGGTCCCAGCTCTAGAAGGTCCGTGGATCATTCTATGTGACCACGGCAAGGTGCTGCGTCACCTATTTGGGCCAACTTGGCCATGTATCGTGTCAGGCCTTAAGCCCAAGTTGTGGGCGCCCAACCCCTGGCCGTCCTCAACTCTAGGTCGAGTCTTAGACTATAAAAACAGCCGCCGCCGCTGCTAGACAATTGGGTTTTGTTTAGAGTTTAGTTTTCAATCGAGAAACTGAATCGTTCATTGTAACTGTGGTGACAAATCCTTTTACAGTGATCCAGGGCCCCTGTTCTTGATCTCCTCCACTGTGTCGATTAGTCCTTTGGAACCGAGTTCTTGAACCCTCAATTGATATTCGCATCATTCATATTTGCAATTTCAGATTGCGTGTTTTACCTTCTTGCTTGTGTTCTTCGATTCGCTTGCAGGAAAAGCCTTCTTGGCGAGGTCAATCAAGTTGTGCTTGGTTGATAACCAACGGAGCAGTGGTGTAATGGTTGCAGGGTTCGAATCGTGTCTGATTTGAAGCCGGATCGCCAACGTCGAGATCTCCACAAGTCGAACTTACCGGTTACCTCTCGGAAGATCGGGCCTGTATTTCATCAATTGGTATCAGAGATTTTAGGTTTACCGCGAGGTATATTCTCGTTTGCCTTAGACTCATATTTGTTCATTACCTAGAGTCCACAAAAAGCCCAAAAAGATTTCAATTTCCGCTGTCCTATCACCTTTTGTGCCTTTGCAATTTCGTTTCAGATTCGCGTTGTTGAGTTTGTGTCCGTGGTCGAGTCTTGTTGCTGGTTTAGGATTGTGATCGTGGTTGTAGTTCAATTGCCCGTTGCTGTGATTTTTGTTTTCCGCCGCTATCCCATCCACTGTTCCCAAACAACAAGTCGAAGCCACCACATTACTCGACTTGCCCCCACTAGCCGCCTTGTGTAACTTCTCGCCGCCGCGCAAACCCTAGATAGGTTGCAAGCCACTCTTATTTTGCCTGCATCGTAGCCCTCCTTACATCATCAGGCAAATACCTACTGTCGCTGTTGGAGTCACAGGGACGCTCTTGTGATCGGTGTTGGAGTTTAGGGACGCTTTGCCCTAACTGCCGCTGCCGTGTTGTGCCTTCCGGAAAACATAACTTGAGATACCTTCGGTAAAACAGGCATAACTTTTCGCTCGTTTATCAGAAAAATCTGAAATTTTTACAACAGTTTCTTGACACCGTTTGGAGCCGACCCAAACTGGCTTTGCCCTGTTTGGTTTCGTCAAAATTGCCAAAAAAAATCAGGAAAATAAAGAAAAAAAATTGTCAAAGTTTTTGCACGCTTTTCAGAGAACGTGCTGTATTTCTGTAGACCACATCCCACCTCAGTTGTAGGTGCCAATTTTTGTGGTTGCATCTTTTGTGATCCTTGTTTAGAGAAAAATATAAAAAAAAATAGTGAAAAAATAAAAAAGTTTGATTCCTACTAGTGCCTTTTGGAAAAATCAGGGAAAAATTCAGGAAAAAGGAAAAATCCAGGTTATTTGCTTGTTCTGTGCGTTCTTTCCATCGTCCTTTGTTTTCACCTTGTTGCGCTACGTCTCGACACGTCTTAGCCAGCAGCTGTGATTTGTACTTTGGATCTGGATTGAACAATCGCTAATCTGCTTTCGTTAATTGCTAATCCTTGCTGTCATATTGTGTGCCTACCCATAGCTCCACATATTCTTCTGTCAGCATAGGTTCATCTTGCAACTGTTACCCACGCTTAACAACAGATTGCTTCGCCACGTTGGTTTTGCTCTTGTTTGGTGTTGGTAAGAATACAGGCAAGACGGTGGTAAGCCGCTTGTGATTTTGCATTCCACTTTCACCACCACCACTTGGTTCCTTTAGTTGATAGGGATAATACTTTGGTGTTGTCTTTTTCTATCTTCTAACCATGGCAGGATCTCCGATGGACTTCAATGATTGCGTGTCCAAGGGCGAGCTTACAACGTTCATGACTGAACAACGCAATCTTATGACCGAGCTGACGCGCAATGTGAATAATCTGGTCACCCGCATTGAACAACTCGAGCAACGTCCTCGACCTCATCGTGCTGTTGATGACGATGCAGATGATTTTGGTGATGACGATGTGGATGTGAATGCTGACGGTTATGCCCGTCACCGCCTCAACTTCAACCGTCGCGGTATGGGAGGTAATAATCATGGTAATAATGATCCTTTTGCTAAAATTAAATTTAGCCTTCCTCCTTTTGCTGGTAATATTGATCCAGAGGCTTATTTAGATTGGGAGCTTGCTGTTCAACAAAAATTTGATTCTCATAATGTTCCTGCTGAGCATAGAGTTAGACTTGCTACTAGTGAGTTTACTAATTTTGCTTTGTTCTGGTGGAGTGATCTTTGCAATGCTAATAATGCTGCTGTTGTGCCTCAAACTTGGAATGCTTTAAAGCAACGTATGAAATCTCGTTTTGTTCTCCTTATTACCAACATAATTTATGTTTGAAACTGCAAACTTTAAAACAAGGTGATAAAGGAGTAGAAGCTTACTATCAAGAATTGCTTATTGGTTTAGCCCGTTGTGGTATAAATGAAGATGATAATGATGCTAGTGCTAGATTTTTTGGGGGTCTAAACCATGATATCCAGAACATACTTGATTACAAAGAATGGCGCAATTTTTCCCAATTGTATCATCTTGCTATTAAGGCAGAATGTGAAGTATAGAGCCGCAAACAACACCAGCCTTTCAGGTCTAACAATGGAAGGAATTTTCAGCAGCGTGCTGAGCCGGAGACGCCCAAGCTTTATGTTGCTCCACATGGGGTAAGTCAATTGTCTAATGTGCAGAAGAAAGGTGCCACTCCGGGTGCTTCTACTAGCTCCTCCTTGTCCAGCGCTAAAATCATTTGCCACCGATGCAAAGGCATGGGACATGTCATGAAGGATTTCCCCAGTCGTCGTGCTTTCATTGCTATCGAGGATGGATATGTAAGTACTAGTGATGTTGAAGATGATTTAGCCCTTGCTGCTAACATTGATGCAGATTCCACCGAGGGCGATCAAGACAAGGAGGCTATCATCATTGACTCTGTGGCTGCTGCCGCGGATTACCCTAGCCTTCTTGTGCAGCGTCTGTTAAGTACACATGTGGGACATGAAGACGAGATGAAGATTCAACGAAACAATTTGTTCCACGTGTATTTCATTGTGCAGGGTTGTCATGTTCTCACTATCATTGATAGCGGAAGTTGCAATAACTTGGTGAGTTCAGATTTGGTTGAGAAGCTTGGCTTGACCACACGACAACATTTGCATCCATATAAACTTCAGTGGTTCAATAATAGTGGTAAGACTAAGGTAACTAAATCAGCACGCATTAGCTTTTTCGCAGGTTCTTATCATGATACTGCTGATTTTGATGTTGTCCCTATGCAAGCTTGTTCCATTTTGTTAGGTCGTCCATGGGAATTTGATAATGATGCTTTACACCATGGTAGAACTAATACATACATTATCATACATAAGGACAAGACAATTACATTGCTGCCTTTGTCTCCTACGGAAATTATTAAACATGCTAAAGAGATTAAAAATACACCTCCAACTGACATTGCTAAAAATAATGGGAATAATGGGATTAGGTTAAAAGGAGGTACTTTTCTTTCTACAACTTCTGCTACTGCTGAGTTATGTGATAATCCTGATGCACCATGTTATACTATGTTTTGTCAACCTATTATGTCAGGTGCATTGCCTGCTGTCACTAACCTTTTGCAGGAGTTCGCTGATGATGGGATGAAGTCGAGGACGACTCCAATTCTAGGAGGAGGGGATGATGAGGACATCGCCAAGATGGAGTCGAGGACGACTCCAATTCAAGAAGGGGAGGATGATGAGGACATCGCCACGCTGGACACACCGACGCTATGGTCTTCCCCAAGTTGCAATTCGTCTCCAACTCAGCTGCCACGTCACCCTCGGATTCAGCAGACACGTCGTCACTGTTTTGGTCATAACTCTCGCATACGACATCAAAACGGGGCGTTCTTGGATGCGTTGGAAAGGGGACGACGACGCCATCATTTTGGATCTGGTCCCAGCTCCAGAAGGTCCGTGGATCATTCTGTGTGACCACGGCAAGGTGCTGCGTCACCTATTTGGGCCAACTTGGCCATGTATCGTGTCGGGCCTTAAGCCCAAGTTGTGGGCGCCCAACCCCTGGCCGTCCTCAACTCTAGGTCGAGTCTTAGACTATAAAAACAGCCACCGCCGCTGCTAGACAATTGGGTTTTGTTTAGAGTTTAGTTTTCCATCGAGAAACTGAATCGTTCATTATAACTGTGGTGACAAATCCTTTTACAATGATCCAGGGCCCCTGTTCTTGATCTCCTCCACTGTGTCGATTAGTCCTTTGGAACCGAGTTCTTGAACCCTCAATTGATATTTGCATCATTCATATTTGCAATTTCAGATTGCGTGTTTTACCTTCTTGCTTGTGTTCTTCGATTCGCTTGCAGGAAAAGCCTTCTTGGCGAGGTCAATCAAGTTGTGCTTGGTTGATAACCAACGGAGCAGTGGTGTAACGGTTGCAGGGTTCGAATCGTGTCTGATTTGAAGCCGGATCGCCAACGTCGAGATCTCCACAAGTCGAACTTACCGGTTACCTCTCGGAAGATCGGGCCTGTATTTCATCACAGGACAACCCCACGGAGACAAACTAGGATGAATCAGCCCCTTCTTCAAAAGTTCATTCAACTGGACCTTAAGTTCAGCTAATTTATTCGTAGGCATCCTATATGGCCTTCTAGAGATTGGAGTTGTGCCAGGCAACAACCCTATTTTAAACTCCATATCACGATCCGAAGGCAATCCTGGCAAATCATCGGGAAAGACATCAAGAAACTCACATACTACGGGAATATCAGCTATTAACTTTGCTTGCACCGCATGAACTTCACCAGAGAGATCAATTTTCTAGGGAAGTTGCACTAGAAAACCTTTCTGAGCAGTAGGATCTCTGAGCATAACCACCCGTGTTGAGGTATCAATGAGTGCCACATTCTGGCTCATCCAATTCATGCCCAAAATAACATCTATGCCCAGTCCAGGCAAAACTACTAAGGTTCAAGTACTTTTGCCCTTCTATTTCAAATTCTACATCACTAACTACTTGATTTGTGGGAATATTACCACTCACAGCTCTAATGCAGTAACCCCCACTTTCAATAGTGTGTAATTTGTCTAGAAACTTCGATGCAAACAGAGGACTTATAAATGAATGTGAAGCACCTGAATCAAACAACACAACTATGGAATGTTGGTCAACTAGGAACTTACCGGTAGTGACTACCTCACCAGATGAAATTTCTTCAATGCTAGTATAATGAACTTGCCCCTGACGGCCACCTTGATTTGCATTCTTCTTAGGATAAGGGCACAGCCCAATGACCTGGCTTGTTGCAATTCCAGCAAGGCATGTTACTTGGAGGAACACTAGAGCTGCCTTGACTAGAATTACCCTTAGGAAGAGAAACTGTATAAACCTTATGAAACCCAGTCTTGGCTAGAGCCTTCTTCTGGAGGGGATGAAACTTAGCATCCGTTGCAGGAGGATGAGAAGGAGCCCTTGGTGCAACTGGAGCTCTGGACTGTGAAGCATCCACCTCAAAGGCCCTCTTACGGCTCTTAGAAGCAGCATAAACAGAATTGTTGTTCTCTTGGGTCAGGGCATCACTGATAAATTCATTGAAAGTGGTACACTTGCTAGTACCCATGGTCTTCATCAACTTGGTACTAAGGCCATGCTTGAAACTAGTGATCTTCTTTGCATCTGTTTCAACAAACTCAATTGCATATCTTGCAAGGTTATTAAAGGCTTGCAGGTATTCAGTCAAACTCTTATTGCCTAGAGTTAACTTCATAAACTCAGTGTGCTTCATCGCCATCAAACTAGGAGAAATATAATTCCCATGAAAAGCCACCTTGAACTGGTCCCAATTGATTTGGACATTACGGGGCAGTGTAGAGCGGTAATGGCTCCACCAAATACCAGCTGGACCATGCAATTGGTGGGAAGCATACTCAGCCTTCAGCTCATCGGTTAGACGAAGCAGACGGAATTTCTGCTCAATGGTATTTAACCACTCATCAGCTTGCAGAGGCTCCTTTGCCTCCTTAAAGAGCGGGGGCTTGGTGTCGAGGAAGTCTCTAAAATCACTGAACTGATTTGGCTCCGGTCCCTGACGAACATGTCGAGCATCTTAGTTGACTAGCTAACGCATGGCCTCAGCTAACAGGCACTGACCTTCGACCACCGTCTGCATTAGTTCTACCAGGGTGGGTGGTGGCGGAGGAGGTGGTGGTTGTTCCTCATCCTCAACGCCATGACCACGACGAAGATTGTATGCTATCTGCAAAATGCATAGCCAATGAGCACTAACGATGTGGGAAAATTTTGTAGATGAATTGTGTAATTATGCCAAACTAATTTCATTGGAGGGAATGAATTCACACAACAAACAGAGGCACAATAATTCATCACAACCACACAACCTCATCAAGCGCATCAATTGACGCATTCATGCGATGTACTTAACAATAATGATGTTTACCAACAATAAGGACGAAATTTATTAAAGGCTCACATACATGGAGCACAAACGCGTCTGATAGGTTACATCCAAACTATCAAGGTTCCAACCTTACATAACAGAGGTGTCCTAATTCGATATAAGACCTTCTGACAAAAATAGGAAAAGATAACCAAGGAAATGATTACGAGAAGATAACCCATTGGTGCAGTTCCATGATGGATCATGACTAGCAACCTCGATACCAGTGCGTGCTGAGCAGCACAACCTTATGTCGTGCGCCACAGGAGGCCCTCAGTTTCATCGCAGCACCGGAGAGTAATAATCATGACACCATCACCGAACACAAAGAAATCCCACGTGACCTAAATTCAGCATGTTTAACAAACATCAAGGATAACATGGGGTTCACTGTTACATCCCAAAGATCAACTTACTACAAGTCCCACACATGGAAGGCAACAAAAGATAGCTCTAGCACAGTAGCTATCTGATAAGCTAAACTAAGCATCGTCCTCCGAGTCAGTGTCGAAGATCTCCCCTCCGTCTTCATCACTAGCAGGCTCTAGCTCCCCATCTTCTTCTTCTTTAGGCGGAACATCCTCTGGTCCATCGATCTCAATGTCATCATCATCTCAGCCATGATGACACCATAGCCCATCTCCTCATCATCGTCATTGTCATGAGGAAGAAGAGGATTGAGCTGATTGTTTAGCAGATGAACTTCCTCATGAAGGTTGTCGTTGTACTCTTCTACGGCCGCTAACTGCTGCTCAAGCTCAACCTATCGAGCCCTCAAGATATTCTCCTCGTGCCAGGCTTCATTCCACTGGTTCAACACATGGACCAGCAGGCACTCACAGTTGCGATGAGCAACTGTCAACCTCTGAACCACAAGTGTTTCTAGATCCCTTTCCTATGTCACTTGCTCCAGACGTTGTTGGACCACATTTCTCTCAGCAGTCACCTCGACCAACTCCGCCCTCAGCCTTTCCTCCACAGTAGGCTCAGGACGGGGCTCACGAGGAGCTAACTGGTGCTGAGGAACCCTGCCTCCGGTGGACTTGCGAGCAGTAGTCCTGCTGCGAGCCATCTGTAGAAACAGGGTATAACTTACGGTGAGGATACTTTAGGGGATACAAATTTAATTTAGTTAGGACAATCAAATTTTAAGGAGGGAGTAATATGATATGTATGACATGAACAAACATGATGCATGTATGTTTCATACGTCCTCTCACCCTAGAAGAATTTTAAACTTCTAGCGCTAGGCGGTGGCATACATACGCTCTCTCATATAGGCGAAACTATCAGACTACAACGGTATGTTGTTAGTGTACCTATAGAAAATTTTATTCCAGCCCAATAGTTCCCTAATAAAGAATGCAAAGTAAGCAGTAAACTAAATACTTTCCATATATACATCCCCCGATGTATATACTTTAGTATCACAGCTACCCGACAGATATACCCACAATTAAGTACTCTCATAATTACATGATCAAACATGTAAGTATGTGAGTAACCACAACTGCTCTCCCCTAGACCGATGGTTGGACGGTCATGCTCTCACAACTCATACTTACCAGAGCATCGAGGTATTTGATCCATACATTACCACCCAAATGGATGGCATCCATACAATATCACGTCGTATGGACAACGAAACAGAAACAAACAAGAACCCCCAAGTTAGTACTTTAATAAGCCACCTAAGAGTCCTTATTTGGGCTAAGGGATGTGATCATTGGCATACTATAGAAATAATTTCAGATTATTTACACTCGTGTGTTTTGTAAGTTGAAAACACCTTTCGCAAACAAAAGCTTATGGAACATCTAGTGCAAACCATGCACCTACCTTTCACCGACACTAACACTATCTCCAAACAAAAAGAAGTAAGATTGCACATGACCCATGTCACCTAGGAGTTCAATTGGGTGCATGCAAAATGATTTCTGAGCCTGTGGTATGTCTAGTGCAGACCATGCACCTATCTTGCAATGACACTAACAGTATCTCCAAAAGGAAAGAGTAAGATTTCACATGACCCATGTCACCTAGGAGTTCCATCGGCTGCGTCCAAAACAATTTCTGAGCCTATTGTATTTTCAAAGCAAACCGTGCACCTATCTTGGGCAAAGATTAGCACTATCTTCGAACGGACCGAGTTTTCACTTGAGCCTCGTGACCTAGTGGTACCATCAGGTGCGTCCAAAATGACTTTTAAGCCTATGGTACGTTTAGCACAAACCATGCATCTATCCTGCACCGACACTAACTCTATCTCGAAATGGAAAGAAGAGAGATTCCATATGGCCCACGCCACCTACGAGTTCCATCGATGCGTCCAAAACGATTTCTGAGCCTATGGTATGTTCGATGCAAATCGTGCACCTATCTTGGACCAAGATTAGCACTATCTCCAAACAGACCGAGCTTTCACTTGAGCCTCGTCAGCTCGAAGTACCATCGGGTGCGTCCAAAACGATGTTTGAGCCGATGGTACGTTTGGCGCAAACTATGCAACTATCTTGCATAGACACCAACACTGTCTCCAAATGGAAAGAAGTGAGATTCCACATGACCCACGTCACCTATGAGTTCCATTGTGTGCGTCCAAAATGATTTTCTGAGCCTATGGTACATTTGATGCAAACCGTGCACCTATCTTGCGTCAAGGTAAGCTCTATCTTTGAAAGGACCAAAACGAGCTTCCACCTGAGCCTCGTCACCTAGTGGTACCATCAGGTGCGTCCAAAACGACTTTTAAGCCTATGGCATGTCTAGCGCAAACCATGCACCTATCTTGCACCGACACTAACACAGTCTCCAAATGGAAAGAGAGATTCCACATGACCCATGCCACCTACGAGTTCCATCGGGTGCGTCCAAAACGATTTATGAGCCTACGGTACATTCGACACTAAGCGTGCACCTATCTTGGGTCAAGATTAGCACTGTCTCCAAACGGACCGAGCTTTCACTTGTGCCTCGTCACCTCGTACTACCATCAGGTGCATCCTAAATGATGTCTGAGCCGATGGTACATTTGGCGCAAACTGTGCACCTATTTTGCACAGAAACTAACACTGTCTCCAAATGGGAAGAAGTGTGATTCAACATTACCCACGTCACCTAAGAGTTCCATCATGTGCATCCAAAATGATTTCCGAGCCTATGGTACGTTCGACGCAAACCATGCACCTATCTTGCATTAAGGTTAGCACTATCTCTGAAAGGACCGAGACAAGCTTCCACTTGAGCCTCGTCACCTAGTGGTACCATCAGGTGCATCCAAAATGACTTTTAAGCCTATGGTACGTCTAGCGCAAACCATGCACCTATCTTGCACTGACACTAACACTGTCTCCAAATGGAAAGAAGAGATTCCATGTGACCCACGCCACCTATGAGTTCCATCGGGGGCATCCAAAACGATTTCTGATTCTATGGTACATTCGACAGAAATCATGCAACTATCTTGTTCTAAGATTAGCACTATCTTCAAATGGACCGAGCTTTCACTTGAGCCTCGTCACCTCTAAGTACCATCAGGTGCGTCCAAAACGATGTCTGAGCCAATGGTACGTTTGGCACAAACTGTGCACCTAACTTGCAAAGACACTAACACTGTCTCTAAATGGAAAGAAGTGAGATTCCACAATACCCACGTCACCTAAGAGTTCCATCCTATGCGTCCAAAAGATTTCCAAGCCTATGGTACGTTCGATGCAAACCATGCACCTATCTTGTGTCAAGGTTAGCACTATCTCCGAATGGACCAAAACGAGCTTCCACTTGAGCCTCATCACGTAGTGGTACCATCAGGTGCGTCCAAAACGACTTCCAAGCCTATGGTACGTCTAGTGCAAACCATGCACCTATCTTGCACCGATACTAATACTGTCTACAAATGGAAAGAAGAGATATTCCACATGAACCACGCCACCTATGAGTTCCATTGGGTGCATCCAAAATGATTTATGAGCTTATGGTACGTTCGATGCAAACCGTGCACCTATCTTGGGTAAAGATTAGCACTTCCAAATGGACTGAGCTTTTACATGAGCCTCATCACCTCGGGTACCAGTAGGTGCATCCAAATTGATTTCTGAGCCGATGGTATGTTTGGCGCAAACTGTGCACCTATCTTGCACAGACACCAACATTGTCTCCAAACAGAAAGAAGTGATATTCCACATGACCCACGTCACCTAGGAGTTCCATCTGCTGCGTCCAAAATGATTTCTGAGCCTAAGGTACATTCGACGCAAACTGTGCACCTATCTTGCATCAAGATTAGCACTATCTCCAAAAGGGCCGAAACGAGGTTCCACTTAAGCCTCATCACCTAGTGGTACCATCAAGTGCGTCCAAAATGACTTCTAAGCCTATGGTACGTCTAGCGTAGACCATGCACATATCTTGCACCGACACTAAAACTGTCTCCAAATGGAAAGGAGAGAGATTCCACATGACCCACGTCACCTAGGAGTTCCATCAGGTGCGTCCAAAATGATTTCTAAGCCTATGGTATGTTTGACGCAAACCGTGCACCTATCTTGCGTGAAGATTAGCACTATCTCCAAAAGGACCAAAATGAGGTCCCACATGAGCCTCGTCACCTAGTGGTGCCATCGAGTGCGTCCAAAATGATTTCTGAGCCTATGAAACATCTAGTGCAAACCATCAACCTATTTTGCGCTGACACTAAGACTATCTCCAAATGGAAAGAAGTAAGATTGCACATGATCCGTGTCACCTAGGAGCTCAATCGGGTGTGTCCGAAATGATTTCTGAGCCTATGGTATGTCTAGTGCAAACCATGCTACTACCATGCACCGATCCTAACACTCTCTCCAAACAGAAAGAAATAAGATTTCACATGACCTATGTCACCTTGGAGTTCCATCGGGTGCGTCCAAAACAATTTCTGAGGCTATGGTATGTTCAACGCAAACTATGCACCTATCTTGGGGTAGGATTAGCGCTATCTCCAAACGGACCGAGTTTTCACTTGAGCCTCGTAAACTAGTGGTACCATCAGGTGCATCCAAAACGACTTTTATGGCTATGGTATGTGTAGTGCAAATCATGCACCTACCTTGCACCGATTCTAACACTCTCTCCAAATTGAAAGAAGTAAGATTTCACATGACCCATGTCACCTAGGAGTTCCATCGGGTGCGTCCAAAAAATTTCTGAGCCTATGGTACGTTCGACGCAAACCGTGCACCTATCTTGGGCCAAGATTAGTGCTATCTCCAAATGGACTGAGTTTTCACTTGAGCCTCGTAAACTAGTGGTACCATCAGGTGCATCCAAAACGACTTTTATGCCTATGGTACGCCAAGCGCAAACCATGCACCTATCTTGCACCGACACTAATACTATCTCCAAACAAAAGAAGAGTGATTAGACACGACCCACGCCACCTAGGAGTTCCATCGGGTGCATCGAAAATGATTTATGAGCCTATGGTACGTTCGACGCAAACCGTGCACCTATCTTGCATCAAGGTTAGCAATATCTCCGAAAGGACTAAAACGAGCTTCCACTTGAGCCTCGTCACCTAGTGGTACATTTAGGTGCATCCAAAACGTCTTCTATGCCTATGGTACATCTAGCGCAAACCATGCACCTATCTTGCACTGACACTAACACAGTCTCCAAATGCAAAGAAGAGAGATTCCACATGATCCACGTCACCTAAGAGTTCAGTCGGATGCATCCAAAATGATATCTGAGCCTATGGTACATCTAGTGCAAACCATGCACCTGTCTTGTACCGATCCTAACACTCTCTCCAGACGGAAAGAAGTCAGATTTCACATGACCCATGTGACCTAGGAGTTCCATCGGGTGCATCCAAAATAATTTTTGAGTCTTTGGTACATTTTACGCAAACCGTGCACCTATCTTGGGCCAAGAATAGCGCTATCTCCAAATGGGTCGAGTTTTCACTTGAGCCTTGTAAACCAGTGGTGCCATCAGGTGCATCCAAAATGACTTTTAAGGCTATGGTACGTCTACACCTATCCACTAACACTGTCTCCAAATGGAAAGAAGAGAGATTCCACATCACCCGCGCCACCTATGAGTTCCATTGGGTGTGTCCAAAATGATTTTCGAACCATGGTACGTTCGACGCAAATCGTGCAGCTATCTTGCGTCAAAGTTAGCACTATCTCTAAAAGGACCGAAACGAGGTTCCCCTTGAACCTCGTCACCTAGTGGTTAGTGTGCCCAAAACAATTTCTAAGCCTATGGTACATCTAGTGCAAACCGGGCACCTATCTTTCATCGACACTAACACTATTTCCAAAAGAAAAGAAGTAAGATTGCACATGACCCATGTCACCTAGGAGTTCAATCAGGTGCGTGCAAAATGATTTCTGAGCCTATGTGACGTCTAGTGCAAACCATGCACCTATCTTGCACCGACACTAACACTGTCTCCAAATGGAAAGAAGAGAGATTGCACATGATCCACACCACCTAGGAGTTCCATCGGGTGCGTCCAAAATGATTTTTATGAGCCTATAGTACGTTCGACGCTAACAGTGCACTTATCTTGGGCCAAGATTAGCACTATCTCCAAACGGACCGAGCTTTCACTTGTGCCTCGTCACCTCAAACTACCATTGGGTGCGTCCTAAACGATGTCTGAGCCGATGGTACGTTTGGCGCAAACTGTGCACCTATTTTGCACGGACACTAACACTATCTCCAAATGAAAAGAAGTGAGATTCCACATTACCCACATCACCTAAGAGTTTCATCGTGTGCGCCCAAAATGATTTCTGAGCCTATGGTACGTTCGACGCAAACCGTGCACCTATCTTGCATCAAGGTTAGCACTATCTCTGAAAGGACCGAGACGAGCTTCCACTTGAGCCTCGTCACCTAGTGGTACCATCAGGTGTGTCCAAAACGACTTCCAAGCCTATGGTACGTCTAGCACAAACCATGCTCCTATCTTGTACCAATACTAACACTGTCTCCAAATGGAAAGAAGAGAGATTCCACATGTCCCAAGCCACCTACGAGTTCCATTGGCTGCTTCCAAAACAATTTCCGAGCCTATGGTACGTTCAACGCAAAACCGTGCACCTATCTTGCGTCAAGGTTAGCACTATCTCCGAAAGGACCGAAACGAGCTTCCACTTGAGCCTCATTACCTAGTGGTACCATCATGTGCGTCCAAAATGACTTCTAAGCCTATGGTACATCTAGCGCAAAACATGCACTATCTTGCACCGACGCTAACACTGTCTCCAAATGGAAAGAAGAGAGATTCCACATGATCCACGTCACCTAGGAGTTCAATCACGTGCATCCAAAATGATTTCTGAGCCTATGGTACATCTTGTGCAAACCATGAACCTATCTTGCACCGACCCTAACACTATCTCCAAACGGAAAGAAGTAAGATTTCACATAACCCATGTCACCTAGGAGTTCCATCGGGTGTGTCCAAAATAATTTCTGAGCCTATGGTACGTTCAACGCAAACCGTGCACCTATCTTGGGCCAAGATTAGTGCTATCTCCAAATGGGCCAAGTTTTCACTTGAGCCTCGTAAACTAGTGGTACCATCAGGTGTGTCCAAAATGACTTTTATGCCTATGGTACACCTTGCATAAACCATGCACCTATCTTGAATCGACACTAACACTATCTCCAAACAAAAAGAAGACAGATTCCACACGACCCACACCACCTACGAGTTCCATCAGGTGCGTCCAAAACGATTTCGAGCCTATGGTATGTTCAACACAAACCATGCACCTATCTTGCGTCAAGGTTAGCACTATCTCCGAAAGGACCAAAACGAGCTTCCACTTGAGCCTCATCGCCTAGAGGTACCATCAGGTGTGTCCAAAATGACTTATATGCCTATGGTACATCTAGCACAAACCATGCATCTATCTTGCACCGACACTGACACTGTCTTCAAATGGACAAAAGAGAGATTCCACATGACCCTCGCCACCTACGAGTTCCATCGGGTGTGTCCAAAATGATTTATGAGCCTATGGTACATTCGACGCAAACCGTGCACCTATCTAGCGTCAAGGTTCGCCCTATCTCCGAAAGGACCGAAACGAGGTTCCCCTTGAGCCTCGTCACCTAGTGGTACCATTTAGTGTGCCCAAAATGTTTTCTAAGCCTATGGTACATCTAGTGCAAACCATGTACCTATCTTTCACCGACACTAACACTATCTCCAAACAAAAAGAAGTATGATTGCACATGACCCATGTCACCTAGGAGTTCAACCGGGTGCGTGCAAAATAATTTCTAAGCCTGTGGTACGTCTAGTGCAAACCAAGCACCTATCTTGCACCGATACTAACAGTATCTCCAAAAGGAAAAAAGTAAGATTTCACATGACCCATGTCACCTAGAAGTTCCATCGGGTGCGTCCAAAATAATTTTTGAGCCTATGGTACGTTCGACGCAAAACCGTGCACCTATCTTGGGCCAAGATTAGCACTATCTTCAAACGGACCGAGTTTCCACTTCAGCCTCGTCACCTAGTGGTACCATCAAGTGCATCCAAAACGACTTTTAAGCCTATGGTATGTCTAGCACAAACCATGCACCTATCCTGCACCGACACTAACACTATCTCCAAATGGAAAGAAGAGAGATTCCACATGGCCCATGCCACCTACGAGTTCCATCGGGTGCGTCCAAAATGATTTCTGAGCCTGTGGTACGTTCAACACATACCGTGCATCTATCTTGGGCCAAGATTAGCACTATCTCCAAACAAACCGAGCTTTCACTTGAGCTCATCACCTCAAAGTACCATTGGGTGCGTCCAAAATGATGTCTAGGTCGATGGTATGTTTAGCGCAAACTGTGCAACTATCCTGCACAAACACTAACACTATCTCCAAATGGAAAGAAGTGAGATTCCACATGACCCACGTCACCTATGAGTTCCATCGTGTGCGTCCAAAATGATTTTTCAAGCCTATGGTATGTTCGAAGCAAACCATGCACCTATCTTGCGTCAAGGTTAGCACTATCTTTGACAGGACCGAAACGAGCTTCCACCTGAGCCTCATCACCTGGTGGTACCATCAGGTGCGTCCAAAATAACTTTTAAGCCTATGGTACGTCTAGCGCAAACCATGCACCTATCTTGCACCGACACTAACACTGTCTCCAAATGTTAAGGAGAGATTCCACGTGACCCACACCGCCTACGAGTTCTATTGGGGGCATCCAAAATGATTTCTAAGCCTATGGTACATTCGACGGAAATCGTGCAACTATCTTGGGCCAAGATTGGCATTGTCTCCAAACGGACCGAGATTTCACTTGAGCCTCGTCCCCTCAAAGTACCGTTGGGTGTGTCCAAAAGGACATCTGAGCCAATGCTACATTTGGCACAAACTGTGCACCTTTCTTGCACAAACACTAACACTATCTCAAAATGGAAAGAAGTGAGATTCCACATTACTCACATCACCTAAGAGTTCAATCATCTGCGTCCAAAACGATTTCCATGCCTATGGTACGTTCGACGCAAACTGTGCACCTATCTTACGTCAAAGTTAGCACTATCTCTGAAAGGACCAAAATGAGCATCCACTTGAGCCACGTCACCCAGTGGTACCATTTAGTGCGCCCAAAATGATTTCTGTGCCTATGGTATATCTAGTGCAAACCATGCACCTATCTTTCGCTGACACTAATACTATCTCCAAACAGAAAGAAGTATGATTGCAAATGACCCATGTCACCTAGGAGTTCAATCGGGTGCGTGCAAAACGATTTCTGAGCCTATGGTATCTCTAGTGCAAACCATGCACCAATCTTGCACCGACACTAACTGTATCTCCAAAAGGAAAGAAGTAAGATGTCACATGACCCATGTCACCTAGGAGTTCCATCGGGTGCGTCCAAAACAATTTTGAGCCTATGGAATATTCGACGCAAGCCGTGCACCTATCGTGGGCCAATATTAGCACTATCTCCAAACGGACTGAGTTTTCCCTTCAGCATCGTCACCTAGTGGTACCATCAAGTGCGTCTAAAATGACTTCTAAGCCTATGGTACGTATAGCGCAAACCATGCACGTATCTTGCACCAAAACTAACACTGTCTCTGGAACGAAGAGAGATTCCAAATGGCCCACGCCACCTACAAGTTCCATCGGGTGCATCCAAAATGATTTCTAAGCCTATGGTACATTCGACGCAAACCGTGCACCTATCTTGGGTAAAAATTACCACTATTCCAAACAGACCGAGCTTTCACTTGAGCCTCATCACCTCAGGTATCACTAGGTGCGTCCAAAATGATTTCTGAGCCAATGGTATGTTAGGCGCAAACTGTGCACCTATCTTGCATAGACACCAACACTATCTCCAAATGGAAAGAAGTGAGATTCCACATGACCCATGTCACCTATGAGTTCCATCGTGTGCGTCCAAAATGATTTTTCGAGCCTATGGTACGTTCGAAGCAAACCATGCACCTATCTTGCGTGAGGGTTAGCACTATCTTCAACAGGACCAAAACGAGCTTCCACCTGAGCCTCGTCACCTAGTGGTACCATCAAGTGCGTGCAAAATAACTTTTAAGCCTATGGTACGTCTAGCACAAACCATGCTCCTATCTCGCACTGACACTAACACTAACACTGTCTCCAAATGGAAAAAAGAGAGATTCCACAAGACCCACGCCACCTACAAGTTCCATCGGGTGCGTCCAAAACAATTTTTGAGCCTAAGGTACGTTCGACACTAACCATGCACCTATCTTGGGCCAAGATTAGCACTATCTCCAAACAGACCGAGCTTTCACTTGAGCCTCGTCACCTCAAACTATGACTGGCTGCGTCCTAAATGATGTCTAAGACGATGGTACATTTGGCGCAAACTGTGCACCTATCTTGCACATACACTAACATTGTCTCCAAATGAAAAGAAGTGAGATTTCACATTACCCACGTCACCTAAGAGTTCCATCGTGTGCGTCCAAAATGATTTCTGAGCCTATGGTACATTCGACGCAAACCATGCACCTATCTTGCGTCAAGGTTAGCACTATGTCCGAAAGGATCGAGACGAGCTTCCACTTGACTTTTAAGCCAATGGTACGTCTAGCGCAAACCATGCCCCTATCTTGCACTGACACTAACACTATCTCCAAATGGAAAGGAGAGATTCCACGTGACCCACGCCACCTACGAGTTCTATCAGGGTCATCCAAAATGATTTCTGAGCCTATGGTACGTTTGACGCAAATGGTGCAACTATCTTGGGCTAGCATTAGGACTACCTCCAAACGGAACAAGCTTTCACTTGAGCCTCGTCACCTTGAAGTACCATCGGGTGCATCCAAAAGGACGTCTGAGCCGATGGTACATTTGGCACAAACTGTGCACCCTTCTTGCACAGACACTAACACTATCTCAAAATGGAAAGAAGTGAGATTCCACATTACCCACATTAACTAAGAGTTCCATCGTCTGCGTCCAAAATGATTTCCATGCCTATGGTATGTTCGATGCAAACCATGCACCTATCTTGCGTCAAGGTTAGCACTATCTCCGAAAGGACCAAAATGAGCATCCACTTGAGCCTTGTCACTTAGTGGTACCATCGAGTGCATCCAAAACGATTTCTGAGCCTATGGTACGTCTAGTGCAAACCATGCATCTATCTTGCACTGACACTAACACTATTTCCAAATGGAAAGAAGTAAGATTGCACATGACCCATGTCACCTAGGAGTTCAATCGGGTGCATCCAAAACAATTCTAAGCCTATGGTACGTCTAGTGCAAACCATGCACCTATCTTGCACCGACACTAACACTATCTCCAAACAGAAATAAGTAAGCTTTCACATGACCCATTTCACCAATGAGTTCCATCGGGTGCGTCTAAAACAATTTCTGTGTCCATGGTACATTCGACGCAAACCGTGCACCAATCTTAGGCCAAGATTAGCACTATGTCTAAACGGACTAAGTTTTCACTTGAGCCTCGTCACCTAGTGGTACCATCAGGTGCGTCCAAAACGAGTTTTAAGCCTATGGTACGTCTCGTGCAAACCATGCCCCTATCTTGCACCAACACTAACACTGTCTAAAATTGGAAAGAAGAGAGATTCCACTTGACCCATGCCACCTACCAGTTCCATCGGGTGCGTCCAAAATGAAATCTAAGCCTATGGTATGTTCGACGCAAACCATGCACCTATCTTGGGCCAAGATTAGCACTATCTCCAAATGGACCAAGCTTTCACTTGAGCCTCATCACCTCAGAGTACCATCAGGTGTGTCCAAAATGATTTCTGAGCCGATAGTACGTTTGGCAGAAACTATGCACCTATCTTGCAAAGACACTAACACTGTCTCCAAATGGAAAGAAGTGAGATTCCACATGACCCATGTCACCTGAGAGTTCCATCGTGTGCGTCTAAAATGATTTTCGTGTCTATGGTACGTTCAACGCAAACCATGCACATATCTTGCATCAAGGTTAGCACTATCTCCAAAAGAACAAAAATGAGCTTCCACTTGAGCCTTGTCACCAAGTGGTACCATTAGGTGCATTCAAAATGACTTCTAAGCCTTTGGTACGTCTAGCACAAACCATGCACCTGTCTTGCGCCGACACTAACACTATCTCCGAATGGAAAGAAGTAAGATTCCACATGACCCTTGTCACCTAGGAGTGTCCAAAACGATTTTGGAGCCTATGGTACATTCGACGCAAACATGCACCTATCTTGGTTCAAGATTAGCACTATCTCCAAATGGACCGAGCTTTCACTTGAGCCTCATCACTTAGTGGTACCATCAGATGCGTCCAAAATGATTTCTGAGCCGATGATATTAAAAGGTCTTGATGGCTAGAGGGGGAGTGAATAGCCTAATAAATTTTTCTACAAAATGTGCTAGACAAGTTGATTAGTAATAACAATTAGCAAGATGCAAGTTTTGCCTAGCTTAAAGGGGTTTACAAGTCACCTATCCAATTGATAATTCTAGTTTTGATTCTCTCAATCGCACAAGTTTAAACCGCAATAGAGACAACTAAGGCAAACTACTCTACTGAAGTTAACAAGGCAACTAGGCAAGACAAAGACTACAACAAGATAGTAACAAAAGTAATGCAAGAGTAGGTCTAGAAGTGATTTCACCGAGGGGCGATGAATAGAGCCAACCAATTGATATATCCAAATGATGATCAAATCAAGTAGCCAATCACCGAGATAAACAAATCACAATCACGAATTGATGACAAATGATTTATCCCGAGGTTCACATGCTTGCCAGCACGCTAGTCCCTGTTGTGTCCCCTTACACCACGTGGTTTGGTGGCTAATCGGTCTAACACACCGAGCCTCTCAAAAGGTGCCACAAGAACCTACCAATGGCTAAGAGTTGCAATGACACGAGCAATCCACTAGAGTTGGAATTTGGCGCTCCACCGGGGAACCACAAGAACCCCTCACAAGACAATCACCGGAGCCGGCCACGAACAATCACCAACACATGCCGGACCTCCACCGCTGCTCTAAGCCATCTAGGTGGCGGCAGCCACCAAGAGTAACAAGAATTCCCGTAGCAGAATAATCCCCCAAGTGCCTCTAAATGCAAAGCAATGATCAATGCACTTGAATCACTCAATCTCACTCAAGAATCGCAATCGAATGCAAGGAGATGAGTGGGGAGAAGTGTGAGGGCGTTGGCTTAGCTCAAGATTTTCACAAGTATGTCAAAGTGCCAAGAGATAGAACCTAAAGCTGGCCAACACAAATATATAGAGGTACCCCTTCGAAAAGAGCCATTGGGCAAATTACGGGGGCACCGGACGCTCCGACGCTCATGCATCGAATGCACCCAGCAGCGTCCGGTGCTCCTGTAGTCACCACGTGGGCTCATTCAAAGATCAATGGTCGATTCAGCAGCCACCGGACGTGTCTGACGCCTACGCTCAACGTCCAACGCTCAGCGTCCGATGCGGTCCAGTAAGGGTCCAGAGCCAGTTTTGACACACTAGACGTGTCCGACGGCACGACGGCACGCCATCGGACACTCTAGCGTCCGGTGCATGCAAAGTTTCATGAGGCTGTCGACGTCACCACTTCACCGGATGCATGAACAGTGCATGGCCAGCGTCCGGTGCAAAACCCTCAGATGCATCGGTGCACCGCGCTACACAGCGCTGCCAGCTCAGTACGCACCTGATGCTGGCACCAGCGTCCGGTGCAGCTCAGGCCAGCATTCGGTGCTACAGAAAATAGCACTTTCATCTCCATTTCTTCACCTCTGGTGTAGTGGAAAATAGGCGTTTCACTTCTCAAAAAGCACCGAAAACCCCTCTTTATCGCTCAAATTGCACCGCCTTCGCAAATATGCTAACATCACCAAGTGTACATCACCATGTGCATGTGTGTTAGCATTTTCACAATCATTTTTGAGGCATTACGTTAGCTCTTTACTAGATCCTAATGCATATGATCAAAGAATGACACCTAGAGGCACATGTAGGACTCAATTTCAAAGAGAATTCCCCTCTTCATAGTATGGCTACGTATCCTAAGCCATCCACACCCTCTATGGTGTCTTGGATGCAAAATGAAAATCCCTACATGATACCTTTGCCTTGAGCATCACTTGTTGCACCTTGTTCCAACTCCACATCATGGTAAGCACTTCATCATCACATTACTTGATCACCATGCTTCACCATGTCTCATGCCAATCATCATTGTGCATATGATTAGCACTTAGGCATTGTCACTAATTACCAACACCAAACATAGAACTTTCAATCTCCCCCTTGTTGGTAATTGGTGACAAACCTTTCACAAAGATATTATGATAAAATTTTGATGGACTTCTTGTCCCATTGCCCAAATATGTTACCATGTGTAAGAAATATGGACAAGTGATCATGAAATCAAGTTGATAGCAATGGCTCCCCCTACATGTATGCTATATGTTTGGATTTAGGAAGCATACATGTTTAGATAGGTAAGCATAGGAGCATTGACTACCAATAAGTGCTAAGTGTTAAGATTATAGACCATTGAAGCGTGATACCATCGGAGTAGCGATAAACATCATCTTAGCACCTTATGTAGCTAGATACCACTTGGAAAGCACCAAAGAATAAGAACATGTAAACACTAGATACCTGATGAGATCAACAATATAAGAAGAGTTCTAGTGAAGCTAGAGAAACAAGAATAAGTACATATCTAGCTAACACCTACACATGCTAGTACTTCAATACATCATTCAATTGTATACTAGCAAAATACCACACAAATAAGGTTTCGAAGAAAAAGATATACATAAGAATGCATCATACATATGAATTGCACAAAGAAATGCAACATACAAGTTTAAGAGCTTGGTCCCCGTACTTGTGTGCTCAAAATTTTAGGAAATCCCTCTCTTTTATTATTTCTCCTCCTTTGTGCTTCTCCCCCTTTGAGTTCTATCTTTGTGAACAACATTTCTCCCCCTTTTGGCACCAATGACCACAAGGAGCAAATTTTAGATAGATTATCATGTTGAATTATGGGGTGAGAGTCAAGTTTGTGGTTCAACCTAGATGGCTTGCATAAGTGAAATGCTTCAGTTTGATCCAAGGGCAAGCTTCTTCACACCTCACTAGAAGGGTTATCATGCACCATGTTGAAGCAAATACTTAAACAAGTTATCTAGATCAAACACTTAGGATCACAAGCTCTCAAACAAGTTATATGCTACCACTAGATCATACAAGACAAAGAAACAATAGTGGCACCATATAAACTTCAAAAACATTTGATTTCATGAATGAGCCTAGAACATGTATATCATGACTAGATGCACTAAACAAGTCCTTAGCATAGAATGTATGACATGTCAACCTATTGTATCTTGCTTTGTCTTGGAGGAGAGGCATGTCATATATGGGGTGCATCAACTCATGTTGGAGAAGTCAAGTATGTTAAACTCATTCTTGAGCTTGTGAAATCTCTTCTCATCAAGTGGCTTGGTGAATAGATCGGCTAGTTGATATTCGGTGCCCACACTCTCAATAGCAATGTCACCCTTTTGTTGATGATCTCTAATGAAGTGATGACGGACATCAATATGCTTTTGTTCTTTGATGTTGAACCGGATTGTTGGTTAGCTTCACGACACTTTCATTGTCACATAGCAATGGCACATTCTTGAAATTGATTCCAAAATCCTTCAATGTTGCCTTCATCCACAAGATTTGTGCACAATAACTACCCGCGGCGATGTATTCGGCCTCAGTAGTAGATAGTGCAATACTATTTTGCTTCTTGGATGACCATGAGACAAGTGATCTTCCCAACAATTGACAAGTCCCGAAGGTGCTCTTTCTCTCAACTTTGTCACTGGCATAGTCGGAATCCGAATATCCAACTAGCTCAAAGCTTGCACCTTTGGGGTACCACAATCCAACATCTTGTGTATGCTTCAAATACCTCAATATTCTCTTTGTTACCTTCAAATGACTTTCTCTTGGTGAGGCTTGAAATCTTGCACACATGCATACACTAAACATCACATCGGGCCTTTATGCTGTCACATAGAGTAGGCTACCAATCATTGATCTATATAGCTTTTGATCCACCATGTTGCCACTCTTGTCACTATCCAAGCTTCCACTAGTGCCCATTGGAGTTGTAATGCCCTTTGCATCTTCCATGCCAAATTTCTTTAGTAAATCCTTGATGTACTTTGTTTAGCTCACAAATGTACCTTCGTTCATTTGCTTGATTTGAAGTCCAAGGAAGAAACTAAGTTATCCAAGCATTGACATCTCAAATTCTTTGGCCATCATGCTTCCAAACTCATCACAAAAATCTTTGTTGGTTGAACCAAATATAATATCATCAACATAGATTTGCAACACAAACAAGTCCTTGCCAATTTTCTTGGTGAAGAGAGTAGTATCCACTTTGCCCATGACAAATCCTTTGGATATCAAGAAATCTCTCAATCTTTCATACCAAGATCTAGGTGCTTCTTCAATCCATACAAAGCCTTCCTCAACTTGTATACATGGTTGGGTTTCTTTTCATCTTCAAAACCGGAAGGTTGCTCCACATACACCTCCTCTTGAATGTACCCATTCAGAAATGCACTTTTGACATCCATTTGGTAAAGCTTGATATTGTGAGCACAAGCATAGGCAAGTAGAATCCTAATTTCTTCCAATCTTGCAACCGGGGCATAAGTTTCACCAAAGTCAAGACCCTCTATTTGAGTGTAACCTTGAGCCACTAATCTTGCTTTGTTCCTTACTGTTATCCCATCTTGATCTTGCTTGTTGTGAAAGACCCATCTTGTTCCAATACATTATGATCCTTAGGCCTCTCAACTAGTTCCTATACTTCATTTCTTTTGAAATTGTTGAGCTCTTCATGCATTGCATTTACCCAATCCGGATCTCTCAATGCTTTATCAATGTCCTTAGGTTCTTTCATTGACACAAAAGAAGAGTGTGCACAAAATAATGCCAATCTTGATCTTGTTTGAACTCCTCTTTGAATGTCACCAATGATAGAATCTAATGGATGGTCTCTTGCAATGTTAGTTGGTTGAAGCACTTGGACTTGATTGCTTGGATGTTGATGTTGATCATGAGTTGGAGATGATGAACTAGCCACTTGTTGATCTTGTTGCACTTGAGATGATGTACTGGCTTGATTTTGCAATAGAGAACCACTAGCTTGTATGATTGGACTTTGGAGCACTTGATCTTTGTCATCATCCACATCAATCACTTGCTTTGGTCTAATATCACCAATATCCATTTCCTTCATAGCATTACTCAATTGAGTTCCTCTTACATCATCCAAGTTATCTTCTTCATCTTGAGAGCCATTGGTTTCATCAAACTCAACATCATGCACTTCTTCAAGTTGACCACTAGCCAAATTCCAAACTCTATAAGCTTTTGCTAGTAGTGGAGTAACCAAGTAGGAATCCTTCATCACATTTCTTGTCAAACTTGCTCAATCTAGTGCCCTTCTTTAAGATGTAGCATTTGCAACCAAATACCCGAAAGTATGCAATGTTGGGCTTTCTTCCATTCAAGATCTCATATGGTGTCTTCTCAAGGAACTTACGGCAATAGAGGCGGTTGCTACAAAAGCAAGCCGTGTTGATTGCTTCGGCCCAAAATGAATGACTCACATTATACTCATTCAACATTGATCTTGCCATATCAATCAAGGTTCTATTCTTCCTCTCAACTAGGCCATTGGATTCAGGTGTCTACTTGGCCAAAAATTGATGCTTGATTCCAAGCTCATCACATAGCTCATCAACTCTTGTGTTTCTAAATTCACTTCCATTGTCACTTCTCACTTTCTTGATTGTGGTCTCAAACTCATTTTGCACTCTCTTGATGAATTTCTTGAATATGTCAAATACATCACTCTTGTCCACAAGAAAGAATACCCAAGTGTATCTAGTGAAATCATCCACAATCACAAAGCCATACTTGTTGCCACCAATGCTTGTGTATGTAGTTGTCCCAAATAGATCCATGTGCAACAACTCAAATGCCTTGGAAGTACTCATAATGCTTTTCATTGGATGAGTGTTGCCCACTTGCTTTCCGGCTTGACATGCACTACATAGCTTATCCTTCTCAAATGTGACATCCTTCAAGCCTCTAACTAAGTCATGCTTCACTAACTTGTTCAATTGCTTCATGCCAACATGACCTAGTCTTCTATGCCATAACCAACCCATACTTGATTTGGTGAGCAAGCATGTTGAAAGTTGAGTGTCACTAGCATTGAAATCAACCAAGTATAGATTCTCATATCTAAAGCCCTTGAAGATCAAATTGGAGCCATCAACACTAACTATCTCCACATCATCAACACCAAATATGCACTTGAAGCCAAGATCACACAATTGAGCAACCGAGAGAAGATTAAAGTTCAACTTTTTAACTAGGAGCACATTGGAAATGCTATGATCATTTGAGATTGCAATCCTTCCAAGCCCTTTCACATCACCCTTACTATTGTCACTAAATGTGATACTTTCAATGCCACTATCATTGGGTTTGATTGAGTTGAACATTCTTGAATCACCAGTCATATGTTGAGTACACCCACTATCAAGCACCCAATGCCTTCCTCCAGCTTTGTAATTGACCTATAAAACAAATTAATGTTTCTTAGGTACCCATACTTGTTTGGGTCCTTGGAGGTTAGTCACTAAGCTCTTTGGTACCCAAATAACCTTCTTCTTTGGGCCCACAATCGGCGCACCAACAAACTTAGCATGCACACCTTTCTCACCCTTGGTAAGCACATAACAAGAATCAAAATAAATGTAAGGTACATTATCATTTTTCTTGTTCTTGTTCATTTTATTGCAATTATGCTCTAGGTGCCTAACTTGCTTGCATCTATTGCAAAACCGACCATCACTCTTCACAAAGCTAGGCTTGTGAGTTATAAAGGCCGCCTTGCCTCTCTTAGGGGTGTAGCCCAATGTTGACACTTCTAACACCACTTAAGCTAAGTTCTCATCCCTAGCATGGCGCTAGAAGTGTTAGTATAGAACTGCTCCTCTTAGAATAAAAATGGGATCCGCAAGCGTATAGATAAAATACCATCGTAGCACTTCACCGGGAAATATTCCAGGTATCGTTAATTTATATTTAGCTCAAGGGAAAGAACTAAGGACTTAAACCTAAAGGGATGGATTTGCAAAATATGACTACTTATGAGAAATCAATCACATAGTCACTTACTTTGGCAGGGGGGATAAACCATGATAAATAAGTATAAATGAATTATAAAGCATAGGGATAAATCACGCAAAGATTAGAGATAGACTACTCATCATAAAGGTAGGTTGACGTCTGATTAGTTCAAGAGATTGAATTCTAGGTAGGTTCTAATCTACTAAGTCATTCATCTACTCTAGCAAACACACTATCTTATATAGCATAAAAGACTCTTCATCTATGTATAAGGAATATTATTGAAGAAAGCTAGGACAGCTTGACTTCCTACGTAACGTTGTTTCTGCCTGTCCTATCAACGGGGGGTGGACTATATAAGACTCAATAGAACTGTCACTTCCACGATCTACCACACGACTCGGCCAATAGGGTGCATTTGCAGGTAAATAGCATCTAAGCACCATGCTTACATGTGATCTACCACTTAACCCCCTCGCGAAGAGAGCTAAGCGCTTTGCAAACATATACATAAACTCATTATCAATCATAACCATATCAAATGTACTACTAGAGCAAACTAGGAACATAATAAATAGAAACATAATGATATTAGAATAAAGTCGTAGATCAATGATACAAAATAATACCAATAATTTGATGACGAAGATCCGAATCCCGAGCACAAGTCGCCCGACTCTTCCTCTATCTAGTCTAAACTTATGTAGAACTTGAAGAATTAGAGTAGCTCTGCTAATTCTCTGGTGGAGAGAAACTCTCTAAACCCTAGCTCTGCTGATGGCTCCCTCTGCTAATGAATTACTAATGAATTAGGGTTTCTCCTAGGGTTAGGGGCCTTGCTTATATAGCCCTCTAGGAAGCACCACAACCCTTGGATCAAACTGACCTTGATCTACGATTTTTATTCATCCTCAAAGGTGGTGGAGGCAGGATCCGCGAGGTTGCACCTGATTGGCTCCGTGGCCTGGGCGGCCACCCATGAGGTGGGGCGGGCGCCCCACCTGTCAGCCCAAATGGCCCTCCCCTTCGAGGGGGTGCCTTCTCGAGTCTTCTAGATTATTCTTTTTCGTAGTAAGGTTGATTTCTCTCTATGTAAATCTGACATGTGGGTCCCCTTTGATCTTTTCCTGATAACCCCCTACAGAAATAGACATTCACTAAAACTCATGGAAATTATTAGTTTAAAACCCCTAAGTCTAAGGTGAAGCTCATTTTAACCCTTCTTTTGATTCTTGTTGACTTATAAAGTTGATGGTTAATTACCATCAACACCCAATCCCTCTTTATTGAGAGAAAATCTTTAGCTACCCAAGCACTTTAGCAAGCGGGCCTCACCACCATAGGCTTTGCCTAAGGCACAGTTGAGCTCATTGAACTCCTTGAGGGTCTCATTCTCAACTATGAGTGAGGAATCACAAGTGAAACCATCACTAATAGTGGAGGTAGAAGTGGAAGTGCTACAAGAGGGGTTAGTGGACTCAACAATAATAGCACTATGGAAAGAATCATCAATAAGATCACATGTTAGTCCAACATCACAAGTCACAATGACTTGCTCCACCACGGCCTTCTTCTTGAGCTTCTCTAGCATGATATCCTTCTCCTTTACAAGCTCAAGTAGAGTAGAGTGGGCTTCCTTAAGCCTAGAGTGAGCAATCTCAAGGTCCTCGTGGTCTTCCTTTAGACACTCATGAGAAGCTTCGAGTTCATCAAAGTATTTCCTAAGAGCTTTGAGCTCTTGGTCAAGTCCTTTGCACTCCTTACTCTTCTTGAGGGCTTCAAGCTCCTCCACTAAAGCCTTGTTCTCATTGCTCTTTGCAATGAGTTCTTGCTCATCTTCTTGTAGCCCTTGCTCATTTGGTCAATAATGTCCATGAGATCATCCTTGGAGTAGTCCTCATCCCCATCATCATCACTCCTACAACCATCACTATCACAGAATCATCATCACTATCATCATATTGTACCTTGGTGGGCTTTGCCATAAGGCATGTCAATGTAGTGTCGAAGAGTGAGGGCTTGTTGGAGAGGGTGATGCTTGCAATAGCTCTCCGAATGGGTTTCTCATAAACACTTGAGCTCTCTTCATCATTATCAATGGAGTCATCACTATCCCAAGTAACCACATAGCCACCACCCTTCTTCTTCTTATTGATAGTGAAGCTCTTCTTCTCTTTCTTCTCCTTCTTGTCCTTCTTGTTCTTCTTCAACTTCAACTCCCCATCATGAAACCTCTTGTCTTCATAAGGGCAATCAGCTACCACATGATCAGGCTCTTGCAATTGTAGCATAGCATCTCTTTAGACTTCATGTGGTCTCTTCTCTTCCTTGCACCATAGTCTCTCTTCTTCATGAAGCGACCCATCTTTTAAACTAGAAGGGCCATGGTCTCCTCATCAAAGGGATCATCATCATCATCATCAACCTTGCTCTTGCCCTTGGAAGAAGAAGCCTTGAATGCGGTGGTCTTCTCTTGCTTGACCTTGATCTCCTTCTTCTCATCTTCATCTTCATCATCATCATATTGAGCATTGGTCATGACATCCCCAAGCACTTGGTTTGGAGTCACCTTGTCCAAACCCTCTCTTTGGATCATCTTTCTCAAGATAGCAAACTTCTTAGGTAAGTTCATCAAGAACTTGTGTGAGAAGTCCTTGTCCTTGACATCCTCTCCTAGACTCTTGAGATCATTGACAATAACTTGGAGCCTATAGAACATCTCCGGTATGGACTCATCATCCTTCATCTTGAAGCTTGCAAACTTGTCCTTGAGCATATAGAGCTTGGCACCCTTTACCGTTGAAGTGCCCTCATAGGTTTCCTCCAATCTTGTCCACACTTCACTTGCCATCTCAAGATCCTTGATTTGCTCAAAGACCCTTTCATCAAAACAATTTCTGAGCCAAGTACGTTTATCGCAAACAGTGCCCATGTTTTCACAAACATTAACACTGTATCCACATGAAAAGAAGTGAGATTCCACATGACCCACATTACCTAGGAGTTCCATCTGTGCGTCTAAAATGATTTCCGAGCTTATGGTATGTTCAACGCAAACTGTGTAACTATCCTACGTCAAGATTAGCACTATCTCCGAAAAGGACCAAAACAAGCTTTCACTTGAGCCTCGTCACCAAGTGGTACCATCAGGTGTGTCCAAAATGACTTTTAAGCCTCGTCAACTATCTTGCAGTGACACTAACACTGTCTCCAAATGGAAAGAAGAGAGATTCCACAAGATCCATGTCACCTAGGAGTTCCATCGGGTGCGTCCAAAACGATTTCCGAACCTATGGTACGTTCGACGTAAACCATGCACCTATCTTGGGTCAAGATTAGCACTATGTCTGAAAGGACAAAAACAAGCTTCCACTTGAGCCTCGTCAGCTAGTGGTACCATTGAGTGCGTCCACAACGATTTATGAGCCTATGGTACGTCTAGTGCAAACCATGCACCTATCTTGCACCGATACTAACACTATCTCCAAATGGTAAGAAGTAAGATTCCACATTACCCATGTCACCTAGGAGTTCCAATGAGTGCGTCCAAAATGATTTCTGAGCCTATGGTACATTCAACACAAACCATGCACTAATCTTGGGTCAAGATTAGCACTATCTCCAAATGGACCAAGCTTTCACTGAGCCTCATCATCTCGGAGTACCATCAGGTATGTCCAAAACGATTTCTGAGCCGATGGCACGTTTGGCGCAAACTGTGAACCTAACTTACAGACATTAACACTGTCTCCAAATAGAAAGAAGTGAGATTTCACATGACCCACGTCACCTATGAGATCCATCGTGTGCATCCAAAATGATTCCCGTGCCTATGGTACGTTTGACACAAATTGTGCACCTACTTTGCATTAAGATTAGCACTATCTCCGAAAGGACCGAAATGAGGTTCCACTTGAGCCTCGTCACCTCGTGGAACCATCAAATGCGTCCAAAACAATTTCTGAGCCTATGGTACATCTAGCTCAAACCAAGCACCTATCTTGTATATGACAGTAACACTATCTCCAAAGAGAAAGAAGTGAGAGTTCACATGACCCATGCACCTAAGAGTTCCATTAGGTGCGCCCAAAATGATTTCCGAGCCTATGGTATGTTCGACGCAAACCGTGCACCTATCTTGTGTCAAGATTATCACTATGTCTGAAAGGACCGAAACAAGCTTCCACTTGAGTCTCGTCACCTAGTGGTACCATCGATTGTGTCTAGAATGATTTCTGAACCCATGGTACGTCCAAACCATGTAGCTATCTTGCACCAGCACTAACACTATCTCCAAACAGAAAGAAGTAAGGTTCCACATTACCCATGTCACTTAGGAGTTTCATTTGGTGCATCCAAAACAATTTCTGAGCCTATGGTACATTCGACGCAAACCGTGCACCTATCTTGGGTCAAGATTAGCACTATCTCCAAATGGACCAACCTTCCACTGAGCCTCGTCACCTCGGAGTACCATCAGGTGTGTCCAAAATGATTTATGAGCCAATGGTACATTTGTCGCAAACTGTGACCTATCTTGCCAGACACTAACACTGTCTCCAAATGGAAAGAAGTGAGATTCCACATAACCCACGTCACCTATGAGATCCACCGTGTGCATCCAAAATGATTTCCGTGCCTATGGTAAGTTCAACGCAAACTTTGCACCTATCTTGCGTTAAGATTAACACTATCTCCGAAAGGACCGAGATGAGGTTCCACTTGAGCCTCGTCACCTTGTGGTACATCGAATGCGTCTAAAACTATTTCTAAGCCTATGGTACGTATAGCGCAAACCATGCACCTATCTTGCACCGACAGTAACATTGTCTCCAAAGATAAAGAAGTGAGATTCCATATGACCCACGCACTTAAGAGTTCCATCAGGTGCGTCCAAAATGATTTCCATGCCTATGGTATGTTCGACGCAAACCGTGCACCTATCTTGTGTCAAGATTATCACTATGTCCAAAAGGACCGAAACAAGCTTCCACTTGAGCCTCATCACCTAGTGGTACCATCGAGTGTGTCCAAAATAATTTCTGAGCCTATTGTACGTCTAGCGCAAACCATGCACCTAGATTCCACCGATACTAACACTATCTCCAAACGGAAAGTAGTAAGATTCCACATGGCCCATGTCACCTTAGAGTTCCATCGAGTGTGTCCAAAATGATTTTCTAAGCCTATGGTACGTTTGGCGCAAACTGTGCAACTTTCTTGCACAGACACTAACACTGTATCCAAATAGAAAGTGAGATTCCACATGACCCACGTCACCTAGGAGTTCCATCATGTGCGTACAAAATGATTTTTGAGCGAGTATGTTCGACGCAAGCTGTGCACCTATCTTGAGTCAAGATTAGCACTATCTCCAAAAGTACCGAAACGAGCTTCCACTTGAGCCTCATCACCTAGTGGTACCATCAGGTGCATCCAAAAGGACTTCTAAGGCTATGGTAAGTCTAGCGCAAACCGTGCACCTATCACCTAGGTGTACCATCGGGTGCGCCGAAAACGATTTTCTGAGCCAATGGTACGTTTGGCGCGAACTGTGCACCTATCATGCACAGACACAAACACTATCTCCAAATGGAAAGAAGTGAGATTCAACATGACCCCCGTTACCTAGGAGATCCATCGTGTGCGTCTAAAATGATTTTCGAGCCTATGGTGGGTTCGACGCAAACCGTGCACCTATCTTACGTCAAGATTAGCACTATCTCCGAAAGGACCGAAACGAGGTTCCACTTGAGTCTCATCATGTAGTGGTACTATGCACCAATCTTGCACCGACACTAACACTGTCTCCAAATGGAAAGAAGAGAGATTCCTTCCACATGACCCACGTCACCTAGGAGTTCTGTCAGGTGCGTCCAAAATGATTTCAGAGCCTATGGTATGTTCGACACAAACCGTGCACCCAACATGCGTCAAGATTAGCACTATCTCCAAACGGATTGAGCATTCACTAGAGCCTCATCACCTCGGAGTAGCATCAGGTGCGTCCAAAACGAATTCTGAGCCGTTGGTGTGTTCGGTGCATACTTTGCACCTATCTTGCATAGACACTAACACAGTCTCCAAACGGAAAGAAGCGAGATTCCACAGGACCCATGTCACCTCGAAGTTCCATCGTGTGTGTCCAAAACAATTTCTAAGCCTATGGTATGTTCGACGCAAACCATGCACCTATCTTGCGCCAGGTTAGCACTGTCTTTGAAAGGACCGGAACGAGCTTCCACTTAAGCGTCGTCACCTAGTGGTGCCATCAGGTGCATCCAAAATGACTTCTAAGCGTATGGTATGTCTAGCGCAAAACCATGCACCTATTTTACACCGACGCTAACACTGTCTCCAAGTGGAACGAAGAGAGATTCCACATGACCCACGTCACCTAGGAGTTCCATCGGGTGCGTCCAAAACGATTTCTGAGCCTATGATACGTTCGACGCAAATCGTGCACCTATCTTACGTCAAGATTAGCCCTATTTCCAATGGGTCCGAAACAAGGATACACTTGAGCCTCGCCTCCTAGTGGTACCATAAAATGTGTCCAAAACGAATTCTGAGCCTATGGTACGTCTAGTGAAAACCATGGACCTATCTTGCACCGACGCTAACACTATCTCCAAACTGAAAGAAGTAAGATTCCGTATGACCCATGTCACCTAGGAGTTCCATCAGGTGCGTCCAAAATGATTTCTGAGCCTATGGTAGGTCTAGTGCAAACCATGCACCTATCATCCACTAACACTAACACTATCTCCGAACGGAAAGAAGTAAGCTTCCACTTGACCCACGTCACCTAGAAGTTCCATCAGGTGCATCCGAAATGATTTCTAAGCCTATGGTACTTTTGACACAAACTATGCAGCTATCTTGGACCAAGATTAGCACTATCTCTGAAACGGATCAAGCTTTCACTTGACCCTCGTCACCTAGTGGTACCATCAGGTGCGTCCAAAACGAGTTTAAGCCTATGGTACTTCTAGTGCAAACCATGCAAATATCTTGCACAAACACTAACACTGTCTCCAAATGGAAAGAAGTGAGATTCCACATGACCCACGTCACCTAGGAGTTGCATTGTGTGGGCCCAAAATGATTTCCAAGCCTATGGTAGTTCGACGCAAACCATACACCTATCTTGCGTCAAGATTAGCACTATCTCCGAATGGACCGAAACGAGCTTCCACTTGAGCCTCGTCACCTAGTGGTACCATCAGGTGCGTCCAAAATGACTTCTAAGCCTATGGTACGTCTAGCGCAAACCATGCACCTGTCTTGCACCGACACTAGCACTGTCTCCAAATGGAAAGAAGAGGGATTCCACATGATCCACGTCACCTATAAGTTCCATTGGGTGCGTCCAAAATAATTTCTTAGCCTATGGTACGTTCGACGCAAACCATGCACCTATCTTGGGTGAAGATAAGCACTATGACCGAAAGGACCGAAACAAGCTTCCACTTGAGCCTCCTCACCTCAAAGTACCATCAGGTGCGTCTAAAATGATTTTTGAGCCAATGGTATGTTTGGCGCAAATTGTGCACCTATCTTGCATAGACACTAACACTATCTCCAAATGGAAAGAATTGAGATTCCACAAGACCCACATCACCTAGGAGTTCCATCGTATGCGTCCAAAATGATTTCCGAGGCTATGGTACGTTTGACGAAAACCATGCACCTATCTTACATCAAGGTTTGCAATATCTCAGAAAGAACAGAAACGAGCTTTCACTTGAGCCTCTTCACCTAGTGGTGCCAACAGGTGCGTCCAAAATGACTTCTAGGCCTTTGGTACATCTTGCGCAAACCAAGCACCTATCTTGCACCGACACTAACACTGTCTCCAAATGGAAAAGAAGAGAGATTCCACCTGACCAACATCACCTACGAATTCTATCGGGTGCATCCAAAACAATTTTTGAGCTTATCGTACGTTCGACGCAAACCGTGCACCTGTCTTCGGCCAAGATTAGCACTATCTCCAAATGGACCGAGCTTTCACTTGAGCCTCATCACCTCGGAGTACCATCGGTTGCATCCAAAATGATGTCTAAGCCGATGGTATGTTTGGCGCAAACTGTGCACCTATCTCACAGAGACACTAACACTATCTCAAAATGGAAGGAAGTGAGATTCTAGGTGACCCACGTCACCTAGGAGTTCCATGGTGTGCGTCCAAAATGATTTTTGAGCCTATGGTATGTTCGACGCAAACCGTGCAGCTATCTTGCGTCAAGGTTAGCACTGTCTCTGAAATGACCAAAACGAGCTTCCACTTGAGCCTTATCACCTAATGCTACTATCAGGTGCATCCAAAAAGACTTCTAAGCCGATGGTACGTCCAGTGCAAACCATGCACCTATCTTGCACCGACAATAACACTGTCTCCAAATGGAAATAAGAGAGATTCCATATGACCCACATCACCTAGGAGTTCCATCGGGTGCATCCAAAATGATTTCTAAGCCTATGGTTTGTTCGACGCAAATCGTGCACCTATATTGGGCCAAGATTAGCACTATCTCCAAATGGACCAAACTTTCACTTGAGCCCGTCACATCGGAGTACCATCAGGTGCGTCCAAAATGATCTCTATGCTAGTGATACGTTTGGTGCAAACTATGAACCTATCTTGCACAGAGACTAACACTATCACCAAATGGAAGGAAGTGAGATTCCA